>CAUWAG010000020.1:2400000-4800000 GCA_963556695.1 Anthostomella pinea | reverse complement strand
CGCCGACGACCAACCTGTCGACCCACCGGAAGGAAGCATGGATGAGTGCCCGCTGTTCACCTTGGAATCACACGTGGACGAAATCACAGCCCTTCATTTCAGGGGAGATGTCCTGGTCTCAGGCTCAGCGGACAAGACACTTAGGCACTGGGACCTTCAAAAGGGGCGATGTGTGCAGACATTGGATGTCATGTGGGCAGCGGCGCAAGCGTCCGTGTCACTGGACACGGGCGAGGGTTCCTGGAGACAAACCAATCGACCTGCTTCACGCTCCGCCGACTTCATAGGCTCTGTGCAAGTATTCGAATCTGCACTGGCCTGCGGTACCGCTGACGGAATGGTTCGACTCTGGGATCTGCGAAGCGGACAAGTCCACCGCAGCCTTGTCGGGCATACTGGTCCGGTCACTTGTCTGCAGTTTGATGATGCACACCTCGTGACGGGCAGTCTGGATCGAAGTATTCGAGTATGTCGAACTCCCCCTAATTAACTTGCAATTGTTCATTTTACTAATGGTACTAGATATGGGATCTCCGAACGGGATCCATCTTCGATGCCTACGCATACGACAATCCGGTCACGAGCATGTCGTTCGACAGCCGTCGCATCGTTAGCGCGGCGGGCGAGGACGTCGTCAAGGTGTACGACAAGATGGAGTCACGGCAGTGGGACTGCGGCGCGGGCATCACGGAGGCGGAGGAGAACCGGACGCCTGCCATCGTCGATCATGTCCGCGTCAAGGAGGGGTACCTCGTCGAGGGACGTCAAGATGGCATCGTGGGCGTGTGGGCTTGCTAGTTGCGCTGTATCTATATATGTGTATTATAAATGCTAAACGTGGTCAACGTCACAGCTGCTTGGGCACATGGTGCCGTTCCGGTCTGATGAACTGTAGTATGGCATGTAATGCTGCCGTATTACTCAACCTACGAATTCACATGCAACCACAGGTACAGCGGGCTTTCGGTCCGCCCAGCTAAGCTGGCACCAAGCTTCCTGGCAGCGATATGGCTCTTCTTATTAGTCGGCATATTCGGCAACCAAAGCCAGTCTGACAGAACTCTGCTACGACCACATCCTGTGTAGACCATTTGCCTCTCGGAATTTTTCTTCCCTTCGGCAGTCTTTCCACTTCGAACAATTCCCTCAAATATCACGGCATGATGCAAACCACTTTCTATCGCTCCACCATGCCTGCCACAGGTAAGTTCCTCGCTTCAGCAGCCTGCCAGCTGAATTACGGATCCAAATCTGACGCCATGTCTTCCCGCTCAGGGGACACTGTCTCTCAAGAATCTACAGTCCAAGACATCAGGGTAAGTCGGTTGGTGTCCTGACTTCAAGCTGTGGACAATGGAGGCCCGGCACACGGTAGGTCTTTTCATCCCGAATTTGAGTCCTATTGCGATGGAGTTTTATATTGAGAAGGTAGGTGGGCAACGTGTAGCCCCTTTTCAATACAGTGGCCCCATGAGTACAGTTTATATGGGGGATTTGAATGTCTGGTGTTCCTGCCATCTGCCCGGGCACGACTGCCAAACGCTGCCGGAAGACTACCTTATACATTGCTGCTGATGTTACTAGTTTCAATTTACTGGCTGCTATCGTATATCTGTAAGATACCAGTTACATGACCTAGTCATACACAAGGTCCCGAACAATTCAACGGATATCCCACGGTAGATTCGTATAGACGTGGATGTCTACACTAACTTAATCCACGAGTACTTTTACAGCCTTAATAGCTAACTTAACGATAAGGCTATCCTAGGTTAATATTAACGTGAATATCGTAAATTTATAATAAATTACTGCCTTAACGTTAGTAGTTATATAGTAGTTTAATAATTATAATATTATCTTGAAATAAAGAATAACTTGTTAATAATTTAATTACTTTTTAAACTATAACTTAATAAATAATATTACGAAGTTTTTTGTAAGTTTCTAATTATTTTAGTTTAAGTAATAATTTATTAACGTGCGAAGATGTTACTAAATTTATTTACGCGTAAAAATAAACTAAAGGCTTTATTAAGGCTAGATTAATTAGATTATAATATTTCGTTAATTCAAATTATTTTTAATTCTTTTCCTTTTTAACGGCAATAAAAATAAGTCCGTAAGTTCAGAGATTTAAATTGTACTCATTCCAATTAAAAGCCTATTTAGCTAATAAATAATGATCGACGAGGGGACTTTGAGGCGTAAGATTGACTTTTAGCGTTTTCTTCTTATTTTAATATTAAATATATTATTAAAAGTAAAGTAACCGATTTTATTCTAAATAGACAAGCATCAGTTCGACCTCTAGAGGTTCGCCTTGGTTTTACGGCAGCTGGTAACCAAAGTGAAACGTGCAAGTATATTCATTAAATATGAAAGGGTTTTATAAATAATAAGACAAATAATAATAAACTTAAAGCATAATTTAAATGATTAAACTATTAATGTATATTAAACATTAAGTCTATAAATATGAGTAGGTATAATTTAAAGATTCAACGAGTTATTATAACTTTTCGAGTTTAAAAAATAACTAAAAAGTCTTTATGTTTATTTAAAAGGCTCTAAATAAATAAACAAAGTCATAATAAATATTTAAAGATGAAAAGGATAATAATAATAATAATAATAATAATAATAATAATAATAATAATAATAATAATAATAATAATAATAATAATAATAATAATAATAATAATAATAATAATAATAATAATAATAATAATAATAATAATAATAATAATAATAATAATAATAATAATAATAATAATAATAATAATAATAATAATAATAATAATAATAATAATAATAATAATAATAATAATAATAATAATAATAATAATAATAATAATAATAATAATAATAATAATAATAATAATAATAATAATAATAATAATAATAATAATAATAATAATAATAATAATAAGTTATAAATATTAATAAATACTCTTAAGTTTTTAAATATTTTAAACAATTACGGTATTAATATTAAACAAGTTTATAAAATTAAATATTTTTAATATCGCTACTTATACTACTTTAATAAACAACTGTCAATGTAAACTTTTAAAATAAATATAAATATTTTTTCAAATATTAAAAAGCTAAAAGAAAAACAAATAAGTGAATAAAAGTAAAATTATTAGCTTCTAAGAGTATATATAATTACGTCGTATAATTAATTAACTAAAAAGGTTTTTAAACAGTTTTTATGTTATTTTTTATAAAAATATAAGTTTAACGGCTTTTAGAAATATGATAAAGCTTATACGATTTTTTCTTTCTAATAATATAAAAACGTTTTCGTTATCATTATAAAGAAAATCGAACGTCTATTTATATTTGTAATAATAATGTCGTTTAACAAAAAGTTGGGAGGAAAAAATGTTCGTCTGATGAAACAAACGCTCAAAAAACATCGTGACCCATTTCTTTTATAAATTTTTAATAAGATAGTTTAACGTTTTAAAAGTATTTCAAACCGCTTTTTAAAAAAGTCGAAATAACAAAAAAAATAATGATTTTAAACCGGATGTTTTTAACACATTTATATTTACTTGTAATGTAACGTTTTAAAAATTAAGGATTGTTTTTACTCGTAATATAATTTCTATTAGATAGTTATTAAAAAATTATTAACTTTTCTATTGTTAAATCGTTTGATTTATATGATAATTGCGGATTAACTTATAATAAAAAAGCTCCTTCAAAACTTCAAGTAAAGCCTTAAAAACCCGTTTTACAATAAAATCCGTTAAATCTTGTAAAGGGTACTTTTGAATTTATTGAAAAGCCTAAGCTTCGTAATAAATATTTAACTAATAATTAACAAATGTTTAAAAATATACTGACTGAAAACTCGATAAATTAAAGGTGCGGATTTATATTTAAAGCTTTCGTTAATAATAAAGTACTTTTTATAATAAAACGGCAGCTAATACGGATTATGTTAGATCCATGTGATTCCACTGTCAAACCATCCATACAGAACCCACATGTATGATTAGATAAGAAATTAGATACCGGATTGTGAGGTCACTTAGCCAGGCCTGCGAGTCCAGCTAAACCTCTCAATCCAACCCATCAAAAACATCATGACTTTGACCTATACTCGAGTATTATGATTGATCGGTCAAGCCTGCTCCAACATATTTAATACTATATATAATCCCCCGACTTAATAAATAATCAGTTAATGAATTCACTTTAATCTTAACCGTTTCTTAAACCTTACAACATAATTAAAAAATAGATATTGCTTATAATTTGTTTTAACAACGAATGTTTCTATTAATAAATTTTTTAAAAGTTAATTCGTTCAAATTTATAACAAACATCGAGCGAATATATAAATAATATTGCTTTATTCCTTTTTCGATATATCATTTTACCGTTACATATATATAAAACGTGTTTTTAATTAATTGCGTGCTTTTTTTACAGCTTATTTATAATTATACGACTATTTTTAAGATTTCATATATAATAAAAAGCATAAACTTATAATAACGATAAAATAGGTTAATAGTTTATAACATAAATATTTAGACCCGGCTTTTTTTAGAAGTATTTATGAATAGATGTTTAAATTAAAAAAAAGCTGAAATAAAACTATTAAACAAACTTAAGTTTAAATCCTAACTACGTTATTTTCAATTTTTATAGAAATTATTAAAAATAAACAGTATTTTGTAAGGTTAGTTATAGCTTTTTTTAGACGCTTAAAGGTATGAATTTTATTACTAGCATTTTTTTAAGGTTTTAAAACAGCCGGAGTTTTTTAAAACAAGGTATTATAAAAAGGTAAAAGCTTCGTTTAGCTGCGTATTTTTTTTAATTTACTTATGTATAGTATATATAAAATTAGTTACGGCTTTTTAAGCGTTTAACGTTTAAATACTACTTATAGCAATTTATTCGATTTGTTATCGTTAGGGAGGGTAGCTTGGAAAAAAGTCCCTCTATCTTATATTAACTTACGATAATATTAATTTCCGAAAACATAACTTCTCATTAATACACGCATATTAATTAAGCGACGACGAGGTTGTAAATAGTGTCAACTTAACTCCACGAAGGGGTCTTTTCAACGTGGGTTGAGTTGGTCGGGACTTTGTTCATACACGTACCTATACCGATGAAGAAAACTACATTACCGGTTATACAGAAAAGGCAAAGGTTTGATGGTCTAAGATCACTGACAGTTCTTGTCGAATACAGAGGCTTGAGTGTCTATACCTAAGGTAGCTCAAGTGATGGCCATCTCTGTCATCAGTAATATTAGCCTCTGGAAGAAACTTCGAGGCAGTACTGCTTAGGGTCCAAGTGAAGCAAGAGCGTAGCAGGTGCAGACTGCAGTGGGTTTGGGATGAACCAAGTGTTTCGCTCCTTCCTCTGTACGGCGCTCGTCATGGTTGCTCTTTCCTCGAACACGATGGGATGACGTGACACACACACCTTCCACTTTACACGGCCGACGCAACAAATTTGTAAGACTGACCAGATCCATGCTTTCTGCCCTTTTCTCTTTTTCTCTTGCGTGGCCAGGTTTTCCTCTCGCCTGTGGTTTTCGACTCGTGCGTCTTCTTTCGACTTCAAGCCCCTTTACCTTCCACTTCTCCGGAGCAGTGAAGACGCCAGACATATGGACCACCACCCATCGTCACCATGGCCCAGCCCCAACCACATTCACTGACTGTGGCCAAGCTGCCCGACATGCCTTCTTCCATGGATCCCATCTCAACGAGCTCTACTGCTCCGCAACTAGAGGCCGTCTCGCGGGTTGTTGATATGTTGCGACGAACCAAGTCAATGAACCATGAAGGCAATCTCGTCAAATTAAGCACTCCCAAAACCAGCGCAGATGGTACATCGAGCAGCACATCAACGCCGCCCATTCGTGCCAATACGAGGCGCAGGAGGTCTTCTGTGGCAAGTACTGGAAGTAGGATATTAAGTCGACGGCCAAGGTACGAAGAACATCTAACGATCCTCCCATCGTTCTTCACATCATTCTCAAAGTTCCGTCTGCTTGACCCTGCCTCTGACCAGCAAGCAGCACGATTGCCGAGACACCAGAGCCAAGTAGGAACAGTTCCTTCGAGCTTGGGGAAGCACACAACAGCAGGGTCTCGTCTCGTAATGCTCCCCAACATCCGTCAAAAGTTCGTGGCAGATACTTTGACAGAAGCCCCTCCCGTGGTCGGACTCGGAGACGACGAACTTCTTACTTCGAGGATGCTGAAGCTGCAGCACCACGAGAAGGAAGGGGCCGCCAGTCAAGTCGACACAGTAATGCACCCGAGAAGCGGGCGGGTAAACAGAAGGCAAACACCAAGAAACAGTTTCGAGTCTCCGAAGGTTCTTCAAGTGCGGAACGGCGTCGGCCGGTGCTATCTGGAGTAAGGTCCAGCCATGGTGACGAAGAGTCTCCATATATAGCCAAAGGTGCCTACTTGTTGCAGAAAAGCCGTGGTCGAGAGCAGTTTCATCTTCCGGTTTCCAACAGCCAACCCGAGCCCGTCTGGCGCCCTGGAGATGGGTTCTCGGGCGATGAGGCGAAACCAGACTTCCTCTTTCTCATGACAGGGAAACGCAAGCGCCAGAGATCCAGGTCGCTCTCTAGCATGGGGTCGCTGGATTTCGAGGCCGAGGCACCCAAGAAGAACGCCGGTGCGTCTGCAATTGACCGGCCACGGGTTCAGCACTTGACTGAGCACCGATTGAAGCGTCGCCGCGGTGTCGTCAAAGATGTGTGGCCTACCATTGAGAACTTCACCGAGGACACAATCTCGCCCGTTTCGGAACAAACCTTACTGGAAAGGCAGAAGATCATCCGCTCCACAGTAACACCAGAGCCAACACCCATCTCGATACCAAAGCCAGCCATCAAGATTGCTCCTTCGCGAAGGCGATACGCCACTGACTTCGAGAATTTCGGACGAGACTTCAATGACTTTCAAGGTAGGTCCAAAGACAATGTACTTCAAGCGCTCGACCAAGTTCGACTCTTGCGCCACGAGTCGACCGTGCTCGAATATGATGGTGGGGAAGATGATGAGGAGTATTCGTATGCGTCAGAAGACGATCACGAGATGATTCCTGCAACCAAATATGGCCGAGAAAGCGAGCACGATAATTCCGGTGATCCGAGCGAGCACGATGACTCTGGTGATCAGAGCCAGCACGATGACTCTGATGAGCAGAGCCAACAAGATGACTTCGCTGAACAAAGCGAGCTTGATGGCTCAGAGGACCAGAGCGAGTTGAATGGATCGGACGACAAGAGCGAGCTGGATGACTCGGATGACCGGAACGAGCACGCAGACTCGGAAGACTCGGACGAAAACGAGACTCGTGATCTCACACGTTGGCAGCCGGGAAGAGAGGATTCCGACGTTCCTAACCTGAGCAGCAAGGCGCATTTTTCCACGCGCTTCTCGAGCCCAGACTATCATGGGGAACCTCACTGAGGTTTATTGGAACTGGCACATGAAGCTCGAGGGGCAGAAGAGACCATGAACGGATCTCTTAGGTGTGGCTTACCTGTACTCACCTATCGCGACGAGTCTAGGCCAGCTGATCCATGGACACTTTATTCCAGCCTTGATCTTGGTGGAGAATCTGAAGTACATGTCCAACACTTTGTGGGCTGATATTGGACCAACGAATAGGGGTCATTTGCCCGTGGATCGTGGGAACACATGTAGAGGCAACTTATCTTGACGTTAGCTCAGACGACAACTAGAACTAGCTTCTGAAACTTGATATCACTTACAGTACCATATCACAAAGTCCACATTGAACCAATCGTGCCAGCTTTCGAAAATACTTTCACGCGTGCCTGTAATGAAGAAACAGTAGAAACAAGGGACGGTGAATTTCGCATTTTCCTGTCAAGAACGCCAGCTCCGGGCCCTACCTAGCCTTGGTTTGGGAATCTCAGTACAATTGAAAGGTACAGATTGCGTGATCAGCATCCTCTCACCTCAGTCCAACTGTGATCGACCGCGGATTTCGCGGCACCGCACGTGTAGCCATTCCACAGCTATCACTGATACCTCATTTCCCCTTGCCCTTTGGCGCCGTGCCCTTCGGCAGCGCCTCCGACTCGCCCAACTCCCTGATAAGGATCTTGGTGCGGCCCTCGCCGCTGTAATCCTCCATGCCGGTCTCGAAGCCGGGGCAGACGGCGATGGCTAGGCATTTCCCGTCGGCCGAAAAGGCCAGCGCGGCGACGCTGTCGGGGAACTTCTGGTAAACCTTCATGCGGCGCTTGGCGGCGGCGTCCCACAGGGCGACGGTGGCGTCGCCGCCGCCGCTGGCGAAGGTGCCGTACGCCGGGTGGAAGGCCAGCGCGTTGACGGGGTAGACGACGTCGGTTGCGCCGTCCTCGGAGGCGGTCTGTTGCGCCTGGCGGTGGCACTTGAAGGCGTACTTGCGCGCCTGCGACTCGGCGCTCGCGTCGAACCACTCGACGGCCACGCGGCCCTCGATGCTGGAGGTGGCGTACCCGGCGTCCGACGGCATGGCGGCCACGGCGCGCGTGAGGAACTTGAGGGAGGACTCGCGCTGCTGCCAGGGCTGCGGCGGGTCCGAGGCGGAGGGGCTGGTCAGGGCAGCGGAGAGGGTCGCGAGGTCATAGATGTGCACGAGGCGCGACGTCATGGCTACGATGACCTTGGACGGGCTGGCGGCGAGGGCGTGAGGTTTGCCCGGGAGTGGGATTGTGAGGGGTGCGAGAGAGGCGTTGGTTGGGTTGTGCACGTGCAGTGTGCTGTCCCAGGAGGCGGAGATGAGGAGAGCTGGAACGAGAGGGTTTGTTAGCGGAGTGTCGTCGTACATAGGTGAAATCTGAAGGGCAGACTTGGGATGGGACGTAGCAGCAAAGGGGAGATCAGGGATAGGGAGTCGCAACTCACAATGCTGCCGACTGTACACCACCCTCCGCACAGGCGCCGAGTGCTTGCTCACGACGCTCTGCTCGCCGCTATTCAAGTCGATCCGCAGCACCTGCCAGTCCATGCCAGCGGTGAATGCCTCGTCGTCGCTCGCTCCGAAGCACACGTCCATGACCGGTGCGCGGTGCTCAAACGTCCGCACCAGCGTGCCGTGCTGGTCCTCGCCTGTGCTGTTCTCGTCGCCGCCGCCACCGCTGGATGTCGTGTCGTACAGGTAGACGTTCTTGTCCCAAGAGGATACGAGCAGCCGCGACGGCGAGTCGGGCGCGAAGACTAGCGAGGATACCGCATCGTTCGGCGGTTGCGAGAGCTCGTATTGCGTTGCTGCGCGCGAGCAACTTGGTTAGTTCGGTGTCCTCTGGATGTTGATGCTGGATTAGACGGTGTGAGCGAGAGCTTACCTGGCGCCATTGTGGTGGTCTTGTGTGTATGCAACTGAATTGGGAGAACGGTAGTGGTGAGAGTTGCAACTTGAAGCTCTCTCAAGGCACTGCCAATTGCACTGTGCTGCGAACGAACCCGACGATTAGATCGCAGCTGCAGGTCGATAAACACAAGCTCCGTTTCTGCCCTGCTTGACCGCCTTAAATCTCCCCAAGCTTCAATGGAGACGGAGGGGCATTCCTGGAGAGCTTGGGATGAAGAGGGGCAGCTACCTAGATCATGTACCCGGCATCATCCTGACAGCAATCTCGATCTCCGTCAACCCCAACCTCAAAACGTTGTCTTTCTGGTCGCCAGCTAAGCAGCGATACCTCGAGGCGGCAGACAGTTTAGTATGCCGTTTGCACAGCTCGTGGTGGGAAGTCCCGGCTCGGGGAAGAGCACCTACTGTGACGGCAGTGAGTTGCTTCTGGGGGGGACTAAATTGAGCTTCTTCGCTGACCGGGCTGTCTGTAGTGCACCAGTTCATGAGTGCCATAGGGCGGGAGTGCTCGGTAGTCAACCTCGATCCAGCGAATGACAAGACGAATTACCCTTGCGCCCTAGATATACGCGACCTCGTCACGCTGGAGGAGGTCATGGCCGACGACCAGCTCGGCCCGAACGGTGGTGTGCTGTTTGCGTTCGAAGAGCTTGAAAACAACATGGAATGGCTGGAGAATGGACTGAAAGAGTTGGAGGAATCCTACGTGCTATTCGATTGCCCCGGTCAGGTCGAGCTATACACACATCACAACTCGCTTCGCAACATATTCTTTAAGCTGCAGAAAATGGGCTACAGGGTGAGTAGGAACAGTACGGTCCTAACAGTACGGTCCTAGGCGAGACCAACTCAAAGACTAAATTTCCCGTCACAGCTTGTAACCGTACACATGTCCGACAGCTTCTGCCTTACACAACCGTCGCTCTATATCTCGAACCTCCTCCTCACTCTACGCGCCATGCTGCAGATGGACCTACCGCACATCAATGTCCTCACCAAGATCGACAAGATCGCCTCGTATGACCCTCTCCCATTCAATCTCGACTTCTACACCGAGGTCCAAGACCTGTCATATCTGCTGCCGTATCTCAACGAGGAATCGCCAGCCATGCGCAGCGAGAAGTTCAGTCGGTTGAACGAAGCCGTGGCGGGCCTGGTCGAGAATTTTGCGCTTGTACGATTCGAGACCCTCGCGGTCGAGAACAAGAAGAGCATGATGCAACTTCTGCGGGTTATCGACAGAGCTGGAGGGTACATCTTCGGAGGCGCCGAAGGAGCCAACGACACCGTGTGGCAGATAGCCATGCGTAATGAGTCGTCCATGATGGAAGTCCCGGACATCCAGGAGCGTTGGGTCGACTCCAAGGCCGAGTATGACGCCGTGGAGCAAAAGGAATGGGAAGAGCAAGCGAAGTCGAGGGAGGGCGACGTTGATGCTGATACTGCCCCAGCCACGCCAGATCTGATGCCAGATGATGATGACGACGAGTTCGATGGATTGCCTCCACCTAGAGGGGATAGCGGGGTGAAAATAGTCCGAAGGAAGCCATGATCTCTCAGCCGTCGCTCACTTCTCCCATCTCCACGTCACTTTCTTCATCATCGACGTCGAATCGATCCGCCCCGGCGCCCTCGTGAGTCGGTCGTTTGGAGGACCCGAACATATTGGCCAGAGGATCGGCAGACCTTTGCGACTGCCCATTTTGTGCCGCGAATATCAAATTTCGAGCGCGACGGATGGCTTCTTCCTCGGCCTTGCGTATGGTACCGCTTACATGCACGACTTGGAACGTGCAGGGCTTACCGTGCTTAACAGGTACAATGTCCATGAACGTCAAGGCCGTCCAGACGTATCGGTAGGATGCTCGAGAGGTTCGTATGATGAAGGTCGAGGTCGCTGGGGAGGAGTATTTGACTGGACACGAGTGTAAGCTTTTGTCCATAGAGGGCCAACAACTAGCCAAGAAGGCTCGTGTTACCTGAAAAGGCAGCGCCCTCGATAGCTCCAGAGCCGTGATCTCCAAAGAAGGCGGCAACCTCGGCGCGGATGCCTCTCATGAGCGCGACGGGCGTGAGCTCGTCGGTCGTAGGCTGGTTGATGACCACGACATCGGGGATGTCAGGTCGGCTGCCAATCTCGGAGGGGTATAGGATGTTGACTAGCAGGTAGCGCTCTTTAATTCTGACCATGATGTCGCGCCTCTCATTGGGGCATCAAGCTTCTTTTTCTGTAGAATGCGATCAATTCGTGGCGGGAAGTTGATTTATCATGTCAAAAGAGCTTACTAGGTGCCTTATCTTATTGGAGCGTCTCGTACCCCACCTGATGAAAGATGCACGTGCCACGAAAGGGCCCTCCTGCCCCCGGAGCCATCGAGGGGATCAAAAACAATGCTCGTTCAGACTGGCTTTGTTAAGTAGACAAGTCCGTTTCCTCTCATCCGATTTCATGACATACTGCCACTTCCACCTTCACTCATCATCCACAGACCTGCCTTTACCTCGCTTCCAGGTCACGATCATCTCTCACTACCGACCTGTCCATATGAGCTGATACCCCAGCGACTGGGTATCACCACCGACGATGGTGTCTCACGACGATGATCCCGCCAAGGAAACTATGGCCCTTGGGATGACGGAGTCTGATAAAGACGCCGTCTTGGACATTCTTTGGTCCGGGTTCAGTGCTGTCAACGTTGATCCGGCCAATGGCACTGGAGAACTTGGGACAATGGAGTCTGCTAAAGACGCCTACGTGGCCGCCCTTTGGCCCCAGTTGAGTTTGGTCAATTTGAGTATCGAGAGATTGAAGAGGAAATATGACGCCCTGGATTGGAAGGTATTTGATGGAGGGCCAGGGGCCGCCCAGGCCGCGGCTGACTGTGCCGAAATAAACCAGGCCAAAATATGGATGGAGAGTATCAGGGATTCCATTCGAACCTGCATCAACGCCTGTGTGCGATATAGGCTCAGGCCTTTGAGCATACTGGACCTGCCGGACGAGTTGTTGATGGACATATTCGACTATGTGAAAGGCCGGGATGACCACGAACTCTACTTGTTCAACTGGAAAAGCAATGTCGACCAGATAAAATCGCTGCGTCTCGCGTGTCGCAGGTTTCGCGCCACGAGCTCCCATCTTCTTCTGCGGTGGCTTCATGTCAGCATGACGCGAGATTCGATTGCACATCTGAACGAGGTGGCAAGCCATCCGACAATCAGCAAGGGCATACGTGCTATCCAAGTTAGCCTCCAATTCTACGATTCGGTCCTAGCCTGTGATACAAACGCCTTTGCAGCATACCAAGCATCTAGGCTGAGGAACAGTATTCGATCATGGGAGTCAATGATCGGGTTTAGTTACTCCGGTGTTGATGATGCCATGAATGTGGCTGCCATTGCGAAAGCGTTGTCAATTGCGGCGTCTTGGGAAGACGCGGCCATCAACGGGATCTGCGCGGACTGCGCTGATCATGTCTTACTACGAAGAGCTCAAGCGCGATACAAGCAGTGCTACGAGGATCAGAAGCATCTGCGACGCACATTTACCCGATCCATTGCCAGCGCGATGGCACGCATGCCTACAGCGACTTGGTTGGATATCCATGACCAAAACCCACATCAGACAACAGCTCAGACTCGCGAAGCGAGCATACTTGCCCAGGATATGGATCAGCCCAGTTCACTGTTGGGGAAACTCCTCGCTCCAATACGGTATTGGGAGGAGGCGAGAGAACATGGGCTGGGAGAGCCACCTGCCGAGGTCATTCCAAACTTGCTAGTGGCCATCCACGACGAACGAGTACGTCTGACTGGACTTAAGCTGTGGGCACCACCATCGGAAGACCCTTCACTACTTCTACCTAGTGACGATGAGTTTCCGAAGTTGAAGGGCGCTGTGAAGTATCTGAAAGTTCTCGACTTTCACCCGCGGCGCGTCGTTACGGATGATGGTTTCTGGGGTTCTAGGTATCCCGACGAAGTCAAGCCACTTTCTAGCTTTCTCTCAACTCTTCTTGACTCGAAGGCAATCCAAAGAATTAGTCTGGATTTCGGCTTTCTATGCGAGCAACAACAGGTTCCTTCAGTCAGCATGGGCCACGTTGTCTTGTCACACGTGTGGTCAAAGTTGGAGGATTTGGAGTTCACTGGACCTTTTCATTTCAAAGAGCTGCAAAATGTGGTCAATCGTGCTGAGAAGAAACTCAGCCTGAGATGGAGCGGATACTTGGTCAGTGGATCGTGGGCTGAAGTTCTCGATTTCCTGAAAGGGAGAGTTTCTTTCCATTCTTCAATTGGAACCGTCAACTCTAACCCGTCTGGGGCAGAGTACGAGGAAATGGAGGAGAAGGAGAGGAAGTTCATCTTCCATGAGCGCTACCGTCCTCCCTACCGCGAAAGCCAAGCAACACTGTACATTAGGGGAATACGATGGCCAAACAAGCGCAATCCCGTCGTTGAATGGGAACGCGGGGAGCTGGACTTATCGGAGGAGCTGGACCTACTGGAGGAGCTGGACGTACCGCAGAGGACTAGGTATGATGGTAATGACGGAACTAGGTTTTAAAGCCCTTATTCCAATATGGATTGCACGGGCTGATCTACAAAAGGCAGCAATGACCAAACCGGGTGTACAAAAAGGCTTCGGATGATGTGTGCTATCACACCATACTCATATACATCATACGAATCACCCGATTGCCCAAGACATGGAACATACGGAAGATGACTATAAGACCATACCAGTTGACTAAGGAAAAGCTCCTTTGATAGTGTATGAGATGCAGCCGTTAGATGTTCCATACTGTAGTTACCTTCAAAGTGCGCAAGGGGTTCAACCATAGCGAGTCGTGGTGTCGCAGAGGACTGAAATACATAGTAGCACTGTGTCATACGCTGAGGGTGAGCTTGACCAGCACCACCGCCGGCTACCCCACGGATAACGTTACCGCTATCCTTACCGACGGCATCACTAACAGCACTACATCAGATAGCTTTACTACCCTATTATCAAAAAGATTCCGAATTGGACATCTTGCGCAGGTCTGGAACAGAGCTTCTCGCCCACATGAAAGAATATTGCGTGTGCGTTCATTGGAGATGGATGAACCCCTCCAATGCCTCCAGGTCTACTTGCTCTCTAAGGTCTGGTCATTACAACGTGCGAGTGAGTCGATAGTGGGTGAACGGTATCATGTCCTTCCTGTTATGCTGCTTGATTACCAGCTTGCCATGCTGGTCGTACAGAGGCCATTTTGGAGGACGTAGATTGCGCAAGTTTTTTAGCAAGCCTGTTGCACATATACCAAGAATACCGCGTGTGCTATCATCGTGGATAAACCCATCCGATGCAGCCACGGCTACTCGCTCTCTCAGTTCGTCCCGAGAAAGTTCAGAAGCAATGGGTGCACCGGGCCTACCCAGGAGATTTCCCTTGACTCCGGTATAGATTTCTGCCAACTGCAGCCCACTCCACGCGCCCTGTAATGTGTGCATCCTTTGTAATGTCGGAATCCGACAGAGCAGAGTCAGTGTTGGCCATGTTTGAGGGTGAGGGATTACCGGCATGTGTCAAGTTGCCTGCAGAACCTTTTGCTCCGTGATCTTACAAAGTTAGCTTGGTACGTAGCATTAAGAACGGATTTCTTGCCTTCGTCTGTTTCGGCGATCGACTTGTACCACTCTACCGGCTCGTCGCACCGAGTCCCGCCGGCTACTCTCTGGAACTCTTCTTGGTCGGTACCCTTTGCCCATCTCGGGTAGCATCCCTCGAATGTCTTGCCATATTGTCGGATGAAGTCGTCGTAATACCTTTCGTCTAGGCGACTCTGCCATGCAGACAAGGCGGTGCAACTCCTCGCGGACCCATACTCTGTTCGACGGGGGTAGCGCCTTCAGAAAGGTGGTGAGTCACAAGGGTGGGTTGTGATTGGTCTGCATACTGGAAGATGCTGGATCAAGTCAGGATGGGAGCGGAACCCATCCGGTGAAATAACTAATCACCTAAAGTGTAGCTCCTCGTCGGTGAGGTTCTCCTCGAGGTCCTCGTCGCCGAGTTCGCGCGTGTGGATCGAAGGGGTGACGTCCCCGTCCTCGGGCAGCTGGCTGAGCCGCACCGGGTCGATGACGATGCTGGTGTATCCGGAGTGGTTGGCCTTCAGGAATAACAGCCACTCCAGCACGTATGCCCGCCGCACGCGGAAATCCTCCAGTCGTACCCTCTGCTGGCGGTTGCCCTTCGGGCGGAGGATCACGACGTCGAGCTCGGCAGGTACCTGTCCTGTTGTCTTAGACATTGTCCTAGGTAACCTTTATTAGGTCAACCACTGGATGAGAGTAGATACTCCTGAATGCCAGTGGGTGGATTCACAACCTGTGGGTTATGATTTTCTGTTGCGCGTGCGTAGGATAAACGGACAACAAGCATGCTGATGTGGGTAGGCATATATATAAGTGGTGGGTATTGAAACCGGTGCGTATATAGAGGTCGGTGGGCAGACATGTGGGATAGGGCAAGGTGCACGCATGCTCCATTGGGGTCATTGTACTTATAGCTGAAAGGTGGCCTCACTCTGCTGTATGATAGCTCAGCTTACATCATGTTTGGGTCCTTATTTTGCTAGTATGTCAAACAGAATCACATCGCTAGAAATCAGCAAACATTAACATGAGAAAACAGAAGAGGAAAGCAGAAGGGGAAAACAGAAGAGGAAGACAGAAGAGGAAAACAGAAGAGGAAGACAGAAGAGGAAAACAGAAGAGGAAAACAATGGCATCGGTACCAGACATGTTTGCTGTCACTAGGGGTCTCTATGGTGGGCAATGCGTAGCCCTCGCGATGAAGACCACTACAGGACACTGCTAATGTTTCTGGCCATGGAAAATAAAGTAGGGAGAGCATCATGTCACCAACTTCAACAATCCTCTTATCGTAGTCTTACAGTTCCACTCCCCCACAATCCGTCCATCTCCGCCTCTCATGCGTCAAACACCACCTCAATGATTGCGTCGTGTGCACCAGCAGGCTGCACAATGCTCTCGATACGGAACCGCTTGTCAGCCTCCGCAAAGAGGTCCTCCCACCCCCTCTTACTTCTCTCCTTGCCGTTGTGGCCAATTTTCATAATCAAGTCCGCGCCTCTGAGATCATGTTAGAAAGACTGATTCCATGGACGAAGGGATCGAGAGCGAGTTTTCTGGACTTACCTTTGGGTTTGATCCCTCGTATGGGCGCTCTCACTCAGATCAGGGAGCACCACCTCGGCGATCCAAATGCGGCTGCTGCTCTTGAGCGCCGGCACCAGATTCGTCAGGATCTTGGCGGCGTATTGATCGCTCCAGTCATGGAATATATGACGGAAGACATATGCGTCGACCTTGAGCGTCACAGTTTCCGCGAGGAAGTTATATGCGGCGAAATCGAGTCTTGCCTCCAGGTCCTCAGGGGCCTTGACGCCCGCTATCACTTCCGGCAAGTCCAGGACCGTCGCCTTCTTGACACCGGGGTACTTGCGCAGAATTGCATGGCATAGCTCGCCGCCAGCACCGCCGATATCCGCGATCGTCTCGGGGCACTGCTCGCTGTCCGCCCAGGGCAGACTGTCGACGAAGTAAGACCACGAATACGCGGGCGAGTTGCTCGCCAACCCCATAGCCATCCGGAAGCGCGCGACGCGCTTCTCGTCGTCGGCAATGAAGTCGAAGTAGCCTTTGCTAGGGTCCTCAAAATCGTCATTGCTCAGCCCCTTCTCGGCCCGCGACGCGAGCATCAGCGCGCAGTGTCCGGGCTCGCCGCTGCCAGGCCAGCGCCGCAGACTCTCGACGAATTTGGCCGCGGCGGCGGTGTGCTCCTCGACGAGGAAGCCGAGCACGTCGTTCATGCCCGGGATCACGGCAAGGATGCCCGATAAGGCGTTGTGCCGCACCGAGGTGTCGGGGGATGCCTCCTCGAAGATGCGGAAGGCGATGGCCGCTTGCATGATGCGGCGCGTGTCGTCCACGGGGAGACCGCAGCGTGCGGCGAGGTCTGGGTAGGTTATTGTCGCGCCGGGCGTCAGGGGCACGTGCGAGGCTATGTTGTATGTGTACAAGGTCTGGAGGACGATGGTGATGACGGGCTCGGGTTTGGTCAGTTGGGCTACTCGTCAGATGAGGAAATGGAACACGAACACTTGGCAGTGCCAGAGAAGTGAGATAGCCCATGGGACCCAGGAGTCTGGCCCGGAGTTCATCGAGCGTCTCGAGGAGCTCGGCGCGGGGGGGTGCGAGGGACGAGGGCATCTGGGCTGGCTTGGATCCGAAGGAGGTTAAGAATTCACCGCCCGGTGAGCCCTTCATACCATCTTCGATGGTGCGAGTGTGGTCTTGGATGAGCGATCCGAGTTCAGAGATGGGTCTCAATGATGCCATGATAGTCGATGTCCTGGTTTCAGCTCGTATGGTGTTCTTGTAGTTCTGGTATGGGTGAATAGAGGCGCGTTATGTGTATACTTGCTATTGGGGTTGTCCTGGGCTTGGAACGAAAGTTGTCGAGAACACGGCGGCCATCCTGTCCTTTAAGTACGGCTTCTCCCACCAAGCTGCCAGTATCACCATGGTCACTCTTGTTGTGACCGATCTTCAACATTGTCGCCCGAGGTCTTATCCCCGACCCCGAGTTACAGAATGCCTTCGTCCGACGGCCGACCTTCGAGTTCGTTGCGGATCGATTCATATCATAT
This sequence comes from Anthostomella pinea, assembly GCA_963556695.1. Lineage (NCBI taxonomy): Eukaryota > Fungi > Ascomycota > Sordariomycetes > Xylariales > Xylariaceae > Anthostomella > Anthostomella pinea. The sequence continues at coordinate 4,781,887 of CAUWAG010000020.1, read as the reverse complement.
CGGCGCCGATGATCAGCTTGCTGTTGCCTGCTCAAAGTAGTAGTCCACCACCATACCCTGGCACATATTTACTCTTTTCTTGGTGTGGTGGTCTAGCCCATGAGCCTGCCTCGGGTCTAGATATCAGGATGGCAGCGGTACGTGTGAACATGGTGATACATTTCCATATGGAAGATGCCAAGTATATCCGAGCTCCGTATAATGTCTCGTAAAAAAAACTCAACGCAGTAGGGAATGATGAGTCTCGATGGAATAGAGTCGGCTAGGTGAGATGCTCTTCAATTCGACGGCAGCCCCCATCGATGACCGGCAGCCCCGCACCGTGTGAACACTGTGTTTAGCACTTATCGTCGTTGCCGCGATCTGCACGATGCCATCGACTTGCTGTGTCAACACTTCGATATTTGCTGAGAAGCACTCTACGGCCCCGACTCACATTGAATTGAACATTCGTTACCATCCTCGCCGCTGGTCTCATCACCGTCCTGTGTCTACTAAGGCGAGATGTCCGACACCTTGAAGGTCGCTCTCCTCATCGTCTCCACAACAGCAGCCAAGGACCCTTCTACAGATGCCTCAGAACAGGCCTTGAGCGATGTGCTCAAGTCTGAAGGCGGTGGAAGATGGGAGCTTGCCGACACCAAGATAGTGCCGGATGAGGTGACTCAGATCCAACGGCAGATCATGCTATGGGCAGACGGTGCGGCCGAGGGGTTCAACCTCATTTTGACTACCGGTGGCACCGGCTTCGCGACATCTGATAGTACCCCAGAGGTAAGTTCAAGAATGATTATAAATCTCGTCTTCTAAATCTCAGGCGGCGGCTTACTGTCCTCAAGGCCGTCTCGCCATTGCTGCATAAGCTCGCACCAGGCATCGTACACGGTATGCTGGCAGCTTCTTTGAGCGTCACGCCTTGTAAGTACACCTCTCTAGAGGCAACTCGTACCAGCATCTGATTTTTTTTCCAGTCGCGATGATGTCTCGTCCAGTCGGCGGTGTCAGAAATAAGTCAATCATCGTAACATTACCCGGCTCGCCGAAGGGGGCCAAGGAAAACTTACAGGCCATACTGAAGACACTACCACATGCGTGCCTTCAAGCTGCCGGCATGGACTCGAGGACATTACATGCCGGTGGCGTGAAGAAGCTTGAGGCTGACGCGGGTATCACCTCCGGAGGTGGGCATGCTCATGCACACGATCATCACCACGGTCATAGCCATGATCACAGTCATAAACACGGACACGGTCACGGGCACGGAGGTCTTGTGCGACATACAGCCCCTAGCTCGAATCCAATGTCAAACGATCCCAGCCTTGGGCCCAGTCGGAGAAACAGAGAGTCTCCCTACCCTATGCTCTTGGTCGATGATGCCCTCAACAAGATCAAAGAACATACTCCACCGCCGGTAGTCATCATCTCGAAAGTGGACGGAACACTGCCTGGGTCTGTACTCGCCGAAGATGTCCGGGCCAGAGCGAACGTGCCTGCATTCAGAGCGAGCATCGTCGACGGGTATGCCGTCGTCGTACCCAAGGATGGCAACATGAAAGGTGTCTTCCCTGTCGTGTCTGTCTCCCACGCTGCTCCAGGCGAAGCGAAACCACTTAAGGAAGGCGAGATTGCCAGAATCACTACAGGGGCGCCGCTACCTCTCGGCGCTACTTCTGTCATCATGGTCGAAGATACAGTTCTGAAGACCATGACGGAGGACGGCAAGGAAGAAAAAGAGGTTGGGATACTCGCCGACGGTGTCAAGGAAGGAGAGAATGTTCGCGAGGTCGGCAGTGATATCAAGGCCGACTCTGTTATCCTTAGCAAGGGCGAACAAGTGTCCGCAGTCGGTGGCGAGATTGGTCTCCTAGCTGCCGTAGGAGTCGCTGAGGTTAAGACCTACCGAAAGCCTGTCATAGGTGTGCTGTCCACCGGAGACGAGATCGTGCAGCATGACCGACCAGGAGAGCTGCGGCTCGGGGAGGTGCGCGACACGAATCGCATCACCTTGATGTCGGCAGCGCGAGAACACGGCTTCGAAGTCGTCAATCTCGGCATCGCAGCCGACACGCCCGGGACCCTGGAACAGACACTGAGGGCTGCGCTGCGTCGCGTAGATCTCATCATCACGTCTGGCGGCGTATCCATGGGTGAGCTCGACCTGTTGAAGCCCACAATCGAGCGATCCTTAGGGGGCACCATCCACTTCGGCCGCGTCTCCATGAAGCCGGGCAAGCCCACCACCTTCGCCACCGTCCCCGTCAAGGATAATAACGGCGAGCGCGTCTCGAAGGCCATATTCTCCCTGCCGGGCAACCCGGCCTCGGCCATTGTCACGTTCCACCTATTCGTCCTGCCGTCGCTGCATCAGATGTCGGGCATATCGCCCGCGGGCCTTACGAAAGTCCCCGTCATCCTTGGCCACGACTTCCCTCTCGACAAGGCTAGGCCAGAATACCACCGCGCCATCGTCTCGGTCGGCCGGGATGGTGTCCTGACGACTAGCAGTACGGGCGGGCAGCGGAGCTCGAAGGTTGGGAGTCTTCGGGGTGCCAATTGCCTGCTGGCCCTGCCTAGTGGCAAGGAGCCGCTCAAGAAGGGGGCGAAGGTCGATGCTCTTTTGATGGGGGGAGTTAGGAGCGAGTAGGCTCCCTAGGGTAGGTGCGTACAGTCTTCCTGAGGTGTAATCAAATTATTGGCAGGCGATGAAATGTAGGGTTGACTCTGTGTGGTTGACCTCGATTGCCACTTTAGATTGTTCGATCAGCTGCTAACGTGCTTACGGACTGTATGTCACAACTGCGAGCCACTGAAGTCGTCCCTCTCTCTCTCTCTCTCTATATATATATATATATATATTTGAGCTCTAAAGTGCCTGATAGTCTGGAGTCTAGCTTTCCGACGATCCTCTCTGATGAACTATGTGTCATTACTATACAAGGACTACGGACGTGGCGTTGAATTTCAGAGATGACTGTCGCAGCTCGTGCCGAGCAACAGTGTCGAGACGCCAGGAGTATGAGAACAATGTAGTCAGAAAGGTGGCCATTTTGCATTGTAGCCATGACATGAGTGGTGGATGATGCGGGAAAGGTTGAGCGTCTGAGAGATGGCGCTACCCATGGCATTCTCAAGAGGCCTTGCTAGTCCTCACCACTGAGCATCCAGTAAAGAAGCAAGACAACGACGCGTCGTGACGCGACGATGCACTGGTAATCAACTCAATTGCGTGATCGTTTTGTGTATGGCTCTGCTGGCTGCATACCTAGTTCCCGTCCTCGTAATCGTAAACGTCATAGCCATAGTGTAGTACAGTGTATAAGTAGGTAGGTTTGGTGGACTTCATCTGCTTTCTGTCTCATCTCTCTCCCAGGTGCGATTCCTTCTGTCTTTTGTTGTTCCATACTTGGGTGGACTCTTGGTCTTTTGTAATCTTGGTGACGGAAGGTCGCGATGTGTGGTATATCCTGCATCCTTTCGCTGTCCGGCGCGACGCAGCAACGACAACAGCAGCCGCAAAGACTACCCAATGGCTATATCAAGAAGCAATCGGGCTCCCAGCGAGAAGAGCTCGAGAAGGATCTCAATGCCTCCCTAGCCCAGATCGCCCACCGCGGCCCAGATGCGTGCGGCAACTGGATCAGCGACGACTGTCGAGTAGGTACTCTGGCTATACAAACCTCGCTCGCCTGGTGACACGACGCACCCAGCCCAAGCCAACGCTAATCCCGTTCCCATCTGCAGCTCTCGGACATGTGCGTCTAAGCATCAACGACCTCTCTCCCTCGGCCGCACAACCCTTCCACTCCCCCTCCCACGGCATCCACGCCGTAGTCAACGGCGAATTCTACGACTATGACCGCATCCGCTCCCGCGTCGAGACCGAGACCGACTACCACTTCACCTCCCGCTCCGACTCGGAAATCATCATCGCCCTGTACCTCCACGACGGCCTTAATTTCACCGAGCACCTGCGCGGCGAGTTCGCTTGTGTGCTTTGGGACGAGCCGAGACAGTTGTTCATTGCTGTGAGGGATCGGTATGGGATCAAGCCGCTGTTCTGGACGATACAGCCGGATGGTTCGGGAAAGGGCGAGAGGAGATTGTTGGTGGCTGCCGAGATGAAGGCGTTCTTGCCGTTGGGGTGGGAGCCGGAGTGGGATGTTAGGAGTTTGAAGGATGCGGGGTGGAATGTTGGTAGTACGACGCTGTTTAGGGGTGTGCAGAAGGTGAGTCTCGTCCTGGTGTGTCTGGGGTGGTTGCTACTGGGAGTATGAAGATAACAGGTGCTGACGGAACTGCTAGGTCCGGCCTGGTCATTACATGACGTGCCAGTCCTTCTCACACATCGAGGAGCGACCGTACTGGGACTCTTCGTTCCCACTTAAGACCACGCTGGACCCGCGTACGCCTGAAGAGTTGATCGAGGGTGTCCGCGAACGCATGCTCGAGTCCGTCCGTCTTCGCCTTCGCGCCGATGTACCTGTTGGCGTATATCTCTCCGGCGGCATCGACTCGTCTGTCCTCGCTGGCATGGTGGCGCACCTGGTGAAGGAGCAGAACATGTCGATGGGCTCTGCTCCCCCTTCGGAGAGAGTGACGTGCTTCAGCATCGCTTTCGACGAGGATTCCGGGTTCGACGAAGGCCAGATCGCAAACCGTACTGCCGAGTGGCTGGGCGTGAAGTATCTGAAGAAGCTCATGAGCGAAGAGGAGCTAGCCAGGCGTTTCGAAGACGCTGTGTGGCATTGCGAGCAGCATAACCCAGATCTGAACTTCGTGGGCAAGTATGCCCTGTCGGAAGTGCCGCAGGAAGCTGGGTACAAGGTCGTGTTGACTGGCGAGGGCGCCGATGAGACGTTTGCTGGGTATCCGCTGTATCTGCCTGACTACTTGCGGGAGCCAGACGTCAGCTACGAGAAGCACAACCCGCTCCCTGAAGCTGAGCGGGAAGAGCAGCTCCGTCTTGCTGAGGATGCGGTAAGGGAGCATTACCGAAGTATGGGCGCCGACGCCGGTAACGGTGACCTCAGCACCGCTCGCAAAATGCTCAATGGCATCTCCACCGTCAGCAGCATGACAGCTTTCCAACCGGACGTCTTCGCCGACTGGACCGACGAAGTCTTCACAGCCTGCGATCCTCAGATGACAATTGCCTGCAGCCCGGACGGCATAGCACGCAACCACATTGCCAAAGACTGGCACCCGCTGCACTCGGCTCTCTACGTCTGGTCCAAAGGCCACCTCCCCAATATCTTCCTCACCTGCCTCGGCGACCGGACGGAAATGGCCCACAGCATCGAGGCTCGCACGCCGTTTCTCGACCACGAGCTCACGGGGTACGTCAACCACCTTCCGCCTTCGGTGAAGCTACGTTGGATGCCGGACGAGCGGCGTTTCGTCGAGAAATGGATCCTTCGCGAAGCCTCGAAACCATTCATCACTAAGGAGCTTTACGAGCGGAAGAAACACCCTTATAGCGCCCCGACGAAGTATCCTCGCAACGGACATCTCCACAAGCTCCTGTCTCGCTTGTTGTTTAAGGAGGAGGTGGAGAATCTCGGGTTTGTGAGTTGGGAGAAGGTGAGCGGATTGGTGGATGAGGCGGTGGGTGAGGAGGGAGATACACGGGCGTTGAGGTTGGCGTTGGTTGTTGCGGAGTGGGTTGTTCTGGCGAGGAGGTTTGGGGTTCGGCGAGCTACTGTTGGTGATTTCCTGTAAGAAGCAGTTGCCTTATACTGTATTGGGAGTTGATAATTCGATATTTCTTCGTCTTCTTCGATGGCCGCAGCTCGTGTACTGGCCCGGATGGTCAACGGTGGATGAGGATGTTTGGCAAACGTGTGCCAATGGATCTCCTTAGGGAGCGAAACTAGGTCGCTCAAGCATCTCGTTTGTCCATATGCACAGGCCAAGGAACCCCTTCTCCAACTTCCGCTGGCGTACACAAGTGCTGGTAGCTGATTTCTCATAATCGCACAGCTCCCAGCAAATTCTAGCGTGTGCCGCCTCCATGATGCTGCTGGGCTCGGCTGGGCTCGTGCCTTCGACGAGGTCTGGCTCTCCTTCAGGTTGCCTTCGATGTACAAGGCCGACTATACGAGCTTGCCTGAACCGGTGGCGGTCTGCTTACTTGCAGTCGCGGGGCCTACATGAGGCGAGTGGGACATTGTAAGGCCGTGATCATCTGCGGAACGATGTCTTGCCGACCACGTAAATCGAGCCGGAAAGCCCTGCTGAAGGAGACTTCTTTACCCCGTCACAACCTGCCGCGTTCTCAAAGTAAGTACTCTTTTCGACTCAGCGTTCTCACCAGCAACAAGCTGGGGTTCGCCGAGCAGAAGCGCCTTCCCCACAAGCCTCCATCTCCCACCTGTGCTCTCCCATAACCCAGCGTCGTTTCGAAACGTGTCAGAGTCCTCCAGGGGCTGTAGGATCCAGACACGCGAAACGGCGCATGGCGAGTCGGCCACGTCTCGGGGAACAGCAAGTCGCCATTTTGTCGCGTCTAGGCCGGGTATGTCGTCCCGCAGTATGCGTCCACTCACGACAGCGAAGTCTCCCCTGAAATTGCACCGGATGCGCGTGGACAGCGCCGAGATGACCAGTCTGGCCATGGGCCTGCTGTCGGTGAGGAACGTGAGGAATAGGAGCAGAGTTTCTTCTGCACTCTCGCTCTCGCGAGACGGGGAGTCGGGGATGAGCGAGTCGCACAAGCGTTGCGCGGCTGGGCGGAGGGACTCGTCTGCCGTGAAGGGCTCGAAGAGTCTCTGGTTCAGCGACGGCTGCACCACGTCCCTTTCCAGCGCCCCCAATAGGCGGCAGACATACGCGAGTCCGTTCTTGCAAGCCGCGGCGAGGAATAGCCGCCTGGGCCTGTCGAGGAGCTCGTCCCCGTAGGTAGACTCCTCCGGCCGGACCTGGATCCTGTACTGTGGCGGCCGGGTGCGGATGGGCGTTTCTGGGAGGATGTGATAGGTGGCTGCTACATCTTCGGTTGTCATCGTTTCGATGGGGGTCTCGAAGAAGAACAGGTCGAGCTTGATGTACTCTGCCTTTATCTCGTGAATGTTTTCGATGCTCCCCAGCGCAAATTTCGGAATATTCGTGTCGTAGTCGGAAAGGGGCCTGGAAAGCCATGAGTCGCGACCGTTGATGCGAAGTATCCTCTGTTTCATCAGGTATAGAGGGCTTTTCTCGCCAGCTGCTAGGGAAAGAGCAGCGGCGACGAAGAACACCTCGTCTGAAGTGTGCAACCTGCCTGTAAAGTAGACAGCCAGACGGCTCAGATTTATCACAATCGAGATGAGGTCGGATGGGACGGTGATATCGCAAAGGGAAATGACGTAGTATCTCGCCATGAAGGATGATCTCACGGCTCCGTAGCCTCGGGCTCCAGGGTCGGTATAAGGTGAGGTTTTGTTGTCTAGTATTGTCCACCGAAGGTCCCTCCGAAGACGTTCCATACCTGTCCTTTGGCGATCAGGACCGGTGGCAACCGCCTGGACTGCAGGAGTGGACCGTAACAACATCAGCGTGAGGTATTTGACACTGAATGTGCCGCCAGTGGATGTGTTGGCAATGAAGAGAGCTGCGTGTGCAATATGGTGCCGTAAGACGCTCCACTGCTCGTTGATCTCAAGTTCATGCCAGCACCTGTTCAACATGAGCGCCTGAAGTATGGGATACCAGAGGGCAAAGGGTTAGGCTCACCATGACCTTGACCACCAACGGGAGCTTTCAATCTTGTCACAAACTGCCGCCAGGTATGGCACATCTCCTTCTTCAGGCGTCCAGGAAACCGTGTCCTTGAGCATATGGAAATCACATTTCGCCAGTACTCTGGTCTCGTCAGGAGTGAGTGTCACGTCCTCGAGCAGAATGAGTAGTTTCCGACAGCGCTTATAGATGGTATCCATCATGGCGATGAATTGTTGATTTTCAGTTTCGTCATCCTGATTGATACACATCTGATCGACCCAGATCCCCTCTCTTCTGTAGTTGATGTTGCGCGCGCCAGGCTCGTCCGTGATAACGCCACGCTGGGTAAGTATAGCTTCTACAAAGGACTTACTGAATGGCCAGGGCTCATGTGGCCGTGAACCGTCCGGTGGCCAGGCATAGTCCTTGTGTCTCCAACAGTAGCTGATTGCGATGTATTGTCTGAAGACGCGTTCGCTGTCGAACGGGACGTGACCAAGATCGCTTTCGCAAATTAAGCGAAAAGGAGTATCGAGTATGAGACTTGGAGTCCGGATGTGGAAAGACTCTGCAAGATTCGGCGACCAGGATTGCAGGTTACTCATAATGATCTCTGCCTCTTCTTGGTTACCGCTTAGCTGCTCTATAGCCTCGGAAAACAATTCGTGGCGGTTTTGCCTTGACAGTGTGACCTCGAACAACGAGCCCCCCATATGGCGCACAATGGGCTCATCATGGCTGGCGGCAGCGGATGGGTTTGCTGATGACATGATATTTAGTGCATCTAGTCGTGAAACACATGATGAGGTTCTCAAAATAGATGGGAGATCATTACTACTGAAGGGTCGTGCCACATGCATATTCCTATATTCTTGGCGATGGCCGTCTAGATGACCGCCAAGGTCTTGGTCTTGCCGTGTCAGGCTTTCAGCTCGTGTGTTGGCAGGCATGACCCGCCAGCGACCTCGTTCCTCCTTCTGGCACCTCAGAAATTCAGAACCAAGATGCGGCTGAGCAAATGTTTATGTCAAACATCGCCCAGCAGCATAAGTCATCAATTGTTCATGAGAAACATTCAGAGTTGCGAGTGGATGAAAGAAGACTAAAGTTGCAATGACCCCCCTTTAGTACCTATTGACCCCCCTTTAGTATTGACCCCACAAGTCCCTGCCGCTGCCCCAGCCTCCCGGGTAAGCTTAAGCTCGCTTTGGTCGCACAGCGTCGCGTTCTACCAAGTTCAGCTGCACTCCAGCCCACTATACCACCAGGGACCAGCTCATCAACTTGGGACTCTGGATCTGCCACCTGCCACCAAGGTACCCACGTGATGCCGACCTACCTCTGCCACGGCTTCCGGTGGCACCGCAAGAGCATCTGCTACTTCATCGTCATCCAGAACCTCGAAGACGGCGCCCCCGAGTGGGTCGTCGCCCCGCGCAGCCAGCAAGCCATCCTCGACGCCTTCGCCGAGCTCTTCGACTTCCTCCCCTCGCAACCCCCGCCGCCGCCCCAGCCGAACGACTCGTCCTACCATTCGCGGGACGATTCGTACGAGAACCGCGGTGAGGAGGAGCGCAGGGAGCGGAACGGCGGCGAGGACAAGAAGCCGAAGAGCCGGAGCGCACCGCGGAAACGCAGCATATCCTCCCTGCGACGGCCGAAGACGAGCGCGCGCGACGACACGCCCCCTCCGCCCGTACCGCCGCTGCCCCCGCCGCCGCTACTGTCGCCACTCCCATTGCCGGACGACTCCAACGCCTTTAGTGCCGACTACTCGCCGGTGAAGCTTCTGGAGGAGTTCGACCCGACCGACGAGACTTCTGTCAGCCGACCCTGGGCCTACGTTGCCGACCATGTGATACGCGTGGACACGTCCGTGTCGATCGCGGACGAAATCAGCCGATACGAGAACCAGACGAAGACGGAGCAAGACAGACCCATGAGCGGCCCGAGCGACGAATCGGGCAGGAAGCTGACTGGGTCCGGCAACAAGAAAGCAGGCTGGCTCGAGAAGCTGCGGGATCAGCTGCAGAGGGGCGAGCTTATACGGTGGTACGTCGTGGTGTGCGGTGACGAGCTACGCGAGAACCCGCCGCCGGATGAGGAAGACGACGAAGAGGAGGATATTGAAGAAGAACAAGATGAGTACGAGCAGAGCAGCACCAGGAGTCAGGAGCGGCGGCGCTATCGGCAATCACAGTCGACGCAGTCGACGGGCCCGTCGGTCATTGAGAACGGCTTCGAATTCAGACTGCCGGAATTCGCTGGCCTGGCAGAGAGACCTCCGACCGTCAAGCTGGAACGAAGGAGAGCAAGGACGTTACCTGCTCCATTGGCCATGACGCCTCAGGAGGATATCGTGCCCCCGCCGCCGCAGCCCGCGCAGGATGCTGGCAAGTTGTCCGGCACGGATAACTTCTTGAGACCCAAAACACCTAAATCGGGAGGGGGTCTGCGGAGGCTGTTTTCGAGGAGGAGTACGGAAGGCTCAAACTGATTTGATATCCCCCTCCGCCACGCCGCGGGTTTGGAACCATTTGCTGAAGGGCTACTAAGATTCTGCGCCCTCGCTCCGGCTTTGGGGACGGGGGTGATTAGCAGACGAGAACTCACCGGATTCTGGATACGTCCGGCCATCGTCATACGGACTTTGGAGATTCCATCTCGACGAATACACTCACAAATGGCCGATGTGAACATCTTTGCACATCTGATATATATGACAGAACGTACTGTCTATGGGACTTGGGTCCACCTTTTACAGCGAAGCGAAAAGTTGCATGGTGTTATGGGAGGATCTTACGATACGGCTTATGACTTGGGTTGATGAAATTAGTTTCGGGCATTTATGACTTGGACGGACGAGGAAAAGGGATACTGGGTTTAGGCAGCGGCATTTTGTATCATCACAAATTCAAAAAAATCGGCAACTTGCATACATCCGGTGATACATCATCACTACGCTGGGCCGGTGTCACTGGAGAGAACTACACACTTCCTTTACTATCGGAGGTGTGACGTGGACGTGTGTACGTGGAGGATCCTGCAGTCTGGGTTTCCTGGTTGAAAGGGAGATGGCTATCTTCATGTGTTCGCCCTTACAACGTGCTTCCTTATGCAGCGTGGTTGAGAGGGTAGAGCTTTTATCTTGGACTTGAATATCGAGTGCCTTGCCCTATTGACAGTTTGAGGGTATTTTGAGTATGAGTCAGAGTTCCTACTAGGGAGACGCCGTCTCTCGAAGAGGCACGAACCTCTGCGATAATGGTAGAGCAGCAAGCCCCTTTCCAGCGCACTGCCCTATACAACAGCGTCAATCAACGATTGGCTCATTGCAACACCATCAATAAGTGTCTAACCTTTCGAGTTTATGAAGCGAGCTCTTACATAGTTACGGTTGGCTCGTAGGAGGAAGCAGTGAAGTGTAAGAATCTGAGAATGGGAAGCAGGTTGGATGAACGTGCTAGGAGGAAGGCGGCCCATCCGTAGATATTGCAATCAAAGTTTAAAGGGGCTGAGGCATATGCGGCGACATTGTCAACCAGTCGGCGTTCCTGAACTAAGGTACCAACAACCTGGTGCTGCTCATGACGTCAGCGGGGCTCGTGCTGGAGGGGGTCAAATAAAGGCAACTTGGAAGTACTAAAGCAGTCCCTTTCCTTGGCATTCCTCAAGTTCAACTTCTCTCTTACTTCGTTACCTACTTACCTACAACCACCGAGCAAAAGAGGAAGAATCAGCAAACCTAGCAATCATGGACAACCAGAACCAAGACTACGACCAGAACGCTGCTCAAGATGCCGGCTACGCAGCCGGCCGCGCTGGTGAGTACCTCAGTAGAACTATATGGGGGGGTAGTTACGGGGGAAAGGACGGACACCCCGCTAACAGTTGACATTGGCAGAGGGCGACTACAGCGACGCCCGCCAAGACGTCCGCCAAGACGAGCAACGCGTCGAGGACGTGCCTGGCGACGTCGCCCGTGATGCCGAGCAAGGCGTCGACAACGGTGTTCGAGATGTCGAGGACGTGCCATCGGATATCGGCAGTGCCGTGAAGGGTGCCGCCGATTGGATCGGCAGCAAGGTCGGCGGGGTTGAGGGCGATGCCAACCGTGCCGAGGGCGACGTGAACAACTTCGACAACGGTGTCGACCAGAGCTACGACCAGGGTCAGCAGCAGGGAGAGAGCCGAGGTGGATGGTAAAGAGTGAGAGCTTCTGACAAGGATGAAGCAGCATCAGATCCAGTCTGTGCCTGTATAACGATGATGAGCATATCACGAGCGAGAGAGCAAGGTAGCTATCAACAATGCTGATGACCTCTTTTGACAAGCTGTGTCTCGTAATGTTTGGGCCAAACGTGTCCGCCCTTGCCGAGCACCGCTCAATATCCTCCACAGGACGGCCGAAACTGCAAGCATTCTCCTACCGCCAGCAAACAGCAACTTCCGGTCGCCCATCTTGTGACCCCTTCAAGCATGTGCCAACAACCACGCCCCATCAATGACCAATGTACTACCGGTCACATACCCTTTAACCGCAAAATTCAACACCGCCTGCGCATAATCCCTCGGCGTCCCAGCCCTGACGAAGGAAATTCCCCACTTCGTCCAGAAGTGCTCCTTCTCCGACCCCTTCTCCTCGTCAATCGGCGTCATCTCTGATGGAAAGTAGCCGGGTGCCAGAATACATACAGGTTGAGTTCATAACGACGGAGCGACGATATTCAAGACGCTATCATCGTTACTTGGTTCGAGAACGTCATTCCATAATGGGTGAAAAGGGAAAATAATGGTAATTCGTGTTTAATCCTAAACAAGGTTAACAAAGCCAAGTCAGGCCAGCTTGAGCCATACGAAGGCGTCAGAATAAGCCAGAGTCTGGTGAAGGTCATGCTTACTGCTGCATAGACTAAGAAACGTTTTTTTTTTTAAATCAATCCGGCCTGAAGACAAGTAAGGAACTCAAAAGTAGACATGCAAGATGCGCAATCGGAAAGTGCTGAATCACATGGCATATGCATGCAGATACGCAAGTCTTCGGTGATAGATCTGCACCCGAGTCACGTCTGCTGAACTTGATAGACGAAGGTGACAGAGCATATGTATAATCTCGACGGCAGCACACAGTCCGGTGCGGCTCTCCGACCAACTCTCCGGACCACAGCGCCCGACCACGAGGCAAGGTCACATTCTCGACTCGGCTATTCGGTAACGTGTCTTGCTGATCCGTCTCGCTGATCCCACCTTGTGGTGTCTAATCCGGTGGATGGCAGGTCAGGCCTCAGCGCGAGAGCGATGACGGCCACATGGAGGCAAGCATCACAGCACACTTTCACACACTTGGAACTTAGTCTTGCAGGACTTAGGGTCAAAGAAGGCCAGATAACCCTTAGATATCGGTTGAGCCTAGCAGAGCTGCACGGTCAAAGTGTGCGGCTTGTGCCGCCGTCCTACTTGGATGCATGCGTCACACACTCTTTGATCAACCCTAAACCAAGTCCGCAAGCTACCGAAATCGTGGGGAGGTATAGCAGAAGAAAGATCTCTGACTGCTCCATACCAAGACGATAGTATCGAGTGCCGGCGCAGGCGGCATGGGCCTCAACGTGAAAGATACCATCGCCATATTGAAGGTTTGACAGCATTTATTCAAGAGTAGATAGTTACTCACCTTAAAAAGAGGAATTACCAGTAATATTTCTTATACGCCTCAGCACTCCAGGAAGTAGCCCTTGCAAAGGGCCATATGCAGCTACGATATAACGTTACCTCGTGGGTGTCGAGATTGCAATCGAGGTGAACGATACCGAAGCGTAAGGGTAAGCCAGCCTATGACTATGAACCTAAAAACGAGATATACTGAAACCACACAACCCGTATATCGGTTCTGCCCGCTGCAAGATATAAGTGCATATGGGCTTGTTAGTCCCCGGCGCTCATAGGCCAATGCTTGCTTCCTAGGTCGAGCAGGTCAACTGCGCCAGCGCTATAATTATGACCACTAGTTCTTCCCTTATAGCCTCCTCTATAGCAGCAGGTTCAGGTTTCCCCTCGAGCTTCGAATACCAACAAGGACTGTGCGTGCGTATAGGTCACCTGCTTAGATGCAACGGCTCAAGATGATAGCTCATATAGACCGATGGCTCCACCACTGCCGGATACCCCGAATAACACTAACGGTAGTGACAGCCGACATCAGGAGGAGAAATTTGTCTGACTCCGGGGTCTTTGGAGTCATCGTAGTGGATAGATCGTAGAGGTTGGCAAGCCGTTTGCATCGTCGACGTCTGGCCATCTCCGGCACTGCTGCCGGAGATCAGTGGTGTGTGTGTGTGTGACCAGACGGTCCGAACCAAGACCGTCTTGGTCTGGCCAGATCTCTGAGAACGACCACTCCCTGCAACTCCATAAGTATACCCCATGTTCAAGAGAATGACAGCTATTGCATGATGGCAGCTGTCAACTGAGACGATCCTTTCATCACGGGTCGGCTGGCTTTCCCGTGCGTCGTAGCCCTCAATCATGTTTCCAAACTCGTGCAGCAGTCAACCCCAAAACAGTAATAATAACACTGCCTAGGAAAACAATCTCCTGCCAAGGGTCTATATCAAGACTATATGTACCAAAATCATCGAAAGTCAGTTCGAGTCAATAACTTTCCCGTGTCTACTCCACCTTTTTCTCCGCACTGCAACGCCGAACTGCCCCATGCATCACCGACTCTCAGCTGCGTCTACGTACATACTTCCTGCCTTCCTGCCTTCCAGCCGTGGGCAGTGATGTGCCGCGGTGGATCTCGAATCCTCTGCTCATTGGGAGCTGCCGTGCCGTGCCGGATGACAGCTTCGCTTGCCCATGGTTCAAGAATTGGCATATCCTCCTCCACTTTCCGCGTCGTTACCCCTGCAGGACAGGGATGGTGTCAAAGCTGGGCACCGCAAGACCCAGACTGTCTGGGCCAGACAGGCTTCGTCTTCGTGTTCCCAACCCAGCAGATTGAGATGGTATCGAAATTGTGGGATCAATTCAGGCTCTGCCGCAACCTTGAGCAAATGAACGATGGTTTTTCTTCTTAGTGGCTCATGGCCGAACTCTGTTCGTCTTCTCCCTCAACCTCAAAGCCACTGCTTAATATGACACCAGCGAAACCTTCGTCTTCGTCCGATGGGTCACAAGAGCCCTATATGAGGATCAATCCTCGCACGGGAATCTCGCGAACATGGCACCGCAAGACCTAGATGGGCCTGCGAAGGGTTCTTGGTCACATGTTCACACATCCCCAGGATATCTGGCAGTGCATGCGTGATCTCCGCATCTCATGCAGTGCCGGGCAGGGGTCATATGGCAGGATCTTCCGGGTAAACGAGCTGCCAATGGATGGATGAACCGTTTAGTATGTATGAGCCATCAGTTAGCGATACTCCTCCGTTCCCCCGTCGCGGCAGTCGAAGAGGACACTATTCGTGATGGAGGCGTCTGGGCGCTTTGAGTTTGCCCGCCGCGCTGGCTTAATAGTCGTCTTGGGAGTAACGTTTCTACTCGGCCTCTCCGTCTTCACCTCACAGTTCGGCCAGCCCTTCGAAAATCAAGATAACCCAGCCATGTGGAAAGGTACCTCCCCTGCAGGGCTCCTGTCCGCCGGCCTGGCTGCTTCGGCATCGGCAACCCTGCTCTACGTGAGCTCGTACGCCGGTACGGTCACGACGCTGAATCTGAGACTGCCCAGCAGAAACGCCACTGCCACCCTTGAGACCATCTCCACATCGACTGGGTGTGGAGGGAGCCCGTCGTGGTTGACGCTTGACTACTCCAAAACGTTCCTTTTCTGTGCCGACGAGGGTCTCACCGAACAGACGGGAGGCTTGGCGTCCTTCTTGACCAACCCGAACGGGACGCTGACACCTCTCACGAGGCTCGACGTGCTCCTGGGTCCGGTCAGTCTGGCCGAGTACGGCGTGGGTGGGCATGGACTCGCTGTGGCTCACTAGTAAGCACCAAGCATATTCCTGTCTTTCTAGTCTCGATTAGCTCCGGTTGTGATGCTACATCCTTGCACCGCCTAGTCTACTTCAGTATCATATATATAATACGAATAAGTGACTGACTGATACACCCAGCTCCGGATCCGGGGTTAGCGCGGTGGAAGTGACCCCCGAAGGCGGGCTCATTCTGGTACAGAACGAGACCTACACTCTCGCGCAACCCGGTCCCGACCCGTCGCGGCAGGACGCGCCTCACCCACACGAAGCCATCCTCGACCCCACCGGGGCCTACATTCTGGTGCCAGACCTGGGCGCCGACCTCGTGCGCGTATTCCAGGCCGACGCCGACAACCTCACGTTGACACCCGTGGCGCCCCTGGTCGCCGCACCCGGCTCGGGCCCGCGACACGGAGTCTTCCTGACCGTCGTCGATAAGACGTACTTCTACCTCGTGTCGGAGCTGGCCAACACCATCACGGGCTACGAGGTCGTCTACAATGCCAACGAGACCCTCGGCTTTGCCGAGCTGTTCGTCATCCCCACTCATGACGACGACAGGCCGCTTCCCGATGGCACGGGGGCTGCTGAGATCCGGCTATCTGTAAGTTTCTTGACCAGGATTACTTTATACCATCCCCCACCCCCCTTCCCTTTAACCGTACCGGACACTAGTACCGGTAGTTAGTTACTGACAACATATCTTCACAGCCCGATGAAAAGTTCCTAATCGTCTCATCGCGCTGGGAATACTCGATCGACATCCCCAACTACGACCCGACCAACAGCACCGCCATCGCCTCGGACCCGCTGATCAGCTACGCCATCGACCGGCAGACCGGGTCCCTCGCCAAGGTCCAGGAGTTCGCCGCGGGCGGGACCGGGCCCCGCCAGTTCTCGATCAACGGGGGCGGCGACCTGATTGCCGTGGGCCTGCAGGGGGACGGCCGCGTCGTGGTCATCGGGCGCGATGTCGCGACCGGGCTGCTCAAGGACTATGTGGCTTTTGCGGATGTCGAGGGCGAGGTCACGGCTGTGGTTTTTGATGAGGACTAAGGTTGTCATACGGAGCTAGATGTTGTTGCCATCTGGACGAGGCTCGCTCTGTGGTGGTGTAAATGTACTTATGCAGCTGGAAATCTAGTAACCTCTAGACGGTTTGACGAGCCTTAAACCTATGCCAGATGGCGTGAAAGATGAAGTTCGCTGACCATGCATTTTCGAAGACCAGTGTAAGGGTTAGGGGCAGTCCAATGGTAGGTCATCTACACAGTTTCGGGCAATCGAGCCATCCGGGCGCGTCCCCCCAGGCCTGCATATGATCTCGAGAGCCTCACCCCAAGGATAAGTGATACGAGGACGCGTTAGCAACGAGATGAAACGGGGTGCGGCGGGGCGTAATAATATATTAGGCCGTTGTTGGACATCGTCGCTTAGGCCACATATATATACACGCTGTGGAGGGGAGACCTAAACGGTTCTGGTGGTGGCGGTTAGGGGGGCGCTTGGTTTGATGAATTTTCGTATGGATGCACGTGGGATGGAGCTGATCAGAGGCAGGGCGGCGAGCTGGTCGTGGGCTCGGTAAGAACGACATGTGGCGAGAGATGTCGGGCGGTGGCAGATGCTTGACTGTGGTGAATGGCGAGAATCGATGTTCGATATCGAATGCGAGAGCGCTACTGTTACCTGACACCTGGTGAAGATGCATACACGGCTGCTACAAGGGCACTAAACACATGGCCTGGCTGGTCCTACTGTCACATGGTCGAGCTGGAAGGCGCTGTTTTTGTCTTTTTGGATAAGGTATCGATGTATACCATGGCAGGAACTCATGTACGATAGCCATACCTAGAATGTGTGCGCTGGTTCTTCGCGATGGCGCGCTCTATCTCGTAGCTATTGGTATCGGAGGAGGACCCAGATAGCTTGACAGGCCGCTGGGCGGTAGTAACGCAGGCTTCGAGATGGGCCCATGATCATCCTAGATGACCAGAATCTTCAAATCCTGCATTCCATCCACGAGTCGATGGAACGGAGCAGGTTTCTAGCGACGCCTTGGGTCTTTCGTCTTGGGAGAAGACGCTGCGGCCGGATATGGGGGCCGCTCAGCAGTGCTTATGAAATACCGTTGCTGTCAAATGACTATGTACTTGAGTCCATGCTTGACGTGCTGTTGATCAGTGAATAGAGATTCAAGTAGCTTCCAGTGTTTTTAGGCAACAATCGCCCGGAACCTTCGTATCCCACGCTCTGCGAGAGGAATCACTCTTGACTGACGACAGAGCTGCCTATGAGATAATCCAGCCGCGCCCATGACAGCCACTCAAGCCGGACTGCCTCATTGAAACCTGGTTGGCGAACCAAGTTTCGCAGCCTGTGTAGCTGATGACGCCCCCGAACCTGTTCGTCCCTCCGTCGTCGTGCACGTGGTAGGGGTCTGGGGAGGCCAAAGCGAAAAGCAGGCGCAAGGAGATCCGTCGGCCGATCCTGGAAAAAGAATGCCTGGTCGCGGTGCCGCTGTGGTCGTACAGCAGTGACGCGGTCTTCGCTAGACGTCGGGCGCTGGTGGCCGAGCCGTCTCTGCGTACCAGAATTACCTTCGCCCTACCTAAGACGTAATCAAATGTACTTGCTCAGGTGTCTTGAGAGACCGTGATGGTACCAGTTGACCTCCGTGCCGCATCATGCCCCAACGGATTCTGGTGGCATGATGCGATGTCCGTGCCGCCATGGGTTCGATGGATCAACTCAGCGTGATAAAGAAATGTTTTTGGGTGGCTAGGACGGTGCCGTCTATAATAGAGGTATTAAGGATGTCGAGCCTAATATAGCATCAGCGCCAATGTGCCAGTCCCTCGAGCATTGACTCATGAAGCCTCATCCGGACAGAACGGATCGATATGTGCCCTATTTATTACCGACCGGCCATCGGACGCGACCTTGGATTTAATGAGTGTCAAGTTGTGCGACAAGAGGGCATGATTCTCCACGCGTCAGGCGCATCAGAGACAGTGAACTGCGGGTACCCTTCATGCCACAAGCTCTATGATCTGACGATGGGGAAGCGGCAGCATCGTCGTATGACAGTAAGATTGCACGGCTCGGCGCTGAAGCAGTTCGGATGAGAAACCTGTCAGAAATCTACCCCAGGATCACCGCTGAATGATGCCTCGTCTAACCCATAATGGTCTTATAGAAAGGCATTATGGGTTGGGGTCACTGTCTGCGAAGTAGTATGCGGTTGGTGCAAGGTTGCCACGTTTTCATGGCAAAAGTTCAAGTATTCGGCCCGTTGGAAGCCTCCTCTCCATGCATATCGCTGCTTCTGCTCATGATCAATGAGCACACCCACAGGCAAATAATCATGTATGAGCTGCCATAGGATCGCCAGTGCCCAGCGCGATGCACGATGCAGCAAACGCTGCTCAGCACGCACTCTCCATAAGTCGGATTCGAGCTTGGCTATTGTCGGAGGCTCAAAGGGGTCCGGCATCAACAAGATACCTGTTCCAATAACAGTTGTGCCCACAAGACCGTATGCTTACATAGTACAAGTGAGTGGCGGTTCATAAGCTTACGGAGTAAGTACAAGCCACGAACCAAGACGGCAACCATGTATCAAAAATACGTGCCGTGCGATCGAGTACCCGAACAGGTCATCTTGAGGGTTTGGGAGCATTCGCCTACTGACTATGACGAGTTCTGACTTGGAGTTCGGGGCCGCGTTGCTGGTAGCGAGGAGGATCATCTGACACTCTCTCGTCGAGGCGACTTTCGCATTCTAGAAAGAGAAGGTGGGCTGGCTGGATGGGTATCGGCTCTTATATTGAAGCTGCAGGACGTCTGTGGCAAGCCGATCTCGTGACGCAAGCAAGGCGATGCACGTCGTTCGGTTCGTCTTGCTAAAGATGAGGTAAGGAGAAGAACCAAGGCTCGTCGCCCGCCTGCTGCCTCCAACGCGGGAGCATCCCTTCTCTCGGCCCCACGCGGTTGGGAAGTTGGAGGATCGAGCGGCCTACGTATCATGTATCATGCCGCGATCGGGCTGTCGGGGTATCACAGTATCACTGTCGTGTTGGTGACCAACACTCTCTGGTGTCCTCGGGTCCGGGACTTGCGAGTGGAGTCATCTCGAGGCACAGATGGGCACAGATGTTGCAGATGCATCGTCTTCGTCCAATTCGTCCATCGTCCGAACTTGTCCAGGATTGCGAAACGCTTATTAGAATGTGGAGATAACGGTAATCTCATCAACGGTGAAATCTGGAAGTATCTGCACGCCCAAAACGGAGCTTGAGGTACCTCGTGTCGTACGATGCTCAGATGCCTTGGTGTTGAGGTCCAGAAGCGCGCTGGGCAATAGGTGAGGAAGCTGAAGTCATCTGTGTCGGTCTTGTACAGAAGCTGTCGCGCCAGTAGGTACTGTTGCAAGCATACTAAGGTAGTATGAACATAGCTAGGAGCACGGAAGGGAGGTAGCGGGTACCCAGGATTAGCTGGCATGTCCACCAGGGTCCCAGGTACACACAACTACCGGCCGCTCTCCGTGTGAGCGGGCCAGGATAACCGACACCCGCGTTATTAACTTATTTCGCCTACAAGAAATTATTTTCAACTTCCATGTCCCTTTCATCCGGCCCCGAATGACAACAGAAGCCCATCTCCGAGACCCCAGAGTCTCGTTTCCAGTGTTCACAACCCCAAACGCGTCATAACACCTGCCAGCAGTCCCTGCAGACACACTTCCAAATTAGTGAACTCCCAATGTTACTGGCTGCAAAGACCCAACGCTGAATTCACTCCCCTCCATCATGGGCTTGGGGGCTTCTCTGCCGTCCTGGACACCCGCGCCTGCACCTGACATCTTGGAGCTGCGGAGGGCTTGCTCGAGAGCCCATGATGACCATCTTCCCATGCGCTGTTCATAGACGACAATGTGCTGATGATACCCGCCCGCAGGACCTCGGCGGCACCGTAACCCCGCCCCTGGACAGTGGACTTCCACAGTAGGACACCTCCCACCGCGGGCACGATCACGTAGTTCACATAGTTCACGCCGTCTGGACTGGCGGACAAGAGTGACAGGCCCGCTCGACAGTCGCACAGGTGCCTACCCGGCTCGACTACGTACCGCCGACCTTGGGCAGTAAACATGATGCCGGCACCGGCTCCACCTGGAGGCTGGAGATTGCCCCAGACGGGATGCTCGGCGGGGGTGCTGTATTCCAGGGGCCTGAGCACTGAGCAGAGAAGGTCAAGCTTGATACCAGTGTATCAATGTGAGTGCCGTCGGTCGATTAATAGGGCACCTGGGTACCTACTGCGAAGGGCCAGTGGTCCCGAACGAAGACGCGGGTGTCACTAGTCAGTCAGCCCAGCCCGCACGGGTTTCCGTACGCATCTGTCAACAGGGAACGGTGTACCACAGACACCGAGAGAACGGTTCCAATGGGGGTTCCAATGGGAGGAGGCGACCCCGACCTAAACACGGCCCTTATTACTGTGTAGTACCCATTGCTGAACACAAAGGGCCGCGTCTAGGCCAAGATGGGAAGCAATTTTCCGGGGTACAGCGGATTTTATGGACCTGAGCTGTATCCTGGGGTCGAGACTGGGGGTTCTTCGCTGGGGTTCGATGCTTCCGCGCGCCGCCTGTGCTGCGTGCAGCTTCGGCGGGTGGTGGGTGGCGGGTGGTATGAGTCTGTGAGAGGCCACACCATGTCAGATCCTCCAAGGTTCCCACTTCCCCTTCTTGAACATAATAAGCTGTCTGCCGTGCCTTGCAGCAGCCGGTTTGGACCATTCTCGGAGTCCCCTCTTCGTCGTCTCTTTGGAATCGTCCATGCGTCCATGAACCCGCGGCGTCTAGGCTGTTATTATTAATAAATGCAGTCCCTCGGATGTATAGGTTACTCGCTTCTGGTTACACAACTCCTTCGCTAGGCAAGAGACTTCCTCATTTGGCACTCGCTCAGACAAGGTTGAGCAGGGTTCCCAGTTGTCTCGCCCACCGACGCCCGTTTTCATTTCCAGAAGATGTCGCCGTCGTCGAACGGTGACTCGCCTCTGTCCGCGGGGACTGCGAGCAATGCAGGACGGCCATTCCCTCTCCAATCGAGAGAGAACTTCTCTATCGATGTCCCGTCACCGCAGCTGAACCCGGTCGACGGTTCGTCGCTTAAATCGCCCACGGCCGTCAAATCTCAGCGTATTGCAAGCTTCAGCCGAGAAGGAATATTGGGCTCAGCGCAGAAGACCCGGAACCTATCGCAGACGACGGAACAAGCCAGCAATGGAATGCAGAAAGACCTTAGCGACGACGGGATAAACCCGTTGAAGAGACGGAACACAGATGCCACAATTGACTATCCTCGTAGAAGGGCCACAATCGCGGTAAGCTACGAAGCCCGGAGCGCGTGTGCTCCATGGCTTTCTGTGACGGCACTGATCCATAGTAGTGCGAAGTCTGCCGGTCACGAAAGTCGAGATGTGACGGGACCAAGCCGAAGTGCAAGCTCTGCACCGAGCTCGGCGCGGATTGCATCTATCGTGAGCCCGGGATCAAACTTGACGCCGGTGACAAGCTCATCCTAGAACGGCTGAATCGTATCGAAAGCCTTCTTCAGATTAACCTGGCGAACAGCCACCCCAACGCGATGCAGCTGACCCACGATTCGCCGCCCATCAGCAACGGAACCGGCCTCAGCGGAGACAATGTCATTACCGTACAGAACTCGTCCGGGAACTTCGTCTCGATCATTCCTAGTGGAGGATTGGGGACTTGGACAAACCACACTCCGGGGACCAACATTTCGACCATGCCCAAGATACACACGAATGCCGCATTGCACTTGCTACAGTGGCCACTGATACGAGATCTCGTACAGCGCCCATACGACCCCCAGATTATTCTACAGCTCGAGATGGCACGCGAGCCTCTTCATTCCTTGGCCAAGACACCTTGCGTTGATTTATCGAATACGAATGCCTACATCGAAGCCTACTTCGACCGAGTCAACATTTGGTACGCCTGCGTCAACCCCTTCACGTGGAGAAGCCACTACCGTACCGCGCTTTCAACTGGATTCCGCGAAGGTCCAGAAAGCTGTATCGTGTTGCTGGTGCTTGCTTTGGGGCAAGCGAGCTTGCGTGGCAGTATATCGAGGGTTGTGCCGCAGGAGGACCCTCCCGGTCTACAATACTTCACGGCTGCGTGGTCGCTTCTGCCAGGCATGATGACTTCCAACAGTGTTCTCGCAGCCCAGTGTCACCTCCTCGCTGCAGCATATCTTTTTTACCTAGTCCGACCACTGGAGGCATGGAACTTGCTTTGCACGACGAGCAGCAAATTGCAGCTGCTACTGATGACCCCAACCCGAGTCCCCGAGGACCAGAGAGAGCTCTCGGAACGGATCTACTGGAACGCCCTTCTTTTCGAGAGTGATCTGCTTGCCGAGCTGGATCTACCGCACTCGGGAGTGGTTCAGTTTGAGGAGAACGTGGGCCTTCCCGGGGGTTTCCAGGGAGAAGAGTCGGAGGCGGTCGGCCGAGACGACCTTTGGTACTTCCTGGCCGAAATTGCTCTGAGGAGGCTCCTCAACCGCGTCAGCCAACTCATATATTCGAAAGATTCCATGGCTTCTACGACAAGTCTCGAGCCTGTCGTCGCCGAGCTCGACTTTCAGCTTACGCAATGGTACGAAAGCCTCCCGCTCGCGCTGCAGTTCCCCTTCACCCGCGCCGCTCTGCCCGACCCGGTACAGACGGTCCTACGACTGCGGTTTTTTGCGTGTCGTACTATCATCTACCGCCCATACATCTTGGCGGTTCTCGATAATGAACAGGCGGTTCTGGACCCGTCGGTTCGGGAGAGCTGTCACAAATGCCTCGAAGCCTCGATCCGGCAATTGGAGCACATATCTGCACAGTAAGTAGCCTTTCCGGCCGCCATTGGCCAATGTCCCCCCATCCGCCTTGTGTGCCCTTCTCGGCTCTTGCAGTTGCCCCCCAATCTAACAATTTGGCCGCAGTCACGCCGGCCATATGCCCTACCTGTGGCAAGGCGCGCTCTCCATCGTCTCGCAGACGCTGCTGGTGATGGGGGCCACTATGTCACCTTCGCTTCTCAATATTCTCTTGACATTGGTACCTCACCGCGACACTGTGGATCAAATCATCAGCGACGTCATCATCGACATCGAGAAGACGGCTGTATTAGCGCCCAGCCTGAGTCTGGCTTCCGAGATCATCAAGGAGGCTGAGGTCCGTCGGCGTACGTTCCTGAACGGATGATGGCCCGCGTACAGTTTCTAGCTAAACGACTTTGCCCCTTCACGTCATTATCCCGGCCCGGATGTGCGAAGATGCGTAACCGACCTGGTGTCCCTCACTCCGCCCACGCGTGGCAACGACATTTGACGTATAATGCCATATCGACCCGCCCTCTGGGACTGCCCAGTGGGATATCCACCCGGACCAAATGCAGGAGATCTGCAGTAAGACGTTACTCAGAGTCCCGGCTATGGCCGGATTGACCGCAGTCCCCTTTCAGACGACTTCTTCCAGGTATGCATGCTGCGATGCGACGCTCAATCGTGGAGGTGGTGCATGCGAGTTCGTTCCCCAGCTTTATCTAGGGGCCCTTTTCAGCCTTGCCGGAGTGCGGGAAGCCCGAGACGACCTTCCTTGGCTGGCTATCAAGCTGATGGCGACGGGCCAGCCCGCTGACTATATTCTGTATTTTATCAGGCCTGGCAAGGCAAGAAATGCCTGCTTGCTCCGGCGCTTGGGCAGCACTGCGACGCAGACGGCCGCCCTCGGGCGTTACACCACCTGCCGGTGCAGCACCCTCGAAAACCGCCCCCGAGGCGTGGTTGGCGGGGGAGAAGTCTGGGGATGAGATGGCTAGGCTATGCGGCCCGGAATCCCGACAACCCTGTTCTTCGACTGTTCCCCTCTTACCGCATGCGGCGAGGGCCACGCCTCACGACGGAATTCGACCACTTCGTCCTCTCATCCTTCATTTCACGTTTCTTGGAAAGAAAGCAGTATCACTGGACAGCAGTGTCCTTACGATACGTCATCACGCCACTGGCTATCGCGCCGACTTCTTAATTGTTACAATCTTCCCATATTGCTCCATTTCCGCCTTGACGACGACACGAACTTGGTGGATCTAGTGCCTGGAGTATTAGATTGGGTTGAGGACGATCGAGCCGGCTGGCCTGCTCGTCTCTCGTCATGGAAGGCAAGCTTACGTACGCACTGATGTGACCCTATGGAACAGGACGCCTTGTCTTCGATGTGGTTTCACTTGGTCTCTAAGCATATATGGCCGGAATTATATTGTGCATTACTGGCAGCCTCGGTTCTATGTTCGGCGCTGGCGGTGTCGGGTTTGTCCGCTTTGCATATCATGATCACTTATTACTATACCACAATAATGCATCACCTCCAATGACTGGATATGGGAGTTAGTTTGATCTGATGCATGAGGAGACCTTACGAAGGCAAGGCACATGGACCGCATTTATTATGACAATCTCAAGACATGCTCTTATCCGAAGTCTTCCTTTCAAGCTCCCATCACAGCATCTCCGCGCATATGTATTCCGTGCGCGCCTGCGCCAAGTACAGAAGTGGATTATTTTTCTTCGAGGCGTCTGAATAATACCACAGGAATGTCTAGGCATGAATCCACCAAGTCGCCCGCGCAGCAACCTTCGTTGCGGTGGGTATCTAATCTGTATAACTTATCTGCTTATATCTCCCAGCTCCCGCCCTCACGCAGCGGAAGTCGATACTGAAAGGGTCGCTAATAGCTATAGCCAGATTTTGTGGCGTATTTCAACGGCGTTACTATTAGTCCATCACCAGTCTCAGTCGCGCACGTGTTTTCCAACGAACGAATCAGCCCGCTGTTGTAGATACTAGAGGATACTCCCGCCGGGAGTACCCTTGTTCACCCCGCGTTGCCTACATTACTCTATATCTATCCCCTTCGTTTGAGCGGAGTAAGACATGTCGGAACTACCGACGGGCGATTATAGGTAGAAAGTGAGGTTGTTCAATACTGAACTAATGAGGCGGGACCAGCAGCCTGCCCCTGAGATGGACACACGCCCAACCGACCAACCGACGCGTCAGCGCGTCCTGCTTTACATGCAGTCATATGCAGCGAATTCCACGTACACGTTAATATTGCAGGGTCCTAATCCATATCAGCTCCAGAGAACGTACGACCAGCCTAGCCCAGCCTTTTCCCCCATCTTCCATGCCCGAGCAGGGCTCGCGAAACGACGAACTTCCGCATCGCAGGTTCTTCCCACAATCTCACTCCCCGCCATGTTCGGTTTCGTCTGACTGCTAAGAAAGGGCGAAGCCCGTGGCACTGGGGAGCTGTGCCTCTGCGGTCCCTCATTGGTGCGCTTGCTACCTCCTCGCTGCCGCTGCCGCTGCTACCTACCCCAGACTACTGGTACTGGAATAGGTAGGTCATGGGTGAGGTAGGGTGGGCATTGGAAGCGAAACAGCCAAGATGTCGGCGAGATTGGCGGGGACGAATCACGACACGCTCAGCTCTGTTCAATTGTTCTCTCGCTTGCATGTACCCATCCCCTCTCTGACATCAAATCTGGGGTAAGTTGCTTGTGTCGTGTCGTGTCGTGTCGTGTCGTGTCGTCTCGCTTTGCTTGCTTTGATGGTGTGTACGTACGTTGCTGGGCTTGGCGGTAGACATTGCATCGCTTCGCTTCGAATATCCGGGCCGCCCATGGATATCCATCCTCGGCATCGGGGTCCAGTCGCCCCTTCATCGCAACCCCGCGATTTTTTTACAGCCAGTACCTGAATACAAGCACATCGATATCAGAGGCCCAATATCGCGTCTAGAGGCTACGCGACACGACACAGCGCACAAAGAACACCACCACTGTACGAGATATCACGGCGCGGATGCTCCCGCACCTGAGAAGTGAGCCGTTGGCCGGGGCGGCTTGAACGCTCCTTGTCACTGCGGTATCCTGTCGAAGCTCGATCCACCGGTAGGTAGTGTGTCGTCGTCGTCGTTGGGTCGTCCGATGCGTGCCTTATGCCACCTTGTCTGTTACAAAGTGACCCCCAACGCCAGCGCATGAGCGAACGAGGTGTGGGACCTGTGCTGGAGGGCAAGTCGACAGGTCTGCTTGGCCGCGCTCGTGAGTGGTGCGGTGCAACGCGCAGGGCCCTTCGGAGAGTTTTTGGGGCTGTATGTTGCGTTTTGTATAAAAGAGGGTATGCAGTTACGTATGTGTGTGTGTGTGTGTTAGTATTCAGTTCAACCTTGTCTAGGATTCAATACGAATCATTATTGTTTTCGCTTTTCAGATATCGACCCATTGGAGAATGACCTTTTCGAACCGAATAAAGAAAATAGGGTCTTGAATATGGTCGCTCCATCGTTAGGAACTTAACCTGTACGTAGCTTATGGCCTCGTCTGAAGAGGCTACCGGTACCCCCCTGGATTCATAAATGTAATGCATCATCGTCGCTCAACTCAGTGAATATATGGTTAGAGATCCGGGCTAATTGCCAAAATCAGCTTGCCGCGAGAGTCGTGGGAAATACTCGAAGGTACCATAGGCTACCACTAGTGTACTTATCTCATTGCTTGTCAACTCGAACGTGGATTGACATTGCACGTGTGAGCAACGGGTATATAACAACCTACCTAGACATAACTAATATCAGCTTTGAGATGATGCAATATAAAACAACTTGCATGTGTTTATGTCCCAGTGACTGGCGGAGTCGGCCACCCTACTGCTGATGCTGGCTCCTGGGGTCATCCGAACTTCAGATAGCCCATATGACACGATAGCCCAACCTCCCCAGTAAATGTCCAGCTAGCCTTCTCCGGGGACATGTTCTCCAGCTCCTCATCAGTCTGCAACACCATGTCAACGAATCGCCTGGCCGCCTCTCCACCATCCTTACCAGCGAAATAACCTGATATCTTTTAAGAGGAGTACTTTACACAGACTTCTAGCGGCCAGATCTGGACATGGCGACTTTGCCAGATATCATGAACGCTTTGGGCATACAGACTCGAATGACCATTGCAGTTGTGGTGAGAAGAAAACACCACAACATATTTTCTTTTGTAAGAGGCTGGGGAAAAATCGGCTGCTGCCTAGGTACTCGCCTAGGACAGCTTGTTTACAATACTTAGGGGAGAGGAGCACAGAATGGGCAAAATTCGTGGAGAAGAGCAAGTTCTTTTCAACAATCTGTCCCCGATAGATAGCTTTTCTTGAAGGACCAGATGGATGACCCCAAGGTCATACCGCCGCAACAACGGGGATGGGCCCGTGAGCGGGACTGACTGTACTTATTATCTTGAGACCTCCACAACCCTGCGATGCAGAGGCTCTGGGAGGCGTGGTTTGCACTACTGAGGAGCTACCCCCCACGTTAAATACAAAACAAACAAACAACAAACAAACATACCAGCGAAATAATTGTCGCCGACGGATCGCCCAATGGTGATATGCGCACTGGGCGTGGTGTAGTACATGTCGATATCGAGCCCACTACTCAACGCCAGCTCGTGGAGGTCGGCGCGGAGGTGGTGGTGGGTATAGGACGAGTCTGCGGCGGGAACGACCGTCAGGGCTACGCCGGATGCATCAAACGCGATCCGGGGCTGCACCAGGCGAGGCATCTTGGATGTCTCTGCGAGTCTTCTAGGCAGGTCAAGCATGGAGCGGAGGGTGGGTGGGGACAGCTTGTCAAGCACGACTTGCAGATGCTCGATGTTGTGCCTGTGAGAAAGTTCAATCACGGAGAGGTGGAGATCGGGAGGAGGTGTAAGACAAATGTCTGCCAGAGAAGCACGAGTCAGCAGCGGATGCTCGAGTGCGCGGCTCAATTACCTCTGACCAGCATGGAATGTCACGGCTACCTTTCCCGACAAGTTCCCGGAGCTTCTCCTGAGCATAGACAACGAGGGCGAGAACGGCAGGAGAGGGTCTAGCCCAAATACACTCGCAGTTGACACCCTGCTTGTCAATGCTGCCTTGATGCTCGTAGCATCTTCGGTCTCCTGACGTTTGAGGTGCGCAATGAGTACCTCGCCCGGTTTCACTTGCTTATCATTCTGCAGCATGGAGTCAATGGAGCGAGAGAGCCATTCTTGACGGTTGCTCTCGTAGGCCTCTTGGATCTGCTCCTACTTTATATTTAGTCTAAAGTCCCTCGAATCTAACGTCATGCGCTCGAAGCAAGACTCATAGGCTGCCCCTGACTGTCTGGATGGCCGAGAAGTTCCTAATACCAATTTCGTCTCGACGGAGGTCCGGCTGGTAGCGCCGGGAACGAAAACATGACGATGGTATACCACCGACGGCCTCGCGAACACTCTTGACCCGGAGACCTGGAAGGAAGGAAGGAAGGAAGCCACCAGGAGAGCTCTCCACTTGTCTACAGGTACGACGAGATAGACTACCAGCAATCTGATTGCGTCGCGATGACATAACTCGAGCCGTTCGGGGACCTTCGATGAGCACTAGAACAAGATGTAGTGTATGCCGGCTTTATTGTTTTTAGTACGGTTCAACTTCTTAATAGCTTGGACACTCCAAATAGTAACCTTGTGGCCCTGACCCAATGTCTCTTATGCATCTGGACTGATTCTTCGAAGTGTCCGCCCATCTCGTACATTACTGCAAGGTTGTTCATTGCCCATAGAGTATCATGATGTTTAGGTCCAAGCACCTTCTGCCGAAGCTTAACAGACTTCTCTTGCAGTTTATAGGCCTTTGCGAGGTCTCCTTGGTCCCGATGACACTTAGCAATGTCACTTAAGACCAAAAGCGTGTATGGGTGTTAAACGCCTAAGACGTTCGTCTGGATCGCAAGGGCCTCGCTGTGGAACTGTATAGCATCAACGAGTCGCCCCTGCTTCCTGTAACACCTGGCCAAGCTGTTAAGGGTGAATGTAATCTGGAAATCGGTGTAAGGAAACAGCTGGTGCAACAGCTTTTAAGGTCTCGAGGTGCATGTTCTCGGACTCTTCGTATTTGCTTAGGTGTCGATACAGTCGACCCAGATCATTCATTGTCAAAGTAATGTCGGACTCAGGCGGTGATACACTAGATTCGAACAGACTGGTTACAAAAAGATAAGTTTGTCTAATCTTGGAATCGAACCAAGGTATTCGGGTACCTCAAGGAATTATAGGCTAGCGTCCAGAGCCCGAACCAGACCTTTCTTCCCCTACATGTTACCGCTACACACATCAGACAATGTTTTGTTGGTTAATGGAATTTTATGCTTCAATTTAAATCTATATACTAACGTCCGTGACCTAGGCATCCAACTAGGAGGACCCGACACAGCCAGCTGCACACACCTGCCCTACCTTGCCCAGTGTGTGGAATAGTCTCGCCGCCGCCACCATTTCATGAGGCGGCTTGTTGGAGCTCAAGCGCTGTCTGCAATGTCGACAACGCTAATTCGGTCTGGCCTTGTTGATCGTACATGATCCCAAGGCCATTCAAGAGTCACATGGAGTCCAGTGGCTGAACAATGGATGCCTCGGTGAGTCGCGCGAGCTTTGCTCTGAAGTGCTCGACTCCCTTGTCCAGCCGTCCAGCCATCGTGTATTCTCTTGCGAGCTCTCGAGTAACCATCATCCTCTCGAAGTTGCCGATCCGTCGCGGCGTGGTGGGTACAGCTCTTTCCTCGCTGTTGGCTTGCTCAAGATGGAGGAGGTCAATATCGACGAGGACGTCCAAGATATCACTCAGCTCGTCGAACGGTCAGACGTCATCTTTGTTCGTGTCATCGGCCCACTTGCGCACTCCTCGGACGAGGTTTAACATGTGCTGGAGGGGAAATGCTGCCTTGTCTGCTAGGAGCCATCTTGTAAGCCAGAAAACGCGTCTTTCTGACGAAGACATGAAGCAAGCCACTTCATTGAGGAGGCATGCGTCGGGTTCTGGTTTGACCAAATGGTGACACCAATACGACAAGGCGTACCTCCCAAACTCTACCGTGCCTGGTCCGATGAGAGCAGTATCGCGCATCTCACTTTGGCTGAGACATCTCAAGCATGGTCTGGCCATTGCTTTATGGGCTTCTGGGAGGTACACTTGGAAGTTGTCTTTGTCGTCAGACTTCCCGCTCACGAGATACTCATGCACCGTTAGGTGCGCAGGCCGGAAGCTGTCGCTTTCTGGGTGATGTTCGATCAAGGGCGAGCACAATGTGATAACAACGGATTTGCAGGGAAGTCGATCGTGTATCGGCTCTGGAGGATCTGGCCGGGTTTCCCAGCCGAAAGCTAGACTGTATTGCAGTTCTCCCCATTCGAGCGGCCTCGGACTGCACAGTACCCGCTAAAGAACTTGCCTGGCAAGTTGCAGCCATTTCGGTCTGGTTTCGGCCAGGTTCTGCAGCACAGACTGATAGATAACGTTCAATCCCCGTCCGGGTCAACATCACTGACTTTCCGGTGAGTGCTTTCGTATGTGCTTTCGACATGGAGCAGGGATGATTTATAGGTGTAAGAACATTACTGATTAAGTTTCATATATACTTCATTGCATATGCCAGACGTGCAGACACAAGGACTGCTCGTACGTAGCCGGCTGGCTCAGAACAGGCCAAAGCAGTTGGCATAATACGTCACCGTGGCAAACCAGTCCGAGAAGATCCCAGTGACACCTACCTCGCGTGCGAGGACATCTACCAGCTTGTACATGTCCCCATCGCCGTGCGTGCCGTTGGCGATGGTCGTATAGTAGTAATCGCCGTCCGCGGCGGCCTGAGCGAGCGGACCCGATCGCTCCAGCGACCAGGTGATGATCTTCAGACCGAGCTGGTTCGCCGTGGTGGCGTAGGCCGAGGGGATATACTCGTCGTTCTCGCCCAGCGTGACGAGGTACGGCAGCGGCGGCCCTACGATCTGTACGCCGGCGTCCTTGTAGAAGGTCAAGTTCGCGACGGCGCCGGAGAGCGTCCCGGGGCTATCGCCGCTCTGGTCCAGCAGGATCGATTGCCTGCCAAACTCGGGCTCGGCCGCGAGCCAGTATGCGACGTCGTTGAAGTCGAAGCTCTGCGGCCAGACGCGCGCGGGGTCGATGCCGGCGGCCTTGTACTCGTCAATCATCTGCTGGGCATACTGCTCCTGCGTGTAGTCGCCCTCGAACGGCATCGGCACGCGCGGCTGCTTAAGCTCGCTCGTGAAATGCAGCCCGTACGAGCGAGATGAACTCCTTGTGCGACAGGACGGTGCCGCAGGTCGCGTACAGGTCTGTCCGCCACGAGGGCGTGCCCTCTAGGAACTCTTCTGGCGTGGTGGCCGAGGCGTTGTAGCCGTCCATCTTCCCGCAGAGGCTCTTGAACTCGGCCAGGGTGATGTCGCTGGTGCAGCAGGTGGCCGTAGCCTCCGTGCTGTTGCTCGCCGGTGTGAACGGGGTCGTGCACTTGGACCCCAGCTCGGTCGCGACGATGTTGGTCGTCGTGTGGAGATCACACATGTCGTGTCGACACACAAGCTGTCGGTCGCTGGTGAATGAGACGTCGCACTCCAGCATCCCGGCGCCCATTCTCACGCCGGCTTCTATGGACTCGAGCGTCACTTCGGGGAATTGCAGACAACCGTCCCCGCGATGCCCGATGCTGAATTTGGTAGGCTGCGACTCCATTTCGGAGCACTGCGACAGGCGGTCTTTGAGCCACCCCTCGTCCATGTCGTTAACTAGATAATGCGGCCGAGGTCCCAGCTCCACGTTGCTCACATGGTGCCTCGTCGGCTGCTGCCATGGCTGGGGCTTCTGCCGGCTCTCAGTCGGCAACGCTGTGACGCTGGCCGCAGCGAAGGCGCCAATGATGGTTGATATAGTTTTTGCGTGCATGATAGGCTCTTTCGGCTGAAGCCTTGGACGAGCAAAGGTCAATTCAGATATACAGCACTTTGGTTGGGCATGTGAGCTCCTGGTGTCAGCAAAGCGAGAAGAAGTACTCTGATCATGTATAGCTCAGCTCCAGGATAGCCGAATGGTAATCTCGTGTCGGTCTCGAGCCTCTTTATGTATGTGTGGGCAGCACGGCATGGTCAGGACGATCATGATGATGCCAAGCTCGACGTAAAAAGCCAAGCTTTCAAACAACGGGGTGGCATGCGGACTCGGAATCTGCATGCAACTGCTGCATCATTGATGATAGCTGGCATCAGCTTTTGTCCTGCGAGGTTCTTCAGCAAGAGGCTCGTTACAAGCCAGCTTCCAGGTTTGGTGAGAGCTTTCTCGAAGCCAAGGTCAGGCCGGGTCAGCACGGGGACCCAGGACGGCCGGAGATTGGTTGACACGTCGGATAAGGGCTTCGGGCTTAATGACCGGATGACCCCGAGCCAGCCGGAACCTCCCACCGCCGCACGTGTCAATCCATCCACTCCATGTCCTGGGCACCGCCGTCAGGGTTCCAACGCAGCGGGAGAGCAACTTCCATTCAGTATATCAAGAGCCAGCCAGTCAGCGTGATAGCATGCCTCATGATTTATTCCTTTAACCCTTTGATATGCTCGGATCATGGATCATATATGACAGCGAGCATTCACGAAAATGTGGTGTATTTGTCTATAGTGTTCAGGAAAAGGGGGCGTCTGCCACCACAGGATCACAAAAGCCGTCTTCAGTAGGAGCCAAGCCATCTTCGCAGCCTTCAACTCCTTAACATGGTGGGCAATACGATCAGTCACATTATGGTGTCAACGATATTCTCCAGTTCCTAACCCCGACCGCAGAAGTCACAGTCATGCCCACCCGGGGCCACAGGACCTGCTCGGCTTCACGCAAGTACCCACGATGTCGTGGATGCGTGGATGTTGTCATTTACAACTGCAAAGACGGGCATGGTCACGGTTCTTGTTAGCGTCGGTCACAGAAGGACCATTGAGACGATAATTATAGGGATCGGGTTTTCGGACGGAACGTGAAGATAGCTCAAGAGTCAACAGAAGCCTTGAAAGACGTACATTCGCCGAATACGCTCTGACAGCTCATTCCAGGTATAGCGGACAGAGCTTATCCACGAGTGTTGTTCTTGTGACGGCATCGCAACATCAATCAGCCGTACGTGGTGTTGTCATCACTCATATACACGAGAACTTATTCGATGTCATATTAGCGGAGCATCGTGATCCAGACAATTGATAGTTTGTGGTTCTGTAGCCTCACCCGAGACCCTTCCGCCGCTACCAGGCGAAATCAACATCACCAATCTCTCCTAGCAAACGTAATCACGAATCCTACTCGTGCTGCAAGCGGAAGAGTACCTCTTAAGATACTCCCACCCCAACGAAGACTACCTAGACCATGCGAACCACAAGCACAGGGATGGTATCCTGACTGCCAATCTGTAGTACAATCGCATTCCCTGAATATCTTCATCAATAGTCAGGGTAGATGACCTTTGCATCTTCATCGGAGCTCGAGGCGCGTGGTGCGCGTCGGTAGTCGGGGTAGATGACTTTGGCGTCTTCATCAGAACTCGAGGCGCGTGGTGCGCGACGGTGGTCAGGGTAGATGACTTTTGCGTCTCCGACAGGACCGGAGTGTGTTGCTGCACGGCCTGAACAGTACACATTAGTCAAAAGGTTACGTGTGAAGGACAGAGGGATCAACATGCCGCTTTTAGGAGCCATGGGAGCGCACAGAGCGCAAGTAGCCAGGATAGCGAGAGAGAATATGAACCGCATTGTCAATCGTGGCATCAAGTAAGAATGAATTCTATAGTATCTTGCCAGAGGAAACGTATGAGTGCCCTTAAAGCAGATAAACACTTGGACGTAGTTCTCGAACTCCAAGCATAGGCAAACAAGCAGATGGCAGAGGAGACCCGAACTGTCCACGGACTGTTCCCTATCTACCCCTTAAATGCAATCCGTGCCCCTAAACTCACCTACTGCATCACCCACTAGGTCTCTTCCGCCCATACGTATGCCTGCATTCCCTGCGCGATTCCGACATCCCCACCCACATCGGAGGATCGACGCTGGTAGCCTACCAACAATGCCTCGCCAACAACCTTCCCATCTCGAGGCATCCTCCCGCCAAGGATACATTCCACACCGCTTAGGGGACCAAAGATCACGAGGGGAATCAAACGCGGCGCGATGCAACATGATACAGCCCAATCCATGACATAACCCTTTTGGCAGCTTGGAGCAATGCAATACGACATACTCCAAACCAACAGTTTCAAAGAAACTTCAGAAGTACTCTGCGGAAGTACTCTGCCTGACGCAAGTATGACAGAGTGTGATGATGCAACGCAATGCGGCATGGAGCGCCCTGAGTGTAACATAGTGTAACATTTATTATTAGGCAGCCACTGATAGAGTATTTCGATTAATTCTAGGTACTTCCAATTCGAGAAACAAAGTAACAAAATCGGCCAACAACTCTGGGATAGGCACATCAATTGATTAGCCAGAATACAACATACCCCTCCTACAGTACATGTAATATATGTGACGATGCAAGTCAATCACACCGTCTAACAAGCTCACCGCTTGATGGCAGCAGAACCGCTTCATTGTTGAAATCACAGCCTGCCTGGAGTTACCCCGTCTCGTCGCATCAGGGTTACACGATCATCGCGGGATTTCCGAACTGCCAACGTCCCTTTCACATCTTACCACTCACCCACTCACCCACTCACTTCCCCACCCTCTCCTTCGTTGTCATCGTCTAGCCCCTCCCAGTACCGTGGCAAGGAATCCATGTCCCCGGGTCTCTCCTGGAACCAATCCGGCGCATAACCAAAGTACTTCCGCATAGGTCTAAGCAGTGGGCTGCCCGGCGGACAGTACCTGAAGCGCTCAATGACGGCATTGACGCCTTGCGTCTCGTTGATGTACGCAAAGCACGCAGTGTTCCCCTCGGCCCATTCCGTCAGGCGATCCCAGCTGCGGCACATCCGCGTTTGGCCGAGCCCCGTAGTGATGTTGGATGTTGGCGACGTGTAGAAGGGTGTGTCGTCAGCTTCGCAAAGAATGTTTTGCATCAGGTGATCCATGCAGTGCACCAGGTGCGTGTACGAATCTACCTGCGGCCGATTGTAGTTGTACAGCACGATGGCGCGGCGGACCTTCCGCTGCACTTGAATTTAGCGAACCTTGTCTCGGACGAGGCTGGGGGAGGAAGATGTTTACCATGCAGTGTAGGCTGTGGTGTGCATTCAACAGATAGACCTGGCGGCCTTCATCCCAGAAGAAAGGTGCCGACTCTG
The DNA here is from genome assembly GCA_963556695.1 of Anthostomella pinea. NCBI lineage: Eukaryota > Fungi > Ascomycota > Sordariomycetes > Xylariales > Xylariaceae > Anthostomella > Anthostomella pinea. The sequence continues at coordinate 4,745,929 of CAUWAG010000020.1, read as the reverse complement.
GTAGATCGTGTGCGTCTGCCCATTCTTTGTCGAGGCTAATCTCGCCTGAGCTAGAGTCCATGCTTTCCCATGCGATTGCTCGCTGCTCTTCGGTAGTACTCCCCAAGCCAAAGGCCGACTGAGAGTTGTACTTGATTGGCACATCTCGAGGCAAGTGAGCTGTAGGTGTAAGTCAGTATTTTGACAGAAAAGGATATGGTCCGGTCTGGGGAGGAGGGGCAGAGGGCGTTACCGTATGGTGAGAGATCTTGCCGTCCACCTATTTTTCGCACATCATTGGCTACAAGGACGATGTTCAATGATATCGAGACGAACAGCAAAGAGATCAGAACCGTAAATCTTCTAGGTAGGCCATGGTGTCGAGGAGATGACTCTCCGTGACTGTTCAGTGGTTCAGCCTCCTCAGGCGAACACACCTCGGTTTTGTCCTTCATGGTCAAACTATTTGCAAGACAAGACTAGGGGATGGAAGGGGTTACTCATGTGGCGTAGAAAACACACGATGGAAGTCTAGAAATAATACCTGCTAATATGGTGCAGATCTCCGGGCAACCGGCAAGCATAACGGGCGGGTTTGACCCATCCTACCTCCGCAAAGATCTCAGCGCTACAGGCGGCCGACTGGGGTCTGCCAATCGGCACGCCTGCATATCCCCAGAGTACGGAGTATGGTACTTATGCATGCCACCCCATCGACCCTAGGACGGATGGCCACACAGCCGGGACTGGGAAAGTCCTAGATACCTCAATTTGATTGGACACCTGTTGATATCAACGTACTGTCTGGCACTAGGCTTGGATTTCTTAGCACTGCCATTTCAGTGTCGCTGACCCGATGCGACTCCACCTTTTGCATCAGGTCCTCCCAGTTCACACATACATGTTCGGGCGACTCCAACTTTAGCATGGGCTCTCTTCTGCCTGCCGCCCAGTGAAAGGTCATTAATGACGTGTCTGCACGACACATCAAAGCCTGGCGGATCAGGTCCAGGCAATGGTCTGGATGGTAAGATTAGCCCGGCGTGGAGAGCGACCAGCGGTAACTTTACTGTACTTACCAGTGTGTAAAAGCCAGTGTGGTGTCTCATCGGGGCCGACTTCTGGATGATAGTGGTCACGGTAGATCCACTGGCGGAGGTATTTCTGGATGATGTTGGTGATAAGTTCGGAAATGGTGGTTGGGCAGCAGCCACTTACTACACAGTGTAATTGGTGGCTCACATCCATCCAGACCAAAGAACCCTGCCCGTTAGGAAGCTTAACCGAAGTCTGGTTCGAGGACGCAAGCTCTCTGTCAGATACACGTAGGTTGATATGATCGAGCAGTTCCGTCCATGCACGATCGGTGTCGTTGCTGGGCAGGCCTGCATATGGGCTCTCTGAAGAGAGAACAAAACGCTGCTTTCGAAGTGCAAGATGCTCACCGTTCCAAGCTGGAAGGCTCGATTAGCAAATCCTGAAGATGCTGAGAGGGTGAAGAATGCTCACACAGCGTGCTCGCGGGAGAACAGCTATTGTTCGATGGATATGCAATCAGGACGATTGCGGTAAGGCAGACATAGAGAATGAAGAAGAACGTGTGCAAGAGTAGAGCCCGTCGGGGCCATCGCTTACACAAATTCTCATCGTGCTCGTTATGCCGCAGAAAGTGCTCGTTTTCTTGGCTGTCTCTGCTATCCATCAGGGAACAATTCACATTGCAAGCAATGCACATCTGGGAACGTCATATGGTAAAGGAAGGGAGGGAAACCATCGCACGTATAGTTGGCCTTATCTAGTGCGGCACACCCAAACCCCATACAGAGTCCATCATAGACCAACACATTGCGTCTTACGGGTACCTGTGGTAGTATTGGCTTGCGGGGATTCCAGACGTCTGCCACCCCCTATGCCACCATCGATAAAGGATGGACGGCTCCCATACCATAATTGTATTTTTGTTGGATCCCGACAGTCTTTGCAAGACCCGAACTTCCCAACACACTCGCAGTCTTGGCTATCGAAAATGAACCTACTTGCTTGGTCTACTCCTAAATGGCGCAATTACAGCCTCTTGCCGGGAAGCAACCACGGCAGTCGCTCTCCCTCGTCGATTACAGCTGGAAGCTCGTTCCAGAGTCTGTTGCTCAAGGTGTCTCTGGTCTGCATGCTTACAATATCCAGTTTTTTTGCAGGCAGGCTGTCGACCAGTGCCCCAAGCACTGAGAGAGAGAAGGCGTTTGGATGTGAGTCTGACCCTACTACCTTGCCTTGTCTATCAAGCGGAGAGTACTGAGATACGCCTGCCTAGTCGAGACAAGCAACCACTTATTTGAGTACAACCGTACTTTCGGAGAGGCACCTTCCAACGCAACCAATGCTGCATGGGGGTCGCTGTTCCCCCAGCACGGTGGATTCTTTGTACATGCCGAATTGGCACCGAAGCGTTCCGCCTTTTCTGTGTTCCATCAGATGCATTGCCTGGTAACCTTCACATGCTCGGTTGGCTCCTACTCCACACACGACTGATAATATGCAGGATGAACTGCGCCACGGATTTTACGTGCTGCATGATCAGGTTATAGCGTACTCGGAAATGATCAGCGACCACCAAGCGGGGACTCAGAGTCACCGGACGGAGCGAGCGCTGCAGGAGCATTCGTTGGGTCACATTCGCCATTGCATCGACTTGCTACGACAGAGCCTGATGTGTAACGCTGACTTGACGTTGGAGCTGAAGAACGAGGAGCTAGGAGGGGTGACTGGATTTGGTACGGTACATCGTTGCGTCAACTGGGCGGCTCTCTTGGAATGGATCCAGCCGTATGAGGGAACAAATTCGCCGCCAAACCCCCACGAACATGACCACACGGGCTGAGATGAGATCTCATCCCGTCGCGTCCTATCCCGTTGGGCTCGTAGTATAGATAGATACCCCCGGAGTGTCATTAGGCTGCACTGGGGGCGGGGGATACTTCATAACTAGTACGTATCAGTACGCAATCAAATAGGGGCAATACATTGCAGCGCGCTGCAAGTCACAGCCTTCCAGTTCTGTGCAAGACCTCATCAAAATGTCGACCTTCCAAGTGACTGACACTGCCGTGTCTGAACTAGAGCAGCTGGCTCAAGACATCGCTTCCAAGACGCAGGAGTTCCTAGCAGTTCTACGAAGAAATGGCTGCGCGCTGCCCTCGCACGACCCGGACACTGCCAGGAACGATTCGCTACCGATAGAGGGAACCGTTCTACAAAGGCACCTGATGGAGCTCACGACGGAGCTGCAAGCTCTTGTTCAGGGCCCAAGATTACATGTGCACAACCAAGTTTTGGCAGTGAGAAGCCCTTTCCTTGCCTGCTGGGCAGCTGTCGCGGCCGATGAAATGCTGACTGGTGTCGTTTGAAGCACGTGAATCTGGTCAATCTACATGCCATTTACAGCTTCAAACTCCCAAGCAGAGTGCCCATGGAAGGCAGCATCAGTTACGCGGAACTGGCCGGAAAAATCCAAGTGGGCGAGGATGTGGTTCGCCGCATTGCACGATATTCCATTACAAAGCACATTTTCCGAGAAGTTGACGGCGGCGACAGGCTTACACACTCGGTCACTTCCAAGATGCTGGCCGAGTCACCCATGATGATGGAATGGATTGGAATGGTCTGCGAAGAGATGTGGCCTGCTGCAACGCAGGCAGTTTCAGCCCTGGCAAAGTGGCCCAGATCGCAAGAGCCGCAACACTCGGTAAGTTGACAAGATGCCTTGCATTGGAGAGCTCACTATTCATGCGGAAACTATAGGGATATGCACTCGCACATGGGCTGGAAACGCACGTCTTCGACATGCTGGTGGACCAGCCTGAGCGGGCCGAGCGCTTCGCCAACGCCATGGTCTACTTCAACTCGATCGAAGACCTTGCGTCGCACCACCTGTGCGATGCTTACGACTGGAAATCGGTCTCGCAGGTTGTCGACATTGGCGGCTCGGCTGGCTCCACCGCAGTGGCACTCGCGACACGACTGCCGCGAGTGAGCATCGTCATCCAGGATCAGGCTGTTCTTGAGGACCAGGCGCGACGGTCCATTCCGCCCGCGCTTGCAGACCGCGTCTCCTTCATGGCACATGACTTCTTCCAAGACCAGCCGGTGCGCGACGCAGATGTCTACCACTTTCGCTGGATCTTCCACGACTGGTCGGACCGGTACTGCCTGAAGCTCCTGCGAGCCCTGGTGCCAGCGCTAAAGCCGGGCGCCAGAGTCGTCGTATCGGACTTCGTCGTGCCCGAGTCCGGGGCCACGTCCTGGTATACGGAGGGGCTCGTCCGGGGTTTCGATCTGGCTATGATGGAACTGTTCAATGCTCGCGAAAGGGAGGAGCGGGATTGGCAGAAGCTATTCGTCGAGGCGGATTCCCGGTTCCGATTTGCAGGCGTTAGGACCGTCCCTGGCGCTGATCTCGCTTTCATTTCGGCTATTTGGACACCACCTGTGTAGGTAGGTACCTTGGGACGTCTCTTAGGGAGTCCCTACCTAGGTACCTCATGTAGGTCGGAGTGTCCATCCAACAAGTACCTACACATCCCGCTATCAATAGTAGTACTGCGTCCACGTGCATACGGTATGTAGCGAATACACCACTACACCAATCCGATCAAATTAAATCATTTTTATGTACATTACATTAAGGTTTGCACCTAGTCTGGTTTTGACAGTGACACCTAAAGCAGGCGGCCAGTCGCAGCCCGTGAGGTTAGACGCTAGTATCAATTGGTCGCCGCAGTTGGAGGGATAGTACAAAGGGATGCCAGCGCCAGGCAGCGACATCCACATCTCTGGCAGCCCATTCCTCCTCAAACACACTCGAGCTGCTATCCTCAACACCACTCCAAAGCCATCATGACTGCCATGTCGCTGCTGTCGCTTGTAGCGTGTTTTGTAGCTGCTTTCGCTGCATATCGGCTGTACGTGGCCTATAGAGTGCGACTCACGGCCCAACAGCATGGATGCCAGGCTGCAGCCCGCTACAAGCATAAAGACCCTGTCTTCGGTCTGGATATCTTTCTGCGCACGGGGGATGCAATTACGAAGAACCAATTCCTGGTTGAGCACCAGCGGCGATATGATGCATATGGCCACACTTTCGAAGCTCTGAACTTCGGTTCGCGTGCCATATATTCTGTTCACCCGGAAAACCTTCGAGCAGTCTTCTCTAAGAATGCTGCGGACTGGGGTATTCAGCCTCTGCGACTCCGCAATATGAGCCCATTCTGCGGCACGGGGTTCATCACGGCCGATGGCTCTGACTGGAAGATCTCCCACGACCTGCTCAAGCCCAGCTTCCACAGGTCCAATATCTCCGACTTCGGTCCTCTTGAAGAGCATCTCCGTCTTCTACTAGAACAGATCCCAACAGACGGCTCCAAGTTTGACCTACAGCCATTTATTTTGAAACTTGTTTGTTTTCTTCGTCCCCATTCACAATCCCAGCGTACTAACACATGCCCACCAGTATCTCGATATGGGTACGCTCTTTCTGTTCGGAGAGTCTATTGGCATGCTTTCAGGCACTCCTCCATCGCATGCACAAGGCTTCCTCGATGCATTCCAGGCTGGCGTCAATGGCTGCGGACTACGCATCGCCCTGGGACCTCTAAACTTCTTAATGCCAAAGGGTGCCTGGCTCAAGGCATGCGGCAACGTTCACGAGTTTGCCAAGGTATATGTTGACAGAGCTATCGAGTATCGCAACAAGATCAGCTCAGTTGAAGACAGCCAAGCCAAGGTACATCAACGTACTCTGCTGTTCAACATGGCACAACAGACCGATGATAGGACCATTCTTCGGAACCAGACAGTGCAAGCCATGATGGCATCAACGGAAACAACTGCTTCTCTGATCAGCCATGTCATTCGAAACTTGGCCAGCAATCCTGATATATGTGCCCATGTACGAGCTGAAGTCCTAGCCTTGGGGGATGCGCCACTTGATTTCGACCAGTTACCAAGGATCAAGTCTCTGCAACATGTCATCACTGAAAGTAAGCCTGCCAACTCTGATTCTGTTCTAGAAGCTATCGCTAATTTGACCACAAGCCCTTCGCCTATACCCTGTATTTCCCCAGATGAATCGGGTTTCTCTGAAGGACATAGTCCTACCGACCGGAGGAGGCTCGGATGGCACCGCTCCAGTATTTGCTCCAGCCGGCACTCTGTTCGATACCTCCTTCTCTACGCTCCACCGCGATCCGAAGATCTGGGGTCCGGATGCTGACGACTTTCGTCCCTCCCGCTGGGAGAACGATTACAGCCCTCCTCCGTTCACGTTCATGCCATTTGGAGCTGGGCCCCGGCAGTGCCTGGCACAGCAAAAGGCGACTATGGAGACCTCCTATGTAGTATCACGGATTTTGCAGGAGTTTAGTGGAATCAAGAGCGAAGACGAGAAGCCCTATCAGGCACAGGTAGCTCTCACAGCAAAGAGCGCTCATGGGTGCCTCGTGTCACTCACTCCAGCAACGGAACAAATTGTCGAGTAGGGACGGGGGACAAAACCAGTGACTCTAGTAATATACTTGCTTCCCACGATATACTATCAAGCTCATAGTGTCCTCGCCCTCTAGCAGCAGACACCTTGTCTCGTTACCTGCCTGCTGAAATGATGTTCCCTAGAGATGGCCCACGCCTTTCAGGATCACATCAAGCCTCTCAGGATTGCGTCACGCCTCTCGGGATCGTACTCCACGAAATGCCACCCCACCCATCTTCCAGCCTAATGTTCACACTACTCTATGTAACGTCTAGTGACCTCAGCCGACCAGGCTCGCTAGGCATAACATGGCTTCTTTCATCTTGGCGTCTCAGTACACCTTGGCCCATCAGGAAGTACCGATCCGAGCCAATCGGCGACGGTCCGTCCCGTACGAGCTGCCAGCCAACCTCGGATGAAGCGCATCCCAGGGTGGATCATGTAAGCTTAGATTGCAAGTACTGCATAGATGTTGGTTTCATTCAATTAAGATGTGTCGTAGTAGATGCGACGCTACCTCCTTTCACAAGGCACCCAATTGGAGATATGTGTTAAGACTCGCGACCTCTAGGATTGCAACGTCGGTTCTACTTCTCATTGGACAGCAGAGCCTCCCCGCGAGTCGGCTGCGACTCTAGTGTGGACGGCTCAGTCCAGGATTGCGACGTCGGTAATGCCTCTTGTTGGACAGCGAACCCCACCGGCGAGTCCTTGAGGGATTCCCGACTGCGACCCAATGTAGTGTGGGCGGATCACTCGTTGATAGGCTTGTGTATGCGATGTATGTCATGCAACATCGTGCTGTAAGCTGTTGGTCAAGCTTCGCCGACCAGCAAGCCAATAAGTAACCAACAGTTATTATAGTCTGCGCCTCCTGAAGGTTGATCATGCACGGCACCTGCATATTATGAGACCATCCTTACTCCAAGTATGGGGGCCCTTCCCGCATTCGTGCAGAATAACCTTCGTAAGGCTCTGGATCATGCCAACCAAAGATGCCTGGCACAGCCCTCTCACCCCGCCCATATGCACCCAATATGACCAACAACTTGGTATCGATCTATTGCAGACGAAAGAGTAACATGCGTTATTTCTGTTGTCCTACCATACTAGTACTCTTTGGTGCCGGGGTCCGGACCGGACCACTGCCAAGCATGAGGGTAGAAAAGAAGGTGGTACCAATTATGATCCTTCTTGCGGCGCATATGTGAATTACGTACCTACCTAAGGTAGATAGGTGGTTGGAGATCCTGCGGTGCGAGAGTGCTTTCTTCTGGTTAAATGGTGTATCTGCTGTGGTTCGTCTGCTTGGTAGTCTTGACTTGTCGATTACCTTGATTACGTCTGCGTCGTCTTCGTCATTGCCGTCATTGCTATTGGCGCTTCGAAGGCTCCGTCCCCGCACACACAGGCAAACACTCGCGCGTGCGCGTACCTTACTTCCCACTCTTTTGACAGCATGTATTCGTCATACTCAGTTGCAGCCGCAGTGTGCAGCTGCGTGTTCCCGGCTCTGAGCATTGTGGCTGTGGGCTTCAGACTGAGGGCGCGCCTGATGCAAAAGCTCAAACTGGGACTGGATGACTGGCTTGTTCTTGTTGCGCTGGTAAGAGACACAGGCTAGTCAAATCATACAGGACATGACACTGATGATTATTCGGTTTGACAGGCACTCGCCTTCTCGTACTGCTGCCTTGTTCTCTATGGATCATTCAACGCGGGCATTGGGCAGGACCTGAGGTTTGTATACGCCTCTTCAATATCATCTGCTTCGATTTTAGCTGATTTGTTGAGCAGTACTATTACGCCAGGCGACTATGCCAATTACCAGAAGGTCAATACATGCCCATGTGGGAAGGGAAGATTCAACTGACTAAACGAAATAGCACTTGTACTTTGGCGTGATCATTGCGCATTTGTCCTATGGATTCGTCAAGCTCGCCGTATTACAGTTCTACAAGCGCATATTCGCAGTTCATCGCTTCGTTCTATCCGCAAACATCATCATTGTCTTCGTGCTCATATTCATGGTGGTCGCAACTTTCGTAAGTCAACCCGTCAAGGTTGTCGTCTAATGCTACCGTGCACTAAGTATCTACAGACCCAGATATTCTCTGCTTGGCCCATCTCCAACTGGTGGACATTGGGCAAGACTTATACCATCAACTACGGGGCGTTCCTGACCTCATTTGCTGCTATCGATCTCGCGCTCGACATCATCATACTGTGTCTCCCATTCCCGGTCATTCGCAATCTGCAGGTCGATCGGAACAGGAAGTTCCTGCTGCTGGGTATCTTCTCGATGGGCTTCTTGTGAGTTACGCGGCGGATTCCACCAGACAATGGGGCACTGATGTAAATCTTAGCTGCATCGTGGCCACATCTGTTCGCCTTTATTTCGGATATAAGCTGAGCGAAGCTGGTTCTGGGCGGCCTGTGTCCGACGAAGAATTCTCCTGTAAGCACCAGCACCATCCGGTCCCCCATAGCCATACCACTTGACTTGACGGCCGCGTTTACTGACGGTTATCAGACGTCTCTGTGAACAACGTCATCTGGGCTGAAATCGAAAGCTGCTGCTCCGTCATTGCCGCTTGCCTACCCACCTACGGTCCACTTATACGCTCCCTTTCCTTCCCCGAGTTCCTGGCTAGCACGTGGAGGTCGCTGCTCAACTCGGTGAGGCGCACGAGCAATGTTCAGTCTAGTAGACACGATCAGAAGGACTCGTGGTACCCGCTCTCTGAGAACCATGGCAACTCCACCACTGTCGAGAACAATAGTCAGGTTGGCCTGACTGAATACGACGGCATCCGCCTTCAGCGGAGTTTTGCTACGGAAGTTGGTGGACCCGCTGTTGTCTAGATAGTATCACCGCGGTGGATACAGCCTACGGACCCCTACAGGCCTTCTACCCCAGTAGCCGCCGCCTATATAAGCGGTGTAGTCTCTCCGGAGTAGCCCTTCCTATGCTTCTTTCCTTAACTCCATCAACTACCCAGTACTGGTGATGTTCAAACAGGGCACTGGCTGGGCTTATGTAGTCTTTCCGCTATCAATAAAGAAGTCGTATTGGTGAATGTGCCTCATACTAATAACTTCAAATGATGAGCGTTCTGTTTACCTGGTGAGACGAGTGAGCCGAGTGAGCCGAGACCTTACCAGCCATGCTCGAGCTGAATTCGACTCGTGATCAAAACCTCGGTAGACGCCAGACGGCCAGAGAAGCACTGCCAAATACCTCGAACACGGCGAGCTCAGCCTTGAACTCACGCGTGACCCAATTGCACTAGAGCGGCACCGTCCGATCCACGCCTCCCTTATCCTGTACCACCTTGTACACGTTGGCAGGCTTTTTGACAAGAGCTCTCGCCACGACCGACTGAGCTTCCTGCTTGGACGGAGCATTGCACAAAACAACATGCTGTCTGAATGGATGAATCAAAAGAATGAAGCCACATTAGCGCTATTACTATTCGAACCTAACACCACTTATATGAACATCTTCACCTAGGCCTTGGGACTGGTCGATCAACTGTCTGGCAGTAGAAATCAAAAGCGTTCATAACAAGGCAGAGATAACCAGAAAATGGAGACTTTATGCCGATGTCCGACATCCAATTTAAGAGGAACTATCCCATGTGAGTATTTCTCAATAGAGAGTCTGACCGGATCACGCTATACATCCGTCGCTTTTTCGACTAACCTCCGGTTTAAGTACAACTGTTGCGCTACTCTGAATCGCGCACCGCTGCTTTTCGTAATTGTCTTAATACTATGTCGGATGAGCCGAAACCGCCCAAGCCCCCGGACTTTGAGCAATGGCGCACTCGTGGTGCTAAGTGGGTAGAGGCTATAGCCGCGCGTCATACTGATTACAGCATCACTGACGTAGCTCTTCCGTATGATTAAATATCCTCCTAATAGATATTTCCATCGACTATTGATTGACTGTAACTTTATAGTGATTTCTTCGGTGTGCCTGTTCCCAAAAGGGCCTCTGCCATCACCTCTACCGCGAGGTATGAGTTTCGATCGCAAGGCCCGAGGTTAAACTTATGAAAATGAAAATACTAAGACAAGCATTGAAGATAGCTTATTATATATGACTGCTTATTCAAGGGTGCTTATTCCACTATGGATATATACTTGTGTAAAAGATTCGAGATGCGCAGAACGGAGACTTATAACGAGTAATTACATTAGAAAAACCTGTCCAATGTTACGAACCAACGAGGCGTACAGGGAATGAGGCCCGCTGGCAGGCCCAACAAGATGGACAGTAACTGGAAGAACCCGGGAGAACGTACGGGCCAAGGAAACGTCTAGGTCACGTGATCAAGACATCACGTGATGGATAGCTTGGATAGCGAGGTTATCCAACATATCCAGGATAGCTTGGATAGCAAGGTTATCCAACATATCCACCCCATCAGTGAGGGAGAGATTGGATATATAAAGATGGACATTTCCTAGCTAGACAGATAGACAGTCTCTACCTCAGTGATCAATCTAAGCATCTTAGCCAACCCTAAGGTGGGAGAAATCTCCTGACGACTCGACTATTCAGTGAACCCAGTTCAGACCAAGCCCCAGCATCTGAGTGTCTTCTAGTTGACAGAAGCCTCTATCGTCTTTTGTGTTGACTTACCTCAGAACATAAACCCTATAGAACCCTTTAGCCTTATAGGTTAGACAGCTCGTCACATCCAAGTATTATTTCCACCTCCTCCTTTTCCTGCCAGCCGGCCTTTTCGGCACGTGGCTGGGGCCCTTTCCCTGAAGGAGTATTTACGCAGCGCCAGTTTTACTCATTGGATGGAACAGCGGCGAACAAGGTCCAATGTTCAAAGCACCAAGTGCGACCATGACGGAGTGTCAAATTGTCACTTACACGTCTTCTTTTGGTGTGGATATAACCCGACTGGAAGTACCCACAAACCGGAACGATATTCGTCCGTCGGGTGGTCTTGTATTACCGACTGTGCTTTCAGTGCCGCTCCATGCTCCCTAGCTGGAATCCGAAGAGAGACTCTAGAGGTCCAACAGAGAGGATCTTCACGGGGTTGATGTCAATTTAGATTCGTTGTTACCAGTCTCCAGTAGAGTGCCTTATTGTAGTTCGAGTCCTTTGATAGCTTGTATTGGAAGACACCTACGTTTTAAGCATTATATAAAGAGAGTATGCTGTGTTGGCAAGGGACGTATGAATTAAGGGGGGGAGGGATGTTGTTACGCGGGATCGCAGGTCTACTGGTAACTAATTATCTTGCTTTTTATTGCTCAAATCAACAAAGTCTGAGTATAAAGTACTGTCTGTCATTAACCCCCATTGGTCGCTGGTCTGGGTTGCGGTTGTTTGCTAGGTGCTGCTTTGGCCGTGGCCCACCACGATGCGTTCATGGGCCTTGGGGTTGAGCATGGCATACCTTCGTGTAGTCATGCCGGCACTACCCCTATGCCCAGGCCTTCATGGCATAGGCGTTCACAGACCCCTCTCTCCACATATCACATGTAAGTAAGTTACCCAACGCATCATGTATGCGAGGGAAATAGACCAGCGGCAGAGCTGTGCATTCGCAAACTGTGACGCCTATTACAAGCTGCGGTGATAGTGCCGTTCTTCTACGAGAACTTTTCCCTAGTTATCGCTGATTAATCTTGAGCGAGCTCCAAGTTTGCAGCAACTCTGCGTGGGTCCTTCCGTGTTCTTTGAATGCAAGGAGTCCTACTCTGACTGCGCCTTGCTCCAGGGATTTCCTAACCTGCTGCCTGTGGCCCTGGGTTTACGACAAGTACCTAGTGGTAAGTAAGTCGTCGTGGTATGGCTTATCGTCGTGCGGCCAACTTTTGTATACCAGTGACATAAGAACGACATGTTTCATTCCTTGCCTGTATCTGGAACCGCGGCTTCCAACCGATGTCTTGTGAGCCATGTAACAGGCTAGACATATGATACCGAGAGACTGCCTAGAAGCCTTCGACCATCCTAGGCCGGGCTGCCTTCCCATATGCGACCTTGTATTCTAACAATCATATTGCGATTGTAGAGGTAACGTACCTACTCAAACTCACTCTAGGCAATGCGGAACCGTCCGGTGTTGTCCGGCTCGCGGGGCATAAGGGGCTGGATTACAAAGCATAAAAGGGGGTTGATTACAAATCGGTCGCCTGCGGAACATATCGATGCCCTTGTCAAGGCTTGGGGTCACAGAGTGAGAGAAGCAGTCAGATAACGTAAGAATGGGATAGAATCATGCCGGCACCGTATACCCGTCCAATCGGCCTGCTAGTGTCGCTGATTGGACCAAGACCTCTGACAGCGCCGCGCCGCGATCGTACATGATCGTACATGATTATAAGACCCATCGACTTCATAAGTCATCCTCGATCTTCACAAAACATCTCTATGTGAATTACTTATCTTTGCCCCCGTTGCGAACAATCACCTGGACAGGCCATTGTTCATAGTTACCAGAATGTCGAAGCAGAAGGTCTTAATAGTCGGCGCCACGGGCGAGACCGGCAGCACCGTTCTCGACGCCCTCATCGAGGATGGGTCATTTGTAAGATCTCCAAAGACAGACCCCTTCTTCTTGGCCCAAGGCCATGCGCCTTGTGTGCGCAGCGAACAGGATTGACTAAAACCTCCATCTACAGGATGTCACCTGCTTCATCCGCACCGCATCAGCCAACAAGCCCGCGGCCCAGAAGCTCCGAGACCGCGGTCTCAAGATCGTGACCGGAGATCTCACCGGTTCTATCAAAGACCTGGTAGCGCTAGTCTGCGGCACCGACACCATCATCAGCACGATCTACCCCGAGAGCGTGGGCGAGCAGATCCCGCTTGTCGATGCGGCCGTCCAGGCCGGCGTGAGGCGGTTCGTGCCGTGCAACTTCGGCACGCCCAGCGCGCGCGGCGGCATCATGGACATGCGCGACCGCAAGGAGGAGGTACAAAATCAACTGCAGCGTTTCCTGTTATAAATCCACTAACTAATTCTGATTCCTAGGTCCACGACCACATGTTCCGCGCGCGCCTGGGCTACACCATTGTCGACGTGGGCTTTTGGTACGAGACGAGCTTCCCGCGCGTGCCGAGCGGGCGGTTCGACTACGCGTCTGCCATTCCTAACCTTGAGGTCTTTGCCGGTGGCGCTGCACCGAACATGCTCATTGGGAAGCGGGATGTCGGACGCCTGACGGCGAGGATCATGAAGGATGAGCGGACCTTGAATAAGAGGGTTTATGCGTATGCGGATCTGCTCAGCCAGAACGAGCTTAATGCTATTGTTGAGGAGAAGACCGGGGAGAAATTGGAGCTTACTCACGTAAGTGTGCCCTTATGTCGGGTTGGGCTTCGGGGAATATTGCTAACTTGAAATAGGTAACAGCGGATCAAGTCCTCGCGAACATCACAGCGGCGAGGGAGGCGTTTAAGGCCAATCCGGCGGAGCCGGTCAACATGTATATGATGGCCATGTCTCAGTACGCGAATACCAAGTATGTGCGGGAGGACAACACCCCTGAAAATGCCGAGTACCTGGGCTATATCAACGGACGGGAGTTGTATCCGGATTTTGAGTGGCTTAGCTTTGGCGGTTTTGTTGATGAACTGCTTGCTGGGAAAGTACAGAAACCGTACGCGCATCTGAGCATGTAACTACTCAGACTTGAGTCCTCTCATGGTATCAAGTCAGTCCTTCCTGCAATTGTAGTTTTTTAGCCAAGGCTTCCTCGCTTCAGTCGCTTCAAACCGTAACGGCGTAGTGTTCCAATGTCTGCCGTGATTGTGAAGCCATGCAGAGGATGGGACAAACACTATGGAATAAGCATTTGAGGTTGCTTATTTGAATCGAACTGCTTATTCCAAGCTATATATTCCACCAAGACTGTCTTGACATGGAATCTCGATCGAGGCGTGCGGACTGAGACTTATGGAAGATGATTGCATTGTACGAAGCACAACAGTCGTCGGCCACATCGTACGCATCAACCCATGCATCCATCGCCAGCATATCACTCCACGCCGGCAGCAACTGCACGTCCTTACCCCCCACCCCATCCACCCAGCCCTCCATCTGCTCCATCCCACACACCTCCAGCAGAGCCATATTGAACTCATCGACCTCCGACGGACACGTCGACGAGAACACGCTCTCCAGCTGTGGGCCATACAAAAAAAGACTACCAGACTCCCTGCAGATCCTCGCCCACGCGTGCGCCGACGGCGCCTCCCAAATCCCCCTGCGCATGGTATGGGGCAGGCGCCCGGGACACTCGACCCAGGACCTCTTCGTGAACAGAAAGATCTCCTGCACCACATTAGTCATCTGCCACGTGCGCCGCAAGCTCTCGGCCAGGATCCAGGTCTGCCACGTGGGACAGTGGGCGCCGCCGGGCACGAAGAACACGCCGCCCAGCGCCGCGGCCCGGAGCCGGTCCAGCCGCGCCAGCGTGTCCTGCGCGCACTCCAGCAGCTGCCTGTTCCACTGGAAGAGTGTGGGGATCAGCCCCTTGGCCTGCGCCCGCATGCGGACGTCGCCGTCGTACAGGCGGATCATCTGGTGCGTGAGCAGCGCCTGCACCCGGCTCAGGTGGTCGAAGACGTGCGTCGTCTTGCCGCCGCCGTCCGGCGATGTTTAAGGCGCCTGGTCCTGCAGCAGCTGTGAGACGCGGTCGTCGAGCACGCGGGCGACGGTGGTCTCCGTCTATGGAGTCTTGGCCATGTATAGGGCCATGCCTGTATATGCGTCTTGCACATACCGCGGCATGCTCACCGCGTACAGCTCGTGGTGGTGCCCGGGGCTACGGCCCTGAGTCAGCCATTGGCGGTGCCACTGCTGCACTTTGCTCACGAACTGCTTGAGTAGGGCGACGTGGTTTGCGGTGAATTTCTGGTCCGCGTCCAGGACGTGTTCGGCGACCCAGGATTGGGGGGTCAGGAACCAGGCATCTCTGGTGTGGACGACGGCATCTGATGGACCAGCCACCTGCGGGCTAGTCTGCTGCGAAATGCCGTTAAGATCTGCTCCTATCGAAGAGAGTAGTGGAAATGCCGCACCCGTCGGGTCGCCCGCTGCGGAGTGGTCGCCACCCGCTTCTCTGGTTGCCCCTGAGAGCCCGCCAGAAATCAACGAAGGGGCCACGGATGTTTCCGCCTCCACGGCCGCCGCCACGGGGATATGCTACTCATAGTGGAGGACGGTGAGTTATCATGCCCTTGCGATGCCATCACTAGACGTCACGCTCTGCAATGGAGTGTCATTGTTAAACCCGGACGGCATAAGTGGGTGTGGCATGAGAGTGAGAGTGAGAGTGAGATGTCGTGGAGTGTCAGCATGAGATCTGACGGACAATTGTGGAGACACCCGATGCCGAAAGCCGCCGTCAGGGGGGAGGTCGTCTTGGACGGCGGGAATTATGGACCGCCTTCCGCAAGATATTGGCGGGCTGATGACCTACCTTACGTCCATCACTCGGACTCTATCTAGGTCAGCTCCAGTTAACACCGCTACGGTGCTATTTCAGTGCGAATGACATACCGCGCTCGACGTCAAGTAAACATACCGGTCTCGCATTTCTATCTCTGCGGAAAGGGGAACCTTGCGACGTATCCACCCGTTGGCGGGTGGCTTCCGCCGATGATGCTGGCAGCAGGTCAGGTCCTCCAGATCTGTGTCTATCATGGCCGAGACCATTCCGCAAGTGAAAGATCGTAGCATGTTCAACGCACACTTATAAGCACCCCCTGGAGCGACGTGATCCAAACACTACCTACTTAAATACCCCAGAAAGTCCTCTCCTTCCCCAACCAAACCCTCTCATCACCACCGCATCCTCCATCCCAACACAACTCATCCTCCCGAAACCGAAACCCACCATCAAGGACAGCCCACCATGAGCGCCGGCCTCACCTTCACCAAGACCATCCACAAGACCCCCTACCCCAGCATCTCGCCCACCCGCCCCGCGCTCTCGCAAGCCGGGCGGACCGTGCTCATCACGGGCGGCGGCGCCGGCGGCATCGGGTACGCCATCGCGCAGGCCTTCCTCACTGCGTCCACCTCGCGCGTGATCACCCTCGGCCGCCGCGCGGACCTCATCCAGGCTTCCGCCGCGCAGCTCTCGGCTGAATTTCCCTCCTCATTCCCACCTTCATCCCCCCCCCGTCCTCGTCCTCGTCCGCAACTTCTTCTCCATCCCTCCCACCGAGCCCAGAACCCGACATCCGCGGCCTTCCCTGCGACATCACAGATCCCTCAGCTGTCGCGGCCCTCTGGCGCCAGCTGGCCGACGAGGGCGTCATCGTCAATGTCCTAGTACTAAACGCGGCGGTGATCGCGCCGGCGAAGCCGGTCCCCGAGATGGGGACGTGCGGGCTGTGGGGGGTGTATGAGATGAATGTGCGGGCGCAGCTGGACATGGCCGCGCGGTTTTATGGGCAGACGAGTGATGAGAGTTGTGCTGGAGGGACGAAGGTATGATTTTAAATCTAACCCCATGGGCATGTCCATCCTCATACACTGGCACGACGTCAATCGGGCTTCTCAAGTGCGTCCGTCAATAAGTTACCAGGCGGTGTGGACGCTGACGCTGACGCTAACTGACTGACTGACTGACTGATGACGAGACCAAACATCATCTCGTCAACATATCCACGTACAGATCCACTACGCCGCCCGCAACAAGACCTACTCGGGCTACGGCCTGACCAAGAGCGCCGCCGCGATGGCGCTGCAGGTCGCGGCGGACGACACGCCTGTGGACAGGATGCAGGTTGTCAGTTTTCACCCGGGGGCCATCTTCACGCAGGGGGCGAAGAAGGCGGGATACGGCGAGCAGGATTTTCCTTGGGATAATGGTATGTTTATGTGCCTAGCTTTTGATCTTTTTTTGGTGCTTGGCTGGGGTTGGCTTCTTGGATGTTACGAGACGGAGCGGCTGACCCCGATTGTGTGTTTGGTAGCCGACCTCCCCGGCCACTTCGCCGTCTGGGCTGCCTCGCCCGAAGCGAGATTCCTGCATGGTCGCTTTGTGTGGGCGAACTGGGACGTCGATGAGTTGAAGAGCGGGGAGATCAGGAAGCGCATCGATGAGGACCCGAACTACTTGAAGATCGGTGTTAGGGGGTTATGAAACAGGGTTTACTAGATTGCGTACAGGCGATGGTAAGAGTTTTCGATAGACATGATACGTTTGTTTACTATCGCAACACATGAGTTGGATATGATACAGCGAGTGAGTGAAACGCAGCTATCCTGAACCCCTCTCACCAGCCATCCACGACAGTGGCATGAACATGCATACCCTTCGCCGGCCTGGCAGTAATACCTCCTTTGATCTCGATCTTCTTCTCGTCCATCTCCTCCTCATTCGCGAGCGAGAACTCGAAACGGCCCACCCAGCTCGCCAACAGGCATGCAAACTCAGCCTTGGCGAAGCTCTGGCCGATGCAACTCCTCGGCCCGTGTAAAAACGTCATGAATGAGTAATTGCTGGCAGCCCCACCGCTGGCTGCTCTCTTGTCGTCTGCGCTCTTCGGCATCCATCGCTCGGGGTTGAACTCATGGGCGTCTGGTCCCCATTGCTCCTTGTCAAAGTTGGTAGCCCAGGGTGCGAGAATCACTCGGACGCCTTTGGGTATCTTCTGGCCCATGATCGAAGTGTCTCTTGCTGCCTCGCGGATGGTGAGTGGTACTGGCGCGTAATACCGTAAGACCTCATTGCAGACGGCATTCAGGTACGGCATGTGGTCGATGTCAAGACTAGATATGTCGCTATCGGAGTCAATAGAGGGGAGCTTCTCGCGAACCTCCTGTCGCAGTTTCTCCTGGATCTTGGGAAACCTCGAGAGCATGTAGATAGCCCAGGTCATAGAGGTAGCCGTCGTCTCGTGTCCGGCAGCCAGGAAAGTCATAAGTTGGTCGACAAGGTCACTATCCGAGAAACCACCAGATTCCAAGGCGACGGACAGTATATCGTGACCAGTCGGCTCCTTGCGCGCCATTTTCTGCTTCTTCTCCTGAACCATATCATGACATTCTGAACGGATGAATTGTGCGGCTGCGGCGATGTCGTTGTTGCGTTTTACGGGGAGCCGCGCAAGGAACCACTCTGGAACAATGATTGAGACCAAAGCCAGCATGCGCGCCGATCTCGTCGGCGTGAACACACTTCGGTAGGTCTGGTTGAGTTCCGTGTTGTCGTCCTTGATTGCGCCGAAATCACGGCCAAGACCAGCAATACCGATGATATCCAAGGTCACGCGCGAGGCCCAGCCACCGACCTCTATGATGGCAGATTTCTGTGCCTTTACAGGATCTGATGAGGGTTCCGGCTCTGATGTGCTCGAAATGATGTCGTTAGTCATGGCCTGCACGACTTCGCGGCTCTTGCTCCAGAAGACGGGGTACAGGTCCTTGATGTGGCGAAATGCGAAAGCAGGCATCAGATTCTTCCGTTGGGCTTTATGTTCGTCACCTTCAGCGAGGAGCACGCCAACGCCGAGAATGCGGCCAATGTTGAAGCGAAGAGCGGCGGGCTTCTGGAAGTCATAATTGGATGTCACAAGCACTTCTGAGAGAGCCTTGGATCCAGTGACGAGCACGCGCTCCTCGTTGAACATGGATTGGTAGCGCATGAGACCATTGTTAGGAACAGTATCAACCCTTATGGAGCAAGTCAGCATGAAAACAGTATTTATGTGACGAGGCCACGTACCATCTCCTCATGGGAATTCCCGTTGGCTTGTCGGCGATCTCCCTGAAATGACCCATGAAAAACGAGCCTCCCGCTGGCTCTGGGAGACGGCGCAAGGGCGAGAAGAACTTGGGCCATAACACTACGGCCCAAGAAGCCCAGAGGAAGAGTTGTAGAAACCACGTAGCGAAGAAGCCACCCACGAACTGTCCCTTGGACCAGTCTGATTGTCGCGAGGTGAGGAGATATGATGTAATGACGGCTATAGCGGTCATGGCCCGCCACGGGAAGGGGAAGATGGCCATTGTGATATTATGTCGCTGAGGTGATGCAGTTGATGGTTGATTATATGACAACGGTCTTGCCGATTCCAGTCAGTCGATAGCGAGTGGCCGCTGGGTTCGCAAAGACGCTATCCCTTATCTGATGGGTCTCAGAAATAGACGAGGGGTATACCAGCCACTTGTAAGCCTGATGCTATTTGGTCGCCGTTTCAAGTACTGTAGCAGTGGAGGTGAAATGGGAGAACAAAAGGCGTCTTTATAGTCGGGAGTCGTGTGCTGAGAGAGGTCGAATAGAAGGCAGCACATACGATGATGATGATGATTCTTGCATGAGTTGTTTCCGGCGGGTTCAGGGTTGGCCCAGAGGTACCTACTATGGAGCGGTGGCGGGCCGGATTCTCGGCGACTTTACTGGCTGACCCCTTGTAAACCACTAAACCGGGCTACTGCAAGTCTCAAGATCGTAGGGCTAATAATAACCCTAGCCAAAGGTACCTAGGTATTGGAGGGCATCCATCAGGAAGAGCGAGTGCGAGGTTGTGCGAGATGGCTCACAGATGCCCCAGTGAAGGTAAAGCATATTCAGACAGTGAGTCTATTAGATACCGACTAATAATGGCAGCCTCGGTGACGCATCAGGAGCTCCGTCGGTACCAACTTTCAAGGCCGTCCCCATGACATTTGGTGTTTGATGTACCGCGTGGCTACAGACGAATAGCCCCGCAAAGGATAACCTCTACGGATGAAGTGGCCGAGCGGACCAGCGGACACGGCGCAACTATAAAGACGAGTTCCTTGCCGCATTCGGGGTGACACAACAGCCGCCGCGCATCTCGTGCCCTTCAATGTTGGGAGTCATGGCAGCGGGAGGATCAGTTGCGCCGCTGGCAATTAATAATAGCCAGGACGACCCCGGGATAGTCTCGCGGGGTAATAACGCAGGTTTCAAATCCTCTTTGAAGGATTATGATTGCTGCCTTTACTTCACTGTTGAGATGATTCCCTTGGGTAACATGGGCAGTGACACAGCGACAGCGACAGAGACAGACCAAGATATGGGAAACGTTGCGGTTATCAGATGCCCATAAATACACCGATGATATGGTAAATGCAGGGGGCGGGCGGGCGGGGAGCCTGCCGAGGCGCCTGTTTCAACACATGCAGGATTCGGTATTCCATCTTGGATATTTATTAGCGAACAAGATGGCCAAAACTTTGGCTCTTCAGCCCCCTAGTGGAAGCTGAATACCGCTCATTCCAGAGAAGGGCAGGTTCTCTAATAATAACTAGATATAACACTTGAAGTCGTTATCGTAGCTGCCTGCTTATAATTACACGTCACAAGTCGCCGGAATAAGCACCCTGACATAAGCAACTGTAATCCATATGATTAAATCAATAACGTTGATTATTCCAGAGCGCTTGTCCTAAAAGTACCTCACATAGTGTTCCATCGACCGGCTGACCAGTGAATCGTGAGACAGTTGAAAATCACACGGCTAACAAACAGCAAGGCAAGGCAACCAAATCAGTACCTATACCTACAGCATGGCTTCGTCCTTGGCAGAGATTGGTGTCATCTCCATCGGGGACATGGGAATGGGAATTGCCAAATTGTTAATCGCGAATGGCTTCGCAGTCGCGACCAACTGCAAAGCCCGCAGGTCAGTGTTACGAACCCCGCACGCCTCCTCAGGCCTGAGCACACCGCTGATTTCCATACGCTCGCCAGCAATGACACAGTCGAGAGAGCAAAGAGCGCGCAAGTCGAGGTCCTCAAATCAGACGAGGATCTCGCAGAGGCATGCAGCGTCATTCTGTCGGTGGTGCCTCCGCGAGACGCAGTAGCAACCGCACAGCGAATCATCGACGCAGTCACCGGTCCGTTCCAGAGGAGCAGCCCTCTCTACTACGCAGATCTCAATGCGGTGGCGCCGTCGACCACCAAGTCAATCGCATCCATGTTCGAGAAGTCACGGGCCCAGATCCGCTTCATTGACGGCGCCATCATCGGCGGGCCACCGGCACCGAAGGCTGACTCCTCCGAGTGGAAGGTCCCCAGCATACCCACCTCGGGACCGCACAAGCTCTCTGACATACCAGACTACGGCGAGAAGCTGTCGTCGATCTTGAACGTGAGGCATATCTCCGCTGACGTGGGCGCGGCGAGCGGGCTGAAGATGTGCTTCGCGAGCTTAAGCAAAGGCTTCACGGCACTGGCGATCCAGTCGTTCACGACGGCGCAGCAGCTGGGCGTGCTCGACGAGCTCAAGGACGAGATGCAGCACCTCATTCCGGCACACTGGAAGGCTGGAGAGAACGGCGTCATCAGCATGGCCCCCAAAGCGTACCGATGGGTCAAGGAGATGGAGGAGATCGCGCTGACGTTCGAAGAGGAGGGCGGGTTCTCGCAGGACTCGTTCCAGGGCGCCGCCAAGGTTTATCGGGCCGCAGCTGAGGATACCGTCCTGGGGCTGGAGAAGACCGGCAAGAGGAAGAGGGGTCTAGATGTTGGCGATATGGCTGCGGCGATGGCCGAGGGCATGCTGACGAAGAGGAGGAAGAATGAATAGTCGGCGGTGGTGGCTATGTCCACACCCTGCCTGCCTCATCTCGCCTGCCAAGAGGTTGAATGAATAATTGGCAGTGGGATGAGTAATGGTTGGGTGCTTATTCCAGTCAATTGCTCCTGGAATAAACCGCTTGGCTGCCTTCCACTGCCTGCTCATCTGGCAGTCCTCCTCTAAACTGCGGCTCATTGGATCGCTCAAATGGGCACCCCCGCACGCCTCTTCTGCCTGCCCTGCTTTCTTCTCCCGGCGCAGTCTTCCTCGAGAAATATTGCAATCGCCAATTTGCCGCTATAGGTCCCCACTCGTTATCGCAATTCTATTCCGAACCAAAGCAAGCATGTATACATACGATCCTCTGCCCGAGACGCATATCCGCATCGCTGAGGTCTACCCTGGCAGCTTCAGGGATGCTATTGTGATTAGCTTACGCCCCGAACCATTCGAATCGAGCCAACCCCCTTCCTACGAAGCTCTCTCCTAGGTCTGGGGTTCGAAGTCGCGACGCTATAAGCAACGGCGCTATAAACTAAATCCACGTCTCCGGGGATCAAAAGCGCCATTGAGGGTGCATGAGGGCGGCGCTTCGGGCGAAGACATCGAAGTGACATGGAATCTTGATGTTGCCCTCAGATATCTTCGATATACCGATCGACCACGCTTTCTCTGGGTCGACGCCATTTGTATCAACCAGTCGAACGATATCGAGAAGGGGCCGCAGGTCGCCATGATGGGCGAGATATACGGACTCGCGGCGCGTGTCGTCGTCTGGCTCGGGCCCGAGAAGAACCACAGCACCCGCGCTATGAAGCTACTAGAAGAGATGGGCTCACAAGTTGACTGGAACCCTATTACTATGGAACTCAGGCCTGCCAGCGGAGCGCTTGATACCTCCTGGGGCGATCGTTCAGCTACACTTCCGTTTGAAGAGGATGATCTTACCTGCTTATACCGCTTGGCATGCAGACCATGGTTCGAGAGGCTATGGGTTCGACAAGAGATCTTGTTGGCGAACGATGCTGCTATTGCCATGTGCGGTTCCCAAACTATGCTTTGGCAGACATTTCTACGTGGATGGGCGTGTATCCGGGTGAAGCGTACATTACCATACAGACTCGAGGACAAATTCCATAGTCGAAATGAACTGCTCGGGGGTTTGATATTTGATGACAAACGACTTGGATGGACCGAGATACGGACGCGCTTCTGCATACTGGGGTGCGAGGACCAGAGAGACAGAATATATGCGATTCGAGCATTGCTGCGCAAAGAATACAACGTTTTGAACATTCAGCCTGACCACACCAAATCGGCCCCCGAGGTCTGTAAATCTTTCATGACGCAGTACATTAGGTCGTCCTTGGAACTCAGCATTCTTGCCGGGTGCCAACTTAACGGTCTCTCTGCTGGACCAAGTTGGATTCCTGACTGGTCGTGGGAACCTTCTTCCAAAAACGGACGGCCTATATTACCGTTTGGTGATGCCCAGGCGTCTGGCCACTTCTATGCTCCACGGCCTATCATAATGGCTGGGAAACTCGAGGTTATGGGTGTGTCAGCCGCAACGATACAGCAAGTCAAAGGCAACAATTTGGGAGATGACCCGGATGATAGTGCGGTAGCCATGGCTGTCCGCTACACTCTGTCGGGGGAGGACCTCTTGGATGACTACGTCGCGGGTGGAAGTTTACTTGAAGCCTATGCCCGCACGATATACTGCAACACTTTCGCAGAAAATTACAACCCCGTGGCGGAGAACCTTCCCAGTCTTGATTCGGGCATATCGTATTTCAAGCCACGACTCTCCCGGCCCAGTAGCACAGAGACGCAAACCTATAGCGAGCCACCCAGAGATATAGATTACGTTAACACTGGTCTCCGTGGCAGAGCCATATGTAAGACTGCGGAAGGCTACATCAGCCTGGCGCCAATCCAAGCAAGGCCTGGCGATCAAGTATGCGTCCTTCTTGGTTGTGAGGTGCCCATACTCTTGAGACCCGTGGGCCGTAACCAATACGTCGTCATCGGCTCTTGTTACACATACGGCATTGGTAACGGAGAAGCTCTACTCGGACCCCTTCCAAAGCATACCCGAATAGTGATCACCTTGCACGAGGCTCGCCAAGAATATGAGAAATTGTTCGTCGACAATTCAAAAGGAACGGCATCACTGATGGACCCTCGGCTTCGCACCTGGCCTATTGATCATGTGAAATATCTCGAAGACCTAGAGGGTGGTGACGGGAAACCCCTTTCAGGGGATGTAGACATGCTGAGGGCGAAAGGTGTCAATATCCAGCCATTCACTCTGATATAGCCCCGGCAACTAGCCATCCGGGGCTTGTGAGCGAAGAAGGCTGCTTTTCTAGGTACGCTCATGTCTACTCCGGCATCAGGGGTCCATTGACTAATGTCATCGTGATGCAGTCAACATATCATCTCCAAGCTCCTCAACACCATCGCTCCCAACCCCATCAACCCACCGACAGCACAACCACCATCCCCTCCGCCCTCCCATGCCTCCAGCCCTCCACCTACAACTCCCTACGTCCACTATGGCAAAACCTATAAATCTATTCGTCCATAGCCGTGGACGCTTCGCTGCCGCCTCACCAGACATCCTTCATCCAGGTGCCGGCAGACGAGATTTCCTCCACAGCACGCCAACACGGATCCTACTTCGTGTCCGATGGCGGCGAGGAGGAATGGCGGGGATGACTATGGACGCAGCACGCCGGGATATAGCCGCCCGTGCAGCTCAGCCCGCGATTTCTTACATTCACGAAGAGTAGCCTGGCAGTCAGGCTGGACGTGATGTTTGATGGTGAAGTGTAGCTGAAGAGCTTGCCTGAGGGGAGATATCATGTCGGCGTTATCGCAGTGAGATTTGTGTAGTCGGATGGCTTGAAACGTGTCACACATGGGATTAGATCAGCATGGGACGGCTTTCAATTAGGACCGAGCATGTTGGAGGGGAAACAGGGCATTGCTAGCAAGAATCCTCAATGTACAATGATGATGCTTTGTTACATTCAGCAGTTCAGACCGATGCTTTAGCGAATTGACATCATCGTGTTTACCGCGTCGAAGCAGATCAGACCGAGTATGACCTATATCACTCGATCATATCAACATCATCTCCCGTTAGATCTGCAGTTTGGCCTGCATAGGCACCATCCGTCTCAGCCGGGGCCGTATTGACGCCCCCAAAGTAATCAGCCATCTCGGCATCCAGCTCCTCCTGAGTCTTCTTTGGTCGTCCGTCACGGCCACGACCATCACGTCCACGGCCACCACCTCTGTTTTCTCCTCCTCCATTCTCACGGCGAGCACCAGGTCGTCTTCCACCACGTCGTTGGGGTAATGGACTGCGCGACCGGCTACCACCACCACCAGGGACATACCGGTCGACACGTCTATCACCCGGTGAAAGCGAACGCGGTCTTGTAATACGGTCCGCCAATCTGCCAGGCATGTAGGCATTGTCGAATGGGTTGCGTCTCGGGCCAGAGGTCACGATTGACATTCGAATCGGTTGTCCTGGCACATGTTAGCTCATGCTTGTCACTCGCCAACAGTTTCACCTACCCTTTGCGTTGGCACCGTCGAATTCGCGGATTGCTTCCGAAGCATCGTCGCGGCGGTCGTATGTGACGTATGCGATGCCTTCCGAGCGACCGGCGCGATCATAGACCAGCTCGAGCTTCACGATGGGGCCGATCTTGCTGAACAGACCCTAGAGCCGGGTTAGCACATGCTCCTCTGACTCCGCGGTAGCTTGACCCTTACCTGAAGGTCTTCTCTGGAGAGGTCGTAATGCAGATTCTCGACCCTGACTTTGGCACCTCGATTGTCTCTACGCGGGGCGTTAGAAAGGGCTTCGTGCTTTTGTTTGACAAGTGTACTGACTGGTACGGCTCAGGCGAGCGTCGTCTTCTCGAGTTGTTCGAGCGGTTGCGGGCTATTATCAGTCAATGGCTAAAACCCCAAGACTGAGAAGGGTCGGTGCTCACGGTTGGTGTCATCGAACTTATCGTGGACCCAGTCCCTATGTGCCTGTCAGCTTGCGTCGCCGCATCCTACCAAGTTCGAGGGAGACCTACGTATCCACACCTCTCGAATCATCTCTGTATGACTGTCTCGCAGAACGAAATCCGCTGGTTAGCTGATGTTACATAGTGTGTATCGTCCCGATCGTAGTCCGAGGACCGAGCCGTGCGTTGGTAGCTTCGTAGGAGAGGACTCGAGCCAGGCAGGTAGGTGCGTGTCTAGGAGGGAGAGGAGGAATCCACCTGCATGCAGAACAATGTGGTCAGCCGGCTTCGAAGTCGAGTGCAGAAGCAGAAGCAGTGGGAATGGTAGGGCTTACCTTTCTTACGCCATCGCGAGGGTACGAGTCGCGGAACGAGTCGCGTTCCCGAGGGGCAGGTCGGCCTCCACCTCCATTTCTACCACCACCACCGCCGCCGCGTCGAGATCGGTTGCCTCGCTTACTTTGCTAGGGACGAAGTCAGTACCTGCGACAAGGAGCGACGTGGGTGGCGTAAAGACGGGCAAAAGACGTACCTGGGTCTCAGCAACGATCTCATCTAGACTGCGATCCATTGTAACAGTTGCGACAAGTGGAATCGGGTTGTTGGGAACGAAAAGTCAGACACGGCTGAGGTGAGATATGGGAGGAACGAGGAAGAGAGTTGGAGTTGCACGGTCGACGCGGGACGTGCAGGTCTGACGTTGGTGGAAACGGCAAACGGCAAACGGCAAACGGCGACACGGTACAGTGTGGGTGCCACTGTAATAAACTGTGCATCCCTATCAGGCATTCATAGCCAGGCACAGTGACCACCTCAAATCAGATGCACCTATTCAAACGCTATATGGTACAACAGTGATTCAGTATTATTGTGGTTGGATTATTCACATATTGACGTACACTATCATACAGACTGTAAGCTCTGCTTGCTGTCTTGATCAGACAGAGAAGTAGGATCGTGGGACGTCGACTTTGGTAGTATACGCAGAGTATGCCCCGGCCGTCTCGTCATTCGCACCAATGCTGGGAACGTCTGGGACAGTCCTCAAGAAGAGCCCCGTTGACGATGTTGCCCCAAAGTGGCCTTCGACTACCTCGACTCCTTCCGAACTCAACTGTGGAGATGAGTCTTGGTCGTGGTTTGGAGCGACTCCAAGTGTCAACGATCGCTTGGACTTCAGCAGGTTGCTGGACTTAACCGCTTCCTCTGTCCAATATGGTTCGATGCAGAACATGAGGTATGACCCTGGCGTGACCAGACCTTCGGACTGGTCGCTGCTATCGCGTTCTTGGAATGATCGAATGAACATCTCGATGTCGTCCTGTTCTGGTTGAGCATAGCTCGTCTCGGGGTCAAGCGAAAGCAATCCTTGCTTTAGACCCCAGCCACCACCACCACTCACTGCAATTCGTTAGCTTGGTGCCCGAATGTGTGGCTAGACTTCACTTACGAATTTTATGAAGTCGACATCCCGAAGACAGGAGGCTCGAAAGTGCTTCTGTCGCCTCGAGAGCCAGATCTGCTTCAGTTTGCGACGAGCCAGCTTGAAAGACTTTGAGCTCCAACAGCTTCTTCGCTTCCACAACATGGGGCGGTATGACCCAACACCATACCCCAATCGGCCCAGAAGAAGAAGCCCCGTAGCGTTCAGACCTCGCATCGAAGACTTGTGGAATGAGTGTTTCCAACTCTTGCGATGCTGGAGTCGTAGAGCCATCGACCTCCACCTGCCGAACGATATTGCCCAAGCCGGCAACAATCTTGCGAGGTGGCGTCAAGGGTAGCAGCGGGACTATTGAGGATGTATGGTTCACTGAACCAAGATTCATGGCTATCTTTTGGGTGGACTTCTGATTCATCGTTCCGAGTGTCATGCGCCCCATGTCGTTGCTCTGCCATTTACTGGCGTACAGAGTGGACCGTCTTCCATTCTGAAATATCGTGTTTGCAAGCGGCAAGGTGATCTCGAGCGGTCTGCTATCTCCAGCCAACGGGTTCGTGATAAACGAAACAGACGAAGCCTTGTCTTCACTGACGCTCTCGAAACCCTCGCGTTCCCAGAGACCGGGGAGTATGTTTGTTGATGAGCCGTACAGAATTGAGAAGCCTGTTTGAGGTTCACCGAGTAGACGATGCGGGCTGAGTCCGTCCGTCACCCCGGATAGGACATCTAAGCCTGGCAGATTGGCTTGACCACCATTTGCTGATTTGAAGAGTGCTTCTAGCAGATTTGACATGAAGCTCTCGTCCTCGAGCCACGTCGTGAAATCGCGAGACGCCAAGATGGCGGCGCCATGTCCAGTGCTCTCTACTGTCCCTGCACGGAGCTTATCTGATGCGCTCGCTCTGTGCGTCGTAAGTGCCTCTATCACTCTGCTCTATGTAGGTAAGCGTCAGTGGGTGCTATAGTTGGTGTTGAGCGTGACTTATTACTTTTGAGGTCTGGGGCGACACCGCGAGCGTCAACTTTCGAGAGATCGCAGCGCGACTTCCAAAGCGCCTTGCATGCAGTCGGCAGTTCGTGGCCCGAAAGCAATGGCTGAAGACACGAGAACGCATGGCTTCGATTGCAATGCTCTTGAAATATTCCAGACCAGGGTCTTGAATTACGACATTGTCCCAGTAGCTCTCAGGAAGGGTCAAGCCACACACTGGCGTAAGCATAGGAGGTACGCATGGCTGGTGATCTGTGGCTGGTATCGCAAGAGCACATGCACCCTTGAAGATTAAACCCCTGAACTCATTGACACAAACACGGGGGATCTGCTACAATCACGTATCAAACACAACCATACCTCACAGATCCTTCGGATCAGCCTGAAATCTGACTTCGGTGTACCTATTCGAAACAGCCAACACTCTTGATCTGACACTTCCGCCTCTCCCCGAGGCCCGTCCAAGTGACATGAGATTCGCATCATGTCGCCAAGAGACCAATGCGTGAATAGACACCAGCCTTACGCAGGTACAAGGGTTTCGGGTTAGCGTTTGGTCCTCTACTATGCTGACTTGCTAATGTGTATGTATGAGTAGGTTGAGCGTCACTCGAATGAGCCTTGCTCGTTACCTGGCCTCATCGTCATCTCCTAAAGTATATATCTGCGTACTTACGCGATCAATACATACAAACCATGCGATCGCTCAATCGCTTCATATTCTTTCTCTCTACCTTGTCGGTAGGGCATACGCTGCAGACCCAAAGTCAACTGGGGTTCTGTGCTTGGAACCCTCGGTCTTCGCTCCTTGGTCATCATGCCTGCTCAATTACCGATGAAACTCACCTCTCTTCCGGCGAGGGCCTGGAGGGGAACGCATCCCAAGGATATCCTCCCAACGAGGTCAACGAAGCTGTCTGGTCGAGACGAGACGACTGCATTGATAAATACTGCATCTGGGTGAACCAAGGTTTCTTCGAACGGGGTATAGCTGTGGTTACCACGGCGCAAAACTACCAGCAAATCAAACACTTGCCAAGTTCTGCAACTGATACCAAAGATAATAATGACAGATTTTCATTCGTCGATGTTCCGGGTAGAGGGAAAGGCCTTGTTGCCAACAAGGCCATCCGCCGAGGGGAGCCCATCGTGGCTGCGAAGCCCGCGTTGCTGGTTCATCGAGGTCTATTCGAAGACCTCAGCCCAGAAGATCTCTATGAGCTCCTGGATATGGCTGTTGATAGTCTACCCAAGACTGGAAGAGAAAGCTACATGGCGCAGGCGGGGGAAATGGGCGGACACCTGGCCACTAACATCCTGTTCACGAACTCGTATCAGATCAACCTCGGGGAGCCCGATGGCTTTCACTACGGCACTTATCCAGATGTGTCAAGACTGAATCACGATTGCAGGCCGAAGTATGTCTCATCATCCCTTTTCGCAGTTCCTGTACGCTGATACTGGATAGCCTGGCTTTCTACATCGACCAGAACTTGACGCATCACACTCGCGCAGTGAGAGACATCAAGCCTGGGGAGGAGCTCACCGTCTCATACATCGATCCCCTGCAAGTACGGATTGCTCGTCAGGAACGACTTCGCAACACGCTCGGTTTCTCTTGCGGGTGCTCACAGTGCAGCCTACCCAAGAGCGAGGCAGATGCTTCCGACGCCCGACTTCTCTCCATCCAGGAGATCGAGAGTGAGCTCTCCGACTTCAACAGTCAGGCAGCGTCGCCAGCTATGATTGAACGGCTTATGACTCTGTATGAGGAGGAGCGTCTGGTTTTCAACATGGCGGGTGCTTACACATTTGCGGCGCTTAATCACAACTTATCTGGCAGGGCGGAGATGGCGCAGAAGTATGCGCGAATGGCTGTCGAGGCAGACATACTTGAGGAAGGGCCTCATTCTTCGGATGTGCAATCAATGCAGATTCTGGCGAGCAATCCAAAAGGCCATTGGTCTTTTAACTTGAAGCCTGGTCGATGCACCCTCTCTTCTCTCTTGTCATCATTTCAACTAGCACTGACTCATTAATTGCATTGTCACTGGGGTGCACACAGAAGATTTCGGATGGAACATAACACTGCCGTAGATGGTATTTTAACAAACATTAGTTCTCGGCTCATTTTCAAACAGTAAAACTTGTTTTTAGCAGTGTTGATGACCTTTCAACACGAGGTATGAAACGGTCAAGTTCCTACAGGGCTGCACGCGCTAGAAGGCCACACTACAGGGCCTTCGTGACCGCTAAAACACATATCTTACGGAGGAGGGGGGGGGGGGGGGGGGGGGGTTGCCGGCCCGGCAGCAGCTGAGCTCAGCTACGCTGCAGGTGATATGCAAGCTGGAGGTTCTCACTGCTCACGACGCAATCTCCACCGAATCCCCATCCAATAGCCGTCGTCATCGCTCTCAGACGAGACAACCTAACGAGCTGTCTTGCAATTGGCGGCTAGCCATCAACATAGGTAATAAGCATCCCAGGGATGGTGGTGGTGGTGGTGGTGCTACACCAGTAAAAGCCCAAGATGCCCCGACGGCGGCGATGCTGCGGCTGCCTCCCGCTGCTGCGCGCCTCATCCGAGGTCTGGAGCCTGTCCTCGCAAGCCATGGCCGACCTCACGATCCGCAACATCACCGCCACACCGCTGGAGCTCAAGCTCATGGAGCGCTTCGAGGCGCAGCCCGCGGTGGGTGGTGGGCGCAAAAACATCACGAGCCGCGTAACCGGCATCTTCAACTCGACATCGGCGCTGGCGGCCAAGATCGAGGCCCAGGGCGATGCTAGAGACCGCCGGGAAGTCTCGATCCCAATTGCGCCGTTTGAGACGCGTGTGACGGATTTGCGCACCGCGGACCCGGGCCGGGAGGTTGTACGCCTGACTTTCGAGGCCGATGGCCATCGGTACCAGGTGGATGTGCCGAGTGCCTCACACCGCAGCACCGTGATGGATAATCTCGATGGGGGTCCCAATGAATATACGGTGGTCTACGTCCTGACCGGTAGCTGTCTATCCATCTTCAGCTCGGCCCACCTCGCAAGCTGGATGCGAGAACTGCGCGACGAATATCCGCTTTCTGCGCTCTCCATACCCGGCACGCACAACAGCCCGACGTGCCATGTGGCCTTACCATCCGTGCGGTGTCAGGCCGTGGGCGTGCGAGAGCAGCTCGAGAACGGCGTCCGGTTCTTCGACATCAGGGTGAACGTCAACCCGGACTCGTCCGAGCTGGCGCTCGTCCACGCCGCGTTCCCCATCTCTCTCACGGGAAGCAAGTACTTCAAGAACATGCTCGACGTCATATACGCCTTCCTAGACGCCAACCCCTCCGAGACGTTGATAATGAGCGTGAAGCGGGAGGGCACAGGCCGCGGCACGGATCAGAGACTGTCCATGATACTCAAGGAGAAGTTCTACGAGGACGGCAAGCGGTGGTACACGGAGCCGCGGATCCCGAATCTGGGCGAGGTCCGCGGCAAGATCGTGCTGCTGCGCCGGCACCTCAACGACGAGAGCCTGGACAAGGAGTGGGGAGGCCGCGGCTGGGGCCTGGACGGCAGTGTCTGGCCGGACAACTGCGCGGACGGGCGCGTCGGCAGCGGCATCGCGCGCGTGCAGGACTTCTACGAGATCGACCAGAGCACCAACATCCAGAAGAAGATCGAGCTGGCGCGCAGCCACCTCGAGCGCGCGGCCGAGCCCGTCTGCCCCCTGCCACCGGCCGGCACCGAGGCGCCGCCCCCACAGCCCTTCTTCATCAACTTCCTCAGCGCGAGCAACTTCTTCCGCGCCAACTGCTGGCCCGAGAAGATCGCCGCCAAGGCCAACCCGGCCATCATTGAGTACCTGTGTCTGCGGCACGGTGAGCCCGGCAAGGGCCCCGTGGGACTGGATGTCGGGGATGCCGGGACGGGCATCGTGGTCACGGACTGGGTTGGTCAGGAGGGCGATTGGGATCTTATTAGGTGTATTGTTGGGTGGAATGCGAAGTTGCAGGTGAAGCAATGAGCGGTGCTTTTGTGAAAACGTTTGGCTTAGAGGTACGAAAAGGATATTGGCCGGGTTTCGGTATGATCATTTGTTCGACTATGCTTGCTGTAGGTATATGTACATTAGAGAGGCTTGCCCCTATCCTTCTGTTTTTGGGTTACACTGCATTACCTTGAGATGGGTGGGATTAATATAGAAGCCAGCGAGTTGTTTACTTGCATATGGGATCTCCGGCACCTTCTAAGATATATGTATGAGTCTCCTTATGATCTCCTATCTTGGTTATATATCCGATCTCTCCCCAGCGTGTTTCCAGATACCAGGTACGGTCGAGTAGCCATGATGGAATCTGACCCACATACCAACACTGAACAGACAAGAGGAATCATAGAAGGGTGAATAACGTCTGACTGATGTTTTTATTGGTCTCCTCAGCTGTTGGACAAGGATGGCCGAACGGCTTTTCTCATGTATGAGATCCTGGGGATCTTTGGAAGTCGGACTCTCAAGGAATTGAGTTGTGTCAGGAACCATGGAAGGGACAAAGGAATGCATTCGTGTACATATAGATAGCTTCCACGCCTGATTAGGACTGCGGCTCCCTGCAGAACAACAAGTCATCATCCTCCCCATATGATTGAACTCCTGACAAGTTGCTAGATGTCACATTCTGAAGCTTCCTGTCAAACGTGGAGGCCTGAGCCAATTGGCTACCAAAGGGAAGGATGGGAGTACCCCTATTTCTGAGTACCTGCGTCACATGCAACAAGACAGGGGTCAGCCATGACCTGTGAGGAAGGTATTCGCTACTCGGGTGTAACAAGCCCTGCATCATTGCACTTGCAAGCCAAGACGAATGGTAGAAAGTTGTTTGGCAGGGAGCACTTCCACTGCTAAGCTCTTTTTTCTGCTAGCTGAGAAGTAAATCACTGCTGTACAGGGCTGACAAGGTGAGACTTCTAATACCCCCTATTTCCGGGCTGGGAGCCGAACCCTTGGACTTGAAGAATGGTTAATACATCCGTGATTGTCTTTCTTCGGGACGTAAGTCTATACAGCGTGGAATGATCCGGAACAGTTTTCAAGTTACCAGTGTGGACCTCTGGAAGCCTGCCAACAGGTTGAGTGTCTGAGCCGATGTACTCGACTAGCTCACCGCTTTACTCCGTGAAAGGAAGCGTACAGAATCCAACTCAGTACCAGGAGCCCATTCCAGCTCTTCTCAGTGTATCAAAGAGCCCTCACGCGGTCATCAACTTCATCCAACCAACATCATATACTACAGTTAGAGGAAAGCCGTTTGTTCGCAGGCGGCCCATCATCCGATCATGTTGGATATCGTCTTTTTCCACTGCCCATGAGATTCTCTCCAACTAAGTTGGTAATATCTAAGGGTCGTAACTAACATGTGCCATCGCTATGAGACGCTCATGGACAAAGGATACCTCTCGGTCTCGAATCGTATATCAGAGGGAGTCATCTATCACTCGGCACAGAGACCTCGTAGTTTCTGAGTTCCCAGTCTCTTCCTACTATCCTCCCCAGAGTGGCGAACCTATATGAGAACCACAGAGTGGCGATTCAGTCATCTACACAGCCAGAGCTTGTCTAGCCATCGACCAAGGCTCCTTTCACATTCCACGAGCAGTAACTACCGGCCCGCGAACCACACCCCCATCGAATATCAACGCACCTATCAAACGTCTTCGCCCCCAGGCTCCAACCAACAGTCACATTCCCCACGAAGATGTGCGAATGCGATGCCACGTTCATGAAATGCAGATGGTGCGGCATGACCAAGGAAACCATCCCTCGCAATTGGGGGAAGTTGTGCCACCGTCGGACAGCAGCAAGCGTGTATTGCAAACTTACCATATTAAGCCATACGTCGATCGTGGATCCCGAGGGCTCTTGCGACAAAAACAGTTGTATTGTCAAGGCACAGTACCAGAGGATACGAGAACAGCGGGCACGGGAACGGGAACAGAGGGAAGAGGAACAGAGACAGAGGGAATGGGAACAGCAACAGAAGGAATATGAACAGCAGCAGAGGGAATGGGAACGGCAACAGAGGCGATAGGAAGGGGAATGAGGGGACATTCCCGGCTTCCCACCCGCCTCTTCTCAACACTCGCTATTGGTTCATAACCTGCATCAAGAGCGAACCAGGCTTGGTACTCTCCTTTCCACACATTTCCTCAGGTTGTTGGTTTTTCTCTCATGATTCGAGTACTGGCTGCGATTGGGCGGCGTCAGTTTTGGTTTTCCCCTCTTTGGTGGTGGTGTTGGGGGGTATGGTTCTCAGCCTCCCCTTGTCCTCCCACACCTCATAACTCGGTACCGAACCAGCACATTCGTTTCTTCCCCCCGTCCTCTCTCTTCGGTTGCTTTCTTAAGGTGTCATCCTAACGGCGTTGGTCTTTGCTTTTTATTTTTTGCTTGGGGGTGGCATCCTCATTCCAGCCTCCTTTCCAGTCCTTTCCTCGTTAACCTCCCACACCTCATAACTCGGTACCAAACCAGCACATTCGCTGTCTTCGGGTTTCTTCAAGATCTTATTATAACGGCGTTGGTTGTTGCCTTTTGCTCGGGGCCGCGTGTTTCATTCCAGCCCCTTTCCTCTCATTTTAATCCCCCTTTCGTTCTCGTGCGTTATCACCCACTGCCGATTCCCTCTTTCCACTTCCCTGCATTTCAACTCCTCCTTTTCGGAGTTTTGCATCTTAGGCGCTAGGGGTTCGAGTGCCATTTAGTTAGCTCTTGTTCTCTTCTTTCAAGATTAGGTCTTTATATTTCATCTCAAGTGGCCGCAAGAATGATGCGAAGCCATCATGTCAAGGCAGTCGACAAGCTCACAGCGCGTCTTTCGACCTGATCCATGTGCCACCGTCACTGCTTCGCTGCGTTGAGCAGCTGGGGTTGACCACCATAATCCTGTGGACTCCAAATCATTCTCGGATCTCCAGAATCTCCTATATGAGAAAAGACTTTCATCCGTTATGGATAAACAGCCAAGGAGACCAATAGAGACACCAGCCAGGCAACGTTCGCCCTTGTGAGTTATTCTGACTGATGCTATGAAATAACTTCTTGATGGGACAGACTCCATATCATCGCTACTCGACCGTGAGAATGGTGCCTCCGAAGGAGGACCCGAAGCCCCTGAATACCGTGAATATTTTCTGTGGCGAAAGCGATCTATTGGCCAATAACCAGGGCTGGTATTACCTCGAACATTCCTCCCAGCATGGCACCATTCGTGTATTGAACCAAAGTTGCCGTTGCATACAGCATCTATGGAACAGGTTCAATATGCCGGCAGCAAACCACCCCGCGGCAGACGACTCCCAAGTTTGTAGGACATGATATTTAGAATGCGGTAATCAGCATGTGAAACTGATGGGGGTGAATTGCTTAATGATGACCGTTTTAAGTTCTCCCAGTACTGTGCTTAATACCGGTACCCTAAGGTACTGCTTGCCTCAGTGCTTGCCACTCCCGATGACCATTCGTTCCCAGGACACGGGACCACGGCAACGCCTCGTTGCTTTACTTGACGGCATGGTGTTTTGTTTACCAGCTCGGGGCGAATCAGGTGAGTCAATCTTCAATTTGTTGACAAAACATCGAATAAGGTATGAACCGGTACGTACAAGGTTGAGTTTGTTCAACTTAGGTAATACCTCACATGTGCATGTACCTAGGTACCTAGGAAAAGGGGCCGAGTGGGGCCTGGGCTTTCAGCCGCCATAGGTGACAGGTCACAGCGGTCGTGTCTTGGACTCTTGGCAGGCACTTGGGGCGGATCCCACCTGGGCAGCCACAGCTGAAACGTCATTTCAAGCTGCACTGCGGAGAGAGCTCCGAACTTCGAAGTGACATTCACCTCTACTCTGACATCACGAACGAACGATCTCTCGTGATGCCTTTGACCGCTTGATTGCATACAGTACATGACTCTTTGCCAGGACCCATCCTTTTGATAAGTGTTCAGTGTTCACCTTGAGCATCCCATAATCCGTTCTATGCAACGCTACTCGGGTGTGCGGCCTAAGCTTAGCCCCTTCTAAACCCGACCTGTCCCACGCAACCACCAAACCTAATTCCCGCGTCCGTCGTCCGTCGTCCGTCGTCCGTCGTATCGTACATGGCAGAAGATAGTTCAACAAGCAAACTCTATCTACCGACAACACGCACCCCTCCTCGCTACTTCTATCTAGGTACGTCTGTCCCACTCTTCTCGAATCTTTCTCCATCATCTACACACCATGGCCGACGAAGAGAGCTCGATGAGACGGCAAGCGGCGCCCCCGGGGACTTCGGGCTCCTCCAAGGGCTCCAGACTCCCGCGTCGGGGACACAAACGTCGCTCAGCCAATGTCCCGAAAGCTGACCCCGTGCCAGACTCCAGAAGGAGCAGTCAACCGCGCATACCCTCTCCCGAGGCGGAACAGCCGGTCGAGCAGAAGCCGCGAAGGGGGAAGGACTACTATAGGTCGCATCGGCGAGATACCTCCAGCGTCGTATGTGCCCAATCCACATGTGTGGTCATGCAAAGTGAAGAGTCGAATAATCTCCCAGCATAAGCGGCTATGTTCTTGTCCACCGGCCTGGATTAAGCACCAAACCGCTGCTCATTCGACTTTTTGTTTTTGACCTTTTGACCCAATGCTGACAACCTTACGACCCTAGGCGAGCCAGGACAGCTACCTAGACGATCTCCCAAGTCCTCGCACCCCGCCCCCTACCAACAGAGCCCCTACCGCCCGGGGTTACACCCCACGCATAATCGAAGACGATTACGACGACTTCCCCAACCCCGAAAGTCTATCTCTACCTCGGAAGCCATCCTCGATCCCCGGCGCTCCACCTTCCAACGGCAGTCCACGCAAGGTGTATAAACGGAAGGGCGCTCGAGCGAAAGCACAACCGGAGATGGCCGAAGACGGAGAAAAAGACAGGCCTAGGTCCACGACCCCAGAGGATACAGCGAAGCACTCGTCGCCGGAACAGGCGGGTTTGAAAGAAGAATCGGACGTCAACGTCAGCGAACACGACAATGCCAAGGAGTCTACGAAAGACTCTGTCGAGAACACCCTACATTCGAACGGAAATGGTTATCATGTCCCTGGCTCGGGGATGAACTCTGAAGAACTCGACGATGAACCTAGTCAGGTCCACGATGGCGTCACTTACTCGGACGCCCTGAAGACGGGCCTTGAAAGTGAGGAAAGTGACCGCAAGGGTCAGGATGACGATGATTCATACCCAGAACTCGACGACATGAGCATGGAAGAGATCCATCGCCCACCCTTGCCGAGTCAGAACGGCACAATCCGGTGGGCCCCTTGGAACGTACCTTTCAAGCGCCGCGGGCAAACGCTTGTATTGCTGCTGCATAGTCTTTGTATAGGCCTTTCTGTGTCCATCTTCTTTGCACTCTGCGCCAACCCTTTCGCCTGGCCTCTATTACTTATCTACCTTCTCCACGTCCTTAGCTCCAAGGCCTCTACCGATGGCTCGCTCAGATATCGCTCCGAGTGGTTCCGCAAGAGCTACCTGTGGCATCTCTTTGCGGGCTACTTTCCAGCCAAGCTACACAAGACACACGATCTGCCGCCGACTCGCAAGTACATATTTGGGTACCATCCACATGGCATCATCTCTCATGGGGCCTGGGCTGCATTCGCTACCGATGCCTTGGGCTTTTCTGAGAAGTTTCCCGGCATCACGAACAGTCTTCTGACTTTGGACTCCAACTTCCGCATTCCGTTCTACCGCGAATACGTCTTGGGCATGGGAGTTCGATCGGTTTCCAAAGAGTCGATCGTCAACATTCTGACCAAAGGGGGAGCCAATGGTGAAGGAATGGGCCGCGGAGTGACAGTTGTCATTGGAGGTGCTCGCGAATCTCTCGAGGCTCAACCTGGGACGCTACGGTTGATCTTAAAAGAGCGTAAAGGCTTCATCAAAGTTGCCGTACGCTGTGGTGCCGATCTCGTTCCCGTCTTGGCTTTTGGAGAGAACAACTTATACGACCAGCTACGCCCCAAAGAGCATCCGGTTGTACACAAGATTCAAATGTTCGTTCTCAAGGTGTGGAAGTTCACCTTGCCATTCTTGCATGGACGCGGGGTGTTCAACTACGATGTCGGCCTAATGCCCTACCGTCGGCCCCTGAATATCGTGGTAGGTGCACCTATCAAGGTCCGCCAATCAAATACAGTGGAAACAGAAGAGATCAACCGTCTTCACGGTCTTTACGTGGCCGAATTGGAAAAGCTGTGGGATACATACAAGGACGAGTTCGCGTTGGACAGGCGGGAAGACATGCAAATCCTGTCTTGATTGCTGGGTGCTCCAAAACAAAGAAGTTGGTATAAGCAGGCATTTGTGGTTATTCCAGCAAGTTGCCCCTGTAATGAACGCTTATGTCGGGTGCTTATGCCATAATTTCGTCGATGCCCTTGGCTGTTCGGAATCATATCTCATAGAATAGGTTTTCTGTTATATGATTACATTTCATCTCTCAAGTACAGATGAACATCAACGTCTCTATCTGCCACTTGTTACGTCTCAAAAGCTGAATTCTCACAGTAAAATCTTACGCCGTCACTGCCTAGCGTCTTTTTCTTCCAACTAGATTCTGAGACGTACATCGCTCTCGTCACGCTTCTGTCTGATTCAGACTGTGAGACAGACAGGGGGCTTAGCATCCAGTACTGTATGCATATATGATTATCGAAACCCGTAAGTTGGTAATATGTCACTCCCAGGTTATATTGATCATCCTATTGTAGTTCAACTGCAGTTCGAGTTTGGGGACATCACGGCCTCGATGACGCGGAGATTGCCCGGGTGCAATGATGGATTGTGTCCTACCTACCACACACAACCCGGTGAAGACTGTATTTATCATCCTCGCCTTTAGGCGCACTTGGGTTGGGCATCTGAAGGATTATCTGCGGGAGCTCGAGGTCCTTGCCAACGAAACCGGTAAACCGGTCGGCTCGTGGTGACCTCGGAGGGTAAAGGTCTCGTCTAGGCAGCTGAAAACGAATCATAGCGCCACCAATAGCATGATTCATCTCCGAGCAGACTACTACATGTTTCTTCATTCCTTGACTATTGCCGACAAACAAGGGATGAACCGTTGATCACTGGCTCCTGACGAACGGCATACTCAAATAGATGATGTGCCCTGAAATATATATGATGGGCTCTACGAACATGAAGCTCTATATGTGGAATGAAGGGGAAGCAGAAGTCCAGGACCCCCCATAGATTACCACAGACCATCGAGTCCTACCACCTGCCCACTGATGAGGTTCACAACCACTGCTTGTTTCCATGTTGCGAGACAAACGCACCGCCAAACCCACTTTCGATGCTGGCCTTCTCCCAGGTCGACCTGATGAGCGGGATGGCTTCCTCCACCGAGCTCGGGCCCTTGAAGTGAGGCGCATAGGCCGAAAGCTTGCCCATGAATCCCACCAAGCTCTGCGTCTGTTCCGGGGTGGCTGTAAAACATCCGTCAGTGAACGAACGGGTCCATATGTCTCACACAACAAGGTAGGGATCCCTAAGAAATACATACTCTCCGCATAGTGACCAACCTCAACGGCGCCGGGGCTGATGCTCAAAAAGAGCACGCCCAGCCTCTTGTACCGCGCGCCGTACTTGGCCACGACGACGTTCATGGCCGCCTTGGAGGCCGAGTACAGCACGGCCGTCTCGATCTCGAGCTCGTTGATCAGGTCGAGGTCGCAGTTCCCGCTGGAGAGCGCGATGACCTTCTTGACCGTGCCCTTCAGGACGAGCGGCACGAAGAGGTTGAACAGGTGCATGTTGCCGACGACGTTGGTGCGGAAGATCTTGGCCGCGGCCTCCTCCAGCTCCTCGGGCTTGTCTCCCCTGGTGAGTGCACATCAATTAGCCACAGAGCAGACTGGACACGGCACCGAGCCAAAGGGGAGTAGACTTACAATACGCCGGGGTAATCAAAGTGGTAGAAAGTAGACACCAGAGCCGCGTTGGCGACCAGGTAGTCGATACCGCGCTCGCCGACAATCGCGGCCGTGTCGGCAGCGGCTTGCTTCAGGCTGGCGTAGTCGTCGAGATCTCCGTGGAGGATGTGGACGTTGGAGCGGTCGCCCAGCTCTGCCGCTACCTTCTTCTCGGTTGCTGCTTTATCGCGGACCAGACCGACGACTAGGTTCTTGGGTTCTTGCGAGATCTGCTTGAGGAACTCGAACTAGGCTGGTGTAAGTAAGGGCAATGTAGAGCACGGCATAAGGCGGACTCACGCCTATTCCCTTGGACACGCCGGTGATAACATAGATGGACATCCTGAGTGAATTGGACTTGAACGAGTTGGGCTCGGATGAGTTGGTGTGCAATGCGATGTGAGGCTCGTCCAGACTGCCATGTTACTGGACTGGTTCATCGTTTATATATCATTCGACGCAAGAGTCGCCGCCTCTTGATTCATAATCCGGTGTGTATGTCTCGCCATCCATCCTTGGACATAGTTGCCTCAAATCTCGAATGGCGTAAGACTGCATACTTGAGTAGGTATACTTGCCTCAGATCGTACTCGGCATAATTCATGTATAACCGGCGTTCATGGGTCATCAGTCTGGCCCTGAGCTACGATAGGTACTTACTCTGGTGAAGATGATGACTGAGCAAGTTCCTACATCACGTTGAACGGGGCCCGGGCGGACGGGGCAAGATTAATAAGTACGGTGTAGGTACGGTGTACGCAAGCAAGCAAGCGCCTAGATCTAATAGTTTAATAGTCCCCATAAACGTGCTTTATACTGTAAGCGTGCATGCATGTCGCTGCATCGTGCAATGTAACGTCGAATCCCAGAACAGGCAACTTTACCTTGTAAGTATATCTCTGTCTCCACTGCAGGTTCCAAGGGGCCACCCATACTCTACAGACACCCATCTTCAACTACATACTACTGCGCAACTACTTTAGCTATCTACACATGATTGATCAGCGAGACCATGTGGAAAGGGCAGACGACAACATCGCGCCCCGGATGTGTCGCATGTAAAAGTACGTACCCAAGATAGAAGAACCAGCCCCCAAAGAGGAGCAACAAGATCGCTGCTGACCCAGCCAGGTCGTGCCATCACCTGCGACGGCGCCAGGCCGAAGTGCACAAACTGCTCCCGATTCAGGCGGAGATGCCAGTGGCAGGGTCTCATCAGGCTGTCCTGGCCGCGTGCCGACGACCGCCGCCGCGCCGTCGTCTACAACTTCAAGGCGCCTCGGCCGCCCACCGCGGCGAAAATCTCCGACGCGCAGTTCGTCAACACGTCGCATTGGGATATCGAGCTCTATCTCAACCTGACACGCTCTGCCCCGGTACACCCCCTGGCTTTGGTGGACCTGCCGGAGTACTGGAACCCGTGTAAGCTGGAGGCTCTTGACAGAGACTTGATCGAGTACTGTATGCTTTTTTTCTATCCACCGAGGTCAGCCGGGGAAGGGACGATGGCTGATGCGTCCATCTACATCACCTGTAGTTTGCAGTGTAGCGTCTGCCTCCCTGGCGACATTTGGGCACGACGCCACCGCCCTTGGGCACATACTGGCTCGAACTGCCCTGGATGGACAGACGGCCTCGGCCGCGGCCGTGCTCCAGGCGCTGCTGGCCTTCTCCTCTCTTCATCGCTACGGTCTACAGGCCCAAGCCGTCGAGCTCAAGATCGCGGCTCTGGGAAGCCTGGCGGAAGGATCGGCGGCGCCGAGTCTGGGCGCGAAAGAGGCCGTTCAGCATATCGCCGCGGGCATGCTGATTTGTTCGTTCGAGGTCCACCAGTCGTCTTGCACTTCGGGTCAGTGGACGGGGTACCTCGCCGGTGTCAAGACGGTCATCTCTGTCACCAGACTATCTTTGCTAGAGCCTGGGCCTGATGTGGCCGTCTTGCTGGACTGGGTGCACTACCATGATGTTCTCGCTCGTTTTTCGCTGCTGCACTGGAAGAGAGGAGGGGCGCCGGAGCTCCCATCGACTCCGCCAGATCTTCTTTATTCACAGGTTCGTAAATGTCAAAGGCCACGTAACGACATGAATCGTTGATCTGACCTCGAACCGTTCCAGAACTACAACCTACCGCCGCCTATTTTCGCCATGCTAGATCTCCTATCCCAACTATGCGACACAGTTTCCAGGAGCAACATCCCGCCAGAAACCAGTGACAACGTGGATGATTACAAGAGCTTCCTAGAGGTAATGGACTGGAGAATCAGGAGCCTCCCGATATCCAAGCCACCAGAGGATTCCGACCATGTCCCGGACGATACCGCGTTGATAGTAGAGCTATACCAGCTCGCCATGCTGGTGTACCTCCACCGCAGCTCCGAAGGCCTGCCCGACCAGCCCGTTAGGACGCAACATCACATCGACGAAGCCTTCGCCATCTTCCCCGGCGTGAGCTCCTGCAAACAGCAGTTTCCCATCTTCGTCATCGGCTCTGAGGCGCGGACGGACGAGCAGCGGGCGATAATCCTCGACGTCATCTCCAGGACGGAGGAGACGAGCTCGTGCCGCGGTTTTAATCATTGCAGGGGATTGTTGCAGGCGCTCTGGGCCCAGGACGACCTTGCGTATGGGAGTAGTGTTAGCTATTGTGAGAAGTTGGCCTCGGTGGTGAGCCATTGTGTGGTTGTTCCTACTTTTGTATAGCCACCTTGTCTGGCCACTTGGGGCTTTTACAGGACTTACCAGATTGTACTTCAGAGAGGGCGTTATTCGAACGGTCACAGACCTTACCAGATCGATAGGGCGAGGTCGATTTACCAAGCTATATGTTCAAATACTGCAGTGAGCCAAGAGCTACACCGTAGAGTGTCTGAAGTTTGGTTGACTCAGGGGGTAAAGAGATTTGTGCCCTTTCGAGAGACGATGTCCCTCTAGTAGGAACCCGAAGCAGTTGTGCATGTAGTATTGAGCCAAGGGTAGCTGGAGTTAGAAGGTCTTTTATGAGATACTGAGTGACCTGTAGAATAACCATTCTTCATCCTTTCCTTTTGCCAGACCCGGCTGCTGGTACCACAACTACCCATGAAACAAGCGAGCTACTGTGTGCTGCAGGCTGCAGGCCCATCTCGACCTCGGCGATGATTGCAGATGGTACCTTATGAGCCCACCTGCAGGTTCCTCTGAAGGTACGGTCGACGAAGGCACAACGAGAGAGTCGGTCACCAGTCCATGAAGGAATCATATGGCCGATGCTGTATCTTGCGCCAGAGGCTCTTTCTTTTTCGAGACGACAACCACCACGTCTGCTTTCAAGTGTTCCATTTTACAGTCACCACCGTAATAGATTCCATGGGCTGGGATCCTTTCTAAGCCATTGCCCGTAAATATAGCATGTTTTAGCGACCGGCCTTGGCCCTCTCCAACATAGACCGAACAACAGTCATTTTGAGAAGGACAGCATTGGTGACTGTCGAGAGCACTCTGGACTTTAACGCAGGACGACAATTGTCACTGCGCAAGGGTCGGTTACTCATGGGGCTGGATCATATTTGAACATTGACTGATTAGCGTGGCGTCGTTGATTCTCAGCTTGGATGCCTACCGATTCCGTCTTGACTGGGTCTTATTCAGTTAGTTGAGTCTTGTGATGACTAAGGCTATGAATGAGACCCTGAACATGGATATGAGAGTGTACGGAATGATACCTAGGTAGGTTATTGTTACCAATAAATTGCATGTATAATCTAGCTAGGAAGGAGATATCGTATACTCCCATGCCAACAGAATTTCTAGCCTATTGAAATTGAAACAACCTTGACATTGGGTTGTTGTTTTGACCGTCCTACAAGTAGCCCGTCCACACCCGTGACCAGCCGCTGCCAGCCGGCAGGTACCTATATGCGTAGTAAGCAACTCCCCCTTGAATGTGGGGGCCCGGGGTTGCGAGACATCAGCGACATCAGCTCGATCAACCCTGACGACATGCCCCATCCAGACGCCCCGAATCGTACGTCGCACTGCAC
This sequence comes from Anthostomella pinea, assembly GCA_963556695.1. Taxonomy (NCBI): domain Eukaryota; kingdom Fungi; phylum Ascomycota; class Sordariomycetes; order Xylariales; family Xylariaceae; genus Anthostomella; species Anthostomella pinea. The sequence goes on along the minus strand of CAUWAG010000020.1, from coordinate 4,701,380 downwards.
TCGTGAGTCGTGGGCCGTGATACGGTGATCCATTCGACTCTTTCCGACTCCCGACTGTCAGACCGCCTGCCAGCTTCGAACTCGTCCCTGATCCCCTGATCCCATGCTCAGTTATTAGCAAGCTATGCGCTGGCCAAAAAGCAAACCGCCAAGCCCGGATTCCCAATAGCTGGACAGTGAACACCTGGTTAGTCAGGGGTGCAGGTCATCAACAAGACTGGCAGACTTGGCTGACCCCTAGACCTGGCATTAGCACCGAAGCCAGGGCTTCCTAGCTGCTCCTATTCCCCATCGTCATGCTGGCTGCACCATCTGAACCACCTGCACCGCCAAGCCAAGACGCATTGGATCGGATCATGGATGTTTGCTACGCGTGACCACCAGTCCGCCAATGATTAATGATCCCATTCGAAATTATCCAATAATACCATGCCGACCCAGCCCGTCGCAGTACACTAACAACACGACGAAATATGCCTTCTCCTTTGTTCAACCAGCATCCAGCGACATCACTACCACCACCACCACAACAACTACCACGCCCGAATCACCGATCCACCACCCTGGCCATCAACAGTGTGCTCGCTCCCAAGTCACCAGTAAACCCCGACTTCTCGAACCCGCCATCCGCCTCCTCTACTACCACCAGCTTCAACAAGATCGACTGGTCCTCAGATGGTGGCCTACCGTCCTCCGCGCATGCCGCCCACCGCCGTCCCGAAGACATCGAGATGGACCCAATAATAGGAGGCCCAGCTGGCCACCGCCGCCGGCGGAGCACTCTCACCGCCGGACCCAGCAGCAGCTCGCAACCTCCCAACACCCGAACGTCGCGCCCGCGTGCCGCCAGCATAAAGACACCGGGCGACCCGACTGCCAAGATTTCGGAAGAAAGCCAGGGACTGCTGGTCTCGCCGCGACCAGAACACGTGGACGATGACAGTCTGTCAGACGAGGATTTACACGATGACGAGGAGACGGGATTGACCAAGAAAGACAAGCGGAAGAAGCGAGACAAGCGCCGGCGGAACACGAGACTCGACCAGAGGATTGTACGCGACAAGATCACCGACGAGGAAAAGAAAGAGGCAGACCAGAACTTCTTCAGAAAGCTGGGTATCAATGCTGTCCTGATTGGGCTTTGGTACCTGTTTTCGCTGTCTATTTCCCTGGTAAGTGCTTCCATTTGCTGCTACCCATATTGTTGGCGCTTTTCGAGGAGCCCTCTTTGCTGACAATGGCTACTACCATACAGTACAACAAGTGGATGTTCGATTCCAACCAACTCAACTTTGCGTTTCCCTTATTCACGACCGCAATGCATATGCTGGTGCAGTTCACCCTCGCCGGTTTGGTGTTATACTTCATACCCTCCCTACGGCCTGGCTATGCGCAGCACAGTTCCGACCTTGGCCGGTCACGACACGAGTCCGAGCCCGAACGGCCCATCATGACCAAGATGTTTTATCTGACGAGGATTGGGCCGTGTGGTGCGGCTACAGGTCTAGACATCGGCCTGGGAAATACGTCGCTAAAGATTATAACCCTGACCTTCTACAGTAGGTTGTACGGCGAGACATGTCTGGAGAACGGGAGCTAATGCGTCTTTAGCCATGTGCAAATCGTCCTCACTAGCATTTGTGCTCATCTTTGCCTTCTTTTTTCGTCTCGAAACTCCTACGTGGAGGCTTGTAGGCATCATCGCAACTATGACAGCTGGCGTGGTTATGATGGTGGCGGGAGAGGTCGAATTCAAACTAAGGGGCTTCATCCTAGTTATTTCGGCCGCATTCTTCTCAGGCTTTCGCTGGGGCCTCACCCAAATTCTTCTCCTTCGACATCCAGCTACCTCAAACCCTTTTTCGAGCATTTTCCTCCTGGCGCCCGTCATGTTTGCCACATTGCTGGTAATCGCCTTCCCTGTGGAAGGCTTCTTTGAATTGATAGAGGGACTCAAGGTGTTGAGCAACGAGTGGGGTTCTGTCAAAGCACCCTTGATTCTGCTGTTCCCGGGAACCATCGCTTTCCTTATGACGGCTAGCGAGTTCGCTCTGCTGCAGCGAAGTAGCGTCGTCACCCTTTCCATCGCCGGTATCTTCAAGGAGGTCGTCACCATCTTGGCAGCAGCACTGGTCTTCGACGACAAGCTCACACCCATCAACATCTCTGGTCTGCTCGTGACCATTGGCGCTATCGGCGCGTACAATTGGATCAAACTGACCAAGATGCGGGACGAGGCGCAGAGGGATGTACACACCAAGGCGTATCAACAGGCGCAGTCCGGGTCGTCAAGCGACCTAAGCGACTCCGACGAGGAAGAAGCCGGCTTGCTCGCCCACGAGGATGCTAGCGGTGTAGAGGATAACCTCGTCACCGTGGACGGCGACTTGATGCCGAGACCCAAGACGCCCAAGCGTTCAGAAGATGGGAGATCACTTCGGACAGAACACGCGCGGGAAGACTAAGCTGCCAAAGTAGTCTGGATCCTTTTCATCTTTTCTGTACATCGACTCACAAAGGAATGGAAGAGTGGAACTCTTGGTCTGCAACTGTACACCTCATCTGGCTTCTGGCATATAGGGAAAGGAGTTGCAAGGGAATAAACCCCTCCAAGGGGTTGGGTTTAGCATCTTGGACATGGAAACTGGCAGAGAGTTGACAGGCTGGTAGTGCCGCCAACTCCCTTGGTCGCCATCCTACGACTGGATGGATTGTAATTGCGCAACGAGACTATAGAACGTGAATCGGTGAGAGTGCAGCATAGACTGGACGGAAGGTCACGGAGGAAATATACCCGCTGCGCAGTTGGCAGGACTTGAAGAGATATGACTGGTAGGGCGAGGGCGTGCGTGATCTGAGACGAAGTGAACAGATGAACCTGACTCTGGATAAGATGGCGAATCCAGTCAGAACTCTGGGCTTCGCCTGTCGCAATGTACATATATTGTTCGATACGCACGACTCATGGATACGACTTCTCATGATGCGAGCAAGAGATCACTTACTTAGGGGCTCTGCCTACCTGCTTGTGTTCCGCTGCTCGTGAATCTTGGTCCAATTAACCTTGCTGACACTGGTCGAATCGCGCCCCTACCACATACACATCATAGCGTATGGACGATCTTGATACCGGTGACTGATCGTTTGGGTTTTGGAGGACTGGTCGTGTGAGTATCAAGCTCTCTTGTTGAACTCAAACTTGGATGTCAGACAGGTACTTACCTACCTACTTACTTAGGTAGCAAGTAAGTAGGTACATTCACCCCTATACATATAAGCCTTCCGTCCGCGCACATCGAGGGTTCCTTTCTCCCCCTAATAAGATGTAGGTAGACAGTAGGTAGAACAAACACCCTGGAATGAGAATGAGCAGTTATAGTCTAATATGCCACGCTTATGCTTATGCTTATTCCACAGTCACTATTGAAAACATATCCTTGAATGTTCTAAATTTCGATCACGGGGTATACGGAGACTTCGGAGGGTCCAATGTAGGTACTTAGGTAGATATAGATAGATACTTAAGGTACCAAGGAGACGGTTTCGACGACTCATTACTTCTGTATACGAGTGCAGTTTCTGCTTACTTAGGCTCACCATGTTCCGTGTCTCTTTCCTGTTAGCCATCATCACCCAAAACGCAAGCATGAGTCGGACTGTAGTTCGCAAGGATAAGTACATAAATCACAGAAGAAAGTGTGGAACTGATTCGGCAAAAACTGGTATAGTGGGTTTTCTTGTCTGTTTTTGCTATACTGAAGCTCTATCATCTTCGTCGGTCCGTTATCCCGCCGATCGAGTATTAGTATATACAGCAAGCGCAACATCTGTACGACCAGCCTATACGAAGCCAACGTGTCCTTGCGGGCCAGACGCCAAATGTGTTACGCCGGTGCGCATGTCCTCTTCGCCAGCACCTGGCCTTTCTCTTGCCTTGACTCCACCGTGCTCATTTAGCCAATCCGGTGTATGCAAATGGCCTACAGAGATAGAGCCAAGCCTCAAAGAAGACTACTGACTTCGAGAGCAAGCATGTCCGGGAGTCTACTCATAGTCCTCGCTTTTGGACGTATCCCAACAACAAGATAAGTTTCTTGCTTCGGGAAGACGAGCTCAACCCAGCAACTTCAGCCCACCCTTCGTCTTCTGGCCGGGCTTGGTGATTCCCCCACCCTGGGGTCCCAGACTCGGCTCAAAGCCCTCCTCCCGTCCCCCAGCATCGCCGCCCCCTGAGCCGTTTCCGCTGCGGTTCTTGTTCTTGTTCTTATTCTTGTTGTACTTGTTATTGGGGTGGCGTTTATCCTTGACGGTCTGGGGCTTGATCTCGGTGGTGCTCTTGCGCACGACGACGGGGTGACTCTGGATGTACTTGCCGTTCATCTCCTTAGCGGCCGAGAAGAACTCGTCCGGGTCGCTGAAAGACACAAAACCGAAGCCCTTGGACTTGCTCGTCACCTTGTCGCGGATCACGCGCGCCTTTTGCAGCGACTTCCACCGCGAGAAGGCCTTGTACAAACTCTCGTCCGTGGTCTCGCCCGCCAGGTTGCCGACGAACAGCCGTAGGTGCGCTGGGTCCCACTCCAGTAGCGTGTCATCTGTCCACTTCTGTCCGCCGCCGGCGCGCACCACTGTCTTCTTCTTGTCACCGCTGGCCACGGCCGCTGCTGCGTTGGCCGCCACTTCCGACAGACGGTTGGCAGCTTCAGCTGAATACGCGGTTGTGCCGTTAGCACCGGTCGCGACGGCACCATTTATTCCTGGTGCCCTCCCCAGACCTCCTGCTCCTGCCGGGGCTGCGCTGCCGGCATCCTTGGAGTCTTTTGAGTATGCACTCTGCCACTGCGCAATCTGCGCCGCCATGTCCGGATCGTAATCATCGGTTCTAGCCTGATCGGGCGCCGGGAAGGGGTTGCGGATTTGGGGCGCGGCGGAGTACGAGGCCGGTGCGCCGCTGTTGGCCGATGCTGCTGCCTGCGCGCCATAGTAGTCTTGTTGAGCGTAGCCGCCACCCTGCTGCGGGTACGAGGGGTATGCGGGTTGTGATGAATAGCTGTTGCCTGGGCCGCTGCTCATCGGAGGCGGCGCGTAGGGCTGGTAGGTGGACGGCGGAGCGCCATAGTGTGCGGGTGCGCCTGCATAGCTGGGCGCACTGGAGTACGAGGGCGGGGCTGCGTAGGGGGTGCCTCGGGCGCCGGAACTTGGGGTGTGCGTCGGCGGTGTCGCTGTTGCGGAGAAGGCGGGCTTGAAGCCGGAGATCTTGGAGGGAGGTGGGCGCGGTGGAAGCGACGAGTTCGAGCCTGGAGCACCCGGATAGGACATGATGAACTTTGCTGTGCGCCCGATGCGGTTTCTTTTGTTCGGGGCTGCACGTACCTATGAGCCGAGTCTGCAATCAACTCACTCTGTTCTTCTCTACAATGAGCCACGCGATGAAGTCGACGTCTGGTTCAGTCGAGATGGATGGTAAACGTGTTGTGCGTGTGCCGTTTCGTGACGTCGGCAAGACTGTTGTTGCAGATTGGAGATGCCCGTTCTTGGTAGAAAAAGATGGAGGAGCTTCGACTGGGGAACAGTTCCGTTGTGGCTGGAGCTTTGTGGCGTTTTTCACGTGACTTGCCAGCCTTGATGTTATTCCTTACCGGGGGGTTGCGGTGCATCAATTCATTGCTCTCGCGAATTCGACTTCAACCAACCCCACAGGTAACCAAATACATACCTTTACGACAAGACGTTCCTTCAAATCTGTACGCTTAGCAGTTTGATTTTACGAAATCTAGTAACCTTCTCTTGGTCAGAACTCTGGGTGGAAGGATCGGGTGGGATATGATGACCGCACATCCATGCTACCCGGACGTAAAAGTGATGCGCCAGAGGGCCGGAAACCCGTCAACGGGCCGAGAACAATGTTCGATTGGCGACGAGACGCGAGATTGAAGGCAGCGCAAAACCCATTGGTCAGCTGTATACTACAGTAGCTAGTAGCCTGGTGGCCGACTTTTTTCTCCATGAGGCAATTTCATAGCCGGGTAAAGCTACCTACGGTATGTCGTCACGCTCTGTGACTCTGTCTGCATGGACGGACTGCCCTTGAAGAAGAGATGGGTACCCGGACATAGCCAGACACCTGCAGCCAGAAGAGCTGGCCACGAGGTACAGTATCACGGTTAACCTCGACTAACGATGGATCGGCTGCTGGCCACGAGCCCGAGCTGTGTGCTAGCATTGCTCCGCGTGCTCCGACCACCTGCAGTCGCATTGCGAAACACCAGTGATGCGAGTAGAGGCTTCCTGAATCACCGACCGGTTTAGGAGGTGTCCGCAGAAGACAAGGGGAAAAGGGGAAAAAGGGAATATAGTAGCATCCGCGGTGAATGAGGTGATGTCTGATGTCGATATGATACTTGCTCTTGGGACTGCATGCCTGATCTCAGCTGTGGCTAGAAGAACGGCAAGAGCGGAATCGTGGAAAACATTGGGCGGCGGCCCCGGACCGACTTCCACTGGTCATGCTGACTGCACCATGAGAGGACATATCAGTTCATTTTTCCGGTCACGGCCGGAGGAGGCGGAGGAGGCGGGAGGAGGAGGAGCTTTGTTGAAGTCTGAACTACATGGACGTTTCGCGGCTGCCCTGGCATCAATAATAATACCTACCGTAACATTGAAGCCCGGCAGCTCCGATGCGATGTGTACGGTACATAAATCCAGCATGTTTCAAAGTATTATTTGATGGGTAGTTCGGTGTTATTTTGGCTTCTCCACCTCTCAGGCGTGAGGTCAGATTCTGTGCTGGGGCCGTCTCTCGCTGCTCGCTCCTTCCCGGGCAATCATGACAATTTTACACCTCCGACCCCTCCGACCCAGCTGCCCCTCCATCCCATCATAGATAGAAAAGTAATCAACACACACAACACACCCAACTTCTTCCCGCCCATCCGTCACTTTCTTCCACCTCCGTCCATTTCACACAAACCAGCTACCAAACCATCCCGTCACGCACATCATAGCTTGCTCTCTTTTGGTGACAACAATCATCAATTCCTTAATTCTCTAATCGAGTTCGCTATCCGCAATACCGCAACCATGTCTGGCGCCACGTAAGTCCGCTCTCTTACCCAGCACAACCGTCAATCAACACCCCTCAGTCACCCAGAAGCAGCCGCAGAAGATGAAGATGCCACCCCCACCAACCCCGCCGCCTGTTCCGGCTGTATTCCATTGCCCTTCAATGTCTCTCAATGTCTCTCAATGTCCTCGACATGCCCAATGCCATCAATCATCTGTGCCATCTCGTTGCCTTCAACCTATGTGACTGAAACGGCTTGCTGGGTCAATCTAGCGCTCGTCTCGCCAGCATAGCTAGTTCCTTTGGTGGTGGAAGGCGAGCTTCTTTTCCTCGTTGCGCCGCGCCATCCCCTCTCAGCTGCACTCCTACCTCCGAAGTCATGCTAACTCTCCCGGAAGTGCTGATCTCGGCCTCATTGGCCTGGCCGTCATGTAAGTCAATATCCCAATTCCCAGTACCCATGGCTTCCTGACATGCTCACCTCTCGTTAGGGGTCAGAACTTGATTCTGAACATGGCCGACCACGGCTTCACCATCTGCGCCTTCAACCGAACCGTTTCCAAGGTAGACCACTTCCTGGCCAACGAGGCCAAGGGCAAGTCCATCATCGGTGCCCACTCCACCGAGGAGTTCATTTCCAAGCTCAAGAAGCCCCGTCGTGTCATGCTGCTCGTCCAGGCCGGCAAGGCTGTCGACGACTGGATCGAGAACGTGCTCCCTCTCCTCGAGAAGGGCGACATCATCATTGACGGTGGCAACTCTCACTTCCCTGACTCCAACCGCCGAACCCAATACCTGAACGGTAAGGGCATCCGGTTCGTCGGCTCCGGTGTATCCGGTGGTGAGGAGGGTGCTCGATACGGTCCCTCCATTATGCCCGGTGGTAACGAGGAGGCGTGGCCCCATATCAAGGACATCTTCCAGAGCATCTCCGCCAAGAGTGGTGACGAGCCTTGCTGTGAGTGGGTTGGTGACGAGGGTGCTGGTCACTACGTCAAGATGGTACACAACGGTATTGAGTACGGTGACATGCAACTTATCTGCGAGGTATGCCACCCTATAACACTTTCTGTCGCCGAAGACGATGTTGACCTCGACCTCGCCAGGCATACGATATCATGAAGCGTGGTCTCGGTATGACCAACAAGGAGATGGGCGACGTTTTCGCCAAGTGGAACAAGGGCGTGTTGGATTCCTTCCTCATCGAGATCACCCGGGACATCATGTACTACAACGATGATGACGGAACCGCACTGGTCGAGAAGATCCTGGACCAGGCTGGTCAGAAGGGTACTGGCAAGTGGACCGCCATCAACGCTCTGGACCTCGGAATGCCTGTCACCCTGATTGCCGAATCTGTGCTCGCCCGTTGCCTGTCTTCTCTCAAGTCCGAGCGAGTAACCGCGTCGAAGAAACTCCAGTACATTGCCCGTTCGACCAAGTTCGAGGGTGACAAGGAGCAGTTCCTTGACGACCTCGAGCAAGCTCTGTACGCGTCCAAGATCATCTCGTATGCTCAGGGTTTCATGTTGATGCAAGATGTGAGTAACGACCTAACCCTTCACTTCTTTCCAAGCGGCCCATGCAGTTTGCTGACGAAAACACATAGGCTGCCAAGCAATACGGCTGGAAGCTCAACAAGCCCTCGATCGCTCTGATGTGGCGTGGAGGTTGCATTATTCGCTCCGTCTTCTTGAAGGACATCACCTCTGCGTACAGGGAAACACCCGATCTCGAGAACTTGTTGTTCAATGACTTTTTCAACAAGGCCATCAACAAGGCGCAACCTGGCTGGAGAGATGTCATCGGCAAGGCCGCGGCGCTGGGTATCCCAACGCCGTGTTTCTCGACGGCGCTCAACTGGTTCGACGGCTACCGCACCGAGGACCTGCCGGCCAACCTACTCCAGGCCCAACGTGACTACTTCGGTGCGCACACCTTCCAGATCAAGCCCAAGGCTGCCAACGAGAAGTACCCCGAAGGAAAATACAACCACGTCAACTGGACTGGACGTGGAGGCAATGTTTCTGCTTCCACATACCAAGCATAAGAACGTAATGAGGCTTGAAAGGCCTATCTGTGGAATGGCGCAGTGAAATAGGCAGTAACTTAGCAAGTAGACGAGTCAATAGACCCAGGCATAACTGAAGATGCTAGGAGAATGAACACAACTATTGTCTATCATGTGAAGAAATGCAATTAAGGGCTGTGACGTGGTCTGTGCACTACCTAAAAGCCACTCAGCCACTGACCTTGGAATTCAGCCACAAGTTGGCTAGGTCGCCTTAGGTAGGGCGCTGCAACAAAAACCTCCACCCGACAGCTCCACCGCGGAGAGCTTCTGTCGCGCATTCTCGCGACATCCAAATTGGCGTCTTTCGTACAGCTTCGTCTTCAACATTGCCCTTTGCGCCGCGCCAGTCCTGCGTCTACAATCGACAAGCTCGCACTTGGCCGCACCCGACTTGTGTACGGCGTACGCAGTTTCACCAAAGCTCAACCAATTTGTTCAATTCCCACCCTTGACAACTGGTGACCCGGGAACAGAATGTCGTCCATCAGCGACCCCAGTTACGGGGTCAACAGAGATCTCCTCCCTCATGTCCATCTCATGTCCACCTATCGATACACCTTCAAGGCCCAGGTGCAGCCGCAGGAAGTCACCGCTTGGCTGATGCAGGCGCCAAAGATCGCTCGCGACACCGCACCCTTCTTCTGGACTTACGTCGACCGACCCGAACACGGACATATCAGTCTCAACTGGCAGCCGCTGCAGCTGATGGGAACCAACTACGCCAGCGACGGTTTCATATGGCCTGCTCAAGAGTCCTATTACCAGCAGGAAGTGGGCAACGGTGTGGTAAGTCGCGATCGCAGGCCGCCGAGGTAGTATACCAACCAGGTTCCTTGCTGACCACGCCAGATTCTGGAAATGTACTATCACAAGGCTGGGTTCGCATACGGAGAGCCCATGGCAACCCATTCCCGCCGCCGCTTCCGATTAATTCCTCCGAATGCCCCTAACCCAAACGCTCCCCAAGTCGACCCGAGTCTCTGGATTGTACACTACGGCCCAATCGACCACAACGAGCGAATTCCCTCGCAAGCGATCCGCGGCGATGCTCGAACGGCGTCTATTCTGGAGACTCGCCTTTACCTTCAGCGATGCGGGCAGATCCAGCGGAAAGAATTCATCCTAGGCGACCGAGTCAACTGGCCGCAGATAAGCTGGCCTAGAGAGCTATCGCGACAGCAGATGTACCCTGCGAATCGAGGCGTCCCTCAGGCTATGGCCTATCCCGCTCATCCACCCGGCGCTGGCGGTCCGCCATCTAAGCGTTCTCGGACCAACCAGTCTGCTCATGGGCAAATAGCTCCGATGGCTGCCATCGCCCAGTCAGATAGCACTTACGATGATGACGAGGACACGTCTCGTGGCGATCTCTTTGACCATATGACGCCTCGCGACATCAGCCTGGTTCGCTATCGTCAAAACCATGAATGGATGGAGGAGATCCTGTCTTCGCCGTATAGAATGGATCAGATTGGGTTTGCAGATCTGGGCCTCGGGCTCAAGGGCGAACTCTCTGGTCTCACTGATGGTATATATGAGTCTTATGGACCCGAGGCAACAACGAAACCGTCCTCGAAGCCTGCTACGACCCACTTGGACCCTGAGCTGGCTTCCGAATTCACGAAGCGAGTAACCGATCGCATTGACTTTACAAAAGCGGATATTGAGAAGATGAAAGCGGACCACGCGAAGAAGATGGCCAAATTCAAGCGCAACTCCTTGTTGACTACTGCTGAGAGAGAGCTACGATCCGCTATAGATGACGCCGGCGAGGACGGCTTGCTTCTAGAAGGCCAGGTAGAGGAAAGCGAGGAGGGGGTGAACCAGTGGCCCTCCAAGCATACCAAGAAGGTTGAGGACATCGTTGCTCAAGTAGAAGCACACCTGGGCCGCCAGGCGGAGGTGATTCATGACTTGAAGAGGATTCACAAAGGTGGCTACCAGGAGCCCGCCCCTGAACCTGCGCCCGACGCATCTGTCCATCAGCCCAGTGCGGGCGGTCCTCAAATTGGTGTTGCAAATGGAAGCAACACAATGTCGCGTCAGCCGTCCCATGCTGGCTCGCAACAGAGCGGCTTCATGATTGGCGACTCTGATATCGACATGGGTGGAACGGCCGCAGGACTTCTGGATCAGAGTATGTAATTTCTTGAGTCGCCTTTCTATCCCTCGTGTCGGATCTAGGTCAATATCTGCTTCTCCTGGCATTTTCTACGGGTGCTGTCTCACCTCTCCATCTCCGCCGCGTCTTGCATTCTTTTCATCCGAACCATTCCAAAGATGGCAATTATTAAATCATGTTGTCTCAGTGCACGCGGGTGGTTCATCAACCTCTACGCCCCAGCCACAGTTGTCGGCTGCTCAGTCCAGCGCCGCCACCCCTGCGAACCTGAACGTGCCCTCGCCGCGGCCGCCACACCCACAAGCGTCCGGCACGGCGGCCAAGCAGGGTGTTGATGCGAAAATGGACGGTACGGGGGCAACAACTGGGCAGCCGGCCGGAACCGCTCCTGACCAGGGGACAGGCAGCGGCGACTGGGTCGTGGTCCCCAAAGGCGGAGCTACTACACCGGACGCTGGGGCAGGCTCTGCTGCTGCTGCTGCTGCTGCTGCTGCGAGTGGCGCACCCCCAACGAAGGCGGCGGCGGGGAATGCTAGCAAGCAGGACTCGGCGATGGGGACGCCTTCGATGGGGTTTGAAGGCGATCAGAACGACTTTAGCGAGCTGGACGACTTGAACTCGGCGGGGGATGCTCTGGCTGAGTTTGGCGCTGGCGACGACGATGGGGGTATGGATGAGGAGGGTATGGATATGAGTATGGACGACTCGGCGTTCGGGGATGCGTTCCATGGCGTTGAGACGCGGGGGGGAGGGGATACGCCTGCTGATAGCAACTCGTAGGGCGTCACTGCACCCGGGGCGATCCCAGAGTGGAGGGGATAGTCTTGCTGGCGGTGGTGGTAAACATGAATGCCTCCGGTGGGATTGGATGATGATGATTGAAGGATTGAAAGGGCGTTGGTGGCGACTAAGGGGCTGTTTGGGTCATCGAGGCGCTTGTGTAGGATCGCTTTTGTGATGGAGTTTGCAGAACTTGATGCTCATCAAGACATGGAGAGAGCTGCGAGGTAGTTTGCTCTTGTGGCAAGGCAACTTTGGCACGGACACTGGTCAGACAGATGTAGGCATTATGGAAGTGCTCTGGAGATGGGCTTGCATTGTATTGTATTTTGTTTGGGTATTGGCAATGGAAGTTTTGGTGAACTCGTATTTCCTGTCATAGCTGTGAATAGAATGCCTTGATGGCTTGTAGTCTGAGATTTCAGTTGTGTTGATACCTACGGGGCCAAGGTCAAGTTGTTCCGCAGCCATGTTGTTCCGCGCTTGTTTCCAGAACTTGGAAGCTTTCTTAAGGCGTTTCAACACCACCTAACCCCAACCAACCCCAAGTTTCAGCGGCAAGCTTCCAAAAGCAACCAGCCGCCAACAATTTATGGTCACGAATCATTACAATACCATCTCATTTCTTGCTTCTGATAAGGCTCATTCAATTCGACTTTTGAGTCTTGCAGAAAGATTCGAACGCCAAGAGCCTCTTGGCACCGGGCTGAGACGCGAGGTTGTTGTTCGCTTGATGAAGTCGTCCCGATGAGGCGAGTTTCACATCGCGCAGGGGCACCCGGGAGCGACGTCTGCCGTGCTGCTGGGCCTGCCACTTCAAAGGGCGCACGCACCAGCCTGCATCAGTCTGAAGTCTGGACTCTGGATCTGGGGTCGCGGCTGGCTCTTTACCCGCATCGACTGGGGATCAAGCAGATGACACCTCAGCGTGCTGTTCCGCAAAGCTTATTGGACCCCTTAGATGTCTCCGTTGTTGCCTTGTTTGCTAGGTATGCTGCTCGGCACCGTCCGACCGGGCTTGGTGGAACATGTGGCCTTGCCTCCTGTTTGCTGGGCTCTTTCTTTCTGGTATTATTGTTGTGACTCCGTGACTGATTCAACGCAGGGCATTGCACTAGCATAATGTACAGGAAAGCTCGCTTGCTGTCTGCTCGGGGACCTACCTGTGCCTTTCCTTTAGGGTCGACATGCCTCATGCTTGCCAGGTGCCGGTTCTTACCTGCCTGTCAGCTTCCTGACACATGGATCTTCGTCTGGGTTGGAACCTGTCAACGAGGTGCCCGTCACTATTGGAGAGCAGGAGATGGATGACATGGTCTGCACCAGTGCAGTTCAGAGTCTGGACCAAGCGGTCGAGCTGTCAGTCAAACACCAGACCCTATCTCCATGGGCTGAGAAACAAGAGCCAAGCATTGTCAGGTCAGGCAAGAAGGGACGATACCCCTCCCTCCGCCGGACCAGAACTCAAACTCCTGCCTACCGCAGATCATGAAGACAAGCCGGAAACACACGGCCTGGACTGGATGTGGACAAGGCATTACATATATTCTGATCACTTGGGCAGACCATGTCCACACGCGCCTCTGTCCCGTGTATCCTAGCCACATCTCTGTCCTTCCCGTCTCTGGAAGTCGCGATCTCTTTCTATCGTTGTTTCTTCTTTTCCTCATTATTCGCTTCGCTTCCAGTCACTCATTCACCCAGTCTGCTGGCCAGCCGTACTGTTGAGCAGTCCCCTTTACGTTCTCCTTTCCCTGTTTTTGATACCCCCCTTGCGGACTTACGTACATACCTCTACCTCTGATTTGTTTGTTTACATAACCGTCTAATAATCTAAATTTACATATTCAAAGATGAGGCACTCCAACATCACCGCGGCCCTGGCCGTCCTCCTCGCAACCTCCCTCGGCGGCGTCGGCGTCTACGCCGCGCCAGCCCGACAGGCACAGGCCGAGTCTGGCGGCGAGAGCCAGGAGCTGCAGCAGCTTCCGGGAGCCGACGCGGCTGCGGGAGCTGGGAGTGATACTGGGCTGGTTGCCCTCCCTGGCGCCGCTGCCACTGCTGGCGAGCTGGTGGCTCTACCTGGTGCTGGAGGGGCGGCGGAGACGAGCGCTGCGACTGTTGAGACTACGAGTGCGGCAGCGGTCGTCGAGACTTCCAGTGCGTCAGAGGTTGTTGGGACTACAAGTGCTGCTGAAGTTATCGCTACGAGCGTCGCGGCTGTCGTCGAGAGTACAAGTGCCGCTCAAGTGGTCGCCACTTCCGCAACTGAGGTAAGTCTCCTTAACTATGTTCCTCAACCGTTATATTCATCATTCTAACCGATACTAGGCTCTCGTAGCGGCTTCAAGTACAGCTTCCGTTGCCGGCTTCCAGACCATCGGCGATGCGACGACCGCCAGTGAGGCCGCGGCAGCTCTCATCGCGACCTCGTCTGCCGCTGCTGGTGTCGGTGCAGGTCTCGGCGGCGCCATCGCAGAATCTAATGCCACCCTCGCTGCTGCCACCACCACCGGCGGCTTCCAAACCATTGGCGCCGACACCGCAACCACTAGCTCTGCTGCGGCGGCGGCTCTGACACCCATAGGAGGCCTGGCTGCGGCTTTGAATGCTACATCCGCCGCCGTGGCCGTTGCCGCGGGCAAAACAGCCGCTGCCTCGCCCGCAACCGAGGCCCTCCCCGGCAGCGCGGGCGTCATGACTTCGTCCGCTGCGCTGCAGGCCCTGCCCACAACGACCGAGTCCGACGCTTCTGGCGAGACTGCTGCCGTTGGCGAGGACGCAGCCACATCTGCGTCCGCGTCCTCGGACTCCCTCGCCGCTCTCCCCAGCGCCGGAGTCGTCTCTTCCGGCGCCCTGCAGGAGCTTCCCGGCGCGGTTTCGGCCACGGAATCTGGAGCCGCTGCCGGGAGCGATAGCGAGAGCGAGAGCGGTGTTGCCGGCCCCGGCTCCGCGTCTGCCTCGATTACTGGTACTGTCTCGGGCGCCGCCCTCCTGGCCCAGGCCACCGACACAACGCTGCAGCAGCTCCCCGGCACGCAGATGACGACGGGGTCCCTGGCGCCGCTGTCGTCTTCCGGCGTCGCGGGCGCCACGGGTGGCAGGGCGAGCGCGACTGGCGCGTTCGCGTTCGCGGCCAGTGCCAGTGCGCAGGCTACTGTTAATCCGAATGCGGCGGCTGGGCTCGAGGCGGGAGGGGTTTTGTTTGTTACGGTTGTTGCTGGGTTGGTTGGGGTTGTGGGTGGGTTTTGGTTTTAGGGGGGGTGACGGGGGGTTGTGGTGATGGGGGTTGTGTGAGTTGAGGCGGTGGATAGGGGGTGAGGGAGCGGATAGGAGGGTGATCGGATGAAAAGGGGGCAATGTTAAGAATGATAATGTATCCCGGTGTATCTCACCCACTACCGTTGAGAAACACCTATCAAGCTATAGAATTGGCTTTACTATCCTTGAATCTTCTCGTAGTTGTTGTTGGGACATCACGAGCATGGGTATAATATTGTGAAGGACAAATTATACGGCGCGACGATCAGTCAAAATGAGTCCAGATTGAACGAGAATACGTCCACCGCAAGACTGAGCGAGCACAAGACGGCAGCTTCTCCTTTCGTTACAAGGAGGTTGGTTGATGGGGCCGGTTTATGGGTGTACTATGCTGGGTCCTGTTACGGCTGTGTCTTGTCTGTGTCTGTATACGGTGTTGACGAGGAGGAGAGGGGCATGTGCTGGGTGATGCTCCGGTGGCTGGGACGCCGCTGTACTCATCCAGTGAAGGGCTTGATACCGGGCGATTATCGACAGCTCTGGCTTCGATACTGCATCTCAGGATTCATATACGCAAGGGCAGGCAGGCGACGGTCAGTCTTGTCTTGGACAAATGGACAGATCGTGCTGAGCGACGACCCTCCGGACAAGAGTATCAAGCTGAGGCTTTTGGAGTCAGCGTCGGCGCCTGCGCAGGCGACGGCCAGAGACTCTGTGCTTAAGACGAGGAGGCGAGGCGCAAGGGGCGGAGTGGGGATGAATGTGTCTGTGGGGAAGTTATTGGAGCCGGACTTCCTGAGGCAGGTGAGGGAGAGTTGTATGTATGCTGGATGGTGCTTGAGGCTTGGGCGGATAAGTAACCAGCTTCGACGACAACGAACTATGGGGAAGAAGGTATGACTATGCAGCGTACCCGGCGACAACGACTGCATGCTCATCATGCAGTAGGGAACATAGGCGCATACAGAGGTTTGGCCGAACTGCTGCTGAGATCAAGCCGAAGCGCAGAGGGTGGTTGTTCGTATGAAGCTCGATTGCTAGCTACCTAGTAGATGTACCTAAAGTTGAGGTTCTCACGATCTTTCCTCTGGTCAGTACATCTCGCAGAGCTGTTTGTTGATACTATAGCACTTGACTTACCAGTCATATCGCTAAAAGCCGTAGCATCCAGATCCCTTCCCTCCAGCCCGCCCTCCATCTGGCTCTGGATGCGGTCTCTCCGCCTGTTCTCCCTCGCAAGTATGAACCGCAGCAACAAGATGACGCAGACTTCGATCAGGTGCGACACGATCATGCTCCAGATCCCGAGCGGATACTGGGGTGATTGGTCGGTTTTGTAGAAGAAAGGGCCTGCGATGTTGCCGGTGCAGTAGCCCAGGAAGAGCACGGCGTTCGTGACGACTTTCTTGGTGTGCCCGGCCGTGTTGGCCGTGGTCATGGAGAGAATCATCACGAACGCTGCGTTGTACGGTCCGGTGAGATAGTACGATACCAGTCTTCCGGCCCGGTTGTCTGCACCTATGAAGAGGAGACCAACGGAGCCGGCGATATTGGGGCATAGAAATAGTAGGATGGACCAGCACCGAGTCTGTCGTCCGTTTTTAGAGAAGTGGTTGTCGAGGAAGACGCACGCGAGAATAGAGACGGCGATGATGCAGCCGTATGGGACCTGCATCAGTGTGGTAACGAGCGTGGAGAAGCCGAAGCCTTGGATGATGATCGTGCCGAAGTTGCTGATCCCGCCATTCGGTATGTTACCCACGACTCCCAGAAAGAAGAAGACGTACAATTTGATGTCCCTGAAGGCCTCGCGGACTTGATACCACTTGAAGCGCTTGTTCTCCACGCCCGTCTGGTTCTCCCGGAGACGCTCGACGGCTATCCGCTTCTCCCTTGTCGAGAGGCCCTTGGCTGTGACGGGGCTGTCGGGAAGGAAGATATACATGACGACCCCCCAGATACAGCACAGGGCGCCGATGATGATGAACTCGAACTTCCATGACGGAAGACCGCCGTTGATGTTGCCGATACCGAAGCCCAGTAGCCCTCCCAGAGCGATGCCGAAGCCGTTGGCGGTGTACCAGAGACCCATCCGGACAGGCTGTTGGCGGCGCGTGTACCACATACTGGTGATCAGCATGAAACTCGGATCCGAACACGCCTCCGCCGCACCCGCGAGGGCGCGAAGGGCAGCGAGGCCGGCGAAGTTCTTGGCCGCTGCTTGCATCATCAAGAACGCGCCCCAGCAGAAGATGTTGAAGCCCAGGTAGCGGCCGACGGGCAACCGCTGCATCAAGAGGTTTGTCGGAAGCGCCCAGGCCAAGAAGCCGAAGTAGAAGATACTACTGAGCCAGCTGTATTCCGTCCCAACCAGGTTGAGGTCGTCTTGGATGCCGAAAATTGCTGCGTAGGAAAGGGTGGTCTTGTCGATGTAGAAGAAGGCGTAGCAGACGGCCAGGTACGGCAGGATCATCATGTCGACCTTGCGGACGACCTTCTTCTCCTCGAGCGGGTCGATGGGCTCACGTATCTCTGCCGGCGAGCTGAAGAGGGCCATGGCTGTATCGCCATCGCCGGCTTTGGAGACCTTCCATCTTGACTGCTGCTGCTCGGTGCCAGAGGCGGTCTCTGCGTGTACAATCTCCTCACCATCTTTCCCATAGCCGTGCTCTATGCGCTCTGGTGAGATGGAGCTAGGCGTGATGTCGTCCGCGTGTATGTTTGTCCTCTTGAAGATTCCCATCGTTGCGAATTCGGAATCACCGCTAACTTACCAGAGCAGGATGATGTCCGATTTCAGGGGTCACGGAGATGAGGCGAGACGAAAGGTGAAGAGCAACAACAACAGCAGCGGAAGCGGCGGCGGCGAATGGTTGTTTTCAATGTACTACTGCTACAAATTATCTTACGCACGCCCAAGGTTTCGGCATAATCTGCCGCTTCGCAGCGGCATATCTTTGCATCGAGCATTCCGGCAGTGACCCCCTCATTTTCGAGTCCGGAGCTGGAGAAGGTAGAAAGTTTTCGATGTTGTCATCCCCGGATCATGTCCGCATGCAACCACATGCAGTGCCATAACCGGCAAAAGATTGGCGGGAGCTCTCTGCCGCTCCTGTTCGCGGCATCCCCGCTACGTCCGTTGACATCATGAAGGCCAGACAGAGAGAGCGAGAAGTGTCGGTACAAACGGTTGTCCTTGTCACTCGTCGTTCCGGTTCGGACTTGTCTCGTGCTGGCATGGCTAACCTGCGGCAAGTTGTCCGAGAATGGATTTCATATAATTTAGCCGAGTCCTCCCAACGCACCCTCTACGCTTCGCATACCGGTCGTATATAACGGGCGGCTCCTCTTGTCTATACCTCTTGTTCCCATGAGCTGAAACATACGCTGCCGTGAATGCGTCTTGCCACATGACGGGCGTGACTGTTCTCCGAGGCTATTCAGAAGTGGTGAATGGTGAGTAAGGTTGAATGGTCGAAGTGATAGAAGTAATTGGAACTGTTTACAAAGAGTCTGAAGTGTGCTGAAAGTGCGTATATTATTGAAAATCTTCAGGAGAAGAACCATACGATAGCCCAGGCTATCACAGCTGTAGCTCCCTACCTTAGCATCGATCCAATCCAATCGTACATCAGCATAGAGATGGCTGCAAACTGAAGGTACGACGTTGAAATATTGCGCCTGTGTCTGAAGTGAAGCAACCTTGGGCGAAGTTGGCCGACCTCGGTATATAAATATGTAAAGCGGCGATAAGATAAGAGCTTCCAACATTTTGATCTGGCGCATCGCATCGGCCATTTCGACGACAGCTACGAAGAAACCATGCAACTAACCTCCCGAGTAGCAGAAGCTCATCAACCAAAGCCTTGATGAGCGCACCATGTCTGCTGTTCGTACGGCCAAGCGCTCTATCGCGTAGCCCACGCCCATCCTTGTCCGCGTCCCTGTCCCTACCCCTATTCCGAGCCTTCACCAGCGGCTCCCCACGCCGTCGAACTCAATACCCACCGCCAGCCGTCCTCCCACCACCTCCAAAGCAGCATCCGTTCGGACGCAAGAAGCACATCCTTACGCTGGCGATCGAGAGCTCCTGCGACGATACCTGCGTGGCGGTGCTGCTGAAGGAGACCGCGACGGGCGCCGCGCGCCTCTGCTTCAACAAGAAGGTCACGTCCGATAACCGCGCGTTCCGCGGCGTGCACCCGCTCACGGCTGTGAAGTCGCATACGGCGCACCTGGGGCCGCTAATACAAGAGGCTTTGCGGGCGCTTCCGGCGGTACAAGGGACGGGTGTCGGTGTGTCGTCTACAGCGGCGGATAGCCCGAGGCCGGAGCTCGAGGGTGAGGCGCTCAGGAATGGGGCAGGCGAGTCGGGAGGAGGAGACTTGGTGGGAGAAGGAAGTAGTCATAGGGCCAATGGCAATAATTTGCTCTGGGTAGACGGCCAGGCGCGCATGAAGCCCGACTTCGTGTCCGTGACCCGCGGGCCGGGCATGCTGTCGAACCTCTCGACGGGGCTGAACACGGCAAAGGGGCTGGCCATCGCCTGGGACGTACCGCTGCTGGGCGTGAACCACATGCAAGCGCATGCGCTGACGCCGCGGCTCGTGGATGCGCTGGAGAAGGGCAAGGCTTTAAACCCCGACACTACGGCTATGGCATCTTCTACTCCTATTGTCACGGAAGAGGAGCCAAGCCCTACATTCCCCTTCCTCTCCCTCCTCGTGTCGGGCGGCCACACCCTCCTCGTGCACTCGCGCGGCCTAAACGACCACGCTATCCTGGTACAGCCGCTCAACATCGCCATTGGCGACATGATCGACAAGTGCGCACGGCTGATCCTGCCAGCCGACTACATTAAAACACAAACCGCCGAGACGCACTCGGTCATGTACGGGCCTCTGCTGGAGAAATTCGCGTTTCCTGATGTGTTCGACAGCGGGCCGGGCAGCGCGGAGGAGGATAAGAGCGACTACGCCTACCAACCGCCCGCCAAGCGCGCCGACGAGATCCTCCCCTTCGACGCTGCGCCCCACGGCTACGACTGGACGCTGACGCCGCCGCTGTCGGGCCACGGCAGCGGGCGGGAGGCGGCGCGCATGTTCGACTTTGCGGGCTTGAATAGCCAGGTGCAGAATATCGTGCTCCGCCGGACCACCGACTCCGGTACAGAATCAGCAATGCCCCTCCCCGAGCGCCGCCTCCTCGCCCGCGAGACCATGCGCCTAATCTTCGAACACCTAGCCTCCCGGCTTCTCTTCGCGTTACACAATCCCTCTGTTAACACCGACACCACCATGACCACCGTAGTAGTCGCAGGCGGCGTAGCCAGCAACAAATTCCTCCGCCACATCCTACGCGCAACCCTCGACGCACGCGGGTTCGGCCACGTGCAGGTCGTGTGTCCGCCCGTGGCGCTGTGCACCGACAACGCGGCCATGATCGCGTGGACGGGCCTGGAGATGTACGAGGCCGGGTGGCGGACGGGCATGGACGTGCTTGCGATCCGGAAGTGGCCGCTCGACTCGGACGCGGACGGTGGGGGGATCTTGGGCGCGCCGGGGTGGAGGCGGGTGGGCTTGTTTGGGGATGAGGATGTTTGGGAGGATGATGTTTGATATGATACCCCGAAGGAACTAGTTGTTGTAGGATAGATTATATGGGTTGTACAAACGGAATCACATCACAGCGTGCGCATATACGGTTTTACCAGGAGCACGACGTTTAGATGGAAAGGCAGTGCGAACCTGCGTGTGAAATCTCGACGCCCTTAATGGTACATGTACACAGTGAATCCTTCCAGGCCCATGCGAATATGCCCAGTCGACTACCTCTATCATAGTCTTAACGTCTCTGCTTTCTCTGCGTCGTCTCTCGGTCCACTCCTCAACTGAACCCCAGGCCTGTCCTGGTCAACTAACCCATGTCCACTACACGTGCACTTAGTCTAGCGAACTGGTGACGTTGGTGAACTCGCCCTTCTCCAGCTTGGTCTTCCAGAATATGGGGTTCGTGTCGTTGAAGCCGTGCTTGACCCAGCCCTCCTCCTTGACGTGGTACAGGTTGATGAAACCACCAGAGTAGGCGTCACGGTGGGTGGCGGCCAAGATACTGCGGCGGCCGAGCTCGAGCGCAGCCTCCTCGCTCAGGTCGTAGCTGTACTCGGCGTCGAGCACACCATACGCAAACGTCTGGCCGGACCCGACGCAGAACAGGTTGCCGGAGAGGCGCGTGCCGTCCGAGTCGATGTAGTAGAGCGCGGGGCCCTCCTCCTTGGTGACGCCGGCGCACATGGTGCCCATGGACAGGCCCATGCCCTTGTACTGGTAGACCAAATTGGCGAGGATCTTGGAGGCGGCGGCGACGCTGATGCGGCGCTTGTGGCGCAGCTCGTGCAGGCGGCACTGCATGCCCAGCCAGGCCAGCCAGTACTGGCAGTCGGCGGCGCCGCCGGCCATGGTGCCCAGCAGGCAGTTGTTGATCTCGATGACCTTCTTGACCGTCTGCGAGGCGATCCAGTTGCCCGCCGTCGCCCGCGAGTCCGTCGCCACGATAATGCCGCCCTGGAACCGGAACGCCAGCGTCGTCGTGCCGTGCGCGATCTTGATCGGGCAGTTGGGGTTCGACCGGTCGTCTGTCGCGGCGCGCAGCCAGGCTGAGGGCTATTTTGGGGGGAGGTCATGGTCAGCTTCCGATGCTTTGGTTATAGGTAGGGGCACTGGTAGATGGGGAGGCTTACTTGGGCTACCGGAGGCATGGCGAACTTCAGGGATAGGGCGGGGCTGTTGTCGTTGTAGAGATCATCGTGCTGGTCCTCGGCGTACGTCTCACGCTGGAGGTTCGCCGGGCGGCTGTATCGTGCTACGAGGGTATCCATCTCGAGTCGATGGAGCGGAGGGAAGTGGTCGGTTAAATCGAATAAGACGTTCTCGGAAAGAGTGTGAGAAGGGTTGGTTATTAGAAAGTTGACTGTGGGTGGTGGTGGTGTTACAGGTGAGATGGTGAAAGTGGCAGGCAATGGAGTGATTGACGACGGCGACGTTGGCAGGCAAAGCTTTGGAAGCTCTCAAGGCAGCTGGTCTCACGCGTCAGGTACCGCAAGCTTGCTGGAGCTCCAGGGCCTCTGATGCCGGGTCCACCAGGCTGCAACCCGGGCTACTAAGGTATGATTATGGATGTAATGCTCGGCCCTCGGATGAATGATGTTCATCCCACCCCTTTTCACTAGTAAGTACCAAGGTACCGATTTACCCTTCCCGTCTTTCCGTCCTTGTTTGCTCGAATGCTGCTTCTTGACATTCTCGAGTCAAGATTTCACATTGCGACCGTAAAATGAAACCGCTTCGAGAGATCATTAAATGATCTCATTTTCTTCAGCTCATGAGCCCTTCACGAACAGCAGTGTAGAAAACATATATCCACTATTTACGATGGAGAGATATGTTGGATTATGCTGGTGAAACTAACATCGGGGCCCAAAATAGAAACGAAGGAGAGTAAGAAAGAAACCTAGCCACGCCAACAACCCCACGAGAACGAAACCATACATCAATCACCGCGGCATACATCCCATACATCGCTGCCTTTCTCGGCGCTCATTTGGTCTCCTTCGCCTCATTCCACTTCTCCACGAAGCCTCTCAACGTCCGTCTTCGACTTCTTGAGCTGCTCATACAGCACGGCGCAGAGTTCCTCTGTCGTGGATCAGTGTCTACACTCCGGACCAAAGCACGTGTCGACTTACTGTATCCGTCCGACAACGCAGTGCCTCACACGACTTCCAAGTAAAGTACTTCCTTCTCATACGTCTTTTGGGCGTCTTCAATTCCGGTGATGATTTCGTCGCATATCCGCACCCTATTGGCATTTGCTGCGGTGGTTGGCATCTCGAAGACTGGACTATATTGGAAGGAGAGGAAGGTGAATCCGAATGATGTGCTCTAGTGTCATGGTCATGGCAAGAGCGTCTAGACTTATACCACTCGATGAACAAAGGCCAGTTTCTACGTGTTACTCGACGACCAACATCCGTTGCAGATGCGGTCATGCGGTTGCTCACGTCGAAACTTCTGTTCGCCAGTGGCGTGGCCGACTCCCAAGTGTTGCGGGTGTTATAAGTATGATAGGATTCTTCCTCCATGAGAAACAAAGAGGTGAAACATGTTGGTACTTCATTGAAGGTCGTTGGCAGCGGCATGGGAACTGCAAGGTCCGCTACGGTTCAAACGTGACACCAGTCGACCAACCACTGGTACACGACTGGCTACGTGCAAGCTGAAATACCTTCTGTGACTCGATATCGCCCAGTCACTCAGGTTGATACCCGGTCAGACGCTGCTTCAAGGGAACCAGGTAGCTAGTGTGGCCACTGCGGGTTATCTGGATGAATGCACATTGGGGACTCGCTTACGAACCAACTCAGCGGCCCGCTTACGGATCAACTCATCGAGGGAAAGCAAACATAGCGATAGTACGATGTTCGCATATGCGCACAGAGTTCCACGACCTGGCCCAGGCGGCGTCCGGCTGGAATGTGTACTGCCAACAGGAAACTATAGCCCCTGACTTGGACGAAGGTAAGCATGTGCAAGCACCCCAACTCCAGAACGATGCTGTGTCGCCGTAACGTATTCGGACAAAGGACCACGTCAGTGCCGATTCCTGGTCTATCTCCAGGCTGCCGCTCTCACCCTCTCACCAAAAGAACTGCGAGTTCTGCAATCCAGGAAGCAACGATCGCTTCTGTGCAAGGACACTGACACTCACTGTCTGACCACAATGGCGACAGGCGCGAATACCAATATGTTCGAACGGAACTAGCTTCACCCCTTACAGCAAGCTCGTGGCATGAATCACAGATACTGGTAGATCGAGAACTCGCAAGTGCTGTCCACATTCTGGCGACCATCGGACTTTGCAGTCTTAACGTGGACTCAGTGGATGCCTTTCTTGGAACTCGGCGAGCATTGAACAACATGTGTCATTACACATTGGTGAACCAGCTTTATCTACCCTACATGCTGCTGCAGGCGAATACTGCTGTATTGGTGTGTGTGTACGTGTGTAGGCTGTGGCACTGAGCGGGCGGGCTAAGCCCTTAAATGGTGCCCTGGGGGGTGTCACCCAGGGCAGCAACAAATGGTCTGTCCAAGCCATGCCATTCCCGTCAGACCACCTAGGCCTGCGTCAATGCCAGCCGCCGGACCAGATCTTGACTCGGGAGATCGCGACCCGAACCTTCAACCAAATCACCCACCCCCTGTAGCCGGATGGGCGACTCTTATGGCGCTGGTGTCGCTGGCCTGACGTACGTGAATGCTGGCACACATCGGTCAGCCATTGCCATGAAGACATGGACGACTTGCTCATACACCAGTGACTGAGCAACCAAGCCACTGTGGAGTGCACTGTCGAGTGCTTGCCCTGAAGGCGATGGATGGACTGCAGGGAAAACACACACTAGCGCCCAGTGGAGACATGCAACCGGCTTGTGTCCAGACCACGCACTCTAGCCTCCTCTCCATGTTATCCAATGATCCTGCGAGCCCTTCGCCGCTGTGAACCGGGGAGGGGGGTAAGGGGAGGAGATAAGCAGCGCCAGCTCTAGGTACCTATTCCGCAGCATCAGGCAAGCAGTCCACACCCAATGGTCTACCTAGTCTAGTCACCATCAACCGCTAACCGCCGACGAGGCAAGAAAGGGCCCCAGCAGGCAGGGCCGCAGGGCGGTGTTTTCTCCAACTCTGCCCCATCGTGAAACCTCTCTATCTATCCTCGATATGGAATTGGCGAAAAGGGGGGAGGGGGGAGGGTCGGTCCATTGGTTCCGAGGACGGGTGGGAAAAGCCCCTGGACCACATATGAACTTTTGAGGATGGAGCAAAGAGGAAAGTCGGAGGCTCCGTCGATGGTTGGTTGGGTTCTGAAGCGGAATGCAACTCGTGTGCAGGTTTCCTGAACTGGTACGCTACGCTGGCGCGTACGTGCTTACTTGCTTCTGATATAGAGGACTCGTCCGGGCTCCGCGTTGTAGATAGCACTGTGACACATACAGGTCGGCTTGTGGTTCGTTGACTTTCTTGGTGACTGAGGAATCCATCCGTTAGTCATGAGCTCGGCTGTGGTCGTGCGTGCAAGGTGGCGGTGTTATCCGACGATGGATTTAGGTGGGAAGGTGAAGCACTATTTAGCTAGATTAGCATTTGTAGTTAGGAGGCCAGGTTAGAATATTGTCTTGAGATGAGTGTATCTCTCAAGCGTCTTTGCGAAACTGATGTCTCGCTTACCTGGGCAGCTGCTCTAGACGTGGATGGGGTGCATGTGAGGAATCTGCTTGTCCCACAGGCAGAGACGACCTTAGATCGCTCTCATATCGACGAGCCCATGGCTCACATCATTATTCTAGGCCATCATGAAGTGACCACCATCCTGCGGGAGGGTGCTTGACGGGTAGATCCAGCAGTAACTAGTCTCCACGCGGCGGTTACTCCCGCTCAGGATAGGGAGGCTCAGGATAGGAATAACGCAACGATTCCGACTTGGCACTTGCTAGACGTGCAGGAGAACTATCTGGGGAAGAGGGCGTAAAGCAACCGAGCGATGGTGGTTGAAGCTGATGCTTGGAAGGGCATGCTCATGTACAGGTGGAAGAAGCTCGCGTCGACAGGTCCGTCCATTCGTGTAGGTGTTGATAGGAGAGCGCCCTCCGCTCAGAACAGCCTTGAGCCAAAGTTCAGCATAGCATATCTCATGTCAAGCGGTCCTCCTCTTTGATCCTCACGGCTAGCTACACGTAAGCAGTAAGTACGATCGAGAAACCCAGCATCGATACCCCCAGTCCTCGGGGATCCTTACCGTCGACTCTCTTCACGTCCCCGGCCTTCTTGTCACAGACACTCCAGTCTCGCGAAGTCCTTGACGGGTTTCCTATTTAGGGATGGTGAGCAAAAGATCGATAATGAGGGCCTTCACGACTGGAAGCTCCGGTGCCACCTGTGTGCCAGTTGATATGCTCTTGCGTATACTCGGCAGGCGGTAGATTCGTGGGCTTGTGAGATATGCTAGCTAGTTACGTATAAGAGGAGCGTCATTGACGCCGGGCCTTAACCTGCAACGTCAAGAAGATTCTGAAAGGGAACGCCGGGTCCTCAACACCGGCGAGGTGAATGAACTACAGTCACCCCTTCATAAGTCTCCGTCCGCGCACCTCGAAAGCCTTCTTCACAATGGGATATAGACAGTGGAATAAGCATTCATACTCCATTAAGCCACGGCTTGGTGCTTATTTCAGAGTGGTTACTCCACAGATTATACATAGACCTGGATATTCAAGACCTTGCGTGCGGAGTGCCCGGAGAGACTTCTGAGGGTTCAGTGTAACGGTATTCAGAAAGACGGCATGATGATCTGCTCTTTCTTTATGCTTCGTCTAGCTTTCACTCACCGAACAACTTCAGGGAGAAGAGGCTGCTACGACCGGTGGAGAAGCACATGGCGATGAAGGTATGAAGGTCTAGCGATAATCGCAGGGCAAACCTTATCCAGAGTGAAGACGACCAAGCGCAGCAGCACCTAGCAACCCCGAACCAGATCGGCGTCGTGCTTCCATATCGCAGCCAGCCTGATCCTGTGGCCACTACGTGTGGGCCTCGTGCGGTAAAGTATCATCGCCGTATCGTACCGAACCGCCTTCAAGTGGGCACCAATGCGCTCGTAGGACCTCCCCACTTGCCTTGCAAGCTTTGGTAACAAGCCAACTAACGCTGACACCTCGTTGACTTCAACACTCTGATCTCGGGACAGCTATGATACAGGTGCACCCAGATGCCTGGAAGGCCATAGGGCTTATCGAAGAATGACATCTCGTCGCGTGTCTGGCTGCCTGGTTGGGTAACCTTAACGCACAGCTTGCGTCTCAGGTTGGAATGCGTCCCTTTCGATGTCGTTCCCGGTACGACTGGAGGAAGACAGGTTGCTGGTACCGTCCCCGATTTGCTCACATGGCTGGGGTCACACAAATCAGTAAAGGTCGCCCAAGGAGTGGACTCGACTGCGGTCACGTCAAACCGGGTGGTCCGCTTTGCCGAGATTGGTTCTCTAGGCCGCGGGTGCCAGATGCCAGATGCCTTGCATGTACAGCGTTGGGTGTATATCTGCTCCAGCGACTTCCCGCTATAGTCTACTAGGTAGACGGCAAGGTGGTTGGTAATCTGGTACCACGGGCCATCAGATCATAGCGCGCGAGGCCTCGGCTGGATAGATTGGCTCGCGTCTGTTGTAGATCTTGAGCTCAGCCTTCCGTTCGTTAATAAAGGTGTCCTGCACAGCAAGCTCGGGCGCTTATACCTCAAGCGAGAAAAGAGAGAAAAGTTGATGAATCGACCAGCATTCCTGACCCAGGAGTGAGGATCTGAACCGAGGATTGATTGTTGCAGGGTTTGTGTAATGCAAGAGCTGGCCGCCGCCGGGCCGCCCACCGAAGTTCCAAATACCACCAAGGCAAGCTCCAGCATGTTGATGAGGCGATGGGAGACGAGATCTCGCGCAGCATTCTGGCTAAAGGAAGATCAAACATGGACATCGTCACATCGGACGGCGACACATCGAACTAGGGGTTCGGACGATTCAGTGCGAGTGCTCGACGGTTCGGCTTCCTGGTTGGTCGCGAGGGCTGGCATGCTGACGAAGGGAGGCTCCCGATGTCATGCGCATGCAATGAGGACAAGTGATCGAACCGATGCGCCAGGATCTGCTGGGGTGATCTTCCGAGAAGCCGAAGCCGTGCTCGCATCAGCCCAGAAGCAGCAGGGGGACAAGCTATCATGCGGTGTAGGCGATCCCCAACTTGGCGGCCATGCGCTCAAGCATGTTGAACGTTGTATATTCCAGAAGAGTGGCAGATTTACGGCAACAGTTGAAAGCATTAGAGACAATCCCGAAGTTGTTGAGGCGTCCATCTGAATAATTTATGTTTTGGTGACCCAGGGTGGGTGGCTGTTGATGAGTTGCAAAAGCCCAAGTGGCTGAACAACTATAGACACCCCCTGCTGCTTATAGGCTGACCCCAGCGACTGTTGTCAGTTGTGGCGCTTCACGAGGGCCGGCAGGGTAAAGGGGGGGGGGGCCGCTTCCAAGGCTCCTTCCGAGGCCCCATCCAAGCGCGGTGTTGCAGAATTTTGTATGCGAGTGACAGGGCTAGCTTTTCCCCGAGTCTCCATGTCTTCTCCGCATGAAGCTACAACATCTCTTTTCCCCGACTTGCAACTTGAGATCAGATCTCAAACCATCTTGGAGACGTTCGAGTCGTCCGCAGCCCCTCCAATGTCCGCCGGATTGGGGTAATATCCTGTTGATTTGGGCCAGCCAGTATGTTGCAGCCCGCCCCTTGCTAAGTATGGCGTCAGTTGGACCGAGAGGTTGAAACGAAACATGCCCAGTTGCCGTCGCTATCCTGTGAGTGGCGGCGTTGGTGAAGAAAGCAAGATTTGTTTCTGTTTACCAGTCCCCGGTGCCCACCTGCAATATCACCTTACCAACGAGGACCCGATGGTTGTCGTTGGTTAGAACCTGGTCTGCCGGCTGCGTCCCCCACCCCCTGACACCCTACGGCACCGAACGTAAGCTTACCGGTGTGACCAAGGATTCCACTGTCGCCCTTTTCAGAGGCTGTGAGTATGTGATAACCGCGGCCTTGATGGCGGCGACCTCTCCACAGCTTGAGTCGACACGCGAACACTGCTCGTCTTTCTGGCTCGGCTTCAGGTCAAGTTTGATCGCCTGCGAGTGAGCGCTTCCCTACGCATAAGCATGGGTACGGACGAGGCCCTCGATTTCCTCCTACATCTCGGAGTCGGAGAACCGAGCTTGATGAGTTAGCACCTCGGTCATCCGTCGCAAGCTGGTGGAGTTTTCTATCAATGCTTGCTCGAACAGTCGAACTTGCGCATGGCGCATCGAGCAACCGCAGAATCCTGGCCGCGCATCATTCCTGATCGACGCAGCCACGCTAGCCCAGGGCCCCTCACTCACCGTACATGCAAAGCAGCTCAAACAGTTAACCTGCATGGACAGATCGAGTTCGTCCTATCCTCGACCCGTCACTTCATCTCATCTTCTTCATCTCATCTTCTTCGGCTGAAGGGGTGATGCCCTCAGATCTGGAACATCATTATTGAGGGATTGCTGCAAATCATCCTAGCATCCTGTAGCGATCGCGAGCCGCCCGGACTGGGGATGGCGGCTCTCTAAGCGGTCTCATCTCGATTGAGCCTTTCGGCTTGAAAACGGTGACTAGCTCTCCTGCAGGCCGGCAGCAGAAAACTGCCGACGGATGCTAGGCTCTCCAAGATGCGCGCGGTGAGAAAACGTGTCAAGATGGTCAGACATTCATTTACCAGTCTGTTGGATCTGGCTGAGTCCAACATCGTTGCTCACTCGTACGCAAATGATATCCAATGGTCTGCCAGCTCGCATGACTCGCCAAAGCTGAGTAGGCTTACACTGACGTCAGCGCCTTGACGACACCAGGCTGTATATACTCCAGGTGGTGTCTCATCTTGTGCTGGGTAGTCCCTACTGGCGTACCAGCTCGTCGGTCAAGGCTGCTTGAAGTAGTATTACCATGAGCTTAATCGGTGGGCTTCATCTCAATACGACATCGAGTGCCGAGATCAGACAAGGACATGGCCTGCATAGGCAGCAGGCCTGATAGGCAGAGCTGAGGCGTACAGATGAAGACAGATCGGATGATCGAATTAGAGCCTCTCGGAGGATTGGATGACTTGCTGTCTTTGCTTCTGACTGTACTTTTTCTCCGCAAGGGTCCTACTGTTGGGTCGATTTCTTGGTATTGGGCCAAGTGGCAGGATCGTTGACGCTCTCGACAGTGTTGCTTACCTTGATATGGCTTCGCATAAAGCAAACTCTCTCGCTGTTACTTAGCGATATACATCAGTCCTCTCGCGTTTCGCCTGAACGGACCTGGTGGAGTTGGGATTTAGGTACTCCGCGTCTGGCAAAGGAAAAGACGTGAGAATGTTGGCCGCCCTGTAGGCTGTCCCTACAGGGGTCCGCAGCTTTCGTCCCATGTGGGTGCTTTGACGCCGTCCTGGTGCCGGGATCAACAGGCTTGACAGGCTGTTTACAGGGGTGAGCTGCAGAATCAGATGGCTATTGGGGCAGGGGGGCCCACGGATCGGGGTCGGTTATGAGGTTATGCTGCAGAAGAGCACTCTGGAGGGACCGCCGGTGATAATAACAGATCTTTTGGAAAAACAAGAGCCAAATGAACCGAAATAGGCCTGTCAAGCAGCCGGCGAGCCATGGGCCATGGCTGTTCCCATGGCGTTCCCATGGCTGTTCCCCTTCAAAATCCCAGTCATCGAATTATGTGCATCATATCCACCCCTTTGGTAGCTCCAGAGGGTTGATCGAGTTGTTCCATCGCAACAATGCTACATGGCTCATCTCAGGTACTTCGAGCGTCACGCAGGATCTCCATGTCGCCACGCGCCGCCATCTTGGATTTGAGGGTTCGGATGGGCAGTAGCGTACGGGAACCACGTACTTCCGGCCAAGCAGTTCACGTTACGAGAGCAATCAGCATCCAAGCATTGGTCCTCGGCTCCCCTTACACTCCGTCACTCTCCTCCTGGAGTAACATCAACATAGCCTATGTGTCTGTGTACTAATGGCTGTTCTTGGGAGAACGGGTGTAATAGACCAGGTACAGAGATAACCGTGGCGGATTACCCTATGGCTCACCGGAGACACTTCTGCTGCATGGTTCAGTCGGTTAATTCCTCCAGAGTTATAGATTATCCGACTATACGTGATGAAGAACCCTTGCTGAAGCACACCATGACATTCGGTCCAGGCTTGCAGTAGACTACATCGGTTTTAGCATCTGATATCGCGGCGAATGGATGATAGGGCCTAAACACCAACTTCCACACAGCGAAGCCCTTTGCCAACATCGTAGAACTAACACTCCTTTGCCCTTATTGTTCGCGCTTCAGGCGTATCACGTTCATACATGCCCTTTCTTTTCCTGCTCTTACTCATCCATGTGCTGGCAGACCTCCTGTCCATTGATCTGTCGACAGAAGGATGCGCATTGCCCAGCATTCACATGAGGAAAGGACATCGTCATACTACCCACATGCATTGTCGGACGTGTGTCAGCTACCTGTAGGCTCTCACATCTGGATATATGCTAGGGTCTTCCCCAGATCAACCTCCTCCCATGGTTACTTCCCGTGCAAGTCCCAGCAATCCTCCTCTTGCCGTCCAAGGTTGTGGGGCCATCCGCCGACGTCGACGAGAAGAAAACACCACAGAATTGGTCCTCATCGTTCTCGATCCAGCCAACTTACGCTATATTTGCGGCAGGCTCTCTGCGGGTTACAGAGACGCGGCTGCTTTGCATCATAGCGTTCAGGGCGGCGTCGAACCATCGCAATCCTCACCCCTATCTGTTAACTATTTCTACCAAGTGAGGTCGGACCTTCTACGCCTCAAAATTAATGCCAAACCCGCAACAGAGCCTCGAAGGACAGTTTGAGAACCGACACTAGTGCTTGGTCGACATCTCCTGACGACAGAACGCAATGCTCCAGGTGTTGCATTTCATTCTTCGGATCCTACCAGACCTACATATGCCTACTGTCAGTACATAAGCCCTGAAAATCTGCTGCGGAAGGCTGTACACGAAGCTTCCCGATCCAGACACTCGCGAGACCCTTGCTTCCCACTCCAGCAACACTTGAAGTACAGGAGACTATTCGGGTGTGGACATCTGTATGCGCTGTCGTATCGAGCACCGCAGTTGGGCCGCGTCAAGCAATCCTTGTCATTACGGTTCTCGAATGAGACCCAGGTTATTTGTTGCCGCTGTGCAATTCTGGTTCCAGGGCCGCGAGTGATCTTACGGACTCGATTGGCCCGTTCCTTCTGGCTCTCCACCATCTTCCTCTCCCCCTTCTCGAACGTTACATTACTTCAAAGTCTTGGGACAACTTGATAGAACCACAGCTCAAGAGGAGCCATAATCATCTTCGGTAGCGGTATTCTTCAACGACACTCGAACCCCCATCCGGCTGAGGACGGCGGCGCGACGGCTACTTGGCTCTGCGCTGAACCGCGTATTGGCGAAGCGGCAACCATACTTTAGTCTCTCTGACCTCTCCTGGACGACGAAACCTTGTTGATGGCCGTCGGTATCCAACTTCCTCTGACGAACGCACTGGCGACCTGGGGCACGAAAATCCACAGCGCATATACATTGGACTTTCCCTGGCCCATGAACGACACCATGTCGTACCAATATCCGCCGTCACATAACGGCGCCGAGATGGACATGTCGCATCACAGCTACATGTCCGGCTACCCGACGCCGACAACTTCCTCCTTGGAGGTAAGACCTGCCCTGCAACTCCATCCAGCACAACAACTACCACCACCTCCAACACCACTTTCAGCACTTTTTCCACCTCTCGCCTACCCAGCCCTGGCGAGCGCGCGCATGCCCCTAGCGCAGCGACGAGAATCGCTGTCCAGAGCCTCCAAGTTGAAAAGGTCCGTCTCGACCCCTAACGTGAGACCACAGGGGATGAACGATTCCGACTCCCTCAGTCTCCACGGCGAGAAGAAGCGCAACAAACTTGGGTACCACCGAACATCCATAGCCTGTGGTAAGTGACTGCCAAGCCGCATC
Source organism: Anthostomella pinea (assembly GCA_963556695.1). Taxonomy (NCBI): domain Eukaryota; kingdom Fungi; phylum Ascomycota; class Sordariomycetes; order Xylariales; family Xylariaceae; genus Anthostomella; species Anthostomella pinea. The sequence goes on along the minus strand of CAUWAG010000020.1, from coordinate 4,668,364 downwards.
CCTGCCAGAACAGCCCCTGCCTCCTCCGAGAGAAAAAAGTGTGCGCGGGTTGCTAAAGGAAAATCTGGTTAAAGGAAACTGTCGGAAGCGGAAGATCAGATGCCAGCCGCGGAACGGAGACATCCAGAACCGGTGCGAGCAGTGCATCAGGTTGAAAAAGGACTGCAACTTCTACCCCGTGGACCAACAACCGCCGCCCGCGGCGCTGCCGAGGCCCGGGGTCGTGCGATCATCCGCCGTGGGAGGAGGCAAGCTCGCGTCCACGTCTGCGTCCGAGTCTGGACATCCCGCCGACGGACAACAACACCACCAGCAGCCCTACCACCAGCTGGCGTCGATGCCTTCGATCCACAGCATGGGGCCCCCGCCGACGAAGCAAGAGCAGTACCCAGTCAAGCAAGACTCGTACCACGAAGAACAACACAAGAGTACGTGCACTGCGCCAACTGCTTGAAAGTTGAAACCCAGCACAGCCGCTAACATGGTCATCAGCTAGCAGCAAATCCAGCGGCAGCAGAACTTTCGGCTACGGCCAAGGCATGGCCAGCTGGGCACCAACAGTAGCCGAGACGAGCAGCCCCTCCACTGCAAAGGGGTCTTCGGGAGGAGACATGATCAATTCGTCGTGGAGGAACTACCCCCAGCGATCGCCCGTGACGCCCGGCTACTCCCCGTACGCAGCGCAGCCGTCGTCCGCGACGTGGCCCGCGGCTGCAGCTCCGCTCGGAACCCCAGTGCCAGTGCCAGCGGCGGCGACTTCGAGACCCGAAGACGGCTGGTCCGCGTACCACCCAGCAGCAGCGGCGCCGACGCGGTCCCTGTCGTACGACGGCGAGCAGCATGCGAGCCAGCAGCAGTATGTTGCGACGACGAGCAGCCGGCCCTCCTATGACCGCAGGGCGTCGATGGCGTCGTCGTCGGATCTGTACCACCACTCGCCGATCTCAACGACCAAGATGGAGGGCGGCGTGGCGGGGGGCGCGGCGCCGTCTGCGTCGTACGGCGCTTGGCAGCAGCAGCAGCAGCCGTACCAGGGCTGGTATGGGGACTCCTCCGGGCAGCCAGTAGTCTCGTCCGGGGCCGAGCACCCGGCACAGGTGTATTATGGCAGATAGCAGCCGGAGTGTCGGGTCTATCTCAGTCGGGCCTTCTTTCCAGAGACCAGAAGCAATTGGGGGGCTGTATAAGGAAGAGGGACCACACTTGCGGCTCGAGCGACTGGGCCTTCGAGGTTCATTCAATCGGTCCCGAATCGAGCGGGAAAAGCAGTCGAAATTCGGACCATTCCCAACACACAACCCCAGACCGGAGCGAGTTGTTTAGAAGACAATGTTTCTAACTCAACAATTTTTTTATCATCGTTGCGCGATGGTATAGAGGCGCGAAGACCTAGAGGAGAGGAGAGGTGAGGAGAGGCGGCGCAGTCGGCCAAAGCATAAGAAGGGGGGAAGATCTTGCGTGCGCTCGGGTGAGCGAAGCAAGGGAGGGGGGGGATTTGCGACGCATCGACGACACGAAACATAGCCCACGCACGAGCCCCGGACGAGTAACGAAACCGAGACCGGCCGATCGAGGATGGCTGCTATGTAACAACAGAGCGACCGACTCCTTCCCATCATTCGACGACCGATTCGATTCCAGTAACTATTTACTTTATTCGTTTGGCTGAAGATGGATGAGCCAGCCCGCGTCGCGTGCGTGGATGATACACACTCCGAAGCCGGTAAACGACGCGCGCGCGAGCATTCGGCTTTGGAAAAGCAGGCATCAAGACGTCAAACTCTTTACTCGTTCTCTTCGGAGCTGGACTTTGAGCGATGCATACAGTACGCGAGCCATGGTGGTGGCACATCTATGTACCTTGGGCAGCGAGCAACCCAGACAGACACCGACAGGCGTGTAAGACGGGAGACGACACACCCACCATCTCTACCTTAGGCATACACTATACGGATGCATTTAGCGGTCGCATAGGGCTGCAGCCCGTACCATGACCATCACTAACACCGAACGCCACCACGGGCCCAGCCAGGCCGCTGTCATGTGCGTTTCCGTGCCGTGCGTCCCGTGCGTGCCGTCCTGTCCGCTGCACGCCCCCGGGACGGATTGGTAGTATGATGTCGGCACGGGATGGATGGATGGGGGGATCGATCGCCAATGGCCTTCACGATGGGTTGGGTTGGGGTTCGCACATATATCACCACGTGGCTTGGCACGGCTCGGTATAATATATATTGCTGTGGTGGGTGCCATGCACTTTACTTCAAAAGCATCCCCCTATCATTGCGTCGCGCCTCATCGTCATCACCGCCGCACTTCATTGGCTCGATATAGTCTTTTCGCGCACATGGTATCGCATCTCAAGGAAGGGGCACTAGGAAGCAGGGAGGGACAGGAAAAGTAGCGTTACGTTTTGATTGATTTGTTCTTGTTTGGAGGGCTGGACGGCACTCTAAAAGTTACTGCAAGACCTTTTTGTTCCGCATTTTCGCATTTCGTGTTATGTACAGAGTTGTTTTTTCGGGTTGGTTTGGTGAGACGGGTGGCCGTGTTCCCGGCGACCGGTAGTGCTAGACAGACAGACAGACAGACAGACCCGGATCTTTGAGAATTGTACATTGCTTCACAGTTGAAGAATACGTTGTTCCTGGTTGTTTGATGTGGGTGTGTCTGTCTTGAATTGCGTTCGCTGGCAGAAGCGCGCGGACTGCCATCCGCTGTGACTTCCACCTTCACGCCTCCGATACAGTCTTGGCGTGATGATATCCTGCTGTTAGAACAGGCTTGGAGTTGCTTTCTTCCGCTCCATAGCACAGTCCTTCCTTTTGAAGGGTTGGGTACGAGCTGCTCCTTATACCATCCAGTGTCTCATCAACACCATTCCACACACCCCTGTGCGTCGTGCTTCTGTACTTCCAAACATCACGTAGCGGTGTTCGATACAGATGAACCGACCTTCTCGAAACCAAGCGTCGGGCATCTTCGCTCCCAGCCGATAGCGAGTCTGCAAGACAGAACCGTGCCTTATACGCCCCTCGGGGACAGACAGCACTCGATGCCCACGCCAGCTCGTCTCCGCCAACCGGCCGTTCACGTCTGCAGCTGCCACGTCAGTATGAACAAGCCAACATAGGCGCCCACGCTCAGCGTGGTGAGCAACAAAACACTATTGCCGCTGGTGCGGAACTTGCTCTGGACGCCCCCGTCGTCGTCTGTGGCGGTGAAGAACTGCTGGTTCCCGTGATACCGTCTGTAGATGGCGCAAAGCAACACGGCGGCGCCGTAGACGGCGAACAGCGCGCCGATGGCGTAGAACTCGGACGTGAAGATCTTGAGCACGATCAGGGCGAAGCTGAACTGCGAGAGCGCCGTGCGCATGTAGGCGCCCTCGAAGGTTCTTTGCGCGGCGCGGATCTCTACCAGTCTGCGGGGGCGAGGCCATGGGGTTAGTGGATGCGCTTCTTGCGAGAGAGCCATATATGATAGAGAGAGATCAGCCACTTCGATGGGCATACGCCACCGCCAGCATCAGCATCCTGGGCGGATTCCCGCGAACATGACGCTGGGTTCATTGACCCCGCTTGGAGTTCGGCGTCGCGACGACTTTGGGCCTCTTACTCTTGAGTTGTCAACACGACCGAGCGAGCGCGATGTAAGCGCAAGTGGAGGCGGTCTTCGGGATGAGGCTGGATGTTGAAGAGCTGTCAGCCCTCGTTGTTCCACTGCTGTTTGCCTGTGCGCAAGGTAAGGTGGACATGTGCGCCCAGGGCTATGGCGCGCGCCTTTCTACAGGAGAGGCTGAGGACAGACCTGAAACATGGCTGGGAAGAGTCTTGGGAGTATGCTTATCGGGTATACTATTAATACGCAAGGTAATACTATGAAAATGACTGGTTGTCAATGGGGAATAAAAGCCTGATTGCCGGTGTCACAGCGGCGCAGCTGACGGACTGTGACAACGGCCGCTCTGGTTATCCACTGTAAAAGCGAAACCCCGGATACTGCATATTTCCGAATCACTTGCTGCTTGAGGGATAACCACTGTACCGAAACAACATTCAAAGCTACTAGCTAGGGGGGAAATTACCGAGCATCCTTCCAATTATTGGCCACATCCTGGAACAGATACAAGAAAGCACATTCAACGGACGGCAGACGAAGCATTTAGGACTTCCGCTCGCTCTGGGGTTGCTTTGAAATCAAGGCTGCTAATAACTTATGCTGCGCCGTACCCTACGTTCCCCCGCATCCCGGGAGCCAGCCAGTCGGGCCCGCCCCGGGTCAGCCCGTCCCGTCGGGTCAGCCGGGCGTTGTGATGCCTCTTGAGCGAAGTAAAGGAGGCACGACACTTCGAATCGAGGCGACAGGATACGGAACGAGAACGAGAACGAGATCGTTAGCTTCCGGACTGGCCAGTGGCCAGAAGCTGGGTCTTAGCTGGGTGTCACATAAAATCCCCTATTTTTGTAGCTGAGGTACCAATTCCCAGTCTTATGCTTCCAGGCCTTCCGCTCCATTTCGGGCCCGAGATGGAGTTCCCTTGGAAATCCCATGAACAACGGACATGATGAACCCCTGCCCGAGAAGATGAGCACCGCTTCGAACCTGCCATTTACTCGCTAGCTCGGTCTAGACGCGTAGGCTGCGCCGAGGGGAGGCAACTTAGAGTCGGCGACCATGGAGATCACCCCTGTACTGCGAGGGAACTGACCGCTATAAAATCCTTCGCGTCCTCGTCGCCACCGTCCTGTCTCGTTCACAAGATGTTCGTGCAGACTCAGTCAGACTTTGCCAAAATGCGCTCGCTCATCGGACCTGTGGTGCTAGCCTCGGCGGCCGTCGTGTCAGCCTCATCCAACTATACCTGCCTGCCCGGCGATAGCTGTTGGCCGACCTTGGAACAATGGACCACATTCAACGAGAGTGTTGCCGGTGCTCTCAAGGTCACGCACCCCATGGAGGAGCCGTGCTACGCCGACTCTAGCAGCGAAGCGTGCCAGGCCGTAGCGGCCGCCTATACCAACTTGACCGGCGCCTACCGAACCTCGTTCTACGGCGAGACGGTCAACCTGAATTGGGAGTATTGCGGCAACGACCAGTGCCTCCTCGAGTCCCTCGCTCCGCTGGAAGGCATCTCTGGAACGTGCAAGCTCGGTCGGTTGTCCGCTTACTACGTCGACGCTCAGACCGCCGACCAGGTCGCAGCTACTCTGAAGTTCGTTCAAGAGCATAGCATCCGTTTATCCATCAAGAACACGGGCCACGATTACTTCGGCCGCAGCACCACTGCCAACAGCTTGGCCTTGTGGGTTCACAACATGCAGGATATCAGCTACGCCGAGACATTCACGCCAGAGGGATGCTCTACCGAACGGGAGAACGTAGGCATCATCGGCGCCGGCGTGGAGGCTGCAACAGCCTATACCTTCTTCGCCGACAAGAAAATGCATGTCACCGTCGGCGCTGTAGCCTCGGTCGGTATCGCCGGCGGGTTCGGGCAGGGAGGCGGTCACGGCGCGCTTGGACCGAGCTATGGGCTGATGGTTGACCAAGCCATCGAGTTCGACGTGGTGACGGCTGATGGCGAGCTCCAGACTATCAACGAGTGCACTGACTCTGATCTGTTCTGGGCTATGCGAGGTGGTGGTGGCAGCACGTACGCCGTGCTTCTGAACTACAAGTTCCAACTGCACCCTGCCGTGCCCATGAACGTGTTCGCATTCACGGCCAACCTGACCGAGACCCCTACCAACATCAGCGAATCGACAATTCATCGGGACATTGTGGCTGCCATCGCCAAGAACCAGACACAATGGGCCAACAACAACGTCTCGGGATACAATTTCTTCCTGCCATACAACATCATCAGCGTACAAATTCTACCGAGCGCGGACACGGAGGCTCTCAAGACACTCACCAAGGATTACGCCAATTTCCTCTCGAACCTTCCTGGCTTAGACATCATTGCAAACGAGTACGCAACTCTGGATACATACCCAGAGTATACGGCGTTCGCACTGCCATTTCTCGGAACCAATGGTCCCTTGGGAGTCGGTATCACGGAAGCAGCGCGCTTGATTCCACGCACTCTATTCGAGACCGACGACAGCGTTGACGCGTTGGTGGAGGCCTTCTTATACGGCATGCAGACCAGCTTGGAGGAGGGCGCAGGTCTCGGGACAGGATCAGGGCAGATCTACCACACGGGCCCCTCGAACAACAACGACGAGAGCGACAGCACCGGCGTCAATCCTGCCTGGCGGGGCAGTCTGTGGCATGTGATCCACGGCGGGATCTGGACAAAGGCCGAGTCGCAGGAGGAACGGGCACAAATCCAGACGACGGCGGGGCATGCGATCCAGAAGTTCAAGGACCTGACCCCGGGCGGCGGCAGCTACCTGAACGAGGGAGACGTGAATGAAGAGGACTGGCAGCAGACATTCTTCGGCGACAAGTACGACCGGCTGCTGGGGATCAAGCAGAAGTACGACCCGACTGGGCTGTTCAACTGCTTCAAGTGTGTCGGGTGGACGGGCGCTGAGGACCCTTTCTATTCCTGCTACAAGCAGGAGGGACAGGTTCCCACCATTCCGCTGGACGCCAGCCAGAATACTGTCACAGCCTCTTGAATTCTTAGCTATGACTTCCGAAACAGAGCCAGGACGGTTAGGATTTGGTGAAGGAGACAACGCCGTAGTTGTGGCATACCGGCCAGCAACTTGGTCTTGTTAAATCCTACCCAAAATAATGAACCACACTGGTACACTGTGCTAGCCAATATGCACAGTGCATTTTTGAGACTGAGATTATTAGCACTGTATGGAGTAGTAGCTCCCGCCGTGCCGCACACCTAGTGCCGCAGTCCCGTTGAGTAGAAATCCTCCGTCCAGCCGTCTTGCGCTTCGAGCTCAGCCAGCTCCTTCTCCCACTTGTTCCTGATCCATCGCCTGTCTGGCCCCGTCCACCGTAAACAGGCTATTCCTAACCTATCCATTCTCTAATCTTGTTGGCGTCATCCGATATATCTTATGATATATATAGATATATATATTCTTACGGTAACGATGCTTACATGATAAATTCCAGCCAATATGGGCCACGATGATTGGCCTAGTCGGCAACTGTCGCGTCTAGTTGGTCGGTGCTAGTGGCAGTGGCAGGTGCCCTCCGCGCGCTTGTTTCTGAGCGCTAGATCGTCTCTGTATTTTATTATTAGACGGTGACCCCGCGCTGGCAGGCATCGCGGCACAGACCACAAAGCCCAAGTGGGCGCGCGCTTCAATCCTCGACACTACCTTAGCACAAGATTGGGTCTTGACACCGGCTCATGAGTCAGGTGCCGATGCTGGAAATGGACGGCTATCCATTCCACCGTGCCATTCGCTATTCTTTCCGGCTTGAGCCTTCGCCTTTCAGCTACGGTACCTCTACTGTCTACAGTAGGCACACTACTGCAAGGTGCTTCTGCGGTTCTTAACATAGCTACCGATGCTTGCAAGTTGCAAGACCCGCGCAGCTGCCGAGACATACCCGTTGATGAGATCAATGTTTAACCCGTATTGTTCGAGAGTCGCGACGGAAGAACTCATCTGGTCCCGTCGGCCTACATGTAGTGATCCCACCGAATGCCACGCCGGCAAGACGAAGTCTGCTGACATACCGTCATTAGTCCAGCGGGCTTGTCCAGCTCGTGGTACCGTAGCATCCATCGGTCAGTGTCATGTCCTGTCAACCCAATGGGGCGCACCGAGATACTATCCATATCCAGTCAAGCCTCCAGTTTCAATTTGCAGGGAGGTCGATCTTGCGGCTTGCACAGGCGAGACAGGGCACACACGCAGCAGCTGGCCGTCTCAACTTTCGACACACACTCGTCCGTCAGCCGAAGGACTCGAGACGCGGCTCACTAGGTAGGTGTTCTGCCTGTGTGAGACACCGGTGAGGTGTCGAGTACTACCACGGGGGTTGCCTTCATGTACGGTGCTGTGTGGCAGGCGGGACGGGCAAATGTTGTCTGTCATATTCACTCATTGACGTCTGGCGGCCGGCATCGAGTCTGGCATCCTGATCCAGAATGCCTTGTGATCGTATCGTACCTAGAAGTGAGTGGGCTCACAAGTGACAAGTGGAAGGAAACCCCCCCGGTCCATCGGGGCTGAGCAAGGAGGCAGAGAACGCCTAGCCACCCCTGCATTCTTGGGGTCAGATACGCCTTGTGGGACCAGGAGATGACAGAGTGGTAGGCGATAGTGGTCCAATGGGATCATGGATGGATGGGCAGGCCCAGGTGCCAGGCACAGGGTGATGGTGCGCGTGCCCTCGAATCTATCCCACCCTGTCCGCCTAGCCAGAAGTCCTGTCTGCCTCTCGGGCCACCTCGTCGTCAAGCCTCCCCTTCTCTGCCACATTCTCTGCATCTTACCGTGCCCGCGTGCCTGTGCCTCTCATCCCCAGTCCGCCATCTCGTCAGAGTCGTCACTCTCTTCGTCCCCTCCCCTTGCAAGTTGCAACCTTCCTCCTTTGCACGGCCCCGTTGCGATCTCATTACTGTGGTCTCAGGTCGACGGATACCAGGATACTATCGCGTGCTTGGTATTTCCACATTGACGCCGAATTAACGCTTTACCACTCCACCTTGCCGTTAAGCGCCGCCGCCTCACCAAGGTGGGCACTGGGAGCGCAGCCCTGGTCTTCGAACCAAAGGATCTAAGCTTCTCACTCTACCAAGCGAATACATTCAAACCATTCTTCTGAGTTCTGACGATCAATCGATAACGAAACTTGTCATTGTGGGATTGCTGCCAGATCACGACAGTTACTCATTGCGCGGACATAGTCTAGACGTCCTCAACTCGGAGAAAGACATCGATCGACTCGCGCGCCAGGCTTCAATCCAGACCGTCCTCCCTGATTTCTGCGCCGCTCACTAGACCTGGAACATGATCTTCGCTTGAAGGCAACCTGGGAACTGTGCCGGTCATAGTGCCATTTAATTCGACAGGCGGTACCTACATGCTGACCTCGACTTTCCAACTACACTACCCTAGCTATGTCTTCAATATACGTTGACACGGTCTCTCCTGCGTCGCTTCATGATCTTCGCGATTACACCAAGGATCCCATGCAGCACCCTCAACACCACTTCGGCAACCATCATAACCATACCGGCCCCGTCACACCGGCAGAATCGCACTTGCTGTCGCCTTACTCATCCCATCTCCGGAGCAACTCGGCCTCGCCAACAGGCAATTTCAACACCCCGACCGATACCGTCTCTACGGCCGATTACTACCAGCCAAGCGAGGACTTCAGCAGCAGCGAGTTCGCTGACGACCCGTTCTTTGGGGCGAGTTTCGACGATATCGATGTGCCTGACTTTGTCGGGGAACCCGAAAGCACAGAGCAATCCGTGGTTGACCTTACTCCTGCAGTACGGGACGATGGTGTGCCGTATACCAGTTACCCCATAAGCCCTCATAAGACGCCGTCCCTACCAACGACATCATTCTTCGGAGCCAGTAACAAAGGCACCCCTTCCGACCTCCACGGCTCGGTTCTGACGCGTGATCCCTCAGCCCAAGCTCAAGCACAACCCCGGCCACCGACAAAGTCCATTGATTCCAATCAGTCTGCCCCGCAGCTGACTCCCGACACACGCGGTGGAAGTTGGTCGAGCGACGATAGCCTTGCGCCGGCTGCCCACGCCATGGCCGCCCGAAGCCCACGTGTGACCGTCTCCATGTGGAACAAGGACGAGGATGGACCTGTACAAGGAATCGAAAGGTCGTTCACGACAGGTGCCGAGACTCCCCGGACTGTGCGTGCTCCCCACAGCACAGCCGGTGATTTGGCATGTTCGGCATATCAATCAACTCTCGACAGTCTGGCGATGGTGTCTCGTGACGTGCATGGCAGTTGGGTACCGAATTCGGGTACTGGGCATCGCGGCCTCGCCCCAGGCGACCGGCCGTCTGGGGAAGTCCCGAGCCTCAATCAGCAGACTTCGCAGCGAGAACGCCAAGAGAAGAACAAGGAGGTTTTCGCCTGGGTCTCCAGGTCCGCAAGTGATCCGAATCAGCCGCCCGCGACTGGCTCAGGAGGGTCCTCTTCCAGGCTTGCTGGTCCACAACTGAACGACGATGATAACATACCAGCTGGTGAAGTACCATTGGGAGATGCAACCGAGAACAGACATGTTCCTGGCCAGGCATATATCCACGCCGATGGACCAGGCGGGCCGATGACCCAGACTGATTTCGAGATCATGAGGCACCTTCGCAATTGGGGAGATGGGCCGGCGATTCATGCTATCCAGACCGGCACGCCTTACCAGCCAGAAACCTCACAAGCCGCCATTGAAAAGTTCCATCGACAATGCCAGGACAACGAATCTATTGTTTCGCATGCCGCTACTTGGGGTACCCGCAGACGAAGCATGCCTAGTGTCGTAGATGTGGAAGGAGTCATCAGCGGGAACTTCTTGAAGAAGCTCTCCATCAGCCACTCCCACCGGCCGAGCTTCATGAAGAAGATCCCCAGCCTTGTGCGCAAACCAAGCGCCAGCCAACTACGCAAGCGTAAGGGGAGCAATGCCAGCGAGGTCTTGCATGAAGATATCGATGACCAGGGGGACAGGCGTGGGTCGAAAGACAGCCTAGCGCCGCCATCCCGTACGTCAAGCTGGGGCCTGAGCGGGATGAACAAGAAGCCGACTCCAAGCTTGAATACCGCACTGTTTGAAATGACCACGGGCGCTGCTGCCATCGGAACCACTCATGCTCGAAGTGGCTCTGTCAGTGCATCGTCGATGACTTCGCCAAAAACCCCATTCGCGCTCAGCTTGCCACCAGTCAAGAGTGCTCTAAGAAGGCCGAGGAGCAAGACCGAGCTTCCGAAGACCTCTAACCCCGAGGGACTTTCAAACCTGGTTGGCATGTTGAAGAAGCAAGGAGGACCTCCCGTTGCTCAATTGGCAAGATCCCAGCCCGCAGTAGACCCGGAGGACGACGACGAAGACGACGATGAAGGGTTCGACGATATGGACATGAAGACTGAGCAGGGGGAATCGGAGGCCATAGTTCCGACGTTCGGAGGCTTCCGGGAGCATGTCCTACGGTTGAACCCGAGGCTTGCATGCTCAGAAGGGGCTGAAAGCCACCACTATCTGGTCGACCGGATCGCCCATCAGATGATCATCCGTTACAAGCAGCTTCTGAACGCGAAGATCAAGCATTTGAACCAAGTCAACCAGCGGAACTGCCCTTGTGGCACGTCATGCATGGCACTTGGTGGCTCAGCTATGCCTCTGGACAGCCGAGGTATCGACCGTGGGTTTGACCCTTTGTCTGCTCGACCAGATTCCTCGGACGGAGACACGACGCCGCTGGAAGGGGGCATCAACGCGGAGATGTTCCCATCGGGCATTCCTATTCCTCCAACGCCGTCTCTGCCCGCCGAATTCGAGTGCCAGCTATGCTATAGCAGCAAGAAGTTCCAGAAGCCTTCCGACTGGACGAAGCACGTGCATGAGGACGTGCAGCCATTCACTTGCACCTGGGACAAATGTCGTGACCCTAAGATGTTCAAGAGAAAAGCAGACTGGGTCCGGCACGAGAATGAGGGTCATCGTCACCTAGAGTGGTGGACCTGCGACGTCGATGACTGCCACCACACTTGCTACAGAAGGGACAACTTTCTGCAACATCTTGTGCGGGAGCATAAGTTCACAGAGCCGAAGGTCAAAACCAAGGCAGCGATCAAGAAGGCCGGCGGAGGTGACCGTACGTGGCAAAAGGTCGAACAGTGCCACATTGAGACGTCGAGCAAACCATCCGACGAAGCTTGCAGGTTCTGTGGCAAGACGTTCCCTACGTGGAAGAAGCTCACGGTCCACTTGGCCAAACATATGGAGCACATCAGCCTCCCGGTACTGAAACTTGTCGCAGCTAAAGATCTCGACGCAGACACCATCATCAGCCCGGTTCAGGACCCCCCGCCGCGCAGCTTTGGGAACCTTCCTTCTACACCTGTGATCAAGCAGGATCCTCATCAGATGTACAGCCCCCCAGGACCTCACTCGACTGTCGACTCCAGCATCATGGACTATCATAACAGCCCACATAGTAACATCGGCTATCCTACCATACCCCAGATGCAGAACACGTATTACGCTGGCCATCAACCTGCTCAACAATCCTACGGGATGGCCCCGAACCGAGAGCCTACCATGATGATGCCGCAGCATTTCAACACCCAGCCACAGTATCAGTCTTTGCCTGTCACGACCGCGTCACCATACCCCCCAGCCGCTAGCACGTATGCTATGAACATGCAGGTTCAAGATACCGAACCATTTCCTGCCTTTCCAAAATCCCTTGGCATAGAGGATCCTACCGGGGGCATGGGCTACGACAACATGTTGAACCCTGCCATGCAGCCAGTGCGACAATACGGCAGTAATCCAGGCTCAGTATCGCCATACTCCCACTCACCACACCATGGCCACGCTGGCACCTTCTACAACCCATGAGGGGTGACGACGAAGTTGTCCTTCCTGTTTGCTGTCTACGCGGGCGCGTTTCTTTCGACTTGTTACTGCAGATACCCTAGAGAGCTGGAGTTTGCAGGTACATCACATTACGGATACTAAGAACGGACACATCTCGGCTTGCTTTTTGGCTTCTTCCATATCCTTCCAAACCGGGTCAACTTTGATGCCTTACCCACGATACTCCACAGGCGTTTTGGGCACGGCTGTATTATACACCTACATCGCTTTCTTCTCACCTCCCGTGCTCTTTACGGACGAAATTATTGATGCCTTTGAACTTCCCCCCGTATAGCAAGCGACACACGCCGCCACGCGTTGGAGGCCTTTGCTGCTGCGAGGAGGAATCACCACGGTCTTTAAAATCACGCGACACCGGGTCGACAGATCTCAAAGGAAACTGATAGAGGAGGAAGTCGTCACGAAGCATCTATCTCTTTGGTCTTGAGCAGGCAGGCTATTCACTACGACACGGAATCGAACGTATATGACGACGGAGCACACAGACAGTCAGCTGAATCGAGTCGAGTCGAGTCAGTCATTTTATCTGCCATGGGAGGCGCGTTGTGGAAGTTACTGGTTGGCGATGAAATGAGAGGAAAGGAAATGGGGGTTGGATCATGGACGGGTCGGGCTCCTGCTTTCTGTTACTATCATCACCATGACTCTCAATAGACCTCTCTATATCGGCATATGTTGCACAACTGTGATCATGTCTGTGTATCCATGCTTGATCTCAACATCAGTGTATATTTCGTGTATCTCGCTATTCACGGCAAAGAAGGTGGAATTAGGTCACCCGCAGGGGACAAAATATTCGCATATTCCAGGCGATTGACTAGGTAAGAGGTCGCTTGTTTCCATCTAGCGACTCGACTGTCCACTTGCACACCGCTTTCGTTGACCGCAAATTAGATTGCCTCCCAGCTTTACGGTAAATGCATGCATCCTCATGGCGGAGTGCATACCTACCTACATGTTACGCGAGGACAAGACAGGAAGCGATCGCCGTATTATACGGTAGGGTGACATCGACACCTGCTACGCCGCTTCCCTTCCAGTTGACGTGGATACCTATGATCTCGACATATATAATAATAGAATCTTGACGCGGATACAGTTGGTCGATGTGGCGAGATCCTGTGCCGCATTATTAGGTAGGGTCACATCGACACCTGCTGTGCCGCTTGCCCAGTCGACACATGTAGAATCCCGACACGGATGCAGTCGACGTGGTGAGATTTCTGGCCTGGCCTGCGCCGCGCCGGCTTCCTGGGTCCTCCTCGTGGGCTAGTCCATATATGTGTATGTAGGGAGACTAGATACAGTACTGAGGTTGTTGAGAATGTATGGATGGATGTATATACGGAAGGGGCAAGCACGCATGCTGCCGTCCGTGATACGTATTTGAAAGCGTAGGCGAAGCGAACATGCATGGTCTTGACTCTTCTACAGAAGCACATGCCGGATGAGGTTTGTGCCTCTTCGCGATGATACCTACCACATTAGCAGTGGTCACCGGTTACGACTGGGCGACGGGTTGGTTGACGCATTGATGGATCGATGATCCGACCCGGCATGGGGGAGCCGAACGGGACCCGGGCTGGTCGGTAGCTTGATAAAATGATGCGAGTCTTTGGATGTATGTGATTAGTCTTTTGTGATCTGTGAGATACAGTACGTCACCGGCAACGGCAACTGGCGCGAAGGCCCAGGAAGTTGGAACGCCGCACGCGGGTCCGGTGCACGGGTGTGCTTCGCTCCTCGGCTCCGTGCCCGGGTGGGATGCGTGATGTGCAGGTGCATATCTCAGATATGATGTGACACGATGCGAGAAGTTTTTCTCCACGGTAAGTAGGTGATGATACGCACGAGCCCTCTCGACTGATGAACTTGCAAGTCGTGCTTACTTGGACACCAGGATCGCGAGATGCGTTCGGTAGCAGAAGAGTGGGCAAGCAATAACAGGTGCATTCTCGCAAGAAGACTGATCACTGCAAAGCTATGGACGGCTTCTAGAGGGAGGTTGTGCCGGCTTGATCGAGGAGAAATGTGACGCCCTGATTTGCAGTGCAGCACCCCTGATACAGCTTGAGCACAGACATGTGCATGTGCAGCTATCACGGCATTTGTAAGTTACAGGATCAGAAATCAATTTCAGGCGCCGCCATGGATCGTCATGTGGACAGCGAAACCATCTCACAATCTCAATAATGTCGACCTCAAGACTTTTCTTCGTTCCTCTGATCAAGTTGTCTGACCTTGATCAGAGGTTCGTTGTCTCGAGTAGACGGACAGAGAGATTGGCGCCGTGGGGTCTTCATTTCCAACGGGTTTGGGGCGTTTGTTCGGGATCCGAGACAAAGGCCTTCATCACACTGCCCCCCCTTAACAACCTCTGGAGTGCGTGTCATACCCTACGGTCTTTCGGTAATCAGTCAGTCGACAACTTCGAATCATTTCGAACGTTTCAAAGCAAGCTTTGGCCTTTTAAGGGAGAGGTTCTCATGTGTCTTATCCGTCTCATCTGACGGTGATGCGCTGGCATAAACTAAAACTTGGTACCCAAGGCCGTGCGCTCGCGGCTAGAACCAGAACTTGGAAAACGGAAACAGGAACCGGAGTGCCGGGATGACTATTGATGGCACCAATAAACCAGACGAAAGTGACGAATCCGGACTTCGGTGCTGCTCGTCTTCTACGTCTTCCACCGCGTGTCTCGCTATCTCTAGTATCCCCCTGATGTTGGATGACAGCTGCTAGTACATTAAAAAGATGAGATGTTCTAAAACAGTCGTCGTCTGGCGATTCCAGGTTCCTACCAAGGTTAACAACATCGCTGTTCAATCAAGAAAGATGGTCGGACGAGATATCTCTTGTCGTCCCAGGCTTTGCATTGAATGGGTTGATCAATCGAGAAGATGGCCCGAAGCGGGTGGTTGTGGCTGATGACGTTCTGTAGTTGCGGGTGGCAGCGGGTGACAGAGAGCGCCTGATGAGCCCCGAAGGGGATCGCTAGAGGGCGTCTGCAGCGGCTGCGCACCTGCAACTTATCCTTCTCCTTCCCGACCACATGCATGAACAAAATCCCCTGCTTTTGCTGCTGCACATCTCACATCTACATACTGCATCGTGTTCCTCCCCGGCCAGCATAACCGACGTCGGGTCAGGCAAAGTCAGACGATTCGCCAGTCCGCTTACCAGCTGTCTCAGCACCTGGCCGTGGCGTCGGCAAGTACCGGTGTGAATGCGTGGTAAGGTACAATCAACTTTACAGTATGCTGGCCGACTTCTCAACTGTCAACTGTCGACTGTCGACAATGTTCCCCCCCAAGCTCGAGTGGGCTGCAATTAATAGATTATGCTGGCGACACCAGATTGCACAGATTGCACAGATAATTGCACAGATTGCAGAGAGATTGCGGCGGCATTGCACTGGATATTGCCCGCCGGCTGCCTCATTTGCGGTGGTGGAGGCATTCTGCACGGCGTTTCATCCGTCCTCCTGGCCCTGGGCCTTTTTGAACGGCAGCCAATGATCTACCAGGGGTCGCGGTGCCCATCAGTGCCCACGGGTTTCGTGTGAGCTAGCTGGGCGTAGCTCGCCCACCGCTTGACCAACCCGCGCTCAGCGACGACTCCACGACCATGGGCCGCCGCCATGTTCATTGGCTTGGACGATATCGAGACCAGGGGTCCTGGGCCTCTGGCGGCAGGAGACTGGGGTAGGAGGCGTTCTAGACCGCATCAGCGCTGGAGACTGGTGACGACGGCCAGATCTTGTCAAGTTGTCTTCTCAGGGGTCGACGAAGCTTCGACAAGCGGTGCAGCCTGCGATCTATGCTTCCTCTCCATCCAAGACTGCCAAGTTGATCCAGCCAATTGCTGCCGTTGCTTGGACCTTCACTCTCTAACCTCTTGCTTTCCAGTTTCCACTGTCCACTGTCCACTGTCCACCGCTCCCAGCAACATCGCCCTGGCGCTTCATCCCTCTTTCAGTCTGTCGTTTGGTCATCTCTTGGACCTCATTGCTCCTCCCACACTCGCTATCCGCGTCGACCTATCCTCTCTCGTTTCATCTATGCGCCGACAACGACCCTCTCTACCGTAGCATCGTCGTCCTCGACTCTACCCCGTCACCTTTGACGCCTTGGACGAAACGATACGATAACTAGATACCCCGAAAGCCCCGCTATAGCTGTCTTTCCTCGCTACTTCTCGTCCTTCTTTCTTCAAACCGGCAGTTTGTTGCCAATTTTGCATTCTTTCCAGGTTGATCCTCGGCTCTTTGATACCACAACCTTCTTGTTGCCAACCGTGGTAACAGTCTCTTTGTCTTTGCCTCTTTGTCTAGTCGAGTCTATGTTCCTTTGCGACCCCAAACCGGCTATCTAAACAACACAATTGCCGCCGAACTCCCCGTCAAACGAAACTGAATTTCTCGAAAAAGCTTTGAACCATACGGATATTATAGAAGCAGGAGGAGGTGCATCAAACCGGTTGGCATACGCATCAGCGATTGATTTTACAGAAACATACAGTTGGAGACAGCTTCACAGCAACAACACTCGCATCGAGCAAATTTACCCGGTTTTTCAGTCGAGCCCTGCGACACAACACATTACACAGTCCGGATCAAGATGGTGGGATCCAATTCGCGGTGGTCGATACGGCGGGCCGCGCTATGGGCGACGGCGTTTGCAGCGTCGGGGGTTCTTGGCGATGATGTCCTGGTCACAAGCGGATTCACCAACTGCAACAACGACAGCGACATCAAGGTGCAAAAGGCCGACATCAAGTACGATAACGCCCAGAAGGTGGTCGAGTTCAACGTTGCCGGCTCGAGTGCCAAGGAGCAGAATGTGACGGCCATCCTTTCGGTGACAGCATACGGCCGGGACGTGTACACAAACAAGTTCAACCCTTGTGACGCAGCAACACGCGTGGATCAGCTATGTCCAGGTAAGTCCGCATTCCTATACCCCCAGTGATGAAGGCAGAATGCTAACCGAATCGTAGTTCCGAAGGGCAGCTTCAGTGCAAAGGGCACACAGAACATTACCGCCCAATATGCCAATGCCATACCTGCGATTGCCTTCCAGATCCCCGACATCGCAGCGCTAGCGAAGTTGCAGCTCCAGGCATTGGATGGTGACACTGACCTCGGTTGCTTCGAATCGCAGGTGACGAACGGCAAGACTGCCGATGTCCCTGCCGTGCCATACGTCGCTGCTGGTATTGCTGGAGCCGCCTTGTTGCTCAGCGGCATTGGAGCTATCGGTTCTACCTTGTCTGGAGCGGGTGCCGCTTCGGGCGCAGGAGGAGCAGGCACCATCAGCCCAAGCTTTGGTGAGGTCTTTGGTGTGTTCCAAGGCTTTGCAATGAATGGTATGATGTCGGCCAACCTGCCCCAAGTCTACCGAAGCTTCTCCAAGAACTTTGCCTTCTCGACCGGCCTCATCCCCTTCACCCAAATGCAAGTCACGATCGACAACTTCCGTGCGAGCACGGGCGGCAACTTGACCAAGGACAGCGTTGAGACCCTTCAAAACACGACGCTGGTGTTCCCTGACGGCTCGACCTCCAGTACTAATAGCAGCACGGTAGTCAAGCGTGCGTTTGACAGCTTTGTCACCCTTGCTCTTCGAGATGTCGACGCCACAGTCAATGCCACATCTGGTGATGACGCGAGTAGCGCCGAAACGACGATCCGCACTGCCGTCTCTGGTGCCCAGGCTTACTTCGAACAGCTATCAGTGCCTCAGTCCAACACCTTCATGACCGTCCTTCTCATCGTCGCCATCGTCATTGCCGTCATCGTCGTGGGTATCTTGTTGGTGAAGGTTATCCTCGAGGCCTGGGCACTGTTCGGCAGCTTCCCCCAGAGTCTCACCGGGTTCCGTAAGCACTACTGGGGCTCCATTGCCCGTGCCATTACCTCCCTCATCCTGCTGCTCTACGGCATCTGGGTGCTGTACTGCATATTCCAGTTCACGCACGGAGATTCGTGGGCCGCGCAGTTACTGGCAGGTGTCACTCTCGCCCTGTTCACGGGCGTGCTCGCCTTCTTCTCCTGGAAGATCTGGAGCATGGCGAGAAAGCTCAAGAACGCTGAGGGCGACCCCTCGGGCCTGTACGAGGACAAGAGCATATGGGTCAAGTACTCACTGTTCTACGAATCATACAAGAAGGACTACTGGTGGCTTTTCGTCCCCGCCATCGTCTACATGTTTGCAAAGGGTACCGTGCTCGCCGCCACCGACGGCAAAGGCATGATGCAGACTATTGCCTTGCTGGTCGTCGAGGGTCTCATGCTGAGTCTGCTGGTCTGGAGCCGGCCCTATGAACGCAAGTCCGGTAATGTCATCAACATTCTGATCCAGACTGTGCGGCTACTTTCCATGGTCTGCATCCTTGTGTTCGTCGAAGAGCTGGGTATTTCGCAGACCACGCAGACGGTGACCGGTGTGGTTCTCATCGCACTGCAGTCAGCGCTCGCTGGTCTCCTCGGAATACTTATCGCCTGGAACGCCATCGTCGCGTGCTGCAAGCAAAACCCGCACCGCAAGCGCAGAAAGGAAATGGGTAAGTTACGCCTCCAGATGCAGATGCAGACGCATATGCCATCTTCCTCGCTTCCCCTACACAACTAAGCCCTCCCCTTTTTCACGCCTGCGTACAAACCAAAACCACTGACACCTATTTTCCCACCCACAGAAAAGATGCAGCGAGACATGGACACCCTGACACCTCTCGACGCACGCAACTCCCTCCTCATGATGGAGCGTACCAAGTCCAACGAGTCGACCTTCTCCATGGCCAAGATCAACACCAACGTCAATGCGAAGGAGCAGCCCTTCTCGAGCACCACGGCGCGCCGCGATTCCTCGGAGGACCGCTACCTCGGCGCCGAGCCCGTGAACCCGTACTCGACCCTCAGCGCCGCGTCGTCGTACAACCGCCCGCTCACGCCCATTGTCGTCGACCAGAGCCGTCAGGGGCTCATCTCCGGCGCCGCGCCCATCAATCACCAGCAGCCCACGCTGCCTCATATGGGTGGCGGCTTTGGCGGCGGTTATGGACAGGGTCAGGGCGGCTACGCGCCGTATCGGGCGCCTGGTGCGTACTGAGGGAGCAAGCGAGTTATGGGATGGAAGGGGGCGCCAGGATTCTATCTGCATGCAAATAATAATGTGGCCACGACACCATCATACTCACACTATACAAAGACACTACTAACACAA
Organism: Anthostomella pinea; assembly: GCA_963556695.1. NCBI lineage: Eukaryota > Fungi > Ascomycota > Sordariomycetes > Xylariales > Xylariaceae > Anthostomella > Anthostomella pinea. The sequence continues at coordinate 4,648,573 of CAUWAG010000020.1, read as the reverse complement.
CCAACGAACCCATCATCGGCATCGGCATCAACGTCGAAGTCACCATCAGCATTACCTACATGACACCTCCACTTCGAGGTCCTGCATCATCACCATCAGGGGAGTCCTCGGACACCACGGGCGACACACCCGCCACGCATCTACGTATCCACGTATTCTACTTATCTATCGACATCTTCCACATCTACCTACCTTGACTACCACCCAGACGGCCGTCTCTCTACGCTTCCTTGAACATTGTATATAGTCGAAACCCGTATCTGAATTGTAGTGCCGCGGCCTGAATATAACATACCCATTGATTGGTTATACAACTTGACTTTGATATCCCGAGTCTTTGACCAGAGCTGGTGATATATGCTTCCCTTCCATGGCGCTGAGTGGTGCCCTACTCGTATTGGGTTCTGTATGAACCTTATTTCGTCTGTCTGTTCCACATGCCGTACTCACCATGCTCGTCCTCCCTATACAGCCTGAAGCAGCCGTCCCAAAGAAAAGACGACCTTGTTCAGATGCGTGTCGGACAACAGCCAGCTCCGGATGCGCTGCTAAAGCCCACTCACCGAATCCCGAAGCAGCCGCGCGGGGGAAAATGGATATCTGATTGATACCCAAACCCCCGAGTCGATTGATCGTGTACATACGGGAGGGAGGGAGGGAGGTGAATGGTTCGTACCCAGATCCCCTCGTGGACCTTCTTTTTCCTTCTCCTTTCTCGGTGCCGACCTATCAGGCTCATCCATGGACCATCACACCGCCCGCCCGCCCGGCAGGGGCAGACACGGACGGACGTGAAGCCGCAGGGGAGGGACGAACCTTCCTCTCGGTGCCCGGCCCTCACTGCTGCTGCGTCGACGAGTTCTATACTGATCTAGCTGGGCTGTGGCCGCGACTGCACTTGGGACAATGTCGTAGTTTTCCGATAGGAGTTTGGGAGATCTCCTGGACGCCTTCGGTTGAGCAGGTTATCGACCGCGACCGCGGCAGTGACCCCGCGAAGCTCCAGCGGATTCGTGGTGCGGGCTTCTGGAACGCATTGTGGACACACGAGAGGGGAAAGTGTTTGCCGTGGGTGAGTGAGTCCTGCGGGTTGGTATTGGGGTGGCAGTACGTGCGAAGTTTCCGTTTCCCATCAGACCATGGAGGATGTCACATCCAGGGTGGTAGCTGCTTCAGAATACTCGAACACCCTGGTTTTAAGCGTGACTGAATATATAGATAGGCACTGCGGAATGTTACCTACCCTTTGGTTGTTTAGCGAGGTGTACTCATAAGCAACTGTGTTTGGTCAGAGAAAAGGGGGATTGCGAGACTTTTATTGCCTCTCGGACGAATACTGAGATGAAGTCATCAGCAACTTAGGTAGTTATATTTCGGTAGTTATATTTCGTCCGAACGAAAGGAACTCCAGACTCTAAAACTCCATTTTGAAGTCTGGAACACGGCTTTCGATTCATTGACTGAGCTTTCATGTAAACGGAACGGGCAGTATCATCTTGGCTTCAGTGAGCCCACGCCAAAACTACTTTACAATCTGCCCCCAAACCCACCCACCCTTTCCCTCATCTCCGAGCATCGCCTGCGCGTACCTCTCGGCAAGTACCTTGGGGTTGCATTGATCTGTGTATGGTTGGTTGTTGCGTCAAAATTGGGCAGACACGCATTCATATCTGCTAGCAACCCTCAATCCAATCCTCCTACCCCAAGGAAGGACTTTGGACTCCGCATCCACCATCCTCTCCTTGCTGTCCAGACTCTGGACCACCCATGACGCAAGACCCCATGGAATGGAAGCCCGCGTCAGTTCCTCGCGCAGAAGAATTCGACTCTCCTCATGATCAAGGGGCAGTGGCTCTTCGGGTTGGAGCAACCAGTCATGCTCGACGCGCACGTCATTGTGTCCCTTGTGCGGATGCAGGAGTCGACCGCCTCCACCTGAATCCGCAGTCGTTGGGAGAATACATGGACCGAGCGGTATCTTCGCCGGAGTGGCAAGAGCTGATGGAACTTCCCTCATACTCTACTAAGTAAGGGCAGGCGAGAGATGCCACCCATGGGTCACTAAAGTGTTGGGCTTGAGCCCTTGCTGGGGCGAAACAAGTAACTTAGCAGATAGTGTTCAAAGTTGAAATGCAAGACTGTGTAGCAGATGATGCGAAAAGCTTTCCACATCAGTGATGCAGGAGGTCCAAAGCCGTCTGCGGCTGGTCGATCCGGTACAGCACTTTAGCGGTGTTGAAGTAAGCTTCGTACTCGATCTCCTCCCCTCCCGTCCCCTCTGGCAGGAGATCGTTGTGGTAATGTCCACCCTCATCCCTGCCAGCGCCAGAGAAGCAGTGCGTATGCTCCATCCTCAAGCCAAGCTCCTGCGGGTCCGCGGAGTGGAGGACCGTAAGGCATACCATCGGCGCCGGGAACTCGTGGAATGTCAGCCACTCGTTGAGCTCGTGGCGGTCCGTGAAGGGCTCGGCAGGGAAGTCGGGCATGACGTGGAATAACGCTTTGCCTTTCCTTATGACAAAGGCACCGCCGAGGCTGACTTGTTTGTCGTCGCCATAGGCGTCGTGGAGAGCGCGCCGGGTGCACTCTGTGAAGCTCTTCTGATCTCCTCTGCGCGAGCGAGCGGTGACTCTGAGTACCGGGCCTGATTGCCCAGCAGACCCGTATAGGTTCATCATCAGAGCACAATCTGTGCTAGGACTGGGCTGGCAGACGACGTCGGCCTGGCCATCCGTGACGCTCCTCACTTTGGCGTATCGGCTCTTGTTGTCGACATTTTCGAATCCACCGCTCCAGCTCAGGTTTGGCGCGAGCTCGGAGTTCATGCCAATAACGTGGAAGGGTCCGGCTCCAGCCCCTATCAGCATGCCGCCCTCTAAAGCTAGATGCATGCCCTTTGCACATTCGAGCATAGGATATATCTTGTCCAGGAGTGGTCGAGGGAAGAGGTGAGACTGGCCACCGATATCCGCCACGCACTCATTGCCGCAGAGACCCTTTCCGGCTAGGTGGAAAGGTGCTTGACGCAGATCGGGGCAGTCTACCACGCTGACGGAAGCATCCTCATAGTTCTTTTGTAGTGCAGGAGTCACTGCTTTGGCCAGATCCTCCAGTGAGGGTGGTGAGAGCTTGTGCTCGGTAGTCTTCATAGTCAAATCGTTTGGGCTGAGATGGGCGGAGAGCTGGTGCAATCGTGATGTCGACGATAGTGTTTTGCGTAGAAGGTAAGAAGACATTGAGATGCAAAGGATGGATACCGAGGCCTTTTGAAGGATGGAGTCAACGGCGAGCTTACTCTGGCTCTCGCGTCTCGCATCTCGCATCTCGGCTTTGGCTCTCTTAGCTTCTGCATGGTGCTTGCACGGGTATACTCGGCTCTGGCTGGAGTGGAGGTGTTAGGAAGAGGTGATACCTGGAAGCGTATTGTTTTCAGGTTCACGTAGTGCTTTAGGCTTTTTTTTTCCTATGCGAGAGCGCCTATCCGCTCCTGGCAGCGTACAGCGGATGGCGGCGTCTCTGCCCTTTTGCAACTCCAACTTCGATACCTACCAGCCAACACATTTCCTAAGCAGCACCGCATTTCGCAACAAGCACATACATCATCGCGCCATACTTTCAGTGAAGGGGCCCATGATTCAGGACCTGGGGCAGCATCTTCCACTCCCTCTTATTAGGGATAAACAGTGGCCAACCAAAATAGATAGGTTTCCTCGACAGAACCCATCCATAGTATGGCATGCTTTTTCACTCGGATTTCCGAAGCCACTTGCTTGCTTACGCCCTCAAGGTGCTAAGAGCTCCCCACAGCTGAGAGCTATCTCTCGTACCCGCCACATTGACACTCCATCTGTCTGTCATATGGAATGAAACACCAGACCGAGCTCGCATTCTTTCTGTCCAGACTAAATAATCCACCATGCAAGGAGCGCTCCCTAACAGCAGTGGCCGGCCCGTCAGTCAAGCCCCTTCACCGTCGGGTGATGGACAGCATGTGTTTCGCCAAGGCCGTCCAATACGGTGTATCCAGCACTAGTTCAAGAAAGCAAGTTCTGATACGGACTTTGAATATGTCTCTCTGAGTATTCTGATCACTCAAGGAGACTGGCAACCAGGTATGTTCCGAAAACATTACGAAAACTGAACGTGTGTATCATTAATCGTAGCAACCAAGTACCTAGATAATGTTCCTCGTCCCTCCCGGGTAGACAAACCCACGCACCCGTCGCGCATCCCTCTATCACATACACCCCTATGCCCGCCACCAGCTAGCTTTTAACTTAAGTGATAGCGAGAAATAAGAACCATAGGTACTCAGATAAGAAAACACCACGGCGATATACCCCTCGATCGCCGTCTCAAGACCCGTCCAATAACACCAATGAGCGGACGGAAAATATAACGAAATACCACCAACGTACACCCACCAGTCGAAGCACCATCCACCCGCTCTTTCTACCCCAACGCCTCACCACGAATTCATCATCAATTCACCATGAATTCACCGTCGAACACCTCCTCCGAGCCGAAACCCAACTCAACGAACCGCTCAACCCCGTCCAGCCTCCATGTCCGGTCCCCCAAAATACGGGCCCCGACCCCCCGCCTTCTCACCCCTCTCACTTGTACCCTGCCCCTCACCCGTATCAATGCGCACCGCCGGCCCGGCGGTGGACGAGGCAACCCGTTGCAGGTCCGGGTGCTCATACGTATCCGTCCTGTCCCGCCCGACCTTGCTGTTAGCGACCGTGTTGGCCGTAGTGTTGGTACCAGTACGGCTCAGCTCGTCGGATTCGCCCGGGTGGTCCTGCCCGATGTTGACGGTCTCGTACTCGAGCGCCTTGATCGTGACGTAGAAGGCCGAGGCCAGCAGCGACCCCAGGATGGGGCCGACCCAGTAGATCCAGTGGTACGACTCGAAGTGGCCGGCGATGACGTCGGGGCCGAAGGAGCGCGCGGGGTTGAGGCTGCCGCCCGTGAAGTAGACGCCCCTGTCAGGTTGGACTTGTGTCAGTACTAGCTCGGAGTGAGGCTTGTAGACGGGATGGTAGCCCCAGTTGTAGGCTCGAGGCGATGGTAGGCGCCTTGAAAGCTGAGAAGCCTTGCTGCTTGGGCAGTCCAGAGAATGGGAGATGGGAGCACATACATCAACTCAGCGATGAAAAGCGACAAGCCAATACCGATGGGGGCAATGAACGTAGCCCGATGCTTTTCGGCCGCGAGCATGAAGATGGTAAAGACCAGTTGGGCCGTTACTGTAGCATAGGAGTCAGTCAATCCTTCCCTTGAGCAAAATGAGCACACAGAAGCACACCTGAGACTCAAAGTGTGTCTCATGAACATATTTCCAAGCATGGGACAACGTCAAGGAGCAAGACTGGACTTCAGGAAGACTCACGAAACATCTCGGTGAAAAGTCCCTGGACAACCGATGTGCCACCTCCCAAGGACGTCGCAATTTTCAGGTCGCCAGGCTGGATGCCCGAGATCACAGCAGCAGCGGCAATGCCACCAGCGATCTGGCTGATGACGATCAGCACACCCCTCAGATAGCCGACAGCACCAATAATCATCATGCCTAGTGTCACGGCGGGGTTGAAGAGACCACCACTGATTCGAAAGAAGACCCAAGCGTTGACCGCGAGACTCATGCCGAAGCACAAGCTGATGAACATGAGCTTGGACGGGTTGGCAGCGAGGTTCTGGGGCTGGCCCTCGTCGGGGGCCGTGTTGACGGCGTTGGTGCCGCCAAAGGCGAATAGCAGGAACATGAAGGTGCCGGCGAACTCGCTGGCGACGGCCACGATGTGGTTCTTGACGTTCAGCGGGAGGAAGTTGAGCAGCCGGACCCGCCGCTGCTCGATAGACATGGCGACGCTGGGCATCCTCGTGCCCATGCTGGGACGCTTCGAGAAAGTCGGGCGCCTCTTAGGCGGGTTCGGCTTCTCCCAGGGGAGGCGGACGCTGGGCTCTAGCTGTGCTTGCTCCATGGTTGCTGGTAGGGAGCTGCGAAGCGGCTGTTGGTGTTGGTGTTGTTGTTGGTGAAATGGCCAGAAAAGTAGATGATAGAAAGGCGCAAAAGCGATGTGTTGGTGGTTTTCAGACTTGTGTAATGTCTCAAAGCTCTGTGTCGTCGCTGCCTGTTCTTCTTGGTGACGCCTGCCGAGGGGGGCATCGCAACATCAAATACTCGCCGTCAGACGTAGGACATTCTTCCTTCGTCGCTGCCCAACCAGCAATCACGAGTGACCATGTTGCCATCGCCGTGTCCCAAGCTACGTCAGCGACGATAATGGCGTGATACACTGTGGTCTAATGTGCCGTGGTGTCAATGTGCGACCCTTTCCCTGTAGATCTGCTCTTTCCCCGTCGATCTTTCCGTACGACGGTAAGACGAGGCAGTATCTTAGGCTGCAACACAAGCAGCGAACGCGTGATACGCAACGGCTTCTGCAGAAATCACCTAATTTCTCGAGAGTTGAAGAGGATATCCCCGTATGCGAGTATAGTGGTCGAGTCGCATGTGCAAGCCGATCGTCTTCATGACGGTGCGTGGCGCTCCTCAGAGCAAGATCTGTCGGGATTTGCGATGATCTGGCGGTCGCCTGCATGTCCGCAGCCCAGCACGATGACGGAGGTCATCACGGAGTGTGCTACCCATCTCCCAGGATGGGTGGTCGAAGAAGAAACGGCGAAAACGCGGGGGAGCCTTGTTTCGTGCATGCCGCGGGTCTGTGGGAGGCTCCTAGCTTCCACTGCGCGAAGTCGGGGCCGGTAAAGCCTCAACACAGGGGATCCATGCCGGCCGGGGCTGAGCATACGGGCAAGGGGGGAGGGTTGCTCAGCTGTTGGAAACCGGGGAGTGGTTTCGATAGTGAAGCTGGCCGTGATTTGCTGCGTCGACAAGCTGTAACCCGAGCCGACGACGCCCGCATATGCATGCAACGCTGTCCCCAGACATGCATGCGGATTGGTCTCATGGGCCTTCCGGGTGTGACTCCGGTGACAAATGTAAGGCCTCGGAGGCATATGGAATGGCGTAATGCCGCTGGATTCGGCCGCATACAATCGGTATAAGCCTCCTTGCTCATATATATAGGTATGGAGGCCCAAGTGACTGAAATTCAGCCTGGCGTAGAGGGATAAACCTAGAACTCGAACATGACCAGCCAGCCTTGCTTCTATGAGGAGTATGTCACATCGTCGATCGTCTACTCACATCAATGATGATAGCATTAATGACGATAGCATCAATGATGATAGCATCGCTATGTTAGTCTCCCTGTCGTGGTACTCTGAGACCGGTGACCAGTGATAGGTGGTCATTAGGATCATTTCTCCACCGAATCATTGGATTCCGCAAGCGCCTTGCCCCTCGTGAGGTAACGTGTTCCTGGCCACAGATGAGGAAAGCCCCAGGAACTAGGATAGCACCAGTTTATCAGTACCAGTAGAGCTGAGAAGATCCAGGCGACGAGCTGAGAATGTTACCACTCTGACTGGCGATCGATTACCACTGATGTCACTGACAATCCTCGTGTCAGCCTTTCTCGAGTCAAGTAGACAGGGAACCGTTATCGTCCCATCAGTCGCGAATTGTGACCCTCTCGCTGGCTCGGACGTGTCTGCGGCTGCGGGACCCAAGCGATATTGTACACATTTCCTTGTGCTTGCCCCCCATGTAGGGCGTTCGCGCCGTCTCATGTGATACTGCAGCAGCCTGGGCCAACCATTCTTGGATGGTCGTCCTCCAGACGCTGTTATTCTCGGTAGGCTTGGTCTCATCGGAGCGCTCCCATAGGGGATGCCCACGTATGTGGGTGGCTACTCGATGAGACTTTGATGTCTGACGAAATAGGTAAGCAACCGTCCTGGGTGTTACTGGTTGTTGCGTCGGAGTATCTGGTGTAAAGTCAGTACACGACCCAAGCTATGCCCCGTCTCCCGCCGTGGGCGAGTAGACGCAGCCATACACATTGCGTATGCAGGGAAAGGCCGAGTTGACCACTCGAGCTTCTATCCAGCAGGTGCTTGAAGCAGAGTACGTAGCCAATAAGTATGGTGAAGACACCTGCTAATAGTCTTGGCTGATGCGTGACTGCATCCGCCGGCGTGTCCGAAGATCGTCCTCTGGTGGCAGAAGAAGCATTGTAGTCTATCGGGAAAGACGCGGGGATGATGTGAATCATGGTGGCTGGACGACAGTGGCGACGAGCACGCAAGGGGTTGATGCTCGGCTGCGGCACTTTGAGCGTGTTCTGGCCGCGATACCATGGTCAAGATTGCCATAGACAACATGTCAGTAGGTAACCTGTCCTGACCATACATGGGCTGGATGCGCCCCATGGTGGCTGTCGCGACAAGACTGTCGCGATAAGACTGTCGCGATGCTTGGGTCGGACTAAGAGGCGACCACAAGGTGATACGAGCACTGAATATGGCCAACAATCTGGAGTGGTATATTTGTTAGCCGTCTCCATGTGTCAACAATGGCCAATTCCTCCAATGTGCTCACATACCAACCTTGGAATGTTCTTCATGTTGCTCCGGCAGTACCGAACTCGTGCCGCGTGAGAGTCACTCGACTTGGACTGCATCGCCGGCGCCTACGGTCGGCGCAACTGTCCGGCGTAGAAATCCTGGTCTGGCGCATTCGTCACCCGTTACCGAACCTTGGATCGGCCGGGACAGGCACACAGATGTCTTCAATCACCGAGCTGTTCGTTCTAATCTTCAGGTTGATCTTTCGTTGTTCACCTGCCACAGAGTAGAGAAGCTAATTGGTGAGAATTTCCCCCACTTGAAACCACCAAAAAGCCTAAAAATACTAGGACCTGATTGGATACAAGTTAGGGCAAATGAGGTCTTATGTCGTCGGCGACCACCCGTGGACAGGGCTGTGGGACATGTCACATTCCTCATTCCGCATCGACTTACACGAACCATTCAACATCCAACATCCGGTTGGTATCTAACATTGAGGAGGCAACATCCGCAGTGGTTATAGCAGCTCAAGCGATGGCAACCTCAAATATACGGTCTCTAGCCGCTGAGTTAGGGCTCGACACTGCTGTAGGTGACTGGTACCGGTATCAGTCCCGGTTCAGATGAGAACAATTCTTCTTGATTCACATCTACCTTCCCCGATCTTCTTTGTCCTCTGGTGGTCATCTTCAAGTCCACTTCATAGAGCTCACACATGTTCCAATCTTGGAAACTTTATATCCAGCCACGACCTTATTGCGAAGGAAAGAACAGATGACCCAAAACCGCGGGGGCGTCGATGAACCTAAATTCATGCTCGGCGCTTTTCCATCAGGATGCATTTCCATCAGGATGCATTTCCATCAGGAGGCAGTTTCTACGTAAGAAATTACATTTAGTCAAGGCCTAACTTTTGAAAACTGGTATGTCTCTCCTGTTCTTTCTCTCATCCCAACCAGCCCGTCAGACGCCTTTCCGTCACAATGTCCGGCTTCCGCCAAAACCAGCCTCGTTCGATGGACAAGATGGGTTTACACGACGATGCCAACTCGAAGCAACCGAGCTACTGCAGTTACAGACATATATCTATCAGCGACTGGGTCACGTCCCTAAGGCAGAACCGCCAGATTATGGGTATAATATACCTCGTCGCTCCATGCCTCGTCGCCGTCACCACAGGGCAGCTCGGGTCGCAAGATCTCCTAGATCCCGTACAGCGCTTCCGGATCCCCAAATTTCCAAAAATCCAAGCAGCAGAGGTCGAGGCCACTGGGCTCATCCCGCACAGGATATGGCAGATCAACCTGCCCAAGCCCAGCTTCTTGTACACCCTAGTCGGGCAGAGGGGCGGCGACAAGTTCGTAGACACTCACTCCACGGCCAACCCAGCCCTCCTGAGCGCCCACCACGAGCTCCAAAACAATGGCATGAAGTCCGATCTCCGGCGGTACCTCCTGCTGTCCGCCCAGGGCGGCTTGTACACCGACACCGACACGTATGCCCACCGGGCGCGGCCGGTAGACGACTGGTGCCGTCGGGGATGTAGTCGCAGATCCAACTAAGCATCATAATTGAAACGGGCAGCCTGGGTCGGGACCACTGATCGACATCCCGCACGAACAATGGGACCGTACCTGCTGCTGCGCTGATGCAACACCATTTTCGATGATCTTGGAGACATGGAAGAAGCGCCTTGTTATCCGCACATACCGAGCAGGAAGCTTATATGGCGGCGTATGGAATGCATGCTCCTCCATGCTGCTTGCTACCGTGACGCCAGCCGCTGTGCCACCGTTAGGTTAATCGGCGACCAGCTGCCCGGCGCTTTCCGAGACGGACGGCGGCAGCACGACGCCGGCCCGGAGTCAGCTGAGCGAGAGCTCGACAGCGACAGCGCGATGGCACCCAAGGCAGATGGAACGGGCTCAGCTTTCCGCAGCCGCAACAGCAGAGAATTGCCAGCGCAGCCGTCACCAGCATCGTCCCCGAACCCGACAGCGCGTTGGGTAAGAGGCAGAGAGCCCATGCATCGCATGAACCAGCCAGGCAAGATTGAAATCGTATACTGATGATGACCCGCCCGGTCAAAAACCTCAGCTGCTTTTCGCCCTTGGTTTCTAGGCGTTGGAAAAACACCAACCTGATGCCGCGATGATAACCGCGCGACGCTAAGACGCAGTGAACAAAGCGTAGTTAATGAGGAACACTCTTCTGTACAATGGCCTAATAACAGCTGGGTTTGAACCGTGTGGCGCGTGCATCCAAGGGCATTCAGTTTAGACACGTAGAACAATGTAGACAGTATGATGCTCTTGTGATATTGCATGGCAAGAACTGTTCAATAAAAGTGTCCCATTAAACCACGGTCTTCCTCTGTGGCGTGTCGTAGTAAGCCATCAACAGACATTATCTCACCAGGGCTGAACCGAGTAACTATACACGTCCCATGCGGACGCCTTCGATGACACCAGAATCATCGAGGCTTGGCCAGCTGGTCACACCTTTCCTACCTATGCAAGACCAGTGCAGCAACCTGGCACCCTCAAAACATCCCCGGGCCCGGGTGCGGTGACAGCAACGACATCAGTAGGTTTCGCTCATGGCCACTAGGCACAAAGTAGACCTCCCGAGGTCGTTCGATGTCCTCCCTCGACGGCGGCAGCGACGTGACATTGACCGAAGTGCGGATCTTGATGTCATTTGATAGGGGTGGCGATGACGCCCAGCCGTCCTGGTCAGCCTCCAGCCTTGGGATATCCCAGAACGACATCGTGGACTCGTGTTTTGGGACGGCTGTCTTGTTTCGGGAACTGTACGAGGACGCCTTCTCGTTATCAATGCTCTGCTCGGCCCTGTAGGGAGCGCCTGGCCGCCTCACCGAGCCCAATTTCCTTATTGAGCCGCCCACCTTTCGGATGATGGGGCGGCTGATGGGGCCCGTCGGGAGCCCGTTGCGTGGCTTGCAGTCGATGGGGGACGATTGCCACGGCATCGAGTCTGCGGAGTCGTTCGATAAGCGTTTGGCCCCGCTGTCGAAGCCGATGCCCATCTTCTTTAAGAGCGGAGGCAGGGTAGCGATGCATCCTCCTATGATTCCGAGAGAGAGTTCAATAATAGCGCAAAGGGCAATGATACTGCGGTCCATTTATCAGATAAGGGGCCAGGGGACGCGAGAAACGGTGAGCACCTACATTGTCTCGTTGACAAATGTTTCGGGCGACCGCAAGGGGTTGAAGTAAAAGATTCGAACGAAGAGGGCGATCCCAGCACTGTTGGTGTTAGCAAAGCCTGGATAGTTAGTCGACAGAGGCGGCACTTACAAGACCCCCATGCTCAGAATACCGGCGATAGCTATCTTCGCTCGAATCTCTATCTTCACCTTCCAGAGGATGACAATCGGAAGCAGAGCGACGGCCCAATCCATTATGGCACTCAGGGCGGCAAAGACGGTGGTTGATATAGGCAGGATTGCTGGAGAGAAGCAGAACCCTTCTGAGCCTTCCACGTGGGTCCAGAAGTAATCGATCGGGGAGCATTGTAGTAGCACAATGAAGAAATGACCGAAGGACATCATTGAAGTGAGGCCGATCACACTGAATAAAATCCATCTATGCCACTTCTGCACCGAGATCCTCAGGATCAAGATAGCAATAGCGATGCGGATGAACGCCGACGTCGGGCAGGATATTACTTCGCTCAAATACCAATTCCGTAAAGAGATCTCGTTGCCTTGGGGTGTGATCTCATTCTGGGGCTTGCCAGCCTCGCCCTCGACGACAGCGAGGATAGTGAACGACGCAATCGTTGTGTAGCCAAACTGCAAGAACTGGTCAGGTCGTGCTGGGCAAAACTGAAGCAACTGCTCATTGATCTTACCAATGCTGCCAGCATCAAGTAGTCGTCAATAGATATCTTTCCTACAATGAGGACCTTGACGTAGGCCCGCAGGGCCGATGCGATCCAGGTCAAGATTAGAAATAATACCTGGACGATGAACAAGTTCGTGCCAGCTGGGTTAACATCGAACCCTAGATTCCGACTTAACGCCATGGTGAGGTCGAAGGAAGGTGACGGAGACCCCGTTGGTTGTAAAAAGATGACAGCATCAAGCTGCTTGATGGAACGAAGGTATGGCGAAGGGAGCAAGGTTGACCTGAACGCTTGCGTCGAGAATCCACTCGTAGAAGAGCGGTGCTGTTTATACGAGTACAGAGAAGTAACAGGTTATGTATTTGAAGAACCAGATGATGGCAGGATCCATGTGAAGGTATCGGCTCCGAGCACAGGACTCAGTGATATATGGAGTTGGTTGGATCATGATGATCGGCACTTTCTCCCTACCTACTAGGTAAGTTTGGGGAATGCAGACATCCTAGCAGCTCGTGGCTAAGAATCTAATTCAAGACCACGCATGACCCCTGTTCCTGTTCAATGAAACTACGAACACCTTCAGACACCAAAGAATGGCGCTGGCGGGAGGATGGATGCCCGGGGAGGCTTTGTGTTGGATGAAGATAACGCAGTCGACGGCAAAAGTGTGGTTACACCAAGCATATGGCGCCCGCAACACACCAGCTTCAAGAGGTCGACCATAAACTCCTCAGAGCTCCTCAGCGCTCCTGTGGCGGTTTGCGCCGCAGGCAGACGTACCAGGCAACGGAATTTGCTCCGCTCCAACCAGCCCAACCCAGTCAAGAAGGGCCGGTCCTGATGCTCAGTCAGCTTGATCATGAGAGCGTGTGGTAGTTCTCTGCTGTGCGTAGTCTCCAGATTTGACCGCGGTGCCATGCGTAGGCGCCTGTGAAGTTTGCCTTCAACGATCAGATGGAGGCTCTTGTGGTGAATAGAGTTATGGCGCTCACATCGGACGAACGATAACAGTCAGCATCGCACAGAGGGTGATAGGTAAGGGCCATCGCAACGATCTGATTAGGATATGGGATCCTTCCAGGGGCTTTCCGGCTTGTCAAACCTGTCGCCAATCTATTTGGAAGTGCAACTGGAACGACTCCAAAGGCGGCCTGGGCCCCAGCCATTCGTCCGAAAGACACGATCGAGGTGTTTGTTCTCGTTGATGCCGCGAGTGAAGGATCATTTGGGTGTACTGCGGCTGAGGCACAGCTCGCCAAGTCAGGGCGGAAGCCGTGGTCGACTGAAACAGCCAGTCAGTTGAGCATCTAGAGACGTTTCCTCGGCGGCAGTCGTGTCGTGAAACGCGGAACTCGAAACGCAGAATACCACAAAGTCGTGCAAGCCTGTATTGTCGTGGGGGGCACATGAAGATGAAGAATTACCATGGTGCCCGTCGGAAATGCAGCTTGGCTCACGAGACAGAGTGATAATTCCTCCTCTGCTTGGGCGTGTGAGGGGCAGTGTACTGTACCAACACACCCACTTGAGGATATGTAGTTTCGAAGCTTCGAAGGATCGTAGACATGGAATCCTCTCATGAGTCTGGAACGAGCTTTCGCCTGTCGCTCTACGTGCAGGTAAAGATGGAAACATCGTCGATGAAATCCCAAAACACTTGATCTTGTGCTCCGACATGGAGTTTCTGGTGAAGTAGTGGTCTGGCGGGCCGACCCTGTAGTGACTAGACGATCCACTACTGTCATTCTCAAGCAGAGTGTCGGTGCCCCACTTCAAATCGCTGGCACCTCCCAACTTGACAGAAAGACAAAAATACGTTATCTAAAGTTGCAACTACTATCCTGACGTCGCGTATATCATTTCATACTATTTTTAGATAGCTACGAAATAGGGCTATATAGAGATAGTATGAAATAACATGTGCGACGTGAAAATAGAAGCGTGACCGTAAAAAACGTACATTTATCGCTTTTTTTAACTAGATTGCCAAGGCAAAAAGGCTATAGAGGGGTAATAGAGGGGTAATATAGCGATTATAAGAATAGTAATTAATAACTAAGCGACTAAAGCCTGTATGAATAAGCTGAAATATAAGGTTTAACCGTATTTTAAATGCATTATAATAAAAGCTATAATAACTTTAAAACGCTTATTATAAAATATAAATATCAATCAACTTAATGTCAGATTCAAGGGATCTCTAGGGGTGTATGCCATGTGGAGTGCTGGCTAGTCAGGTGGCTAGTCAAGGAGGCTGCCATGACTGTGACGGCCTGCACAGACCTTCCCACATGACAAGCCGATACTTCTCAATAAGGGAAGGATCTGACCAGAGGATCCCCTTAAAGGGGCAACCTCCCGCTGTACCTATCTCTCTCTGTCTTGCTTTCCTCTCTAGTCTTAATATTCTCGTCAATAGAGTAATAGCTGCTTGCTGCAAGCCATGTCCCAGCTCCCCAGTATGCTCGCCGTGACAGGCAAGAGGGCGTGTCAGATGTTGGATCCCAGATATGGTGCCCTTAGGTGCAGTACACGGTAGGGGGCTGCCAGGGGACCAGCGGATCCACCCTGGCATGGTGCAGTATGGTATTTAGCTGTAGATTAGCCCTGCCGAGCATACTTGAGAATGACAACAACATTTGCAGCGACCGCTCACACCCCCAAGGCTTGTGACCCTTCTAGAATCTCACAAAATCTTTCTTAATAACTGTACATTTTATCTATATTAGGTTTTTCCATATCTCTTAAAATGGCTATAATACAGCTTGTTTTATTAAAAAGTCCGTTTTAAAAAGTTAGGAAGTGCCAGCAATTTGAAGTGGGGCACCGACACTCTGCTTAAGAATGACAGTAAACTGTTTCCTTACGGCGTTCAAGCCACTGGGCCCACAAGATTCCTCTACCCAAGCCACAGTAGACGGTCGGTGCTCTGTAGGTACATGTACTGTACTGAAACGTCCCCTTTGCCCCTCAAACACCACATGGTGTATTGCAAGTGGGTGGCCGGCGCAGAAGGTCCTGAAGAAGAAGATGGCCAAGCATCGTAGATTAGTAGAGGATCACAACGTAGAATGCACAGCTTTGGGCTTTGGGGTGAAATGTTGGTTATTAATGCAGGTGCAGGTGGTGAGCCCGCGGGAGGCATCTCGGAGACTTTGCTCCATCATATCGTCATACTGAGCGGAAAAGCGGTTCTTCTCTGTGACGACTGTGAGGCCACGAGCGATGCCGATGCAGTCGTGCGTGGTGATGTCATCACTGAACTGTATGTTTGTTTGCTAAAGCCCCCAACCAGCTCATAATAAATTCTCGAGCTTCATCTTCCATTCTGATTACCTCCAATCGAATGCACATCTGTACAGCTCTCCAAACTTGATCACAATCTCGCACCCGACGAGATTTCCTACACAACCCCACGAATCCTCAGCAACCTCATAATCCTCAACTCACAAGCCACCATGCCCGACTCGCAGTTCAAGGAAGGTAAGCATAGCACTGTCAACCGCTGAATCCTCTGGAATATGCTGACCATATTCCCATCAAGGCCACTCGGTCCCTGTGACCCATCAGGACTTCCCTGGCAAGGAGCACAAGATGCCCATAGAGGCCCAGTACGACACCCTGCCTACTGATGAGGGCGGCTACCAGAAGTACCAGGGTGTGGGCAAGCTCAAGGGTAAGAAGGCCATCATCACCGGAGGTGACTCCGGAATCGGCCGAGCCTCCGCCGTCCTGTTCTCTCTGGAGGGCGCCGACTCATTCATCGTCTATCTCCCAGACGAAGAGAAGGATGCCCAAGAGACCAAGAAGATGGTCGAAGCAAACGGCCAGAAGTGCCACCTGTATGCTTCCGACATCACCAGCAAGGACAACTGCAAGAAGATCGTCGATGAGGCTCTGAAGGCTATGGGCGCCATCAACATCCTCTTCAACAATGCCGCCTACCAGATGATGATCAACGACATCCACGACCTTTCCGAGTAAGTCACCGTCGCGTACCATGATACGTGTAAGCCGATCTCGACTAACCTTCACTTCAGGGAGCAGTGGGAGCACACCTTCAACACCAACATCCACCCCATGTTCTACCTATCCAAGTACGCGCTGCCTCACATGAAGAAGGGCGACACCATCATCAACAACGCCAGCATCAACGCCTACGTCGGCAGACCTGACCTCCTGGACTACACTTCCACCAAGGGCGCCATTGTCTCATTCACGCGTGGTCTCAGCAACCAGTTCGTCGCCAAGGGCATTCGCGTCAACGCTGTCGCCCCAGGCCCTGTCTGGACCCCTCTAATCCCGGCCACCATGAACGACGAGGCGCAGAAGTCATTCACCAGCCCGATGGGTAGACCCGCACAGCCCAGCGAGATTGCCACCTGCGTCGTCTTCCTGGCAGCGAAGGACAGCTCAGCCATCAGTGGACAGACCATCCACTGCAACGGCGGTACTATTGTCAACGGCTAAGGGGGATGGCAGGATTTGCTTGGTGATGCAGATGCGGAACAGGATCGTGGGCGCCTTCTGGCGCAGCTAGTTGGTCATGAGACGGCTTAATTGTGCCCTCAGGTACTACCCATAGGACTAATGCGAAATGACTTATGAGTTTAAAAGCTTGTGTCAGACTGCCTTCGTGACAAATCGATTCGTAGATGTCTACGAGCGGTGTCGTGCCGCATTCACTTCAAGTAAGCTCCATTTCAACTGGGAAGCTCTTCGCCCTATGTCGCCCTATGTGTGAACAGAGTCGAATATTTAAGAACATGTCAGCAATGGAAACTAAGTACCAGCATGTTCACAGAGGCAAAGTTTTCGAACTCTCAAACCCTCTGCCCCTCAGTCTGCCTTCGGCCAGCGGAATAGCCGGCACATCCAACCTACTTTCATTATACACAACCCGGCTTTCATTGCTACCGTCTCACGCACCTTGCATGTCTGCTAAGTGGGCTGACCATCATAGGGGGGGTCGAATCTGATGCCCAGTCTACTCTCAGAACTGTGACGCAGCTACACTGTTCTCTTCGGCACCCGCTTCTCCGTGTAGAGTAAATCACTTTGAATGAGTACCTAGGTAGGTAAGGGGTACAATTACTTACGACTGGTATCCGTCCAGGGGTAGGCAGGTCAGTCACAAGCCTTGCAGCGCAGTCCACGAGCCCGACGACGCTCCCCTTTGCTTCTCTTTCGGCAGCGTCGGTGTTAAGGTAGAAGCTTGGGTGAACGTATTACTGCCGGGGTTTGGGTACGCCCTTGCGTGGGCCTCGTGGCTCTGCGGTATGTATGTACCGTTGCGTCGCCGGCAGGGAGGCAGGCCAGTGTGACGGTGGACGAAGGCGTGGTGCTTTGGATGGCCGTCCTAGCGTTGTTGTGTGAAGCGGTCAGTCAGTCACCGCGTAGAGGGAGGGGGGGGGATTGGCGACCATGGTGTTCCGCGTTTGCTCCGTGTTCCTTGCGAGGTCCTTGATCGAGCTTGTCACTATGTAGACCCAGTTGCGGTCCGTCGCGGTGGTGGCTGTCGTCCGTTCTGTTGAAGAGGCTATGCTAGGAGGCTTATTACTTTGGCGCGGAGTACCCCGAAACTATCCCCCACAACTACGGTATTCGTCGTGATTTATTAGAACTTGGTCGACCACACCGATGTTAGGATACCGGGAAGCGAATCCAGGGCGTGGTGTTCGAGGGCATCACCACGTGAGTCCATTAGGGTCATCTTACGTTAAATCAGCTCTCGCAGACGATGCTTCCTTTTGGAACTGTGGGTAGGGGTTGCCATTGCGGTGTGCGAAGACACGAGCGATTAACTTGGAAACCTCTGACAGTCTTGTTGCTGCTTCCGGATAAATCCCCCAGCGCTTTGTTGATGTGCATGTTCAGCCACCCTTTTTGCTGCCGCGGACAATGATCACCAATGCCGGCACAAACATCGTCCTAAGGGTACCATCAAGAAGATACCCTCAATTACCGAACCGGAGCCAACCTTGAGCCTTTTTAGTCTACTCTTCCGTCTCAGGACCTGATAAAGACTCTCTGGCTTAGGGGGTTCTCTCCCTTCTGGCAGTTACGTACACTGCTGGCTGCTGGTAGTCATCAGGTCATGGTTCGTGAACTTGGTCATGGATGACAGCCTATGGGCAAGCTGCGTCTTCAGCCCTTCTCTTCTGTCCTAATTGGTGATAACGGGGTTCACGGTTGCGGCTCATGTCTGAGACCTGTGTTGATGAGCCGGATAAGTACCCGCGGTATTCATAAAACATAAAAGCATAATGAACCATGGAAGTCACTGCTATACACACTCGCATATACTCCACAGCGGTTCTCCCAGCTTGCATTGAAGCCATAGCCAATGAAGAGCTACCGCATGATGGAGGAGTGCATGAAAGTGGCATACAGAACTTCATCAGGCCATGTCGACCACTGCCAGTACCGTGTTTTCAGGACTATTCCACCACCACAGCGGAGTCATGAGCAAGTGTATCTCACACATGATGAGAACGTATGCCGCGGTGAGCCAATACCATGGATCGAATAGTCCCTGACATAATCTTGCAACAGTTATATCCATATTGTACACTATGTACGCACCACAACCCCTGGAGGTAACGTCTAATCTGTTCGCAAGACAGCCGTCAATGCATTCCACTCCCCACACACTATGCGTGCAGAACTCGCTAAGTATTCATATATGCTTCGAGGTCAATCGCGCCGGGGCGACTCTGACCAACAAGTCTGATCCGGACCCTTGAAGGTCGTCCACATCTGGGTCTCCCATCCAGAATGGGCGGGAGGGCGACTTTGTGTCTTCTGGTAGCCGTAAACGGGCGCGAGAGGTTGGGTCGAAGGGATGCCCTCGTTCGGATCTCCTGCTCAATTCAAGTATGCCAGACAAAAACAGAAATGTTATAACGCCGGTTTCCACCCAACACTGTATCAGGACAAAGGTCTAGAAGAATACCGCATTCGCACTTGCCGTCGCAGCCTATAGCTGGATGGCGCCCCTCCGATTCTCGCGAAGATGTAGCATTCCCTGAAGACCGCAGAATACCAAGAAGGCCTACGTACGTCACAACAGTCAGAACCCAGGCTTCCGCGTTTTCGGATTGGCGCATCAAGGACGAGCTGTGGCAAAAGCTGATAGCCGCACGCCCGCCCCGATCGCGTCCGACGCCTTGACTTACCGCGTATACGATGACCGCAACGAATATCGTGCCCGCGAGTTCGGCACCGTTGTCCGGGTCTTCCGCGCCGCCGGCGAACTCGTGGTGGCCTGTTTTGTAGAGGGCCCCGAGGATGGAGAGGATTACGATCGCGAAGGCGGAGATGACGACACTATAGGCATAGCACGGCACATCAGTATTTGTCTTCTGAACACAGCTCGCTGGGTGGTAGGTGTGACGGCTGGACGATGGACCCAAACATACCACGACCATGCTTGCGTGGCACCCACGACGGGCTTCATGATGGCGATTGGTAGCCTCTAAGGCTTAGAAGACAGTCTGGTGTTCGAGTGCTTCGTTCGCTCGAGGAGTCTCGAGAGGGTATGGGCGGTGTCGTATTGTTGGCTCGTCTTAACGTCTTAGCTGCGCTGTGCTGCGAATATCGTGGCTGCGGGATTCAAATAGGCAAGTCGTCGTCACTTGGCAGCTAACTGCAGCTGACAGGACTTGGCCTCCCAACTGCCCGATGTGCTCCGACGTGGTCCAAGCTCCCGCTTGCCCCCAAACTTGAAGTGGGCCTGACCATTCCACACCGCGCGCACCCATGGGCCATCACCAACTGCGATTCAATCGCGGACGCACAGTACTCAGTTTTCACGTCGAAGCTCTTATGCCCCTGGCTCTGGATCAAAGGAATCGGGCCAATTTGTATTGCTCTGGTGTCGGTGGCATAATATCTGTCACGTGATCGGACCCCCTACACCCAGCTGGGAGAAGAGTCTTCCTTGCCTGATGGCCTACAGCTTGGTTGTTGCGAGGCTGATCTTGATATGCGGCGATTCGTTATATGGAGCTCAGGCTCTAGGTTGCTGCACTCACGGAACGGTGTGAGACTGCTGGGCCGTCGGCTTACCTACCACTCTTCCTGCAGCGTGACCGGTGAGCAACCATAGAGGGACAAAGTATGTCTCAGATATTTCCCGCGTCGCACTCACCCAGGCTCGGCGCGCTCAACGGCTTGCCCACATACAGCGTGTGACGCGTGAGCAAGCCGACGTCGACGACAGTGGTGAAAACTACCAATGAGCCAAGGGGTCTTCTTGGGCCACTGGAGCGGCTTCGGGCACCGGATATATTCGCCGTGGATCACCTCTAACTCGGGGCAGAAGATTTCTGGGTAAGTTGGCGGTTGACTATTTCAATAGTGGACATACGATGCCTCCCAGCAACATTTTCAGACCACGATTCCC
Organism: Anthostomella pinea; assembly: GCA_963556695.1. Taxonomy (NCBI): domain Eukaryota; kingdom Fungi; phylum Ascomycota; class Sordariomycetes; order Xylariales; family Xylariaceae; genus Anthostomella; species Anthostomella pinea. The sequence continues at coordinate 4,627,815 of CAUWAG010000020.1, read as the reverse complement.
GCAGACCGTCATGCTCAGCCCACTGGCCACCCTATTGCTGCCGAGATTCAAGGCGTTGAGCCCAATGGCGATCACGTCTATTGCCTCGCATACTGGTATCTCCAGCGAGGCGGTTTACGTCTACGAAATCACAGAATCGGCCTCACATCGCGAGAAAGACACCAAACACGACTGGGACGAGAGACACGTCGGCCTACCGTGAGGATGTGTGGCTGTACATAACTCGGAGAAGAAGCGTGGTAAAGAGCCGCGTCGTCGCACGCACGCACTGGTCCAAAGCCGCTGACAACCATGGCTAGAAAGAGTTCGATTTGAGTATCTTGATGTTGGAGAGGAAGCTACCAGTCTGAGATATGCTGTCGGAGAAGGCCCCGGGACACAAAACATACGGTGCTGCAGAATGATAGCGCAGTCCGTTCCTGAGCAGTCGGGAAGTCAGGCTGTTTGAGAGCTAGGGGCGTCGGAACCCAATAGGGGCAGAGCCTTAGAGGATATTGTAGGATTTGTGGCTTTGTCCCGCTCGAAGACCAGATGAGAAGCACGCCGCCAGGATTGGCATGGAATAAGTCTGGAAGATACTGAGACTTGACCTGCCAAGCTGCTCTATGTCTGTAAGGATCTCTGAGGTACGCTGCTACATGGCACATATCGCTATCTTGAACGACGACGAAAGTTTCCGTGTAGCCAACAGTGGCATGCCGACGATAAGGTATAGATCAGATACTGATGCCAGACATTAGGGGGTGCAAACTTCATAAGAGGTACTGTACCATCCGTTGCCAGGTATATGTAAGCAGGTAACGGTTCTAGGCGACAAATCCTCAAAGCATACGGCAACTTGAGCAAAAGCAAGCACAGGGTAAGAATATTCCTACTACCGTCCATATGCCGGACTGCTCAGCTCTATTGCTATTTCTTGCGGGTTTCATGATGAGTGTGTAGGTACCAACATGAAGTCACGTCTTTGAACTGGATCATTGCTGCCCGGCAAGTGAGACGAGTAGACTCAGCAACTAGAATGGACTGTTTTGTTATTATTTGGTTCTTGACTCTTGACGCTAACCCCTTCTCGCAGCCTCATCGTCAGTGTCGTGGTGTCGGCTGACCTGTTGTGAGTCGTAACCAGTAGGGAGGCAGGCTGGTGTCGGGCGAAAATGCGCGAGATAGAGATGCACATGGATTGAACCTGACGTAGATCTTGTATCGGCTCTCATGTTCTGTCGCATTAAAACTCAATATGAGGAAATACCGTGGTGTACTACCTTACCAATGAATGCTGCATCTACAGTGATTCTCCTCAAGATCTCCATCGCAATCCCTGTTAGCCGTATGAATCGAAAGAGCCGGGCTAACTGCGGGTGCGTCGACTACCGCACATGTGCCAGCATGACTTCAAGCCAGCGAACGTATCGAAGATGTCAGTCGCACGCTACTTGTAAAAGAATCCGGGCTGATGAGTCTCCTTGCGCAGTCGACTGTTCACAAGTGAAAACGACTCAACGCTGGGTCATTCAGGATAAATCGGTCATCCATGATCCTGGCGGTTGAGATCCACTGAAGGCCCGGGGGCCCCGGGTGCTAAGTTCTAACTTAAGGTCCACCTGTTAGCGCTTCCTGATAGGGCTAGAACGGGCCGCAGTGTACGGCTTAGGCTGACGCGGGGCGCCAAGCTCGGGGGCCTGGAGCTGGCTGGCGGCAAACACCTATCCATCTCATCCAACAAAACAATGCGTGTTCACCCAGTCTGGATATCGAGGATAGCCATCCTCATCCCCATCCTACCCATTGACCCTTTCGGAAATTCCGTCTTCCGACAGGATGCTATCATTCCGTTCCACGAGAGATCAAAAATGGGAACATCGACATTGCCAACTGGGGATGCTGGAGTAGTCGGATATCCGGCCCAGTGCCTAGTGCCCACAAGGCGATGCCTCTGAGGAACCTCAAAGTGAAACACTCGCACCAAGCAAGGGACACAGTAACGCTAAGGTAGGTACGTGAGAGACACAGCACAGCTTGATCATTGGCTGATTGGGCACGCCCATGACCTTGTGACATTCGTTGCCACTTGTGGTCGCGAGCATTATTTCACAGAGCCCAGGCAGCGCGAGCCAACATGCAGGCCTGTGAGGTAGGTAATGCCTACTATTATTACCATCTATCACACCTCCTCTTGATGACACTGACGAGAGGGTCATCATTCCAGCACATCCCTCAATTCAACCGGGCCGCTCACCGAGTGCGGAGACGGAGACGCGGAGAGGGTGACGGAGTAGACGAGATCCTATAGGCCAGAGCTGTTTGTTTCGTTTCTCCCGCCAAACAACTTGGCTTGCTTGGCCATCCGATCCCATTCGAGACCATGTTGGACCATCGTCGGCATTTGATTCGCTGGGAATCTTGACTGATTGCCTCTCGTCCTTTGAGGCTTTGCCATCCTTTTCATTCTTCTCGATCATGGAATGGAATGGATGACGCATGACCCTGTCGCCAATGAATATATCCCAGACACACGTATTCGGCGGCGCCCTCTCCGCCTTTCATGCCTGCCCAGTTGCCAACAAACCATTGTTGAATGCTGCAAAGGTCCAGAGGTGGCAGGCAGATCAAAGCATGTGAGCCGTCTTTGTCGGGAGATTGATTGACCATCAATGCTGTGTCCATCCGTTGTCACCTCATGGGCTGTGTCACTGTATCACCGCTCATTTCTCGTCAGAGGTGAATGAACGGGTCCAGGTATAACATACCTTAAGGTAGGTAGGCCAGCGCCAACGGGCCTTCCTGAATCCTGGCCTTCCGGCTGTCCTTTGTCTTCAATGTCCCTTACATTAGCGCTTGCCCTCTTTGTCACCGCTCCCAAGCCATTCACTCAGCCTGGTCATTCACTGCCCCGAGTAAGTGGATAGCCGATCCCAATTTAGAATCAAGTCATATAGTAGCTGACCAGCCGCAGCCGGGCAACCGCTTCCCTTGCGGCACCAACACAATCCTGTCCCCACAAAGACATCCTGCGAATCCATACCACCTCACTGCCACTTTACCTAACCACCTAGCAACAAAAAGCAGCAGCAGCGCCTCTACGCGGCATACATTTGTGTTTCATCCCTACGATCAGCAATCCTATTTCACCTACCTTCACCTACCTGTACAACCGGCAGAATGCGTTTGTCCAACATCATCTCCGTTTCTGCTCTTGGCGCCTCGGGCGTCTTGGCGCAGAATGCCACCACCGGCGTAAGAAAGCCCCTCCATCCGTGCTGATTTCCCCCTATAACGTTCTTTACTGACACTCAGCTACAGAAGCTAGGCGACGCACTCGTCGTCTCGAACAACCCTGCCGGAAAGTCGGTCATTGGCACACTACCAACCGATCCGTTCTTCAAAGCCGGCTCCCTCAACGGCAACGTGGTTGGCTCCGTGAAAGCGACTTCCGGCCCAGGCGGCCGCGGCGTCGACTACGAAGTGTCTTTCTCCAGCTTGCCTACGGAGGGTGGCAACTTTAGTATGCCATTCCGCTGTTTATCTTACTCTTGGCGATTTGTTTCATTCGCTGATACTACTCTAGGCTTCCACATTCACGATGCCCCTGTCCCAACTGACGGAAACTGCACGGGCACCCTGGCGCATCTCGACCCCTTCATCCGCGGCGAGGACCCCGTCTGCGACTCCACGAAGCCCGCGACCTGCCAAGTAGGAGATCTCGCCGGCAAGTACGGAAAGATCACGTCGGACCCGTACACGGCGAAGTTCCACGACGACTTTACCTCCCTGGTTGAGGGTGTTGGCTCGTACTTTGCCAACCGGAGTTTCGTCGTCCACTTCGCGAACAAGACGCGCATCACGTGTGCCAACTTCGCCATCCTCGACAGCAACAGCACGTACACCCCGACCCCTTCCGGTGGTGTCGTGCCCACGGCGCCTGGCTTGGTCCCTGCGGCGACGTCGACTAGACCCGTCACTGCGGCTGCCGGCGCATTGAACATCGCGAAGCACTTCGCGGTAGCGCCTGTAATGGCTCTGCTCTTGGCGCTGTAAGGACATAGCCCTCGGCAGACCTGTCCTTGTGCTAGTCCTGGCACGGTATCAATGCTTGCATTTCTCGGAGTTTCGGCGCGGGTTTGGGGGCTACTCAAATTGATATGATACGCCAACTAGGATTCTGCTTTTGCCAGCACAGCTAATGCGACGGACGAGGCGGGGAACCGTAGACATTAGATGTTGTTCAGTTGCTCTGTAACGTAGTGATGACATCGGCGGCCGACTGGCATGATGAGAGGGTCTTCATTTCACTTCCATTGTACTTTTAAGATTTCACGATAATAGATTTTCACGGCTGGACCATATCCCCCTAATCATGCTGTGAACAATTGATACTACCTAATGACTGAGACCTGTTGCACTGACGTGATGGCCCCCTTTGCCGCTAGCGATCACCGTATGCCGAGTCTGGGGACTCGGGAAGGTACGACGCCTTGTGGCCCGACAGACAGGAAGTCGCGGCTCGGCTACTCTATTAAACTTTAAAGTGGCGCGACGACGGATCTAGCCTGTCCCTGCTATAATTCCGTAGATCTGGGTGGTCTTCGAACTAAAATAAAAGGTACCAATTTCCTCCCGTCATCAACATTCCAATTCTTGTGTGAGTCGCCGTTTCTTCTACTCCTCATCTCCTCACACTGGCCACATGCACCATCATGGTCCATCAAGCTCCATTTCTCCCCCGATCATTGAGAGCATCAACGTGTTCCTACTTGACGTAATGGGGCCCGCCGACGGTCTGTGGAGTCATGCTTGCCGAGGGCCATGGGCTCTGGGAGAGGAGTCTGGGGAACCCCCCCAATTCGGCTGTTTGGCCGCTGCCGATCTGGTCAATGGGTCATGCCAGCAGCCAGGGTCATTCCGATTGCCGAGGACCCATTGCATGCAGTCAGAATCTGCGTCAGCATGTTGGATAGATACTGGTGTCGCTCTGGCCACGTACGACATGAACGGAGTATGCATTCGGAGGTACACGAGCGATGGCAAAGGTATAGGTACGCGGCACATACCTCCTTCAGCGTCACCTCTCTCGTCACTCTCGAGTGGGACAGACGATGTGTAACGGGCCGCCCACGTTCTCGCGGAAGCTCGTTGGGTCATGGACGTAATGACCGGACTGCGCAAAGAACTCCATCGAACACAGACATAACCCTGAGGCCTCCACGCTTCTCGGGCCAAGTGCCTATCCAGCATGCCAGCCCATGGATTCGGGACTGCATCGCGACCTGCACGACAATGCCAGCCATGGTACGACACGCTCACCGCTTGCTTTGATGTTGGAGCTTGTGACCTGCTTCGCATCTTCATCATCTCACCCCCAGATCGATACGGGAGTTCTCCCCTGCAATCTAAGATCGGTTTGGCGTTTATTCGTCCATTGTCTCCGGGAAACGTAGCGTCATCGTCACAGCATCACCCTCACGATTGGGCAGGAACGCCTTGCACCGTAGCACCCACACCTGCAGGTCGATATCGCCCAAGCTGGAAATGGATCTGTCTGATGCCAACCCTCCAAGGAGGCAGATGCAATATGCAATCCACTGACAGCGCAGCACTCGTTCCTCAGGGCAGGAACTTGGATCGATGCAACACACCTGCAGAACCGAATCGAGGCTAAGCTTCCGAAAGGCCAGTGCTGCCACACGCGCCTCGGTGCACCCAAACCGATCAGGAGCCAAGTGCCTATCGCCATGCTAGGCCAAGGGGCGGTCAGCTCAAGAGTCCAAGAGACCGGAGAGGTGCAGGACCCGATGCCTTTCCGCTTGAGACGTGTGCTGTCTTTTCCCCTTCGATTATTGGGCTCAACGGTCTCTGCGCCTTGATAGGTCTAGGCGGTGCTCGTGATCTCGCTGGTTCACCAGGGACGTTGCTCAAAAACGCCATTGATTCAAGAGGCGCTTTGGAGCGAACCTGACAGGCTGATATGGCCAGGGGAGCCGGTATTATACAGCTGTCAAGGTGACGATCCTGAAACCGTGCATTTGCTGGGAACGTTTACCTGGAATAAGAACGCGATTGAATGATCCAATGATGAACTTTGGCATATCGACCTGCGATTCTCGATATAGCGATGGCTTTTATGGCTGCGAGATGCCTACGACCCCTGCGTCGGGACTCGAGTGGACTGAACAGGGGGACGTAATAACAGTCATCTTATACCGACCACACCCAGCGCCTCGGAACAGTCGATAACCGATAGTTTAAATGATTTGTCTGTTTTCTCTCAGCCTTCTTCAGCTCGGTAATCACCATTATCGCGTCACCACGGAGGATTGCTGGCTTTGTTCACGCCGCATGCCAACACAGCCTTCCATTCCATGACTCTCAACTACAATGTATCTGGACAAAAGAGGCAGGTTGAGGGTCCTCGAAGCTTTCGCATAGCACTTGCAGCAAATTATGGCATGCAACCTCAGCTCCATGCTCACCGACTATCACTCACACCTAGCAAAGATGGACTACGTGGACAATGACCTGAATCATGAGATCTTGCAGCAGTTGCATTCGCCACCCCCCCCCCCCCCCCCCCCCCCCCCCGAGGCGCAATTCCGCTCAGACGTCTTGGCCGCTATTTCACGGTATGCGGAGGTCCCAAGCGTTGGCTAGGGCTCGACGACGCTTCGTCACTCCTGCAGCGCCGGTGCAACCATCATCGTCCACAACGACTTCCTGAAAGGAGAACTACTTTGTCCACAGCAAGGTTTCGAATTGGTAGATCCGTTACCCAACAGGCTGATTTCCCAGTCCATGTTTCGGACGAATCCAATCGGTAGTCGTTGGATTGAGGGACTGCCGCTTACCAGGACCGCAGCCTGTCGATGAGAGGCTCTTCGGCAAGTGTAGGAGTATTGTGATTATTCGTCTGAGCCTCGATATCCTTATCTGCATATGTGGGTAGATTCGGTCGCAGCCTCATCTACGTGCCATGCATACCGACAGCGCAGAGGTGTGCGAGAACCTGACAAGCCGTGCCAATCATGGGGTGCTCGTTCGACACCATGCATATCCGACGCTTGGGTACCATCTCTCATTTTGCATCGCAGCATCCAGGGTCCCATGGGTGCCTCTCGGCGTTTCCACGAGTCTCGTGTGGGAAGAAGTCCCGCTACCGTTTCTCACGCCTCTCCTCAGCAGACTTGTACGGCCGTAGTACTGACATGTCCATGAACAACCGTTGGTTGGAGGAGGCCCCTCGTAGTTTCGATGGTGCTGACAATCCTGAATGGGAAATGCTACTCTGTGTGACGACTCCTTGAATGGTCACGTCTGCTCCCCTGAGCACATCACAAGGTGCCCAATATTTGCCTCTCAGGGGGCCTTGCACGCGCGTCATCCGATCGCGAGAAACTCTGTACCAATACTGGGCTCCGTCATTTTCCCTTGTCAACTGTCCAGACCGAGCCAACATCCACCCGGACACTTGTGTGCGTTGGAACCTCCTAGTTCTCATTACCTCCAAGCAACCAATAGGCGATAAGAATCCTGCCCTGCACACCGCGCCACTGTTTCGATGCTGACATAGTTTCTTTAGACGAGGTAGGGTGAATATCACCCGCGTCCCTTCCCGTTAATCCTGCTTCGGAACCCATGCATCGTGTGATATGGTTGCAGGTCGCTTATAAAGATGCTTGCTGGTCCGAGGGAGCTGTCACAGCCCCTGATGGAGAAGCCCGGGGTCGGTCAGTTGTTATAAGATCCGCCGCATCTCACGGAAATCTAACCCGTGTAAGTGGCACTATCGGTCCTTCATTCAACCTCCTGTCTTCATACTTGTACCAGGGTCTTGAAAGCTAGTCATCACAGATCCTTTCGCTCGAGCCAATGCCGTTCCTCACCATGGCGAAAGGGTACAACAGCGATGTGGAGGCCATGCGCTTGAAGGAGTACCCACACATGAACGATGGTGAGCGTTACATCTGCACTGTGCTCCTCATATTCTAACTACATGAAGGGGTGTACCTCGATCACGGGGGCGCAACCATTTATGCCAAGTCGACTGTGGAGTCTTTCGCTTCGAAGATGGTGACGAACTTGTACGGTAATCCACACTCGGAGAACTCGCCAGCTAGACTGTCTGGAGATGTCGTTGATCAAGTTCGCGAGAAAACACTCGAGTTTCTCGGCGCAAGCTCTGAAGACTTCGACTTGATATTCGTGGCCAACGCTACGGCGGCCATCAAGCTCGTTGCGGACTCTTTCAGGGACCTCGCCGAAAAGACTAAAGATCGCAGATTCTGGTATGGTTACCACAAGGATGCGCACACTAGCATAGTCGGCGTGCGAGAGTTGGCGTACGGACAATCACACTGTTTCGAGAGCGACCGAGAAGTCGAAAGCTGGCTTCATGCTCCTCAGACCAGCTTCGTCGATCACTACAGTCCGGCTGGCCTGGGCTTATTCGCATACCCAGCGCAGTCCAACATGACAGGAAGAAGGTTACCGCTGTCCTGGTCGTCGCAGATACGAGGATCAGAGCATCTACAGAATACCTATACACTGTTGGACGCGGCGGCTCTGGCCATGACTTTCCCAATGGAAACCGTCTTCCGACACGCCGACCGAGCACCGGACTTCACCTGTCTGTCACTCTACAAGATATTCGGATTCCCTGACGTGGGGGCTCTCATCGTCCGAAGAGAGTCAGGACATATCCTCACACTCAGGAAGTACTTTGGTGGAGGTACGGTGTCTATGGTTGGCACCCTCGGCGAAAACTGGCATCGGTCGAAAGGTCTTCAAGCGCCAACATACAAGCTTCACGAGGGCCTCGAGGATGGGACGCTGCCCTTCCACAGCATCCTTGCCCTGGGCGAAGCCATTGACGTGCACAAGCGACTTCATGGCTCGATGAGCAGGATCTCCGAGCACACTACGTACCTCATGTCCAGGCTACACCGCGGCATGGCCAAGCTGTGTCACAGCAATGGCCGACCACTATGTCGAATCTACAACGAGAACAGGGACTTTGAGGATCCCAACAAGCAGGGCTCGGCCATTGCCTTCAACGTGCTTCGTGCGGATGGGCATTACGTCTCTTACACGGACGTGGAGCGCTCAGCCAATGCTGCCCGTATATACATCAGGTCTGGTGGTAAGTATTAATACAATAGGAGAAATTGGTTCTCATCGCTGACTCAAGACTTGAACAGGGGTGTGTAATCCTGGTGGCATATTCACGTCGCTTGGGTATGAGCCATGGATGACAGAACGTGCCATGTCAGCCGGGCATCACTGCGGTGCACATGGGATCTCTATCATTCACAGGGTCCCCACAGGGTGCGTTAAAAATTTGTGGCATTATCTATCGCTCATCGTCGAAGATTTGGGCTTACCTTGATGACTGCATAGGATCGTTCGCGCAAGCGTCGGGGCTATGTCAACGAAACAAGACGTGGACACCTTCCTCAACTTTCTACGCGTAGCCTTCATCGAGGCCGACAAAGACTGCGCATCACCCACGACGTCAGCTCTGTGCTCGGTTCAGCCCAATCTCCTGTCACCCGACTTTTCCACCGAATTACCACCGGCACTCTGCTCGATCCGCGTGAGCTTCCGCCCCCACGCCCTCTTGCACATCACATCAGATTAGCCCCTGAGTCGGTCCCGAGGACGTCTCCCTTCCAGCTGCACGACATGGTACACGGATTCGCCGATGTCAGGTAGGTCTGACGTGCATCAAATAGTCACCTTTTACCCCCAGCTTTGCAGGGGTCAAACGTGATGTTGGATATTCGGCTTCTTTTCACGCGTCCTTGGATCGGATCTTCATTCATGGTTCTTTGCTTACGGCTTGGCATCATGTCTATTCATAGCACGTATAGCAGGTGTGTGGTCCCGCGCTCTCAGCTTAGTCAGATGTGGTGTACGGATATGGTATTGTTAGGGTCCTGGTGACTAATGCCCTCTTTTCCTTTGACCGTTCGCTGTAGGCGTCATTTTTCTTATCACATGTTCCAGTCATGTACAGATTTGGAGGGTATTGGGTAGCAACGCTGGACAGGGCACTAGATAGGGTACAACTGGGCAGGCAAACAGGTCGCTATCTATTATCTCATTTCCTCAATAGATTGGATGAAACACCCACATCGCATCGCATCGCCTTGAGAAATTCGATGTCCGGACAGGAACCTGCATCCTGCAGCGGGACCTGATGGCCGAGTCTAGACTACCTCCCCAGTTCCCCTCCAGGTCGCGCTCACCCACCACCACCACGGCGCTCCGTGATATCCCATCCCGTCTTTTTGCCCTCTTCGGTTATGCAGGTGTGACTGCCTGCATGGTACCCTCAGCCCTCCGACAAGGCGCAAGGCGCAAGGCGAAAGGGGCAGGTCAGGCGCAATACGTGCACAGCAGTTCAGCTCGCTGCGGGTGGTGCTTCGTCTTGAATATCACGAGGCAGGTAATAAATAAGCACCTCAGAGGTACGCTGGTAGTTGAAACACCCTTGTACCCTGTCACCCCTATTCATCTTCCCGACTGTAGGGTGCGGGATGCATGCACACCTGCTTGTACATGGTGTGACTATGTGGGTTGGTTCTCTTCAGTGGGAAGGCTGCGGCTTTCCTACGTTCCTGTGATAAGGGGGTGAGATGGGGCTCATCCGAGGGATGAGGATGGGGATGGAGGTTAAGGATTGCATCCCAGACTGATGAATGCGGGCGAATAAGACTAATAGGGAAATGGTTCTGGGGATAGGTTGGATGGGAATGGGGGTTGGGGTAGGTTGTTGGGTAGTTTATGTAGTTGGCTGTTGGTATATCTAAGGTAATCATGGTAGGTTTGGAAGGTGTTTGGACGGTGTAGTGTTGTTAGTGGCGGGTGTATATGCACCTTTTTAAGGTTCGGCCGAGGGCACTTATGTTAGGGCAGATGCGTCGCGTGTCTGCCCGTGTCTGCGGGTGGGCGTGTGACGTTCATGCGCATGTGTATAGATGTATGACCCCTGCGCCGTCTATTGGACGTTGAGTCGAGAAGGGGGTTCATGTCAGACCCTACCCAAATCGAATCGAAACGAAACCAGACGACGCGACGCGAGGACGCATATTTCGGGTCCCTTTCGGATACGGGCCGGAGTATATCGTGGCCCACCGATGAGCCGGCAGCCTGTCTTGCATGTGTTGGATGTATTGATAGCTGTGGCTCCATCGAGGTGTTGTCTCGGCGCGCTCGAAGGATCATCTGCAGTCCTACAGCGATGTGGTGTTTGATGAACGCCCTGATGGCTTCTCATTTTTCCTGTGTCTGTCTCGCTGCTGGAACACCGTCGCTTGGAGCTGCTTCATTAGCCCACAATGGGACAGGTGCTTGCACATGAGTCCAGCTACCTATCCCAGATCCTTGAGAGAACCGCCTCTGACACTCGGCCAACGTGTTATTGCCTCGAAATCTTTGATCTGCTACCGTAGCATTCTGCAAATTGGATTGCCCAATCCTGGACTCATGTCTCACGCGGTGACTCTACCTGAAGGGGCATTGTAACAATCAGTGGCCATATCGTTTGACCGGTTTGCCCCTGATTGCCCCCTGATTGCTCCAACTCGGGCCTGGATGGGTTTGATATGTTGCCCGCGTCTTCTGTGCCATCGACTCAACTGTTGCTAGGCATCCAACGCGACCAATCCTCAATTTGGACTTCCAAGGGTTGCAGAGGATGTGCCCCTTCTGGGGTCGCGTAGCTTCGATTAAGCGTGCCGAGATTGACGGGACTGTCGAGGTTGGTCCCAGGCCCAACAGCAGCTGCATCCATACAGGGGCCGATGCAATACCACCACCCAGTGCCTTTCGAAAGCGGCATGAAGGCGTACCAACGTCGATGGCAGATTGTCACAGAAACCTCGCCGGGTCTGCCCCTGAAATTAGCTTCTCCAAGTCTGAGGCTTCTCACTGCAACGGGCAAGGTTGCTGATACCCCGTCACTGTCCTTCGGGAGCGTGGACTCTGACTCCTGGATCGTGGTCGATACCATACAGGGAGTCGCAGGAGGTGAAGGGTTGAGTGGTAAGTATGATCTGATGATGCCTACAGCCTTGCGCCCTCGGGATGTTGGTGCGGCGACATCGATCCAAAAAAGCAGGCGAAGGAGAGGAGGCCATTGTGGTGATGGTCAAGATCGAAGGCTACCTGCTGTGCCGTAGCATGGTCACACCTGGAAACTTCCCACATACGTCTCGAACTTCATTGTAGCGTCGAGCGCTTGTTTATGTCTCGAACACTTCCCTGATCGATGGTCAACGGCTCTCCAGGTCTTGCCATTGATAAAGGTGCTCAGCAGGGCTCAGGGGATCGTAGAGCAGCTGAGAGACCATAAAAGGAAGCCGTTCATAGACATGGGACTGATAGATATCTAATAGGGGGTCCGTGTCTACATTGAAAAGGAGAGAGAGAAGCACGGCGGGAAAGCGGGTCATGACTATTACGTAGTCTACAGCGGTCACGTCACCGGCAGCAGCTACCCGGGAATTGTGGATAAGCCATACAAAGCCCCGTCGATCTCAGACACAGGTGACGCTACCTGACTACATCAAATCCATTTACGGGTGACAAATTCATGTCGAAAGCATACAGCATGGGACGGGTATTCATCACAGGCTCCTCGGACGGCCTCGGCCTCATGGCCGCCAAGAAGCTCGTCGCCAACGGCCAGACCGTCTACCTGCACGCGCGAAACGCCCAACGTGCCGATGACGCAAGGAAGGCATGTCCGGGCGCAGCCGACGTCCTCCTCGGCGACCTGTCATCCATCAAGGAGACCAAGGCCCTCGCCGAATCCGTCACCAAGCTCGGGCCGCTCGACTGCATCTTCCACAACGCGGGCCTGTACCTCGGCCCGTACCGCGCGCAAGCCGAGGGCTACCCCTCCATGTTCGCGGTCAATGTCCTGGCGCCGTACATCCTCACGTGCCTGATCCCTCTGCCAAAACGTCTCGTGTACACGAGCTCGGACAGCCACTGGGGCGGTAGCACGGATCTGTCGGACTTCGGGTGGCGCGGGCGCGGCGAGTCGGGCTTCAGCGCCGGCAGTGCCTACGCCGACACCAAGATCTACAACACCATGTTCGGGTACGCATTCGCGCGGCGGTTCGGGCCGCGGGGCACGACGGCGCACTCGGTCGACCCCGGCTGGGTGCCGACCAAGATGGGCGGCGCAGCGGCGTCGGGCGACATCAGCGAGAGCGAGCGGCTGTACGTCATGCTGGCCGAGGGCGCCGGCGAGGCGAAGGGCAAGAACGGATGCTTTTGGGAGAACGGGAAGAAGGGGCCTGCGCAGTCGAAGAAGGATGCGTGTGATGAGGGGGCTCAGGAGGCGTTGTTGAAAAAGCTGGAGGAGGTGACAGGGGTCAAGCTGCCGGAATGAGCGATGTCGTGTGATTAAGACCTTCCGGTCGCTACAGTGGCGGCCAATATTTCGAGCAGGGCCCCCCTATATAGGACCTTGCTTCTCACGGGCAAACATACCAAACATCAGTGATCGCTCATGTCAACATACACCTAACTTATATCATTACCTCCATTACCTTTGGATCAGTGTGCCACATATACGAGGACCTCGTAACCTCAGCGTCAATTATCACCTCTACCAACATTCCAAGCCTGGTGAGAATTTGCGCTCCTGAAACCCTTCCCCTTCCAGCATCAGTCAGGATCTTATACGACTCGGTGTTATCTTAGGATACTCTGAAGGCCATGTGCTCACTACCTACCTTACATCAGATTATATAAAATGTCTATGGACTACCTGATACGTAGTACCGTCGTTGGGGTACCATGAACGCAGCCAGTACATGACGACATACGTGACGGGTTAAGCACCTGCAGTTTCTCCAGCTCCCTTGCCCGTCGCAGCTGCCGTAATGCGGTCAGGCAATGGAAGCCCCGGCAGGCACATTAGCTTTAGATAGTAGGTACGTATGTGTAGGTACCTGCCTTAGGCACAGAGGATATGATACATGGCATTGGTGGAGTTGTGCGACGCCGGTGAAAAGCAATCCCGTTCATGTTGTGCTAGAATCCAGCAGACCAAGTGAGTTCCGGAAGCATCCCCTACTCTGTGTTTCTGGCCGACACAGCCAACGCATCCGACTCCTCCAGATTGTACGCAATTACTGTCTCCAGTTGCTTCCCTACATAGCTCGAAGTTTCATGGGATAGTAGACCCGGCACCCCGACATTGGCTTTCACGACCACTACTTGACGACATGTCGACGCCCTGGGCCTCACCCAAGATGGCCTCGACCGGCGCTGAGCAGATCAACACCTCCGCAATCGAGGCAGCTATAGTTTCAGCCTGCAACAAGGTTAAGATTCACCTTGCAAAACTCTTCGACAACCAGCTCGTCCAGCTGAGGGCCGAGTTTGATTCCACCGTTCGAGCGTTGGTAAACACATCGAGACCACGACCTGTCCCAGTGATTCCCGACCCTGCTCTTCTCGGCGGACCTTCTCATTTCAAAGTATGGCTCCTATCTCTGGAGGGGAAACTGAGCATTGACGGCGACGCTCTTGGCACACCCGAAGCCAGAGCCTACTATGTCTTCAGTCGTCTTGAGCCCACACTCCAGGAGGTCGTCGTTCCCCATTTAGTACACGCGAAAGCCACCCAAACCTGGGATTATCAGGCCATCATCGATGTTATCAGCCGAAATTTCGACGAGTCCGGTCTCAGCAAGTCAGAGTCCAGAGTGTCCGAGCCAAGTGCTCACCAGGGCCCCGAGAAAGCAACCGCTCCGTCCGTCGACTCGTCCCAGGAGACAGACACCAAGTCGGATTCCTCGACTCTGGTATACAGCCATGAGCCTTTTGCCACCTTTCAGCAGCGTGTTGTCGACTTTGCGCGTAAACATCTTTGGGTAGACGCAGCTCCTGGGGATATCAAAGTGGAGCGACTGAAAGGAGGCTCGTACAACCGCGTCATCGGTCTCGCTCGCCAGGCCGCTGATCAACCCGACAAAGAAGTTCAGTACATATTGAGAGTCCCTCGGCTCGATGCAGACACTCTGGACCGCGACGTTGCAACTCTGCGCTTCCTGCAACGCCACACCAGCATTTCCGCTCCTAGAGTCATCACTTTTGACGAGACTCGCCAGAATGAATTGGGACTTCCTTACATGATTCAAAACCGCATCCCGGGAGCTGACCTGGCGGATATTTACTCTGGCCTGAGCCACAAGGGGCGATGCAGGGTAGCGCGGGAGCTTGGTAGTTTTTACCGGCAGATGCTGGCTATCCGTAGCAGCATGGCTGGGCACTTTATGCTTTCAGTTTACCACGAGGACTTGGAGGCACCGCTCTACATTACTCCCTTCGAATTCAACGACCGCACGCTATCTAGGCAATACGATGATTCTTCCCCAAGTCAATCGACACTGGACATGCTCACGACGAGCTTCAAGGCTCGAGGCTACGGACCCTTCTGGAACGTGGCTGCAGAGCCATTTCTGTACCATGGCTTCAGAATTAGACGAGAAAGGGTGGTTCTCCGATGTTCCGAACTGCCTCGCCCACCTTGATCTTGAACCCCGGAACATCATCTTCAATTCAGGGGCCGTTGAAGAGTCATCCGCAGTTTCTGTTCTTGACTGGGACAAGGCCATCCTTGGTCCCATGTTCATGGCCTGTGCTCCGCCTCTCTGGATCTGGGGCTGGCTTGACGACGAAGAAGAAAACAAGGACGAAGACGAGAGGACTGCCAATGATGACCCCCCGACTCCAGAAGCGCTTGAGTTGAAGCATCTTTTCGAAGAGGCTGCCGGGCCAGAGTACAGACAGTTTGCCTACGAACCTGCTTATCGGTTTGCAAGGCGGCTCGTCCTATTTGCTGTCAATGGCGTGCGGTCTAAGGAGCATGATAAGGAAGCCGAAGCAATGCTAGAAGAATGGGCAAATTTTTGCTATGATGAGGGCTAGTTGTAATGCCAGTCAGTCGGACCCGAAGCCGTAACGAAACATCACGGGGCGGTTATCGTATTCCGTATTTTGGTTGTCCCAACCCAGCAGTCCCCCACGACTGACAACGGGAACGAGAGCTTGCATGATTTGGCTGGCTCCAGTGCGAGCCATACCGGTCTCGATTGAGTACAACAGGGCACGAGAGAGCTCTGATGAAGTCATGTGAGACTGCACGGTGCCATTAGTTGGGTGGTGGGTTGTTACACCCGTTCATAATACTACTTAGTAACGGTTTGTATGCCGTCGTATTACCTAGATAGTTCTGTTAGCAGATCGTGGCAGCCGTTTAGGCGAATCACGTACTACTATAAAACGTTCTCCCAATGTAATAGATATGCGCTTCGTGGTGTTGATCAGCCCGGTCTGGCCATACACCCCTTTTGCGGCATGTACGACACTCTGTCCTAGCGGCATATAATGCCTGGTGTGATGCCAATCTGCTAGGTTTGATAACATTCACCAACCTGCCTTCCTGGGCCAATCCGGAAATATCTTACAGCCCCCAACACGGAATCAGTATGGGAAAACGTGGTCGCACAGGCGGCACCCACCGTTGCCCCAATAAAAGCGAGGGGAACTGCCGGGGCATTACGCACAATCAAGTCGCCTGCATGCAGGACCAAGGTTGTTATAAATGCATCGCTCCAGAAAGGTACGGAGCTCCATCGCCGGCTTCAAATTTTATATGCTAACAAATAGGCTCTAGTTAAGAGCTTCACTCCCAGGGGTTGCAGCCAAACTCATACATAACACTCTTTACCTTTTCGGTGGTACTTTGAACGGCAAAGGGGCTTAAGCGCTTGACCAGTATGTTGCAGTCTCCTGTTGTGAGCTTCTCGCCTGTGACATTCTGTTTGATGCCCCGGATTGCAGGCTGGTCGAGATGGATGGTTTCGGCGCAGCGGAAAGCGTGTGGCGACGAACATAGAACTACCTTATCTAGAACTACCTAGTTGCACTCACAATCGTGTGATATCTGCACTGCTTGGACACGTTCATGACAGCGCCACATGAGCTTGCACATCCCCCTTTGACCCATGGTGTCTGAACTGATAGGGCGGCCTCTTTCGCACAGGAGAACAGCCAGGAAGGTGGCGCCCTTGTACATACCTAGTATTGCTCGAAGTTATAGTTGTGGACAAAGTAGTCTCTTCGCGGAATCACCTCAAATTTGAGGAAAAAGAGCAACCTGGATGGCTACAATGCCACCACTTGACGGTGGCAACGGTGGCCCGAGCAGCTTTGGTCAGGTAGCAAAATTCATGGGTCGATGTCGAGTAAATAGGCCATTATAAAGAATTCCGAATAGCTGCGAAAGAACGTTAGCTAAGGCGGATCAGGTGCTTCAGCGACAAGATGTGCTCGATCGAGTTGTTAATAGGGGCAAACATCATGCCATGATTCGCGACCCTTTAAGCCATAAGAGTTTTACAGGCCACGTGCGATGCGCTCGACCAGCCTCAACGTCTGTCTTCCTTCTCATCAACACGTTACCCACGGTTTCAAGTCTATGATTAGACGCATAGGTATCAGACCATTGACGGGTTCAGTCTATCACTCTAATGGTACCACATGGCTTGGATGCTGGCCTGAGTATTCACATGGATGGTTTCATAAAACTCTTCACCCTCACCTACCAACCAAGGTTGATGAATCGGTAAACGTTAAATTGATATTAACATCCTCCTCGTCCTTGCGAGATCGTACTGTAAACTTTTCTTGGAACCGTCAAGCTACTTAGCTACATGTTCTATCCCGAGTCTATTGTAGCCCAATGAAAACCTCCATTCGCTAAGTATGCCCGAACACTCCAGATACAGTTTCACAGGTAGGATAGTATAACGGCCAGACCCATCAGCACAAACACACATGCCCTACTTACACCCTAGATATCCCTCTTTCCATGTTTCAGCATAAAGTCCCTCTTGTCATCCGTAGACTCCAACATTCCGAACGCTCTGCCTTCCTTCGAGTCGATACTAATGTGGCGGATCTCGCTCGAGTTCCCGTCTTGGTAGGCGTACGAGTCTGGCTTCACAAAGCGAACATTGTTCCCTCTGCACACGACGCCGCTAAAACTAGGGTGAATCCGAGAGAACCAGGAAGTAAGGAATGATCCTGTTCCAAGACCATCGCGCCCGAGATATCTGCCTCGTCACCACGCCCATCGAGACAAGGCCCTTTCTCCTTCTTCAAGAATTCTATACAACCCTGGGCTTCCACGTCCTCCGGATGTTCAGGAGGGTTCGAGCCAAGTCCGTAGACAGCCAATCCCTCCTGACTCTTGTGGCTCGCGCTGTCGAATAGACGAGTACGTTCCCCGCAGCAGACGCCAAAGCTTGTGCCCACGCACGAAACACCCAATCTGAGATCTTTTTCGTTGTCTTCGCATTTTGTGTTACGAAACTTGCCTCTCGACATCCATATTTGTGATAGTTAATCTTTCGTCTTCTCGTGGCTGGAGGGCGGCCGAGCGTGGTCCGTTGCGCAAGCTCCTAGCTGCAAGGGGAGTGGCGTGTAGGAGAGCAGCGGCAAGCAAAGCTTGAGTTGGTTTCATCGTGTATGGGGGTTTACACAGTCAGCTAGATAGAGTTTGATTGGTGTGCGATATAGGGAACAAGGAACTCGACCATCGTCACTACTGTACTAGGCATGGGGAGGCGAGTCTTCCAGTCCATTTCATATTATATGGCTTTCTATGTTACTTTGAAACCATAAAGGTATGTTCGACAGCAAGACCGGAAAGAGTGATAAAATCAAGCCTGGAAGGAGGTGTGGCGGCTTCGCCATCACTATTACCAACCGCATCGCTACCCTGAGAGTTTAAGCTATCACGCTAGAATTACTACTAATTAGGTACTTGGTTTAACCCTCACTTAGGGCAGTGACGATAGTACGGGGGAACACTCCTATTGTTATTTATTATGACTTTTTAAAAACTCACATTGCTCTATCACAGCGGTTTGAATACGGCCAGGTCAGCCCGTCTCATTCCAAGTGCGCTCCTATATCCCTCTTCTCAGTCTTCCGATCAGATTCTGACCAGCCCTGCGAACTCTCTTGCGGTTTGCTTTGCAGATTCCTCGATCTGCTTTATTCCTTCGCTCTCGATGTTTGGGACTCTAACGATGCATATCGCATTACATGCATCGGTGCCATTGGTATTTATAATCATAAGAGAGATGCGTTCGTTCTCTCTTGAGTCTGTATCCTTGACTATAACGCCGCAGCAAGCAGCAATTGGTCAGTAAAAGGCTCTCGATATTTAAAACGTTCTTATGACAATATACCTTTTTCGAGCAACGAACAATTGCTCCCTTGAGAGTTGTAATAGTGATTTGCGCATACACCGGAGAATCTGTCGCAGACTGATTTAGCCGGGACTACGCACTCCGAAAATATGCCATTCCCAGACTTGCAACCCGCACAAGGCACGGTTGCCAGCTTCACCGTGACTTGGATGAGCGCTGCCGCGATATTCGTTGACCGCTTGCTATTGAACCGCCCTCGCAACGACAGTCGAATAGGCCGCACTGGTCGACAGTCGTGCAGGAGAAGTGATATCCTCTTATCCGGATTTGGACTTGAAGCTTGGAGGAGTCCATTTCGGACGAGCTGTTCATACGCTGTCTTCTCCAATCCCTCTGCATGTGTATCGAAGGTTGCCGGGGGGGTTGCGGGTGGCGCAGTAGAATGCACAGAAACGACAGGGGGTACACTGGAATCGGAGCGGTCGGAGCGGTCGCGGTTTTGAGTCGAGGTTTCAGTTGGACTGAAGGCCAAGGGTACGCTCGGAGATTGTCTGCGCTTGTCGATCCCAGAGATGCCGACACCATTGTTGTCCATCAATGCTAGGTACATCAAACAAAACACATCGACACGGGCACCTGGTCATCCATTCCGTGAATGCGGCAAGAGGACAAAATAGTGCAGGCCCTACAGAGTTAGCCATTAACCTGGCTAACTATAAAGGAGAACAAACAGACATCATTCTGATACAAGAGCCCTGAGTCGGCACACCACCAGGCAGAAGAATAGGAGTAAAGACACACCCAAATTATGATATATATCCCCCGGTTGATTCCTGGGACAGCAACAGTACACGACCCAGATCTCTTATCTATGTAGGAAAACATCTTTAAGCGGATCAATTTCGGCCTTATGCTACACAAAATATCACTTGGGTTAAGGTACAAGGCATTACATTTGCCAGTGTCTACTGGCCATATGACAACCCACAGGAAGTGGATGACATTCTGGAAGTATGGACTCCACCTTTTGGCTGCGTTATAGCTGGAGATTTCAATGCTGGCGACACATCCTGGGACTCGAGCAATCCAGGATATCATGGTGGTGTCATACTTGCACAGACTATGGCAGACCACGGACTGGATCTGATTTCTGAACCAGATGTCCCGACACATGATGACGGAAATGTACTAGATCTGGTGTTCTCAGATGTCCCCATGGCTGAAGCCTCAGTCAATAATGCACTTCAGTGCACCTTAGATCATAAGACATTACGAATAGTCATTCCAATTCAGGGAGATCTGGACCGAGTCCCCAAGGCCAATCATTAGATAGTACCAAAAGATAAACTACAAGAGCTGGCAGATAATGTCCAAACCAGGATTCATGAACTCCCCCGGCTGGGTGTATCCCCTGGCCAGGTGGATGCCTTTACACAAAGCTTGATCAACATGATCCAAGGCTGTATCAGAACAGTGGGCAAAAAGCCCCGTCAATCTAGGCCCACTGCTTGGTGGAATGATGACTACAAAGCAGCTATTCAGACATACAGGGCCCTTTCTAAACAGACTATAAGTCAAGAAGGGCGGATTCAGCCCGACAAGAATTTCGCTGCATAGTTCGGAAAGCTAGGAGAGAGTACTGGCAGACTCTAATCAATTCAGCAACTGAGCCAAAGGACCTATATAGAATCGTCTCTTGGCACAAGCTATCAGCAGGATTGCGTTCCCCTCTAATCATCATAGGAGACCAAATATTTGAGTCATAAGAGAGCAAGGCAAATACACTACGCTCAGCCACGCTTGAACGAAGTACCTCAGACAATGATATCATCGACCCCTGGTTCGCTCAGATCATACAACCCAAGCCATACATCCCCCTTGAATACCATGTCGGACTGGAAGAGGCTGAAGGGTGCATTTTAGGGACCAAGAGCAACTCACTGGGAGTAGATACCCTCACAGTACGGATTCTGAAAGCTTGCTGGCCATTCATTGGGGAACATATCAGAGCCCTTTTTCAGACCTGCCTACAGATTGGACACCACCTTAAACCATTCAAAATAGCTGAGGTAGCGATGATCCCAAAACTAGAAAAGAAAGACTACTCCAATCCCAGGGCCTACAGACTAATATCGCTACTGTCATGTCTTGGCAAAGGCCCAGAACGACTCATCACGAAAAGAATTACCTGATTTATTGTCAAACTTAGAATTCTAGCTCCACAACATTTTGGAGCTCTACCAAAGCGCTCTGCCACTGACCTGGTAACTGTACTCATACACGATATTGAGCAGGCCCTTGACCAAGGTCTCGTTACAACGGTAGTCACGTCAAATGTGAAAGGGGCTTTTGATGCTGCTTTAATGGGACGGCTGGTGGTTCGCATGAGAGAACAGGGCTGGCCGGGCTTTTTCATAAGATGGGTCCAGTCATTCATGTCCGAGCGGTCCGCAAGGGTTCGGTTTGAAGGTATTGTGACCAATATTAAAGCTCTCACTTGTGGGCTACCACAAGGCTCACCAGCCTCTCTAATCCTTTATATGCTATATACAGAGCCAATCTGTGCCTGACTTGGTAGGAAAAAAAGACGCTTTGGATATGCAGACGACCTAGCGACTCTCTGTATTGGAAAGAACCTTAAGGAAACAACTATAGAGGCTTCTGAAAATCTTTACTTACTTAATCAATAGGGACATAATAACGCTATTAAATTTGACCCTGACAAAACTGAGATCATGCACTTCTCAAGGAAAAAGAACTCAGACAACCCTCCAGTCCACCACAAGACAATAAACAAAACAGCAAAGGACTCCATGTGATGGTTAGGTGTCTTCCTAGATAGAAAACTAAACTTCAAAGATCACGTTTCTTACTGGACCAAAAAAGCTAATAAGGTAGCAAATCACCTTCGAGGACTATGCAACACAGTCAAGGACTTCCAGTAAAGTTAACCAAGAGGGCTGTGAAAGCTTGTGTTATTCCTATTCTTACACACGGCCTGGAGGCCTGGTACCCAGGAATCAAGAAAGTTGGGAGCTTAGGTGGGACATTAGCATGTCGTATTAAGGGGCTTCTTGGAACAATAGATGCCGTACTACGAACGGCGATCAGGGCTATCTTGTCAGTCTGGAAAACACACCCTGGACATATCCTACACTTTGAATCGCAGATTCCCCCAGCAGGAGTTCTTGCAGAGTCAATAAGACAACGTCACGGCCTCTGACTAAAACGAATAGACCAGAGACACCCTCTTGTTGGCAGGCTCCAAATACAAGCTCGCAAGAATCCAACAAGGCTACAAAGGAACTTCTAGCTAGTCCCTGACTTCCAGAGACCAACACTTACCAGGCTATCATAGAAAAAGCCCCTAATCCGTAAAAACAAAGACAAAAAAACAGAGCTCTTTAAACAATGGCTACAGGAGAGAAACGTGAACACTGACCTTGTCATCTATTCAGATGGATCACAGTTGGACGACCAAGGCACAACCCGCACTGGATGGGGTTATACCATCAGGAAAGGCGGCACTACACAAGAAGTATACCGGGGAAAGGGCAGACTTCTCTAAGCAGAAGTAGTAGATACTGAAGTCCATGGTGCTCTCCAAGGTCTTGTAGCAGCCAGGGCAATTAGACACGGAAAATAGCTATATGTCTGCCTGGACAACACATCAGTGATAGATGGGCTCAATGGGACTCCACCCAAAACATCACAGAACATTTTTCTATGATTTCAAGAATTTGTCACAGCACACACTCCTGGAGTGACCGTCAAATGGATTCCTGGACACAGAGATATTGATGGCAACGAAGCTGCCAATACACTAACAAAAAAGGGTGCCATGCTAAAAATAAACACAATAAATCTTCCTATAATCTCTTAGGTCAAGAGAGATCTCAAAAAAAAGGGCAAGAAAGAGTTCAACCAATAATAAAAAGACCGATCAGAACCTAAATATTAAGAAATATACTCACATATAATAACTAAAAGAGACTTTATATCTTTTAAGAAGAGTACTTTATACAGACTTCTAGCGGCCAGATCTGGACATGGCGACTTTGCCAGATACCATGAACGCTTTGGGCATACAGACTCGAATAATCACTGCAGCTGTGGTAAAAAGAAAACACCATAACACATTTTTTTTTGTAAGAGGCTGGGAAAAAACCGGCTGTTGTCTAGGTACTCGCCTAGGACAGCTTGTTTACAATACTTAGGGGAGAGGAGCACAGAATGGGCAAATTTCGTGGAGAAGAGCAAGTTCTTTTCAACAATCTGCCCCCGATAGATAGCTTTTCTTGAAGGATCAGATAGATGACCCCAAGGTCATACCGCCACAACAACGGGGATAGGCTTATGAACGGGACTGACTGTACTTATTATCTTGATACCTCCACAACCCTGCGATGAAGAGGCTCTGAGAGGCGTGGTTTGCACTACTGAGAAGCGATCCCCCACGTTAAATACAATCAATCAATCAATCAATCAAGTCTGCGCTTGTCGTTGCTTTGAGATTTGTTACTGTGTGTGTCATACACACGCCGCGGCCTCTTCACTGGCGGCGGACGCCAAAGTCTAAGTGAAAACTGTGGGTCGCCATCTGAATTACTGCCTATGTTGCTCCCATCTGACTCAGACATGGAAGGTCAATAGCCCGTATGACCTGAGCCTCAGGGTAATGAAATACGACACTTAGTATCGTATTTAGGTCATACGATAGGATAGTATGGAACAGGGGTATAAAAGTGGGACTCTTCAATATAAGTTAGACAGTTTTAAATAAAGAAAAGAATTAGTTACAGAGTTATTTCGCCGTTTTTCGAAATTTTTTTTCTTTAATTAAATATGAAACATTTAATATTAAAGTATCAGATGTTGGATCCCAGATATAGTGCCCTTAGGTGCAGTACCCACTAGGGGGCTGCCAGGAGACCAGTTGATCCACCCTGGCATGGTGCAGTATAGTATTTAGCTGTAGATTAGCCCTGCCAAACATACTTGAGAATGACAACAATATTTGCAGCGACCGCTCACACCCACAAGGCTTGTGACCTTTCTAGAATCTCACATGGTAGCATCTCGTTCAGTTTACTATTGAGTTGTTGCTGCAATCATACAAATCTATTATTCCTTTGACTGACGAATCAATAATACGATAGATCCCACCACACCGACCGCTACAGAGCAGGGCGAGCCTAGCGGCCAAGGAGGCCAGCGCATCGTCGCACCTTGCACGCAGCTGCGAGCGTATAAGAAGGTGGTTGAAGCGGAAGATTGCGATGACGATCGTCAGCACGCCGCTGCCGTTGAGCAGGACGAGGTTTCAGAGTATTCAGATGCCCAAAGAGGAATCCAGGACTGCCAGTACGAGCCAGTCACCGGCTACTACGAGAGCAAAGCGGGCCAAGAAGAACACTATAACGGCGAAGGAGACGCTGATCAGGACGGCGACAAAGAGACATAGAAACAATTCGACAATGCGTGTTCCATTCCACACGCTGGACATTTGGAATGGTCCTCATCCCTACTTCTCTCATTTCTCGGTCGGCGTTTGGTCTGTTTTCTCCCAGGCTTTTTGTTTCCGGCTTTCTGTTCTTCTTCGCCGGAGCCCTCGCCGTTATAGGTAGCCCCAAATGCACCTTTGGAGGCTCGTCCAGCTTTGTTGGTGGTCCGCGAAATAGCCCTCGTGAAATTGTTGACAAGATCTCAATGTTTGAGAATCCCGTGCCGGATTTGTTCGTCCTTGGTAACCGCATAAGTGCTTGACCACATGGGAAATGTTTCGGATACCGCGTCCAGGAAGTCTCTGGCCCATGAGCTCACATTGAGCGTTTCAGGAACTTCCTTCTGATGGGCCTTCGTAAAGGCGATCTCCCAAGAGGCAATCCATCTTGCTGCGTTCTTGGAATTTCTGAGGGGTTGGAGTGCTGTCTTGTAGAGTTGTCTTGCATCCTCCTGCTCATCTGTACTAGCCATTCCGCACTGGGCTTAGAGATTTGCGTACCACTCCTAGATTGGTTGCTTTGGAGTGCAGTAGGTAGTCTTGTAGTGGTTTGCGACAGACTTGAGTATATGGTTCTTGATTTTCTCCAAAGACAGTGCTTGCTTCTTGTGCAGCTTCTGGATTCGATTGTAGAAGCTATTGTCGAGTTCATAGGTTTGTTTCCCCGTTGTCGTTAGATCTGATAGCATCCACATGCCATTATTTCGCTTGTGTTGGATGATTTCGTTGTCTTCGTTTCCGTCATTCGGATCAGGATTGACTTCAATAGTTTGGCTTGGTTTGAGAGTCGTTTGTTTCTTCTTGTATTTCTTTCGTGCAATATTCGGAATCTCTGGTTGTGGTATAATTCCCTTTTTCTGAATGAGGAGGTCAAGAAGACCCAAGGCGTCTGCCTTCAGTTGGAACTCATGGTCCCATTCAGGCCATTCTCTTGCTTCCGACAGTGATGCTGAGAAGTCTGCTTTCTCAGACTCTCAAAGTGTTGAAAGGACAAGCATCTTAGATATGCAGGATAAATATGGTTTGTCAAAGGGATCGGCGATGAGACTCTTAATTGTCAGATTTGAGCCAATCGTGAGGTTGAAGTGTGTGTGTGTGTGTATTCTATCTCTCTAGAGTGTCCTCGTGCGACCGTGGCAGTTTTGTGCCAGAGGGGGCTGGATCGGGACGGAACAACTAGGCTCTAGTGTCTACCTATCAAGGTGCCCTCTGGGCTCACCTTTAATCCAACAGCTATGGCACGCTGGGCCCCTGTACAGCCCCTGTATCACCCAGCTGTACCCCTTGGACCTGCCCTTTACGGTACGGTTCAGGAGCCTTTGAGAGCTATTATAGCCCTGCAATAGGGCATAGCATAGCTACCTTACACGGAGGGCGCTCACCGCTAAACGAAGTTATACGAAGTTATACGAAGTTCGCAACATCCTGATGACTGATTTGCTAGTGAATATTACCCGTAGACCGCAGTATTAAGAATTCGGTTTATCCATTAATCCGTGTTTTTGCGCTAGTCCCTTTTTAAAGATCTAAACAAAGGCCTTATAAATTAAACCTTAAAAGTCTTCGTTAAATAAACCTGATTGGCTGGCTTGAATTGATTTGATTTGATCAAATCTTTCGAAAAAGTGGGTTTGTTTAGTTTGATGGAGGCGCTGTACCTTACATAAACACACCAGTTGGTTTTTTCGTCGCGCGAGCGTTGCGACCACATATCGACAATTTTGTCCATCCACGTTGCTCAGTTCATGTCTCTACTCCAGCCACCCACACCTAACCCAAGCTTTTCCACACACATAACTGACAACGGCCCCTCCGCCCCCATCTCCTGCCTCGCAACCAGCGGACTAACATCCAGCACCCATACCTCCACATCTCCCTCCTCCTTATCAGCTAACACCCAGTAGATCTCTTTTAACGGCACTCCCTTTACGACCTCTCCTCCCGATACCCCTGATGGCAGCAACTGGCCTGCAGTATGGGATAGTCTCCACGGTACAATGTATGGCCGGCTCTTGACTGAGCGCTATTGCACGACTGACTGCGCCTACTTGGACAACATTGTACTCCCTGCTTGACGATTTCATGCCACAGGTGCGGTCACTGGTGTGACTGGCCAGAGAGCCGTTGGGGGCAGCCACCGATGGCGCCAGCTCTCTCAGCAAGCCAGGCAAGCCTGACATCCTGCGATACTTGCCAACTCCCAATGAAGCCAATCCTATGCCCTTGCTTGACTGATGAGGTTATCACGATTGACTTGATATAGGGCCCGAGAGTCCTAGAAGGAGAGTGGACGCGGAATCATGAGAAGTCATGTCCTCAGATGTACGAAGGCGGTTTCCAGTCGGCAGCCAATGTACAATTGTAGTGGCAACTTCACTCTCTCTCCCCATCTCCCCTAACCTCCTCCGTGTACACCGTTGCCCGGCGGAAGTGAACGCGCCCGTACGAACGCAGCTCGCACATGGAGAGCGTGCTCTAGACCTCATCTTGGATCTCAGCCGTTCTTTTGACCCTGACTCTCAAGGTGGCTCGTCTGCGGAAGAATGAACACCCACTTCATCGCAGCAACACCGCAAAACTCCTCATGTGGTCTCGCTTCCAGGAGTCGACGCAGATCGCTTTCAGTGCTCGGTGTGAATTCTGCCGAGATTTGACTCTCGTCGCCTGACTGTACATCCGTCTTCGGCGATCCGAGGGTCTCTTTCAGACTGGCCAGCACAGAGCTGAGAGAGGCCATCGAATTTTCTGTCGGTCACCTGTAGCAGACGATATACACGTCCGATGCGGAAAGACTAGAGCGGTGTGGAGATACTGGAGAGTAGTGTGAACTTTGAAGAGACCGGAGAGAAGTGTGGAGAGACTGGAGCAGTGTGGAGGTACGAGTACGGGGCGCTCATTATAATGTGCGGGGAACCCCATACTCTCGGCGGACAAGACCCGCCCCTAGGTCACCAGGTGCACAATGAGGAGGCCTGCCGGTAAAGAGTATATCCTCGGTGACAGGTGTCGTGGTTTATCTCCATAAGATCGCAGGTGAGGTAGGTATCTTGGTCCTCGCTATTACCCATTCGCACACTTGCTTGCCGTCTCTCGTTCTACGAT
The DNA here is from genome assembly GCA_963556695.1 of Anthostomella pinea. Taxonomy (NCBI): domain Eukaryota; kingdom Fungi; phylum Ascomycota; class Sordariomycetes; order Xylariales; family Xylariaceae; genus Anthostomella; species Anthostomella pinea. Next base: position 4,599,975 of record CAUWAG010000020.1, on the reverse strand, counting down.
GTGGGCCACAACTTTGCTACTGGCAGGCGTTGCCTCCGCCGCCGCTGGTCACCCAACCAACAGCACACTTGCAATTGTCTGTACCGACGCCTATGCTCGGGCAGCCCTGCCAGCCGACAACGTCTGCCCTGGCATCATCATCGATCACTCCTCAATCTCAACTGGCGCCTTCTACGGTGTCTCGTTCACGGGTCAATACAATTACCCGGACGCCACATTCAACTACTGCAACGTGACCTTCGCCTACTCCCATAATGGCCGCAACGACCGAGTGCTTGTCACGTACTGGCTTCCAGCTCCAGCGGACTTCCAGGCCCGTTTTCTATCCACTGGAGGCGGAGGTTGGGCCATCAACGAAGGAAACAACTCAGTCGCAGGCGGAATAGCATATGGTGCTGCGGCAGGTCTGACGGACGGCGGGTTCGGGAGCTTCGACAACGCTTTTGACGACGTTTTCCCTCTGGCCAATGGAACCATCAACTGGCCACCGCTTTATATGTGGGGTTATCAGGGAATCCACGAAATGACGGTCATCGGGAAAGCTTTCACGAAGAAATTCTTCAACATGGGCAACGAATCAAAGCTGTACTCGTACTACCAAGGATGCTCGGAAGGTGGTCGTGAGGGCTGGAGCCAGGTGCAGCGCTTCAATGAGTTCGACGGAGTCATTACCGGTGCACCGGCATTCCGCTTTGCCCAGCAGCAGATAATCCATCTGCACTCAAATGTCGTAGAGCAGACGCTGGACTACTACCCGCCACCTTGCGAGCTGGACGAAATAGTCAACCAGACCATCGCCGCTTGCGACCCGCTTGATGGAAAGACCGATGGCGTGGTCTCTAGGAGCGATCTGTGTAAGTTGCACTTCAACCTCAACTCTACCATTGGCAAGCCGTACAGCTGCCCGGCAACCGCGGGCAATCCGAGTGGAGGCGTGCCACCTTCACCAGAGCAGAAGGGCGCAGTGTCAGCCCAGGGCGTTGCAGTGGCTGCCACCATCATCGAAGGCTTGAAGGATTCCCAGGGAAATCTGGTCTACTTCTCGTACCAGCCAGCCGCCGCGTTCGTCGATGCGCAAACACAGTATAACGCGACCTCCGGCAAGTACGAACTCCTTCAGCAGCCGTTTGGCGCAGAATGGGTAGAGAGATACCTCCATCTCCAGAACGCTTCGCTCCTGCCAACGTTTGAGGGCGTGACATACAATACCCTGGAAGCATGTATAAAGCAGGGGATGCAGATGTACGAGCAAAGCCTGCAAACGACCTGGCCGGACCTGACGCCCTACCACCAAGCCGGCGGCAAGATCCTGCACTACCACGGCGAATCGGATCCCAGCATCCCCACCGCATCGTCCGTCCGGTACCACGAGAGCGTGCGCCAGATCATGTACCCACGCCTTTCCTATAACGAGAGCAACGCAAGGCTGAACGAGTGGTACAAGCTGTACCTGGTGCCCGGAGCAGGGCATTGCGCGCCGAATACGTACCAGCCTAACGGACCTTTCCCGCAGACGAATCTGCAGGTCATGATCGATTGGGTGGAGGAGGGCGTCGAGCCGAAGACGCTGAATGCCACGGTGCTTCTGGGTGAGCACAAGGGTGAGAATAGGCAGATATGCGAGTGGCCGTTGCGACCGTACTGGCCGACCAACGGGACCGAGGTGGCATGCGTCTATGATCAGCCGAGCATTGATACTTGGCACTATGATCTAGATGTCTATAAGGTGCCGATATATTAGACACAAGAGGCTCTAGATATAACAGCGTATGAAGCTATTAATGATGAGCTTCGATTTCAACAGCGTTGTATGCCGAAAATATTAAGATGGGAAGAAAGGGAAGCCACGCACCATATGGTCCTTTCCTCCTTATCTACCTTAATCTACACGTGACACCATGTGACAGCTGGGACCAGCTGTTTAGTGTCGAGCAAACGAGACACTCTCGTGACACCGTCCCAACGACACGTCCCAATTCTGGCCGTATCCATGAACAACCTCCCGTCTTTCTTGCGCTGCACCTCATCCATAAATTTGAGGGAGAACCACCGTGTGATTGCAACCTATTGCAGAATGCAGATGTCCCGCCAGGTGGTTGACGTACCGTACCGGTGCGTGCCTCATAGCGAACCGCTGCATTTGGTGTCGGAAGCGCGCATGGAAGAGACTGCGAGCTTCTACTCGGTTGTCGTGCGATACCTACGAGAGCGACGTCATGATGATCTGGCAATGCAATGCTAGCACCACCTGCAATATCTCGTGTGACAACAACGCTGACCGGGTGTGTGAACGCACGTCTCCCATACTCGATGGCGTGTCTGGCCCCTGATCCGTGCTGAGCAGATGCTGAGAAGTACGCAAGGCCCGAAGGCTGGGAAGAAAGCACAGGCTTGACACGCGTGGTAAGGTGCGAATTGGGGGTGCTCACAGTCAAAATGACGGCTATGGTCACCTTCTGGCCGAAGCCTGGGGTAATAAGTACCGTACGAATGGGTCCTGTTCCGGCGTGCTCAATGATGGACCGTGCCGCAAATTTGAAGAGGGTATCACCGTTTGCATGGCCGTTTGTATAGCTTCCACCACTCTGAAATTCTGAAAACCTCAGGCACCACTGCAACAGATCGCAACACCTGACAATCCGAACCCTCGCTCGTGTCCACCAGCCACACCAAGAAGCAGAAATCTTCAATACATCTTCTCCCCCTTCGAACTTTTCCCCCATCGACACTCATTCTCGCACAAATAACCTCACCACTGCATGAGCATCGGATCCGAGATGGCGTCCTACGGCGAGAAGGACGAGACGCGGCGCCTCATCGACCATGTGTTCTTGCTCCACAACTGCCGCAACAAGAGGATGTGCCTAGCGATGGGAGCTTCCTCGCCCTTGTCAGTGATGCTCTCGACGCCGGCCCGCTGGTCGGTCACTCATCTACGCCCATGGTTCGCTCCAAGGCTCTTCTCAAACAGATGATAGCTGTCCATGGCCCAGACGGCTTCGTCAATTAAGCACAACTTGCACAAGCTCTCACGGCCTTGCAAGATGGCCAGACCGCAGCCATGAAAGTCTCTGCGCAGAACGCAGCTGTGCTCATCACCCGCCAGAATACCCAGCTTATATTTGAGACTTTCGAATTGTCAGCTGCGAACGAAGCAGTCCAGTCGGCGCGAGGAAGACTTGTCCGCAACTTCCCTGCGAATGCGACCGCCATCGACTCCGCTCTCTTGTGCAAACCCGAGTTCACCGACATGCTCTCAGAAACGCTATCGACCATGTCCCACCAGAAAGTACCAGAAATGCAACCACGTTCCAAGAAGTCTTGTGGAGAGCCCGAGGAAGACCGGGATACTCCCCAACCTGCAGTCGTATGTGCAATGTTGTTTATCATACTGCGGGGGATTGGGGAGCACTACCAAAGCACTTCAGTCAGAAAGAACACAAGAGAAGAGGTTCTCTGGAGTGATACTCGAAGACCCTGGCCCAGGTCAGCAATGTGGCTCCTGCTGCGCGTTGCACTGCAACCTACGATCTCGCGGTCACCGGACGGCTCGCACGCGCTTTACAAGAACTTGATGCTCCTTATCATGACTCGCCTCCTTTCTTCAAGTCAGCAAAATGAACTGCCGTCTGAGTTGATGCATGTCATGAATGCGAAGATCAACCGACGACGCCAGAAACTCATCGATACTGATTCGCTGTACGACTCAAACACTGCTCGGGCTGAGTTCGTTCTACGCACAAGCGTCAGCACCATTGCCAAGAGATGGTCTTTGGTTCAATCGCGCGACAGCCAGATTACATCGATGGCGGCACTGAGCGGTCTCGAAATGTCAACCGAGGCTCTCACCACTTTACCAGAACTGGACAAGTATGTTAGCTCTATGGAAGACCGGCAAGATTCTCAGGGGGTTCTTCTATTCCAACCGGTCAATGGACTGTTCAGGCACCAGAGTGGAGAGGCTCCGGTTCTTCCAAGCTCCCGTGATGATTATTCAGCGCAGAACCTCCAGTTCTTTGAGCAATGGGTTTCGCTAAAAGTCAACAGCTGGGCTGCAGATCGTGATTCAGCTGTTGTGTGCCAGGACTTGTGCTACCTGATCAAGAAGTACCACGCCGTCGCGTGCGAAGTCTACTCAGAAAATGCTGAAGGTCTCTCAGTCATGTTGCTCACCATCATCATGGAGCTTTGGGTCGCCTGCGATCGAGCGGCAGTTGAGACCTGCGACTTGCTAAAGGAATTCAGCGCCGGCATGTCCCCAGCCGTGATGCAGAACCTCTTGCTCCCTTTTCTAGACCAGATGCAAAGACTCTCCAAAGTTGATGCTCACCTGGCATCGCGTTCCCAAGGTCTACCCTCTGCCAGCATCTTCAGCCTCGACAGCCCTACTGGCTTTCCTAATCGCTTCTACGACACTTCTCAGAAGCACAAATACCTTCACGATTTGACCCGCAACAAGGCTGAGACTGAGCGACAAGCAAAGCTTTGGGAGCTATCTAAGTCCAAAGCGGAGTACAGTCGTCTCAACAACCTCTATCTCGCTGCCGAGTGCGAGTTCACCACGAAAGTTGTTGACCAGTGGTGTGACCCGCCTGAGGTTGAAACCATCCATAACTATTCATGCAGGAAGTGCGCATATCGCAGTGAGCGTGATGCCCTGGATATCCGAGTCCACGAATGGCCTCTCCCGGACGAGACGAGCAAAGCCAAGACTGTCGTATTTGAACTTGCCGTCCCAGCGTGGCACGTCTGCTGGAGAGAAGCACGGTTCTACATACTACACGGTGTCCTCAAAGGTTTCACTGTCCGGTATCAGCCCAGCACACCATACTATCTCTCGTCAATCGATCCGTACCTTAGCAACAAATACTCCACTACGACCAGCCATCGCATTAAATTGCTATCGGAAACGAAGCCATACATTGTGACGCATTATCAGGCGATGAAAATTCCATTTAGCACGGAGTCCAATGTATGCGTTCGAAACGGCCTTCACTATCGATACTATGATGCCGGTAGCGAAAGCTACCTCAGCAGCGGCTTCGAGTTCGACAAAGAAATGCCTCTAGCATGCACGTACAGACTCACGCGAGAAGCGCAAGTCTTTGAGAAGTTTATCTTGCGGACTGAATCTGCTCTAGATGGGCAGCCGCCGAATGCTGTTCTCGCAAGCCAGGATGCTTGTCCGGCCAGAGTGACACTGGAAGAGTACAAGGAGCTTGCAACTGTCCTATTGGGACATCATGTGCAGTGGTTGAACGTTCTCTTACAGCTCGCGGTGCCTAACGTTGACTTGAAAAAGCTCGAAACGACTCTGGTCCTTCCACAGTGCATCTATCAGACGGGACCTCCTTCCTGCGACAATGATCCGTTACGCGAGTCCCATCATATATTGCAATGCGACGCCAATCATGAGCAACCTCAACAGTGCTCTTCAACAAGTGAAAGAGAATTGGGAATCTGTGAATGCACTTTCCGCTTTTGTTGCTATCGCCGCTCGAGTACTTTCGCTCAACGAGGCTTTGCGGGACCCCTGTTTTGTATTTCTCCAAGCCGCAAGATGCATTACCGCAGATTGGCTTTCAGATCTTCGCGAGAAAGCATACTTGGCGATGAACAACTATGCGGACCGCACGCAATTCGTGTCGAGGAGCATCGAGGTTGCTCTGCTCTGCATCTCAACATTTGATGTTGACGACCGGTATTTGGATACAACAATCGGGAGCTCCGACTCGGAACTCCTGATATGGGCCTCTATCGTCGTTCAAGAAGGCGAGAACAATCGAGTACTGCGTGAGCCACATGTCGCACGGCTTCAGCTCCGCTCCAAGCGGCTTCTGCACCGCAGCTATGCCATCTTATCCCAAAATGGCGTTGCTCTAGACGCTGCGGTCAAGAGAGCGTGGTCTGGCTATGCGCCGACTAAGGTTGGCTGGTCGACCGAAACAGAACACTGGCTCACCACGGAGACAGCCACTGCTGCCCATATACACTACAATCTTCTGAGTGGCGAGCTTCTCGTCAATGGTCTGCCGCTCGACCAGCCACCGGCCGACTATCGCAAGTTGACTTTGTTCCAGACTCTTTTTGGCGATGCTACAGTTGAGGTCATGCCTGCTCCAAACCCGGGCTTCCAGTTTTCAACGAAGCGCAGCTTTGGAGGGTGCGCTATTGATCTTGGTATGGAATCAGGGCAGTTGCTCGTGCGGGCTACGACAGAGCTTAGTACGTACGAGACAGTACCCTCCAGTGTGTTGAAGGGCAAGTATCCACACCATTTCCTGAATGACTACGTGCTCTGGTGCAATACTGCAGACAAGAGCGTCAGATTCCTCCCGAAAAAGGATCCTTAGGATTTCAATCAATCCTCGCAATGGATACTGTCGCAACCTCAAGCCGATTCTCGCTGGCAATTGAGCAAAAGCGGAGTCCGCATAATCAGCACTACGCAACAAACTGCAAAGACTCTGGCATCCATCCTCCAGCCTCTGGCAGATATCACACACATCCACTGCTTGCTCCAGCCAGATGACACTTTACTCTATGCGGAAATACCCCTCCTACGTCTCAGCTTCAGCCTGGGGAGCGGAGGACGCTTGCTATATTCCGAAGAACATCGCTCAATGTACATTGATCCTGATCAGTCCCTTGGCGCTTTCGTTGGCTTCCAAAACAAGATGATGCTGAATGATGAGCGGAGCGGCGACCGCATTGCATTGATACTCGAGTCTGACTTGCAATACAACAATAAGGGCTTACATGTTGAGGTTCGAGTCAAGGACAAGTCAGAGTCTAAGGTTCATGTCGTCAAGTTGAACAGCACTCTCCATCGCCTTCTCGACAACAACGACCTAGATTGCAAGCTTTTCTTGGCGTACCTCCATGCTCTTACGTCGCATTGTCTCCCGGATCCTGCGACGCTGCATACGGGTACAGAGCAAGCGTTCACAATCCTCCGATCGAAGGCAGTTGAATCGTTTAGCCAATTATCACAGGCGAACGTCAACATGCTTGGCAAGATTGCTCAGCTCAGTCCCGGCCGTTTGTTCTATCCAGGAGGCAAGCGCGTCATGCAAAGTGTGAAGTGGGACCAGGGTTTGCCAGTTCTTTCTCAACATGACGACCTCTTGACGGTGGTCGCTGGCTTGTTCCGCCAATCCGAGGCATCGAAAATCTTTCATCCAGAGATTGAGCTTCAAATTACACGGAGAAAGGACATCAAAGACCATCTCCAAGCTAGGGCAAGCATGCGAGCATCTGTGTTTCATGTCTCTGGCTTTGGAGCTGAGAACCATAACAAGTCTCACGACCTGATATACAATTCTAGAGATCAAGGTCTTCAAACCGACCGAGCAATCAACGTCGCCACGATGTCTGCTCTTTTGTTTCGTGCTGGAGAGGACAGACATTGGGATTCAGCACAAGTATCTTCCTTTTGGTCTTTGCTGTGCGGACAACAGATCGTCCATGGAGCTCAGACCCGGGTTGACGCATCGCTCCTGCGCTTCGATGCAACCTTGGTGGAAGAGAATGCCACTAGAAGGATTCTAGCTAAACTTCCTGTTCTCCAGCGATCATTCAAAGACTAACAATTTCTAGAGAAGAATCGCTTCGCGATCATGGCCTTGCTGTGCACCATAAGCTTCTCAAAAAATGCACAGATGGACCAACTTCAGCTTCTCGCAATGTGTGCCAAGTCAAGACAGCTTGCACTTGTTCAAGCGCCCAGTGCTGCCTCGTTCAGCCCGGATCGAGGCCGTCTAGTCTCAGGCAGTATGCTTGAGACGATTCTGAACCGGTACCTTCTCACATCGCATGAGACTCCCGAGTGGAACATCGCACGACAAGAGAACGAGAAGAGAAAAGACTATGACCGTCGGCGGGAGTCTGCGTGGAAGCAATCCAAGAACGAAATGGTCAGGCGTGTTGTGAACTCGTTGAAGTCGCAGTGGCCTTGTGCGACGCCAGTCAACCCACAAGTTACGGATGTGTCAAAATACATCCTTATCGACAATGCCATGCCCCTCATTAAGGACGAATTCAATGCGCGGTATCACAATAGTCTTCTCTACGACTACTTGGTGCAACTCCTGCAGGCCTTGGAACGCCTACCTATCAGTAAACTTGGTCTGCCGGCGTCACTGCAGCCCATCCCTACCGCGGAAGTCAGCAACAGCTCTTGCATTTCGGAGGCTGATCTGTTCCTTGTGCCAGCTCCTCCTCTACCTTGCAAGCCAGTGACGCTTCTAGCATCAGATGACCAGTGCACTCGATCTACCGATACGGCCAAAGAGCCTCGTCTGAAGGCCCTGATTGAGAAGATGACCTTGCGGAGAGTATGCGAGCCTTGATGTCGAAGCAGACTACCGGCAAGAAGATGACCAATCCTTCATGGCAGCAACTTTCCACACACCTCGAGGGTTGCAAACGGCATGTCGAGGGTCTATATCAAACGATCCTCGGCGCCTTGACATCTTCAACGAAGGCAAAGGCGGCATATGATGTCTCCCATTCGCCGCGAGTGTCGCCTGTCCTTCTGCTCAAGCAACTGTCCTATGATCGCTGGCCCAGACTATCGCATGACTGGCAGAAGAGTATTGTTAAATATGGCCTAGCGATCACCGCGCTACAACGTGCTGCGCGTTTGGTCAAGTTGGCTGGGTCGGGGCGCAGCGAGGATGTCGCCAGTGAGCTCATGAACGTGGGTCATGTTAATTGGGACCCATTCCAATTTCCAGAGACGCTCCTGATTGAGGCTGAGAGCAGGATCATGGTCCGACAAGTACAGGAGCAGATTGCTCGCGAGATGCGACGGCCCTCCTCAGGCCGCAACGCTGTCATGCAATTGAATATGGGTGAAGGCAAATCGAGCGTCATTGTTCCCATTGTGGCAGCGCATCTTGCAGATGGTTCACAGCTCGTCCGGGTCATAGTGGCCAAGTCGCAGTCCAAACAGATGGCTCAAATATTGATCTCCAAACTTGGAGGTCTCGTTAACCGTCGCGTCTACTATTTGCCTATGCTCTGGCATTCCAGCCAAGTCGCCCGGACATGGACGCCATCTCGGCTACACTTGCACAATGCATGTCACAAGGCGGTATCTTGCTGATGCAGCCAGAACATATTCTGTCATTCAAGCTGATGGTGCCGGAGACTCTCATCAGTGGCCGACAGGACGTCGCACAATCGGCTATAGCATCGCAAAGCTTTCTCGATAGTCACTCTCGCGACATCGTGGACGAGAGCGACGAGAATTTCAGCCCACGCTTTGAGTTGATTTATACCATGGGGACCCAGCGCTTGATTGAAGCGAGTCCAGGTCGATGGCAATTGATCGAGCAAGTGCTAGAATTCGTGAGGCGTACCATTCCAGCGGTCGCTGAACATCTCCCGCCTTCAACAATTGAGATGGTTCCCGGAGTCTCTGGTGCCTTCCCAAGGACTCGTGTCCTCCAAGAGGATGCTGGCAACTACTTTGTTAAGATTCTTGCCGCCAAGATCTGTAGCGATGGTCTTCTGGGCTTCCCTATCAACAGACAGCCCCCAAGCATCCACGCAGCTGTCCTCGCATATATCACGAAGAGTGATCTCTCTGCATAAGAGATCAATCTCGTCAAGAAGAGCGCCGTGCGCTGGACCGAGACGAACCGACCGCAGCTTCTTCTACTGCGTGGTCTCCTTGCTGATGGAGTACTGCTATTCCTTCTGAGTCAGAAGCGCTGGAGAGTCAATTACGGTCTTGCCGATCGTACTCCAGCAACCAAAGTCGCTGTTCCTTTCCGAGCGAAAGATACCCCAGCTTTGTATAGCGAATTCTCCCATCCTGACGTCGTCATTGCATTGACCTTGTTGAGCTACTACTACAAAGGACTTGACAACGCCGAGCTTTTTGCTGCTTTCGCACACCTGACGAATTCGGACCAAGCCGAAATCACGTATCAGGAATGGGTGGGAGACTAATGGCCTGGCTGAGTCTTTTACCACCCTTAAGGGCGTCAACATGAAAGACCGGCCACAATGCATTGCCAAACTGTTTCCTTCCTTTCGGCACGGCAAGAGCGTCGTGGATTATTATATTTCTCACATGGTTTTCCCTAAGGAGATGAAGGAGTTTCCGCACAAGCTGTCGGCTTCTGGCTGGGACATCGGCAAGGTACGAGGGCGGCTGACCACTGGCTTCTCCGGTACAGTCGACTCGCGCCATTTGCTCCCCCTAGATGTGGCATACCTCGAGCTGTAGGAGCAAAAGCATACTAATGCGCTGGTAATGAAGTATCTCCTTCAGCCTGAGAATGGAGTGCAACTCATGGCCCCTGTGTCTGCCAACAATACAATATCGGACGTGGACTACTTGTTGTCGTGCGTGATGCAGCTTTGTCCGCCTGTCCAGGTGATTCTTGACGTTGAAGCTCAGATTATCGAGCTTGACAACTTAGAGATGGCAAAAGCTTGGTTAAAGTTGCATGACGACTCTAAGCAGGCTGTCGTATTCATTGATATGAATGACGAGATCTGTGTCGTGGATCGCTCGGACCGTGTGGACCTTCTCCGAGCATCGTCATTTCAGTCTCGCCTTGATGCCTGCCTTGTGTTCTTAGACGAGGCTCACACTCATGGCATAGATCTTGTTCTTCTGCTTGAGAACCGAGTGGCTGTCACACTGGGTCCGAGATTGACACAAGATCGCCTCGTTCAGGCTTCCAAGCGCATGCGAAAGCTGGGCAAGGGCCAGACAGTAGTCTTCTGCGTATCTAAAGAGATGCAGACAAAGGTCCTCGACACAGCTCGAAAGACAGATGCCTCAACCATCACAGTCGCTGACATCCTGGAGTGGTCAATGCATGAGACCTCCGATGACCTCCGCCGCAACATGCCGCTGTGGGCAGTCCAGGGTGAGTGATTTGTGCGACAGGAGAAGATTTGGAATGCCGCAAGCAACCAAGACGACCGGTCACGATTGACCAAAGAGGGCGCTAAGAAGCTGCTGGAAACCGAAGCCCAGTCGCTTGACAATCGGTATCGGCTCATCTCGATGCAGCCGGACCCAAAATCTTTGCCATGTCTGATGAACCTGTTGTCCAACAAATCGCAGCTCGTTGCAAAGAGTTTAACATTACGCAATTCAAATCGAGCGCGCTTCAAGAAGAACAGGAGCGAGAACTGTCGCCGTAAGTGCACCGCTAGACGACATGCCTTGTTCTATGATTTTGCTAACAATATTTCAGGGAGATGGAACAAGAGCGTCAGATTCAACGTGCGCCACCCGCCAAGGCATGCCCGCATAAACTGCATCCAGACGTCAAGAACTTCGCCTTAACTAGCAAGGTTGTCAGTTCGTCTCAGGGTTACCATCCTGCATTCTCTACCCTTAGAGGCATGAGCACCGCGACGGCATTCAACCCCAGCGACCTTGCAGGCGAGGAGGCCTTCCTGACAACCACTGACTTTGCTGAGACTGTCCTCAAGGGTCCTGAAACCTTTGTGTCCGATACTTTCCTGCGCTCGGTGCAATGGATTCTCACGGCTCATGACCCAGACAGCAAAACCATCAAGACTGTCATGATTCTCTCGCCGTATGAAGCGAATTCCCTTATACGCAGCATGGAACAGTCGGAATTCATGACACTGCATCTCTACAGGGCACGTGTCAACTCGGGCTATGCAGCTCTGGATTCGCTGGACTTCCACACAATCCCTGTCCGCAAGCCGGCCCTCCAGCTTCCTCGTCGCCTCGCGGCACATCTCAACCTCTTTGCTGGCCAGCTGTACTTCAGCTCGTATAACGATTACCTAGAGACCTGCAAGGTCCTAGGTCTGTTGCCGCGGTTTCTGAGCGAGGAAATGGAGAGGCAGGGTTGGAAAGTCGACGCGGCGGGCTTCATCCTCGCCGACGATCGGGGACGAGTTGGCGGCGAGTCGGGATTGACGAAGAGCCCGGTTGGTTTCTTGAAGGGCCTCTTTACGGCGAGACGGAACGTGGATGGGTTCGGGAAGTCGCACGTGGGGAAGTTGTTGGAGGGGCACGTGCTCCAGAAGGCGGACTTTGAGGCCTGATGATACCTATGGTGAGAAGAGACTTGGGTACCTATTGTTCAGTGGCGGAGGACATCCGGACAAAAAGGCAATCGGTCCCTAGTCACAACCTGCTCCAGTTAGTATCTCCAATATCAGCTCCAAACAGTCAGACACAACCTGAACTACTACGATGGGCGAAGCAAATGTGGTCACTTATCGGGCAACCATTTCGTCAGTCATGTTCGTATTCTCTTGATTTTCCTTTATCTATCATCGTTGCTCAAAACACAGCACTGTCTATGCTCCAAGAAGCATCTCAAAAGCGCCATGGTAAGCAAAGGCGGAGAGCAAAAGTCCTGGTTCCGTCTGTCAACACAGGGAGATAACATACAATCCCACCTAACGCGGCAGGTGTAGCTTGGTACCAAGAGCTCTATGTCTCAGAGCCGAGCGCATCCCCACAATCCAAAAGGTCAAGAAGGAGTCCCGGGGTAAGCCCTGGCGAATGACCTCCAACCCGACCGAAGCTTCCAGCAAGTCCAGAGCCGCGAGAGGGCCTTCGGTCCGTCTCACATTCTGTATGACCGGGTTCTCGTTCCAGTCCGTCTCGAGCTGGTCGATGAGCGACCACTGCAGGGCGCGTTGGCGGGATTCGAGCTGCTCCATGTTTTGAGACGGCGGGGCGGGTAGTCCGAATACTGGACCTGGACCTGCCGAAGCTGACCGATGGATGAGCGGCTCTTGGCCTCGTCCTCCGCTGCGATTGAGGTTGCGGTACTCGTCGAGAAGATGCCTCATGCGAGCTGTGTATTGGCTGTTGGGGGCTGCTTGGTCAGAGCCTGATGCGCGCTGTGGGACTGGCTCTTGTTCGCCGTCGACGTCCATCAGGTCGCCGGGATCGTAGCCCATGTCAGCCACCGGGGCACACATTATAGGCTCCGCGCTGCTTGGCACGGCGGATATTGTTCCATCGGAATTGATGAGATAGGACCTAATACTCTGTTCGGTGATCGTGGTTCGCTCGTTACTTTCTCTAGCCATGTCCGGTCGATACTGCATCAGCTGAGGGTGCGGCATACGCCCGGAATCCTCGCTCTGGGGCAGGCAACGATGTCGTCCCAGCTGACGGCGTTGCTGTTCCATGTCGGCGTATCGCTGCGCTATCTCGGGCTGGCCTATGGCAGACCAGTATTGGGAAATAGATCGGTAGGTAGCTGCACTGGGCAACAGGCCATCGACGACAGGAGCAGGGCCACCTAAGGGTGTAGACGAGGGGCCGGATGGCGACGCTGCGGGAGGTGCAGGGGTGGCATACGAAGGGCCGGATGCCGCTATGGCAGGAGGTCTGGATGGTACAGACGAGAGCCCTGCTATTGCTTTGACAGAAGGTCGAGAGAAGCCAACGGCACTAAGCGGCCGTGAGTTAGGAGGGCCCGAAGGACCTGCGCGTTTGACCCTCTGGTCATTGGGGCCCCGGACAGCATCATGGGAGTTTCTGGCAAGACCTCCACGTGAAAATCTCGGAGCTGGCGCAGCTGGCGCAGGCGCAAGTCGAAGCCGGATCGCCGGTAATGCTCTACGGCCGTTCGGAAGGCGTATAGCGGGTTGTCTGCCAGCTACTGAATGGTGGTTAGCATTGGCTAAGCCGCATCGTTTTTCACCTCATTATAGTTACTTTAGGGAACTTACCATGTACGATCTGCCCCGGGGCTTGGGTGTTCTGAGCAGTACCAGCACTGGCACCTAGACCACTTGGATTTCCAGCTTGACCTGACTCGCCCGTGTCACCAGCAGCAGCACAATCAAAGTTCCCTGCTTCGACGGCAGCACCCACGGCAGTAGAAGGACCTCCGTAAAGCGAAGTGTCTCTGACAAGTCCAAGGGCGCGAAGGGTGCCACCACGAGTACAATCAGTGTTCTTCGCTTCGACGGAAGCATCCGTCTCCATGGCGGTATCAGGACCGTCTCCGTAAAGAGCAGTGTCTCTGACGAGTCCGAGGGCACGAAGGGCGCCACCCCGAGCACGATCAGTGTTCCTTGCTTCAACCGTGGTACCCGTCTCCATAGCAGTATCCACGGCAGCACCCATGGCAGTAGCAGGACCAGGACCATCTCCGTAAAAAGCAGCTTCTCTGACGAGTCCGCGGGCGCGAAGGCCGCCACCACGCTGCTTCCCACGTTCACTCCCACTCCCACCAGCATCACCGCCAGTTTCGCCACCTTCTCCGTTGAACTTCCGACGCCGACGACCTCTGGGCTCATCAACCCAATCGAGCTCCAGATCAGCGAGTTGATGGCGAGAATCGTACTTGCCCCTCGCATGGCATGTGCTGCAGGTAGTCATGCCGCACCTGCAACACTTCTGCATCACAGACGTATTCCGCTTCTCGCACTGATCGCACTTGGCATTGCGGGTTGATACCTTGACGAAGTTGGTGTGAGCATTGCTCACGGGCTTCGGGGCGATGGCTGTCGTCGGTGCTGCTTCCTGCCTTTCAGGTATCTGTTCTTCGCCATCGTGGCCAGGAACTGACGGGTGGTCTTGATTACGGCTGGGTTGGTCAGGGAGAGCTACCGTGATGGTACCCTCATCTGCGCTCGTGGCCTGTGGGTGCTCACTTCCGTGGCCTTCGTGTTCGTTGTCGTCGGGTTCCTGACCTCCGTGCTCAACCGGTTCGTTCTTGTGGTCACAGCCGCTGCCTGTATGAACTAAGTCGCACCCACACCCATGGCCACTGTCACCGCCTTGTTGGTTCATTTCGGAACAGTGTGCCCGCGAGCTCAGAATATCCAATGGATGATTGGTTGTTTTGGTTCAGCACGCGTTCTCGTGGGTCTACGTAACGGAGGCGTTAGTCAGCTGTTATTAGAAGTTGCGAGAGCATGAGGTGCTAGACACGCAATCCCCTGTTTGGAAGGGATGGGGGCAGAGGGCGGCACTGACTACCACTGCTAGTAAGCCCGAGAGGGATCATGTACGAGGGATTCCCCAAGGTTGTGAAGTGGTGGGGAGGGAAGGTGTTATGCGACCAGGCCGATTGTTGGCAGATGTGCCTGAAGAATGCCCAAGGCTAGTATATCCAATTTGTATCAGATAGGGCCAAGTCGATGTGTATAGGTGAGACAGGGTCTATACTAGAAGTGAGGCAGGAAAGGAAAGGGCAAAAGTAGGTATGAGCAATAACCAAAAAATTGTGGTGGGAATGTGCGTGAAGGGAATTGCATTCGGATTGAAAGACACAGAAGAACAAAATTTGCGACGTAGATAGGGGTGGCGGCGAGGAACAGTGGGAAAACTCCAGTGAAGTGATGCGACAATGAAGAGCAGGTGAAGAGCGGTGACTCCGAGTCCCAGTCACAAATGCTGCAGCGTGCACCGCGTGAATTGGGCGTGAAGGGGAAGGTGACTAGGGCAGAGCTGGGACAATGCAGTATCTCCATGGCCTTTGAACTCGACTCTGGGCAGACGAATGTCTTCACTTACTACTTCCTCGGCAAGAGCTCTCCTTGCGTGTCGTGCACGCCAATGCTCAGCCTGAAGATCGGGTGTCAGAGGGCCGTAGAGGAAAGAACGGAAAGTAGTAGGCTTACAGGTCGGTATCAGGGCCGTGGCCGAAGTACTCGTGTCCAAGTCAAAGTTGTTGGTCGGGCGCGTGAAGCGGCAGGAGAAGCGGCAAGAGGAACGTCGCGGCAAGGTGCACGACAAGAAAGTACTTGATGTGCAAGATCTGGTGGAGAGGAGTAGGTTAGTGACCTTGTACATGTATGGATGTTAAATGTTAAGTGAGGACGACGTAGGAGAAAATGCAGTAAAACACCCAATATGTGCAGTCAACGTCAGGTATGCTGGAAGTACCGAAGTAACATGGAAGGCGAAACACGTAGCGAATCATTTGTATGTGTACATTGATGAAGGAAATGCCTTACAGTTTCTACGCTAGCGTGGATATCTCCTAAGGCGACCAAATCGCGGAGTGGCTGTGTTGGCTCCCCCTGGAATCGATCTCCCAAGTAAACTAGCAGAAGGGTGAGCACTGAGCTCCACAATCTGAAGGCTAGATATAAGCAGGTGCTGATCTTACTTTCACTGACGAGTAGAAGGACAAGAAGGGATTGGTGTATGTGTGTGTATATATGTGCCGGCCGTAGCTGCAGACAAGCAAGAGGTATCTACCTAGTTGGTGGACTTAACAGCTCACAGTTCTGTTGGTCATTGGGGGTCAGAAAGGCAGTGGGAGGCGTCTGGTGGCACAAACTCACAGGGAAAGTAGGGAGTGTCTGCTGGCACAACCACTCGAGAGTGAGCAGGTAGGCCTCGATGTCTGGTAATGATACAGCGACTAGGTCATGAACCGCAGGATTAGCAATACCTCTTTGATTTGGTATTGTCTCGGTACGGGGAAGAAGCAGGAGACTTACCACAGATTGTCCCTCTGACAATACGCAAGTGTGCGTGCGTACTGGTGGCACTTTCGTTCCACTACCTTGTTCTTCGCAGCGGCCTTCTTAGTGGATTGTGGCACCACGATGATGAGGAGTCCGATGCTTCGGAGGTGAGAAAGTAGCAACGTCAACTTGTTCTGTGCTGACTTTCGGCAACCAAGAAGTCAACCTCCTCGATAGCTCAAATCGGTTCGGCCGGCTGAAGAGAAAAAGCCGGCGTCTCTGTTGTGATGGGGAAGATGTCGTGGGTGTCGCGGGTGGGGAGGGAGAAGTCGTTCGGATTGGACAGGACTTGTTGACGCGGGAGGTGTATTAAAGCGAGGAAGCTATTGAGCGAGTGCTCTTCCTCTGTATTGACTGGAATATGGACAAACGAATGAATCACTCGATTTCGGCAACGGTCTGAAGAGCTGTCCAGTCTATGGCAACAATCCCCGCAGGGCCCTGAAAGGAACCAGGGCCGTGTGCCCTTGCACGTTGGGCAGAGGGGAGAGAGGTGGATGGAGTAGGCACTCCAATCATGCTCCTTAGGGGCCTTGAAAGGGACTGTACCAGCCCTCAGAGCGTCGGGAACTCTGCGCCTGCTGGGATTTGTCGATTGCTTTGGGTGCAGACGAAGTGGCTGGCGATGGTGGTACCGAAAGTTACGTCTCAATTCGGTCGCTAACAGCGGGCAGTTAGCCAGAGGTCAAGGAAGGGGACAGTGTTGGCGTCGACCTAGATAATGGTCAAGAGGAAGGGCCGCTGCTGAGATTTGCTACACCACGTACCTTAATATATATCGATGATACGAAGCTTCAGATGGGAAAAAAAGGGCTGTCTGGAAAAGAATTCTTCTCCAGACGGTCAGAGAGAGCGGTGATCGTGGTTGTGTTGTGGAGGAGGAAAGGGGAGTTGCGACCCAGTATAGATGAGGCGAAGGAGTTGGTAAAGGGAGTGTGGGATATACCGTCTGGAGTGTTTGTCGTGAGGTTGACGATGATGATCTCGAGAGACCAGACATGTAGCCAGGGACAACAGTGAATTCACACCCTGAATGGGGAGGTAGAAATAGTGTGCTGCGTAAATAGCAGACAGTAGAGATTGTGATGTCTACCTCGGAATTTTCTGGAGGTGCAGACGCAGTAGTTGGTGGTGAAGAGAACGAATGAAAGAGCAGGACATGCGAGAAGCTGGTTCTGTTAAATAGAGAAAGAAGAAGAGTATGACAGTTCATCGCAGGTGAAGGCAAGTCACATTACCCCATTACAGAAGCATTGTGCTGGCAGAACGATGGTCAAGTGCCAGAGGTGAATGGGGATTCAGGTTGGTGAATGGGAAATACTTATATCAGATGGTGACTAGGAGGAACCTCTATCTTATTTGCTGTTACTCACAGCTTTAATTACCCATTATCCGAAACGGCGGGCTCTAGGCCACGTTTGGCACGTTTTTTGCCTGAGGCGACAGTTCGGACGAGAAGGGCAGCTTGGGACTTGGGATGACCCATTGACCGGGCATTTGTGACGAGTGAAATTGCGAATTGTGCGGGGCTCGGTAGATGCTTGCCCTGATAGCAAGCACGCTGGTGATACTTGCCCTGGGGTGTCTAGACTCCTCAGTCTCTGATGCATTGAAAATGAAATCATGATGGTGATTGTTGATGCCTTGAAGTTGTTTTGGTTCATGTCAGGCGACAACTATTCAGGGGCAGCAGCTTGGATGGCAGAACTTCGGTCAGAGGGAGGCGCTGTGGAGTGGGGTAATCCCGGTATGTGAATACCTGGTATTCACCTAAGCGTTAATAGATGCTCGGTTTGGCATATAGTCCCGCGCTGTGAATATCCTGGAGCGGACTGCCTAGTATTCACCTATCCCATGGCAAACATTCGCCAGGGGAAATAGCCGGCAACTGGCCGGTTGAAATCACAGACTTCTTGCGTCCTGCAACAAGATCATGCTCGAGTCATTGACCTGAGTATGCAGAGCCTACTCTTTGACACCAGGTCCGACACTCCGAGGCTCATTCAATTAAGGAAGCAGGCTTGGCGTCTCCATGGCGGTGTTCCAACTTCCAATCAAAAAGTGATGAACCAGAATGGCGGCACTTGCCCTTAATCATGTTTGTCGAACCCCTTTCAAAGATGCTGCAGAGTCCTGCAAGAACTTGAGGCAAGCTACGAAGCCAAACTGCTGCTTCAATACATACCTAGTCTCGCCAGAAACCATTCGCTCGAGGGCACACCGAGGTTAGGGGGGTAGAATGAGACCGGTGAGACAACCCTTGAGCTCCTAGGCATCGGGGCCGGTCATGACTCCAAGCTTGGCAATTATCCTTATCCCGCTGATTCCGCAGCCAGTCTCGTGGCCGGAATGACTGGGCTTCAAAAGGAGTGGTTTCACTAGAAACCAGTCATTCCGAGCTAGTGACGCTCGGGAAGGGGGTCTAGGTGGCCTTCATCGGACGATACCTGAGCTGGAAGGGCTCGTGAGCACACATGCATGCAGGCCTCCAAACTCTGTACGGGCGTCACAGGAGAGGTGTCGAAGCTGTTTCACCGACATAGGTGTCGTCATCGTTCCGAAATACAGTGGGCGACATCTTCGTAGAAGGCCAGGTACTTCAGCAAACCGGAGGGGAGCTCGGCTGGGATAACGCTCACCTGCATTCAAAGTATCCTGATCCGGCACTGCTGGTACTGCGCTGGGTTTCACGGAGGCATGAGAGCATATATGCTTGTCGGGTCGGAAAATGCGTTCCTATCCTTCGTCCCCAGCTATCTGGAATATGTCAACATGTGCGAACAGCATTCAGTAAGATCATTCCGATACAAAATCCAATGAATGCCTAGAATCCACCGTGATGGTCCTCAAGCTGTCAAGTCAAGTCGATTGGCCCTTTCCCGACAGGCTCCTTCTCTGGAGTCCTCCCACCGTCGGTTGATGTCAAACATCTATATCATGTCCTGAATACTCCGATTAAATGCCAGAACATACGTTTTCAACCATATAAACGATCAAACGCGCTGTTTGATGGTTCCCCTCTTCCTGTGAATCCCTTGCTCGTCGAGGTAGAAGGCGCAGTGCAATCTCGCAGCTATGGTGGTTTGGGTGGCGTCCTTGCCGTGCAAGTCCATCTGTTCGCGCATGAAATCGAGCGGTCGTTTGCCCTGGTTATTCCGAGCAAGGGAGTCGCACCCGAGGTCGAGCAGTGTGCCAATGCTCGAGATCAGGATATCTGCTGCCTCGTTGCCAGTCCAAGACAGGAACTGGTGGTACTCTTCCACACTAGGGAAAATCAGAGCCAGAGGGACGTCCCCATTCTCGTTCCGAATGTTGGGTGAAATGCCGGCCTGGAAGAACGACCTGAAATGGCACGATTGCAAAGACCTGCAGAGCATTTCAATACTGGAGACTCGCGACTCTTCGGACCTATCTGTGAAGGGCTTTCTGCGGAGTAATATGTCGACAACACCCGCTTCAGCCTTCGTGCACCAGACTGCAGTTTCGAGTGGCGTATTCGGATAGTTGAAGGGGAATTGGCCGATGGACTCGTGGTTTATGCCCGGCCTCTTGAAGATGTTCGCTCCATACTTGAGCAGAAGTCTAATCTTTCTGGTATCGCCTCGCATGATTAGTGGGTGAATAAGAAATTGAGATCCGTCATCTAGAGTTGCGTTGGGATCTGCACCAGATTTCAGCAGTGCTTCCAGGATCATATCCGAGGAGTTTTGGTTTCGTTCCTTTCCGCAGATTCCCTGCATGAGTTTGCAACGTTGGGCTGTCGTTGCTCTGTCGAAGACCCCATGCTGGATCATGCACTCAACTGCATTGAGCTTCCTTCGCCCCACGGCTCTCATCATTGTTCCTTGGATCGGACAGCTCTGGAGGGTTGCTGACTTGGGAACTTGGTCATCGGCATCAACTAGAGCACCAGCTCCATGGTCAAGTAGTGTTTCGACAAGACAGAAGTCTCCCAGTTGGATGGCCAAGTCCAAAGGCGTCTGTCCTTCAGGGGTACATGAGTTTGGATCCGCGCCAAGAGTCAAAAGCTTTCGCGTGATCTGTAGATTCGAATTGCTGATCGCGTGGTGTAGACAAGTCCAGCCTTTTTTCCAGCGACTTTTGGAGACATGTGACCAGGGCACCCCGGCATCAAGCAGGATCAGAGCGATGTCCGTCTTGTTCGATTCGATGGCATAAAGAAGAGGAGCCTTGGCGGCCTTCACCACTTTTATGGCATCTTGGAAGAGCAATATGAATTGCAGCGCGTCGACGTCGCCCCATTTCGACGCACGGCAAGCATGCGTGTCCATTCCGACCGGGACGGCAATGTCGGGCCGCGCTGATGTAATAGCTTGCAGACCTCCAGTTGCCGGTCCATGAAGTTTCGGTAGAGTAGAGAGCTTGGCGGGCTAGCAATGGAGATGACGGGCGATCCATGTGCTAAGAGCAGTTCTACCTGAGCCTTTCTGTGCCGGGGTATCAAATGAGATGTGCACAATAGTTCTAGAGCCGTCTGGTTCCTGTTGTCTACGGCTTTGGCTGCGGCACCGCCATCAAGTAGTAGCTTCAGAAGCTGAGTCGAGGGGTCGGAATCTAGACCCAAGGCGAGCGAAGCAATGAGGTTGCCCCCTGCACATGCTCTCAAAAGCGGAGTCCTGCCGAAAGAATCGCGGGCCTCGACGTCGGCACCACGTTGAAGGAGGAGTTGTGCTGTGGAATCTAAGCCTCTGAGTGATGCCATTGCCAATGGGGTGGCTGCATCGGTATGCCTTCGTGCGTGGAGGTCCGCGCCAGCATCGACCATCGCCTTCGCGCACATTGCAACTGACGCTGGATATCCTATATTCATCGATGTCCTTCCACCTATTTTCGGATCCCAGACAAAACATTCACCAGTCCCCCCGTATCTGGGCACCTCACACAGGAGATGCAGGGGCGTGGATCCATACCGTGAAGAAGTGCGTCGGACATCTGCTCCAAGCTTTAGGAGACAATGAATGTCTTTGAGTCCTTCAAACATGCATGCATCTTGGAGCAATGGGCGGCCGGGGATGACCTCGGCGTTGATGTCTGCCCCTTTCTCCACAACTAGCCACTCGACGAGATCCATGTGGCGTGATCGGTAGGCCCAAGCGACGGGGCTCGAGTCATGGGGTCCCTTGACGTCGATGGAAGGTTGGTAGAATTCCAGAAGAAAGCGCGACGTATCGAGTGACCCTGAGGAACAAGCCGTATGGAGCGCGGTGACATAACTGTTCTGGTCGCCCTCGGGTCGCGCTGCAACCTGGAACGATGCACCCCGGGCGGCGAGGAGCCTGGCTGAGGAGTCTTTCCCATTGCATATAGCCGTGTGTAGAGGCATCCAGAACTATAGCATCTAGAGTCAGTCGCTGCCACTTTCACATAGCTTGGTAACTCTTGGGGGGTTTTATGGCCTTGGTTTATTAAAAGGGAGCTGACGGCAAAGAGAGGGAGTTGATTGCTTGCCAGAATGGAGTCGAGTCTAAGGGTGTGAGTCACACTTACAGGCATGCCGTCAACCCTGAATTCTGTATGGTGTCTGCATATACAGAAGCCCCATGATAAAGCGTGTATGTCTGCACCATGCTGAAGCAGTAACTCCTAAAAGAAAGTAAATCAGAACCCATTTCTTTTAAATTGGCTAGCGATTGATGTGGAGGTCAGGAAGCAATGCGTATCAGCGTCCAGTATATTGGCCATGAACATAGGAGCCGCAACAAGACCATGGATGCTACTCACGATGATTTCATCGTGGCCAATGGACGCTGCGATATGCAGCGGTGTCCACATGGGGAGCAGCGGGAACCGGCTATCGAAAGGGAGCTGTGAGACTGCTTGCCGTGCCCATGGTCTCTCGGCATATGGCCTTCTCAGGTTGAGGCATTGCTGTATTCGGTATTCTTCGCTGTCCCACTCTTGCAGGCGTGAATCGTAAGCAATATTATAATCCTTGATACAGGCGGCGCTGGCATTGGCTCCTGCTACGAGCAGCTTCTCGACAGTCCGGGTGTGAGCTGACTCAACAGCCCAGCACAGAAGCGCGACATCGTCTCGGGCTCGGCGATACAAGTCCGGGTCCAAGACGGCGAAGAGGCCGCGACAGGAACGAGCGAAACTGGAAAGGTCACGGAAGTCCATGTCGTCAGCGATCATCGTAAGCAGCTCGACGGGCAACTGGAGAGGGCCCATCAGGCTTCTCTTTGCCTGCTTGCTTGGTCGGATCTCATCCTTACCGGCGGATTTACCAGAGTAGCGTGATCGTTTTCCGAAAGTTGTTTTAGGAACGGGTGCACGAGGGATCTTTGCCACCCCATGCTCCATGGCTTTGGTGGGGGTATTCCTCAAGAGCCATGGCTTCCTTATTGCTATTATCCTCGTTTTCGTCGTAGGTTGAAGACCAGTTGCGGCGTCGTTGGCCCAATGGCTTCGCGCTTTTCTGACCCGTTGCCAGAGTAGCTCGGTCATTTGTCGAGGACTTGGAAGGCGCCATATCTGCATCCTGTTCACGAAACGGCGGCAGTTGGGGGAGTCTGGAGAGACGCAGGAGGCAATCGGTCGGAATATGAAGGGATTGGGGACGCTTTAAGAGGAGGACACTTACTACTTAAATACCTATTCGAGGGAACCTTAAGGGCGGGGAACATTAGTGAGGCGGCTTGTTAGGTGCGGCAAGCTGTACAAGGCGTCCGTCCCATGGCGCACTCATGGGCCGAATCACCCAACGCGACTGCCTGTGTCGCCTGCAGATTGCCGCATAATTGCTCTGGACCCCACGCAAACGGTGTTTGCTATGATGTACATGATGTGTACTAAGTGCATTGTGTAAGAGATGGATACAAGATACACCGGTCTACAGCGAATTTGCACACAGCTAGAAGTAAATGCGACGCCCACTGGATTGGTTAGATTCCCCGTGGAGGCGAACTTTGTTCTACCGTAGGAAAAGGGGCTGGGCCGGCTACATTCCCAAGCTAGCAACAGACTCCTAACCCTAACCCTTCACCACGTCAGATGCGAGGGAGATTACGGACGACAATCGGCATGACTGACAAAGAACAGAGAAGCCGAGGTCACTGTATTGTCTAGGTCGGCTTTCTGGCATGAGGGTACTAGCATTTCGCAACCCGGTGGCTTTCTTCTATTCGACCGGTCTGAAGCCGGAAGGGGGCACGTGGCTAGAGTTCAGCCACGAGAGAGAGAACGGACTCGTTCGTATGCTCGAGGCTGGGGCACAACCCAACCTCTCGATGACTTCATGCTCTCTCACTCCTCAAGTCGGAAGTTTCCCTTTTTTTGTTTTGCCCACAATCTTGCAGAAGGATAGAAGTGAAAGAAAGGCATGTGTGACTGTCCCCTCCTTCCTGACAACCACTACCAACATCAGTACGGACCGTCAGGCTACACACGCTTGGCATGTCCCTGAAGAAGAATCGTCTTCGTGGTGCCGACAATTGATCCCTTGATGCGAACGTGCGACTAAGACCCCCTCGGGCTCACAAGTGACAGCTTCTTGCAAAAACCGCTTTATGTAAAATAGATAGACTTCCTGTGATCGTCCGTACATATATCGGGAGGTATGTATACGTGATATGAGCACATCATTCATGGTTTGGGAGTAGCGTACGCCACCATGAATACACGGATGGAAGGCGGTCCAAAATATGCGCAAGCTGAAGTATGGTTCTCGAATACCTACCTCCTTAGTGTTTCCATGGACATGTAAGACATATGCTTGCCGCCGCTTAAAATAATCTAATCTGGCCGCAATGCACGTTCCGGCATAAGGGGGACTCTAGATATGTGATCTGCTGGCTGTCACCTGCTGCGAGATACAGCGGTGAAGATCTGGGAATGCGCGAAATGTGCCGATTTCTCAGTTCATGTTGAATGTTCGCTCAACACTTCGTTATCAGCTCCGGCGTGGTTCGCCGGCGTGACGTTGGATGCGTAGACCTTGCCGATGCCCCTGAGCTGGCGCAGCGCCATGCCGATGGTGCAGTATGGCGGCAACTTGGTGATCCATATGGCGCAGTTGCCTTCCTCCGGGGACGGCGTCGCCTTGGTTCCGCGGATCGCCGTGGTAGCCTGCTTGGTAGGGGACCACGACCATGTCTAGGTCTGAATACGGTGCTGGTTGAGCCGGAGCATATGCTTGTGCAATCACCGGTGCTTGTCACGCCTCGGTCTGGGCATGTACCGGTTGTTCAGATGACAATTTGCCCCAGTGAGAAGTCCCAATCGCTCACAGTGTTGAAGGTGAACAAGGCTCTCCCGATTCCCGGACATAAGAGACGCTAAATCAAGCCCGCAGGTTCATCGTCGACATGGAGCGTGGAGGCGTACGTCTGCATGCTTTAGGGTGTCTTGTACCATGTGAACCTGAGCTCGGTACGTTCATAGGGTATCGTGAAGTAGGCGGGGCTTGAAAGCCACTATTACCTGGCGGCAAGGCTCTCAAACCTAGTCCAAGCCCTGCTTCCGGGTGGTGGTTAGAAGATGACAACATCGTAATATGAGCCTTCTTACACACATCAGGCATGTCAGAGTGTGAAATGCCGGTATTTATTCTCTGTAGTGCAGCCACGTTCGAAATGTGACTCCCGCTGAGCCACTCTTCTGCGCGAAGCTGTCTCGCAACGTGAGTTGGCATATCTCTAGCATCTGATACTGTTATAGGATCAAGTGACTGGTACAACCGCCCCCGGCAGGCATGAATGAATGGGAGAAAGCCTACATGTAGTTAGTTGGCTGCATGATAGGAGTAGAGCTTTCGATGGAGGGCAAATGAACAAACTGGCAACACCACCTACCCCGCATATGGTCACCAAGCTGCGCATCAGGGTGGATTGGGGAGTAGGTAAAGTGTGACTACCTTACACAGGTAGATGAACTAGTAGGGCCGAGCGTCCCTATGCCACGATAGCCGTGGCGCAAACATCCCGAGGTGCCCCACCGCACATCCAGGCTACAAAGCCCGGCTCGAGCCCCTAGCTCATGTTACCATCAATTTGCTCTCAAGAAGGACTTGAATCCCTTCGCGGTTATGATTGCCTTGACTTCAAGCAATTGACGATCAGAAGAAAAAATGGTTCATGGAGGGTCAGGAGATCAAACGACGTTGCGATCCAGAAAAACGGTCGGGTTCTGAGGTTTGAGGTTACATCGAGCCAATAGGCGCACGGTCACGACAGGGGTTTTGAGCAGGGGGCGAGCTTCGTGTAACATGATTGGCCCACGATCATGCATTCAATTAAACGCGGTGACGCGAGGAAGTCGCGTCTCACGCGCCGCGTCTGCTGGACGTCATCCCACTTTCTTCGTTTCCCACGGCCAGGTTTTCCGCGTACCCTTTGTTCACTTCCAATCTCTGTCTCTCTGTATCTCTCTCGCCCACCCACCTCGTTGTCCACTATAGCAGTTCTTTAGAAATTGTTTCACGCACTCCGATCGATGGGTCATTATGACTAGTGAGATGCATATGTGACGGACCGGAGAATTATCATAGAGTGCGTGCATAGCAGATAGGACACCCAGTTGATGTGACCAGTGACATGCGAGGCTATGGCCATGGGTTCAGTTGCTGAGGTCGTTGATGATTTGCAGTCTGTCGCAAAATACCATATGCATTGCGGGTTGGCTTGTTCGGCCGAAGGCGTGAAAAGGTCCGGCAAATGCGCATCACTCATCAGATCGTGTTGCAGAGAGATAGTGCCTCACCCCCAATCGCCTTGCATGCATTATCAGTATGCAAGGGCAGACAAGAGGGGCTCCCATAATGTGGAGGGGAAAGGCGAGGCGTGTGAGGCGTGGGTGATTTCGGACACGGCGGTTGCGGACTCAGAGTGACACATGTCAGATGATTACCCTCACCAAACTTCGAAGGGATTCTTCATGCGAAGAGGGAGGATGTAAAGTCGAGGGCAGTGAGGGATCGGGATCGAGAAACTCACTCGAGATCTTGATACTCATCCTCCATCTTCCCTCGGGTCTGCGCTATGATGCCATAGGATGGATGGGATGAAATGACGACAGCTTGCTCAAAATAGCTCATCGGCCACCGTTACCTGGCCACCGGCCATCAGCCTGATCGTGGCTCATCCCTCGGAAAAATAATACAGGAATAACAAAATTATTTGCTGACGCTGACGATATGAACTGGTGCCTGGTGTGTTGGTCTCCTGAGTTGCGCTCGGCAGTGGTTGACGAGTTACCAATAGGCGCCCCTGTGCTGATCTTGGCATGCCCCTGCCTGGTGAAACTGTCTTGCTCGGCATGAACGGTTATCATGCGCCAGCTTACTTCTTGATTGAAGCTGCTTCCGAGACTCGCGGCCCGAAAGACGAATCTTCCCTTCGTGGGCGCAAAAGGCGGCAGCGGATAGAGAGGCAAGCCTTCAAAGGTGTCATAGATCAGAGTTGCTTTTCTGCCTCTCCATATAGTTCACCTAGCACCAGTGCTAGTGTTAGGTGACAGACCAACACGAAAAGGGATCACGATTGGGAATGGCGTCGTAGTACTACGCCGGAATCAAACGAGGGCAAAGACTCAAGTCCGGCTTCACAAGCGGTGGGTCTTGGTCCGTCGATCAGTGCAAGCGAGCCTTCGGCTACTGCCATCGAGCCGCCCAAACTAAGCCCACACAACCCTTATCGAAATCGAGAGGTGTCAAGGTGCGGGTGGGAAAATCAGGTACCATCGGCGAAGGAGTCGGTAGTGCGGTGATGAAGGAAGAGGGATCTTGGACTTGGACCACGGATCATGATGGATTCGTGTGCCTGTTCAATGTTGTAACTTGTATCAGTGTATTCTCGAAGGAGGTGTGAGTGGCCCCCCCTTCGAGAGTCGATGCTCCCTGTAAAACGTCGATGGCGGTCAGAGCTCACCTGCGCATCCCTCCATTGGCTGCTATACCTGATCCAGACCAAGAAAAGACAGGTACGTAGCAGAGTGGACCTGAATCATGTGGCCCGTCCGTGCAACCCTGAACTCCAATGGCAAAGGACATTGGTCAGGGCTGAGGTGTGTATGGGTGGCAGGGTGGGCCGTGGGCCGTGGGCGGCGGGTGCTGCTTGCGTGCTGTTTGCAGTTGCAAGTTGCTGGGGCGGGCGGTGGACAGGTCATGCCTGCTGGTGGTGGGCGGGCTGGCGCAAAGTGTCAGAGGGCCGCGCTCCCGTCTTATTAGGCGCATTATTCCTCTCACCCCGTCACTCCCGCCCGCGCAAAGCCCTTCAACCCTCCCACTTCTACATTCCAACCCGCACACCTCGCACCTAGACAACCAACAACACCCTCGACCCTCGACCCTCGACCTTCGATCAACATCAACATTGCTCATCGTCTGCGGTGCGCTCCGATAGTCGCTACAAGCTATCCTTCAATTTGATCATCGAAAACCTGCATCTTCTCGTCGATCCGCGCGACGCGCATTGCACCGCGACCGTTTTCCCGCCTGTCGCATAGCTAGCTGCTCGCATCGAGTTTGCGCCACCTGACCCTACACACTTCCTCCTACCGCACCGCGACCTCGCGCACGCATCGTACCTGCTGCGCAGTTCTGCAAAGACGTCGCCATGATGTTAATGCCCTCTGCGCTTTCATGCGATTCGTCGCGCCGACCCACCACTCGATACCAATCAGCCCTCTTCGCCTCGCCGCCGTCCAGCCCGCCATCCAGCCCACAGAACACATTTGGAAACATCGTCAATTCGTGTCGCTCGCTTCAGTCAATGCTCCAGGCCCCGGCGCTGATCTACCCGAGTGACAATGGCGCCGCGCGACAAGACCAATTGCCTACACCACCGCTGAGTCACGCTCCTCTGCCACCTCTCAAGCTGCGCCTGCGATCGCGCAAGCAGCAGGATGCCAATGGCGACGCCATCCCGCGCAAGAAGGTCGTGAAGCGAGCTGCTGCACCCCCTCGCGGTGCCAACAAGCGAAGAAGAGCCGCCGATGACGATATGGGTCGCGACGACGACATCGACAGCGACCTTGAAATTGAAAGCTTGGATCAGGACAACGAACAAGAGCCAGAGGAAGACGACATCCGACCCAGTACACCAAAGCGCGCCCGCATTGCGCCAGAGATTATACCCCTCGGCCTTGATCGAACCGACTTCCACGACCTTAATGCCGGAAACGAGGAGGACAACAAGGAGGGCACAGAAATAGAGACAGAAGCGGATGGCGAGAACTGGAGCAAGGAAGATGATCGCATACTAGTCGAGCTCGTTCTGGAGAAGCTCAAGCTCACCAAGTCGGATTGGCAGGAATGCGCGCGAAATCTTGGCAAGGACCGCGCCAGCATAGGCCGGAGATGGAAGAGTCTGATGGTCAATGGGGACGTCGGTCTCAAGACGAGAAGTCGGCGAAGCAAGATCCACAGCACATGGAGGTGAAGTCCATGGCGCTGGCTGTTCTACTCTTCAATTCTTTCTACTCTATTACCTTCTTCAACCTTGCGGCTCCTAGACTACAGCTGCGCATTTGGCATAATCGTATAGGGAAGGGTTCAGGCGTTTTTAGAGACCAGGAGACGATATCCCATACCGCGCCCAAGTGCGCTTATAGCTTCGCTCGATTCGAGTGCTTAAAATACCACAAGATACTGCGTGCACTCCTCCAAGACTTGCCCCGTGATGATCGCCATGTCTCTTCTTCAGCGCCTCGCACCTGCGAGATCATGCGTCGAGAACCACAATGTTGCGAATTTACCTTTGAACACATCATCATCTACTGCAATGCAAGGCACGATCAAGACACACAGCTCCAGGGCCACTCATCCCTACCTTGGCTGCTTTGCCACCCTAGGTAATCAAGATCCATCTCAGCCGCGCATTGACTCACCGTTCGCGAACTAATTCTCTAGTGACGCCGATGGAGCGTAGCCTCCCAGCACCTGAGCCTGAGGGAGGTCCTGACTGAGTACTAGAGTGAAGCTATTCTGATGCTATCGAGCTGGACAAGACGAGAGCAGGTAGCTCCCGCGCGGCGCACTGGAACTAGCATGGCGGTCTATCTATCTACTAGGGACCTTGGTGAGGAAGAGAGATGAAATCAGGGACCTCCCTCGCGCACCCCTTTTTTAGGGTCCTGACGTTGACGACCGGTCTTCGCTTGCGATCCCGATGGTCTGGTCATCTCCAAGATCAGCCTGTCAGTTCTAGCTATCGACCAGGGCAGCAAACAGTTTACTTTCGTCCACCCAGCTCCGCTGTGGTTTGCGGAAGGTTTCAGACCTTTGCTGTTCGGGACGGGATTATGCTGATTTGGATTGCGTTTGCTGTGGCGGGTGTTGTATGAGGGCAAGGTGGGAAAATGAGGTGGTTGGAGATGGGGCCGGTGGTGTAGGCTTGACGCATGAGGCACGCAGTAGAGATAGGATGGATGCTAGGCTATCTTCACGAGGCCCTTGGGGAGCCATAGACAACTTGCAGACACGGCTGTATGTTCTTCTCTTCGGCTTGATTTGTGATTTGGCATATCGTCAATGCAACTTCTGCCCTTCCGTTCGCTCCAAGGAGGTCGACGCAACGCTCCAAGGAGCCTCGCGTTTGCCTTGACCGATCTTCGTTTTGCTTGTCCCGTTCCGGTGCTGTTTTTCTTATGTCATGCGTCCGTCGTCGATCACCAGGTTGAGCATGTCTCACTCCAGCACAAAGTACTCCGTACGAAGATCTTCCGCTGCATCGAAATTTGAAAACCGTCTTGAGATTGAGTGCGAGTCTGACACTGTACAATGGGCATGGAGAAGGAGCGCAGCTGGAGGGGACAAGGTGAATTAGCGGCGGCGGGCTGCCGATTGACTGTGCGTGTTTGCAGGCTGCGAGTCTGGTGGGGGTGGTTTCGACGATAGACGGCAGCTTCCCCAGCTTCCAGTCTCCCTTCATGTTCCATCTTCAACCCGTTGATGCCGCTTCTTCATGTCATACTTCTTCCCCCATCCTGGCCCATCTGTCCAATTTTCCTTTGGAGAGGAGACTTAGTTGCTTAGAGCCTCAGTCAATCATGTTCTGGCATGGTGTGTGTCCTGGCATAGTGTGATGGTAAGCTTCACGCCGTTTACGCGGGACGCTGATTGACAGCGAAATCCGTGGCGGGAAGCTGCATGGAGGCCGCAGACGACCTCGTCATATCTCACAGTATGGACGCCTGCTGCTTCGCATATGCGTTCGCGAGGACGAAGTGGACACGGGTGACCACCGTGACCTGGCCTTCGGACATGAACTGGTGTTGCCGTCTGATATTTGTATTGGCAGCACATAAACCCCATGAGATCTACGCGTATGTCCATCGATCCCAGATCCTTCATATCAACTGGTGTTGAAAGAGAGTTATATTATCACTTGGACTGGCAACCCTTCCCCCACTCCTTGATCAACTGCAAACACGATGTTGCGTGGAAAGCGTGCGAGCTCTTCTCGGGGATTTCGCAACTCGGCTCGGGGCTCTGGGAATCCCGTGCGGGGGGAAAGCAACTCCTCGCGAGGTCTTGGAAGCTCGTTCCGCGGTTCATGGCGCGGTCGAGGAACAGGCTGGCACAGGGGCAAATACAAGGCCTGCAAGGGCGCCGTCGAGGTGGACGCTCCTCTCGGACGACTGATCACAGTATTCGGCTCTGGTGATGCCACCAGCTTTGACACCTCGGCTGCAGATGCGCGTATAACCAACTGCAAACACGCTGCCTCGTACTCATTGACAGATACGAAGCGTGCCAAGATCCTGGTGCCAGGTAAGTTTTCTAGACTGCACTTCCCATCCACCCAACCAGTTGACTAACATGACGTTTCAGGTCACCCAGCGGCTTGGAAGCCACAGGAGTTGCCTGCTCAGCTGCCGGGCGATCGAGGCCGATTCTTCCGTGATCACAACGGAGCTCGGTTCCCGGACCATCCCATGCAGCCATCAGTCCAGGCCGTATTTGCCATGAACAAGGCCTTTGATCCTTCAAGTATCGATATCATGGGTTGTGCGAATTCCCTCGGAGACATCCTTCGTTCCACTCGTTCGATCGACTGGACTTTCAGATTTGACGTCGAGATGGTTGGAAACACGCTTTTCCTGGTTCGAAACAACGAGGATCAAATCATTGCCGATGTTCGTGGCTATGCTCACTCATTCCTGGACAACTTCACTTCTTACGGAGCTGATATGGAAGAGACCAAGTCTCATCAGCGAATCATTTCCTATGATTCCGCCGGCCTCGGCTGCCTTGTTCGCTTCGAATGCGATGGACATATCCCAGCTCACGTGAACGATTCAGCATCTTTCATTGAGCCACAGGCCTTGAACATAGCCGACCTGTCTAGTTTGGGCTCAATCAAGGTCCAGGATGCCGGGAGAGTCGTGCCCCAGGAGTCGATCATCGAGATCAAGACATTATCTCAGGCCAGAGGGCAGGTTGTGAAGAGTGATCACCTTCCTAGACTCTGGATGCGGCAGATTCCGGCCTTCATCAACGCATATCACGCACGAGGAAGCTTTGAAGACGTGCAGAAGTTGACCCTCCAACACGACTTGCGAGAATGGGAAGACGAGCATCAGTTCGACTTCCAGAGGTTCGCCTTGGTTCTGCGGCAGCTAGTAACCGAAGTGAAGCGTGCAAGTCACCTGAAACTCGAGCTCTGTCGAACGGGCACGGGACCTCTCCAACAAAGGGAGCAACGCGGAGAGATGCGCGAGGCCCTGCCCACCCACTGGAAGGGAATCAGGGCTGGGCAACATGATCAACACCCTGATCACGCAGGCCAGGAGCGTTTGAACAGTGATGACGATGAGGGGGGTGACGGTACCTACCCGCTGTCCACATCAGCTACGGATGCATGTGACGGATCAGATGATTCTGACGAGGAACCCCTTTTTGACTACACCGCTTGTGGCCTCCATTGCGGATACTGTGGCCGATGTGTCTAGGAATGGCCAGCATGACATCGAATAGTATCCCAAGATTTCGTTTGAAGCCGCAAAGGCGCATCTTCGTGTCTAATGGAATCATCCCGCGTGTGTGGGCTGTGTAAATTCAGATTGGTCGGGGGGGTCGAGATTATGCACGCTTCTGAAAGCCCCTCGGCCACCGTTTGGACTCGGAAGCCCAAGGCAAACGGCGGCCTCCACGGTGGGTGTAATTCAATACCCACACAGTCCCAAAGGGTCACGTCTCTTCCATCTCTTACTCATGGATCCTTCAGAAATCACAGTTCATCGTCAGTGACTTCGAAACAACTCACGCTTCTGAAAGCCCCTCGGCCACCGTTTGGACTCGGAAGCCCAAGGCAAACGGCGGCCTCCACGGTGGGTGTAATTCAATACCCACACAGTCCCAAGGGGTCACGTCTCTTCCATCTCTTACTGTGGTGAGAAGAAAACACCACAACATATTTTCTTTTGTAAGAGACTGGGGAAAAATCGGCTACTGCCTAGGTACTCGCCTAGGACAGCTTGTTTACAATACTTAGGGGAGAGGAGCACAGAATGGGCAAAATTCGTGGAGAAGAGCAAGTTCTTTTCAATAATCTGTCCCCGATAGATAGCTTTTCTCGAAGGACCAGATGGATGACCCCAAGGTCATACCGCCGCAACAACGGGGATGGGCCCGTGAGCGGGACTGACTGTACTTATTATCTTGAGACCTCCACAACCCTGCGATGCAGAGGCTCTGGGAGGCGTGGTTTGCACTACTGAGGAGCTACCCCCCACGTTAAATACAAAACAAACAAACAAACATCTCTTACTCATGGATCCTTCAGAAATCACAGTTCATCGTCAGTGACTTCGAAACAACTCACGCTTCCGAAAGCCCCTCTGCCAACGCCTGGAGTCAGAAGCCCGAGACAAACGGCGGCCTTCACGGTGTTGTTGAATACCCCTACAGTCCCAGAGAGTCTGGATCTCTTATATCTCTTGTTCGTGGATCCTTCAGAAATCACAGCTCATCGTCAGTGCTTTTCGAAACAACTCTGATCTACCGCGGGCATTGTCATCGTCGATAGTTCGGAAATGCCACACCGAGGAGGAAGGGGTGCAAAGCCCTCGGGCCACAGCGCGTCCCGCACCCGGCCAAGGCCACGACCCGACCTACCGGACGCAACAACTCAACAGCTATTTTTACAACGTCATTGAAGGGAGATGGAGGGTCGGAAGACGCCGAGAGGCCGAGAAATTCCTCGAGTCAATTGCCAAACGAGCCGACAAGGCCGATTGCGTCGAGAGACTAGCATCATCGAAACCCGGTCAAGATGCTCTGCATAAGTCGGTGACTTTTGCCCGCTCGGCACAATTCATGAACTTATACATCGCGGATCTGCTGGAGTTTCTCTCGGATCCTGCCCTGAAGAGGGTGCTGCTCAACCAAGTGCTGTGGGTGATGGTCGACCCGCCACTATTCTGGAACAATCTCGTCCACTGTGTCAGAAGCAGAAGCCTCAAGGCCAAGGCGGTCGAGGGGTTCAGCTGGCTCTTGCTGCAGCTTGTACTGCTTCCTCCTTCGCAGTCTTCGACGTTTCGAGATACAGCACGGTCTCTCCTGCAGATTGACTTCTTGGCGACACATACTTCGCTCACGGCGAAAAGCATGCTGCAGAAGGTCAACGTCTTGGTCCAGCCATCGCTTCCGGGGACAAGTTCTGATGTCGCCAGCGAGCGTGGACCTGATGATGTCGATGTCAATTACCTCGATGACGGCTGCGCCGAAGCATGTGAGTGCACCTCAGACCCAGTTACCAACATAGACTGACAACTAGGACTTAGGTTCCGAGCTGTTGTCTTGTGGGAGGCACACGTGTCCGATGCGTTGTCAAATTCGCGTCGACCACTCGCAAATGCTCTGCAACGCTGTTCTCAATGATATGTGCCCCAATAAACACAAGATCGTGTGGCAATGCTCAGACAACCGGCCTCCCCCGTGCCAGACGTGCCGGCACGACAAGGAAGACCGAGCTCGAAAGGCTCGCAGAGACAAGGACCTCGAGCTGGAGCGTCAGGCGAAACAGCTGCCTTACTCCAAGCAATTGGAGTCTGTACAGGACAGCATCACTCTGCAAAGGCAGTTAATCACAACTATTTTTCTTGGCGCCCCGCTGTTAGGGCGCAACCTCTATATCTGCACTAAAACAGGCATTTATTTCAGTACCTGACTATCCTTGCCAAGGCGCAAAAATTTTTTCTCACAAGCTGGATGGCACCCCTTCACGATAGGCCCCCAAATACGCCAGTGGCCGTCCCAAAGACGACTACTGGCGGCGTGCTCAAATCCCCGGTCCCTAGAAGAACATATGGCCCGGCAACCCCAAGCAAGCTCCGCCAGGCACTGCTCGACGACATCAACAGCAGCCCGTCACAGGTCTCTGAGGCTGACTTCACCATTGTTTCCCCTCTGAAAGGAAAATCCCGAAATATTATTAATAGCAGCACCATTAATATGGAATTACCTCAGTCAAGCGAAATCCCTACAGACCAAGCCATTGGAGGTGATACAGGGAACAAGGTCTCTTCCTCAAAGTGCCAGGACCAAGTAGCCAAAATACTGGCTAAAGACAAGCATCTCTATGAAGCCAGGATGACAATGTTTCAAGAGTGTGCTGCAGCAGTCGATAAGACACTGGAAAAAGCTGGAACTGAACTATACTCTCATGCCAAGGAGTTCAGCGCTTTCTTCTCCAAATGTCTGAACGAGTGGCTGGAAACCCGAGATCTGTCCAAAAGAAAGACCACTCCTGACGGGATAGGGATAGGGAAGCCCACCATGACCTTCGCCTAAGCTGTCTCCTCTGGCCAACGACAGCATCCATGGACAGTCAACACTACCATGAAGAAAACACAGCCTGGTGCCCTTATCACTGCCAACTAACTGAAGAAGAAGCAGGATGATCTCCGGGTCTTTGTCCGCATGGATAATAGCCACTTAGAGCCTTATGGAATCAAGTCTACACTGAACAGAAGACTTAAGCTCCACCCTCAGGAGCTTAGAGAAGTGACACGGTGTCCTTCTGGTTTTACCTTACACCCAAGGGACAAGCCAACTCAGGCTAAGCTTCTGGCTTTCCAAGAAGAAATTACCGACATTCTTAAGGCACAAAAGATTGAGACCCACACAGTCTGGCATCATTACAAGGTCAATGGATGCCCAAGAAAGGTCATCAGTGCAGAAGGGTTCACAATCGATATTACCGACACTGTTGTTGCTGATGAAGTTGAAGCCCAAACAGGCGACAGACCTCTGAGGTGCATACTCTCAAAGAACACGATTGATTCTGATCCAGAAACTACATGGATAATCTCTCTGCCCA
Source organism: Anthostomella pinea (assembly GCA_963556695.1). Classification (NCBI taxonomy): domain Eukaryota; kingdom Fungi; phylum Ascomycota; class Sordariomycetes; order Xylariales; family Xylariaceae; genus Anthostomella; species Anthostomella pinea. Next base: position 4,564,231 of record CAUWAG010000020.1, on the reverse strand, counting down.
GTGCAGCAAGGAAACCATTCACGCTTTTTGCCCACTCAATGACCTCAAGGCATATTCAACACACCCCCAAGGTTCACCAGTGTGCAAGCTGCTTCAGATACCATGGTAGGAATTACCGATGCGAAAAGCAAGTATGTGCACACTGCGCCAACACAGTACACCAGGGAGAGTGCGAAAAACCAATCCCAAAGTGTGTCAATTGCAAAGGACCTCATGCTGCCAACTTCGACAAATGCCCTGCCCGCCCCAAGGTTGTGAAAGGTACCATCCATAAGCACACATGGGAGCAAATCCAGGAAATAAGGCTAGCCGGAGAAAGAGCCAGATCCAAGGCCTTCAACAAAGCAGGCAGAAACCAAGCTGGGTCAACACCTAGCAACAATAACAAAGACACCACAATGCAAATCGACACAACAGATACAACTCATCCCAGAGATGCCGATACCATTGTTGTCAGTCAATGTTAGGTACATCAAATGAAACATATCGACACAGGCATCTAGTCATCCATTCTGTGAATACAGCAGGGGGACAAAAGAGTGCAGGCCCTACAGAGTTAGCCATCAACCTGGCTGACTATAAAGGAGAACAAGCAGACATCATTCTGATGCAAGAGCCCTGGGTTGGCATACCACCAGGCAAGAGAATGGGAGTAAAGACACACCCCAATTACGATATATTCTCCCCAGTGGATTCCTGGGACAGCGACAGTACACGGCCCAGATCTCTCATCTATGTGAGAAAATACCTTCAAGCGGATCAACTTCGGCCCTATGTTACACGAGACATCACCTGGGTCAAGGTACAAGGCATTACATTTGCCAGTGTCTACCGGCCATGTGACAACCCACAGGAAGTGGATGACATTCTGGAAGTATGGACTCCACCTTTTGGCTGCGTTATAGCTGGAGATTTCAATGCTAGCGACACATCCTGGGACTCAAGCAATCCAGGATATCATGGTGGTACTATACTTGCACAAACTATGGCAGACCACGGACTGGATCTGATTTCTGAACCAGATGTCCCGACACATGATGACGGAAATGTACTAGATCTGGTGTTCTCTGATGTCCCCATGGCTGAAGCCTCAGTCAATGATGCACTTCAGTGCACCTCAGATCATGAGACATTACGAATAGTCATTCCAATCCAGGGAGATCTGGACCGAGTACCCAAGGCCAATCATTAGATAGTACCGGACGATAAACTACAGGAGCTGGCAGATAATGTCCAAACCAGGATTCATGAACTCCCCCGGCTGGGTGTATCCCCTGGCCAGGTGGACACCTTTACACAAAGCCTGATCAACATGATCCAAGGCTGTATCAGGACAGTGGGCAAGAGGCCCCGTCAATCTAGGCCCACTGCTTGGTGGAATGATGACTGCAAAGCAGCTGTTCAGACATACAGGGCCCTTTCCAAACAGACTACAAGCCAAGAAGGACGGAATTCAGCCCAACGGGAATTTCGCGGCGTGATTCGGAAAGCTAGGAGAGAGTACTGGCAGACTCTAATCAATTCAGCAACTGAGCCAAAGGACCTATACATAATCGTCTCTTGGCACAAGTTATCAGCAGGATTGCGTTCCCCTCTAATCATCATCGGAGACCAAATATTCGAGTCACAAAAGAGCAAGGCAAATGCATTACGCTCAGCCACGCTTGAACGAAGTACCTCAGACAATGATATCATCGACCCCTGGTCCGCTCAGATCATACAACCCAAGCCACACATCCCCCTTGAATACCACGTCGGACTGGAAGAGGCTGAAGGGTGCACTTTAGGAACCAAGAGCAACTCCCCGGGAGTAGATACCCTCACAGTACGGATTCTGAAAGCTTGCTGGCCAGTCATTGGTGAACATATCAGAGCCCTTTTCCAGACCTGTCTACTGATTAGACACCACCCTAAACCATTCAAAGTAGCTGAGGTGGTGATGATCCCAAAACCAGGAAAGAAAGACTACTCCAATCCCAGGGCCTACAGACCAATATCGCTACTGTCATGTCTTGGCAAGGGCCTAGAACGACTCATTGCGAAAAGAATTACCTGGTTTGTTGTCAAACTTGGAATTCTAGCCCCACAACATTTTGGAGCTCTACCAAAGCGCTCTGCCACTGACCTGGTAGCTGCACTCATACACGATATTAAGCAGGCCCTTGACCAAGGCCTCGTTGCAACGGTAGTCACATCAGATGTGAAAGGGGCCTTTGATGCTGCCCTAATGGGACGGCTGGTGGTTCGCATGAGAGAACAGGGCTGGCCAGGCTTTCTCATAAGATGGGTCCAGTCGTTCATGTCCGAGCGGTCCGCAAGAGTTCGGTTTGAAGGTACTGTGACCGATATAAAAGCTCTCACTTGTGGGCTCCCACAAGGCTCACCAGTCTCTCCAATCCTCTACATGCTGTATACAGAGCCAATCTGTGCCCGACTTGGCATGAAAAGAAGACGCTTTGGATATGCAGATGACCTAGCAACACTCTGCATTGGAAAGAACCTTGAAGAAACAGCTATAGAGGCTTCTGAAAACCTTTATTTACTCAATCAATGGGGACATAACAATGCTATTGAATTTGATCCCAACAAAACCGAGATCATGCACTTCTCACGGAAAAAGAACTCAGATAATCCCCCAGTTTGCCACGGAACAATGAACAAAACAGCTAAGCATTCCATGCGATGGCTAGGTGTCCTTCTGGATAGGAAACTAAACTTTAAAGACCATATTTCTTACTGGGCCAAGAAAGCTAGTAGGGTAGCAAATCACCTTCGAGGACTATGCAACACAGTCAAAGGACTTCCAGTAAAGTCAACCAAGAGGGCTGTGAAAGCTTGTGTTATTCCTATTCTCACACATGGCCTGGAGGCCTGGTACCCAGGAATCGAGAAAGCTGGGAGCTTAGGTGAGACATCAGCATGTCGCATTAAGGGGCTTCTTGGAACAATAGATGCCGTACTACGAACGGCGATCAGGGCTATCTTGCCAGTCTGGAAAACACACCCTGGATATATCTTACACTTTGAATCGCAGATTCCCCCAGCAGGAGTTCTTGCAGAGTCAATAAGACGACGTCACGGCCTCCGACTAGGACGAATAGATCAGAGACACCCTCTGGTTGGCAGGCTCCAAATACAAGCTCGCAAGGATCCAACAAGGCTACAAAGGAGCTTCCAGCTAGTCCCTGACTTCCAGAGATCAATACTTACCAGGCCATCATGGAAGAAGCGCCCAATCCGCAAAGACAAAGACAAAGAAACAGAGCTCTTCAAGCAATGGTTACAAGAGAGAAACGTGAACACTGACCTTGTCATCTACTCAGATGGATCACAGTTGGATGACCAAGGCACAATCCGCACTGGATGGGGTTATACCATCAGGAAAGGCGGCACTACACAAGAAGTATACCGGGGAAGGGGCAGACTTCTATAAGCAGAAGTAGTATATGCTGAAGTCCATGGTGCTCTCCAAGGTCTTGCAGCAGCCAGGGCAATTGGACACGGAAAACAGCTATATGTCTGCCTGGACAACACGTCAGTGGTAGATGGGCTCAATGGGACTCCACCCGAGACATCACAAAACATTTTTCTACGATTTCAAGAACTTGCCACAGCATACACTCCTGGAGTGACCATCAAATGGATTCCTGGACACAGAGATATTGATGGCAACGAAGCTGCCGACACACTAGCAAAAGAGAGTGCCATGTTAGAAACAGACACAATAAATCTTCCTACAATCTCTTGGGTCAAGAGAGATCTCAAAAGACAGGGCAAGAAAGAGTTCAACCAATGGTGAAAAGACCAATCAGAATCTAGGTATCAAAAAGTATACTCACATGCAGTAACTGAAAGAGACCTTATATCTTTTAAGAGGAGTACTTTATACAGACTTTTAGCGGCCAGATCTGGACATGGCGACTTTGCCAGATATTATGAACGCTTTGGGCACACAGACTCAAATGATCACTGCAGCTGTGGTAAGAAAAAAACACCACAACACATTTTCTTTTGTAAGAGGCTGGGGAAAAATCGGCTACTGCCTAGGCATTCGCCTAGGACAGCTTGTTTACAATACTTAAGGGAGAGGAGCACAGAATGGGCAAAATTCATGGAGAAGAGCAAGTTCTTTTCAACAATCTGCCCCCGATAGATAGCCTTCCTTGAAGGACCAGATGGATGACCCCAAGGTCATACCGCCGCAACAACGGGGATGGGCCCGTGAGCGGGACTGACTGTACTTATTATCTTGAGACCTCCACAACCCTGCGATGCAGAGGCTCTGGGAGGCGTGGTTTGCACTACTGAGGAGCTACCCCCACGTTAAATACAAAACAAACAAACAAACAAAGGCAGTTAATCAGAGATTGTGAAGATGGGCGTATCCGAGAGCAAACACTGCGACAAAAACGTGCCGAGCTTGCCCGAATGACCGAGCAGGCTTTGCGACAAGGCAATGCCCCCGCTGCCCCAGCCGCTCCAACTGCACCTGATGCGAATGCGACTGCCACTGGGCAGTCAAGCAGCACAATTGTCAATCTTGGCCAAGCTCCAGAGTCCGACGAACATCGAGATGGCCCACGCCATGATATTCCAGGGCAACTGCCAAATGAGACTGTCCCCACATCAGAAGCACGCGACCCTGTCACCGTACCCGACACCATAGTTGTCACCGTCGAGGAAGAAGACACTAAGGTTTCATCTTCTGCTCAGAAGGATTGGCAGCACCAGAAGGACTATGAGCAAGCTTGCAACGAGGCGCTGGATCCTCTCATCCAGATGGTCGGACTTGAGAGTGGCAGGGAAGACTTCCTTAATGTCGAGGCAAGAGTCGACACTGCCATTCGCCGGGGAGTCGACCTCAATGACGAAAGATTTGGGGCGGCGTTGCTAGGTAATCCGGGCACAGGCAAGTCTGCTCGAGGGAGAGAGAGTATAGAAGCTAACAAGCACCTTCAGGCAAGATTATTGTTGCTAGGCTGTATGCCAAGTTCCTGTCATCCGTTGGGGTCATACCGGGAGACTACTTCGTGGAAACTACTGCATCCCGACTCACCAGTGATGGCGTTCCAAGATGCCAGGCATTGATTGACCAGATTCTGCAGAAATGCGGCGGAGTCTTCTTTCTGGACGAGGCGTACCAGCTTGTTTCTAGTCCCGTGCCAGGAACACAGGTCCTGGATTACCTGCTCGTCGAGATTGAGAATCTTACAGGGAAAGTCGTATTCGTGTTCGCTGGTGACCACAAACAGATGGAGACCTTCTTTGCGCACAACCCTGGTATCCCGAGCCGGGTCCCCATTCGTCTTGACTTCCAGGATTACGAAGATGGTGAGCTGCTCCAGATGTTGCAGTACCAGCTGGACAGGAAGTCTTCCGGCCGCATGAAGGTCGAAGGCGGTTCTGCCGGACTCTATATGCGGACTGTGGCGCGCCGGATTGGCCGTGGTCGAGGCCGCGAAGGGTTCGGCAATGCCAGGGAGGTGCAAAACATACTGTCAAACATCCTCGGAAAGCAGGCGAGCCGACTCCACCGAGGGAGGCAGCCAGGTCACACGCCAGATGACCTTCTGCTTCAAAAGATTGACCTTATCGGACCGGAGCCAAGCAGGGCGCTTGCTACCAACAAAGACTGGCAGAAGCTTAAGACCATGATCGGCCTCACTTCTGTCAAGCAGTCGATTGAAGTCTTGGTCGATCGTCTACAGACCAACGACGAACGCGAGTTGGATGAGCTACCACTGGTCGAGTGCTCCACGAACAAGGTCTTTCTAGGCAACCCTAGCACAGCAAAAACGACCGTTGCTAGGCTCTATGGCAAGATCCTCGCAGCCTTGGGACTACTGAGCAACGATGAAGTCGTCGTCAGAAGCCCGTCCGATTTCTTTGGTAGTGCTCTAGGCGAGTCGGAGAAGAACACCAAGGCCATCCTAAATGCAACAAAAGGAAAGGTCCTCATCATTGACGAGGCCTACATGTTAGGCGCCGGAGATTCCGGTGTGGGAAGCACTAGCGATCCTTACAGAGCGGCTGTCGTCGACACCATTGTCGCTGAGGTACACTCCCCGGCCATAAGTCTCCGAGCATCCCTGTTTTACACCAAAACACCCCAACTTTACGCGATCGTGATAAATCGAGTAAAATAGATACAACTTAAGTACTTATAGTACATATAGTTAAATTTACTGGAATATTAAAATGGTTTACTCAAAAATTTTGACATCTTAAAGATAAAAGTCGTAAATGTTACTTTATTAAAGGTTAAATTTTCGATAAAAATAACTTTCTAACATATCTAATTTTTTTTTAAATTTATCACATAAGATTTTTCGTCTTATACGTGTATTACATGTCATTTAATATTATATAATTTTATTACGACTTATACGATTCTTTAAACATTTTTTATAGCTTTATTAAGATTTAAGATTTAAGATTTTAAACTTTACTTTTATATATCTATTTCTTAATATTTTAGTCGCTAAGAAAATAAATATTTAGAAATTAGTTACGAAAACTTCAGCATTTTCAAATATTAGTTTTTTATAATATCTCATTTTAAAAAGCTTTAAGTCTTTAGTTATAAAAGCGTAAAGGTAGGGCATTTTGGTGTAAATGCGGGGATGCTCGGAGACTTATGGCGGGTCAGTGTACAAAGTACTGCACTCGAGGATAGGTGTGTCTTGCTGTTCGGCTACAATGAACAGATGGAAGATATGTTCCAGAAGGTCAATCCGGGGTTGGCGAGACGCTTCCTCATTTCCTCCGGTTTCATCTTTGAAGATTATAACGACGACGAACTTCATCAGATTCTGGACCTGAAGCTAGAGCAACGAGCTTTTCGCGCCGGAGAGGCCACGAAGAACGTTGTACTCAATATCCTCAGGCGTGCCCGTAACAGTCCCAACTTTGGCAATGCGGGTGAGGTCGAAATCGTTCTTAACCAGGCCAAAGGGCGCCAGCAAAAGCGCCTGGCGGGTTTCCCTGGGAGCAAGAGTGACTTGCTGGAACCCGAGGATATCGATCCTGAATTTGATAGAGGGCAGCAGGTTGCTACGAACATACAAATGCTTTTCAAGGGTGTCATGGGCTGTGAGGACGTTGTTGAGCAACTTGAGGGTTACCAGCAGCTAGTGGAGAACATGAAAGGCTTGGAGTTCTCCAACTCACAGATCAGGGCACAGATTCCCTTCGGCTTCATTTTCCGTGGCCCGCCAGGTAAACCATCATCTCCTACCTTATACATCATTGCGAGCTGACACCATTGTAGGTACGGGAAAGACGACTACTGCGAGGATGATGGGGAAGATATATTACGACATGGGATTCCTTATCGATGGCGGGGTGGAAGAGTGCTCGGCAAACAACCTCATCGGGCAGTACGAAGGACAGACTGGCATAAAGGTGCAGAAGAAGTTCGACGATGCCCTGGGAAGAGTCCTCTTCGTCGATGAGGCGTATAGACTCGCCGAGGACCATTTCGCTAAGCGGGCGATGGACGAGATTGTCCATTGTCTCACGAATGATCGATACCAGAACAAGGTCGTGGTCATCTTGGCTGGGTACGATGAGGATATCAATCGCCTGATGAAGCAGAACCCAAATCTTACCAGTCGCTTCCTGGAGACTCTTTCCTTCCATAATCTTCCCCCTCGGCACTGTCGGGAGCTGCTTCTGCAGTGCCTGGCTAAAAAGAAACTGGACACGGCCGAGTTGATGGCGTCGCCAACTCTTGACGGTAGGCTCCTCAACCTGTTTGGCACACTGTCGCAGACGCTATATTGGGGCAATGCGCGTGATGTGTGGACACTTGCCAAGTGGATCTTCGTCAGAGTGATCAAGGCGAAGACGCAGAACGTCAATCGCGTGGTGGCTGAAGGTGTGGTACTTGATGCCATCAAGTCGATGATCAAGGAGCGACAAGCGAGGGGTACTTCCACGGAGCACCACTCTGTCCCGTCTTCGACATTTTCTGTTCAACCGCAGCTCGGGCTCCCTGGGCCACCACAGGCCCAGACACTCATCTCGACAGACACAGAGATGGCGCTTGAGGAGCACGGCCGCGAAGAACTGCATGGTGAGCCTAACACCAACCCTGCGGATGGCAGAGACGCAGGTGTCAGGGACGCAGGTCTCAGGGACGCAGGTCTCAGAGACCGGGTATAGGCACGACTCCAGCGCGACAAGGCCGCCTTCGAACACCGCCAGCGCGAACTCGCCGACACCCGCCAGAAAGCCGCAGACCTAGAGCGCGAAACCCTCGAGCAGGAGGAAGACCTGAAGCGCCAGCGTGACGACGACGCGCGCCGCGAGGGTCTGCGTAGGCTTGAAGTTGTACAGGTGGAGCGCGACCTGGCGGAGCGGGCCCGTGTCGAGAAGGAGGAGCTCATGAAGAGGGAGCTCGAGGCCAAGGCCAGGTTGAAGAAGATGGGATGGTGTCCCGTGGGCTTTGAGTGGTTTCGGCAGGATAGGGGATGGCGGTGTGCGGGCGGTGCGCATTTTGTTAAGAATTGGGAATTGGGTATTTGAATGACTGGCCAGGGTAAACTGGCTGACTGGGTTGGATAGTGTGTAAGTGTGTGTGTCTGAAGGGAGGGGTGGTCCTGGTATTAGCTTCTTGGGTTGACTGAATCTTGTGCAATGAATATATCTAAAGCAATGATTATGGTCCGGCTCGATGACAGGGACTGATTTTAATGATTTAGGCTCGTCTAGTCAATTACTCCCGTTGTTTTGTGATGTAACGGAGTCTGACCCCCTGAGATCTGAAACGCGTCACTCGTGTGCGGCTACTAGTCACCGCCTGGACTGAAGATTCCATGGTCTCCTGGCGTAGGTATCATTGATACTCAGAGCTGCCGCAGCATGGTTGAAACAGATGGATGTCCTTTATGTCTTAACCATCGTTGTCCTTTGAGCTGGAGGTAGCGCTCTTCGCGGTGATTCGGCTAGAAACTGGCTAAGATTATTGGACTGTCGCGCTATCTGTGGTGGTGAGGTTGACAGAACAGGAAAAAGCATACGATGGACGCAAGACGAAGTCAGGAGTATACGACCAAAAAGCTGCGTTTGTTTAATTGATTGCATTGTACCTGTTTCCTTTCCTTCTGAAGGACGTGACCTTCCAGTGAGTCCCACACCACCAAGTGTATCGCATCGAAGGAACAGCAACCTGAAAAGACGCACTTGGCCGTTGGCCCTCTGCGAAGAGGATGGCTCTAGGAGCATTCCCAATCCTCAACAAATTAATGACAAGCAAAACGAGAAGTTGACATCGGCTCCGTCCTAGCCTATCGTGTAGACTACTCGGGTCCTGGCTTCAACTCGCTAAGTCTCACGAAGACATAGTTATCGTTTCCAGGATGGTCTTCCATGGATTTGACAAACGAGAGAATTCCGGGGGCTTGAGATCTGTGACGACAGTCAGCGGTGGTTGTCTCAGACTTATCATGGAGGAGAATTCATTACGGCGTCGATACACCAGCGATTCCACCCAAGTATCATATTGGAGGTATGACCTGACAAGGAGCATGTCCTGGGAAGGATCGGTGATAGTCTGAGTCCAGTAGATGGGTGACTATCCACTGTCAGTCAAGATTCAGTGGTGAAAACGGGTGGAACATTGGCATACTAAGAGATAGTTATTTTCGTGTACATGAAAGTCGAGGCGACCACCGTAGTTGTCTTGGAGAGCCCTATGTCCAAAGGAGCGTATGCTGGCATGGACCTCTGTAGTAATGCGATCGTCATCGACTCTCACACCGAGCCGTTGGTATATAAGCGTCGGCACGACAGCGCAGAAGATGGAGGTGCCGATCCAGAATGCACACGTTTCCTCTGTTTTCTCCGGTTGGTGCCAATGTGGAATTTGCGCCCGGGGCTTGAGAAATTGTGCACATCTCTCCACGACCTACATAGGCGACCGTTAGTTGTCCGCCGTTACTTAAGATGTCCATCGCGACTAACCTTACGGTTCAACAAGCAGTGATCCACGACGCTCTTGTCATGGGGATTTTATGTCTCATTTATCACAGATACGTCGGTAATTGATGATGCCTGGTCTACCAGGAACAGATCACAGCGTACCGTACGGTCATGGGTCCCATGAGATGGCAAGAACGAAGATTCCTTTATCTGCTGCAGCTTTTTTCCGATGTTGGTCTCCGCGAGTATTCTGGTGTAGTTAACACGGTTCGGATTGGGATCGATCCAGAACTCTTTGCTGTTCAACAGGAGCTCTGCGATAAGCCTTCCCTGGTCGCACTAGGACGAGAAGTCAGGAAAGACCAACATATGTCTTGGTAAAGACTAAAAATTGGGTTACAAGATGCCCTGGCTCGCCATCCCTGCTCGGAAACACCTGAATACTGTAAGTCCCCGGGGCACGAATAGCTTGGGCTGAAGGTCTTGGACTGCCATAGGGGGAGCGGGTCGCAGTCGAAAGACTAGGAATATTCGAGGATGTGTGTGTTGATGGGGTGCAGAGCAAAGCATATCCAGGGAGAGATGGCATACTTATACACTCACAATGTACCTTGGGCCGTCCTATGACCACTAAATGTAGTGCGATCGCACCCTGTTGAGTGACCAATATGTTGAACACCAACGTTTGTGAAAGACAAAGGGAAAGCAATGCTCGTGTTACCCAGGATCCACGGTGTTGGGAACAGTCTTTGTCCCCGATCATAGCCGAGTGTTGCTGGTGATGCGAGGAATGCATGCTGGACTACTCGCCAGCCGAGACTCCAACAACGGTAAAATTCTTTGTCTGATGGATCGGTGCAACTTCTGATGGGGTATTTCTTCTTGGCTGCCCGGATCGTGTTGGTACCTGGACGCGCAGCCGAGCGGCAAATGTTGGGGCAATGACAGGCGAGTTCCGGAATCGGGTTCGTTCAGAATCAAACTGCACGAGACTGTCACGAATGGATAACGGATGACTGATTGAAGCTTCCCGATTAATCACACGGCAGTCTCTGCAGTGTCCTCCAAGCCTACAGGCTTGAGAGCTTCCTGAACCCCCTGAACTCTCTGGTGTTCTTGAGCCTCATATCTGCTGCCGTCCAAAATCTCAGAGAAAATACGGATTGTTTGGCCTGGCTCACCACCGATGTGTGGTAGTTCATGGCTGGTGTCATGATCTCAGGGTCAAACTCATTATCCCGTGACCAATTTTGGGGCTTTACGGTAATATCTGATCAATAATCAGCAAGGCATTTAACCAAGCTTTTTCGGGAACAACGGTACCGGCATTCTGATTTCGAACCACATTTCGAATCCAGGAGGCGGTGACAGTTGGGCACCCCAGTAGTGGAGGTAGCTGACCAACACATACACCGGCGATCTGCCGAGCATTAGTCCACATGCGTAATCTGAGATGGTATGAGACTCACGACACCTGCAGAGTCACCCGCCACCTGAAGCTTTTTGGTTGTGAGGATACCAACGGCGGACACATAAGCCGTGGTGGACAAGCAGGCTGCAAAAGAGGTGTTAAGGGGTTGGCTACAGTCACAGACGCTCTGGTTGGTGTAGGCCACTCGGAAGACAACATGAGGAAAAACAAACAACTGGCATACGTTACCCTATATTCTTCGTGCTCCTCATTGCCTACGCAGAAGCTTCATTAGAGCAGTGTGTTACTATGGTCCTGACCAAGAGCCCCTATTCCCAACCCCCACTCAGTCCGATGCCTACCGCATCGCCTCGTGGCTGGGCAAGACGCGCCTCGCGTTCGCAGCTGTTGATAAGGGCGGGTAAACTATTGCCGTCGTTCAATTGTTTCATGCACTCTCCATTCAATGCGTGCCGCCTACCATCTACCAGTTTTCTTCCGTTGTTAGGGGAGACCACAGGTGCTCCACCCAACACATCTCTGCAAACCTCTCACGTAACCTGGGCACCAACTCCAGAGGGCCTCGAGCTTCCTTCTCCCAACAACATCTTGTACCTCAATTCATTCTTGGAGGTATCTCCGCCTTACAATGGCCTCTACGCACCAGGGACACCAGAGTGTGAAGGTCGTGAAGCTCGCTTCCACTTCGTTTCTGCCTTTCCCCGGAACCAGCACGCAACCCAATTGGAACATCATTTTCAACTCCAATGTCACTGGCTTGTGGCTCATCTACCTGAAGGATCCTACCAGCTCACCTTCTGCGCACGGCTGGGTCATTGGGTTGGTCACCGCAAGTGGCCAGGCTCTCCACGTCTACCCGAAGCAGACCAGCTGCACTGCGACCATGGCAATTGTCTGCCAACCTGCTTGTGCCGAGAGCGATTTCACCGCCGCTAAAAGCTTTGCTCAGATGGCCGGCTCCCACAGACACTTTGGGCGGGCCATGCTTCAGGGGGTCAAAATCGGACACATCTTCTTGGGGCTGTAGGGAGCCGGTATCATGAACTATTCGCTGAAAGATGGTAGAGGTCAGTTTATTCTATCGCACTTCCGCTCCTCCATTGCAGCCACTTCTGTCTAATACTGACCCATCCCAGGAATGAGGTTCTGGATCTGTGCGGCCATTGTCCTCGTAGACTTCTTCAGGAAGTGAAGCGGCGCGACACATTCGGCGATTGTGTGATCAAGGAGACCCGAGGCTGTCTCTTAAATCCCAACGGCCAGGGCATGTCGCTCGAGATCACTAAAGGCCAGGCTCGGGTCCATATGTGGTCCAAGAACGGAATCAAGGCGCTGAAGGAATGCAATGCGCGCATGGAATGGTTCAGGCTGGTGGATGCACAGTAGATATTGCTTGGGGCGATTTCATGGCTGGATCACGAGGTTTGCTCGGCTGGGTATCTCCTCTCTCATATCAAGGTTGTCGCTACGGTAAACAACAAACCTGGCTGTCAGGTGTGTTTCAGCCAGGTACTCTCCTCCTGCTCGTGACAAGGACATCTCACTGGTATAATCATTAAGTTATGCAGCCCAGCTTCTCCTGCAAGGGGTAAAACTGGGCTGGGTAGTGTGTAACTGTGTATTGACCCCCTTGAGATTTTCCCCATAGCAACCACAGAGAGTTGACTCGCCGCGACTATCGGCAAGGCGTCTTTGTCAGACTGCTACAGTCTGTCGGCGCCGGGAATAGCTGCACTGTTCAAATTGGCAGCCGATGGTCGCTTACAGGCCGAGGCCTATGTCCCTCACATGTGGACCTCAGTGTCCCTTTTCTTGCACTTGGTCTCATTGTTGCTCGAAAGCGCCTAGGTACCACTAAGACCCACTATCAAGAACATATTATAGCGAACGACTTGATTGATTATTAATCTCTTCATCCGCAAGCAAAGGGCCCAAAGCCAAACCCAAACGCCCCAAAATAGGAAAGAAAAGCAGAGCCCCGTTGTTATAGGCAGAGTCTAAAAGAATGAAGAGCGACAAGTCACCTCCGTCCACGACGACCTCAACGGTGGCAACCAATTGACCAGGGGATATTCGTCCTCGGCCACTAGCACTCCCAAACTAATGTACCAGGCTTGAGAAAATACTCCAACAAGATCATGTGAAGCCAGCATTATCTAAAAGACCAGGGTTTTTCCAGCCGAATGTGGAGGAGGTTTTGAGAGATCTTGAACTCCAGGCACGGTGGGAATGGACAGGAAACCTAGGTTCCTGTTCGCCTTCAGCTCGGTCCACAGGATACCATCCTCGAAATTGGGAGCTTTGAGCTCTGTTACGTATGTCAGTGTTGGAAGTCTGGGCCCAGCGGGGAGAGGACATTACCTTCGTGGAATACCAGCGCCTTGATCCATTCGTCGGGTTGTCTGTAAGCGTTGAGCTCTTGGAGAAGCTTCACATACGTCAAATATATCTAAATCGTGTCAGTGACCGTCTATGGTGTGGTAGGCGACGTAAATTGGACGTACAGGGAGTGTCAAATAGTTACAGAACTCCAGGCGACCTCCAAATATGTTTTCTCCGATTGATGTCCCAAAGTTGAAAATAGCTATATGTTCGTTTTTCTCGAGGCGATCGAAATCGTCAATACACAGTCCAAGCCGTTGGTATATGATGGCTGGCACAGCTGCGTATAGAAAGGAGACGCCCAGCCAGAATTCGCACAATCGTTTTAATTCCTCAACACGATGTCGTGGTAGGCTGCCCGGGGCTTCATGGTAATTGCTTACTAGCAAGCCGGCACGTTTCTCTACTTCCTAGTTGCATGGTGGTCAGCGACAGCGTTCCCCTATGTTCTTGGTACGACTAACCTCTTTGTTCACCAAGCAACCAGCTCTTTGCACCCGAAGTTTTGGTCCCAGGGGACAACATCCAAGTATGGTTTCGAGAGCAATAGGGTGAGCTCTCGAGGGGTTTCTTGAGGTGGGATATTCTCCGACTGTATATTGAGATAGACCTTATGATTCCGGGTCTCCTCGTTTGGCAACTTGCCTTCGGTTCTGTCCTCGATGAGTTCCCTCACCCCCCTGACTTTCTCATCGATCAACTCTTTCGCAGATTTGTTGAGCAGGGTTGTCGCGACTCGTAAACCGCCTTCGCACTGATGAGAGGAGTCAGCACGATTCAATTTGGTGTTGTAAGGTGGGTTTGTTAGTTACAAGCGAGCGCACAAGCGGGCGCACTTCTTCTGGTCCTGTTACATGAGACCAGTCAATGCTCTTGATGGTGTAGCGAGCTCGGTCTCCCACATCGGGGTCTTGGTTCGCCACGGAGGCGAGTATGTGTGATGGCAAAGGGGAAGAATGGTAGTTAATGTGCAAGGTGTCGGTGTCCAAAGCAGAATGCATCGAGCGAGAGACGGCATCCTTATAGCTCCATCAAGGAAGTTACGTCCTCTGACACCGAAGTGTGGTGTGACCGTACTTCCGGTCAGGAACCAACATGTTGAGCAGCAACATGAGGAAGGAACAAAGGGAACGCCATGCTCGTTGGATGCCCATGGCTCACAATTTTGGCAACAACTACAGCATTCGACCACAAACTAAGCTTTGTTGCTGTGACTTAACAGGTCATAAGATGTATGTATGCTGGACTATCCGACAGCCGAGTCATCAACAACGGTATCGCTCCTTCGTCTTCTGGTACTGTTCCCTTCGGCAAGAAGTCCTTGGCCAACATTGTTATGTTGGGTTTCGAACACACAACCGAGGGGCAGGTCTTGGGTCACTGGCACATGAGCGCCCTAGCCCGGTTCACAAGACTTTACGAGACTATCACGAATGAATAATGACTGAGTAACGGAATGGCGTCAGCTCCCCCTATCTGAGCCATTGTGACCATCGTTGTATGATAGTTGAATCGAGGTCAGAGCACCAGAGAGAGGGAACAATGGATAGGATTGCAGTGCACAAACATAACAGACAAATTCAATTAAGAAATTCTCTGTACTCCATAAGGAGAGATATATCCTTTGAGCTTCACGTCGTTCTATGATAGGTTTGGGTACCCACCAACATGGCTTGGCGATATGCATTCAAAAAGAACAAACAAAGCAGATGTGGATGCATATCCACATGTGATGACAGAAAAATAGAGACCACACATTGCCACCAACGAGAGTCACAAGATAGTGTCCATGGAGGACGTTTGCGGTCGTGAATTGTGGTCAGTTGGCTCTAGAAATGCGGATCATTTGATCGTGTTGGCAGTTAGACGAGTAGTCAACCAACAAGACAAGCCCCCCACTCCCCCCTCTGGTTAAGCGATCAAGGGACAAAGGACGGGCATCCAGTATAGCATCCCAACTTCGAAGAGCAATCGCTGGTTGCATCTCGCTCAGACTCATAGGGACATGCGGCCAACCAACGCGTTGTCCACCAAGGGATCGCATGGCCGGCCGTGTCATATGAATATCTGGGGCGAGTGCCGACCGGCCACGACTCCAGCTGCTGAATGGCACGCAAGCCACCGTGGCGCCAGGGAGGTGGCAGTGCACTGAATAGGGGCCATTAGGCACGGGGCATTCTGGGCACCACCAAGTCCACATCGCAGACCTTCAGAACCTCAACACAATCAGCACAGAATACACGAATATACACCATTTTACGAACCAACAACGCACTGTTTGACACCAGCTTCAATTGGCCGGAGTCATGAGGTCAGCACATAGACTACCCAAGTACAAAGTCTCAACCACCACCAATCAACGCCCTCCCGGAGTCGACGAGAGGATCCGACGGGTCAGCCTTATGTGCATCTTTTGCCTTTGATCATATTTCGCGGATATTCTCTTGGTGTCGGGAGGGGTCAGGCCAACAATGGTCACGCTTTGCGCGGTGAAGGAGAGAGCAGGGTGGGCGGCGCTCACGTACGTCCGTCAGGCAAGCGCCAGACCAGGTGCTGAGAAGTCGTCTCTGCCCTACAAGGGTATGAGCGGACGAAATCTTTAAAAGAGCTCTCTGACAAGATAGTTAGTCGTTAATCAGCAGCGTCCATACCTGAATTGTGGCTGAACGGCCGGACGACCGCGGCGGGCCCGAGATAAATTGATAACTGCGGCTCCTGCGTGATAACCTTGAGGGGGCCCCGTCGTGAGCCCCGACTACGTTCTAGAAGTTACGCTTCGTCTGAGCGGCGGCTGGATCTTCTTGTGAATAGCAAGGTGCGGTACGTACCAAGTAAGTCACCTGCTGTTGAGCGGAGGAGATGCCATCTCTGGCGATCGTGTGTGTGCGCGTCGGCTAGATGAGAAGTGCCTCATATACGGCGGTAGTGGTACGATCCCCCAACCGAGCGGGCGCGGGAGAGCTGCATCGGAGGCGGTGGGCTCCTCGTATAGGAATGGAGTTGTCGCGGGCCTTGTGTGTATTGTGTTGGGGGGGGAGGGGTGCGAATCTAACGAAGTCTTCATTATCTTCACATGAACTATTGGCCCAGCTTCTCCTTGGCTCTCATGGTATACAGTACTACAGCTTATTTATCTAAAGTCGTAATAAGGAGTTACGACCAGAGTAATAAGGCAACTATGAATCGCAGTCATGTTGTTTTACAGTAGAAAAACGAATAACCAAAAGTATAAAAAGACGATAAGTTTGTCCTAGCTAAAATGATTTATTCTATAGGCTAGTAGGGCTAGGGCTCTCGCACGGCCTAGCAAGGGTTCCATACAAAAGGGATTTCTAACAAGCCGTAAGACGGGAAAGAAACTTCCTCTCTTTATCTTACGACCGTTATACGGGCCTCGGGGACGCAACGGTCGCGATTTTACCCGCCCGCCGTCCCTCGCGCAATAGAATGAAATGGATGGACAGGAATGATATCAACTAGGTTATGGTTTGTTTGGTGTGCTGGGATAAGAATTAAACTTTGTTTTTCTTAGTGTGTAGTCTGCTTCCAGGAGCCTGGCCGGCTACGGGCCTACGACGGGACAGTCGGAGTCGGCCAGGCCCCTAGAGTGGCTCACACCCTTGTGCCTTGTGGTAGCGGTATCCAGAATAAGGACCAGGGTCACGAATGGTGGCTATTGGTCTGTATTCTGGAAGTTGCTTGATTGAAAGAAGGGATGGGTGGTGTCCCCATCCCAGAAGTAGCTATCATCCCAGTTGGGTACAAATCAGGTACAAACGGGTACCTGTTGGGCTCCAAGGTACCTTGTATCCTGGTCCGTGACCCATCCGTCATTGTGACTGGAAAATGGGTTGAGTAGCCACACCCTCTCCCCAATACATGCAATTCACTCTTACCACAGAGCCTATAGTGGGACCAGATGTGCACGCGGAACAGTAATTGATCAAGAGATCTGGGGATCTATTAAGCAACTAGGAGCTATTTAAGTGTACATAGGTCGTGGTTTTTAGCTAACTAATAGTGTTGTAAGAAGATATGATGTATTTGTAGATACGCCCTGCATTACGTGCTATGTAGTTATACAATGCAATGGAGCCTTAGCTGCCTTACTGCGACCTTTAGGAGAATACATATAAACCTTATCCTTGATATCTTTCTTGTTTCTCCACATGATTCCTCCTTTGCGATCCTTCTTATCCCGAAATGTCGCATATTTCACATACCCCTTCTTCTTTAGGTCTTCCCTGTTCTTAGCTGTGTTCTCTAGCACGGAAGATTTGGTATCTAGCTTGGGTACCGACCACCCAAACTCCGAGTTCTTAATCCTTTTGGCCTCCGGTGGCACCTCGTTCATCTTGTGAAATTTGTTGTCGGCACCCTGCCAGCCTGCTGGAGTGTATACCGTATTCCCGTTCTCATCCTTGTTCACTTCGTAGAAAATCCAGTTTTCATCCCAGAAGCCCATAAAATCCCAGTCCATGTCCTTTCCATTCCACCGGTACGTGCAGTAATCTGCACCAGTATACTCAAAAACATCGTCGGAAGCCGACTCCGTTTCGTCGTAGGAAGCCGGCTCCGGATTGCCCCATTTTTTTATATTTGCGTCCATCTCGGCTGAGAATAGTGACGACTCGTCGACCTCCCCTGTCCCAGTGTTTCTCGCACCAAACTCTACATTCATTCCAACTCTCTTTCAAGTGTGTTATGAAGTCCTCCCGGACGGTCATGAACCAGTCGCCGTTGTGGCACTGTGATTCAATACATTCGGCTTTGGTCCCGAAGGTCTTTTTGCTGCTAAGTATGGGTTAGCTTTGCATGGGAGGTCAAAGGAAGGCTACAGTGGTCAGGATGGCACCTTACCTAGAATCTCTGGGCTTGTGGCCCAGAGGCGCGGTTGATCGCGCGGTGCAGCTTGCCAGCAGCAAGCCGAAGCTAAGAAGTTGTTGGACGCGCATCGTGATAGAATGGTGAGGTTGAGGGACAGGTGTAAATGGATCAATAGTGTGAGGTGTAAGTTTGTCTTGTGAACTGTAAAGTACGTGGTGTGCTTGCTGTGAGTGTAGTGTTCGAGATTTTCTATTCCAAGATCCCTATTCCCAATACTCCGGTCTTATAAATAAAGAATAACAACTACCCGCCCTGTACCGCCTAGACTAACATCATCGCTCACTGAACCCCTCGAGCCGGGCGCAATAAGTTCTGGGCGGGTACCCAGAACTTCTTTTTATAGCAGTTGCCTTCAATTATGATAGATCGGGCAAAAGTTCCTTTCCGGGTATTCCGTCTTACAGGTATCCAGGATGGTAATGGTTAGCGGTTCCACGTGACAGAGGACCCGGGGTCCATTTGGGTCCATACTTTCGTTGTTGAAGTCACGCAAAGTTCTGATCTATATTATCTGCGATGGTGAGAGGTAACTTTACGCAATGGGAACTTTTTCGTACATTATCAGCATGGCAATTATGGGCATCATTTGCAAACCCATACCCCCAGCATGTATGGGGCGGGCCGCTCATCGTTACCATCCTTGCTACCTGTGACCACTTTCAGAGATATTATGATTTGTTCTACGGGCCGCTTATAAGGGCCACTGTCCGCCCGCTGGGACGGGAGGAGAACTCTCACGACCGTTGTACGGGGCTACGACGGGACGCAACGGTGGCGATTTCACCCGCCCGTCGTCCCTCGCGCTGGAAGGGAGGATATCAACTGGGTGGATTACCGGATTAAGCCGGGTGACGAACAGGCCCACGTCCGCATAGCCACCTGTCACGACGGGAGGAAGACCTACAGTAGACGAGGCAAACTGTATCACGAAAGGTGGCATCTTCTGACATATTGGAGACGTCACAATCTGTATTGCGACTGAAGGCCAGGCGAGCGGCAAAGAGGTGTTCCATGATCCATCAGCACATCACCAAGCCTTGCTATCTCAGGCTTTGATCATCCATGAGGCCATTGTTCGTAGCAGGTAACGTTACGTCGTTGAGTCGCTGGTATATAAGCGCGGCAGCCAGTGCCTGACGAATTGCAGATGTCCATATCCGACACTGCCTCCAGGCTGAGGGGGCCGCTTGGCGGTGCTTCGAGGAAGGGGACGCACTTCTCTATCAACTTGGTCCATATCAGCACCGTTCATGTTCACATCTCTTCATGGAGCTCACCTCCAGATTTACCGCACACAAGCCATGCACCCAATCGCTCCATGCTGAAGCTTCTCGTTCAGATATACCTTCGAGAGTTCGTGCATGCCTGCCGTCAGGTCCAACCTGGTCGCAACGAACGTGAAAGTCCCAGGGCCCCAATGGGACGGCCGAATCACCAACGATGGGCCTCCAACTTCGTGAGGAATAGTTCGATGTGTGCCCTCACAACGTCCGTGTTCAGTAGCGTCCGTGCAACATCTTTTCCATATTCAAACTGCGAAGTCGTGTTAGACCCGTCGGGGAACAGGACTGGAGTTGGGAAGCCCATACTTAACTGAATCTTCGGTGATCCCAAACGTACGAGGCTCCTTCAGGAAAATACCCGCTCGACATGGTATAAATACCTAGTCAGGTCTTTTATAGTTGTCGCCAAGTTTGCATCACCTATCACACCTGGGGCTTCGGACGCCATGATGGGATTTATGAGTATCAGGTGGTAGAAGACAGTGTTTCTCTCGAAAGGCAAGAACGAGGGTGGGGGACTGCAAAGAGCAGCATGTCTGTGGTCTGAGACTGGTTCTTGTGGAGAGGTTACCTGCGCTTGCAATTGGTTGGCATCCGTGCTTGAGATCATACTAACTCGTGTATGATAAACCGAGACGAGAACAATGAAGATGGTACATTCTTCCAGCAGCGGCTAGAAAGATTGGAAGCCAGAATAGGTGTGACCGCCTAGCGAAAGCGGTTCTGTTGCCTCCATAGGATTGTATAATTCCATGACAGTTGTTGGAGGTCAGCATGGCGTCAATGTTCTTTGACCTGTCCTCACTCAATAGGGGCTTCAGGCCAAAGGTTCCACTTGTGCTTCATCGGGCTACCTGTGTTGTTGGCTTCAGCTAACTGTGACACCACAGCCGGTAAAAGCAACTTGAAACTGCAAGTTGGGGTGACGTCGATTACGAGTTAAAGACATCGCAAGATGGTGCCTTGCAGTACAGTCGACTTATGACAAAGGGCTGGTCATAATCGACAGACTTGAAGTCTTGAATGTCTGGGGTAGCGACTCCACTGCCAGGTGCCTTACCGGTACAACTTACAAGTTGAATGGCTGGAACAACACTACTAATCTTGAAGAGATGCAAACAGTATGAACAGTCAGTCGGTGCTCAGAAAAGGTGTACTCCCTGGGATCTCTACGGAACTTCGCAAATCAATGATGAGGCACGAGAAAAGGGGAATGAATGTTGAAGCTCACAACAACGACTGCCAAGGACTGCCAAGGATTTCCCGGCTAGATAGTAGACGATAGACCCCAGCGCGACGCACAGGCCACTTGCTTAAACTGGGGTTTCAGACCGCAGCCAATCAACGCGCTCTATTTGTAGACGAATCAGATCCGGCGGGTCAGCCTTGTGAACGCTTGACCGACTGAACCACCCCCCATAGCCCCCACTTGCGCAGTTCATCCCGGCAGCTGCCCGGCTGGATATCGTCAGTGCCAATCGCGAACAAGCCATCAATTAATCAACAAGGCCAGGGTCTTCACCGCAGCCGCCAGCAGCCAGCAGCATACACACCGACAAGTCGACGCGCTGCAGATACCACGTGTCGCTACCACTGCCTAATACCCATCCGGCATCAGGAGGAGAAGCTGTCGACGTGTCCATCCTCGAGTCGTGCTGTGCTAGTCAACACCGTCGGACCGAAACCGCAGAGTTGCAACAAGCCGCGCGATAACCCCATCAACGCCCTCGGGTCATTACCTTCGCCGTGTGGTATTCCAGAACAAACTCTCTGTATCAGCAAGACTAGACTGGGTGGTGCATCGAGCCACTGCTCAACCCAAGCTCGTATTCTCGCTACCTACCTATCCGCTTCAGAGAGATATCGTCAAGAGAAATAGCGGCAAGTCCGACGCGGTCACGATGGACGACTACTCGTGGGTTCTGAACGCCTTATCAGGTACGTTTCAGATCGATTCCGATCTCCATCCTCCCCATTCCCATCTCCATCCTCCCCATTCCTACACCAGCCGCCTCCCAAAGCCCCTAAACCACCACCACGCCCCCCGTCATCCCTCCCAAGCACCTGCTAACACCCACCCCAGGCTTCCTCCCCGAACCGACCGCCCGCCTCCTCCACGACCACATCCTGCACCCCAACAGCACGCTCTCGACGCTCCGGAACCACATCTCCGCTCTATCCCGGCGCACCCTGGGGCTCCTAACACCCTACATCGCGCCGCTCCTCGAGCGCTCGATCCAGGCGCTGCACGACTCGCCCGACGTGGTCGTGCTGGCCTTCCTGCTCGCCGTCCTGGTCGTGGCGATCCAGGCCATGCTGTGGGTGCACCGGACCATGATGTTCTTCACGCGGCTGGCGATGCGGCTGGTGTGGTGGGCCGTGGTGGCGGGCCTGCTGGCGGCCGTCTGGCAGCGCGGGCCCGAGACCGCGGCGCGCGACGTCGTCGTCTTCGTGAGCAAGGCCGTCGGATACGCCGCTGTGGTCAAGGATATCTGGATGAGCGAGTATCAGCGCTACGATGCGCAGACCAGGGGCGGGAGCGGGGGCAATCAGAGGCTGCCGGGCCATGGACCAGCGCGGAGGGCTGGGAGATGAGACCCCCATAATGGAAAGGGGGTGGATGCTGCAGTTATTGGATTGGATTGTATGGATGCTATTGGTACATTGGGGGTATTAGGGGCGTTGGTTCGGCGTACTACATACATGATCACGCATGTTCCGGATGGGAATGACAGCCGCGTGCTCGGAACGACTCGATGACTCGATGACTCGTCAAATCTACTCAGTTTTGGTATCAACCTAAGGTGCCATAATGTCCCAAACGCCTGCGCTATGCAACGAAGCCACCCAAAGCAATCAGACTTGAACCATAATCTCATGATGCACCCCGCACTTATACACTGGTGTGGACCTTGTGTATGATGCGACCATTGCACCTGGGAAATGTCCAGCTGGGATTGGTGTCCGTCGAGGGGATGCGCCGGCGAGTCCAGCTCTGGGAGCCTGGGCAGACTGGGCGCGGGCAGGCCCAGCAGATGCCTTGGGGGTCGACATGTATCGCTGAAGCGTCTGTTGAGTTCTGGGTGCCTCTGCCTCGGCTGGTGTCGACTGAGACGATATGGCCTTGGGATGAGTCGCTCGCTTCCTGATTGCAGGTCCTTTAGGCTGTAGTCCTCGTCGGAATTGCGTCTCTTCTGTTGAGGTGTCATTCTCGCGATGTTAGATGTGACCCTCCCCGTGCAACATGCGCCCAATCAGCTCCCACAAATCTTCGATAGTTATTCCTCGTCCATGCCCTCATATTCCTCGTCTTTCATCTCCCTGGGCTCCTGGGCTTCGTGGTACTGAATGCAGTCGTCGATGTAGCTCAGGATGGCACCGACACTTTCCTCGTCCTGCACGTCGAGCTTGAGATAGCTCACCATGCTGAAGTTCTCGATGAGTCCAGCGACCGCCTTGTTGAGCCTCCTGAACCCGGCGCCCCGCATCACGGCGGCTCTGTCCTGGGGATCGGCCATCTCGTCGTCCTCGCCGTTCCCGCCCTCATATGCCCGCCGCGCCGCCTCGGCCGGGTCGTCCTCCAGCAGGCCGCTGTCGGGCGTGATGAAGCGCTTCAGGTCCTTCTTGCGGACTTGGTCCTTGACCAGGTCCATCTTGGACAGGATGTTGATGTGGGGGACCTCGAGCATGATCATGGCGGACATGGCGCTCAGGGTGCCGGCGAAGAACTTGGCGCGGTCGACGACGAAGGTGGCCTCGAGGAGGTAGGCGGCGCACAGGCGGATGTCGAGGGATCCCGCGCGCGCCAGGAACTTGACGAGCGCGGGGAGGATGGGCACGTGGGTGTACAGCTCGATCTGGCCGGGCATGTCGAAGATAATTAAATACTCCTCGGTGAGCGACTCGAGCGCGTCGGTCAGGAAGTCGAGGTTCTCCATCAGGAACTCGAAGCAGTAGATCAGCCCGCCGTTAGGGCCCAGCCCCATCTCCTCCATGACGTCCTCGAGCGAGATCAGGTCCTTGATGTCCAGGTCCGGGCTGTGCTCGAACGACTCGGCCGCCGGGTCCAGGTTGACGTAGAAGCAGGACCGCCGGTTCAGCTGCAGGTGCGTGATCAGGGCCGCGCAGAAGGTGGACTGGTGGTGTTCGTGTTCGTGTTAGCAGGGACACGCTGGGAACTGGGATGTTGCGCAATGCGTACCTTGCCAGCGCCGGCGGGCCCCATGATCATAGCACCAAACTTGCTCATGATGGCGCGATTTCGAGTCTCGCAGATGGTTCGTAGGGCTGCGTTTTGGGGTCACAACATACGGAAGGGAGAGATCACAACATTAAACTTTCTTCAGCCTTGCGATGGTGACTTCGAGGAAAATTGTTGGAGGGGCTAAAGTGCAGGGTCCAAGGTGGGGTCGGAGAGATAGACGCAGATATGCATACGATGCATAGCCGCGGGGTATTATTATGCATTCAATAGTACTATGCATGCCCGAAGAAAGGAAGCCAGCCTCAAGTCGACAGGATTATTCCAAGGTGCATGCGCTTGGTACTACCATAGGTATGTTCAAGGGCCACATCATTCGATACCAGGTACTCGTAGTTAGGAAGTAGTTAGCACGGAGGGTCCTCAAGTATGTCGTCTTATACTCTTGAGTTATCTGTAGTCAGATAGTAAGTACCTGCAGCCTGGGCAACCACTCACCGCCTTGAGCAGCACGACGATACAGTCAGACGACAAATAAGCAGCCATTGTACCTATGAGACAGGTCCAACCAATGGCCTATCGGAGCTGGGGCAAAGATCACGGAGTGTATGCGCCTCTGAATCCTGTGAAGCCGTCAAGGACTCCGAACGGTCAGACGGTCCTCCGATGAGCCGACTGGTGTCGTGGGGTATTCAGAGGACGAGGGACAACTCTCAAGCGGATCAGAGCTACAGTTGTTTGTCGATCGAAGATTGCCCCAATGTGGCCGGGATTGATAGCCACTCAAACGAGCATCCCGTTGACCCGTGGGCTACCGAACTGGTGTTCGGGACAGACGGTCAGAGAAACCCGAGTGAAGACTCCCAAACACACATGCCGAAGTTCAAGTCCCGAAGTTCCTGTAGATTTCCAGACCTGCAGCACGTTTCTGAGGGGCGTGTCCACTGGCCCCGCGTCGGCAAGAGATAGTATTGGGCGGCTCCTGCGCGAGTAAACCAAGCCGACACCCAGCCAGGAGGAGGAGGAGGAGGACCGTAATGCTGACAGAAGGACGTGTAATAGCTCAGTGTGGTGCGAATCTTGAGGGAATCTTGCAGCTTCCAACCGTCACTTACATAGATATATATCTCGAATAGACAGTACAAGGAACACTCTTGGTTCCTATCTCGATGCCAGTGATGATTCTGTCAAAGGACTGAATGAGTTCGTGGTATTCTCGAATTGGACACATCGACACCGCAGATAGATTTCGGCGACATTCATCTAATGGGGCTTTTTGTCGGCCCCGCTTTCATCCCATGCGGTCAGGAACGGGTCCTGCTTTAGCCCAGAGTGGCAAGGCGGGCTGACTGGCACAACGAATATTGCACCATCCTATTTGGTGGGGTCAGTCAGATACATTAAGTTTTGCTCACAGGGTGAGCAAATCTGCAGCTGTTAGTGACACCTTGTCAGTTAGCGGGTTGGTGAATACTTTGTGTGCCTCTCTGACAGGCCTTGGTAAGCTATTTTACTTCTGTATCCTGCCCCTCCGATTTTCCTCCCCTTGAAAAATCCAATTCAATTCACTCCATCCATCCGTCCTCTCTGACAACCGCTCCCCCCATCTCTCTGTCTTTCTGGGTGTGTTTTTCTCAGGGCATTCTGCTACGTCTCTTGGGGTTTTCCTTCATTCCTTACTAAACATCCATCAATCACAGCCACACTCATGATGCCTGCCACCAACGGTACCAACGGCGTCGACAACGCTGCTCCTCGGAACGCCGGCGCGTTCCTTTTCACCGTGAGTACGCGACACCGGCCTCGCCTGGGACAATGCTGACCGATTGCTGCAGTCCGAGTCCGTCGGCGAGGGACACCCCGATAAGATCTGCGATCAGGTCTCAGATGCCATCCTCGATGCCTGTCTCAAGGAGGACCCCCTCTCCAAGGTCGCCTGCGAGTCTGCCACCAAGACCGGTATGATCATGGTTTTTGGCGAGATCACCACCAAGGCCCACATCGACTACCAGGCCGTCATTCGCGGTGCCATCAAGGAGATCGGCTACGACTCCTCAGCCAAGGGATTCGACTACAACACCTGCAACGTCCTCGTCGCCATTGAGCAGCAATCTGCCGATATCGCCCAGGGTCTTCACTACGAGAAGGCCCTCGAGGAGATGGGTGCTGGTGACCAGGGTATCATGTTCGGCTATGCCACCGACGAGACCCCTGAACTGCACCCCCTGTCCCACCTGCTCGCCCACAAGCTCAACAAGGCCATGTCTGATGCCCGTAGAAACGGAACCCTTCCGTGGTTGCGACCCGATACCAAGACTCAAATCACCATGGAGTACAAGCGTGATGGCGGTGCTGTCGTTCCCCTGAGAGTCCACACCGTCGTTATCTCTGCCCAGCACAGCGAGGAGGTTACCGTCGAGCAGCTCCGAAAGCAGCTGAAGTCCGAGATTGTCCAGAAGGTTATCCCTGCCCAGTACTTGGACGAGAACACCATCTACCAGGTTCGTGGTAGCCCATTTTAATGGTCTTCGGGATGCATACTAACTATTCTGTCAGCTTCAACCCAGTGGACTGTTCATCATTGGTGGACCCCAGGGTGATGCCGGTGTTACTGGCCGCAAGATTATCGTCGACACGTACGGCGGCTGGGGTGCCCACGGTGGTGGTGCCTTCTCCGGCAAGGATTTCTCCAAGGTCGACCGATCGGCTGCCTACCTTGCCAGATGGGTTGCCAAATCGCTCGTTGCCTCCAAGATCTGCCGCCGAGCGCTGGTGCAACTCAGTTACGCCATTGGTGTAGCAGAGCCTTGCTCTATCTACGTCGACTCATACGGCACCTCGGAGAAGACTGACGCAGAGCTTGTCGATATCGTCAAGGCCAACTTCGACATGCGACCGGGAGTTATCGCAAAGGAGCTTGATCTTGCGCGGCCGATCTACAACCAGACAGCCAAGTTCGGCCACTTTGGTACCAACCAGGACTTCAACTGGGAGAAGCCCAAGACGCTCAAGTTCTAAGCAACTTGTTGTTATAACAACTGCATCTCTTCCGTGAGGGATTACTCCTCTCGATCTAAGAGCGGAAGAATCAACTTCTTTCTGCATCGCGACTGGCGTTTTTTACGGTACTAGAGACATACGATTCCCTCATCGGAAAATGTCATGAAAATTTGGGCATGGCAAAGCATAGGCGTACGGTTTCAACATACCCGGTGATTTTCTGGGCGGCGGCGGCTGCACAGATATAGTGCGAGGCATACAGTCATCAACAGGACTGCTGCCGCATCTACATATACCATCCAACGATGCATCTTTCAACATGAGAAACATGTTGGACAACCAAAAAGTACTTTCCTTCGCCTGCTCTATGTGAAACTATGTATGAGGGCCTCTGAATATTATATATCTATTCCCCGGAAGTAAGTAAAACGTGTAGGTTCCCGAACCAGTACCGCTAATTGCCCGTAAAAACAGCCTCGAGACAGCATTGCAACCAGAGAATCCCAGTGCGCGGCAACAACAATAGGCATTGAGAGATTATGAGCTAGTAATTCAAACTTAACGACAACGGCTCCTCCACATCACTTCATGAATTGAAAGCAACAGATCGAGTTCAGCGTCATACCAACAGCAAGACAAGCTACCGAGCCTAGAGACTGCCTCTAGGCACCCAATACATATACATCATATCAACCCACCGAGTACGGGCGTACGAGACCAATAAGGGGAAATTCGCTTTGTTTGCTCGGATCGTTGGTTGGTTGGTTGGTTGGTTGCAGTGTTTAACGTCTGCTGGGTGCATCCTGTCAAGGCCGCAGGGGCGATAGGACGTGATAAGCGGTCCAAAATCTATCTACATACCTTACGTATGCTAGCTATATACATGGTATGATGATGGCTCCCGAAGTCAATTCAAACCCTCCGGGGCATCAGGGCCTCTAGTCCAGTCCTTTAAGGACTATCAGGAAAGCGTTTCGTTGTCCCCTACCGCTGTATATGCCAGCGTGTGGGATATGGGTGTCGGTTCCCTCTCAGCAGGGCTGTGTGAGGGTGAGGGTGTAGGTGGATGATCGATCACAGCATGAGTGTGATGGCCGCTTGCTCGGATCGTGATGATGAGACTGGCTTCATAACCCCCATCCATTCATGGCCATGCCAAGCAAGTCAAATATGCCTACACTTGGTGGAAAGCCGCTTGGGGACCCTACCTACCCTGGAAGGGACAACTTGAACTCATGGTAGCAGTGTTTGTCCAGTCCAAATCAAGGAGGCTCGCTGGGCAGCAGGATTACCACGCAGAGAATAGTGGATGTAACCGCGTCTGGGAAATTCACTATAGATCTAGGCAGCTTGATTGTTGTGGTTGCTCATGTCTTTTGTGAATTGGTTCTTTATTTCGCGAGGCGTAAGGGATGGATGAGCTTCCATCCTACTCGCTCAGACCTTCGCAAATAATCGCTGACCTCATCTGTTGACCTAAGATACCGAGGGTATCATATACAATACACAGTACTGCAAAGGGCAGTGAGTGGAGGACTTGAGCCTTAGGTTCAAGTCCAGACGCCAAACTCCGTCTCCATGCTTACGATACGGACGTGTATCAGGTCTTCCTGCACCCAGATGTGAAGATGAGATCATACCACATCTTCCATCTCCACATTTTCATCATCTGCGTCGGATTCCGAGTCGTCGGGTGCCGGACTAGGGGGTGCGCCTTCAATCGATTGCGCGGTTGCTCGTTTGTATTCTGGCTTGAGCTCCCAGTAATTGCTGAAGCGTCCGGACTTGTGCAAGACCGCAAGCTCCTCCAAGTTCTCGCGGAGCCACGTCTCAGGCTGATTGAGGGTTTGCTTGAACGCTTTGAGCGACCAGAAGGCATATTTCTCGTAGCATTCGAATATGCGGTCGCGGAGGTCGTTTTGCGACATGCGTGCTGCCTTCTCTTCTTTCTGTTTCTTGATCTTCTTCACCTCGGGAGTGTTTTTCTGCATGCGTTAGACGGGAAGCCGGCAACGTGGTGGACGGTGTACTCACAATGAAGTTGCTGAATTGGTCATTAGACGTATGTGCGCCGGCCACAATGACACCAATAGGATCACGACCTGTGACGATAGTGGTGGTTGCCTTTGGCTTCATAGCATCGTCATTCATCATCTTCATCACATGCTTCGTTTCATCCGTCCAGACAGGGTGACAGTTCAGCTCATGTCGGAATCTGCCGGCGAGGACCGTCTTTTCTGCAGCAGTATAAGTATCTTGCCGTATCCGGAAGTCTCTTGGTCCGCGAAATCACTTACTGGGGATAGCTTTTCGGTAGCGAGGCTGCCATTTCTTTTTGTGCACGCCGTCTTGTTGAATTTTGTCTTCGGACTTCTCCTGGTATTTCTGCTCATGTGCCCGGCGCAGGTGAGGGGGTATATTGTTGTTCGCTCCCTGAGGCTTAGACTTGAACCCGGGGAGGTCTTGCTCGGTGAACATGTAGGTGTTCGGTAGGGCCATATCCTTGACGTCGAGGTTGTACTCCTTCGGGATCGCTTGGTGTTTGGCTTGCGTGTGGTCCAACAACAGTGATATGCATTGCTACAGTATAGAGTTAGGCCCGCAGTCCCAAGAATAGTAGTCAGTCAGCGACGCTCACCTTCGGTTCCCCATTCTTTCCCTTCCCCGGCTCGCTCCACTGGCGCACAGTGCCTATCTGGATCTCGGCATCGTCATCCAGATCGGCCCAGACATCGTAGAGGTATTTCGGGACGTGGGTTAGGTAGATGCTCGCGGCGGTGGTATTCGTGTTAGGATCTAGGTCGACGAACTCCAAGTCGCCAGCATCCTCGTAAAGGTCATCCTCCGACATGGCGGCGGGTGAGGGTCCGACGTCTGCGGGTTCAAGCTTGATGCCTGGTTCAGGCTTGACGCCTGATTCCGGCTTGACGGCGGCCATTTCGACTATCACAGCCGGCCGGCACTTCAATACGCGCGGGAATCAGGCAGGGCAAGGGCAGTTGAGGTCTTCGGGTCTGATCGTCGGCGGGTTTGGTGCTGAGGCGCTGCAACAGAGGTAGAAGAAGGATACTGCAGACACTACCTTCCCTCTGAGGAGGCGCTGAAAGAAGCTCTGTGGAGGAACGTGGTGAATGATGCAAATGGGAGGTAGACAATGGGCGCAGCTCGCCAGCTGCATCCAGCTGTAGGGATAGCATAGCCTAAGGTAAGGTATGGCCCTACCGAAGGGATGCGCCTTTGTTGCACCGGATAATAGAATATCTATGACGTAATCAGGCTTTACAAGAAGCATAGTACTGTTCATAGGATTATGGCAGCTGCAACTGTGGGGATGGATCCGCGATTCCTGATGCTGAGGCTGCATCGCAAAGGCGAAGTAATCCATCCTTCCTTTGATCTGGACTGAACCTTTCGAAACAACAACACTAGAAAACTCGAAAAGGCACAAGACGTCTCCTCATTCTTATCAGCTTGTCCTCTCTATTGCCTCCCAACCTACTCGGCGCCCTCCCACTCGCCATCCATTACCTGCACGCTCGCGCGCCAATAGCAAAAGCAAGGGCTTTCCCCCAACTTCAATACAAAAGATCTGGTGTGACTGAACACAGGCATTACCTATCTTTTTTTTCAACGGTGAACCTCAACAGCCCTCGACTCCTTTTCTATTCACCGCGCCCGTCACGTCACCTCCTTGCGACAACGCCCTGTCACATCAGTTCCAGAGATTATCCCATTTAAATGCGCCGCGCTCCCCATTCCGAAGACCGCTACGGCCGCGATCGGTATCTACGAAGCTACCCCTTCTAACCTCAGATTGAGAATCAGTGCCCTGTCGCAAACATGCCTACACCAGAAGATCAAGAATTGATGGAGCAAATCGCCCAAGTAGCTGGTGTGTTCCACTGTGAAGTGCCTCTTACGCACTTGGAGGGGTCGAGACTAAAAGACCATTCCGCTCACTCACTGACAGGTCAAATCAACCGCCACAAGGCCCATCGCGATGGTCCCGGTAATGGTATATCCGCTCTACCCTGCTGCTAATCTCGTGGCAGTCCACGACCGCTTACCATGTACCAGGCACCAGCTATCCTGCCAGAGGATCCTACCATCGAGCGGCGCCCTACCCCCACACCGGTTATCGTGGTGGACGAACGCGACCAACCACCACATATCGCAATAAGACCTTGGTCCTCAATGGACAATCCCAAGCCGCCTCTGCCGCTTCTCCGACCGAGGAAAACGTGCCCGTTGACCCGACTACACCCTCCTACGTCACGAAAAACGATCGTCATCTCCAGCTGATCAACAAGTCGGTGTACGAGAAGGAGGCTCAACATCGCGCGCAAGCGATAGACCACACAACCCGCCGACAGTGGCTTCAGAGAGACAATCGTGAAAAGGCCCGGTTTATGAATACCATACAGCCACACAGAACAAACTCGGTAGCTGGCCCTCCCACTCCACTCACATCCGCTTCGCGCTATGAGATTGAAGTGGGCGGCGTCCGTTTCCACGTTGTTCAACAGGGAAGCAAGCTTATCAAAGCACCTGGTGCGTAGCGAGTTTCCGAGGCATGGACTATCCCTGCTGACTAAGTGCAGACGACGTCAATCCTCCTTCTGCCACGCCCAAGGAGGCCTTGATAGGTGGCGTCAAGTTTCACCGCACGAAAAACGGCAACCTTGTTCGGCACGGCATCGTGAAAGCCCAACGGTATGTGGTCCCTGTACACCCCGAAAGCGTGCTAACCACGTTCCAGATTGGCTGTTGGAGTCAAGAAGGTCAACGAACAATGCAAGACCTTCGCATGGAACGGTATCGTCTTCCTTATACAAGAAATCGCCCGACTCGCGACCTAAGCAGGGTGCGTTGTGGTAAGATCCCCGGACAATGCACTAACCTTAACTGTAGGATCGTGCCCCAAAGGCCCTACTTGCCGGTATATTCACGATGCTTCCAAAACGGCAGTCTGCCGCGATTGGCTCTTGAAGGGCGAGTGTTTACGAGGCGACGCTTGCGACCTGTCCCATGAGGTTACTGATGAACGAACCCCCCTCTGCATGCATTTCGCAAAGGGCAAGTGCAACAACGCATTATGCTCGTACATCCATGTCGAACATGCTCAGACGGATCCCGTGTGTCGAGCATTCGGCATCTATGGATACTGCGACATGGGCACCAGCTGCCCTGACCGGCACGTATTCGAGTGTCCTGACTTTAGCAACACAGGCATCTGTAAGATGAAGGGCTGCAAGCGGGCGCATATAGACAGGGCAAGTGTCCTGCGCAAAGCAAGCCTCCGTGGCGCTTCAGAAGAGATGGAGGACCTGTCCAGCGACGACGAGGGAGCTGCAGCCGACAGCGACGACGTCGACTCGGATGAGGTTGAAGAGTTCATCCGCAAGGATGATGACGATTTGGATTTCGCAGACCAGAAAGATTTCATCGGTTTCCGATGAAGTCTTGTGGTCTTGACTGACCTTCCAGATGCGTTCGGCATGCATATGCCCCGTCATTGATGACCTACGTGCTTCTACTGCGCAATGGCCGGTGCTCTCTTTGCTTCGTTGAGACCACTTCCCTGCGACTCGAACGTAGATGGGATATCGGAAGGAGTTGGCGTTGGATGGATTGCATGCGTGACAACTGCTTGTGATACCCCTAAGGCAATCTGGATGATTCACTGCGCTCAAGGATTCCATACTCTGCAGATGCTGCAGAAGAAGAAGAACAAGATAAAAAGAACAAAGACAAGATACAGTGTAGAAGGTATTCAATACAAGAGAATTTGCTCTGGCACTTAAATGCTCTTCCCAGGTGAACACAGGAAATAGGGGCTACGACTGGTACGGAGAGCTGAAATGGCGGCGGTGGCTGCTGCGGCTGGACCCGCCACCCGGCCCCTCATGCAACTCACCGGCAGGTCCTTACAGGTACACCTCCCTATTAATACTACAGCCGTGCAGGTCCAGTATGGAGTAGGCACAAGTGAATTGCGGCCCGTTGATGCTAATATGTAAAAGGGAGACCGGCGCTGTGACTAAACAAAGAAACATGACGAAACATCTGTTAGTCCTTCCCAGGCTGAAAGCGCCCATCTTTTTCACCCACCGAGCCACGCCAAGGTTTACTCGAAGGACGGCGCGTAAGCTGGCCTGGAGTAATTCGACGACAAACACCTTACCTAGGTGTACCTACTAAGCATATAGATATATCCTGGCGATTACCAGCCCCACATCAATCAACTTGTTCTTTGAACTCTTTTACTCCCTGTTCGACCCCGAAGACGTGACAATCATCATGGGCATCCGCGACTTGATTAAGAAGAAAGACCGGCTGGGCGACGGCGACGGGGCCTACTCCGAGACGCTGGACAGGCTCGCCGGACCGGAATTCACCTTCATTCGATCGGACACGAACACGCAGGAGATCATATACCCCCCGAGCCACCCGCCGACGAGCCACGGCGAGCAATTCTTGAACGCGAACGCGCGCGACTCGACGTCCAAGGTGCGCCGCAGCCTCGACGTCTTCAAGCCACGATCGCGGGGCAACAGCACATCGTCGGTCCAGGGGGGCGACGCGGCCAAGAAAGAGAAGGAGATGCGCCGCAGCCTGTCGCATCGCCTGCACCTGTCGCGCAACCACCAGGCCACTTCCGAATACGTGCCCGAGAACTTGCCCCAGATCAGCGTCACGACCGACGGCCAGGTCGACAAGGACACGCAGGAGAGGGAGTGGGAGAAGAGGGCTACGATACTGGCGAGCGCCAGCGCCAGCAAGGGCAGATCGCCCAGCGCGTCGCCGTCGGCCTCGCCGGCCACTGAACTGCCCGCGCTGAACTTCTCCAACGGGCCTACGCCGCCGAGAAGACCCGAGGGCGTCGTCTCGACCAAGAAGATCGACGACGACATACAGGAGGCTATCCGATTGCACGAGGATGGGAACCTCGACCAGTCTACGCGGTTATTTGGGCGGCTGGCCGATCCGCGGGGGGCAAACAACCCCCTTTCCCAGGTGTTATACGGTCTTGCGCTGAGGTTAGTGGACGGTCTTCCAGTTACGAGAGCTTCTACTATGCAGCCCCGGTCACAGCGGCAACAGGTTATGGGGCTGTCTCGCTTCACAATACAGAGCTATGGATGGTGGCGAAGCATCTACCTATACAGAGAGGTCAAGCTAACGCTGCGATCACCAGGCATGGCTGGGGCTGTGAACCAGATCCCGAGCGCGCTGTTACGTATCTGTCGGCCGCAGCCTCGAACGCTGCGCTAGTCGAGACCATGGCGCTGAAGGCAGGACTCAAAAAGGGGGGTGCTGCAAAGGGCGAGCTCGTACTCGCCATCTTCGAACTGGCGAATTGCTTCCGCCACGGCTGGGGCATCCCTCGAGATCCAGTCGCCGCAAAGCAGGTGGGTTGCCGTTACAGTTCCCTTCAATGCCAAGTTTTGGGGCAGAGGCTCACTGCCGCCTTACGTGACGATCTGGACGTGTCCATTGACTGACTGCGGCCTTGGGTAGTATTACGAGACTGCAGCAAATCTTGGGGACAGCGGTAAGTGGCCCGGCTTAGCAGGCCATCCTTGGATTGAAGCAGCGGAAGCGAACGTGATAGGCTGACAAGCTCGGTTCTCGGCGTAGATGCCATGAATGAAGTCGCCTGGTGTTATCTCGAAGGCTTCGGATGTAAGAAAGACAAGGTACGTCAGGCATGAAGTGACCTTCTCATCACATCTCACAATCCGGATTCCTGGCCTCGTGTCTCTCTCTGTCCAAGCCTCAAACGACCAGACGATCATGAGGTCAGCCTCACACGATGGAATGTGGCTGTCCAGCTTTTTGCTCCCTTGCCGTCATCATGGGTTCCGGGTGGCTGGGAAGCTGTCAGCTTTTAGACTCGGACAGTCGCGATCACGATCTCACGGTTGGGCATCAACGAGGCTTATTACTGCTCCGGGCAAATCACAACCTGCCGAAGCTCCCAACACCCCCACGGCCCAAAGACAAATCACATGAGGCTGACTCCCTGCTCTCCAGTTTGCATCAGCGCGATATTACCGGTTGGCTGAGCAGAACGGCAATAAAACGCTGGGGAACACTTGGTGAGTGGTCAGATTTTTCCTCCGAACGTCGTATCCTTTCCCCGTTTTTCTTTCCTCGACCTCTCTCGATCCCTCGTGCGTCGACAGCGCAGCTGCAGGGCCTGGTCGTCCCTGCCGCGGACGACTCGCGAAACGAGCATTCGATAGGTGCTCGATTCGCCCGGGCCTCTTAACGCCAGTCGCCTTGTTATCGAGGTCTTCCGTGCGCGGCCATCGAGCGAGTGTTCGTTCTCATTGGCCAATGTTTGCAAACCAGTACGCCGAGCTGGCCGCAGAAGCGGCCGCCTCCTCGACCGATCTCCTACGGGGAAGTCAAACGAACCAACCGAAAGTGGCCTCTTACACCGAAAAACCATGTCACCTCCGTTCCCTATAGGCTCCCAATTCCCTGGTGTCCTTGCTTGCTTGTGTATCTTTTAATGCCGCAAAAATTACACCGTCTTGTCCTGTCCTCCCTCTCTCGCCCTTGAATTCTGCCGAGCCGAGCCTTTCTTTCTTCGCCTGCCTGCCCTATCCCGTGTGTGCCCTACTCGCTAGCTACCCTACCCTACCCCGTCCGCGTGCAGCGTCACTCACAGACCATGGTTACATGCAGGATTTGGAAGGATAAGTACAATCCTACCTCGGCCGGCGGGAAGAAGAAATAAGGTGCAGGCAGCCCGGCGCCTTCCCTTCGACCTTCGATTGGGGGCTTCCAGGTTCAATGAGAGCCACCCGATTCGCTCGGCGCGACTCGAGTCCCCTTTGGCTCTGGAAGCAGCACCTGTGCGAATCTCTGTGTTCACCACATGCCCGAGATCGTCCGCCCTGGCACTGCATCGGATCGCATCGGGGCGACGCGCCAGTATGTAACAGCTAAGAGAGAGCTGCAAGAGAAGGAATGGAGGAGCATGCATGCATGCATGCTAGAAATGCAGATATCCCTCTAGCAAGAGGAGGACGACAGCAACTGGACTGGCTCGGAATGCCCCTCTGGAGGGGCGAATGGGACGATGGGACGAAGAAGGGATTTTGCTTACATGATGCAGGCGTTTGGGGTTGGGGTTGGGGTTCGGGTTGGTGTGCCCTGTCACTGTCACTGTCACTGTTATCCATAAGCGTTGTTCGTGCAGCGTTCGCTGCATACATGCGTCCTTACTCTATATACCTGTGCATGGTTCTGGAAGGATGAATGGATGCCCAGGTGAATCTTTGGTTCTTTTGTTTTTTTTGTGTATGTAGGTCATATGTACCTCGTGCGTGTGTGTGTTTATGCATTGTGGGGGACTGCGGGCTGGGGGCGACGGGAAGGGGAACGGGGGTGGGAAAAGGGGAGGGGACGGCGGTTGGGTTTAGGAAGGTATAGGTAAGGAGCTTTGGTAGGCAGCTATCGGAGTGGCGTGTCCTGCTTTGGTATTTGTTCATATTACCTCTACATAGAGCTTGTGACTTGGTGTGTGATAGTCACCTAGAGTGAGGTGCCTTTATTGGAAACTGATAATCAGCCTTGGCTCTTCCCATCCATTCATGAGTGCAATATTGAGCTTACCTCCTGTCGCGCATTGGCACCTCTGCAGCCCGTCTATAGAGATTGACTGGTCGTCTTACGTACGTCTGCTAGACTACTACATGTATCTCGCTCAAGTTCGAGTCGGACAGGCGAAAGGACCTGTGGATAAGTGGGGAAGATAGAGACCAGATGTTGTACTTGTTGAGTGGTTGCTCGAGAAGGGCTTGTCGTGTTCATGATGGTGTAGGGCCTGACTGAGCGCATCAGCACCTGCTCTAGTTCTCATCCAAGTCTGGTAGATAGGATCGTATGTGGTAGGATACAGTGCTCACGTCTCGTTCTGGGAGTGGGGCACGAGGCTGCGTGCGTTTGAGGCAGGCTTGGATGACTCAGGGGGGTTAGTTCAGTATAGGAGTCCTGTGTCTACTACACCTCTCCTACCTGATACTCTCGAGGCCTCGTTAACCATGACTCTCGGAGGCCTTAACCCGTCATATCACTTGTTTGATTACCTTGGAGTCTCTTCAGATTGGGGCTAGATTGCTGGACTTACATGAGAGACTGGCCCAGAGACACTACAGCAAGGAAGCGATCACACAAGAAACTTGACCATGGCGTTTCTACAAGGCTTTCTTCGTGTGATATAAGCTTATTACGGGTCAGGTAACCCATCAATGCCTCCTATTGCCTGCCTCCTTTCCTGCGTGTATCACGCACACCATGTAACGCCCACGGGCTGTTTGGTCCGGTCCGAAGCCGCTATACCGTCAGCTCAAGCAGTTCTTTGTATGCCGGTTACGTGGGTATAAACGCCGGCACTTTTATATATAATGGCACTGCAGCGGCTCCAGATCGAGTCAGTTGCCAGAGCACACAGCCTAGACAGTCAGCTCCTAGATACGATGTCGATCGTGAACAGACCAATG
Organism: Anthostomella pinea; assembly: GCA_963556695.1. Taxonomy (NCBI): domain Eukaryota; kingdom Fungi; phylum Ascomycota; class Sordariomycetes; order Xylariales; family Xylariaceae; genus Anthostomella; species Anthostomella pinea. The sequence goes on along the minus strand of CAUWAG010000020.1, from coordinate 4,526,605 downwards.
CTGTACCAACCAGGCCGCGTACCTTGTGCTCCTCCGAGTCACGAGGACATTTAACTTCCCACTGCTGGTCCTACAAGATACGGCTTCTAGAACCAGTCTCGACTCCCCGTGCGACTCGACCCCCAGCCTTGTCTGCATATAGGGGTACAGAGACGGCACCGGGGAGGTACAGGCCAAGGAATAGGAGTAAGATTGGATTTAGCACCGCGTATTCGTCCGCTATTACCCTGTGTTTCGCTATTGTGTACCGGTATCTCTCATGCGCAGACGGGTGCGCGGGGGGCTGGACGTCGCATGTTGAGTACGTGGGTGCTTCGATCGGGAGGGACGATGTCACGTCGCTGTTCAGATCGCCGTCCACGCTCAGAGGGACGGGGCCAAGGAAACTACTTATACAGTATATTGTTGATCTTACTCGAAGGCACCGCATCGTCAGACGACATTAGCTAGCAGGTCCTCGACGGAATGGTAGGTTAGCTGATGATCTGATCTCGTGTAATGTAAGCAGAGAGAAGCAGTGTAGCAGTGAGTGCTACTGGCAAGGCATGCTCCAGAAACCGGGCATAATCATCGACGAGTACAGTCCACCGTACACAGTTGACGAGTTTCACGACAATGAGCCTTGATCTCCGAAGCTATATCTCATTCGCAGTGACTAGAAAGTACCTGCATATCAAAGGCCAGAGGTCACGTGCAGTGCAAGCTAATGACGGTGAGAAAGGTAGCCAGACCGCGCTGTTGGTGCTTGTTACACAGCGGCCGTGGAGGCACGATGCGGAGGTGTTTTAGGGAGACATGTGTCCTGCGTGTTACTGCGCCGCGCACGCTTTCTTTATGTGACCTATGGACGCGAGAGAGGACGAGGTAGAGATGATACTGATAGAAAGGTGGCAGATGAGTATGGGATATGGGTAAAGGAGGTGTCGCCGCCGTCACATAGAGGGTACCTTTCTCGTATCAAGATCTGCCATGTATTATGATGGGGTTTGTCAGTGTATATGTGGGCTTTGAGGCTCTTACACAGTACCAGAATGGCATACTGACCAGTAGCATACTCGGAAAAACGACTATATGGCTTCTATCTATTAGAAGCAGCCGGGGTGGACGCGACCCTGGAGTACCACATGCTGGTGGTTTCGAAGAAGGTCCGATAGACAGATCAGATAGGTGAACACTGCTTATCTGATGCTGTCTGTCTGCAGGATGGCCGACTGGATGGCTACCAACAGCTGACGTCGGCATTTCTCCCCATGTGTATGTAAGTATGTAGATCACAGCTAGCTAGCCTGCCAGCCAGCCAGCCCAATGCATCACAGCAACTTATCTCATCTTGTACCGAGGTAAGATGGTGAGCCCAATCTAGTCTCATGAGTGCTTTGGTGAGTATAAACCGGCAATGTAAGTGGAAAAGCTAGTCACGCTCGCATGACTATGTCAGATCGATTTACTGCGATGTTTCCACCTCACACCCCCTTTTTCCAGTTCGAGGCTTACCTGGAGTACGCACAGAGCCTATCTAGTATACAGAGGGTGAGCCATACCTGCGCACAGTATGGTACCCTCCCCCTTCCGGACCAAAGCCAAGCCCACCCTCTCCAGAAGCGCAGCCTCTTCACCTTCTTTCGGCAGTATCGAGGTCGAGTCTGGACGATACCACATCGTATCCGGTATCACTGGAGGAATCGGCTTCTCGTTCCGTCATCTAGGTCGTGGGGGAAGTTGAAGCCTACTGATTGATGTAGCCATGGGTCACCTGGAGTCGATGCTGCATGCAGGCTGGAGGTATACGCGGCATATCATATATATATGCCTAGAGATAGTTACCTCGGTCAAATGTGTAACGCCTTACAGTGGATTATTCAGAAACCAGGTGACACTCAGGGGCCCCCGTTGGCTACATGAAGTGAATCATCGATCCTCAGCGGATTTGCAGGTGAAGGGGGCACCAACCTCTATGTATAGCCAGCCTAAGTTATATGCTAAACCCTCACTACTGCATGTCTCTGTCATTCTTCATCTCAAAAACCAGGGTGACTGAGACACAAGATCACCTAACTTGGTAATCTGCACCTGTGAGTGGTGTCAGGCTTGGTGTGGTGTGTGGGGGTGGAGAGAGAGAGGGAGGAGGGAGGGAGGGGGGTTGTGAGGTGTGGAGGTGCTGCGTCACGCCACACCCTTTTCCCCATTCCCCATGTCCCAGCCTGCCTCGACTGTCAGTTACCATTACAGTATACTACACGGTCCTTATCACGTTTTCTCACCCACATACATACTTAGCTCCGGACTTACTTGCACAAGTCAGTTACACTACTGGTAACGCGGTTGCAGCAACGCAGCGACGAAGCACGACGACGACATCGCCCTTGCCTTCGCCCGTACCTACTGGACTCTACACAACCCGACAACTCCCGCGACAGCGATGATGTGGCTTTTTGGAGGAGGAAAGTGTCGGCATTACTATCTAGCATCAAGCACCCAGTATCCATCAAGCCTACTCCCACTTATTTCCCTCTTAAGCCAAGTCCATCCGAGGACGCCACGAGCAGACGACCAAATGGCAGGTAGCGAGAAGCTTGGCGGTAGCATTCATTGCCTGGCAGACCAGAGTTGAGAATTGGAGGTAACAGGATGGACCATGTTGCACTGCATCTACTTACTTATATTACCGCCTGCGATATGTATGCCAGCCAGCCAGCTGACGTGCCATCTATATGTACAATGTGAGATCGCGTGCAGGGCCCCGGGGCTTGGCGGGCCTGATCCTAACCAATTACTTCCTTTACTAATGATCTACCGTACTACGCACATCCGGCACCAGAGGACGGAGGATAAGGTAACAAATAGGAAGATGTGGGATCTGGCTGAGGGAGGACTTCTGGGGCGAAGGGAGGACACGCAGGGTATATGCCGGGATAAGGTAGAGAGCATACAGGCCATAATCGTATATGTAGGTAGATAATGAATTGCGTCGCGTGCTCGGTATCGGGTTGCGTTGGTGCCTCACTTAAGAGTCGCATGCCCTCCGTCGAACGGGACGGCAGGTCCACGATGAGGGCTGATGTCAGGGGATGCAGGTAAAAATGGCGGAATTGTTGACGGGACGAGTCTGCTTTAGGCAAGTGGAAACATGAACCCGAATCTTACATGCATACATACGTACCTACGAAGGGTGTTCGCATATGCATGCATGTACGAGAGATTCGGATCGTGGGTCGGACACACGTCAAGCACTAGAAGGGAAATCAGACTCGGTGATGAGATTCGAGTTCTTGGCCTTTATCTTGACAGTTTTCGTCGTCGACGCTAGCAGGGTTTTAACTAAACTACAAGACGCAATGGAATAAAGGTAACGGTATCGTTGTGTAGACAGTAGTGTGTGGTCGGTCAAACGACCATGATGCGCAACTACCACCGTCCATCCATGCCTTGCCCCGTTTCCCACTTCCTCTCTCATCAGCTGCTGGTAAGCTCGTCTGGTTGGTCCCTCGACTGTTGTTCTGCTTGTCTCTCTTGTCTCTGTGGTCCATGCTCTCGTCATCTTCAAATTCGTTCAGTGTCGTTGCGCCGATGAGTCGACCATCGGCGTCTTCGTTGGCATTCGTGCGTGGGGCTTGGGTAAAAATCAAGAAACATGAAACTGTCCCCTGACTTGGGAGGACGGGCGCGATCCGAACCGTTCGTATGTCGTGAGACATTATCTCGTGGATATCCCATTCCGAGAGAAAACTCCCAAACCCGCCCTGTGTGCTGTGATGTGCTGTGTCTGTGTTTCTCCCTCCCCCTATGCCCGTGACCATTGTACAAGAAATTTGCCGGCTTCGAGCCCTGGCTCGCCCACATCCTAAATTGCTGTTCCCCCCTATCGCCGTTCTCGCCATGCAACTACCCAAAAAAGTTCCACAGGCTGGTAGATAGGTAGGTACCGACATGTTGACACATCGGACCGGACCGGACCAGACCAGACCGGGAAAAGGAATCACCGGATGAAAATTGGACAGGTAAAACTCAAAATGCTGGCTCGCTTGCTAAATCGTGGACACGGAAAGGATCGATCAATTGAGACAGACAGTAGCAGATTGGAGAAGGTTTCGGTATTGTGCGTGAGCTGTACTGAGTCTGGTTTGCGCGGGAGCGTCGTGGAAGTGTATGTATGGGCAAGGGTACCGAAAGGGTTCAAAAACAATAAGTCGTGGTTCGAGAACTTTGGGGAATGCCAAAGTCTTCTTCATTCGTGAAGATCGTATATCGTGGTCATGATTCGTCAAGAATGTCCGTCGTTGCAGTGTTGTGGTTGCCCACTGTTGGCGCCGTTGCACTCCGCCACCATCTTGGCGAAGTTCCTGACAACGTCGCCGGGTATCTGATCCCACAGGAGAGATCTCGTGTATACCTCCGCCGCCGATTGCTTCTCGTTGTTGCGCATGTTGGAGAGTGCCTCGGCTAGGTTCCGCCGGCCTTGGCTAGTTGTGCGATGTTGGGGAGGCGGAAGGAAGTCCTGAGAGTTGACGCCGTTGTACTGCGCCGGTGTCATGGAGAAGACTTGCTCGTTGGTTTGCTGCTCGGTCGGCTGAGTGAGGGAGTCGGCGAGGTCACCAAGCATGGATGGTGCTACGCCTTCCATGCTATTTCCTGCCATCGGCATCGAGGCTGTCGATGCCCAGTTGGCGCCGGACGGTTGAGGAGCAGCAGGTCCCATGTTGTCGGGAGCATGAGCCACGCCGGCATCCTTGAAGATGTTGTCAAGTAGCGTGGCTGAAGCTTCTCGCACATCTTCCGACACTCGCGGGATAGCTGGAGCAGACCGGTTGGACAGTACGAAGGCACCGACGAGGAAGAGCATGAAGAGCAGACCTCCCTGGGTACCTGACTTCTCGACGTCGGCGGGAAGGGCGACCTCGGTCTTCTTGGTATGGACGAGCTGGAGCTCTTGCTTGACCTCCTGCTCGACGGGGTGATACTCTCCCATGAAGCCCATGTTGTCCCAAGGCGCATCCATGGTTAGGCCTTCCATCTCATTGAAGCCGTTGGAAAAGCCAGCGTTGCTGGGCATGGCGGCATTCTCGAGTCTCTGCACGTGGTCTGTCAGGATGCTGACCTTTTTGCGCAGCTCACCAGTCTCCAGAGTGTGAGTCTGGACCATATTCTCCTTGTCCACCATGAGTTGTTCAACGGCATCCTGATACATGTTTTTCTCGCGCATAAGTTCAGATAGCTTGAGGTTGAGGTCGGCAATGTCGTCTTCCATGTTGGTGATGAGAGTAGTGTACTGCTTCTTCTCATCTTCCAGCCTCTCCGTATGCATCTTCTTCCTCTGTCTGGAGTCGAGGGCCGCTTGCCGATTGCGCAGAAGGCGTTTTTGCTGTTTCAATTCCTTGATCTCCTGGTCGTCCTGTGACTGAGATATCAAGTGATCGATGTTGGTGAGGTTGCGCTCGGCGGGAATGTCGAACCTCGCATTCTTCTTGCGGATCCCATCTCCACGGCGCAGCTCGTTGTGTGACCGGATAGAGGGACTGCCTGGACCCATGCGCTTTGCCATTGCTTGATTCTTGAAGTCACCCATCCAATCCTTCTGTGGTGAAGTCGGAACCGACGAGTTGCTGGGGCCGACAGTAGAGAACAGTGGAACGTGTGCGCCAGGGTTGCTGAAAGGCGTTTGCATCGGCATGGGGCGTTGGAAGATGGAGGTGTTGCCGTCATATGTAGCCTCGAGCCCATCATATTGCAACGGTGTGCATGCACCTGAGCCCTGGCCCATCGACCATTGCTGATTTTGGGAGGCGTACGAGGTATGCGACTGATCAGCTCTCGTGAAGGGGTTGGTGTTGTTTTGCGGCTCCAGGAACGGGTTGTTTGAGGGGAGTGATTGCATGTCGACCGAGTGCCAGTCTTCGGTCTTCGGGGAGAACAACGATCCTGCAATAGCAAACGAGTCTCTGCGGCTGTCCGCCATGGGAGGCGACATCTCTAACCCCGAGTCGAGAGCGCTTTGGTCCAGAATGCTGTCGTCGAGTATGCCGCTGTCTTCCTCGTCGAAGTACTTCTGCGCATGTGCTGTGTCGACGGTCAGAGGGTTGGGCCGGTAGTAAGCCTGCATCTGAAATGTAGAGGCCATTGCTGGTCTTTGTGTGTAAATGTGGGGAGAGAAGTGAAGATGATACTCGTGCGCGAGTATACAGTCTTGTCGAAGAGGTCTGCTGAGCTCTGCAGGATGGGTGTTAGTGTACAGAGCGGTGAGTCGATATCAGCGAGGACCGCAGTTGCGCCGCTGAAGGAACAAAGCGCGGTTTCGTCCGATGATGGATTGGGTTCTCAACCCAGATCAAGAGGGTGTATGTAAAGGTGATGCTATGTGAGAGACAATGGGAGGGGGGAGGTCTCAGAACTCGGGTAGGATAAGATGCAGCCCCGTGAGTGATAAGGCCCAAGAGAGGTTGGTGGGCAGCGGTGGCGGTGGTGTTGGTGGTAACTTGAGGTGATATGGTGCTGCGGTGGTGGGGGACTGTGCATGTGGGCGTGTACATGTAGATATGTATGTAGTAGTATAGGTAAGGTAGGCGAAGGCAATGTAATAATAAGACACGGCAGGGCTTGAAGCGGGAGAGCCGGCCTTTTTCAAATGAAAGGAGAAGGTGGGAAATCCGTTTCGACTTACACCTCTTGTCCGTCTTCGTCGGCTGTGTCTAACAAGCGCAGATGGGATGCGCGCTTGGAGTTCGGGATCTTTGATTTAGTTTCGACCCGTTTTATCAATGTAAAACAGAGCGGGTGTAAATAGAGGCGAAGTCGTAGGACTAAAAAAGACGCTGGCGGACGCTGTCATGTAATAACAACAACAGTGTGTGAATTTGTAGGGCCGAGATCGCGTAAACCGACGATGTCAACAATAGATAGATGCTTTTGGTAACCTTGAGGTCAGGTCGGGGGCGGTAATGGACGGGTGGAGGAATCTCGTGGTACTTGTAGAGGGCAGACGGCCAGGTCTGGCAGTGCGGTCAGGTTCTTGTGACTCCCAGGATTTCGAGACTGGGCTGGCGGGCGGGCGGGTTACGGACGGGGGTTACCAAAATAATGCCATGGCAGTGGGGAAAGCGAAGCCCATGAGACTCCCGGCTGACGAACGGGATATGGAATGATGGTGTGGGAGCCTGGCAGGAGGACGGACGGTGACCTGGGAGTGGGTATTGGCCATTAACGGGGTTTACCAGGGTACGGCAGCGAGAGGGATGCCGTTCCGGTTCAATGGTGATCCTCAACTGAGGAGCCAAGAAGTACCCGTCTCCACCGCCTGATCGACTGGAAAAGTAGGTGAGCGACTGTTTATTATTGCGTCTGGCTCTCTTGTCTTTTCGCTTCTCGCTCCTCCTGATCCTGCTCCTTCTCTGCACTCGCCACATCATGTATGTACGCGTGCAGGACGTTCCAATACACACAGTACTTATTACGGTACTAATAAGGAGAGGGACAGTGAGAGAGCGCCCGCCATGGGGTAACGGCAGAGGTGACGAGAAACCTGACTAACCGAGCGAAACAGTGATGGTAGGAGGGTAGTACACAAGTAGAGCTCCGTCTAGGACCCTAGGTCAGGGACTGGCACCTCACGTACGTATGGTACGACTAACAGACAGGTACAACTGGACTGGGCTATGGTAGGGCAGCAGAAGATGTACTGCGTACCCGTAGGCGTGTGCAGTAGAACGACGCCGTTGGATCGCACACGCCCTTCCCGCCAGGGGGCGCGACTGGGTGAAATGGCCGGAAATGCCGCTACACTAACGGGATGGAGTCCAGCCAGAAGAGGCAGAGGAACGAGAACAAGCGAATGCTCTCCCGAAACGGTCGCACCCTGTGCAGTGTGTGTGTACATATGAGTGTCTGGTGTAGTATCTGCGCGCGCGCGTGTGTACACTGATAGATACATAATATCTGTATGTGTGAGCCCGAGAGTGGGAGAAGCCACCGTCTGCGAGAAAGCCATAGGCTAGGGAGCGTTGGCCCTGCCGAGGGTTGGAGGTTGGGCATCGACGGCCTTTTCTTTGGGTGCGATTGATACCTGACACTGACAGGTCTTGGTACGTACCGTGCAGCCACACCACACCCCCCTCCCCTCTCCCCCAGGACCAAGAGACGCCCACGAGCCCCCTCTGCGCACCCGCTGGCAGCCACTGGCAGCCATATCGAGCTTCTATTGCTCAGCTGGTGGTGGGCTGACAGCTTGACAGGAGACCGCTGCCAGGCACTTCTACCTACTCGCACTTGCGAGGGGAGCATACCGGATCGGCCGATACGGGCAAACGGGTAGACTAGTCCAGCGCCGGTCCAAGGTCATTTTCCAAGCTCAGTATCGAAGGTCACGCTCGTGAGAAGCGGACTGAGGCTGTGATGGGCACAGCGAGTATGCCGAATCGCAGACCAGAGGAGGCTTGCGATATCGTTGATGCGATGGTGCAAAGCGCTGCCGTAGTGGGAAGACGTAGATACCACCCATCCTGCCAACCAACGGCTGACTGCCGGGAGGTCGGCGACTAGGTTCGGCACAAGCCTGCAACGTCCGGCGCCTGCTTCTCTCACTAGCCCGTGTCACATGATTTTGTGACCGAGATTGGAGTTCAAGCTGCAGTGAAGAGCTCAGTGTTTGACGTTGCCCACGTGGAACCCATATGAAAGTCTGACTACAGATGGAGGCTCTCTGGCAGACATGCGGACCGATACGCGGACATGCCCGCCTGGAGGTTTGTTCAGTGTTCAAGCTGCTCCTGGTCTCCAGACCATAGCTTCCGCTCTACTCTACCACGATGCCGAGAACGGAGCGAGAGCGTATCATCCAGCTCCAGGCTTGCTTATTAGTTTGTTGGACAAAGCCTCGCTGGAAACTTCGTTGGACGTTGCGGATGGGGTTTCATCAATCCTTTGTCTGTGTTCAATGTTCATCACGGTTGCCCGTGGTCACCTCTGCAATGGGGCTTGCCCACTGCACAGATCGGCAGCGAGACCGGGAGCCTGGAGTCGATCTCTCATCTCTCATCAGTAACCCGTGCCCCTCACAAGTCTCAACCCGATTTATCGATCATCGTAGATATCCATAACTACTGAGTGTTGCTCATTTGATGAATCTCATGCGATGCTTCTGTCTTCTACGATCGTGGACTTGCGGTGACCCAGTCTGAGAATCTTTGGCGATCCACCCTGCAAGCTCCTGCTTTTCTTGCGGTGAACACAGAACAGGAGGCCAAAAAGGTCCAAGCTCCGTCAAATCGGGGATGAGTCTTTGTTTTCGGCATAATGAAGGATGAGCACAGACGATGGAGTCCCAAGGCTGATGGGGCCCTGTAGGGACCTTGTTGACGGGCGGGTCTTCCGGGAAGCCTTGGAATCGGGAATTTTTTCGAAGCGAGAGAAAATCCCCTGGCACAACCAAGGTCACCCCAGCCTCGACTTGAGAGCTTAAAACCTTCAGCCCCGAGCTGGGGACGTCAGCTTTCATCTGAACGATCAGGGACGAGCCCGGGTGTCGCATGATCGAGGGGGATCTTCGGAGGCACGGCGCATGATAGCCTCTCCCCAGCTTTGATCAACTGCTGCGCCAGGCCCGTCCGATGTGCGCGTCCTATTGTAGTTATGGGAAGATTTTCAATTGGGATCGCCCGACGAGATCGGACGACCGGAGCTGCGGAGGACGAAGAAGTCGAGGCTAGAATAGAGGCTAGAAGGATCGAAGGTTTGTTGACGATAACCCGTTGAGGGCCGGCTTTCAGACCTCGTGTAAACAACACTCGTGAGCATTGCGGTTTTCTCTGAGCCACTAGCTGGTCGGGCGAATCGCTGATTCCCTACAGGGCGGCACCGAGTCGAACCAACAGTGATATGTTGATGGGCCGGTGCGCCTTATCAAATATCGTAGTCTCCGTAATATTTGCACAAGCTTGATATCATACGCGAGCGCGTAGATGGGAAGCGCAAAGCGTGACGGCAGACGAAACGAGCACTCGCTCGCCCTGCCGAACTGATTGGCTGCGAGTAGTCGCGCGACCTCTGGAGACTGGCGGTCATCGGTCAGGTCTCCGGATACTTGACCTTTCCTTGGCGCGTCCATCTATCTGTTTCTGAATTGCGAGAACAATCCAAGTTTGACGGCCGGCAGACTTTCCGGCCCAAAACAAGGAAGCGCGGGCAACGCTCCAGACTCAGAAGAGCATCGTGTGTTTCGATGACGCATCTACCTACAGCTTCAACCACCAACTTGTTGGCTGGCCACTGGGCCTCTCGGTCTAGCTACGATACCACGCCGCACGACAAAACAACAAGTTCGCAGCTTGGGGGGAGGAGGGCGGATTCGTACCACCCCTCACCGACTGTGGAGGTGTATTCCCGAAATACCTAGAGCAGGAAGCTCCAGCACTTGGCTGTCCAGCCTGGGATCTTTCCAAACGGATCCTCGTTAGGCACGAACTGCAGTGTGATAGCGGGCCGGCTTTTATGCGGCCAGTCGCCCCAGTGATTAATCACATCCCCTCCCAGTACGATCAGAGGGTCGAAAGAAGGAGAGCGAGTTCTTGGCTTTGCACACGAATCCTGGCACATGGCATATGGCACATGGGCGTGTTTGCGCCGAGGGGAAAGCTGTCAAGAGAAGGACGCCCAAGATATGTGTGTGTGCCTGTTTGAGGAATCCATGGCCGAAAATGGCACGGGCTGTAACCAGCGGTGAGCAGCATCCTCCTGGCCAACCGGCCTGTCTTATTGGTCCCGATACAGCAGGCACGCAGTCAACACGAAACCTCCATGTCTGCCCAAACAATCAAGATTGAGGATATACTGGATCATGCCTCTTGCCTTGCTTGCAAGAGGAATACGTATGGTTTCTGATTTCATGCAGTGATATGAGGTCAGCTTTGGTGTGTGCCGTCAGCTGTTCGGGTTGAGAGGAATCTATCGCCGTTTAGGCTTGGACCAGTCGCAGTATTCTGGTCTTCCAGATCTCCACACTCGTCCCCTGGAGCTCTGCGTGCCTAGTGTGTGAGTAAGGTGCCTTTTTTCTACCTGACCAGCCGCCTGTGACATCACGTGCGACCAGCTTGCTGCTTGTCGAACGCTACTCCTGCCGAAGCGCTAGATAGGAGTCATCATGACTGACACTCTCATAGTGCCCAACGTGAATACATGTGTTGGTATAGACTGCTTCATTGTTGCTTCATTTTGCTTCCCAATCTACGTCACGACACCGTTTTTTCGGATACGTCGAGGCTGAAGTTGACGTTTGCTCCTGTTGAGTAAGCCAAGCCTCATCCAACATGGCGGTGTAAAACCGACCGACCGGAACGCTGCCAAGCTGTCCGCTGGACCAGGGATTATATTTGATAAAAACAGATCCCAGGTATACGGTCGAATCCTCCGGACAGCTCCTGGCCTGTCGTCCCATGGCAAGTGAAGCATTCTGAAACACTTTTTTTGCCCAACTGAACATCCGCCAAAGCGCCTCCCCACCTTGAGTTACGTAGGGCAAGGTGGAGTTCTGGAGCCGGGACCGCTATATATCAAAATATCCACGGGATCTTGGAAGTGCCAGCGTTGCCATCTCGTGCCTTGCACGTTGCGGTGAAAGGTGAAAGGACTCGTGCAGTTCCTTTGGAACGGCGATGCGAGGAAGAAGCAATTGCCTAACAAGGGATACGCACCCAAAATAGAAGGAGAGATGGGTAGGAGACCCTCGAAGGAGTGACAGCATCGAGGTACTACACCGAGAGGATGAATGGGTCAGCGGTTAGGTGGAGCTCATTCAAAAAGAGTCAGCCAGGGACGTCAGTAGGAAAGAAAGATGCGGTGTGGCGAGTCGATTCGCCAACCCCCAGCGTCTCTAAATCCTCTGTAATCACATCCAGGTTCAAGGCGCTTTGGCACAAATCCCTTGACTGCCTCCAGGCAGTGAAGCAGTCGGGAGCCCGGTCATTGAAAGTCCCACATCTTGACGAGGAGATTGTCATCGACTCCTGATGAAGGATCCTGAGGCAAGAATACTCTCTTGGGTATCATGAACTCCACGACAGGAGGCTTCTTCACCTGTTTCGATAGTTCGGCTTCGAGAAGCTATGTTTCCGTTAATGATACGCCTGGTTTGCTGAGCATTGGGATCATGAACTTACACTGCTGTATGAATGATCCAAGAAATCCTCAAGGTTGTAACTCGGCCTAGTGAACTGCTCGGAGATGATTTTCGCGATGGTTGCTACGTTGGGGTGGAAGTGACTCTGCAGCTGCACGACTTCCCACAAGCAACTATCAATGGCTCGTGTCTCTATAGGATCTTCTTCGTCGGCGATGAATGGATCGTCCATTCCTTCACTTTCCACACGTGCCTTCTCTTCCGGACTGCGCATCACACGATGAATCATGAAGGTCTGCAATAGTTCGTGTCAGTGATTTCCATTTCAGCTAATTGGGCAAACATTTGAGAGTTCTGAATGAAAGTGCACCATGACAAGAAGGGCAGAATAGTTTGAGCTTACGCAGAGGGGATGCCGTTTGAACAAATTGTATATCCAAGGGATAACAACCACAATCGCAGCAGGCGGAGCATTGACACACAGGGTGGCCATTCTTTTTATGAAGCTCGCAATCATCACCGCTGGAAGACTGTAGTTCGTGTCAGTAATTGCTTCTCAGGAGCAATGACATAACTTTCTGGAGCAAGCAGGCTATCCGAGACCTCACACGGGCTAGAACAGGTAAACCGGGACTCGAGGTGTCTGAAAGGGGTATGAGATAACTCAAGAAGTTACTTACTGGGTCGAGTTAAGGAAGGTGTCTAACAGCCGGATGGTTTTGTTCCTGTGTTTCGAATGAAGGAAATCGGAATCTAACAGTGCGTAGCATTTCCGATAGAAAGATGGATAATCAAGGTTTCGCTTCGTGATGAGGTAGAAGACGCCCGACAGAGCCAGCAAGGAGGTAGCGCCTCCGCTGTTGTACGAATCGGTGAGGAAGTCCATCAAGCGCTCCGGCTGAGGAAACCAAGGCACTATAGATCTGGTCATGATCTCTAGCACCTTCTTCCTTTGTTGGCGATTGGGTTCGAGGTTGAGCACAGCGAGCCAAGCCCCTTGAGCTTGCTTCTTTTGCTGATTGAGTGACATGGCCGGATTACTCTTCTTGGTCGATTCAACGTACAAGTCGCCCAGGTCTTCAGCACTGTCAGGCACCTCCAAAGATGCCAACAAGTTGAAAGAACTGTCGAACAACTCTTCGTCGCCTCGCGTCGAAGACTCTCCAGATAGAATGTCCCTACGCCAATATTTAGTACCGTTGGTACCCAGCTGATCAATGATTGCCCGCCTACCTTGATGCCTTGAATGTATAGTAGCGAATATCGGCGAACCCTGCCATGAACTTTTCGCAAAACTCCTGTCGGACATCTTCTGATCCCTTGCGAACCAGTGCCTCCACAATCTCTTTCAAAAATGCATTGGGGAAGCTAGATTCGCTCTTGTCGCCGGCGGCTTGACCGTCAGCCTTTAGGATGCGCATGGCCAGAGTCAAGGCTGTCGATGCAGACTCTTCGTCGGCCAGGGTAGCGACAATAATCTGTTTGTAGTCGCTGAGCCTACTCCTAAGCCATTTCACGATGACAACATCCTTCACCGACTGTCCCCCTCTCCTCTTCAAGCTTCCAGACGCAAGCAGTCGCAGGAACACTCTGCACAGGGAGACAGCTGCGAACAGGGCCGAATCTGTATCATCCGTCTTCCGCGCAAGCTCCAAAAGGGTCGCGATGTTGTTATAGTTCTTTTTGGATTCGAGGATCTCGCTTTCGAGGAGCAGGATCTCTGTCTGGGGGTTTTCGTCTTCGTCGCTGCTTCCGGCCCTCGTCCGCTTGTTCGACTGTTCGGAGCTCTTGGTGCGCTTCCTCTTCAAGGAGTCATCCTTGACCTTGACGGTTCCCGGCATCGTGAAGACAGACGTATGCGATCGCGAATGTTTGGCGGCTGCCGGATATTGCGTAGTTATCCTTGACAGCGCAAAATAAAAAAAGAGGAATTGTAGCCTCGAGGGGCATGGGCATGGGCATGGGCGAGAGGGCGCAAGGCTGACCTGCAACTGGGATTTTAGTCGGGAGGGCCCCGCTAATCACGTGCGCTCTCAGCCAATAGCAATCGCTCATTGAAGCCGAATTAAAACCTCATCTTCAATTCCGAGAAGCTCCTGTAGTCGACCGGCCAGTAAATAGTTTCATCCCTCAACGACCCTGCCACCATCACACCCTCTCATCATCTCACAATGGCCTCCCGCGTGGCTACACGTGCCTTCGGTAAGTCGATGCCCGGCAGCAGTTTTGGAAGGGTCAATTGGCGTCTGGGGGAGCTCAACTGACGACAACCTCGACGTAGGGGCCGCCCGCCTGCGACCGACGATCAGCACACGCAGCCTTCCCGCCGTGACGTCCCTAACCGCGACCCGACCGGCGTCATCGTCGAACGTGCCGCAGGAGCAGCCCAAGGTGAAGGCGCAATCCATCATCGACGCGCTGCCCGGCAGCTCGCTGGCCTCCAAGACGGCGATCCTGTCCTCGGCCGCCGGCCTGTCGGTCTACGCCATCAGTAGCGAGTACTACGTCGTCAACGAGGAGACGGTCGTCGCCTTCGCCCTGCTCAGCGTCTGGGCCGCCCTCATCAAATACGGCGGTCCCATGTACTCGGAGTGGGCCCAGGCCCAGAACGACAAGATCAAGGGCATCCTGAACGCCGCCCGCGCCGACCACACCCAGGCCGTCAAGAACCGCATCGACAACGTCCAGCAGATGGGTGGTGTCGTCGAGATCACCAAGGGTCTGTTCGAGGTTTCCAAGGTAAGAGCAGGCCATACATATACATATGGATCACGCGTGGGATGATGTTGCGGTTGCAGATGGACGAATTGGGATGGACGGAAAGACCGAAATCAAGCGCAGAGGCTGACGGGAGATACACAGGAAACCGCCCAGCTCGAGGCCAAGGCGTACGAGCTCGAACAGCAGACCGCTCTGGCACATGAGGCCAAGTCAGTATTGGAGTCGTGGGCGCGATACGAGAGCCAGGTCAAGATGCGTCAGCAGAAGGAACTCGCCGAGAGCATCATCGCCAAGGTTACGAAGGAGCTTCAGAACCCCAAGGCCCTTCAGCAGATCCTTCAACAGAGCGTCGCCGATGTGGAAAGTGAGTTTATCTGATCCGGCGCCTTCGTCAAAAGGGGTAAGCTAACTAAGTGATACAGGAATCGTTTCCTCCAAGGCCCAATAAATACCTAGACTGGCGAAGTGAGATAGATACACCATGAAGCAGAGAAAGCTTTCCTTCGTACCCCCAAACCTGTGTTTATAGAACACCCTGTGCATTAGTCTAAAAGAGAAACTTTCAGCCTTACATGATCTGCCCACGTGTCACTTACATTGGGGCTATGCTGAGCGTTCGCATCAGTTTATTATCTCATGGGCCATCGAAGTCAGACAGATTTTAGTATCAACACCCATACTACCCGAACCGCCTTAAAAGGGGTCTTTCCGTGGCTTCTGAGGAGGTCCACGAACACGTGCCTGCCATGATCTCTTCATCCAGCTCCGCCATTCCATTTCTCCAACAGTCCAATCGTCCACTCCTTGAACCTGCGATCACTCTGCGGGACAAACCCATTGCTTTTCTCGAGCAGTTCAATGACCAGATCCGTCGCCTCAGCTGGGAGCGATATATCCTGGACATCCGACGTCATGGAGTCAAGCATCTTCTCTGCTTCTTCCTGGCTGACCATCCGGTAGAGAACCTTGACCGCATTCACAGGTGAACTAGAGTCCTGTGTCGATGAGAATGTGATGTTGCCGTTGAACACCCATATGTTTAGTAGTGATCGGGAACGCTTGGCCTGAGCTCCGTTCGGGACTGACGGGCTTTGCGTCTTCATTGGTAGGATGATCGATTTGCTGCAGCCTGACCGGGCCATGGTCGCTAGAAGCATTGCGCTGACGCACTGCGGGAGACTCGGTGTTTTTGTTGTTGTTGCGGCTTGAGGGTTTCGTTCATTGATGCTGACTTGCCATTTGAAGAGGGAAATAGATGAGGCTTCGCCATTCCGTACGCCTAGTTGGCTCTTACATGAGTTGCAATGTATGATGCTGTTCTCAGCTCCCGTGGTGCTCTGCGTGGAATTCTCTGGTTTCCCATTGCTGGCTTCCATGCTCTTGCTTACTGGAGGTGTGACCTGGGTTTGCCGATGTTAGTTGTCATTATAAAAATACATAAGTGGCAATGACATATCGGTGCAGTTGAGCTGGGAACTCGTATGAACAATTCACCGATGAAGTGCACATCGAACGCTCAACCCAGAGATGTACCTCCTGATAATTCGGAGAGTTCCACGTTCAAGGAACCTCGTAGTAGAATACAGAGGCATCTTCCAGACAACAGAAGCCGATCCCATAGCTGGAGCCAGGGTTCAACGACTGCATACCCTGTTGGAAGAAGGAAATCGATCTAGGGTATTGGTATCGGTGACCACACCACTGAAGAGCGCGGACGCTGGTTTGGCCACCTTCTATATACCCATCTGACGTTGCAACACGAAGCACAAATGTGAGAAACACTTACAGCAGACTCCAGTACATCGGTTTCGGAGAGCAGAAACGAAGTCAGATCCACAAACCCAACACCGGGCTGCGCGGATATCCTCGAGCTGGCGCCATAGCCTCTGGTAGCCAGGTGCTCGTCGCCGTCGCCATTGCCGTGCTTGTGATCAGGCTTGTGGCAATGCCAAAACTCCATCATCTCGGCCCAGTTCTCGCTCGGTAGGTCTTTCCATACTTGGAGGACGCCGGCGTTGACGATAGCGGCGCTGCATGCCCTGCAGCTTATCGTCGATGCGGGCTCCAGGTCATCCGCCGACCATGGGACGGTCTCTTCTGATGCGTTCCCAATGCGGCCATTTGTGGTACCTGCCAGAGGCAACCGCCAGGACAGGCTCGTGGAACCTGTCTTTGGCAAGGGAAGCTGCGGCGGTGATGTTACTCGCCCGGGTAGCAGAATACCCTCTTTCAGTCCATCGTGATCGATTGTCAGGCTCAGACCATCGGGCGAGACCGTTGCCTTGGTGCCGGATGTACTGGGCGTGTGCAATGTGCAGCCGGCGGACACTTGTCTTATGTTTGATAAGAGCTCCGCGTATATGAGTATGCGGTGTGGTGTAGAAGGCATGTCGCGTTCTCGAGGGTTGTTGAGGCTGCAAGTTTGGTGGCCGCGCAGATAAAAGGTAGAGATCGACTGACCCCGCAAAGAGGGTATTGCATATAAGAATATGGATGGATCGTTCCCGTCAGAGCCGATCGAGCGCCGTGTTCGAGTGTTGAATGTCTCCCAAACGAAGCGACAATCCTGTATTCGATCAGTTAAGGTAATTTCTCACATCGACTTGAAACATCACCGGGGTTGGGAAGCATGAGGAAATGGTCCAGTACATATGCTTGTTCGTTGCCGTATGCACCTATCGGTCAGAGAGAAACCCCTTAAAAAAATAAGAGCTTCCCCAAATTCATCAACATCTCAACTTACGTCACATAACCTTCTACAACCTCAAGGGCAGGAGGAAACTGGCAATGCTCCAATGCCAGAGTGAAGATGGCTTCGATACTCTCATACGTCCCGGTCATCAACCGGTTCTTTTCCCGCAATGACGGAACTCGCTCCATCGATATCCCACCGGTCGAGGTTCACAATGTGGAGACGGCGCCTGAGAAGCGACCGAGGACACTGAAGCACCTCCTGAAGGCAAACCATGTCAACCACTCGATCCTGTATCATGACTTGGAGTTCCACAATCACCTGCCGCACATTTTGTGCTCAGCATACCTGCTTGGCGCAGATGACAAGCAGCTGCACAAGATTTACGACGTGGAATCCCAAGAGCTTGAGCCGTGGAAGCCGTCACCTGCCGAGGTGACCAGGGATGACTGGCGATACTTCCTGGGCCACAAGGACTATCAGAGGGCCTACGTCGACTTCTTCGAGGATTCGCTGGTTGACCACGGCTATAAATGGAAGAAGGTGGTGGAAGAGTACATGTTCGGTGGTGAGGAACCACTGGTGAACTGCCTCATCGGCGGCCGTACGTTATCCCCTCTACGCACTTATAGCAATCTATATCTACTGACGAAGCCAGTTGGTCACCCGCTCATCCATCTCGGGTACGCGTTTGAGATGGACAACAAGGAGCTCGGCATAGAGGCCCTTGCGATGACCGCAACGCAGTACAATTTCCTTCACAAATACATTGACGATCCATCATACTCCAAGCCGTCATCCTTCAGCTCTACTTCGCCATTGGAGCTCCTGGGAAAGATGGCCAGCGACGAGCGATTGAAGGGCCTCTTCAAGGAACCTGGGTTCGACAACGTCGATCCTTTCTTTGAGAAGCACGAGGATCTCCTCGTGGAGTATTGGAATGCCTGGAGCCTTGAGAACCCGGTCAAACAATTCCAGGAGTCGCAAGAGGCAGCGGTAGCACTCCTCGTAGCTACAGTTCCGCCTGGGACGCACTCCTATAACTTCTTTGTCGTCCACCTCCTGACCACCAGCCACGCGGTTAGGATACTACTTCCAGTCATCCCGTCCAAGTTCCATATCAACATGGTGCGAGAATGGTGGCTGTTGACTATCGCTGTCTACGCAGCCGAGCTCTGTCCGAAGATTGACCTAGACTACATCAAGCATGAGGAAGGGGTGGCTGGGAAGCAGTGGAACTACGTTGAAGACAAGGCAGTCAATGGACCATACGCGACCGACTCGCACTTTGTGAAAGGTAAGGCCTACCCCCTATACCACTTTTGCTGGGTTTGCAGTCTAACAGCCAGCAGCCGTTCGAGCAATGAGGGAAGCAGCTCGAACTTGGGGAGATGTGCATGAGCACTACTTGGCTGCCGCCGTACGGTTCGTTGATGACTTTGAGGGCTGGGCATTCTAATAAGATGCCCGTAAGCTGGCGATGGGCGATGAATATGCCGCATCACCCACAAAGCAATACTGAACAACCTGTTTGAATGGCCGAGTGGGTCGGCGTGATGCCGCCTTCCTCTCGCCGAGAAGACTATCAAGTTGTTGGAACAGGTGTCGATCAACACCATTGTGTGATGATAAAAGCAATAGCAACAATTCCATCCATATGTTCAGTCACCACAGTATTTCATTGTAATGCCGCGTGATACGACACTGGGACGGCTCTAAAATGACAGTCGTGTTTAATTGATCACCTGATCGCGCATCAAGGCTACAGGCCCAGACGCGCTGTAAGTGCTGCCGCCCGTGCCGCTAATAAGGAACGCCGCGCCAAAAGGCAGTCAGTCAGTCAGTCTCCTGCATGCGGTCGGCTTTTTGTTTGTTCTTCTGCAGCCCTCGATCGACTACCGATTCTCTACTCGTATGCAGCGCATTGTTCTCAAGCAGATCTTGGCTGAGAACGCATCCAATCGAATTCCGACCGTGCTACCTCCAATCTACGTGTACGAAATACAAGCAGATGCCACGCCTGCATTGTCTGTTACTACGTCATGGCGCCGCCTGCGAAGCGACGAAGACGAAACATCGTTCACGCCTCGGACGATGAGGACGAACCGACGCCGCAAGTAAATACACTGAGTAATTATCTGTTCTCCTCGCCAGACCATAAAGGCGCATCGACTGCGAAGCCTTCCCGGCCCAGGAGCACTTCCCCGAGTCCTGCCCGAAAGTCCTCGCGACTTGCCGCGAGTCAACCCACCAAGCCTACCTTAACTACCACAACATCCTCCACGAAGCCTCTCCAGTCGAAAACCATAAGCAACACTAACAAGAAGTTTATCACGAAGAGTGCCAGCACGAGCCCCGAGAAGAACAAGACCAGGCCTGCAATCAAGAGCAAAGCTGGTGAGAATGGGAAATCCGCCAATATATTGACTTTGTTCTCGAGACAAGCCGAGCGAGCCCCAATCAAGTCGCAGACGAAGCTGGACGACATAATAAGCGATCCCATATCCGACGATGATGATATAGGGGAGCACAGGGCTGCGAATGTCAGCCGAATTGGACAAAATGCACGGAAACGCATCCAAGGACCTCCTCAAGCCAGTAGTGCTCCTCCTGTCACATCAAGTCAGAAGTTTCTGAAGCCACCTCGGCCGGCCCAGCCTGCCCGGGAAGTCAGTTCACAGCACGACCACGACCAACGACCTTGGTCTGAGCGATTCGGCCCTATCAATCTGGACGAGTTGGCAGTCCACAAGAGAAAGGTGGCAGACGTAAGAAGATGGCTCGAGGATGTTATGGCTGGCCGGCTGCGTCAGAGGCTCCTCATTCTGAAAGGAGCTGCAGGAACAGGAAAGACTACCACAGTCCGACTTCTCGCCAAGGACATGCGCTGTGAGTTGCTTGAGTGGAAGAACCCAGCTGGATCCCTTGGAGCATATCAAGGCTTCCAATCAGCTTCTGCACAGTTTGAAGAGTTTCTGGGAAGGGGAGGCAAATTCGGTCAACTAGAGACTGATATGGAAGGATCGACCTCTGCGGTCGGCAGCAGTGGGAGTGACGATGATACACAGAAGATGATCCTCATTGAAGAATTTCCGAATACATTCACACGTTCATCGACGGCCTTGACGTCGTTCCGGAGTGCGATCATGCAGTATCTAATCACCAATACTCCGTCCCTCAGCATGTATGGACGCCAGGAGCCCAAAGACCTTATCACGCCAGTAGTGATGGTCATTTCCGAGACCCTGCTGACCACGACTTCGGCATCTGCGGATAGCTTCACAGCACATCGACTACTGGGACCTGAGATCACTCGACATCCAGGTACCTGCTTGATTGAGTACAATGCGATAGCCCCGACTATCCTCGCAGGTGCCCTGGAGCTGATCGTACGGAAAGAAGCCGCCAAGTCCGGCCGGCGGCGAACCCCTGGCCCACTTGTTCTTAAGAAACTAGGCGAAATAGGGGACATCAGAAGTGCGGTTTCCTCGCTGGAGTTCCTCTGCCTCAAGGGCGATGTGGACTCGGACTGGGGTTCCAAAGTTGCCTTGACCAAGCCGAAGCGCGAGGCGAAAAATGCAACCCCCTTGACTCAAGGAGAAACAGAAAGCTTAGAGCTCATGTCGCAACGAGAAGCAAGCTTGGGCATATTTCACGCTGTTGGGAAAGTCGTGTATAACAAGAGAGAAGAGCTCCCTATGGACAGAGACACGCCCCAGGGAATAGCTGAGATGCTTCCCAGCTATATGGCGGCTCACTCGAGGCCAAAACGATCTGAAGTTTCGGTCGATACTCTCATTGATGAAACCGGAACTGACACCAGCACATTTATCTCGGCCCTTCACGAGAACTACATTCTGTCTTGCGAGTCTAGAGGTCCCTCTGATCCGTACTCTTCTCTAGACTACGTAAACGGATGTATTGAATTCCTTTCCGAGAGCGATCTCCTGTGTCCGTCTTGGGACACTTTCTCCGGTGGCCGTGGTTTCGGTATGGGAGGACTATCTGCTCGGGACTCGGCTAGTCATGTACTGCGACAAGATGAAATCACATTTCAAGTTGCTACGCGTGGCCTGCTGTTCTCTCTTCCTAGCCCAGTCAAGAGGATAGCGACAACATCGAGGAGAGGTGGTGGCGATGCCTTCAAGATGTTCTACCCAACAAGCCTGAAGCTGTGGCGCGAGAAGGAGGAATTAGAAGGTCTGGTTGATCACTGGTCGTCGACGCTACTGAAAGGGGATGACAATGGACACAACCTCACTGATGGCGCATCTGCGTTTCGGCGACCCAAGACAGCCAACAGCGAGCATTGGATCGGTCGACAGGCCGCTCAACCAAAGAAGCCTGAACAAGGTCAAGAACAGTCAGCACCCCTCCTCGCTCTTGGAAGCTCTGCCCGTAAGGAAATGCTGCTCGAGCGATTGCCATACATGGCGCACATAGCACGGCGGCACAGAGGCTCATCCAGCACCAACACTGTGCGATTGAAAGAGATCGAGAAGGTCGTGTCCTTCTCCGGTATCCGAGGCGCGGCAGACGAGGAAGTCGCCGACGCAGACAACGACACCGGCACGGGAGAGGCGTGGGCCACGGATAAGCCTACGGAGGAGTCGTCGCCGCGGAAGAAGAAGACGGGCCTCGGCATCCGACACAGCAGTGCCGGTTCTTCTGTGCTGGCGCTGCCGGTGCAGAAGCTGGTGCTGAGCGATGATGATATTGAAGATGACTGATGACCGACGTACTTTGATTTGAAGCCAGCTTAAGCTTTGTACTATAGCTCTCATGATGTTTACCTGCTCTACAGAGTCTGGGGACCGACCTCTTCTTGGACTGAGAGGAGGGGCTACTACCGCGTGTTGGTGGTCTTATGTGTGTTTCCGGAGCTAGGCGCAGGAGTTTGACGGGTCTTTCGAGATGAAGGTGGTGATCCAACCTGCTGGCGCGTGAGGTGATGTCTAGACATTTCGTGCTGGCAGTCACCAAATCCACTCAATACTTGCCTTTTGCTGAAGTCGGTCTTTGAGCTTTAAGTATGACCGAAGTCAGGACGGTCCAAAGGGGATTCGCCCCGCCTTATGAATGTAGCGTCGCTTTTTCGGTTCTATCGTGACTCGTACTCGTCGCCGCGGCCGCATGCCACATCAGCTCAGTAACGTTTGAGATATAAGATATAAAGCGCATTCGCTCAACGCACTACCGTACCCCTTTTCCCTTCCCGTATGAAGCTCAGCGTGTCTACGTGTGCGTAGCTCAGTATCGGGGTCCCTAGGCGGCTTTCTACCAAGTGTACCTAGTTATATTTAACTTGATTTGGCTAACTAATAATGGAATGGGTTTATATGAAGCCATTCTTATCATTATGATCCGTGTAAGTAAAGCGAATGCCTCCTTCGTAGTCTTATATGCCTGAACACGATGAGTCTCTAGCTAGGGTCGGTGGCTTGTATTGCGGTTGTTGTGACTTTGAACTCGATCTGGACTTGGACTGCTTTGCTTTCATTTCATAACTTAAAGCATGTTTGGGGGCATCTTATGATTTGGTTTTGTTAGATATGTCTAGCTAGCTGACAAATCCCAAAGAAGCCTACCATAGCGGGAATTGGCTATAGGTTAGGAGTCGGGCATGGGATTAGGTGTAGTTCCTTCGTTAATCATACGGACACGATTTTTTTGCTTGATTCGTTCTCTGGCTGATTTGGAAGACGAGGCACATTTGCAGCTTGTTGGCTAGGAGATGAAGGAACTAATGGGATATGCTGCAGAACTGCATCAGACCAAGGCCAGGGGGTGATTCCACGTTGTTGAGACGAATATAGAGTCCCCATAAGGGGTAAGTCGTTTACCAGTCCCGCCTCTGCCCCTCAGGCGCCGGATGCAGTTATATGCACAGCACAGCGGATATGCCCATAAAGGTTGGCATCTCCGGCCGCTGGAATCTAAGCCAGCGCTCTGGGCGTGCTATGACTGGAGTTATGCCACAGGGTAGCCGGATGGGACAACAGCACATGCTATGCTCCACGAGTCGAGCCAGAGCAGCCTCAAGCGGCCTTACAATTATGGCATACATACTACGGGACCACAAATAAAATAGTCTTGGCTGTTCCATAAAGGGGTATTGTGAGTTTTCTGTAGAGTCTACTATGTGCGGCCTGACCTTAGAGCATCTTTTAACTCAACGGGTCAAAGAAACTAGGAGAGACCGAAGTCCCCACATTTGCTTCCAACGTCAAATCTCACCTCAACTCACCCAATAACTTCATCTCAACACCCTTCCACATACTTGTACTTCCAGACCTCACCAACATGAGCATTTTCCTCGACTTCGATGGCACCATAACAGCCCAAGACACCATCAGCGAGCTCGCCAACTTCGCACTGCGCTTTCAAAATTCTCGGCAGCAGCTGCAGCCCGAAGCCGGCGTCGGCGCGGACCTAAAGCCGCAGTGGGACGCCGTCGTCAAGGCCTACATCGACGACCACAAGGCGCAAGTCGCATGCTACCGCCCGGCCGAAGCCGCGCGTCGCGAGCTGCACGAGAAAGTCGCGTTCCTGCGGGACCTCAAGGCCGTAGAGACGAGGTCGCTCGCCCGCATCAAGAGCTGCGCCCTCTTCCAAGGCATCACGCCCGCCGCATTCCGCGAAGCCGGGCGCGCGCTCGTGAGGGAGGGCACCGTGGTGATCCGGCCCGGGTTCGCGGACTTCGTCCGCAGGCGCGTGGAGCAAGGGTGGCGGGTCTACGTCGTCTCGGTCAACTGGTCCAGCGCGTTCATCGAGGGCGCGTGTGGAGGAGTGGACGGGCTGAGCGTCATTGCGAATGATGTGCGCGAGGAGGACGGGTCGGTGGCGGGGCCGGAGGTGCTGAATGCGGAGGGACGGGAGCAGCACAGGAATCTGACGAATTCTTGCGATAAGCTGGATGTCATGACGGCGGTGCTGGAGAGGGACGGGTTGGTGCGGGACGGCAGCAGGTCGTTTTACCTTGGGGACTCGACGACGGATCTGGAGTGCTTGCTTGCTGCGACGCGCGGGATTGTTGTTGCGGATAGGGACGACACGACGCTGCTGCGGACGTTGAGGAGGATAGGAAAGAGCGTGCCGCGCGTGCGAGATGCGGATCAGGGTGCTGGGCTCTCGTGGGCGTCGGACTTCGAGGAGGTTATGGCGCATGTCGAGTTCGAACTGGGTTGATGAGTAACGCCTGCACTGTTCCACCTCTTTCGCAGCGGACGAAGCAACTGTACGACCAGTCGACTGCGTGTGAATTCGGTGCGCATTGTCATTCAGGGGCCAGGCAAGCAAGGGTTAGATCTATGTGGTTTAAACTTGCATCTGTTATGGGCTACGGGGCCGAATAGGTAGATGTCCCTGACCTACAGGGTGGAACGACCGTAGAATGCTGTCAACTGGCGACCAGAGCTCTGACGAGTAGTCACACTGAAGGTTGTTTGAGTCCAACGGCCAAGAGTTGCTGGCCACTGACGATCAGGACAGTCGACTCGACTGTTCGGATGGTTGAAGAGAGTCGTGTCGCTGACTAATCGGCAGGTCCCTGATATAAAGCACCCACCCTCCAAGTTGTGTGCTCAGAGCTTCAGCCTCCCTCAAAGGAGGCTTAGCCCACTGCCTGGCTTGCTGCATAACGGCGGGGGTATAGATGTGGGACAGCCCTAGATGTGGGACAGTTTTCACACCAAAAGACCACACTTGCACCCACACATAACTCCATCTGGATTGAGGCTCTAGATAATATAAAAACAGCAAAAGAATCGCCTTTTCTTGGAGTTTTCAGCAATACTAATTTTCGTCGCGGTACCGTGCAGGCTGGCGGATTGCGCGGCGCGAAGATCGAACCACAATGGGCTCCTCATCCTCCTCATCCTCGCTTTCGTCCCCTTCATCAACAACAACCCCTTCATCCTCAACACCCTCTAAGGGCTCAAATTCTTCTGAATCTGATGATTCAGGCGAGAGAGAGTCATTAGAGAGTGGTCTCTTTGATTTATTCGTGTACAGGTTCTGCAATTCGGCCACAATTTGTCGTCTCTCAGCCCGCTGCTCGATCAAGACTCGCGCAGCCTCTGTTTGCTCGATCTGCTCCTGAATAACGTCCCCAACTCTCCATAGCCGTTGATTAGGCTCTTCTTGAGGTGCTTTACGGCGCTTTTTTGGCTGTAGACGCTCCATTTTGGCGTCTTTTGCCTCCAATAGCTCTTTTGCGAGGGCTAGCTCAACCACCATCTCATTGTACGACTTTGCAACCGAGCGTACTGCTGCTCGCTGCTCAGGGGTCTCAGCAACTGGTGATAGTATCAGGGCTATGTCCTGCCCTGATTTAGGGGCTTCTAGGGCCTCGTGGGTGGTCTCGGGGTCCATTATAGCAGCTGCTGCTGCTTGGATCTCCGCCGCCTTCACCACATGCTCGTTTGTCAACGTTTTTCGTCGATTTACAGGCCAAAGCCCAGCAGTACGCCACCCCGAACGCACGATAGCCGGCATAGCTTCATCGCGAGCTTTCGCTAGGCAACTGAGGAACTTAATCTTGCCAATAAGGGCCGAATCGTTGAGCTGGCCAAGCTGATTGATTAAGCGGTGGTAGGCGGCTTTAATAACAGAGAATACTGTCAAATCCAGCGGCTGGAAGACATGAGACTATCCCTATTAGCAAAATAACTACTAACTGATCATCTAACTTACCATGTGAGCTGGAAAAAAGCACATATATACGTTATTAATGTAGCAAAGATATATAAACTCATCTGAGCAATGGCTGCCATGGCCATCTAATATTAGAAGGCGAGAATCATCGGGATCTTTAGGAGCTGTATCAGGGAGATATACCTGAGGCTTATTAGCACATAGTTAATGAGTAATACTCGTTATTTACTCGCCTTTTCAAGCCACTTTAACGCGATCTCGTTTGAGGACCAGCCGTTAATGGAGTACGTCACTATCCACTCTGCCATCGCGGGATGCTTAATAATAAGCTGCTCTTTAAACCACTGAGTCTGTATCGACTTTGCCTTAAAAATAATAAGCGGCCGGAGCTTCTTTCCAGTAATAGTGATCGATTTGACCACTGTAGTCCTCGTGCGGTCGTCGTTAGACTTGACGTTGGCCCCTTTTGAGCCAGAACTACCTATTACAAGGCCATCAGACCTATTATCGGCCCGGTCAGCCGTCCAAAAAGCACTTGGATTGGGCATTTACGTACTGCCAGCCCTGTATAATGCCGTACTTATCGACATTTGCCTGGTTCGCGGGTTTGATAAAGGCGAACTCCTTATAGAGATCATGGAAGCCATTGATGTTCTCGGGCATGGCGGCGTTGATATGCTTGTAGTCCAGTTTTCTGCCCATCTTGGTCTTTATCTCTGGGTGCCTACAGATGAAATTTCGCATGTATTTGCCCCCTAAATGATCTGCCCTGCCCTCAGATTGTAGGATCTTCCGGATGATGTACCTCACATTGCCGTGAGTTGGCGCGTGGCCAGCCTCCTCTTGATAGAGGATCCATGATACAACCCGAGTTTCTTGCACAGGGCTTAACTTTTGGCTCCTAAGAGCCCCCTCACGGCTAGTCAGCGTTGGGCGCATCGTGGTGCCGTCTACCTTCGGCGGGAGAATTGATTTCGGTACTCCCCAGCGCTGATGCGCCTTGCAGAGGGATATGCCATCGTTCACAGCAGCAATTGCCTCTGCGAGGTCTTCTGGAGTGTACGAAGGAGGCATTTCAATGTACTGAAGCCTATGATACTGACAGAAAAAAAAGAAAAAAAAGAACAACAGAATTTCTGCTACAGTGAAGGGGATAGGGGGCATGGGTCCCATTATCCCTCAGATTAGGGCCGGGAGTGCTAACTTCCGACCCCCACAGCGGCCCATCCCGCATTGGTAAACCTGATGAAACCAGCACTGCTGAAAACAACAAGAAAAGACGATTTTAATGCAGTATTTACGATATCTAGGGCTTCATTGCCGGTAGAGATATGTGTAAGTGAACATTGTGATGTTGGGTGTGAAAACTGTCCCACATCTAGGGCTGTCCCACATCTATGCCCCCGCCGTTATAAGGTGTATTACTTGGAGCTAGAGTTCGGTCTATCTACGCTGCGCAGGGGACACAGCGGCAAGTCTCGTTGCATTGTGTTAGTCCGAGTCCAGTCGTCTACATCAACATTCGTTCCATTAAGTTGCTGCTGGCCTGCGCTCTCCCAAGGCTCAAGTGTCTATCTCCATCCAATCATCGCATTCATCCGAGCAGTCTTGACAAGCTCCTCCCCGGTGACCGTACAAGATAATCCATCCAGGGCTCTGGTATATGTTCTTAAGTCCCCACTGCAGAAGTGAGCTGGGCGGTAGATCAAGGCACGAGGTCCCAGACTTGAGGTCAAGGCCAGCTGAAAAGGCCAAATAGCCAACTATCTGTGCGGTTTCTCCTTGACGCGGTTGTATTCTGACTCATAGTTATTCTCATTAGACACCCTACAAACTTCACCACGCGCCGATTACCTATCGCGAGCGGTTCTTTCTTGATGCGGCTATGTTCTATTTCCGGACCATGGATGCTTATGATGCTCAATCATCAATGCTCATCCACATTGCTCGGGTCCCGGGGTCCCGGGGTGCGGGTGCCCGGATGCCAGAAAACCAAGTACATCCTGGTCCCAACGTTCTCAACTCTTCAGGGGTTGGCGGGCTCTGCAGCTACCCTTGTCCAAGCACTGTGATTACCGTTCAGGTGTTTGTCTGTTGGACTGTTGGACGGCGAGGAGTCGAGTACGGATGGCAGAGTCCTCCCTTACGTCCCCACCTGCGCGATGGGTATTGTGGCACGGTTGGACCAACACCACATGCAATTTACCACGCTGATGGGAGCCATGTTCTCGCTCCGGTTCAAATTACCTTGTTCTGGTAAAAAATTCAGAACTTTCTCGTCTGTTCATAATGGAAACTCCATTGATAGCAGAATTGAGTAGATACGCCCAGTTAGAAGCCTACCTGACTGATCATGGTGACCATGGCAAGACAAATCGCAGCGCTTGCTACAGTCCTTGTCGCCGGACTGGCACTTTTTCTTTCCCAGCGAACAAGGCCCCTGACTCCTCAGCTACCTCGAGTCATCGGTCGCAACAACACAGTCCTGTTCGTCACGCAGTCCGAAAACGGTATGTCGAACGTCCTGACGTCGACGGCGCACGCGTTGTTGGAGCACCACCCCCAGATCCATATCCACTATGCCTCTTTCGCAGACGTCGCTCCCCGGCTTGAGCGCATCTCCTCTGACGCCCGGACAAAGACAGCGGCCGCACGGGAGATCGTGTTCCACGAGATCCCCGGGCAGTCGTTGGCGGACATCAGTCCCGGCAAGACAAGACCGATGGCGACTATGATTTTTCCCCCTGGCCGAGAAGGCATTGAGGCAATGTGTGCCCTGGCACAGCTCCTTTCTTCGCACATAACCGGAGAGTAGCATTTCACCATGTACGACAGTATTGTCCGCACCATTGACGAAGTAGATCCCGCCATCGTTGTGTTGGGTTCGTTCTTCCTCCCGGCCGTCGACGCGGTCTAGCAACGAAACCGACTTCATTCGATCACCTCGCCCAACCCCTTGATTGATATGTTCGCCTCAGTGCAGCCATGGGGCAGCGCCTGGTGGAAATATCCGGCGTCAGTACTACCCTTCATCTAGCTCGCAGACACTTTCCAATGCGGCAACATGGAAGCGGAGCTGACCTCTCACAGGATGGGGTCTGGCTTCCCCTATCCAGTTCCATGGAGCAAGATACCGGAGAACATCTACCTGAACATGCGCTTAGCCTACGCCATGTTGACCGTGCCGGATGCCAAGGCCAAGCAGGATTTCCTTAAGTCGAAGGGCCTCACCAAGCAAGCCACCATGGTTGAAAGTTACTCTCCCCATGCCCCCTGGTTCGCGCAGAACTTAGAGGGGGCCGCTCGCCCGCTGGCCGTGATCCCGCAGAACGTGACGGCCACGGGTCCCATGTCCATATCGCTTGCTCCAGCCGCGGAGCAAGACCCGGAATTAACTGCCTGGCTTGCGCAAGCACCCAACGTGATGATCAATCTTGGCAGCGCGTATGTCTACGACGAGCCTCATGCAGCCGCTATGGCTCAGGCCCTCGTTGGCTTCCCCGACGGGACTAGCTTCCAGGTGCTGTGGAAGTTTCGGAAGGATCTAAGTGATGACTACAGCGACGATTTCGCCGTGGCGCTGCGCCCTTTCATCGCCAGCGGCCGTGTGAGGATGGAAAATTGGCTGGCGACCGATCCCACGGCCTTGTTGGAGATGGGACATATTGTCGCTTCGGTCCACCACGGCGGTTCGTGCTGTTATCACGAGGCTATCAGGTAAATATGTCCCTTGGAGACGATACCCCCCCCCCAAACCCCCATTTTCTTATCATCTCCCCATTGTCCCCTGTCTCCCCGCGTCGACTCCCACACAATGGTCAGAACCGAGCCGAAGACCAGCTTACTAATGAGCACACGTCCAACAGCGCCGGAGTGCCCCACGTAGTCCTCCCATGGTGGGCCGATCACTACGACTTTGCCCAGATGGTCGAGGACATCAATGTCGGCGTC
The DNA here is from genome assembly GCA_963556695.1 of Anthostomella pinea. NCBI lineage: Eukaryota > Fungi > Ascomycota > Sordariomycetes > Xylariales > Xylariaceae > Anthostomella > Anthostomella pinea. Next base: position 4,496,486 of record CAUWAG010000020.1, on the reverse strand, counting down.
TGGGGCTGTCGGGAGACGAGCCCTTACTGGACGCCCGACTGCCTTCGAGACGCCTTTCGCAAGGTCGCGGAAAGCGCCCAGATGCGTGACAAAGCGAAGAAGCTGGGTGAGGTGGCCAAGAGAGGCCCCGGGCAGTATCTGGTAGCGCGCGAGATCGCGAAGCTTGCTGCTGCTGGAAAGGGGGTGTAGAAAGTGACACTGGGAACACCTTTTTTAACTTGGTTATGTGGCTGTCATAGAGGCTTTATATATGAGCCCATCTATCGGGGCAGAGTCCCTACCTTTCTGAGTTAGGAACCACGGCTGCAAGGCCGTGTTCATAAAAGACAACGGGGACAACGGCGCGTTGACGGACAGCTAGTGCACGGAGTGGAACCCGGGGTGGACCAACTGGGAGGTTGTGTGCGAGAAGAAGAAAAAGCGTAGAAAGGACGAGGGGCCGGACTGTGATGAAGCGTCGAATTCTGAGGAGGCGTTGGATGCTAATGGATGAGTGAGAGACCGACCGCAGACCGGGTTGCGCGAAACTTCGAGGAAGGAAGGAAGGAGTGGTAGTCTAATAGGCAGCGTGGCAGCCCCCTACTGTATAGGCGCGGTTTGGACACTGGTTCGAGTCGGGAACCCTTTGACATAGAAAATACCTTACCTTAATAGCACCACTTTGAGCACTGAAGAGCTTTCCCGTGGGAACTGGCTGTGTCCGGTACCCAAACGCCTCTGGATTGGAGTTAGGTATGCAAACAAACTTGATGCAGTACCGGCAAGGACCGTCGTGAGTTGGGACTGAGGACAACATAGCTCTCTGAAGCAATCACATGCTCACGATGCACACTGTATCGGAGTCTCCGCGTTCCTACGGCCACCGTAGGGCTGGATACGGCTGCTAAAAGAGACGGTGGGCCCCAGGAATCGAAACTTATTATAGTACTGTGTCGATCGGGGTGGAGATCTCGGGCAGGATTAGGAATCAGGATCAGGGGTTCCACTGCGGTCCGTAATCCTCAGAACCGACAAGGTTTTTAAGAATAGTACAAGTGTCCAGGCTGCCAGGATGATTGATTGATTGATTGATTGTATTTATCGTGGGTGCAGTCCCTCCATAGGGCAAACCACGCCTCCCAGAGCCATTGCATCGCAAGGTTGTAAAGGTGTCAGTCTAGATACATTCAGATCCGCGTACGAGCCCATCCTCGCTGTAGCGGTACCAACCTGAAGTGACCAGATGGTTTTAGTCAATATCCAAGCACGATTCCGTCAGAAAACCCTCCTGTCCAGTGACAAAGCGACCCAGTGGACCTCAGTCCTCTGGTGTACATATCGTTCCAGTAGCCGTTTGATATATGTCGTATTGGTGGATAAAGCAGGTATTTATTATCTGCTGGTGAGGGAAACCCACAAGGGGAAAAACCTCGCAGGAGTGGGTATTATGGAGAAAAGCTGCTTGGCTATCGGGCTCTGCGATAAGGGGCCTCTCCACTGTCGTGTGCTGGTTGTCGACTCGTATAAGCCGGGTCAGAAGGGGGCCATAGCAGGATTCGAACCCACTTGTTCTCGTCGCCCACCGCACAAACGAGAACACAACCAGGCGCATTTGACCATTGCGCCATACGGCCCAGGCTGCCAGGATAGTAACCAGTAGCGCCATCCGTACCCTTCCTATCTTGGTAGGAAGGTAATGATACACGTCAATGGCAGCAAAGAATATAATTGGTTACGATGCTAGCTGGTAGGTAGATAGTGGCGATTGTATAAGAGTATGTATAGTCCCTTAGAATCTAGCCCTACCTGTACCTAAGCTGATATCCAGGATTACCATCCTGCTGCCTGGACATCTGCACGATGATGGTACAGTAGATGCGGCTCCTCCGACGCGGGAGCAGTGGGTGCCCTCGGTCACCACCTGGGTAAGTCACTGGGAGGAGCGTCGCCTCACAGGAGTGAGTCAGCCGTGGTCGTGATAATGCAAGTAATGGTAAGGAGTAATAAGCATGGCGGGCCGAGGCGGCGGTGGCAAAGTGAGTAAGTATAAGTAACTTCCCATCTTCTTGGCTACGGGAGGAAGACCAGTGTCCTTTAGAGTCGACTTACCGATACCTACAAGTTGCCTTATTCACAGACTGCCTTTACCTCTCTTATACTCGACCGCATGAACAACACTTTCACTGCACCTTGCTCGCTGTGATTAGAAGCAGAGGCAGCCTTCTACGTCTCTCCCATAGCCTGCTTATTCCGTCATCCTCCCGCGGTAACCACAACGAGGACAACGACAAAAACAAAAACAGCAGTATAACGGCCACCATCATGCACCTCACGATCCCGGCTTTGACGGCCGTTGTACTCGCAGCGATGACGGCCACGGTTGACGCACACTCTTGGCATTTCAAGGCCTACGGCAACTACCCCCTCACCAACCGCCCGCCCCTAGACAAGTGCAGTAGCGAGTACAACTTCTGGAGCGAGCGCAGCAGCGAATCGTCCTACGACCGCGCCGTGAAGTGGGAGACTTTAGGGAAATGGCAGGCTGTGAAGGTGACCGGGGTGAAACAGGGCGGCTGCCAGCTCTATCTCTCCGATCGCATAGGGAACTTGGTCGCGCTGGACAACAATAAGTGCACAGACTGGGATCCGAACTGGGTGATTTGGAAGGCGGTGTGTCCGTAGACGAAGTTTAAGCGTGATGAGGATGGGAAGTGGTCTATTTGTGACAGATCGGACTCAGATGCCGAGTAATAATTGAGTAAACATTTACTCTGGCCAGTGAGCCTTGTTCGTATGGTCTAGATATATTCGATATAGGTACTCGGAAGTCAAGGAGCTGTTCCGTCCAACAATCCATATCATAAAAAACATAGGTCTATGTCGATGAATGTAAGTGTGAGATTTCAAACCGTTCTGTATTGAAAGGAAAGAGAAGAAGATCTCTGGGGGAGAAGCCCCCATATGTACAGGTGTGCCATCAGGGTGACCAGATAATCATACGATAATGGCGCCAGGATCCTGGTGGCCTGAGGATGGGCTGACTGCCCTGAAGCTAAACCCATTAGCGCATTCAGCCCCGAAAGCCTCAGCCTGGTATGATATCCAACAGTAAGACCGCGAAGAGCTGATAATTTAGGTCGAATTGCCCTTGACTTATACGCAAGTACCGTCTAGGTTTCAAAAACGCATGACTCGCTGATTGCGGTACACTGACCTTACAATTCTATCCGCACATCCTGTTGAATGGCGCACAAGCCACCGTGGCGTTCAGAGAGGTGGCAGTGCACCAACAAGGCCAATAGGGCATTTTTAGGCCACCTAGCCCACAGAAGGATTTTCACAGATACAACAACAACACTCTAATCAGAATCACCAGAACACACGTTATCAACCAGATCAACCACAATACACGCTGTTTGACACATCTCATGCGCCACATGTGTACGGAGAATATTGGTAGGTGATTATTAAAGGCACAGACGGCTGGGTTATTAGTCTATATTCAAATGTATTAAAATGAATATTGCTATTTACATATTAGAAAAAATCCTTATTTATATATTACTTTTTAACCACACTTATAATTAAATAGCAGCTACTAGGCTTAGGTTTAGCCAGCTAGCTAGATAGTTAGCCTAGCTATTAAAGAAATAATAAATTGAAATTATATAGCATTTTGTCGGATTCAGGGGACTGCATTGCGGTGTGCTGCTGACTAGTCATCTGACTAGTCATATGACACGTGGTGGTTGCCATGACTAGCACCCTGACTCGTACGCTGACTTGGAAAAGGATGGTCTGGAGCATCTACTCCAGCATGACCAGATGTATTCAAATAGCTGTAGCTACCACACAATGTGACAGGCCTGAATATGACAGCAACGATTGCAGCTACCGCTCAACATCACCGACTTGTCAACCTTCAATAATCTGACACATTTATATATAAACCTCGATAATAATAGCTGTTTAATTCGGCATATTAAATCGACACGATTAAACTATCTAGTTATAAAAAACGTAATGATTTGAAAATATATAGTATTTTATAAGTAAAATATACGTTTATATATAACTAGTATATATATAACAGTACAAATATTAAAGCCTCGGGCTTTAACCTTTTATATAAAAGAGGTTTATTATTAAACGAATAATAAATAAATAATTATTAAAATAATACCGTTGCTTTATTTATATTATTATTACCGCGCTCCAGGTTTTACTTATATAATAATATCTTTTTAATACATTTAAGCTAAAATTATAAGCATTTAATTAATAATATTATTTGAATCTTACTTAAAAAGCGTTTTTTAAAAGTACCCCGTCATTATTAAAATAAAAAAGAATAAAACGAACGAGCTTCAATTAAAAAAACCGAGCTATTAAAGCGCTATTAAACACGCTAAGTAAGGCGTTAATATAACTGTCACGATGTCTTTGGCGTTATGCTGGAATCTGTTGTTGTATTCCTAAAATAACAAGGTGATGAAGAAAAGAAATCCAGGTGTTTGTGCACCCAAATGGCTGCAGCATATATGGTGGTGTCTTTTCTTATCTAATCTATGTGAGGGCAGTGTGAAGGCACACAACAGCGCAACCTACTGCGCCCCATATCACACCCTGGCCAGGGGTTCATCTAGATAGCTCTGTCTCCCACCTGTATCTAGCTCTCTTTCCTTCCTTTCTTCATCTTCGATATTTTCGTCTATAGAGTAGGTTACCCCCTTGTCGTCTGCTTTGTCTCGTCTTAGGTGCCACTCGCTGTGACAATCTACATGTGACCTGATGACTAAGCATCCATCCATCCAGGTGGATACGGCTGTTGTTGAATACACGGATGTTGATTGATTCTATTGATTGTGTTCTTCTTCTGCGTGCAGAGATTGATCATCTGTCTTCTTGCTGGGTTAGATGCCCTGTGCGTCTCTGCCTCACTGGAGATCTTCCGGTATCTGTCTCCGGCTCCCATTCAACAGCTGTACACGGTCACAATAACGATTATTAAAGTAATTAACAACACGAGTATTACGTCGCTTTTCGGCTTTATAAAAGAAAGGAAAAGCGAGAACCGGCTTAATGTAACGGTGTACAGCTGTATCCACCTGGTTGAATGCTGAGTCATCAGGTCACATATAGATTAGATAAGGAGATTTGAACCATATGTACTGCAGCCTCGGCTGTATACACAACTGTTCCTTTTCTCTCCTACCTTGTTATTTTCGGAATATAATACCAGTATCTAGCACACAGCCGCAGGCTTCGTGACACTTAAGCTTAATAAACGGCCTTATAAACGAATTAAGAAACAAGCTATTTAAAGCGTTATTTAAAACGTTACAAAAAAACGGCTTTAAAAGCTTGTTAAAGGTCGTTATTAAAACCGCATTATCTTTAAAAAATTAAAAATAAGCTTAAAAGCGTTATTATTACTAGTATTAAAATCGGCTTCAAAAGGGTATTAATGTCATAATGCCTGCGGCGTTGTTTTGCAATCTGGGATTGATTACAAAAATAACAAGATGAGGAAAGAAAAGGAAGCCAGCAAGGTGGTGTGCGCAGCACACACTTTAAGTTGTGGTCCCGTTTCTTCCTTATCTAATCTACACGTGACCTGGTGGGTCACCTAACCAGGGACCAAGTGGGTGGACCGCCACAATTAAAGGTTATTTTAACGAGTATTTACCTAGTTAATACAAAAACTTCACTTTTTAAAAATCTACGGCGCTTATACTAGTTATTTACAGCGCGTAATAATATAAAAAACGGCTTAAAAAAGCGGGATAAAGGTTATTTTAATAATTTTTTTTTACTTTAAACATCTTACCTTATCTTTAAGTTTATACGGCACTTATGATAATTAATACGTAGCATTTATCTTTGCCGGCTTATGTGACGGCCTGCACAGACCTTCCCACATGACAAGCTGATACTTCCCAATAAGGGAAGAATCTGACCAAAGGATCCCCTTAAAGGGGCAACCTCCCGCTGTACCTATCTCTCTCTCTTCCTTTCCTCCCTAGTCTTGATATTCTCTTCAATAGAGTAATAGCTGCTTGCTGCCGGCCGTGTCCCAGCTCCTCAGTACGCTCGCCGTGACAGCTTAAAAAAAACCTTTTCCGACGTAAATACGCTAATATAAACAAGGTATAAAATGCTAGTAAAATGAATAACTGTTGGATCCATGCGATTCCAGACTGCAAACCATCTATACCAGGACCCACATGTATGATTAGATAAGATAAGATAGTGGATTGAGAGGGCACTTGGCCAGACCTTCGAGTCCAGCTAGATTCCTCTCAATCCAACCATTAGCAACATCATGACCTTGACCCCATACTCGAGTATTATGATTGATCGTTCAAGCCTGTTCCAACAATAACAGCTTTAATAAAACCTGTTAAAAGTCTTTAAAATGAGCACTTTATTTTTAAACAATCGTAATAAGCTTAAAAGCGTTGTTAAACAGCTTAAAAGGCTTGTTAAAGGTTATTAATACAAGCATTTCACTCTTTAAAAAAAAAAAAAAAACCGCTCGTATTAGTTAATTATAACGCCTAATAACTATTCGAAAAAAGCGTGAGCTGAAAAAGCATCGCTAGTAATAAAAACGGCTTTAATAAAACATGTTATTATAAAAAGCCTTTTGTACAAATTAATTACTTATAAATAAAGGTAAAAAACGATAAATTAATCGGCGATCGGATTTATAAAACATCCGTTAATAACGTACGTGGTAATTATATTATAACGTTTATACCGTATTAAGCCTTTATAAACAGCTATTCGTTTAATAATTAAAACATTATTTCTAGTCTTTTTTACTAAGAAACATTTTAAACCTTTATAAAAAGCTATTAAGTTAACAATGAAAGTATTAAATAAAATAAAAGCCCTTCATGATTGCTTATAAAAGATAGAATTATTATTATAAAAAGCGATTATTATATAACTATCAAACTTATAATAAAAAGAAAATATTAAATTAGACCCATATATATCAATCAGCTATTAATACGAGGTTTAAATTACGCTTTGTGAGAATTTGTTGTATGGAATATTCGGTTCATATGTGCGTGTTCGTTGGTTGTTCTAAGTCTACCTGGTTCGGACGGATTCACACCTAAATACTGCTACAGCGCGTCTATCCGCGGTGGTAACTGTTAGATACTAGCACGAATATGTTGAATGTGAGCCAGAGATAGAAACCGGAAGATCTCCAGTGGGGCAGAGACGCACAGGGCATCTGACCCACCAAGAAGACAGATGATCAATCTCTGCATGCAGAGCAGAACAATCAATAGAATCAATCAACATCCGTGTATTCAACAGTAACGGAGCTATGGGGCAACCATCCCACCCACATCGCACAAACCACCTGTTGACACACTTTGAGCCACCACCACATCCGACACGCTTATAAAAAAACGAGTAAAATCTTTTAAGTCGATGGAAGCATTACGACTTAACTAGTTAAACAAATAAATAATAACCTTGACGAAGGTATTATACTAATATTTTTTTAGTATATTAAAAAACCCTTGTTATTAATAAAGTTAAGAGTATAAAGAACTTGGTTTGAATAATTAAAAAACATCCCAAGTTTTTTATCGATAAAAACATCAAAAACCCTCTTTAATAACGGCGGCACGGTTTACAAAATCTCTTATTATTACGATAAGAACATAAGGTTAAAACCTTTATAAAACATATAAAATATAGCAGTTATAAGTTATAAAACAGTAAAAAAAAGGTCTTTAAAGCCTTTTAAGCCTTTACGGCATTTCTTTTTTTTTACGTTCATATAACAGTAAAAATCCTCTCGTTATAATAATAAAAACATATATAAAAATTAAGCCCTTTACTCCAACCTTTTATATATATTATTACTTTATAAAAAAAGAAGTAATAAAGCTTTAACAGCACTTATTTTTTATTTAAAAACGATTGAGGCCTTATAAGTGTAACGGAACGCTCACCATAACTACCATGCCACGGCTGTTCCTCCCAAAAGGATGTCGAATATCAAGCGTGGCAGCTTGACATTCAATGGTGGTACACGTACTCATGTCTGGGCTCCAGGACTCACCACATGGGCTACCTGTACCAGACCATGACAATAAGGCTATTAAAGCTTATTAAAAGTTAAAAAGCAAGCTTATTTAAACAATTAACCCACGAAAAATTAGTAGTAAAAAATACTGCTATAACAGTTAATACATCGCCTACCTTGTTAGGTAATAATATCACTCGTAAAATCGGATTTTTTTATATATTTTCAGCTTTTTAAAGCTTAATAAGTCGGTAAAAAAACTAATAAAAGATTTAAAACCTATATGTAACTTTTAAACCAAGCTAAGTTAAAGGTATGTAAGTAAAATCCACCTTTATATATAGTTAGTATATATATAATAGCACGAATACTAAAGCCCTGGGCACCGACCCTTTATATAAAAGGGGTTTATTATTAAATAAACAGTAAGTAAGACATTATTAAAATAATAACGCTGCTTTGTTTATATTACTATTACCACCTTCCAGATATTACTTATATATCTTTATCTAAAACCTGATTGTAGTAGCTATTTACTTTAAAAAGTCTCTTTTTTTCCTTTTTTTAAACGCGAACAATAATTACTTAATTAAACGTAGCCGGTAAATGTAATAATTTAAAATTATATAACATTATTATATAAAACTTGATCGCAATAGCCATTTAATTAACTGCAATTAATAGTACTAGTTAAAACGGATATAATAATTTAAAACTAAATAACATCTTTATATAAAACCTGATCGGGGTGTGGATCCCAGCCACTGGATCCAGCCACAAGTACCTTATCGGATCTCTTGTCATCCAGGGTGTTCTACAATAATGTTACCTAGGATGGCTGCCAAAGGTGACAGGTACCAATCCACCATAATTTAGGTATTTGAATACTTCTCAGCGTCACGAAGCGTAAATATAGAGTGGACGTAACAGTCCTGCTTTCACTACGTACGTGTAAGAATCTCTCGGTGGGGAGGGGAAGAAGGATCTGATCCTTCAACCCGCCCCACAATTACGCAATCTAGTACAGCTGTGGCAACACGTCCTGTGCGCCAGGTCACCTGATACAGCGCACTGACCACATTGATGGGCTGACAGACGTACAGGAGGTCAGACCGTCACACTCAGATGGAATCTCTTCCCATCCGAACTTAACCAAGCACCAACCAGAATACAGATCATCCTAACCAAGACTTATGATACACAAGAGAAATTTTTTCACAAGCCGGATGGCATCCTTCCACGACGGGCCACCAAACACGCCCGTGTGGCCGTTCCAAAGACGACTACCAGCAGCGTACTCAAATCCACGGCCCCTAAAAAGACGTACGGCCCGGCAACTCCAAGCAGGCTCCGCCAGGCGCTGCTTGACGACATCAGTAGCAGCCCGTCACAGGTCTCCAAGGCTGACTTCACCGTTGTTTCCCTTCTAAAAGGAAAATCCTGAAATATCAATGACGGCAGCACCACTGGAATAAAATGACCTCAATTGAACGAAATCTCTATAGACCAAGCCATTAAATGTGATACTGGGAATAAAGCCTCTTCCCCAGAGTGCCAGGACTAAGTTGACAAGATATTGAATAAAGACAGGCACCTTTATAAAGCCAGAATAACAATGTTCCAGGAGTGTGCTGCAGCAGTTGACAAGACACTTAAGAAAGCCGGAACCAAATTATACTCACATGCCAAGGAGTTCAGCGCCTACTTTTCTAAATGCCTGAACAAATGGCTAGAAACCCGAGATTCAATCATAAGGAAGGCCACTTCTGGGGGGATGGTGATGGAGAAGCCCACCATGACTTTTGCCCAAGTTGTCTCTTCTAATCACTGACAATATCCACTGATAGTCAACACCACCATAAAGAAAACACAGCCTGGCGCCCTTACTACTACCAACCAACTGAAGAAGAAACAGGATGATCTCTGGGTCTTTGTCCGCATGGACAATAGCCACTTAGAGCCTTATGGGATAAAGTCTACACTGAACAAAAGACTTAAGCTCTATCCCTAGGAGCTTAGAGAGGTGACGCGGTGCCCCTCCGGGTTTACCTTACACCCAAGGGACAAGCCAACTCAGACTAAGTTCCTGGCCTTTCTAAGAAGAGATTGCTGACATTCTTAAGGCACAAAAGATTGAGACCCCACACAGTCTGGCATCATTACAAGGTCGATGGATGCCCAAGAAAGGTCATTAGTGCAGAAGGGTTTACAATCGATATTACCGACACTGCTGTCACTGATGAGGTTGAAGCCTAAACAGGCGACAGACCTTTAAGGTGTATATTCTCAAGAAACATGGTTGATTCAGATCCAGAGACCACATGAGTGATCTCTCTGCCCATTGCAGCAAAGAAACCATTCACGCTTTTTGCTCACTTAATGATCTCAAGGCACATTCAATACTCTCCCAAGGTTCACCAGTGTGCGAGCTGCTTCAGATACCATGATAGAAACTACCGATGTGAAAAACAAATATGTGCACGTTGCGCCAGCACAATACACCAGGGGGGGTGCGAAAAACCAATCCCAAAGTGTGTCAATTGCAAGGGGTCTCATGCTGCCGACTTCAACAAATGCCCTGCACACCCTAAGGTCGTGAAAGGTATCATCCACAAGTACACATAGGAACAAATCCAGGAAATAAGGCTGTCCAGAGAAAGAACCAGATCCAGGGCCTTCAATGAAACAGGCAGAAACCAAGCCAGGTCAATGCATAACAATAATAACAAAGACACTATAATGCAAATTGACACAACAAATACAGCTCATCCCAGAGATGCCGACACTATTATTGTCTATCAATGCTAGGTATATCAAACGAAACATATCGACACAGGCACCTGGTCATCCATTCCATGAATGCGGCAGGAGAACAAAAGAGTGCAGGCCCTACAGAGTTAGTCATTAATCTGACTGACTACAAAAGAGAGCAAGCAGACATCATTTTGATGTAAGAGCCCTAGGTCAGCATACCACCAGGCAGAAGAATGAGAGTAAAGACACACCTAAATTATGATATATATTCTCTAATTGATTCTTGGTACAGCGATAGTACACGGCCCAGATCTCTCATCTATGTGAGAAAATATCTTCAAGTGGATCAATTTCGGCCTTACGCTACACAAGACATCACTTGGGTCAAGGTACAAGGCATTACATTTACCAGCGTCTACCGACCATGCAACAACCTGTAGAAAGTGGATGACATTCTGGAAGTATGGACTCCATCCTTTGGCTGTGTCATAGCCAGAGATTTTAATGCTGATGACGAACACTCTTGCCAAAAACAACTATTTTTCTTGGCGCCCCGCTGTTAGGGCGCAACCTCTATATCTGCACTAAAGCAGGCATTTGTCTCAGTACCTGACTATCCTTGCCAAGGCGCAGAAAAATTTTCTCACAAGCTGGATGGCACCCTTTCACGACAGGCCCCCAAACACGCCAGTGGCCGTCCCAAAGACGACTACTGGCGGCGTGTTCAAATCCCCAGTCCCTAAAAGAACACATGACCCGGCAACCCCAAGCAGGCTCCGCCAGGCACTGCTCGACGACATCAATAGCAGCCCGTCACAGGTCTCTGAGGCTGACTTCACCACTGTTTCCCCTCTGAAAGGAAAATCCCGAAATATCATTAATAGCAGCACCATTGATATGGAATTACCTCAGTCAAGCGAAATCCCTACAGACCAAGCCATTAGAGGTGATACAGGGAACAAAGTCTCCTTTTCAGAGTGCCAGGACCAAGTTGCCAAAATACTGGCTAAAGACAAGCATCTCTATGAAGCCAGGATAACAATGTTTCAGGAGTGTGCTGCAGCAGTCGATAAGACACTTAAGAAAGCTGGAACCGAACTATACTCTCATGCCAAGGAGTTCAGCGCTTTCTTCTCCAAATGTCTGAATGAGTGGCTGGAAACCCGAGATCTGACCACAAGAAAGGCCACTTCTGGGGGGATAGAAATAGGGAAGCCCACCATGACCTTCGCCCAAGCTGTCTCCTCTGGCCAACGACAGCATCCATGGATAGTCAACACTACCATAAAGAAAACACAGCCTAGTGCCCTTATCACTATCAACCAATTGAAGAGGAAGCAGGATGATCTCCGGGTTTTTGTCCGCATGGATAATAGCCACCTTGAGCCTTATGGAATCAAGTCTACACTAAACAGAAGACTTAAGCTCCACCCTCAGGAGCTTAGAGAAGTGACACGGTGTCCTTCTGGATTTACCTTACACCCAAGGGACAAGCCAACTCAGGCTAAGCTTCTGGCTTTCCAAGAAGAAATTGCCGACATTCTCAAGGCACAAAAGATTGAGACCCCACACAGTCTGGCATCATTACAAGGTCGATGGATGCCCAAGAAAGGTCATTAGTGCAGAAGGGTTCATAATCGATATTACTGACACTATTATTGCCGATGAAGTTGAAGCCCAAACAGGCGACAGACCTCTGAGGTGCATACTCTCAAAGAACACAATTGATTCTGATCCAGAAACCACGTGGATAATCTCTCTGCCCAGTGCAGCAAGGAAACCATTCACGCTTTTTGCCCACTCAATGACCTCAAGGCATATTCAACACACCCCCAAGGTTCACCAGTGTGCAAGCTGCTTCAGATACCATGGTAGGAATTACCGATGCAAAAAGCAAGTATGTGCACACTGCGCCAACACAGTGCACCAGGGAGAGTGCGAAAAACCAATCCCAAAGTGTGTCAATTGCAAAGGACCTCATGCTGCCAATTTCAATAAATGCCCTGCCCGCCCCAAGGTTGTGAAAGGTACCATCCATAAGCACACATAGGAGCAATCCAGGAAATAAGGCTAGCCGGGGAAAGAGCCAGATCCAAGGCCTTCAATGAAGCAGGCAGAAACCAAGCTAGGTCAACACCCAGCAACAATAACAAAGACACCATAATGCAAATCGACACAACAGATACAACTCATCCCAGAGATGCCGATACCATTGTTGTCAGTCAATATTAGGTACATCAAACGAAACACATCGACACAGGCATCTAGTCATCCATTCTGTGAATACAGCAGGAGGACAAAAGAGTGCAGGCCTTACAGAGTTAGCCATCAACCTGGCTGACTACAAAGGAGAACAAGCAGACATCATTCTGATGCAAGAGCCCTGGGTTGGCATACCACCAGGCAGAAGAATGGGAATAAAGACACACCCCAATTACAATATATACTCCCCAATGGATTCCTGGGATAGCGACAATACACGGCCCAGATCTCTCATCTATGTGAGAAAATACCTTTAAGCAGATCAACTTCGGCCCTATGCTACACGAGACATCACCTGGGTCAAGGTACATGGCATCACATTTGCCAGTGTCTACCGGCCATGTGACAACCCACAGGAAGTGGATGATATTCTGGAAGTATGGACTCCACCTTTTGGCTGTGTTATAGCTGGAGATTTTAATGCTGGCGATATATCCTGGGACTCAAGCAATCCAGGATATCACGGTGGCGTCATACTGGCACAGACTATGACAGACCACAGACTGGATCTGATTTCTGAACCAGATGTCCCAACACATAACGATGGAAATATACTGGATCTGGTGTTCTCAGATGTCCCCATGGCTAAAGCCTCAGTCAATGATGCACTTCAGTGCACCTCAGATCATAAGAGATTACGAATAGTCATTCCAATTCAGGAAGATCGGGACCGAGTTCTTAAGGCCAATTATTAGATAGTACTGGACGATAAACTATAAGAGCTGGCAGACAGTGTCCAAACCAGGATTCATGAACTCCCCCGGCTGGGTGTATCCCCTGGCCAGGTGGATACCTTTACACAAAGCTTGATCAATATGATTCAAGGCTGTATCAGGACAGTGGGCAAAAAGCCCCGTCAATCTAGGCCCATTGCTTGGTGGAATGATGACTGCAAAGCAGCTGTTCAGACATACATGGCCCTTTCTAAACAGACCATAAGCCAAGAAGGGCAAAATTCAGCCCGACAGGAATTTCGCTATGTGGTCCGAAAAGCTAAGAGAGAGTACTGGCAGACTCTAATTGATTCAGCGACTGAACCAAAAGACCTGTACAGAATTGTTTCCTGGCACAAGCTGTCAACAGGATTGCGTTCCCCCCCAATCATCATAGGGGACCAAATCTTTGAGTCACAAGAGAGCAAAGCAAATGCACTACGCTTAGCCACGCTTGAACGAAGTACCCCAGAAAACGATATTATCAACCCCTGGTCTGCTCAGATCACACAAGCCAAGCCACACATCCCCCTTGAATACCATGTCGGACTAGAAGAGGCTGAAGGGTGCATTATAGGGACCAAGAGCAACTCCCCAGGAGTAGACACCCTCACAGTACGGATTCTGAAAGCTTGCTGGCCAGTCATTAGGGAGCATATCAGAGCCCTTTTCTAGACCTGTCTACAGATTGGACACCACCCTAAACCATTCAAAGTAGCTGAGGTAGTGATGATCCCAAAGCCAGGCAAGAAAGACTACTCTAACCCCAGGGCCTACAGACCAATATCGCTATTATCATGTCTTGGCAAAGGCCTAGAACGACTCATTGCAAAAAGAATTGCCTGGTTTGTCATCAAACTTGGAATTCTAGCTCCACAACATTTTGGAGCTCTACCAAAGCGCTCTGCCACTGACCTGGTAGCTGCACTCATACACGATGTTGAGCAGGCCCTCGACCAAGGCCTTGTTGCAACAGTAGTCACATCAGATGTGAAAGGGGTCTTTGATGCTGCCCTAATGGGACGGCTGGTGGGTCGTATGAGAGAACAGGGCTGGCCGGGCTTTCTTATAAGATCGGTCCAGTCATTCATGTCCGAGCGGTCCGCAAGGGTTTGATTTGAAGGTATTGTGACCGATATTAAAGCTCTTATTTGTGGGCTACCATAAGGCTCACCAGCCTCTCCAATCCTTTATATGCTGTATATAGAGCCGATCTGTGCCCGACTCGGTATAAAAAGGAGACACTTTGGATATGCAGACGACCTAGCGACTCTCTGTATTGGAAAGAACCTTGAAGAAACAGCTACAGAGGCTTCTGAAAACCTTCATTTACTCAACCAATAGGGACACAATAATGCTATTGAGTTTGACCCTGACAAAACCGAGATCATGCACTTCTCACGGAAAAAGAACTCAGATAATCCTCCAGTCCGCCACAGGACAATAAATAGAACAGCAAAGAACTCCATGCGATGGCTGGGTGTCTTCCTGGATAGAAAACTGAACTTCAAAGATCACGTTTCCTACTGGGCCAAGAAAGCTAATAGGGTAGCAAACCACCTTCGAGGACTATGCAACACAGTCAAAGGACTTCCAGTAAAGTCAACCAAGAGGGCTGTGAAAACTTGTGTTATTCCTATTCTTACACATGGCCTGGAGGCCTGGTACCCAGGAATAAAAAAAATTAGGAGCTTAGGTGGGACATCAGCATGTTGCATTAAAGGGCTTCTTAGGACGATAGATGCTGTACTACGAACGGCAATCAGAGCTATCTTGCCAGTCTGGAAAACACACCCTGGACATATCCTACACTTTGAATCACAGATTCCTCCAGCAGGAATTCTTGCAGAGTCAATAAGAAGACGTCACGGCCTCCGACTCGGACGAATAGATCAGAGATACCCTCTTGTTGGCAGGCTCCAAATACAAGCTCGCAAAGAACCAACAAGGCTACAAAGGAGCTTCCAACTAGTCCCTGACTTCCAGAGACCAATACTCACCAAGCCATTATGGAAAAAGCCCCCAGTCCATAAAGACAAAGACAAAAAAACAGAGCTCTTTAAGCAATGGCTACAGGAAAGAAATGCGAATACTGACCTTGTCATCTATTCAGATGGATCATAATTGGACGACCAAGGCACAACCCGCACTGGATGGGGCTATACCATCAGGAAAGGCGGCACTATACAAGAAATATACCGGGGAAGGGGCAGACTTCTACAAGCAGAAGTAATGGATACTGAAGTCCATGGTGCTCTCCAAGGTCTTGCAGCAGCCAGGGCAATTGGACATGAAAAACAGCTATATGTCTGCCTGGACAACACATCAGTGGTGGATGGGCTCAATGGGACTCCACCCGAGACATCACAGAAATTTTTCTGCGATTCCAAGAACTCGCCACAGCACACACTCCTGGAGTGACCGTCAAGTGGATTCCTGGATACAGAGATATTGATGGTAACAAAGCTGCCGATATATTAGCAAAAGAGGGTACTATGCTAGAAATAGACACGACAAACCTTCCTATAATCTCTTGGGTCAAGAGAGATCTCAAGAGAAAGGGCAAGAAAGAGTTCAACTAATGGTGGAAAGACCAATCAGAACCTAGGTATCAAGAAGTATACTCACATACAGTAACTGAAAGAGGCCTTATATCCTTTAAGAGGAGCACTCTACACAGACTTCTAGCGGCCAGATCTGGACATGGCGACTTTGCCAGATACCACGAACGCTTTGGGCATACAGACTCGAACAACCACTGCAGCTGTGGTGAAAAGAAAACACCACAATATATTTTCTTTTATAAGAGGCTAAGAAAAAATCGGTTGTTGCCTAGGTACTCGCCTAGGACAGCCTATTTATAATACTTAGGGGAGAGGAGCACAGAATGGGTAAAATTCGTGGAGAAAAGCAAATTCTTTTCATCAATCTGTCCTCGATAGATAGCTGTTCTTAAAGGACCAGATGGATGACCCCAAGGTCATACCGCCGCAACAACGGGGATGGGCCCGTGAGCGGGACTGACTGTACTTATTTTCTTGAGATCTCCACAACCCTGCGATACAGAGGCTCTGGGAGGCGTGGTTTGCACTACTGAGGAGCAATCCCCCACGTTAAATACAAAACAAACAAACAAACAAGTGGTCACCAACTAACTTATGCAGTTGGTGATGTAGGGTTCCTCACCTGATGCTTTGCGACGCATGTTCATCTCCGATCCTCGCTTATGTGTTTCTGTTGGTGGTGTTGCAGCTCCTGAACAAAGAATCTGGAGCCGACATGTTGGGTGTTACTCGTTTCGCCCGAGGTCGTGTTCCCTCAAGATTGCCAACACTGTTCAGTCCAACGCCCCAAAAGCCCCATGCAGAAGCCCACTCTGTGTATATAAATATGACCCAGATCACCAGCCAAGAAGATAATCGGCCATGAGTACTTCTGAGCCATTGTTACTCCTGCGAGTCCGAGTCACTTTCAGCCACTTAAAGCATTTGAGACCTACGACTATATACCAACAAGCTTTCATCGCATCTCAATTTCAGAGAGTGACGTGAGAAAGCACGTCACTCTTACTCAATAATATCACTGTCTACGAAAAGGAGTGTCATCAGGTGATGAGTCTAGCAGTTCAGATGATGGTCGGAATTGAAGGTGTTTTTCCCCCATTGCTTAGTCCTATCATCTCTGTCGGCCAATGACAAAGGACTGCTTTCTTCGCCAGCCACGTAGTAGCCTTGACGGGTATTTAGCCGACTACTTCAGGCAGGCTGTAGGATTGAACCATGTCTTTGGATATGGTTTGAGGAGTGACTGTTTTACTTTGCGCATATAGTCGGGTATTATGCCGCCATATTTTCCTACGGACTCCCTTTAGTCATCCAGAAACGTCGTCTTCGAACCAGACCCAAATCCTATGCTTACTCGTTATACTCGTCGTGCCATTTCGCAACATTTATAGCTGTAATGATTACCAAATTACTCTTTGTCCCTCAGCACCGTGTTGATCATGGCCAGTCTCCATCTCCACGTGATCTAAGGAAGGAAGTCTTTTGTGTACACAAACGACGGGATTCGATTTGGTACTTTATGGTGCCCGCGTGGTTCCTGGAGAAGCTCCGGGTTCTCTTTCGCTTTCTAGACCTCTAAAAGCAGATAAAGCGTGATAAGTACAGACACAAGTCGGAAGGAAGTCTCATGGACAACAATGAAGACAACTCTGTTTAAAGGAAGCAAGTCATTGTGTCTAGGTCAATCAGGCAACAAAGGATTGTTTCGTCGATGTTCTTTATCATCGGAGCTGCTATTTAACTCTGGTGGATTCTGTACTACAACTACTGCTTATCACTAAAATACCCCGTGTAAACAACTTAGCACAAAGTCAACTTTTTCTGTCACTACTCCACCACAACATCACGCTGCTCTCGAGATCTAGCACGCAAGGATGTGCCCATACCGCAGATCTCTCTACTCGTGCAACCACGCACAACTCTCCAGCGAGCCCGTCAAGCCCTGCCAGGCGCAGAAAAACTACGACTCAGGAGCCGCCAAGGAGCCATGCGGCATCGTGGAGACTCACAGGCCCACCATCAGGATACCAAAGCAGTGCGGACCCTGCGAGGCCAAGAAGATGTCCACCGACCAGACACTTGCCTTCGTCAAGAAACGGATGGCCAGTTTGAGAACTTGCCTGAATGAGCGCCACAATGGGTGCATGAAACGCTTGGATGAAGCTGGTGCGAAGCGCGAAAAGGTCCCGGAGACAGCGAAGACCGCCGAGAAGATCGAGGATCCGGCTCAGGCGTTCCTGCGGAAGAAGATGATGGAAGACGACTCGCATCTGATGATGCTTAGCAGCTTATGATGAGATCAACGACAACTGGAGCGGTATTTGAATGAGCGTCGACTGGTGCTGGACACCTATGGATGATCAACCAGGTGAGTGAGACACATCTTCCAACGGACCCATCTTGAATTCATTTGGTAAGTAGTCTCTTGGTTTGGTAATTAATCTATAACACTTGATGTGCTTATTACCTCACGTCGTCCTCTATGTGCTTTGCGACTTACTGGATTAAAAGGTTGGTAGAACAAGTCTGAGAATCAGGCGATTCTAGCTGAATGTTGGGGCAAAAGCGCCATCGCCACCCACCACGATGCTGTGACAAAGGGGGGAAGGCCAAGGCAGGAGGAGGACCGGTGCGACTTAGTGGATACATTCATCTTCCTGTTCCGACCGCCGCGTGAACCTCAAAAATATGCCGTCAGCGATTTTCCAGAATACCGGGGGTTTCGAGCGCTTTCTGTCAAACCTCACAAGTTGACCGATATTAGACGTAGCAATCTGATGAGATAAAGAGTGTATTCCAATGCTCCTAAAATCATGCAATACCATGTGCGCAATCTTCCCTTCCATGTCTATCCAATATACAGTGTAATGAACGTGGTATCATTTACCTTTTCATCTATCCAGTATACAGTCTAATGAACGTGATATCAATCGAGCCCTTACAGCTCCTCATAGTCAGAGTCATCCTCCCCCATTGGATCACTCGAGATCGCTCATGTCGCTCTCCCAGTCGCTGGTGCTATTCGAGTCTCTCTGTCAGTCATTGAGAGTGGTTTTATGATAAACGGTACTTACTCATAGGAATCCTTGGCCAATGAGTTGGTCGTAGAGCGCTTAATGTTTTCTTCCATGTCGCACAAGTCGCTTCCCCAGTCGCTAGTACTATCAAAGCCTCTCTGTCAGTCGCGCAAAACGGGTTGAAAGAAGCTGGTCTTACTCATAAGAACGCTTAGTGCTTTATTCCATGTCGCTCAAGTCGCTCTCCCAGTCGCTGGTGCTATTAAAGACTCCGTGTCAGTCGTGCAAAACGGTATAAGTGTAGCTGGTCTTACTCATAGGAATCCTTGGCCAATAAGTTGGTCTTTGGTGTATCCCTGGGATGGGTGATAACACCGGCAACAGCTGCGCCAATGGCCATGGAGACGATGAGGAGCTTCTGTGACAGCATTTTGGGGGCGAATTCAGGGGTAACCTAATAATGAAATGTCGGTAGAAGATGCTGATGTGGTACGGGCATGTAAAGTGAAGATGATGGTATGGTAGATGTGATGTGTATGAAGAGTGTACTACAGTTGATGTCCGGGGATTCTTGCTCCCCTTTATAGCAAACACTGGAAGCCAGCACACATCATAGATTTGGTACATGATGCTCTTCAGTCACGGCGAGTCCAGGATCCTGATGGTATGAAAGACAGAATGCCAGATAAGGAAGGATCAATGGATTTCTTGGTATGAACACATCGGTCTTCCATATGGAAGGAGACTCCATCAATAGCGTCTGGTCCAAGACAACTGCTTATGGCGGTGGCAATGGATTCAGACCCTCGATAGAGAACAGCGACCTCGTTTTGTATGAGGCTTGGCTGTTGATCCCATTCCCACGGGGTCCGCCAAGGTCTGGGCAACCGCCATATCAGAACACCGAGCAAAAGGTCGACACCCAAAATGTTACGAGTAAAGGATGATGAACCATGGCAGCTTCCGTTCCTCCTTAGCCATCTGTTCAGTTCATATTGTATCCACCGGGACTAAATCAGCCGATGTCCGCTTGCTCTATTATCACTACCATCTTTCTCTTCCCGCTCTGACATATGCCGACCGCATCAGGGTCCAATTCTCGTCGTCTTGTCTATAATTAGCACGCACCACACCTTTCTTCTGCGGATATAGAGAATTGCACGGGCTCGACCGAGACCGGTATTGTGACTGCAGCCGACATGCGGATGGACCTCATCCATGACATCTCGGGTGGAGGTTCCATCCTAGCCAAGCGGCCAAGAGCAGTGGGTGCCTGAACAATCGTCATCCCAATCAAATAGTTCAACAGGGCTGCGAGGACGGACACCAGCCGACCATCTAGGCAGAGAGATGCTCCGTGCTCTCGGAGGACCCGATGGAAGACGCCGGGAGATACGCTGACGCGAAGCTCATCATGCCGGAAATGTGGGCAGCAGGCGACGGCCACAGAATCCCGATCCCGTCACCTCATTTACGGCTAGACGCTCGCCTCCGTCACCGGTGGTACATCGTCGAATTCCACCGCACCGGCACCCCGGGAAACGGGAACAGCCTAGGTACCGTGTGACGTCATCGACTTCTACCAATAATGGGCTATTAGATTGAACGAATATACTCAGTCACACTTGTACTATGCAGGAGAATCCAGGCCTCTAGCAAATAGTATCTCGTTGGGGAGCAGGCCTAATTTTGACTGTTAAGGTTTAAAGAGCCGGACACGTAACTTACCGAGACAAATTTACCTTTCGTAGAAGTCCTTTAGGATGAAACTGGGTTGATGGCTATGACAGTCACTGGGGCCCGAGGCAAGTGTCAAGGCATCGGTCCTGATCGCGCAATTTACCCCTGTGTCGAGTTCAACCCAAGTTCTAGAACCAGACGAGGCCGGCTTTTGAGATGACAAGTAACATCTCACCCCCCCCTGCGGACCACCCCCCCACGGACCACTCCACACCACACCGCTCTCATTCAGATGAAGCCATCTACAACCACCACAGTTGCTAAATACACTAAGGTCGTGGTGTTTTAACCATAATACAGCTCCCAGAATCCGATTCCGACCCTAAATCTTCACCAGGGACCTCTTGTGGGACCTCTTCGCCTGCAGCAGAGTCCCTATAGACCCTCCTGTTCCTCAGCTCCATTTTGGCCTCCCTTATGTTAGCCATTGTGACGAATCGTTCCCCTGGTGTTGGTTTGACTGCTTTTCGAGTGGTATTAGCCTTTTTAGTCACTTGAGCCTCAAGTAGCTCACATTTGGCCCGTAGATTTGTAATGGTAGCAGCCTGAATATCCATGGCCTTGCCAGCCTTCTGCACCAACAAGCGCTCAGAGGGCCCCCGAAAGGAAGGGTCCTTTCTTTCGAGCTTTCAAGCATTCTCCCGCAAAGCCCGGCTTCCAGAGGGTGTTGTGACAATGGTTTTAGCTACCATCTCGAGAAAATCTGGTATTGTGACTCGCTCGGAAGCCTTAGGGTCCCTCTGGCGGGCCCTGGCCACCCCCTTGTCCTCCAGAATCACATATTTCGACTTCAACGCCTCTGCTCTGTTGCGAGGAACAATCCCAGTCTTTTTCCAGGCAATTCTGATGTTGAGGAGCGTCATTGTGTCCTTCCGGGCCTGCTCATAGCACTCCAAAACCTCCTCCTTAGATGGCCTGAGTCCCAGACGGCCGCTGGGCGTCTCCTGGAGTAAGGTCTTTAACCTTTTTTTTACCAAATTGAAGACTCCCATATCTAACACCTGGACTACATGGGAGCAATGAGGTTCATAAAAGATCAACCATACTTTGTTTCTCAAGCAGGTGGCTAGGAACTCGTTATTCGTGTGGGAGTCGTGGCCATCACACACCAAAACCACCCATGTGTTGCCGTGGACCTCCCGAATGTGAGGAATAAAGATACGTTGAAGCCATTCTAACGCAATGGGATTCGAGGTCCATCCATTGGACGACGTAATAAACCTCCAGTCGGTGAATTTGCCCTTATTTTGGTTGTTAAACCACTGGGCTTGTACGTTAATCCCCTTAAGAATTACCAGCGGCGGTAAGGTCTCACCAGATCCGCTCACACACTCTAGGGCAGTTATCCATTCACCCTTCTCGACCCCTTTCTTCATAGCCATGTTGCCGGAGGCCTCGGAGACCACCCAATGGGAGTCCCCAACCCCCTGGGCGATTCCCATTTCGTCGACGTTGTACCAGCGTGCTGGCATGAGGTTAACCACGTCAGGGGCGTCACACCGATCAAAAAAAATGTTGATATTTGCCGCTGTAGCACCATTCACTCAGTTGTAATCGATAATACGAGACTTCATTATCTTGACTTCCGGGTTTTGAGACAGGAACTTGGATGCCCAATTTTTTCCTAATTCTCGAGCATCCCCGGTGGCATAGAGCATCCGCTGGGCCATGAGACGGAACTTAGAGACCGCCGGAGAATACCCTAGCCTTGCTTGCCCCAGGGCCCAGCTTGCCAGCTTATGTTCGAGATACAGTGAGAGAGCCTGTTGGAGAGCGCTGGTCTCATTCCGCGTTGGGGTGCCAGAGATTCGTCGGTTGACGTACGAGCGACTGATTTGCCATTCGAGGGCTGACGAGCAGACTGGAGCTCCGCGTTGGATGGCCAAAATGGCAGCTTCAGCTTTTATTTGACAGTCGTAAAATGACATCATGAGATTCAGCAGTGGATAAGGATTCAAATAGTGTGCTTTGTGAAAAAAAAGATGCAAAAGTGATGGTGTAGATGGTGGATCACCATAATCCTGGTGGTTGGTGAATTACGCGTTTGTGGGTCAGAACGCGCTGGTCCGCGGGGGGGTGGTCCGCAGGGGGGTGGGAGATGTTACAGGACTTCCTCGGAGAGCCAAGCTACCAGCCTACGTGAAGTTTCCTTCGACTTGTCCAGTAGCATGTACATGTCATCTTGCTTTAACTATGTCGACGTCTGTTGCCCAATGATACCCAAAACACATGCGTTAATTATACCTATTGTATCAAGCGATCATGGACGAGTGAAGATGGTGGTAGAGTGTTACTTGGGCTACCTAAGGTATGGAATGTTATTTCCCCGGCCTGCCTGCCGTCCTACTCGAAGTACTGGTCCAGGTTCCCAGTCGTAGTCAGGATACGGGGCCTTGAAGCCCGCCTCTTTGGCCATCAACGCCGCTGATACTGCATCGTTCCTCAGCCTGTCGGCTACGTGCCAGGCCTGCAGCCCATGGTTGTTTCGAATGTTAGGGCTAGCATTCTGTTTCAATAACTAGTCGGCCCCTTGGTACTAGTCCCTCTTTGTAACTAAGTGTAATGCGGTGTTGCCTAGGTTCGTAGTAGCGTCCACCGGAACATGCTGCTGGATCAACCGGACTACCATGATCATTTGTTCTTCGGCAGCCGCCATGTGCAGCGCATTCCAGCCCTCATTGTTGATGACATTGATCGCCGCTCCCTTGCCCGTTAGACTGTCGTAAGATGTGGTCTGGCCCTTTCATACTGCGGCATGGAGAGCGGTTTCACCGACGCTGTCTCTTTGGTCGATAAAGCTGCTCAGGCTGGTCGCTTGGTTGGTACCGCGGGGAAATACATCGGTCGAGTAGAGGTAGCGCAGTATATCTACATGGAATAGTACATCAGCATATGTCTACGCGAGCCGAAGAATTCGACACTCACTGGTGTGGCCCTAGGCTGAGGCAAGATGGAGGACCGTCTGTCCCTTGTTGTTGAGCAACCGGCTGGTAAGCAAGATAGCTGCGGTGGTTTCATGCTTCGTAGCCAACTCTGCGACCTTTCTCTCCAAAGCGGTGACATTTCCGGTCTTAGCGTAGTCCATGACCGTGTCAATGTCCGAGGTGGTAACACGGGTAGGAGCTATGATTGAGTTAGTCTCATTGATTCCAGTGGCGGGCAATTTTGGCATACCAGATTGCGTAGACATGGCTACGGCTGAGAAAGCAAGGTGAAGAATATCGAGCAAACAGCAAGGTGAAGAGTCCCGGGGGGTTGGCAAGGGGAAGGTTGGAAAAGGTTGAATGGGGGAGGATGGATAGAATGGATGGTTGCTGGGAAGTGCAAGATTGTGATCCGTGGAAGAAAGGAAATGCAGAAAACTCAGTCAAGGGCAAGATATTTATAAGAGCCTGAGGGCTCCACAGTTCGTCGACGACCATGAGCAAATCCATCCCATTCGCTCAAGGGTCGTCGATATCCCAGCAAGTACTATATCAGATGGTTTAGATCAATCCAGTCGACGATTGAGTGCTACCAGTCGGCTCCACCCTCTTGACTAATTCATCTGATATATATTGCTTCTCTCCGACCTCACGATACCCCATGCTTTGAGGCCCAGTGGACGAGAGCGGGCACCAGGCTTTTATTGGTAGAACCAGGGGAACCCTCAGAGCAAACAAGACGAGGGTGAAGCCATTCACCCCTCCGTGATCCGCAACATGCCCCAGAGGCTAGTGGGGTGAGCTTGGGGACAATGAAAAAGTGTTTCTACACGAGGGGTCTTGTTGAGCTTGATTACCGGACGGAGCACGACAAAGCATGGCCATTCTGGGGAGAGGCAACCTCCTGTCAGACCATGGCCCGAATATGGAGCTGATCGAAACTGACCGGCTTCCCTGCCTAGGTACTTATATTGGCTCTCTTGGACACCTTTCCAAGGAATTGCTAAAGAAATACCACTGATTGCCCAACTGCACTGCGGCTATGGGTGGAAGTGGGACTCCCTCTCGACTTTGTCGTCACCCTATCACCACTGAATGACCACATAATGGCACGTTTGCCACACAAACTTCCAAACGTCCTGTTGAAAGCTGTACCAGCAGGAGCATCAAGCCAAAGAAGCCAATTGCAAGATGGGAAATCAGGAAACACTGTGCATGGAGTGCGAAGTTTCGTCCCTGCCCTGGTCCAACCATTCATAAGCGTATGTTTGTCATTTGCTAAGAGATAGGATGAAGATGTCCTCACAGGAAACTCTACCCATCCTTTCTGGTAGAAAGGTATTGACGGTATGACCGAGTGGTCAGGCACAGTGTACCTTTTCCACCCCCTGTCATGCTACTTGAGACCATGTGGAAAATCTTTGCACAGTGTACCTTCTTCATCCCATGTTCGGCTACTTGAGCCCATGTAGCAAAAAAATCCACAGTGTATCTGCGAGTTGCTCTGAGAGCGTGAACTGTCTGTGCCTTCACATCACGTCCAATGTAATGGCACAGTGTAGCTTCTGAACCCCCCCCCCCCCCCCCTTTTCCACCCCTATCCTGCTGCCTGAGCCCATGCGACAAGTGTTTGCACAGTGTACCAGGCAAGTCGTTCTGAAAGCATGGACTGTCTGTGCTTTTACATCACGTCCATTGTTTTGACTCTCCCCGGCGGCTCAATCACTAGAAAGGAGCACTCCCATCCCTAATAAATCGTTGTTGCAACTTGGATGGGGAGAAAATCAGCACCCCGTGATCAAGCCATCCATCCCTCATTTCAGACGAGTGAATGAGCTAGATCTCTAGACTCCATTCAGCAACACACAGTGACTCGCAGTCCTCGTCGAAATTCAACTCCCTGTGCTCCAAGCCGCCTCCACACTTGACCTGCCTGACCTCCTCTTCCCGTGATATGATTTCCCTCATGAGCACCTACAAAGCCCAAAACCACGAAGCCCTCGCTCAGCTCCTCCGTTCTTCTTCATCTTCCAAACCAACCAACCAACCAACCAACCCAAAACACCACAAACCACACCATGGACCCCATAATACCAGAAATCATACGCAGCCCGTACACACAAGCATTCAGCAATACCAGGCAAGCCCTCCCCCGTAACGCAACCCTCAACAACCTCTCCAAACGCAGCGAGCCCGACGCCGTCGGCATCATCGGCATCATCATAGCCGTCCTGATCATGGGCTTCCTAGGCGCGCGCTTCTTTGCCTGGACGGTTTGGGGGCAGCCGTTATGTCCCCGTGTGTACCCTAGGTCTCAGAATGCTAGGTCTGGTTCGTAAGTAGAAAGAGGGCTGAAAAAGGTGAGAATGAGTTACTGCTGGTGGACTTATAGCTGAGGGAGTTAATGATAGTGTTGCGCTGTGCAAGTCTTGATGGCAAGTTAGTTGCGTATTGAGAAGTGTTGCTTTGATTGCGTGTGGCGGTTTGTTGACAGTCGCTGTGCTGGTGGACTGCAGGTGCACAATCACATTCACACTAACTCAACTCTAAATAGCTTCAATCAATGACTTGAATAAAGACAGACATCGACGCTGTCGAAAACACCCTGCCACAATATATCTTACAGTAGCAGGTAAAGTCCACAGAGGCGCTGAGGCGAAATAGGGGTGTCACACCAAGAAAGAAAAAAGTAGAAGAAAAAAAGAATTGAACCAGCCGGGAATCAAACCCGATCCTCCCTCCGAAAGCGTTTATCCAAGTTCGGTTATCCAAAATCGGGAATGCAAACCATCTACACCACAGGCCCTCGCCGATTGAGTGCTGTTGTGGATTTTCGCTCTTATCCGTTGCTATAGGGGCTTTGTCCCGGATGTTGGTTGCAGAACAGGCACTGTGGTAGAATGATTAGCCGCAGTGCGGTGCACGTGCAAAGACAATAACACCGTTGACATCTATGAACCCTTCTCGTCAATGGGTTTCCATTCAAGACTTGGAATGAGACCTCACCTAGGGCTTGCAGATGATCTAGGTTGACATGTAAGATCTGTGAAATGTTGAAACAAAGCGAGACTCGAGCACGACAAGACAGGAGGTTTGAGGTGTGACAGATTTTGTTTCGTCATTGTATTCATTGGTAAGTACTGCGCATACAGCGTACAGACTCACACGCTCATGCATTGCTGCTCTTAAATCCATTCTGCAGGGCCATTCAAGCCCCCTGGACCTTGAAGGTTCTTCCACTTGCGGTCTTCCTCTCCTTCTCTTCATTCTCTGGTCTAGCACGTCGAAGAACTGCATTAAATCAGTATGGGTGGCTATCATGTCCACCGAGGGAGCCTTACCTTGGAGGAAGTCCGCTGTTCTTCTTCGCATACGGGAATGGATGTATGCCTAGGCATTTGTCAGTCAGGGTAATGGCGAGGAAAATGATCGTGGCTGACCTTGGATGCCTTGATGTGGTAGTGGAAGTAGTCTCGAAAAGTTTGGATGTGGGAGATGACATCCAGCATACGCTGAGGCGTCAAGTGTCGTGGAAATAGGACTATCTCAGTCAGCAAAGGGCACCCAATCTCACACAGCTCTTCATGGAGAGGCAAACCAAACGTGACATAACCGATCTCTCCTCCTGCATCGGTCTTGACTCCAGGAACCCCTTGGAGCTCGAGAGGTGGCTCGTTCCGGAACAGCACCTGTGGGGCATTCTGAATAGCTCGTCTTCGGGCATCGACGAATTCTTGAATGAAGACTTTGCCAAAGACCCGGTCTGTTTCTTCCCGAAAGACAGTGCTGAAGATGACAGTCACTCGATCGTGGCTCGCCTTGACGTATATAGCCTCCTCATCACGGTAGTGAATGGCCATAACGTCCCCTCCCTCTCGAACGCCTTGCGGTGCTTCTTCACTCGTGTATTTGGACGCCTCTTCCCTCAGTTTGTAGTGTTTCGTGTAGGCATGTTCGAACGGGGCAGCCATGGCATTGCGCTTCATCAAGGAGATCTTCTGGACGAGCTCATCCCGCTCCTCTGAGTTGATGATCAGCAACTATGCTGCCGTCTGGACATGATGTCTCTTGCTTACCTTTCTCGGCGGGCAAATCCTCCAAGTCAACCAGGATGGAGAAGTCGTAGCCGCTTTCCGGTGGCACGACATACTGGCCATACTCGCGCTGGAGGACCTGCTCGGCGCCGTATTGAACAAGCTCCTTGTAGCAGCGGATCTGAATAGACACAAGGATCTTGGACTTCGTTTCGGGAGTCGATATGTGAAAGGTAACGCCGTCAAAGTCGGAGACAGTCTGGTCAATGGAGGCCGGCGGTGCTCTAGACGGACGCCATGTTAGACGGTTGGGCGTGGAAGTTGGGGGCGTGTGTCAGCCTACCCAGAGAATCTCTCAGTCAGCACCGACTGCAGCAAGACGTTCTGATAGTCTAGGAGCAGCATGTTGGCGGCGGTTGACTCCCTTCCTCGACACAAAGACAGCGCTGTGGGGGGTCGTGCTGGTGGTGGTACTGGTGGGCTGGATGCGACGTCGAAGCAGTTCAATTGGGAGGGAGTTGGAGGGAGGCTGCCTTTGGTGGGGCTGTGAGCTATGGCCCCTGCAGCCCGCTTGAGTGGGTACGTCCTGGCAACACTCCGCGATAAGGATTTCTCGATTCTTATCGCGTCCCTCTCTGGGAAAAAGTTGTGGTGGGCTTTCTAGACTGAAGCAAAACATCGAGGCCTTCTTGTACGGAACACACTGGTCGGTCGCAAACATGGTCAAGTCCTACCTGTAAGTGCTACTGCATGCGAATCGCAAAGCCATGCGCTAACGTACTCCATACCAGGAAGTATGAACATGCGAAATCCTTCGGTGTCGTAACCTCCAGTACTTCCAATATCCTCTGGACCTCGAAAGATGGATCCAGCACCAGTGCAGGCCAGGCAGTCGTTGCTGCCAACGAAGAGGTCATATGCTGGGATATCAAGACCGGCGACATTCTCAATCGTTGGAGAGACTCGAAATGTTCCGCGCAAGTTACCGCTATTGCGCAAAGCAAGGTCGACAAGGACGTTTTCGCCGTCGGATACGATGATGGTAGTATTCGGCTATGGGACAAGTATGCGACCACCATTGTGAGCTTCAACGGACATCGCTCAGCCATCACGACACTTGCCTTCGATCGCTCCGGCGTCCGCCTTGCGAGTGGCTCCCGAGACACCGATGTCATCATCTGGGATCTGGTGGCCGAAGTTGGACAATACAAGCTGAGAGGGCACAAGGACCAGATAACGGGGCTGCAGTTCGTCGAGCCGCAAGAGGAGGTTTCCGAGGAAGATGGCTCTCAGGCCATGGTTCTCGACGGTGCACAGGATCCGTCTGAAGGCTTCCTCCTGACCACAGGGAAGGACGCTCTGATAAAGCTGTGGGACCTGGGCTCGAGACATTGCATCGAAACCCACATAGCCCAGACGAACGGCGAATGCTGGGCATTGGGACTTTCTCCGGACTACAGCGGGTGTATTACTGCCGGAAACGCCGGCGAGCTCAAGGTTTGGGCTCTCGATGCAACAGCACTAGCTGCATCGCGCCATCAAGTTGATATGGCAGCGAACAGGCAGTATCTGAAGGACCGCGGGACACTGTTTCGACAGGGTAAGGACAAGGCAACCGAGATTATCTTCCATCCCAAGCGAGATTACTTCGTCGTCCACGGATCAGAGAAGTCGGCGGAAATTTGGAGGATACGGTCCGAATCTGAAATCAAAAAGAGCATGGCCCGCAAAAAGAAGAGAAGACGAGAGAAACTCGCGCAGAAGAAGGTGCGCCAGGTGGATGGCGAAGCCGAGTTGGATGGGGAGGACGAGCAAGAGGAGGATGCTACCAGTGCCGATGTGACGGATGCTTTTGCGCAACATCTCATCATCAGGACAGGTGGAAAGACCAAGTCAATCGACTGGGCTGACACCCACGGCAAGAAGAGGCTTCAGCTACTGGTCAGCACTACGAACAATCAACTGGAGCTATACAACATACCGCTGAAACAGAAGAGCTCAAAGTCGAAGGAAGAGGAGGTTCCGGACTACGAGCGAGCGTTGTCAGTTGAGATGCCAGGCCACCGAGCAGATATTCGATCGCTAGCCTTGAGCTCTGACGACAGGCTGCTCGCCTCAGCATCCAATGGTAGCCTCAAGATTTGGTCAATCTTGACGCAGAAATGTGCCAAGACGTTGGAGTGCGGGTATGCGCTGTGCTGCTCATTCCTGCCCGGAGACAAGCTTGTTGTTATTGGCACGAAGAGTGGCGAGATTGA
Organism: Anthostomella pinea; assembly: GCA_963556695.1. Classification (NCBI taxonomy): domain Eukaryota; kingdom Fungi; phylum Ascomycota; class Sordariomycetes; order Xylariales; family Xylariaceae; genus Anthostomella; species Anthostomella pinea. The sequence continues at coordinate 4,466,185 of CAUWAG010000020.1, read as the reverse complement.
ACTATTCGAGGTGTCGACAGGGAATCGGCTCGACAGCGAAGTTGCTCACGAGGGCGCAATATGGTCTTTACAAGTTCACCCGGACGGCAGGTCGATCGTTTCGGGAAGCGCAGACAAGTCTGTCAAACTCTGGAAAGTCCACGTTGTCCAGGAGCCAGTCCTTGGGACAACCCGAACAACAGCGCGCCTCAAACTTACACACTCGAGGACATTGAAGGTGACGGATGATATTCTCAGCCTCAAGTTCTCACCCGACGCCAAATATCTAGCCGTTGCTCTGTTAGATAGCACGGTGAAGGTGTTTTTCACAGACTCCTTGAAGTTATATCTGAATCTCTACGGTCATAAGCTTCCTGTCTTGGACATGGACATATCGTACGACAACAAGTTGATTGTCACTTGTTCGGCAGACAAGACTGTCAGGATATGGGGTATGGACTTTGGTGATTGCCACAAAGCAATCATCGCTCATCAGGACAGTATCCTGCAAGTCAAGTTCGTGCCGAATAATCATGAAGGCAATGGTCATCATTTTTTCAGTGCCAGCAAGGACCGAACAGTCAAGTATTGGGACGGCGACAAGTTTGAACAAATTCAGCGATTGGACGGCCACCACGGAGAAATTTGGGCGTTGGCCATCAGCCAAAGCAGCGAGCCGGCATTTATTGTCAGTGCCAGTCACGACAAGAGCATTCGAGTCTGGCACGAGACAGACGAACAGATTTTCCTCGAGGAAGAAAGGGAAAAGGAAATCGAAGAACTGTACGAGACAACATTGACCAGCTCCTTGGATCAAGACCCCGACGACGAGCAGAATGGAGAGGTGGCAGCCGCTACCAAGCAGACCTCGGAAACATTAAATCACGGCGAGCGGATTGCCGAAGCTTTGGAACTCGGCATGGCCGACTTGCACCTGATGAAAGAGTACGAAGAGGTGAAAGCGGCCAACCCCCATCCTGGCCCACCTCAGCGCGACCCGATGTTCTTGGCTCACAACGGAATATCAGCTGAGGAGTACGTTATGAAGGTTCTCCAAAAGCCCGCAGCATCTGCCCTGAACGATGCATTGCTTGTCCTGCCCTTTGCGACAGTCCCGATGCTCTTTACGTTCCTCAACATTTTCGCCATGAGGTCCATGAACATCCCCCTCACATGTCGGATCTTGTTCTTCATGCTGAAGACACATCACCGGCAAATCGTGGCTAGCAGGACAATGAGGGCCATGCTGGATGGTATCAAGACAAATCTTCGGAAGGTGCTCAAACGGCAGAAGGATGAGATGGGCTACAACATAGCAGCCCTGAAGGTGGCCGGGATGCAGATCCAGGAGAAGAGTGTCAAGGAGTATGTGGACGAGAACTGGGACGATGGCAACGACAGCCAGAACGTCAAGAAACGGGCTTTCGTGTATGTGTCATGACCTATCTGAGATGAAGCAGTAGACAATAAGATGTATACCAATGTCAGAGATCTGAAGAATGAACATTGCCTCTTGGACCACTTGATGGACGACCTGATGAAAATCGACAATCAAGATCCCAAAACCACCAAACCCAGCCAGTTCCCCCAGAATCAGGTGATAAGATACAGCTGTCCGTGACGGCAGTACCCTAGACTACGGGTAAGTGGCAGATTTTCAGGAGAAATACTGGTCAACTGACCAGGATGCCGACTATGTTACAGCCCTCGGCAGCTAGGTTTCCCTCGGCTCTTGGCTTATCATGATGAGCTTCCAATGCTAGATAAATTCTCAAGCCATTATTGACGAATAAGACCCAGAAGGACGAGCTGGGACGCAGGTGACGAGCCCCAGGTACTTGCTGACGCGACCTCAGCGCCGACGCCCAATTGAGTTGCTTGCTTGGTAGGCGTCCTGATGTCAGCGCAGAGCCTACCACTAGGGCTATGAGTGTAGGAAGATCCTGTAAGAGGTGATCTGGACTCTACTGTCATGACGGACATGACATACAGAGATAGCCGTGTTCTCAGTCAAGGAGGTGGCGGCCGTTACTTGCCTTCTAGATGATGTACCGCTACTCACTTCCCATAGCCCCCTTCTAGGCCTTTACATCCTTCCAAGGTTATTTGCACAGCTCTAGACTCATGATGAAACCTGGTATAGTGTGTTCGACCTCCCCACAGGGTGCCATCCATTACTGGAGCCAAGAGGACCGCCTTCACTCTCGCGCAGGGGAGTTGGGCTACTCACTGGGAGGCGGGCCGGTTGTTGATGGCTCACAGCTAGACGCTGAAGCTTTCTCTCTCTTCTCGCCCAAACCCATTTCCCTTCTCCTCGAAATTGACACATTGCTCCCCTCCTCCTCTTCTGCAAGGCGGGTGAGCGGCGAGATCTCCGAAAGGCAAACTCGCTGAACCACGTGATCCCAGTCGCCAGAATGCCTTCCATCCGTTCACCGCGTACCTCGAGCATGCATGACGAACACGCGAAACTCGTCGAGACCCGTCAAAATCCCGCGTATTCGCACCTCTTCTGACTCGGAAGCCGACAACGATCTTCAGAGACCAAGCAGCGACCGTCATAAGCCTGGTTGTCGGGTGATGATGAAAGGGGGTGATGAGGAAAGGGGTGACCCCTGAGTCCTCGGATTAGACTGGGTCCAATTATAGTGGAGGTGGCTAGCCTGCCCCTCCCCCGCACAACCCCGGCAATAAGATGCAGCTGTCCATCACCGCCTGCCGGGTTTGTAACTCGACCTCGGCATCTTTCGACGTCACCAGGTCTCGCAGGTACATATCTTTGGATCTCCTTGCGATGTCTCGACATACGGAGCCTCAAAACTGCGGATTTTCATATGGCGCTCTTCTGTCGAGGAAGCCCTGTCTACTATACGATAACGCGATAATACGATAGCAATTGTCCCCCGAAATTGACCCTATCCTTCCTTCCATTAAGGAGCCCGCAGTTGCCATGGCGGGCCCCGTGAGACACCCCATCGACACGAAGGCGCTGGAGCGCTACATCAGCGAGACCGTGCCCGAGATCGAGCTGCCGCTGGACGTGAAGCAGGTCCGTCCGCCTCCATCCACCACCCTCTCCCGTTCAGACAAGGTAGCCACAAGTAAACTAACATCAGACACCAAACAGTTCGGCTTCGGCCAATCCAACCCGACCTACCAACTCACCTCCGGCCCCAGCGGCTTGCGCTACGTCCTACGCAAGAAGCCTCCCGGCAAGCTCCTCTCGCAAGCCGCGCACAAAGTCGAGCGCGAGCACCGGATCCTATCCGCGCTGTCCTCCACGCCCGTCCCCGTGCCGCGGACCTACTGTCTCTGCGAGGACGCCGGCGTGCTCGGCACGCCCTTCTACGTCATGTCGCACGTCGAGGGCCGCATCTTCGAAGACGCCGCCATGCCATCCGTCTCTTCCCCCACAGAGCGCACGGCGCTCTGGCGCGCCGCCGTGACCACACTAGCAGCACTACACGCCGTCGACGCCGACGCGGTCGGCCTGGGCAATTTCGGCAAGAAGGGCGGGTTCTACGCGCGGCAGCTGCGCACCTGGCGCGCCATCTGCGAGGCGCAGGCCGCGACTCGCGACGTCGACACCAGGGCGCCGGTGGGCGCCATACCGCACTTCGAGTCCTTACTAGAATTCTTCGGCGAAGATGCAGACGCAATGCCGCGGGACAGGGCTACACTCGTCCACGGCGACTACAAGATCGACAACTTGGTCTTCCACCCCACCGAGGCGCGCGTGGTCGGCATCCTGGACTGGGAGATGAGCACCATCGGCCACCCGCTGAGCGATCTGGCGAACCTGATGCATCCGTTTTATTTCGCCTCGTTGGACTCTCTCACCCCATCCACTACCTCTCCATCCACCACTACCACTACCACTACCTCCCCCTCATCCCCCACCAATACCACCACCACTCTAACCACCAACCCCCTCTCCAACCCCTCCTTCACCACCCACCTCCCCGGCCTCCCCGCCCCGTCCACGGTCCTCGCCTGGTACGCCACCGCGGCCAAGACCTGGGACCCTGCGCCCGAGATGGGCTGGGCGGCCGCGTTCAGCGTGTTCCGGCTGGCGGCCATCTGCCAGGGCATCGCGGCGCGGCTGGCGACGCGGCAGGCCAGCAGCGCCAGCGCGCGCGGGCACGCCGAGGCCATGGGCCCGCTGGGGGAGACGGCGTGGGAGCTCGTGCGGAGGCAGCGGGAGGGGAGGGGCGGGAGGAGGAACGCAGGAGATGGGAAGGAGGGGAAGGAGAAAAGCGCCTTGGCGAAGTTGTGATGGTAGTAGTACGTGGCATCCAGTTCTCGACGAGAGTGCCCCGGGATGGAATGATTCCATACATCAGAGGCTGGGTGGGGGTCGAGGCAAATTCAACGCAACAGACAGAGCGAAAAACGTTTACAGGTGATCGGGGAAAACAGCATATAGGGGGTCCATTTCACCTGATATCCCCCGACTCTCCTAATCACGCGGGACAGACCGGCTGGTTGCTGCCAGTTGATTGATTGATTGAAATTCTTTAACGGCTAGAAGCCTGCTGCGAAGCCTGCTGCGAAGCAGCAGGACCCAGCTCTCCCTAGGGTGCATAGGGCCGTGGTAAGCTGTCCACCACTTCTAGCAAGCTGAATACAGTGGGTGATACCAGTATCATACCTCATGGGCTGGCAATCTCGTGACTCCGTGTCCACTCCTATTCAGGACTTCCGGACCTTGTGCTTTCAGGATCCAACTGGGGGATGGTGGTTGTGGGAGCCTCCTTTCTAGAAGGGGCCGGTTGCTGCTAGTAGACAGATCAGGGGCTTATTTGCTGTGCGCAAGGGCCATAAACTACCTACCTTAGGGATGCCAGCTATTGGTGGTCTAGTCTAGAAAATTGCACGAAGATTAGAAAGTGCGATTCGCACCAATCTTGAGGGCATCGACCGCTGTGAAGCTGTTCATTTGCTGTTAAACCCCGAATCGACAGCTTCATGCACACTTGCAAATTTACTGCTGCTTACTGGAAAGTCCAACGACACCAGCAATTTCAACCGAATGTGATCCAGCCCACAATTATCACATCGCCACAATGCACCATCTCGAAAAGGCGTGTGTACATGAGAATGCGCTTTGACTATGATTCCTACATGGTTATCGTGGAAAGAAAAATGCAAACGCTGACCGCCGGTTTTGAGAGAGGGATGTGTAGCCAGCCTCCCTATGACATCGCCCTTGACGTGAAATATCCCAGACCCACAACATCGTGAATAGAGGAGGACCATCAGTCTAAAAGCCATCCTGGTGGGTGCATCGTCATATTGGCGCTTGGATATTCGAGCAATGACTTGGGTAAATCGAACGTCAAGCATGTATCCCACGTGGTATCCCTTGCTGATAACTCCTTTTAACGCCTGGTTAAACCCGCTGTGTCAGTTTGAAAAGGAAAGAACTGCCCTTGAACCTGGCTCGTGTTGTGCCACAACAGATACCATGGATGCATGAAGAAGGAAATCAGAAATTCCACGCATCTATAATGCATGAAGATGCTGGAAACTGTGCGCTTGAAATCAGAACGTCGTTGAAGGCCGAATTGTCTCGCCCTCGTACAGCGTTATGGTGCAGAATTGTTCCTGGGTCGGTTTGCAGAGGTGTGTCATCTGCCTCGTCGTCTGTTGCCCCGCCGCTCTTGAGTTAGGCCTTGTATCAAAGGCAGTGCTAGTTTGAGTGGATTTTCATATGTATGTTCTGGCTGTTGCAATCTTTGCGTTCTTCCTCCCAAAGAAAACTCCTATGACTGCTGGTGGGAAGTCGTGTGATTGTATGCGGCATGGTCTGAATTCGCCATGTAGGTATCCGGGCCTCCCATGGTGGGAGACAGAGGGGCCGCATAATCATCAGCTGTGTTCAGACCCCTCATATTCAACGGGTTGATATACGGATCAGATGGGCCGCCCGTGTGTGGCTGAAACGGGAAAGTAGCGCTCAGGTCATACGCCGGCGAAGTGGGTGACCCAGACGCATTCGGAGAATCCCGATGACTCTGATTCGGAGCTTGTCTACCGAGCCACGGGTACTGTCGAAATAAATCATTAGTCAGTAAAGGAGATTTTCCCGGGACGCACCCCAGAATTCAAGAATGAAGTGGGGAGCGGGAGCGGGAACGCCTAGGAGAACGGACCGGTGTTTGTGACAAGCCAGTGGCCGGAGACGATCCAAACGAGCTCGGCCGGCCCGATGGGGGAGAGCCCCGAGCGCTACCATGACGCGGCCGAGTTCTCCGACGGTTCTCGTTGAATTCATTAGGGGGAGAACGGCGTTCTCCAGTCGTGGCATAGGCAGCCGATCGAGTGCCGTAAGCGGAGCTCATCAGCCTGCTGCTGGCTGTGGCGAACGCGCGGGAGTTGTACCCAAGCTCACCAAGTTGACTTGTGTATAGTCAGTAATTGCGTGAGATATAGGGTGTTCTTCAGAAACGTACCTCGCGGTTATGCTTGCTGATACAGCATTGAGCCCTGTATTTGTACCTTGCTCTGAGGAGTTCGTGTCTCGCGACTCACGATCACGAGACTGGGTCTGCAAAGCTCGGAACTGGATTTGTTGATGGCGCACAAAGTTGTAGACATCATGTTGGGACGTTGCATGGCGATATTGAGGTTCTGAAGGAACCTTATCTCTGCAATAGGGACAGCTGTCTGACTCTTCAAACCACTTCTTGATACAGTGATCACCAAAGACGTGCTTGCATTTTGGCAGTTTCAGAGGAGCCTCGTTGACACCTTCAGGGTTGGCTACACCGAAATCATTATAGCAAATGATACACGCTACCTCCCAGTCAGCCCCGTCATACAATCAGATAGGGCGGGACACTTACTTCTCTCACTCTCGGGTAGGTCTGACACGTCAACGCTCTGCAAAGAGGCAATGGCCTTTTTTGAAGCCACGCGTTTCCCAGAGACAGAGCCCCTGAGAAGCTGCTGCACTCTAGCAGGGTCTTCGCCTTGCGAACCCAAAGAGGTCGCCTGGTAGAAACTCACCGCACCCGGCTCCGGAAACGGCGAGTCGGGATCATCGTCACTAGACCAGTCTGAACTCGATGTGGGCATCCGAGGGAGGTATCGTCTGGCATTTGTAGCCGGTCGCCGCATATCATCTTGACCAGACGTACGTGCCGTCCGTTCAACTGCATCACGGGATGTAGACTGTGCTGATTCCGCAGGCGATTGTGAAGCTGCTGTGGTGGAGACAGGTGAGTTAGTCGGCCCACAAACGGCGTCAACGAGCGGGTTCGCGGCGGGGTAACTTACCTGTCCGGGAACCCTCACCCTCACCCTCATCTTGACCTTGACCTTGACCTCGACCGCCTGGGCCGCCCTGTATACTGGATTCCGGTCCCAAATACGATGGTAGAAGACCCATGCTGCTTTGCTGTAGGTAGTGGCGGCGTGAGGCGTCAGACTGCTGGTCCGGACGGACATTCTCGTTTGATACTGACGACGAAGGCTGTGCTGTGCGGGGCGCGGTCGAAGAAGACATAGAGTTGGTTGTAGGATACCCACCGCCGCCAGTTCTTTGGGAATGCCGCTGCGGGTTGTGGGCACTTCCTTGAGCCTGACCCGGGCCAAGATACCCCCCTGCGCTGTGTTGGGCGGGAGCCGTGCTTCCGAGTCGAGACGGAGTCGGTACTGCCCCGGCTGGTCGGTAGTAAAAGTGCGGTACGGGAGTGAGCATGTCGTGCTGGTTCATTATAGGGTACGGCAGTTGGTTCGTGGGGTTCGTGGGGTTCGTGGGGTTCGTACGGCCAGGAGCACGGGCAGGCGAGGGCTGGAAAGACTCGGGTACGAACCCAGGTTGCTGTGACAGCATATGATGCCGCCACTGTGGTGGTTGTGGTGAAGGAATCGGTTGCTGGAACCAAGTTCTGTTCGGGACGTTGCCGTAGACCGGATCGTAGTGAGAGGTCTCACGATTTGGCGAAGCCATGGGCGGATGCTGATTCTGCTGCTGTTGTTCTTGAGCGGCGCGCATGGCTGGACAGCGAGACGGCGAGCCTGAGGAGGAAGCTGAGGAGTTATGAGAGTGATGGTGGTGGGGGTGCATCACGAAGTCCATCGAGGAGGGATCCATGCTGCCGTCCATGGTTGGAGAGTACCGGCGGCCGGGTAGAGGCAGTCTCTCCCCAGTCGGTCTCTAGGGGAAATGATGCTGCAATACGGAACTGATTCCCGCTGATTGTATTTTTGTATCACAGAGGATAGCAGGGCTTGGAAGTTTGCAGATGAATGAATGTATGGTGATAATGTTCGGTGTTTGTGGCGTTCGGAGTATCAGGTTGGAGGTAGGTCCACGGGTATTGGGAATGGCGGTGGTCGAAGAGTTGCAGGCTGTCCGCTTGTCCGGGTCCGAGGTGGTGTTTGCAGGCACACTTCGAGACTACCTTGGCAACAACCACGCTCCGGAGTGAGGGGGATGGTGCAACCAGGCGTGAAGCAGAAATATCTCTACGAACGAAGTAGGAGGCAGGAAGGCGGAAGACAGAGGAGAGGCAGAAGGAGGAAGAGGAGGAAAACGACTGGAGGTTGCACAATCAACGAGAGACTTGGGTGAGTGAGTGCTGCAGTGCTGGGGTGAATGAATGGATGACCGATGACCTGCCTGACCGTCACTGTCCGTGTTAGCTGGAGTGAGCTGGGCTGGCAGGCTGGTCTGGACTGGCAGACTGGGGCTTGCAGTTGCAACTGCGGGCTTTGGTCCTTTGGATGATGGATACCTATGGAGGGGGAGGGGGAGGGGTTCGCTGCCTTAGGTATTTAGTCTGTCTGGGATTTGGTGTGGAGGGACCCGACAACTTACAAGCCAACTTGGACCTGGCAGGGGTTAGCACTTAGCGCCAATGTCCTGCTTGGAAGTTGTGCTCGTACCTTAGGTCGTATAAATGGGCAGTACTTTAGGTATTGCTGCACTTGTCTCAACTTCACTCGAACAAGATTTGCTCGCTTGAGGTTCTCAGGTGTCGTGCGGATCGCTGAGAGCTGTACAGCACCGGCATGCCAACGTGAACCCGGGCGCTGTGCTGGGATGGAGAGGTGAAGTTGGGTGCATGTACTGTATTTAGATAGTACCCATCACATTGATTGTTTGATACCTCTTAGCGATTAAAAAATATACGTGGCTCTTGTACTCTCGTATCTACCTCTAACTTCAACTCAGGAAGGCGTTTGCTCTCAGTCCCATGGTTCCGTGCACCTTTGAGGATAAAGTAAATCTGATGACTTTGTCCGGAACATGTACCTCTGTCGTCGATAATTCGAGGGTCAGGACCTCCGTATTTTGTTCGGTTTCCATCTTACAGGTATTTACCACAACCCTTGCGTGCCCAGTACACGGCCTTAACTTACCGTGCTACCTACTTTACCTAGGTACACATGAGAAAATGCAAGGCGTCTTTGAACACATGTCGTAACCGCGCACCATTTTGGCCAGCCTGCCTTCCATCACGTGCTGTACATGCAGGATACAGTAATAGCTGCTTCAAGCCCGGCTTGGACTAGCTAAGATAACAAGCAGGAAACCAGTGCGAGGACATGAACGAGACTCGCAGACCGCCAAACTCATTAGACCGGGTCGACTATCAGAGCAGGCAAAACATGCGGACGTAGATAGGTTTGCAAGCGACGCCCAGGCTGACAGGCTGACTGGCAAATAGCGGGCTTGTTTGGTGGGCTGGGGATTCTTGATTTATTTGTGGCCTCAAGGTTGATAAAGTTGAATCCACCGCACGGTCAAAGTGGCAAGTGTCCTGTTCATGAAGGAAGGGATCCTGCGGTCTCAATTCCGGCAGGTCGGCAACTCCCTGTAGCGAGAGTTATATTTACATAAGTAGGTTCCCTGAAGAGAAGCACCTTGCCGTCGTCGCCCAAACCGCATTCGTTTCCACCATGAAGTAGCATCATGTCAGCGCCTGTTACAAGGCTAATACAGCATTGGTTTCTGCCCTGTACGACCCCTCATCAGCTCACTGAAGTGCCCCGCATCCTCTGTTATCTGTCGTTCAACGGAATGGAAGGAACTGTGGTGAATGGTGAATGTGAATACAGCGGACGGTACGTGCCAAACCCGGCAGGTGCGGCCGGACCTCATTCACTGGTTCAAAAAGGTTTGATTTATCTCACTTCACTCAACCCGACGACCCAACGTGTAAATTGAAGACCTTCAACTCATCAAGGGTCAAAGTCCCAACTTATTATTACATACCTCATGCCTCCCAGCCACCGATGGCGAACTATTCCTGTCATGCTTTTACCCTACATCCTTTGTCCGAGGCTCTCCCCTGCCGCGTATTTGATTTGATTGAGAGGCCACAGTGACAGCCGTCGGCGCCTCTCTGCAGCAATGGGGACGCCTTCTATCACGCCCAGAGGCCAACCAACCGAGTAACCAACCGATGCAGCCAGCGCCAGCAGGTAGCCTGTAATCGTATCCGCCGGCCATGGTATGGGAATAGTTTTGTGGTCCTGCGCATGGAGGCACATGCACATGGTGCTCTGGATCCTGTTCAGCAACCCCATTCCAACCCATAGCACTTGCATTTGACGTGCACCCTGCCACCATACGATGCGTCCAGGTTGCCCCATCGGGAATATGAATCACCATGTAATCACCCTGTGGTTCGCGTCCCGGGTCGCCTTTTCGCCTTTGGCCGCCAGGGCACATGCAAGGAGGACCATTGACGAGGGAGCCTGCCTAGGTTGCCGTCAGCGTTTGTTCTTGATATTGCACCTCACCCCAAGCAAGCTGGAGATGAATCCTCCACTGATTCATATCTGCGACGCTGTGCGAGCGCCCGCTTAGGCATGGACCAATGCATTGGCTAGCACCCAGACCGGCAGGCATGTGTCGCAGCAGTCAGTTGCGGCCGAAGAGCCGTTTGTGATAAGAATCACGGCCCATCATTCCATGGACCGCCAATGCTTATTAGTTGCAGCACCTACTACATCCTCCCGGAGTCAGCATCCATCATCACCGAGATCGGGGCTATTAGCAAACGGCAGAGGGGATGACAAGGAGAGACGACGCATCGCTCCGAGCCCCACGACTAAAGCAGCAGGCAGATCACACTCTGGCGGTCACACATTTCCATTTCCTTTCAGAAGACAGTCTAGAGGTAGTAGCAGGTCAAACACACCACCTCACAGATCACGCAGACGGAACCACCAAGTTCCCTTGAGCCACGCATCGACTGCTCCGTGGGTCTCAGAGGTCTGCGGTCACGAGCCTTCAGCGACGTTCCATACCCATGCCAATATTCGCCAGCCGGCTCTGTGTGACCAGTCACGGCCAGGTCATCGATGCCGATATAATGCAATACCGCAATACGGTACACCGCTGACTGTAAGCCCGAATGATATTTGCCACGAAGTCTCATTCGGTTCGTCCAGTTCGGTTACGAAGGCATCAGGTCGCCTCCACCTCGTATGGCTGGATTGACCTGGAACTGACCTTATCGGCTCGACAAGAGGACTATGTAATGATACATCACTTTGCATCTGATCGTGCTCTGGCTCATAGCATGCTGTACTGCCTGTTGCCTGGTTTATTAAAGGCGAGGCAGCAAGAAAAGCATCAGGTCCATCAAGTGAGACCGAAGAGTGAGTTGGTCGACTGGCACGATTGGAGAGAAAGCCTTGCTTTTACTTTTCGTCTGTCAGTCGCAGAACCGGTCTGGCTGCATCGATGTACGATTCCAGTTCACACTGTTTCAAGGCCGACACAGAGCGGCAAGGCTGCTTATCCCTGTGCAGTTTGCTGACTCGCTGTCACAGGCTCGATGGCTTTTGACGTGCGACCCGACCTCACCTCACTTCGACCAGAAGTCTGACTGCAGCATTCCAAAAGAACAAATGCATATGTGACCAGAACAACATCTCTACGATCAAGGCCTCAAGGCTTTGAGTGACTATGACCTTTCCAAATAAAAAAAATTCCACATATCATCATCACCACGGGAAAGTAGCAGCAAGACATTGGAGTCTTGTGACGACTTGCCCTCCCCGCAGCAGCGGAGCTCGGCCACTCGGCGCAAACTCCTTCCTCGGCCTACCCGATCATACTATTATGATATTATCTGATCCAACTCTTATGAACGTTTCACAACATCAGCTCCATGCTCATCCTCGCCATCTCGCCAAGGGTGGTCGAGTCGGGACAAACACTTGCCGTCTACTCCGTCTGTCTCACTGAACCAATGGGGCCATGTGGCTATCTTGACTTCTCAGCTCCGCGCTGTCCGCCTGCCCGTTTCTCCCTTGTCGTTCTTGGTAAGATAGTATAGTTTCCACAACTCTAATTGGCTGTCAAGTGCGGGATCGACTCAAGGTCTCGCCGGGACACCCCTGCTTAACACATTCCAGCCGACCCTTATTATTTGCTATTGATGAACTTTAACTTTATCGTCAGTGATCACATCCCTTTTGTCATTATCTCACGGGGCCCTCATCGACTGATCACTTATATGATACTAGCAGTGATCAGACTGTGTACCCCATGCCACCAAGAGACAGCATCAACTCAGACAGTCGACGAAGGCTACTTCTCATGGTGAGTCTCTGAGCTTGACTTGCAGCGGCAGGTTCCAACACCAACGGGTTGGTGTTGGGTGGGTCGTCTGGTATCTTGACTGGCGACCCTCTCTCTCAGCTCTAGTACTCGGTAACGTTCCGGTAACGTTCCGAGCGAGCTGGCTGGTCGTACCGCACGTCAGCCAGAACTTCCAAATCACATCAGTAGGCAGGGAGGGCATGGAACGAGCTGCTCCTGAGTCCTGACGCGACTTTGACCGACATCAATGATCCCTGAAATCGAATCCGTTCCGTCTCCCGTCTATCCCCATATGATGCTGGAATGCTCTCACCGCATCGTTCCCGTCTCCGCCTAAACAGGTGTCCGCCGCGGTGTTGGTGGGTTTCCGTTTGTCGTCGGCTATCACAAGGGACAAGCCTCCGATCCCAGCTTATCGTCCAAGCGCACGCAATCATCGGTGATGAGTCTAACTCGCTGGCCGGGCTTGTCGCCGCCAATGCATACGCAGACACGGTAGTCAATTCGCAAGCAGTGTTTTGACACTTCAGAAAACTCCCGGGAGCTCGGCTTGGCTCACGCCCACGGGCAAATCGATCTCATACGGTAGGAAACACTGACCCGAAGGCGTCAACCCCACTGAAACACCACGAGTCAATTCCTGCACCGTCTCGAGCATGTTGTCGATCCATTGAACCATCAATCGGCTCCGCCTCCTGCGGCACCACGCTTGAACCCGTGACAGGTCAAATGGCGCGAGAGCTGCTGTTGGTGACAGCAGCCCCAGACCCTAGGAGCCCAGCATCAGAAGAGCGGCTGGAATGTCGCGCAATCATGTGCCGTGGGCTGCCAACTCACCAAGTAGTCAGAACTCAACGTAATGCGGTCGCATCGCCATCAGTGAACCAATCCCCTCTAACCCGGCAATCAGACTCTCGACAAAAAGACTGCACTATCCTTGGCCTGTACCCTGGGAAAGTCTCGCCGTCGCTCACTGCAGTAGGCACATTTCCACACATAACCCCTCGCCGTCGTCCCCGTGCATTGAACCTTTCGTTCAACTATTCGCTCGCGTATCGCTTTCTTTGTCCGGCAACTTAGGCAGTCAGTTACCGGATATCTCGGATACGCAGAAGATCGGAATGTCATGCTCAGGACGCGTGCATACCGCTTTCTGGCATAATCACCCTTCCAACGGCATCAACTTTGGATATGTGTTCATCCTCTCATTCTCACATTCTCACATTCTCACATTCTCACATTCTCACAAACAGTTCGACAGAACTCGCTGGAACCAGCGGCTAGGGTCCGAACTGGGCACGCCTTCCGAGCTGCTCCTCTGTCTGTCATTTTCGGGTTGTGTTCGGCCAGCTTTTAACTCGCATCATCTCTCACTGTTCCTCAGCCTTGCGTATCTGACTATTCTGCGTTTCGAATACCGCGCATCACTTGGTAGACAGGTAAGTCCGCGCCGCACCCTTGAGCGTACATCCATCAAAGTCATCCCACGAGAAGTGGCGGCGGGGCAATCCCTCGGAAGCGCAGATATTCGCCAAATCGAACCCTTACGAATGGTCTATTGCTGTGAAAAGCCACGGGGCTCGCGAGTGGTGAAACCACCTATTTTGGATATTGATGCCTCTGGGAAGTTCGGAGCGCGGAGTCTCCCGCTGACCGACGTAGACACGAACATATCGGGGCCCCCGATGCCCCTGGTGGCACAGCCGACGATGCGCAAATAACCACATTCCAACAGCGGGCACGGAGCGCCTGTTGGTGCTTCGTTTCGTCACAGACCATACGATAGGCCACAGGCTTTGCTTCAAGAAGCTGCAGAAAGGTGTCGGGAGCATCTTTGGACCCGAGTAAGTGGCTGAATGTCCCTTGTCGGCATATCAGGAATCTTCCAGCCCGCCATGTCATCGTCAATCACCAGCAGGCGTGAAGGCTAGGTAGGATCACAGGAAGCTATATGTGAGGTCAAAGGCTGCTTCTTTGTGCGGCTCGGGTTTTCTGTTCAGGGGTAAGCTACAGCCTGCCAGCATTGGCCTGGCGCTTGGCACGGCATCGCATCAAAAGCCAAAGGAATTTCGTACTCCAGTGAAGCGATGCTACGTCTGCTGAGGCGAAGGAAGCGAGTAGAGCTTCCGTGCTCGTTTCGTGTACCGTTTCTCGTGCAGCTGCAGCTCCTGTCATCGCCCGACAATGCCGACGTGTAAGTACGGCTGGGCATGAAGGTCGTGGCTTGCCGGAAGCTGAAGCTATGCTGGTGTGTGATCTCGATGCGGATGGCGATATACACGACTATGATGGTACTACCGGTAGCGAAATACTGTCTCGGTACCGCCAGGATCGCTCGCCATCGAGCCTTGCCATCTCGACCCAATCTCCTTGAGAGGAACACAACGGAAGCATGCCAGGCTGCCAGGTCCACGACATACCTACTGTTGTTGGTCATGGCGCCCATGGTGTCTGCACAGATGGATGGGCTTCGGAAGCAATGCGGGACCATATCCGACCTCGTGGCCACCAGGCACCCACCCACGGTCTTGCTATATAAGTCACGATGAAGGACCAATCTGACACATACGACCATAGGATCCGGAGAACTTGGCATCCCGTCCGCTCTGCCTTAAATAAGCCGGATACCGCCGGATTAGTAGTTGGGTCGGTGACGACCAGCGAATTCCCGGTGTTGTATGTTTTTGACAGAGTTTATTTAAAAAAAATTATTTTTCATTTTTGGCTGTGATTGTCATGTCTGGGGCGGTCGTGGTGAGCTGCTAGGAGCGGGCTCTTGCTTCTCCTGTAGCTTTTTGCTGGATATTGAGATTGTGGACGGTTAGATGCCATATGGTTGGTGATGGTGGTTGAAATGTCCAAACTATTCAGGTGGGTAGGTGGTATTAGGACCAGTCCTACTGAGCGGAGTCCAGGGGGTTGATCGTTGTATTTGCTTACCGTGTTTCCTGCGAAGGGGGAGCTGCCCTTGAACAGTGTATCTACCCTGTTGAAGTGGTCCTGTTGGTATACGTACCAACGTACTACTGCGTTCATAAGACTGTACTGGAGGGGGCTATACGCTCCCATAACTTAGGGCAGGGAGTGGCCTTCTACCTGGCCTCTTTTGGGGAGAAGGGCAGGAAGATAGAGGCGAGGGAACTGTAATACCGGGGACCTGTACACCACGTCTTCGACAGTGGATGTTGGCTCAACTGAAGTGGCATCCAGGTTGCCGCCATCAAGATTCATCGGGGTTACTTTGTGTGAACGGCGAACACCATTCTTACGTGAACTGGTCCGAGTGACTTCTACCTTGGAGACACCCCCTCGAGAAAACGGTGGGAACAGAAGTCTCCAAGCTCTCGTTCTGGTTGCCTATCAGTTGGCCGTCTTTTTGACCGACTATCAGATCCCCTGCCCTAGAACCCCATGATTTAGGTTAGCAATACGTCTCCAACCACAAATCGCGGTCGTTGAGTATACCCCCGGCTGCATTCGTCACCGGCCCAGGGAGCGTCTTGCTTCTAATTCGACCCCCTGTTCATGTCGGATTGTGCAAGTGGTGGTTGGCCTGGATACTGGGCTCTAAGTTATGGGCAGGCAAGAGACGGCCGTATCTGGAGGGCCATGATAGTCTAATAAGCATACCGCTACGGCCTGACATGGATGCCTGCGGGTGCATGTCCCTTTCTGACTGTCTTGTGCGCAGAGTCATCTCAGGAAATACGTGTGGATGCCGAGAGTGGCTGGCTGGTTGTGATCCACAGCCGCGGAATGGTGATGGGTAGCTGGGTGACGGATGCCAACGACGAAAGGGGGTAACCACCTATGATGGTCCTGCGCTGTGGGTGAGCACCCCTAGGTCATACCATTTACCAGAGATCAGCTGAAAGGCGAAGGGGAGATCCTATGTGGTATAACATATGAATTATGCTGATCTGGAAGAGCCCAAATTTGACGAGTGCGAAGTACTCCGCGACGTTTTACATTATTTCTAAATTGCACTCAGGCCAGAGACTTCAGTGTAGACTAGGAGGCGGAGCTCGCATGTCAGGGAACGTAGCTTCACCCGTACTCGATCATGTTCACTTTAGTCGCTAGAAGGTTAGGCCTGGGCAGTGTGATGATTTTCTCGCTGCTTGCTGGCTAGCCTAGGTACTGCTTCGTCGGCAGCCTCTCTGGTTACATCCGGCGTCGTTATCTCCTCGATTTCCCTACGTGTAATACAAGGTGTAATCATTGGCCAATTACCTTCAACGTCCTCCTTTAGCTGATCATCACAACTCAATGGGGTTCCAGATAGGCAACTCCAAAGATACGACCGTTCACAGACTCAGTTCTCATTCGGTCAACGAGAGAGCTGTATGACCAGCGCTGGCCGTTGTATCAACAGTAGAAAGACGCGTGGCCGCGTAGCGCGTGCGTTGCTATCCAAAGAGGAGGACGACAGACCGAGAAGAGGAAGGGATGATCACTATGCCTTCGACAGAGTTCTGATGATGTCAATAGCGCCTGGTGTTTCGGCCCATGACGCATACGAGTATTTGAGCGTCACTTGCATTTCGCTCTCTTGACCTCTTGAGTAGTATTCGGGTCTCGCAACAAGGTGGGATGCTGGGTTGAGCAGAGCAGGCCAGAAGTGGATGTTGGATTTCTGGACATGTTTATAGAGCAGTGAACCTGTTTTCGCATGGCGGCGATGTTCTGTGATTGGTCTGGCTGCTCCATGATCTCCGGACGACTCGAGACTGCGGGACCGACGGCTTTCTCTCGGATCATGTCGAGGATTTCCTGCGGTACGTTGTCTCCGACTGATCTGGAGGCTTCTTGGAGGGACTGCAGGTCCATCAGCAGCTTGATCTTTAGGAGAACCAGCGCTACGCCTTGACCCAAGTCCGGAAATTCGGAGATGAAGACATCACAAGGTTCAAAGACGTCAGCGTCCTTGATATTCAAGTAGGGTAGGCTCGCGTCTGCCCAATCGTACTGCCCGTCTGTACCCGTGTACCACCATTTGATGAAATCGTAGCATTCCTGGACCTTGTCGAGACGCAACATGATCGAGGGAGCTGTGCTGCGCAGACCCATGTTGTCGCTGCGGCAAAGACGGAACATGTCCATGGTGTGGTCCAAAGCATTCTCGACGGCTTCAGCGGTGTGGACGCGAAGAAGAAGGAAAACCCAACGAGGTGTCAGAAAAGGATCAGTCCGGCCTCACCATGACGAATATGAATGAGATGAAGCAGCTGGCCGCCCCTGAGACGTGTCTGGTCAACACCAAGGACCTCAACGTAGCCGACCAGCGATGTGGTACTTGCATTGCGTTTGAGCTTCATTGCTGCGCTCGCGGTTTCGTAGGTATCACAAGATATATGCAGTGTTCCCATCGAGTCTTTCACGTTGCGTCTGGCTCATATTGCCTGTTCACCTAACATGGTGTGACGAGAGGTCATATGGGTCTTGCGGCGACCGTCGGCTGCTATGCACATTCGCGAGTCGAAAGCTGGGGATCGGGACACACACATACCTAGCATGACAACGACAACGTGCACCTCCATGGATGTCATTGCGTTCTCTGAAACTTGTCACCGCCATCCGACATAGTCAACAGAACCAGCAAGTCGATGCGTCCGAGAAGGATGGGTCGGACATTGCGGCGGCGGTATAGGTATAGAAGAAGGGCGTGAAAAATACAGATGACTAGGGCGAGGCCACCCGACCGACATCTTAGCCAGGAGTTCAGCTACGTGGAATGATCCGCGAAATAACCTTCATCGAACTCAAAGGGATTATTATCCTATCAGCTGCCAAAGGGCATACCTATACCTGATGGTAAGGACAAAGGCGACGAAACACTGATGGGGATTCGCATTACCTTTTGAACTTGGAAGGTCACGAGTTCGCCTGAGGCCGGCCGTGGGCAAGACGCGTTGGCAAGGATTTGGGCCGACTGTATTTCGTCGGAGCGTATGCAACACAGCTCTCAACCATCGATCCAAAGCGAGTTGTTGGCGATGATTCCAGTGCAGCAAGTCGGGACCATAACTCGTCTCCGCCCAGGTCACGGCGTTCCATCTTCACGATGGCAATGTCATTGCTGTGAATGCGGACAGTCTAAGGGCGATCGTCTCGTGTGGTATGGGACATGGAGTTGGTTATCCCGGATTCGTCCGCGTCGACGCGTCAACGCGTCGCCTCGGCAATAATGTGAAGGTATGGGGAGTGGTAATACATCGACGCATCTCTAAGCGTCATACACGCCCTCATACACGGGTGGAATATACAGGCCCTCGACTGGGCGCATCCTGGCTATTTCGAGGAATTGACCCCGAATGCCAGGACGAGGTTTTTGCAGTTGGAGGTTGGTCATGCTTTAGAAGCTGGAGTCTCCGCTTGGGTAGCTGGGAGCGGAATCGCCGTAGCCGCCGCCGCCGCCGCCGCCGCCGCCTCCTCGTCCACGGCTGAAACCACCGCCTCGTCCACCACCTCCTCCGCGGCTATAGCCACCGCCACCTCCTCCGCGGCCGTAGCCACCACTTCCTCCTCCGCGGCTGTAGCCACCGCCACCTCCTCCACGGCCGTAGCCACCACCTCCTTCGCGGCCGCCGTAGCCACCGCCTCCTCCGCGCGAGAAACCTCCACGACCACCGCCGCCGCCGCGGGTTCCACCCTCGACGGCTACCTGGACACTGAGGACGCGGCCTCCCAGTTCGGACTCATGTAACTCCTCAATGGCCTTGGCGGCAGCCTCGTCCTCCTCGAACTCGATGAAGCCGAAGCCTTTGCTTTCGCGGGTCTCTCTGTCCTTGACAACGTGGACACTGGCGATGTTGCCGTAGGGAGCGAACTTCTCCTCCAGCTCCGGGGTGTCGACACTCCACGGTAGTCCGCCGACGAAGAGCTTGGTTGCGAGGACGGAGGGTGTCGAGGTAAACATGCGCGGTGTGTCGATGCGGGTGGTCTGGAATGCTTGCGATGCGGCGGCGGGAGCGCGGGCGACTGCGCGCGCGATGGATGAGCGGGCGAACATGTTGAAGGGCGGAGGGATGGATGGTTTTAGTGATGCAAGTCGGCTTCGGTTGATGGAGATGGGATTGAGTAATTAGGCAGAGATGCGCGCAACGGGAGAATGTTGGGTTTGTAGTTGTAGATGACCAGAAATATCAGACCCGAAGTTTTTTTCTTCACCATGTCATGTAGGGGTTGCAGGGTCTGTGCTTTGCATATCTGCGAGATGAGATGCATAAAGATGGGGCTTATCCTAGAGCGACACGAAAATCTGCACTACCCCTTTTAAAAACACTTCACCCTCATTTGGCATCAGCCACACACTCAACGTTCTATGGGACTGAAAGGCCCTGCAACAATATCACATGTGGTTTCTTGAGTCTTTATACACCATGAATTATCCTATGAGCAACGCCATGAGGTCTCCCCGATTTCTGGTGGTTGTTGTTGAAGGCGGCTCTTCCCCATCAACCCGCAGTATACCGGTACTCCTTGGTGACGTTTTCCTGATGGTCCAGTTCTTTCCTTCCCAAGGTCGAGTCATCACGCAATTCTCGTGTACACTCTGTCGTCTGCTCGCGTCTCCCTGTGCGCCAGAAGCCCGGGTCCTATATCTACGAGAAAACCCACGAGCGTTTCAAAAAAGCACTTCAGGGCTGCTGTGCGTCCCCGAAAGCTTTTGAAGGGTTGCTCAGGTGTTGCGCCCGCCTCCGTCGGGCAAGTGGTCGGACTGAGTTGCGGAGTGAAGAAAGGCAGCGTAGCCCAGATGAAGGAGAGCTTCGTTGTCAGTAGCAGATTCGAAAGTCTCAGCAGCGCCTCCAGCCGAATGCCCTGTATATAACCTTGGGGTACAGTCTGCTCAACATGCACCTTGACATGTCGCTTGCTCCTGCGTATAGCGGCCGCATTCTCCCCTACGAACGCTCAGCCTGCATCCGACCTTCTATGACCTTATACGTGGCAGAGATCGACCGCTTAGGTATCGAAGTTGCCCAGGCCGGTACCTATCTCGCAGCTGGTGCTGGAAGCGCAACTCACTTGCGTAAGGCACTGCTCGTGTTCCACGGGTCTCCTTCAACAGGGTTAGAAAATGTATGCCTAAGCTTCCGAACGGGGACCTCCGCGAGTAGGGAAGCTCGGGCTCGGATAGAGGAAGACAGCCAAGGGCCCAGTAGGTAAGAACGCGTAGGATTAGTTTTCGACTCTATTGATTTCGGAGGCTCCTTAATACAGGTTCAGTCGATAGTAGGATAGTGTAGAAGTGTTTGTTCTCAGGGGCGAACGGGATGGACCACGTACTAGAGGTAAGTAATTTTGTCCAAATGGGAGGAAGTGTACCCGAACGGGAGTTCGCCGTGTTCAACTTTACCTGGGCTGATTCCAAACAGTCAACCACGCCATCCATTAGGTACTTGGTCGAGCTGCACAGATAAAAACTTGGGCCTCCATATTAGTAGAGGGCGGTTACCGTACCCCAGGCAGCTCTGCTTCCTGCCTCCATATCCCTTTGCCAACCAACCAGTTCCAGGTGAGGTCTCCCAGCAGTTCTCTTGACTGCGGACGCCATTCTCTTTGTCCGTTCACCCAGGCTGACACCGCAAAGCTACCTAGCCTAATTCTGCCAACATCAAGGCGAGGGAAACGCTGCACCACGCAAGATAAACATCTCGCAAAATCAGACCCCAAGGTTAGTAAAGCTCCTAAACCTTCATTCCTCAATCACCCATTACCCGAGGGTATGGTCGAATCTCGGATCGGATTCCCATTGTAAGCTTCATCTACCCATCACTCTAGGCTCTCTTTCATCTCAGTGTCTGTTTGCCTGATCCAACTCGCTGAATGTCCACCCCAGAGCTGCGAGTGGAAGCCCATTTCTATCCCTCAGTAATACCTCGGTTCTTACCCACCAAATCTCTGACCTGCCTTCCAGCACACAACCTTCGCCCTTCGCCGTCACGATGGAGATCCCCGAGCAAATCCGTCCGTTCTACGACGGTACTTTCTTCCCCGACCATGGACGAGATCACACCCTGGAGGAGGAGGACCCGGAGGCCTTTTTTGTCGCTCTGTGTCATGTGCGATCAAAAGGGCAGCCGCAACTGCTCCCGATGTGCGGCTCCATACTGTTCCACGGCTTGTCAGCAGAAGGACTGGCAGTATCACAAGCTGGTCTGCAAACCACTTTCGAAAGAGTTCGCCGACTCCCGCTGTCCACCCAAGCATTACCGAGCTCTCTAGTTCTCCCAGAACAAAAGCAAGCCGGAGTTCGTCTGGATCAAGGATGTGTGGACGGAGATTGGCGATGGTCACTTCCGGGAGATCGACGACCTCATCTTCAAGGACTCGAGCTGGAAGCCCAAAACCATCTCGCCAACGACTTCGCAACATGCAATCACGATCAACTATTGCATTCCGGACCGCCGATGCGGTCGTGGTCTCAGCTTTAACATCGTATCCCGCCTCCGTCCTGTCAACGACAAAGGTCGCGGGATTGAGGATGCACCTCCCAACATCAAGATGAATGAATCCATTGCCCGACTCTCGCCAGCTGGTCATACTCTCGTCCAATACGGCTCCGCCCTCGTCTGGCCCTATAGCTACAAGAAAGGCACACCTTCTATGAACGACCCCTACTGGCGACAACGCTGGTCTTTCATGGAGCCCAAGGACTTCACAGCGCGAGACTTCCGCTCAGTCATCGACTTTCTCCACACCTTGAAGCCCAACTCTTGCGTCGTCGACCCCGACCGCTTTGCACTCTACCGCAACTGCAGAATTGTTTCTGCCGTCAAGATCAACTGCAACGGTGACATCGCCCGCTTCCAGCCCTTTCTCGCAAACGGCATCTCCGAGCTTCCCCGGTTCGAAAACGTCAGCGTCCCGGCCGAGGTCCTCGATCAAAACCAGTACAGCGCTCCTTGGGCCGAGTTCCTGGGTCTCCCCTGGAACGTCCAGGTGTGCCACACCAACGTCGACTTCTCCACGCAAGAGGAGCTTTCCAACGAGGACGCACGATTTCTTGTCCAGGATCGCTCGGTAATGGCACGGTTTGGCCAGACACCCATCCCGTTCCTGGCTAGGCCTTGTGAAGGTTCTCTCATGGTCATGCGCAAGGACGGCAAGCCGACCCACCGTCTGCATGTCCAGTGGATGACTGAATACTTGGAAGAGGTCACGGCAGAGAATGGAAAGCGTATGAACCTCCTCGCGATCATCATGGGGGGCGGTGCCACAGTCAAACCCGGATGGAACGACTTCCAGAGCAGCTGGCAGACCTATCTAGCGAAGCACAAGGGATCAGAGGAAGGCGTACCGGACCCCTGGGGCTTGCAAGTCACTTAGATCCACCCAAGAGTCAGCCTGGGGTTGTAATTTCCGTGGTGGACCAAATATCTCGAGGGCCTGAACAGAGATGTGATGGAAGAGTGGCATTGGGACTGGTTAGGCCTGACTTCACAGGTTGCTGGACGGGCGGTAGTGACCGGTTGGCAATGGGACTAAGCAGACATCGTCTTTAGCAGACACCCTACTCAGGACATTACATTGGCGAAGCACAACGCTTTCCAAGGTCTATGATCGGTGGGCGAATTCTTCTCAAGCACTTGGCGTGCACAGGTAGTCTACCATAGGGACGAGACTTCGTAGCCAAGAGCTACTGCATACCTTCAAGTCTTCTCCGCACGTTCTGTGATCTCTAGTCTCCAGTCATCCCCAATACCACATCCCATCTATCACCTTTCCCGTTCCTAGATTGCCCAAACAAGTATAATGCCCAGCTTAGAGCGCCACCCGCCAACCTACGATCCCCTATCTGAACAACCACCACTGCCAAAGACCAACAACTCACGCTGAGATCTCACCGTGTACATCGCCTCGAAGTCACCCACCACGCATCTCAAAACTTCCTATATCCTTTCCGACCCATGCATCACCACACCTCTCTGCCTCGTAACTCCCGCCCTGCCTTTTACTCCACATACCTTCCTTTTTCGCAGTACCTCGACGCGATCAAGAGCAAGCATCACCACCCAACCACCCTATACTTCCTGTACATGGACTCCCATAACTCGAACCGCACCAACCAGTCACTCACTCACTCACAAATCCAAGCCGCCATCACCAGCAACATGACCCAACTATATACCACTACTACACCACGTCATACCTATCTGAAACCACCAACCTAAATCTCGTGGAAGGGCTGGCAGCGAGCGGGAGGAACCGAGGCCAACCCACACACAAGGTAGATTTCCCACCACCACGAGGGGTTTTTCGTGTACTTCGGCTTCCTGGACTTTAAGCACTCGCACACTCTCTTTATGTTATCCAAACTAACTCACACCAACTTCCCCGGATGATGAAGTTGACCAACTACATCGACTTCAGTTCATTCATGCCCATCTTGGATGGCAGGGTATACCGGTAGCAGAAGACTATGCTATACTAGCATCACACGCTCGCTCTTCCACCTTCTATATTGATCTTCGAATCGGACCCGACTCAGCCATACCGAGTGTTCCCGCACATTGCTCTCATCTACACCACACCCCGGAACAGAACGAGCCGGCAAGTGATGAACAACATGCAGAAAAGCCACTGCTACCAGAGAATACACCCGCGGCGAATGATACCACATTCATAAAACCCCCTTCACCCCCCTACACATACTACATGTATGCGGGACTGCGAACACACCCATAGTACTTAGATATACATCCAACCGCGCATGCAAGTAAGCAAATACTGCATTACACAACAGCCCTCCACGCTCGTACATGTACGTCCTGCCCAAACAGGCTCCATCCTGCGTCCGGGGCTGCAGGTAATATCCCGCGACTCCCCTCCAGGCGAAGAAGGGGAAAGGGCGCGCAGATAAGCCACATACTCGCGGGGTGCGTGCCCCGGCGACCATGCAATAGTAAGGTATTTCCCCGCATGAACACCTGACGAGACCGAAAGAAAGGGAATAGTTCGTCAGTCAGCGCCCACCCCCTTCTCCCTTTTCGATAACCGCCAGCGGCTCAATCGGCAATGCTACCGAGAAGGGACAGCCCTGGGGGAGGCTGTTGCCTGCCATCATACAGCATACACACATCCACCTAGACCGATGCCGCGGCCCGCCGACAAATGTGAAGATACTATCAACATCCCCCATCTCTGAACACGCCATCGCCTGAATCCCCATTCCGGATTTCATTACTGATACTTGGTCCCGCGGCACGCTCAGTAAAACATATCCACTACAGGAGTTTACTGGCTGCTGCCTCCCATGTATATCTGCAGACAATGTATACAGTTCCAAGACGCTGACGCCGACCAGCCAGCAAGGTCACCACGCCCAGAGGCCAGCTGATGACGGGAGGAACCGCCGAACCCCAGATACAGTAGCGCATCACACAAAGACGCTGATCCCAGCGCCCTGACAACCATAGACAAACAGCAGCGTCCTTCACTTCTTGATGAGCTTGTACTTGCCGCCAATGATCTCCAGATGGCCCTCGCCGACCTTCTCGCCGAGGAACTCCTGCAGCTCCTCGTTGCTCCATGGGAACCCGTCGGCGATGAGCATCTTCATCATCATGGCGATCTGGCCGAGGGGCATGGTCGAGCTCGCGTTGGTCAGCATGCCGATGATGAACTGCCAGTACACCGTGCGCTTCTCCTTCTCCCTCCCGCTGATGCCCGCCTTGGCCTTCCGCGGCGTTGCCGGCGCGTCGGCTGGCGCCGCGGCCGATGATGAAGCCATGACGTTGGTATGCGACGCCTGCTCGGCGTCCGAGAGCCGCTCGATGACGACGTACCGCCCGTCGGGAAGTTTGCGGAGCACGCGCTTCTTCTCCCAGAACGAGAGCGCGGCCGTGAGGAGGTCCTCGTCCATCTCGAGCTTGATCCACAAGTCCTCAAAAGTCCAGCTGGCGGCATTCTCCTCGCTGAAGGCGTTAATGACAGCGGCCTCGTAGGTATGGACCTCTTCCAGGATATTTCGATCCTCGAGCTCAAGCTCCACAGTGGCCTGCCCCAGGTGATTGAGCCACTTGATCTTGCGCGTGGGCTTGAGGTGCTCGAAAATAGTCTCGTACATATTCTGCATCTCCGCTACGGTTGACGGTAGATGGAACCGGTCTTCGCCCACTTCTGGCCAGTAGAGGCGAGACAGGATCCTTGCGTGGATCGTCCAGTCGCGGTTCACCTTCTCAGGGTGGTTGATGGCGCCACGATGGATAACGCCATCGAGTCTCCTCGAGTCCTGGATATCCTTGATCATGACATCACAGGCTTGCAGCGACGACTCTCCGAACCTCTTCTTCAGGAGGTCTAATACGCCCTCCTCCTGCTCGAACGAGACTTGCTCAGACAATAGACGCTCGCCGATGATATTCTGAAACTCCTTGATGAAGACCTCGGGAGAGCCCAAAGCACCGATTAGAGTTCCGATGACATCCTCGGACTTCCGTCGCTTGTAGTTAGAGCCCGCGTCTACCGGAGGCGGGATCCAGGTCAGATCATCCCACTCCTCGTCTTGTCGCTCAGAGCGGTATTGGTTGGGATCGTACAGTAGCTCGACGAGCTCAACAAGCTTCGTCTTGCGTGCGTCGGTGTTGACTTCCTTGGGGGTCGACAATAGACCGGAAACAATGGTGCGAACTGTGTCTTCCCGAGTACAAAGATAGAGCTGCAAAGAGTATGCAACCCGATCCAGGAGAACCCTAGAATGATCCAGCTTGTGAAATGTCCGAACCATGGCGATGTAGGTGCGAAGGATTTCCAGAGTCGACCGTCCAGGGTGAAGCAGACGGCTCTGCAATGCAGTTGAGAACGCATCAGTAAGTTGTAACCGCCTCTGTGGCGTGGTAACCGCAAAGCGTAGATCTTCAATGCCGCCCTCGCTGCTCGGCCAGCTAATAACAATGTCGAACAACTCGCTGATACGAAGCGCGGCAAGCCGACCTATGCCGATTTCCTTCCACTTCTCCACGTCTTGCCACGAGACACGCAAGGTCCCGAGCTTGGCAGTGACCTCGACCGCCAGTCGAGAGTACTGATTCTCAATCCAGCTCGACAGTTCCTTAATACACTGGGGTTGTGCACCTTGAACATGACCTGGGTACAGTGGCTCCATATCGACATCTTTGTTGGGCTCCCACATCCCCGCGAAGGACTCGCGCACGTAAGAGACCATCATGCCATCCAGAAGCTCAGCAAACAAGATCTGAAATCTCTCGCCAGCCAGGCCGACGTTACAAAGTGACTCCACGAGCTGCAAGAGTTCGGTCTTCGACTCGTCGACGTCCTTATCAGACGACGATGTCGGCTGTCCTCTCGTAGTGCGATGGTTTGGATGTTTAATTCCGAGGACAGTCCTCATGAGCTGGCCCAAAACCAGTCGCAGGGCGTTCATCAGGGATTTAGACATGGAGTTGCCCACAATGGCGTGCAGGTCCCGCCGGAACTTCCTAAGCGCGGCGTCGGCCTGTTCCCCCCCCCATAGCCCGCATGATTAGAGACAATCCATACAGATACTGCCGATGCGCCGCCTCGAGGGTGCGCATGCTGCCTAGTACAACCTGAGTCTGGTCCGCATGACCGTCGCACACCGAAAGCAGCGGCAGGACGTGGCTCACGAAGTGCTGCCGTACCTGCTGGATGTGCCAGGTGAGCAGGTCATCCGTATGCGCGGCCAGGGGCAAGCGCGTAGCCGGGTGCAGCACATCTCTCAGGGCGCCGGCGAAGATGCCGTTATCATCATCGCCGAGGTCCTGCGACTCGGTCGGCAGGGGCCCGAAGGAATCCTCGGCCGTGACGGAGGGCGGCAGCGCAATCCGCGACGTGACGACGTGCCAGGACCGGTCGAAGCGGGTCTGCTGCGCGGCGTGGGTATGGTGGTGGTCCGGTGAGCTCATCAGCTGCGACGGCACAGCAGCAACAGTGGCAGTGGCAGTGCTGACACCACTGGTCGAAAAGTTCCATTTCTTCTTGGGCGTCCGCACCATCAGCGGCGGCGGGCCCCCAAAGTGTTGGCCCTGCTCCGTGAAGCCCAGCGAGGGCGTCGAGTACGGCGTGGGCTGCGAGATGTCTGTTGGGAAGACGGACTGGATTGCGCGTCGCCGCCTCGCGTTCCACTTCGTATCAGCCATCATCATGTGCCTTGCCGTGCGTCTTGTTGGTCGTCAATGATGTTGCTATTGCGGTAAGATGGCCTATTTTTGCCCTTCGCAATTTGGAACAACCGTTGTCATGAAGTCATCAAGTGATCAATCTCATCTGGCGCGGTTGGCGCTGGGCCATGGTCCCTCTCCGGCAGGCACTTTCGATGAGGAACTTTTACTGATCTCGGCTTGGGTGCATCGAATTGTCGTCCAATTCGGGAAGCTTAGCCTGTTGTAGACCAGCAATCGGATGGACCGCGCCGTGATGAGTGAGGCTAGGCGCTGGCAAAATGTTAGCGTTGTTGACTTGATGTTGGTGGAGTGATGCGGTAACTTTGAAGGGGCCGGCGAGGGGGCCATTCCAGGCAGGCGGTGAAGCCGTGTGGCGCTTATGCGCGGTCGGTAACTTTCTACGGCGCACTGTGGAACTTTGGAAGCTGCCTTGTGGCCGTGCACAGCGCCAGTCACACAGCCGCGGCTGACGCGCCTAGTGCTCACTGCTGTTGGAGGGTGAATCTACGTTTGCCCCTGTCGTGTCTTTATCATCGATAAAATTACTGATGGCTTGCTTCCACATCGTCATGCAGGACTACATTATGAAGCACTTAGGTAAGACAAAGGCGCACTACCATAATCTGATAGCATCTCTCTAAGCAGGTATCGTAATTAGGAGTGCTGTCAGCCAATGCGACAGCGAGACTGGAAACCCCTCCGTCAACGAATCACACGCTTCTCCCGCCCCGTCGGATAACGTAGCACGTGGTGTTAATGTGGATTTGCGTAACTCGAAGTTCCTCCGCTCTCCATCGAAAAACCCGCGAATAGAAATGACATGTCTGCATGCCTGCATCAACGTCGGTCAGACTTCATCAGCGGCGGCCGAATCGCCGCCCTCGACCTTGTCATGCTTACATACCTAACATGGAGGTATGGCATGTATCGTACCACGCGAGAGGAGGTAGGTACTCGAAGGTATCTCCCCCCAAACCCACATGGCAGTCAATGGTTATGAGTTCGCGCACGTTGATACGTCGATCCCGTTAGATTGGACGGCGCGCCGGAATCGAGGGGTGAGCAGCCCCGTATTGTACTCATGTGGTAAGACATTTTAGGGCTGACCAGCTGGGCCGCCTCGCTCTGATCTCACCAACCGCATCTCACCAACCGCATAGCTACCTCCGTGTATCTTCGGGCTGTGGAACCGCACGGTCGTAACACGTACCGAATGCCGAGTATTGGCGCAATCGAGGAGATGACTGTTTCTGGTCGATGAGACGAAGATCTGATGAGCATTGCGGCCCCCGCATGTGCCACCTACAGCGTGTGTGTGACAGCAACAGCAACATCAGCAAGGCGACGCAGAGTTCATGGTGCCTGCCGTCTCCTGGTGTGCGCCACGTGCAGTCGTCGAACACACAACAAACAGTAAGCGCATGACATGCGCCATGCGAGCTGCGGCCTGGGTACATTCGGTTTGAGGTACATGAGACTGCTTGCCACGTTGAACCTGCAGATCTACACGTGCAGATAAGGTGTCATGAGAGAGTGGCAAGACCAAGGATCTCATTCGCTGGACCCTGCACCGCGACCTTGCTCTTATCACCGCGGAAGCCGGTGCGATATACCAGCACTGCAGTGCTGAGTACTCGGAGTCCTAGCAGGAGGGCCAATGGCTGCAGCTGCAGCTGCAGTCGACAAGGCCTCGGCCACAGCTTCGCATCGTGAGTCTTCCGCGGGCAAATCATCAGTGGCCCGGATATGCGAGAACGAAGCTTTCCGAAGCTGCCGGCCGGCCGTGGCTTGCCGTCCAACGAACGAACGAACGTGGTGACGCAGGATAGTGACCAGGGGGTTGTTCAACGGCATAGTCCAATGGCATCTCTGAGATTGGAGAGCTTCGTAACGACGTGACCACGGCCGAAGGTGCCGTCGAATCAGCGATAGACGAGCAGCACGTCCAGGCCGCAGCAGCCACAGAGCGAAATCAAAGTACCACGCATCTGCGATGAGTCGTATCGACGCCGGCTCTACTACACGTACGCAGTAACCCTCGAGAACCAGACTTGCGCGTAATGCTTCCCGTCGCAGCGACTCCGTCATCCGAAGACTTGATGGGGTAAACAGGCCTGGCCATGGATGACTCGCATCTGCTCTGCTGTCTACCGTGGACTGGCC
This sequence comes from Anthostomella pinea, assembly GCA_963556695.1. NCBI lineage: Eukaryota > Fungi > Ascomycota > Sordariomycetes > Xylariales > Xylariaceae > Anthostomella > Anthostomella pinea. The sequence goes on along the minus strand of CAUWAG010000020.1, from coordinate 4,436,323 downwards.
TGGTCGTGTCTGTCTGACTGTCAGTTGCGAACCACCCGAGTTTCGAATCGCCTTCATCTCGCTCATGCACTTCGCTGCGGAGTTGCTAGGTAAGGGATGACTGCGCTGACAACTCCGCAAAGCCGGCGGCATACGCGCTTATTTAGACTCCGAAGGGCGCGTTTTTGCCTCCCAAGCACCACCAGCCGGAACCTTTGTTACCGCCACTGACATGCCTGAAAACACGAACTATTGTAGCTTGAAGCGTGCTGTCGCAGAGTGTCGCACACAGGCTTCCATCGGGCTTATGGAAGGTTTCAGCCGAATTTGTCATGGTTACATAGCACTTATTTTTGGTCCTCGGCTGGCTGGGCGACCTGCCAATATGGGGAGGAGGGTTGCATAGAGGCCCGGCCACCCACCGGCTGGTACAAGTCGTGCCAGCTGGAGAAAGCGAGGCAAGCCCTGAAGGTTGAGAGAAAGTGTGAAAGAAGCTTCCCCTGGGCCGCAGCTGAACCAACCGAGCCTCGAAATGTTGGGGGCGCTCAGGGCGAGGTGGGTAGGTGACAGTCTCAGATGCTGCCGTTGCACGACGTCGGAGACTCCGCAACACAGCAGCAACAGCATCAGCGGCGGGCGGCTGACAGCTGTGGTTTCACAAAGCCTTACCTCACGTACACCGCTCTCGTTGCTATTGGGAGCCTCGACCTTTGCGGGCTTGTGGCCTTCGAAGAGTCGGAGCTGTGAGAACTGGAAATTCGGGGGCGACTGCGCGAGCCCCGCCGACCCCGGGCACCACCCCGCGGGGACCTCGGCCTCTTGGTTCAGCGAACCTGGAGATATTATTGCGACAATGGCGATCGTATGTAGGCTGCGACCAACCCATGTTTCTTTGCACATCTGCGAAACACATCAAATCCTGCTCGATCTGTTGATTCGCCTCCCCCGGTCCTGGTTTGATCGCAAAAGGGGAGGGCGCAATTTCAGATTGCGATGCGAGATGCGCAAGTATCGCAGTGCAGTGCGGCCACGGGTCGAGATCAGAATGACAATGACATGATATGACCCTGGATGCATGCTAATCACACCAGACCTTGACGACACACCCATGTGGTTTGGCGTTACATCGGACAAACGCTAAAATTGTCGACTGTCAAACTGCAACGCTCATCACTTCGACCGGTCCCGAGCAGGAGATGTCAAGGTTGTTGCTGCGACCCAGGCTTGTCTAGTGTCTACCCCATCGAGTCTGCCAGGGGTTTATCTACGCATCAGTTCGCCTATCCCCAAGTCAAGCTTTATTAGCCCATGCAGGCGAGTTTCCCTATGATCACATATCCAAGCCGCCAAGACAGGTCGCTTGTCGCTTGCAAGGGACACCAGGGGGGAACGACGGGTACTGCCGCAGCCCAATGAAGTCAGCCAGCCATGCACCAAGAGCTCGAATATGGCCGGGGAAGCCAGCCCGAGCCTTTCTGCTGTTGTCGAACGAGGGAAAGACGGGCAGTCCATGGTCGGCAGTCGAAGGAGTCGACCGCCGACCGTCGATAAAGGATCCCCTATCGGCGCGACATCCACGTTAAATGCCGTCCTTGGCCTCGAATTAAACGCACAACGGCCGACGGTGCTGATAGATGCCTCTAACTTTAGCACGGCCCGCGCGTTGGCTCATCCACCTAGTATACCTACATAGGGCAGGCGCATCGGGTCTTTCTCTCGCCGTTCACATGGAGAGCGCTATTTCTGTGTCCCGAACCCGGGACCGAAGGATCGCAGGATGCGCAAGCTTGGGAGGAAGTCTATAACTAGACTCGGGACTACACTAGGTACCGGTAAAGAAGGATCGCAAGCTTGATGTTAATAACTAGACTCGGGACTGGACAGACTAGGTACCGGTAGAGAAGGGATGACACATGGCATTGCATGGCATGGGATGGCATTGGCGACGAGCCGTACCGTCCGCCGCACAGACATCGTGGCTATCACATTATCAGTACCGTACATAATCATATGTAAGGTAGTTTAGTTTAGTTGGCAAGGGGGGAGATAGCTCGGTGCCGAAGAGTGGTGGAGTATGATTGATATATATCAAGATTGTGGGGAAGGGCTTGGATTTGGTGGGATGCGTGCATGTGGTTTCGCACTTGTCATGTAGGTACTGCAGTAGTATGTAGGGTATCTTGATGCCTGTAATGATGGGTGCTGGGTACATCATACCCGATTCTGGGAGTTGTAATTAGAGTTTGAACCTGGATCGTGATGATCACTGATGGTGGATGGCAGTCGATGGGAACTTGTGAGCCGGTTGATGATGAATAACGGTGTACCCACGAGGTAGGGAGTGGGGAGTAGATAGTATACTACCTAGTACGATGTAGTACATACTTGCCAAGGAACCAACCCATGCGACTGGAGTCGTCACCCCGCCGTTGCACGACCATGTGCTTCGTTATCCACGCCGTCGGAAAGCGGGATTCAGAGATCAGCGGGATCACCAGAGCAACTTGCTATCTTCATCAGACTGTACTACCTTATTAGCATGGCCTGTGGGTCGAGTGTCCCACATCCATGATGCTGGAGAAAAAAGGACTGGAGCTGCTGCTATTTCTGGCAACAGCAACACAGAACTCCACATACCTTAGTCCCATGGATTGCAACCCGACACAAGAACGCCTCGGCCGCAGCGTGGGCTATGCTCTGATCTCTCCGGATTCAGGAATGCGCTGCGCTTCGACGACATTGGATGCACATGCGACATGGGGGCGCATGAAACACGCGTGTGCCATCGAATAAGGTTTCCAGGCAAACGAATGTGATTTGCCACTGGTCGACTATCAAGCCTGCACCTGCGTCGACGATCAAACATGATGCACACTGCACACTGCACACCCCATCCATCCCGCCCTCAAAGGTTCATTGCGACTCGGCCATGCTTGCTTGCTTGCTTGCTTGCTTGCTTGCATCTGGGGTGGTGGTGGTCGTGGTGGTTGCTGTTCTGGTCCAGTCCAGTCCAGTCTGGAGAAGACCACGAGGAGCTTGTCACAAGTTGTCAGACGGAAATGGAAAGCTGCAAGTAACGTTTGGGAGATTGGCTGGCTACCTTAACCAGTGTCGCATTGAGATCGTCAACTTCGTCCTCATTAGTCTGCGTCTCAATTTGCCACGTTTCTTTCGCAGCTGACATCCAATCCAATCCCATCTGATGACATCGGAACTTTGAGAATGAGCCAACCGACCGACCGATGCAACCATTCCCCTCATCAACTTGAACTACTTGCTTACATGTACCCTTACCCTTACCTGACCTGACCTTACCTGACCCTACATGAACATGGGAAGGAAGTATTCTGAGGAACATCAGCCAAAAAGTTCCAGCCATCGAGATGTCCCATACAAACCAAATAAAAGAACCCAGAAGTGGAGGAACATAATCACATCCTAATGTCAGCCCTAAGGTTAGTTAGTAGTGTTGCTATCTATGCGGATGTACCAGATGTAGTCGGGACGTGCAGTCAGTCCTCTGATTGGTGTGCCAGACAAAGCGTGGCTGGTAACGGCGTTGCAGCCGTACTGGATACATTGATGTAGTAGCAGCCAATATGACATATGCAACATGACCTAGGTAAGGTACATACATACATGCAGAAAGAAACAACATGATGTGAGAAAGAGTTGGGAAGAAAACAAGGAAACAGAGACATCTAACCCAGAGAATTGAAGGGCGGGCCCCCCGTAGCCGTTACCGCCACCGTACGATGCAGTTTGCAGTTTGCAGAGAGCGGGTGATGCGGTGCGGTACGGTGCGGTGCGTCGTCAGGAACGAAAGATGCAGAAAACAAATAACCTTATTGCCGGATCGGGAAGTTGGAATGGTTTCGATGGCGTCGACCGGTTGACGGTCGACTGAAAGCCCCGTCTCCCCGTCACACGGGTCTACCCATGATTCACTGTAGTCAAGGTGGTGTGGCCTTGACGAGAAAACGAATGAATGCATGGAACTTATTATTATTATTATCATCATAGGCCTGCCTTCTCCACCTTGGTCTGAACTTCTGAACATAGCACGACTGGAAATAAGAAGCCCGTATTGGGTATTTCCGTCCAGCATCCAGCAGGTGGCTGCCAGGGCTCGGCGAAAACGTGGTCGATCGCCGTCCCCCGAGTTATTCACGTCCGCAGAGTAGGAATAGACCAAATCGTATGATGGGGGTCGACAATTATAGTCAGGCGTTATAATCACGGATTGCGGTCATGGATATTGTAATCGTGGATCATCCATTTTTGACTGTCCTCTGAATACCTGACACACCTATTTACAAACGCACCCCGAGCAGGGTTGGTGACTCGCAACAGGGGTATCTGCTCTCTCGCACGCCGGGCTCGCCGCTCCTGGCCCCCCAAGTCCAACCGTTCCCCAAGATATACACCCCAGTGGTATGTCCAAACACAGGCCAGATAAAAATACATCCCAGATGTACTTTACGTCCATCGTCTAAATCAGAGGTGTTGTTCCGAACTTCCTCAATGCACCGAGTGAACACCGTTTTCCGTACCCAGTAGCGACCGCCCATCCGTAAAACCGTGTGTCAAAAATGTTGTTATGAGAATCGAATTTGTTGGCACAATCTTGTCTCGCCTATGCGCGCTTAGGAGTTCGAATTGCGTCGCGCCTTGCACTTGTCGTGAAGTAGATGACCATTGCGCGCCTATTGATCTGAATTAGCCACCGACTTCTCTTCCGCATGTCAGAAAGGGCTACTTACAGTCGTTCTAGTGAACTCAGCACCGCAGTTGGGGCATGAAGCCTTGGATGCTTGTCCTGACTTCTCTCGTTGATGTCGCAACAGGTTGCTGAATGTCGAAAATTGTCTCCCGTTGCAGCCGTGTTCCCAACACTGGGGCTTGGGTCGACTTTGAACTACTCGAACGTGGCCGTTGTCGTGTACGGACACGTTGCCCGAAGGTAGAATTGGCGCCTGAACGGGGTACATCATTCCGGACTCGGACATGGAAGAGGCCCGGCTGCTGCTGCATGTCAGACAAAACTCATAGATTGGGAGAGGCTGTGGCTAGGCTTACCTGTACTGCGAGGATAGGCTGTGGGCGGACGGGGGTGGTGGGTACCCGTGGTGCGAATAATGCATGTTCATGTAATCGTGCGATGGTAAAGAGGAGAAATGCGGCGAAAACATGTGAGAGTTTCCATGCTCCGGCAGAGGTGACGCAGAGTAAGATGGAATGTAAGAATGTCCACTCATAGTCGTAACGGGCTCGGCCAGAAGAGAGATTTGCGAAGGCGCAGTTGTGTACACTGGCATGGGCGATGTCGAGAACTCAGACATCGTGACAGGTGGCGACTGAGAGGCGGACGAGTACGAGTGAGTGCTCATAGCACGATGGGCACGGTGTGAAGACTTGGAATCTCTTCGGGCTTGGTCGCGTTGTCTCTTCAATTCGCGTTGCTCAGGCGTCAAGATGGGTCGTGGTGGGCTTGAAGTCGGAGATCTCGAAGTAGGGGGTGAGAGACTTGGGTCCGAACCATGGTCAACGCTAGACAGGTCATGGCCCAATAGATCCGAGCCTGAGTCGAGCGACGAGGAAAGTCCTGGCCAGGAGAAGGAAGAGCGGGGGATTCCCATCTCCATCCTGGGATCGAACGAGACCGCAACGGCACTCATATTTGACTTTATTGGGTGTGATAAGTTGGAAGCTGAAGCTGGACGGTAGTCTCGCGCTGGCTCTACGCGCAACAGAGACGTGCCTTGTGACCGATGATTTTCACTCCAATCGGCGCTCAGAGCGTACTGAGAAGGTCCGGGCACAGATGGCAGGAAGGTTGCTCGATTCTGAGGAACTGGGCTGATATAGCTGTGCGAACGAGTCTCTCTTGACCTGGACGGGAGTGAGTAGAAGTCTTCACGACGGCGATCGAATCGAGGGGAGTTCATGGCGGGCAAAGATATAGGTTGCGAGAGGTGGAGGTCACACATACGATCTTCTGAATTATCCGAGAGAAGCGTGTGCTCATATATACGAGTGAACAAGATGCTGTTGTGTGGTGTGTGGTGTGGTCTGACAAGAGTCGTTAAGGATCGAAGGCGAAGTTGTTTGAGGGAGATGAGTCTGATAGAGAAGTATGGACGAGAGCGTTCAAAGCTATTGTTGGTGATGTGTGATATTTAAGATCTCTCAGCCTCAACGTTTAAGCCATGGGGGCAGGAACGCGGACACTTATAATTCATCGGTGGCAGTGGGTGGTGGATCTGACAGCTTCGACCTTACGTAGGGTGGGGAGGTGACAGACAGCGTACCGTTGAGTACATCGACGAGTCGAGAGGCCGTGGAGAACTGGCTTGACAGGGTACGAGTTCAAGGTACATGGGCAAGGCAGTCGAGGCTTGCAAGCTCTGGGGTACAGATGAGCAGATGAGCAGAGGAGCACTGAGGTGTGTGGGGTGGCACCAGGCAGACCCTGGTCATACTAGCCAGTGGACCTTTATTCACCAATGTACCCAAACGAAGTGAAGTCGACGGAGCCGACGGGTCAACGCTACGGGACCAGGGACACAGAGGCACAAGGCGCACAAGGACGTAGTGGTGGATTAGCGGGGGGTCAGCCAGACGGGTCCGAAGGTACCAGATTAGACCACAAGGGTACCAGGAGTAGGCACCAGCATATCGCGTGTAGGGGTTGTTGAATACCCCGGTCCATCCTGCTCGATGATGTTTTTGGGCGACCGCCGACATGGTCTTCGAACAGTCGGCTCCTCTGGATACTTGACAGGACATCAGAACCGGGAACAGGCGGCCGGCAACAAAGGTGGTTTGCCCGCGGGGGGTGTACGTGCAGCAAAGGCAGCGCTTGAGCGCGTGTAGCGAGCTCTGCACTTGCGACCGTCGACGAAGGGGCATGGAGAGCAGTGAGAGCCTGGAGGGGCAAGCTTACCCACTGACCAGGGCTGTCATCAAGACCAGTGGTGTGGGTCTCAAGTCAAGCGCGGCAGACCTCGACGAAGAGGTAAGCTGGCTGACTTGGAGTCCACCAAGCGGAAAGCAAAGTCACCCAAGCGACCATTCAGGTTCCTTTTGACGCGGGTCCGCCTCCGTGACCGCCAAAGCAGCCCACAATGTACATCGGCATCATGCCTTGGATACATTTCATGGGCATGGTGGACAAAAATATCCTCCATGCTGACATCGTGACTATCCGGTAACTTTTCCGTCTCTGGCTCGGAGTGCGATCGAAGACCAGGCCAGACGGATGACGTCTGCAACTTGCAGATGTTACTAGGTATGCCTCGCCCTCACGCTTTCGAGGCTGTGCGGTGAGTCCAGGCAGGAATTTGGACTGGTCAGAGAGAGAACATGACTCCCCATGCGACAACTGGACCACGATAGCTGCCGGCGACGGCGACAGCGTCTAAGGTCGAGCCTCCACTGGACCAGACCACGGAGCGCATGATGGACAGAGGCGAAGACGACTGCGGAGGGTGGTCTGTCTGCTCTCAGTACCTGGCCCTGGACGAGATAAGCCACGGCCCACGGCCCACGGCCCACGGCCCACGCCCGTCGACCGTTTGGCCGTTGACAGGCACAAGAAGTTCCGGGGTTTGACTGGGCGGGACGGTACCTCCTCTGTCGTCCGATCGAGCCAGGCAACGGTCGAAATTGCAAGAGAGCGAGAGCGGGAGCTTGATTGAGCCTTGGGGACGATGGAGGTACATAGGATCGGGATCCTGGGCGGGAAGACTGAAGAGTAAAATGAACAGTGGGGAGAGACTGGAGAGAGAGTGCGAGCAAGGGCAGGGCCCCCTGGGAAGGTCCTAAGAAAAATTACCCTTTCGTGTGGTCCGTGCAGGTATCTACCGCCAGGTACCTAACCGTAACCGTAACTGTAACCGACCTGCCTAGTGGCCTGGGCTGCCTGGCAGCCAGGGACAAGCGCTGGCGTCTAATTAATCGCCTCTCGTCATAACCCGCAACCACTGCACAACCTTACCCAACCATGCACAACCATGCACAACCACACAGGCTAGCCTAGCTAGGTGCATATTCACTCACCCATCATCCATGCGAGGCCATGCATAGGATGCATTGGATGCATTCGTGCCTCTTTAGTCTTTACGCCATCCGCCTCCATTGTCGACATCCACATCCGCCGTAACCTTGCTACGCCTCCTGGGTCTTCACCACCATCGACGACACTCTCCCCCGTCACAGAGCAGCACCAGCACCTTCGCGGGGACCTGGCCACTGACGGCGTGGTAGCGTGTCGGCCCTGGCCTCTATCCTTGCGACGACTCCTTCTGTCTATTCTAAGTATCTGGACCCTCTAGGATCGATCACTATACTGTGACATAGACGCGATACTAGTACTGGTAATGCTACTACCAAAGGAGGAATCTCATCGTCGATAACACCCCTCGCTTATTCTTGGACACGAGTAGAAGTCTAGTGTGTGCATCGGGACAGATGTGCAGGATGCTGGGGGGACTGTTTCCGCATGCAGGAGTGGCAGCAGGCAGTAAGATTTCCTCAAACAGAACCCTACACGCATTGCGGACCAAACCTGCGGGCTGCATTGGTGCTCTCCAACTGCTTCGAAGAAGGTGGTGTGCAACGAACGCCCAGCGCCCGTCGATAACGGGTCGGATGCAGTATCAGAGGAAGTTGGGATACCTGGTCAGTTGCGCCATCTTCGCCGAGATCTGATCAACACAGCTGCCGTGTGTCTGTGCTGCCCTGGAGCAGATGAGATCACGAGAGGCCTGGTCTGATGCTCAAGGCTTATCTAGGTACTCTACGCGAACTCAAGCCAAGTACGGCTGACCTGATGCGACGTTGGACCTCCTGCATCATGCTGCCCTTTGGACAGCCTGGTGGTCAATGCCTCATCCGAACTCCGCTTCCCTTGACCCCAGGTCGGTTGTCAAAACCCAAAGTTCTCGGCTGCTATTTTCGGACCTTGCTCATCTGTACTAGTTCCTTCATGGGTTATGGGGATGGGGCACGGCAACCTAATTTCCAGTGTACCCCTCCGAGGCTCGCCAGCAGCTGCAAGTACGGTAGCGATAGCGATTGTGGTGGACAGAACCGAGAAGTGGCACAGAGCTGGCTCTGACCTATGGACCGCTCCAAGGTTGTCAAGTTAGCCTGGCAAGTCCACTGCAGCTTCAGGAACCCTCTTCGGCGAATCAATCATCTCCGCCTTCCCCGTCTGTGCCTCGTCTCTGACTTGACGTTCGATATATCGGCATATCAGCGACTTCTCGCTCCTGCATGCCACGCACCATGTGTCGAGCACAGTCCCACCGAGCGCTAGCATTATCATATGGTGTCTGGTTTTCTTTGAGCACTCGGTGGTTGGCGCGCGAAATCGCGGTATCGCAACAAGTCTGCGTGGTGCCCTACCTGGTCCGGGCCTACCATGGTGATTTCCACATTCTAACTTTGGCCATCCCATGTCTTGACAATTTTAGCTTATCAGAACAGCCGGGGTCACGGGGCTTTTAGTTTCTACAGTACCGTATCGACCCAGGCCCTGTTCACCCTAATGAGAGCGGGCCGTTGAAGGCGACTACCACCACCATGGCACCACGCAGCCAGGTATGTACTACAGATATTCGATCCACCGTGCTTCTCCACCGCTCCCCTCGTGGCTATCAGTTGCTAGGCTCATGCCATAAAGTTAGAGCCGGCAAAGAACTTGCGACATAACGTTAGTGTCGAAACCCCGTCAGCCGATGGACATACTGACATACGTCTCCAGAGCGACGGTTTTTGCTATTCCCAAAATGGACTGCGTGTTTCGAATAGAGCGAGGTAGAGCCGGGTGGCCTGACAGCTGCCTGAGGTCGGGACATCCTTCTTTCGCACTTTATTTAGCAGCACTGCTAACTTGGCAGGTGTCGGTCATCTCATTCAGCTGCTCATGTCAGCTCTGTCAGCCGGCACGCCCACATGCAGGCGTACCACGACACGCCTTGGCTGATTTGTGCCCTCAATTATCGGCATGTCAGCCGACGACGGCCGACCCGCTTAGCTAATTAATGAGAATCTGGGGGCGGCGACATGGAACAGCATTGCGGCGTATTTGGTCAGCTCGCCGGCGCTCTTTCACATGGGCGCTTGGCGGGCAAATGGCAGATTCAATGTTCAGCTGTACAGTTGTTATGCTGCGCATTGGATCAGCTGAAACCGAACCAGGATATGAAACCTTCTGTTGGCCTTCTTTCGACGACCAGCTGCTCTTCTAGATTGTCCTTCGAACGGTTGTTGCGCATCCTGATCAAGCCAACACGGCGTCTATCGCCCCAGTGGGTTGGTTGGACCGGCCGGCGTCTTGGGTCGCGACACACGGCGATATACGCGCGTCACGTGCGAGTGTACTGGTCGGGATACCCCGGCCAACCTTATGGCACATGGCACATGGTGTCACCGTGTCATCCCACCAACTCTGTAGTCTGCAGTGGGGGACGTGGTGCCGGAGGACTGATACAGACGGGTCACGAAGAATGGCCGTACCCTGGGGTCGGAGGCACGGACAGTGGAAGACAAGTGTCATTTTGTTGGTGTGCCAGCACTGCGGGAGCCGTCCCGTAGTGTCCCGTAGTGCTGGTGCTTGTGCTACTGCAGGACTCAATACCCAATTCGCTGGGCTCCAGGGTCTTGGGGCTGTTGCTCTTTGGCTCCGTCCGTCTTCGCAGCTCGTCCGCTTGGGTTCGGAGGTTTCCCGTCCTCTCCCCCGTGCCAGCGCTCGCGCTCGTTCGGTGCAAACCCGATCAATTGGATCAGGTTCGACATTATCTGATATGATGGCATTCCCCACTCCTTCAGTGCCTGCTTCTAGTCGGTGTCATGATACATGCAGGTGATGACAGCTGAAGACGGGGGCAAACACCGAACAGCAGCAATTTAGGGGACTTCATTAGAGCCTCGCATATGGATTGCCTGTACTGATTGGTGGCAATACACGACTGAGGTGGTCATGCTAGGACTGGAAATCGCCCCTCCAAGTTGGCAAGTTGGTAGTTTTGCATCGGCCCTCGACCCCGAATCAAGCCTCACCAATACCATCGAGTCAAGCCCGATGTCTGTTGGTCGCCGCCTAGGTCTTCTCGAAGACACCACCGCACCATACCAAACCACACGACAGGCACCATGTTGGTTGGCGGGCGTTCTTGGAAGTTCTATGCATACACACATCCCTGCTATCCTATCCTCAGGAGCATGCCCATTGCTCATATGCAAAGCGGTAGCCAGCATCTGTCGTTCGTAACACACGCGCCACCTGTCGCTCTCCGCAAGCAACCAAACCGCATTTTCAGGTTTCACTACGGTCTGGGTTGCATTGGAGCTCTTGGTTTCCGCTTCATGTCTAACTGGACCGTTAGACGCCACGACTCGCCTAGGCATGTTCCATCGACACCCTCATTGTTCATTCACACTCCCTTCTCAAATTTGGTATGCTCACCGACTTTCCGTTCTCCCAACGCCATGTCGTACACAACCAGACATCGTGAGCCACACAACACCAACTTTCAGCACCCTCATATCGACTCGCCTCCACCAATGTATCACTTTGTGCAGGAGAATTGAAGGCCTCCCGCCGCCATACCAGCGTTGGTAGCCTCTTTTCCTCACCAGAAACCAGCGGGCCACCTTGTTTTCATGGTGCTTGGGCGATAAGCCACAACCCTGCAGATCACTCTGGCCGTAGATGAAGCGAACGCCGAATACGACACTGAAACTTGCCAGTTCAAAAGGGCATTGCCTTGCATCGCATCACCAGCTATTCCAGCTCCCCGACCAAGGCTTCTCACATCGGAAAGGGCAGCATTCCCTACCCCGAGCACGGCATTGGGTCGAAACCGGTAAGCTTCGTTACATACTCGGCTCTACTCATCGCCTGCAGACGTCCACGGGAGACGAAAGGGGCGCGAGTAGTCCAAGTCCCTTGTCACTTTGGAGAGACCGACAACGAGCGGGATTCTAATTTCTTACATGGGGATCGCAAACATGGCCGGTGAGTGGTCGACTCGGTTTCAGCGTAATAATTTCCGCCAACGTACCTAGCAGCCCGGATATCCAGCGAATACGCCAAATACCGGTACCCCAAGCTTCTTGCACTGGGCAGTCCAACAAGGCGCTTTGTCATTATTGTCAGCCGCAGAACTTATCAGAACTCTTGGACAGATGTCGTCATGGGCTCCGGAAACCCACGGGTGGCTCCCCATCCCCAGCTCAGCCCTGGATTTCTTATCACAATCATTGGCAAGCCCCATGAGCTTTAAGCCTGCGTTACTATTCATAGCACGCCGACCCATAAAATCTCCTCACTGTCTGAAATGAAGAGCGCTCTTTGACTGGTCAGCTGAGCACGGCGAGGTTCGGTGGGCTGTTGACGATCAGATGTTGATTCTCCCAGATCTGTGTCCATTGTCGACCAAGGTGCCCATATTCGGGCTCTGTAATCACCAATCCGCAGCGGCTCTGGCTGAGAAGAGTATTCAGGCTACATCTGGCAAATTTTGACATAAGAGGTTAGTAAGACTGGCATGCTGCAAGGGAGCTGTCGCCCGGCAAAGATTGGCTGGTCGGCTCGCATGGCAACAAGCACTCTTGCCGTCATCTCCTACTCCCATGTGCGCTTATGCGAGACCTGCAGCTCACCTTAATGCTCCCATACGACGATCTGTCTCCAACGAGGAACCTTTTGTTCGCGTCAATGTGCCTGTGCGGCAGACTTTACGCTCATCAGCTTTCATCGAACTATTCCTCGTTGCTAATTAAAGATCTTGAGCCAGATCCGGGCCTTCCTCTGTCCGATCACGGGAAAGCAGCGGCAAAGCAGCGACACTGGGCATGCATGCCCCCAAGACTTGTCTATGCAATACTGAGCCCCGAAGGTGAACCCACACTCAACTGATAGGCACTTTATCCTGCTATTTTCGGTCGCTTGGTAGGGGCATATTCTTCGCGCCCAAAAGCGCAGGAATTTGTGCCCTCTGGAGCATCCAAACGGCGTGAGAGCTTATTGTCAGACCGAGGTGTAAACACTCAATGGCTGACGTCTCTGGACCATTAGGATTCCATGGATTTCTAGCTTTCAGGCCGGGTAGAGCCCAGCGGGACACAAGAAGAGGTGACGTTTGCTGGCGTAAATACGGCCTCGGGAGGCTACGCCCTCGAGAGTACCGAGAAGACGCCTACTTCGCGCAGGAACTCTTCCCTGTGTCGAGATGTTTGCTTTGCCTCTCGGATTTTTAGGATCATTTTTCACCACGACATCTTGCGCATGATGTCGCTGACCGGCATCAGATCTCTAACGGGCAAGTCTCGGAAGCCGAAGGATGTGGCGAGGTCACTTCCATGCCGCGGGTGCCGCCCGCGGGTCGCGCGGCTGGGCCACCCCTTCAGAGTCGCGCGGATACCATGGTCTCTCGTCCCTTACCCCATACTCGACTTAGGCTCAAGATGGCTTTCGATGACACCTTGTGTCATGTCAATGGCCTGAACTGATGATGGGGGTAAAGTTGTTCGCGCACACACGCGTTTATCATAGCAAGGCACTGATCGAGAGGTGAATCCAAGCTGGGAGGAGGCCTCTGTGTCAGGCTCCCTGGGACTTACAGCACCGAGCCACCTGCAGAACCTGGCGTAATGGTACTTTCTGTCTCGCCGCCTCGTTGTGATCCTTTCCTTGTGCGGAGTTATAAGCATCTTTGTTGCGGGTTGGTGGTCTGCACACCAGACCATACACTACTCACTGTAGGCCCAGACTCTCACTGGACTCCGAGAGATCAAAGTTGGCTTGTTGTTTTCCAGTACATGAGGCTGTTTCCCGGCACCTGCTTATTTCCAGTTGGTGACACAAAGTCATCTGTGCCTCCTGAGAGTTTGACACACTCTTACTGAGCGGAATAGGCAGCTCTTCCCAGCACTCAGCTTACCACACGCGGCAAACCCTGCTTCATACAGCTGTCCTTCCAGTGTTGTTTGGTAGATTCAAGCAGACCCTACGCCGACCACAAGAGAGGCTTTTCCGGTTTCATGAAGACATCTCGGTGGGGCAGTACACCAGCTCGTTGAAGTTTCCCTCCCGGAACGGCAGGTCGAGACCCTCACAGACGTCGAGTTAACCCTACCGATACCTATGAATAGCGTTCTCTACGATGAAACAATCAGCAAGGTTGTTATCTCGCCTCCACCAGATATGCATCAACCGCCACGGTCTGCAAGCCTCGAACTCTAAGCCATGGCCGTAATGGGTGGCTAACCTAGCTGCCCCTGTCCCTTGTTCTGTAGGCTCTGGAGGGCTCCGCGGCCTTCGCTTCGGCAGACTTCATGCATGATTCGAAGTCTCGAAGGCGATTTGTCTTCGAGTTGATAGATCGACTGGTTCCAGAACTGCAGAACTGCACCAAAGGCCTGCTGATCTCTGATATCAGATCACGACAAGCTCTCTGTAACACGGTTTAGACCTGCAACGCAACGCTGATGTTGATTTGAGCTGCAGTCTCGACTCGCACCTCGCGGGAGCTGATGTAATATGTACATTGTTTCAAGGCGGTTCATGACCTCCCACGCATGGAAACCCCGCTCGTTTGCCACCCAGAGCCGAGGAGGTACCTACTGGCTCGGCTCGCTAGCTGCTGCTCGTGGCGAGGGCCTACTGTACTGTGGTACTTACGGCAGGCCCAGCAAACGGGAAATGAAGTATGCAAGCACTAGTATATTGCGACCTGCCCCGTCGCCACTCATCTGCATGGTACTAGTGTATGTGCAGGCAAGAACCGGTGGTGATCGAGGTGGGGTATAACACAGGTGACAAGAGTAGCCGTTGGGACTCCGATCATCGATGGTTGCACAGCACGTGGTTGACCCCCCCGGGCCAGTCAAGTTCCTATGCAACCCTCCAACTGGAAACCTGAAACATGAGATGCGCAGAAATACCTACTGCATACACCCATACATATGCATACACCCATACATATGCATACACCACCCTTCCGGCGCGGTGTTTCGACTTGCCCACCCTCGGTCTGGCATGGCCGGGTAGTACGGA
Organism: Anthostomella pinea; assembly: GCA_963556695.1. NCBI lineage: Eukaryota > Fungi > Ascomycota > Sordariomycetes > Xylariales > Xylariaceae > Anthostomella > Anthostomella pinea. Next base: position 4,421,277 of record CAUWAG010000020.1, on the reverse strand, counting down.
CGCATGCACGCAACACACCCTGCTGATGGACAACAGACACACAGACATGTTGAGACGATTAAACTTCGTGGAGTCGGGTCACCCCAGGCCACAGCTTCGTGTGCCTACAAGCGGTCTGATGCCATGCATGGGGTGCTCCGCACGTGGTCGTCTGACGATCTCTAAACTGAGAACAGGCGACGAATTCGGCTCTGCTATGGAGACTGACTTGAATTGTGGCCCTCGCGCAGAGGTTAGATTAGACGAGGCCTACCGGGTTCAGGGCGATCATCAAAAACACAGTTACTCCTTACCCCAGACAGACAGGGCAGACTGACGAGACAAGACGGGCAGAGATATGCTGGCTGCCAGGGGCCCAGGGGTGGCCAATGCCTCATCACCCGTCGATACTTGTGAGTACATGCCCTCCCATGCTCTCTCTCGCCTCTGGACCTGGCCTAGCGAATAATCCACTCACACCCCTCCCCCCTGTTCAGGTCCCCTGTTGATGTCTATATTTATCACTCGAGGGATCATCGATGCATATACTTTACATTGACGTAACTGTATTTACCAATATCGCGCACAACGATACCTGCTCTGGTCGTCCCCAGTCAGTACTAGCCTACCACTACTACCTACTAGTAGATGGAGGTGTGGGTTATACTGCAGCTCAACGGCACCGAGAAGAGGAAAGGGGTCTACCTTGACCGTTGGGAAGTACAGACCTCGCCATGCCACACCCTGGCCCCGTCCCCCGGACCACAATCCAGACTTATGGATGTACCTATATAGGCTGGTTCGTGCGCTCGCTAGTCAACGGTCTGCCATGTGGGCAGCAAGGTTCGTCTTCCTCCTCCATCATGAGCTTTACCGCGAGGAGAATAACGCCATGTCGATCAACGTCAGGTACTTTTCCTTCCGTCCCCGACCTGCGTAGTGCCTCTTCCTAATCTGTATCGCGACGGGGTCGGGCAGGAAGCCGTTACATCGTGCTAACTCTCCGCTACCGAACGGGCACGACGTCTTCCGGTTCGGCGGCGCAGGTTCCTCTTACCTATACAGAATTCACCAGGCAGCGACAATTCTGCCTGATCGGCCCATTCTTAGCACACCACGATCCATGGGGGACGACGTCGGCGCGGCGCGGATGATGATAATGATGATGCTGCTGACGATGGATCATGGTGAAGAGGGACCATGCACGAGATCACAGAGCTCCGCGGACCTTACTCCACCTTGCGTATGTACGCGGTGCTCTATATCGGGAAACTTCTCGAGCTCTCATCAACCGCGAAAAGCAAGAAGCGCGCCAAATCCTTCGTCAACCACGTTTTGGTACCCTCGTCGATCCTCCCATCCTCCCGCCGTCCCAAGCTTTCCCAGCCGGGTACCTGAATGAGCCCTACCTGGGCCGCATCTCGGACGCACCCAGCAGCGCACGACATCGGACACACAGACAGACGCGGGCGCGCTTGTTCAGCGCCCCTCTCTTTCTATCTTTCTTTCTATCTCTCTCTCTATCTCTATCCTTCCCTCGCGGGTCTTCTCCACGACCGGCCCCTCATCAGGATTCAGGCATAGCCTTTTCTGCTTTGCACTTGTGCGCGCTATATCTAAAGTACCTACCTACTAGACCCGCGGGTTGCCGGGTCCTAGTCTTGGTCCTTTTGGTAGACCCTAAGAACGGTAACTTTTCTCAGCCGCACTAGACGAGGGAAGCTAAATCCAGGTACCGGAACTTTCCTATACGTCTGCCTAGGTGAGATGGGAGCCGCGAATGAAGTCATAGCCATCGTCACTGTCAGCACTATCACGATTATCAACCTGGTAAGTTCGGCAGTCTGGCTGACTCTGCCGTACTACTTACCAGTAGTATTACCTAAAACCCCTTACGGGTATGATTCTTTCCCCAGTCAGGTACCACGCACTAGACATGGGGCTTTTGACCAGGGAGTTTTGTTCTGTAGAGCTATCTTTGTGGATACACTTGCTTGAATCAGGTAAAGCGTCGAAATACTACCTGACAGGGGGGAAAGACCTTTGTCTGTACCTATTTTTGTCTGACATCTCGTCCGGGGCCGGGCCGACAACGTGGCTGAGCGAGCAAAGTGAGTGGGTGAAGGAGTTGACGCGCAATGAAGGAAGGAACTTTAATCGTGCTGCCTGAGGTCGAGAAGCAGGTACGGGGTGCGTGTTCTCTGTTTGGGTTTCAGCTGAGCCATCTCGATGGGGATGCTGGGAAGGCTCATACGGGCCAGGTCAGTTGCTTCGGCGTCTGAGGTACCTTAGGTGGAAGCTGGACTACGGCGTTTCTCGTACTGCTATCCTATGCTGTGGTGTAGGTGGTGTGGTGTGGTGTCTTGCTGATGTGATAAGAATAGAAACGAGAAACTTGAAACATCTGTACGTACGACCCTGGATGCGGCGGGTTCTCTCGTAACCTCCGACGTGACTACCTAGATATTTATCTATACATACATCTCTACTTGGTCACATGCCTATTTTCGCTGCTGCCTTGACTCACACACACACCCACACACACACATACACACTCATCCAGACCCTGCTATGTACCGGCACTAGGGCCTTGCGGGATATACACTCACTGACATGCTAGGGTAGGGAAGTTTTGGTGAGTGTCGTCTGTCTGGTGGTGCTATAAACAGAAACAGGTGGCCTTTTGGCTATCTATCCGAGAGGGGAAATAGCACGCAATTGGGCCGTCCTTTTCTGAAAATAGAAACCGAATAGAGAGAGGCACGTAAGTGTATGACGACGTTTCACGGGAGTTGGAGCCGCAACAACGCCGCACGCTACAGTTATACGCCGCACGCCGCGGACAGGGGCTTAGGGAGCTAGGTTCATTGGTTCGAGGTTCGAGGTTGACTACCTTCCAAGTAGCTGATTGATTGAGTAATACGACTGACTTTATGGCACTGGTGCGTCAGGATCAGTGACGTAGGAGCAGACGGGGGGCGGCGTTGCGCCTTGCGCCGTTGCGGCGTCCATTGCGCCGTTGGCGGCGTTGGCGGAGTTGTGCTCTTAAGACAGGCTGCTGATGTGAGGCTTGCTTCGTTATACCTCACACAACATCACGTAGTTGCTGGTGGTGGTGAGGTGTTCCGTGGGAGGCTACCATAGGCAGTAGATTGCTGTATTTAGACAGTTCTCTTCGAAGGCGCTCTGGGCTACTGATAACATCATCGCGTCATGTTCATCAGATGTATCAATCAATGTCAAGCGAGTCTCGGCTTCGGTCCAGGCTCATGGGAGCAGTCTATCCGTAACTCGCGGATGTTCTATTTTAGGGCAACGCAGATTGAGCCATCTGTATCGCAAACACTCACCTCCCTACACAAAATTGGCCGTGAGAATCTGGAGATGTGGCAGACAGGATGATTCGGGATGGCACGAGATCGCTTGTTCAACATTTTGACCCCCGTCAGCTGAACCACTGCAGATCAGGGAGCTCAATATCAGCCATCATGTGGCGAGCGAATGAAGGCAGCGAATCTCTCGCCTACCCTCCTAACCCCTATCCTTCCACTTAGGGCCCACAACAGACGCCATAACATTACATTCACTATCTCTTAATAGCCCTTGATGCATGGTACTTCGGACAGACCATCTGCAAGTACCACCGTGACACTGCCCACCCTATCGCCAAGCCCGGGACTTGGTGGGAAGTGCCCATAGCGCCTCCATGTCTAACCAGACAGCAGCGCAGCTGTAGGATGTGACTGATACCCTATGAGGGTTCATCTGGGGATGAAGAGATGATCGAAGAACGACATTTATGCTGATACCTGGCGAGGCGCCTGGTTCAAGTATTGGCTACGTGCCCGACGTGATGAATGAATATGTCCTGCGCAGCTGCCTTGGGTGGAGGACAGACAGTAGGTGTCCGGGCATAGCTGCTTACCAGCACCCAAGGACTCGCAGTCAGTATATAGAGGGTTGGAATTAGTGCTGGTTCCGGTTGCGTGATAGTCTCTGTTGATTAAAGTAATGCCGTGGAGCAGCATCCTCAGCTCTCCCTAGAGTGCATAGAGCGGTGTTGAGCTGTACTCACCACGACGAATGAACACACGGTAATCAGGGCAGCACCAGCCTTATACCTAAAGAGCTGGCAATTCCAACTCCAGTCACTAGTTTCAAGCGTGGTGTGTTCGTTGTTCCGTGCATCGAGGTGAGTCGGTGCCTGCGAGCGGTTTCGGGCTGTGGTGATGGTTCGCAGTATAGGTATACAGCCCCTGATATTCCTCTTTAGGGGGCACTACGGCTTCACGTCTATTACTTTCGAAGCGCGCTCTATCTGGCCCTCGTTCTGCAATGAAACCACTGATGCTGTATTTGTATCGCTACTGGACGATGTCAGACATTCTCCTGGGGCATTGAGGGTGATGAAGCCCCGGCTGGACCGACAAGAAGAGCGTACGTCACTCTTGAGCATAGAGTGACTGACTGCAGAGCGGTGTCTTTCTGTTCAGTTATAAGTACAAGTACATTGCACGCACACACAAGACTCCATCGTCCACCAAACCCAATCAGCCCACACCCATCAACCGCCCAAGTCGCCATCCAGCCCCATCCATCCATCATCCAGAAACCCTCGGCCTCCTCCCCAGACGCGTATCGCAAACAACCGCAACCCTGACCTTCTTCCCCCGTCGCCTTACCACCTCATCCACAAACTCACCATTCCAACGCGCAACCCCCCAAACGAGCCAGTCTTGGCCCCGCAGCGCCAGGACCGGCTGCTCGGGGTCCAACGCCAGCTCCGCGTACGCCTCCCAAGCGCAGAACCCGTACGCGTCGCGCCTGAGGTTCCGCACCCGGGCCTCTTGCTCTCGGTCCGCGTCCCGCACGGATGAAGGCGCTGGGGAGAGCGGGGGTAGCGCGACGAAGAGCGCGCGCAGGCTGGGCAAGGCGTCGACGAACCTTAGGACATCCTCCGGCGCCACGGCGGCCGCGTTGAGCGGCGTGGCCATGACGGCCAGCTGGCGGGCCTCGGTGGCCCAGGAGGCTTGGGCCAGGGCTTGCAGGTCGGCGACGGCGATGCTGTCGTCGACGTAAACGAGGTCGGCGTGTCAGTTGACCCAGACGGCCGGGAGCTCCTCCGGGTGGCGGCCGATGTTGGAGTGGATGTCCGCGACCCGGAAGCGACGCCGGAAGCGACGCCAGCAGACCAGGGCGACGGCGTAGGCTTCGTGGTTGATCAGGGGCGGGTCTGGCAGTGGTGGTGGATCGCCGCATCTTGGGTGGTCGTCTGTTTCGATGTCCTGGCGGTCTAGCATCGCCTCCTCGAACCACGCCGCGGCTCCGGGACGGTACATTGCCCCGGAGTAGGGCTGGTCCCTCAACGTGTGCAGGTACGTGTGTTGTCGCAAGTTGCCCCGGCGGTTGAACCATTTCGGGCAGAATGAACATCTTATTTTCCCTTGCACAGCGCTGTGACAGGTACTGTGAGTGCTGTTAGCCATCCGTCGTCAACTCACGTACCGCGTGCATATCTTACATTTCGTGTTGCTCGAGGTGTCCCCGTTTCCTGTATGGTGGTCTGTCCAAGCATTCCAGGAAACCGCACATGTAGGGGGATGTCGGTCTGCGGGTAGGTATGCGGATAGACCGGTCTAACCACCCAGCCGGGTCTGCCAGCAGGTGGAAGCGAGGCGGTGGCAGCACATTATCCACGAAGTGGTACTCCGAGATCAGGAGTCGAATTTTGGGCGCAAGGTCGCCAAAGCGAGTAAACATCCGCGCTTCGGGCACAGGGTCCTTGCCTATCTCAACAGCAGCAGGCTCTCGTTAGCGTACGCTTTGGTGTCAACTTCGGTGTCCGCCCTGACTGCCTGTGCCGACGGAACCAGGACGTGCAACCCCGTTGCACTGTCATCCATGAGCGCGGGCGCGGCGTTCTTCCGATACTCTGGGATTTTCATGTCGGGTATTTCATCAGGGCCGTCAATGAGGCCGTCAATGACCATGTCTGGAGTGAGACTGCCGAAGAAGTTCATGACGACTTCGTTGAAGTCCGTATTCTCTCTGTGATCCATATCGGCGGATACTGTCCACGCTGTAGGCTGAAGGTCGAGGACCTACGTAGAAAAGTGATGGGAAAAGCATGCCCTTTTTGTGCGTGACGAGAGCTCGGTTCAATGTGAGACATTGGGGCTCATCCCTTGCTTCCCCAGCTAGTTGATGGACGGCTGGTTTCACAGGACTAGGCAACAGCACGAAGCCAAGCAAGGCTATAGGTGGAATATGCGATCTGAGAAAGCCGGCACGGTTGTATGACACCGTGACTGGCTTGCAGAGGAATCAGCTGTGATTCATTAATTTATATCTACATAGTATGCTAGCTAGCTAGCGAGCTGTCCTCTATCTTCTGCTTGATAACCCTATACCTTACCATCTGTTGGGCTCAGACGTAAGCTCAGCGACCTTGTCTCTCGCAAGATTATATCCTTGCCAACACCAAGTACAAGAGCACGTGGAGGTGCTTCTGCGAGGACCTTGCGTACTGCACTGTGGTTAGATGACGTATAGCTGGCAGTTATGCATTGGCAGGATGGTTGCTGCCGTCCCACCAATACTCCAGCATCCGTGGAATGTCATCGTCCATGTAGTCCCAACGCGCGGGCTTATCAAACTCAAGATCGGTTTGACTGGCTAGCTCACCGAGAGTATAAGCTTCCCATAACTCCTTTTTCTTCGCGCGACTTGATTTAGACAGTTGAACAAGCGTCGAACGCGCTGTGATGTCACTAATAGCCGACCACGGGCATAGGTACGGTAACGGGCACAGGCAGCACCCCTTTGTGTATCTATGTAATTGACCAGTATTAACGCCCGGACTGTAGCATGGGTGTGAGGGACTATGGTTGACAAATTGTAGGGGAATGAGGAATCATCCAGTAATTTCTCCAGCAAGCCACGCCTGGGACACGCACTGGACTTCGGTGATTTATGCCGTGAAATTGTTTTCGTGGGCGATTTACGGATGACTAACCTGTATCGCAATGCTGGACTTCGAACCACTGAAGCTGCGATCGTATGGCAAACCCTGTCGTAGAATTCGGCCCAATCACCGGAACCGTAGTCGCCCTGGTGTGAATAGGGGGCCCGGGGTCCGCGAGGATGTGCCACTTCGAAGCAGGCGTGCTCAAGGACGAAATCGGGCGTCGGCGGAGAAGCCACAGAAGTAACATCAAGGGGAAGTTTGCAAGTGATGCAATCACCTACTCGTCTGCCTTCTACGAGTTCCCTGCTGATGACATCTGAGGAGAGTAGTAAAGGTTCTGGAGGGGAATAGTTTCGTGGCTTATGAATGTGGTCCTGGGAAACATAGAAAATGCCTTGTTCCAAGAGATGCAGTTGACCGCCGCGGTTGTATAACAAGCTTGGAGGATAACTTGGATCGGGATGTCTGTAGCAATCGACAGGTGAACTGTTAGGTCGCCTTTGTGGAAAGTGCGATACTTGGTTTGAAATTTTGATTAGCTCCGGAACGCTTGTTTTAGTGTGATTGCTGGTTGACGCCTACCTCTTCGAACCCATTGTTTGACATCGCCGTCTCATCGTCCGACATGTTCTTCTCATCGTCCAACGTGTAAGTCTCATCCCAAGTAAATCCTTGGACTTCCGTGACATGTTTGGCGAGCTCCTCAAGCTTGCTGCCGTTCTGGACAATACTTTCCAGGTCGAAATCTGCCCAGTAGGCACGCTCCAGGAACTGTAGCGCGAAATCCCCGAAGATCAAGGCATCGCAACGGCCAAGGCAGCTGCGGAAAGAGATGGGATCGTCAAAAAAGGGCTTGAGTTTTTTGTTGATGTCCCACTCGACGAGTTGGAGGTGAGATCGCAGCTCCTTGCTCGTTTGGCATAGACGCAGGACCTCGAGAGTGTTCAGGTGCTTCATGAGTCGCTTTCGCACAGGCAAGTACTGGCTGGGGTGGAATAATCTGACGATTGGGCTTTGGGGCGTCGTCATCTCCATACGCTTGGCTGGAGGCTTACCCATGGTGGAGGTCTTTCGTCTTTGAATCGGAATAATAAAAAAGTTTTCCCGAGCAGAGAGGTCGCGAAGTGAACTAGGTGGCAATGTGGATGAGGCGGCAGAGTGAACGAGTTGGAGGAGGGGAATGGAAAAGATAAAGCAGTGCAAAAAATGCAGGACTGAACAAGATAGGGTCCAGGGAAGGGACGAGGCGGCAGAGTGGAAGAGGTGGCAGGTGCATAATACCACAAAACGACCAGGCAGGCCGTCAACGGAAAGAGCGTGCAGTGAATGCTCACCCTTCCGTGGTGCCATCCTACACAGTTGTTGGTAGAACAAATCGCCTCGTACAGGTAATTACGCGACTTGATATTCCAAGGCATCACAAGGAGGTAGGTAGCACCTCAACCACGCCACGGACAGTGTGGGCCAACAGTCAACACAACCGCTTCTAACAGCTGGCAGCATTCAGCTGGGCAACCACAAGTATGTCTGCAGTATCCCCACTAGTAAGAAAGAGTATCTATACTCTTTAATTAATAACTAGGCGGATAGCAATCGTATAAGCATAAAACACAGGAAAGGTTGTAGTTTTTTCCCCGTAAAATATTAAGAATGTATGTAAGTATTGTTTTGATCTTTTAGTATTTTATCTAAGAGATGGTTTGAACGGCGACAAACGGAATGGGAGTTTAACGAAAGCAAGCGCTAGTAAGATTAGAACCTACTTCCGTATATATGTCTTGTTATGTGTGTTGGTTTGTCTCCTAGTTAGTCATGAGGGCCGTACGGCTGGGTGGTATAAAGGTTATGGTAGTACCAGGCTGCCAGGGCAACTCGAGATCAGGACGATACATGGGCCCAGCCTCAAGTACCCGTCGTATTCTTTGCTCCCCGAGGCTGATCGACGACGATGCCGACACGACCTTGGCTGCCTATCTAGCTACCTCCCAGCTTCCACCCGGGGGCTCATCCAAAGGTAAAGTTTAGAGATAAAAAATAGCACAGAGAAAGACCACTTCATCGACAGTTCCCACACGCTGGCATACACAATGGTAAGGGACACCGAACCCGCTGAACCTAATAGTGCTAAATGGAATACACTGGAAACCCTGATACCCTCGCCCTGACTGAGAACAAGTGGGTTCGAATCCTGCTACGGCCCCCTTTCTGACCCGGCTTGTGCGAGTCGACAACCAGTACACGACAGTGGAGAGGCCCCATTATCGCAGAGCCCGATAGCCAAGCAGCTTGTCTCCATAATACCCACTCCTGCGAGGTTTTTCCCCTTGTGGTTTCCCTCGCCAGCAGATAATAAACACCTGCTTCATCCACAAATACGACATATATCAAACGGCTACTGGAACGATATGTACACCAGAGGACTGAGGTCCACTAGGTCGCTTTGTCACTGGACAGGAGGTTTTTCTGACGGAATCATGCTTGGATATTGACTAAAACCATCTGGTCACTTCAGGTTGGTACCGCTACAGCGAGGATGGGCTCGTGCGCGGATCTGAATGTATCTAGACTGACACCTCTACAACCTTGCGATGCAATGGCTCTGGGAGGCGTGGTTTGCCCTGTTGAGGGACTGCACCCACGATAAATAAAATCAATCAATCAATCAATCCCTCGCCCTGACTGAGGTTTGAACAGGTCGGCTTCGGTAGCCACCAATGTATGTAGCTAGCATACACATCGCGGACCGCTTGCTAGTCACATCGTCCTTGAGACTTTGGTGGACTCGCTGCTACGCAGCTTCCCATAGCTGTCAAAGACTGCAATCAACCAACTTAATCAATACGCCCCTGGAAGTAGACAATCAGATGCGGCTTGCGGACTGGATAAGCCCAGGAGAAACTCCTTGTATACCTGGCCGACGAAAGGGGTTTGTTGAGACGAGTGATGCTAACACGCACCCCTGAATCGTAGAGTCGGCCCCCTGAGGTCAAGTAGGGTTACAGCAACTATTGCACAGCCTAGAGAGAGGCAAATCCAAGCATTTCATCAGCAACACTCATATGAACACTAGCTATTACCATAAGCTACTTTCGTGCCAAAACGTACTTTCAACTACAGTCCTATCTTCGTGTGCACTTGGTATTGTCTTCTCCGATCCGGTCTGTTACCATCGAAGCACCGACCCGTGTTTCTGTTTCAGTTTGTACCTCCACAATAAGATAACCGACTTCTCACCCGGTCTACGCCCCTATGTGGTTTTCTTCCTCCGAGCTACCAATGGTTACTTATCAGTTCACAACTCAGAAACCTGCAGTCCTTCTCTCAATCCCTCAACCTTCAGCTCCTCGCCGGTGCAGCGTGCATAGATATCCTTGACATCATCCGTGGTGGTCTCGAAGTGCGATGTAGCATCGTAGCTCTTCGAAATGAAGATGTTCTCTTTTTTGCCGTCTGTGATGGGCTCGTAAAGCGGGATAGGGGCGCCCTATTGACTCAATCAGTATGGTGTATAAAACATCGCAACTTGATGGATGTTCTCTTACCATGAATTGCTCCTCGATCCTTCCCAGACGGTCCAGACCAGGTTGCAGCTCCAAGTGATGGTTGGCAGATGACTCAGCGATGGTAGATACGATGGCGATGTAATATCCCTTGGGGCACACATTGTGCGCCGAGGAGACGCAGGCGACGTAGATATCTGATCTTACGTTAGCTTCACCCCCATCCAGGGACCCCTTATCTAGCACTCACCGTTCTTACGCCCAACCTGGGACTGGGGGATGATCAACTGGCAAGAATCGTTCTCGTTCGTGCCAGCCAGGGGGTGCTTGAGCACGCAGATAGCCTTGAGGACATGTCCAACAACTTTTACCTTGTCGGGGAAGTACGACGGGTCACCCAAGATCATCTTGGCCTTGGTTTCAAACTTCATCTCGGGCTCGATGCCGGTCATTGTTGCCTTGATGCCCACGGCCTTGTCTCCTTCGTATTGAATCTCGTCCACTTGCGTGTTGAGCATGTAGGTACCACCGTAGATAGCCGAGAGACGGGCGAAACCCTGGGGCAGCTCGCCCAGACCGTACAGAGGGTAGATGTACGGCGACTTGCCGTATCTTGACACAGAGTTTCCGTACAAGCGGATACGCTCAATGGCCTCAGGAGCTTGGCCTGGCGCGTCGATGTGGCTGTCGGTCAGGTACAGGGCCATAGCATGGCCGATGAAGTCCCGAGTACCCGCCTCCAGACCGAACTTGTCGTAGACCTCCTTCATGGTGCATTTGCTCAAGTCGAAACCTAACCATGAAGAAGTCAGATCACAAGCATCTTGTACAGCCCCTATTGACGCCTCTGATAACCCATTTGTATCACTCACCCTTGTGTGTAGCGGGATCGTTGTGGTCGAAAGTGCCAACCCATTCGATGAAGCTCTTCATGCGGCGCTTCTCAAAGATGCCCATGAGGGGCGACTTCAGGGCCTCGCCGGCATCGGCGGGTACCTTGGCGATGGTGGCCTTGGGGCCGGAGCTCTGTTGGACGTAGCTGCCGGCGACCTGCTTGAACTCGAGGTAGCGGGTGACGTCGGTGGACACGAGGATGTTGGTCAGTTCGCCAGACGACATCAGGAGCTTGGGCACCAGGTCGATATTCCAGTCGTTGGCCCGGCCGTACTTCTTCCATGGCTCATCACCCTGTGCGTAGTTGCCGTACTTCTTGAACAGCTGTATCGATCGGTGGTCAGTTGTCAGTTATAGGCGGGGTCGTAGGTTCCGGTCAGGAGGGCTACGGGGGTAGGTATGTACCGTCTCGAGGTTTACGGAGGCAGCCTCTCTGTAGCAGAAGTTGCGTTAGCATCACAATAGCTGCTACTGGGGAGTGAACGGACTGGAAAGGGGGGCCAAAATGAGCTGTGTAGATACGCACCCTCCATAGTGGTCATTTCGGTCGATGTGCAGCACCTTCTTGCCCTTGACACTCAGGACACTGCAGGATAGCCATCAGTAAATACGAACGATGAGTCGATCGGCTGTTTGCATACCCAGAGAGGATACACTCGGTCAAACCTGTGGCACGTCAGGGTCTCGGGAGCTTCACGACAGACAACAGGACGGATATCAGATTGCGGGGCATAGAGGGGGCCATACCGGTGCCCAGGACAACGACATCGTACTCTTTGGCGATCTCGTCCATGGTGGGCGGTTACTAGGCAGTGTGTTTCTCGTAGGAAATGGGGAGGTAGAGAATTGACTCCAGGTCAAGCAGCAAAGAAGAGTATCGGTGAGAGGAGACAGGCGGCAGATTGTGGTGGTGGTGGTGGATATTTGGTGTTTCTGGTTGCGAGCCTCGAAATGCTACCTACCGGTACTGACCCCAAAAGCTGCGACCAATGAGCGCCGGGCCCCCCGCAGTCCGTCGCCCGCCGTCCGCCGTCATCATGCAGCCAGCAAGCAGCAGCTCTTGCTATCTGGCAACCCCTGGACCTCTCTCGACATATCAATGTCAAGGGCGGATTAACAGTAACAGCCTTTGCTGCTTTGTGTGTTGCACTTAATTCGTTTTCAAGGGTTGCCTTTGTTAACGGGATCAGGTTATGAGATCATACAACATGGCATATAGCCCCTAAGCTCTGAGTGTGGCGATACCAATAGGCCCGAGTATAATTATTGTATTTACATAGCTCTGATGTCTGGGAGCATCTTTCTATCTATATCGTAACAGCTGGTCTTTCGACATTGGAGCCGCGCTTTGACCTCGCTCCAAGCAGAATGTACATGTGACCCATTGATCATCTATCCCAGGGGCCTCGCTGGTGACTGGGGGCTGTCGGTATCTTTCGGCGGCATGGTGGACGGGTCGACCCCTTGGGGCTGTGTCGTTGAAGGCTCTGTCAACGGTTCCGCCTCTGCGCCTCCTCCAGCTATCTGTTGCCGTGTCCCTTCGCCAGCCTCAACCTGCTCAGGGGCACTTTCATACATCGCCGGGTCCAGATAATCGCTTGGGGTGTAGGCGTTTCCTATAGCACTGAGATTGACCTCGGGGTCTGCTTCACCCAGCTTCCTCGCATCCTCCCATAGGTAGTACCGCTCGGTCAGGGTGTGCTTGATTGCCTTCATGGTCTTGCGGACCTATCCACGTCACATCAGTTAGCTCGAACGAGACGGTATACCATACTGGTATGTTTCAGCACCAGAAACTTACCTCTGCCAGCCTCTCAGCCGTCTCTTCCGTGCCGGTCTTCAGCTGCATGCGGCTCCTCTCCTTGCGCGCCGTGGCGATGCGGTTCTGCTCCTTGACGCACACCCACCACAGCCTGTGCAGGTCGTCCCAGCTCTTATGGCGCAGCTCCTCGACACTCCACCCACGGCCGTGGTCGGCCTCCTCGTCGGGCTTCAGCAGCAGGTTTTCCTGGTCGTAGAAGAAGTCCCACAGCCCGTGGTTCGGGTCGACCTTGATCTCAGGCTTGAAGTCCGCCGGCTGCGGTACCTCCGACTTGTCTATGTTCATGCGGAACCGCGGGCCCGACCGGTATATGCTGCTCAGTCCGCGCAGCCGGTTGCCGTCGCGCCGTGGCCGCCGCATGCTTCGCTCGGGCGTTGTCGAGAAGGGGCAGCGGCTCTGCACAGAGCTTGCTGTTGGGAGGATGGCGAGGGAGGATATGTTGGCGTTGGAAAATAACCGCGTGTAATTGATAGTCCGGCCTATTACAGGCCGGATTGATGTCGGTGTCGCCATTAATGAGATGATGCCACCCGTGGCAGTAGTTACACAGCTCAAGCAGATCACCAAGGAGGTATCTTCAATTGATGGATCGCGAGCTCCAGCGCGATCATTGAATTTTTGGGGTTAATCCGAGAGAAGAAATTCCACGGTGGCTAAGCTGCAGGGGTGCCAGTTTCAGCTGGTGTGGCTGCGACTAATCTCGCTCTTTGCATATCACAATATCCGAGCATCACGAAGTCATCATTGCATAAGCCCAGTAGTCAGCGATCACGCTGAACTGGATGGTCAAAGTAAAAAATGTATGGCTGAGCATGCTCTGAAGTGTAAGTCCATCGTGATCCAAGCGCTCAAGAAACAACCTGTTTTGTTATACGCTACGTCTTAGAGTAGTACAAAATGCCGCAGGCAAATAGTTAGGTTCGCCGTCCGCGTCGTGGACTCGTGAGCAAACCACACGGTCTCGAGAGCTGGAAGAAGACTGTGTCACCTTGGCTATTGAACTGGCTCGTCTGCTACAATGGTGCATCTCGAAGCTCTTGCCTTTGGGATACCCTTATACCCGTATAGCAACATGGAGAGGGTGAGAAATCAGCTCAAGTTCCCTAGTACGGCCACCTTCTTGTCGATGAACAAGCCCTCGCGGTGCCCAGCTTCAAGAGTCCAGCATGTTAAGACGATGCAATGGTTGCAAATATGCAGTCCAGTTCTTTTGATTTCCCTATGCTTGTTCTCTTCGCTAGGATCGTGTTGAAACAGATCCGTAAAGGGTGCAGGCAGAGCCACTTGGACCAGAGTCCTTGTCTTGATCATATTCTCTTCGTCTTGCTGAAGCCGCAGGACGGCAACCAACCATTGGAAACTGATTGCAAGCTTTCTGATGGTATAGAGCCCTATTCTTGTGTCGTTGCTTTCATTCCTATCATGCGCATCTTCTATATGTGTTTGTAAACCCCCTTTTCCCGCTCGACCGTCTCGCACTTTGCATACCAAACCAAGATCTCCCTTCCGGCTTAGAGACAGTGATCCGTTGTATCAAGTCCAAAAGTACTGTGATATCCGTGTAGTATCCAACCATGTACCCGACGTTTGTGCAACTAGCTCGAGGCTCGAGAATGGTCGTGGAATCGTACATCGTTCCGTCGGAAAGCGCGTCTGGCTATCTTAGCTACAGGTTCCCAGCGAGGTAATCTTCGAGTTGATGGGGCCAAGCTCCCAGCGAATACCGCGTGGACATCGGGCGTCACAAAGAATCACAAGACTGGTAGATGTCTCTTCGACTAAATGCGGTTCGGGAAAACCGTACGGCTACACAGTCTCGGCAGTGCGTTCGTCTCGAGTCGATCCTAAGCTCGGAGAGCGAATAGCGCGCAAGAGAAAACAACAAAATGAAACAGTCACGATGAGCTCCGGCTTCCCAAGTACAAGCATTGTAAATAGAGTTGGAATTACGACAAAAGCCGGATGGACAGAAGAGTCAAGAGTCAAGTAGTCTCGCACACCAGCTTACCAGTGGAGAAGACGGGGACCCGCGAAGACAAAAGCGATTCATAAAAACCCGCATCACTCGTGCTTTCGACCCCCTTCTTCCCGTGTTCCCCAGAAGCGACCGTCAGAAAAAGAACCCGCTTTCCCCAAATATCAAGCTTCGACAGCGGCTCTGATGATGGAGTCATGGGGCGGGAGAACCGACGGGTATGGGGGCATATGGGGACGACACAGCAAAGAGAGGAGACAAGACCAGAGCTATCTACTACCAGCACACTACCGCACCATCTCCATACATAACCATCTCCAGCTCCCGTTTTGTCGGCACAGCTTCTGGAGACTGGAGACAGAAGACACATCTTGAGGGCTCCCCATAATCAGCCGTCCTGCCTTGTGGGGAGTCTAGGTTTTGCGGCTGAATAGGCATGACAACCACAAGAACAACTGGGAATATCAAAGACCACGAAAACAACAAGAATAATAATGACAAGCTACGATCTATCATCTCCCCTCTCGAAGTTATCCTGCTGCCTGCCGGCGACCTCCGCCACTAGTTATGCTAACAAGCAAGCAGCAACACAGAAACTCGCACTCACCGCATCCCGCACCAAGGCCTTCCCAGTCAGCAGCAGCAGCAGCAGCACATGACAAACATCTCACTCATCAGAACTGTTGAGCCAAACCGCGGCCGCGATCCCAACACAGCTAGAGTCGCGAGGAGCAGGAAGGGATTCCTCTGTTCTGACGAGCGAGCCGCCGGCCGCGCAAGGCCATTTCGCACAGACAAGAAGTATCTCTACATCGTCAAGCACAGACACCCGCCCACGAACCGTTTCGTTTTCACGATGCATCGTCAGGTCTGTCCGTCTACCGTAGACACACAGTCTGAATTTTGAAAGGCGGCTACCCGACACCCGACCCACCCATCCAAACCACCAAACTAGACAGAGCCCGCCGCCCCGAGATGCGCCGAGTCGGCCCCAGTCCAAGCTCGCTAGCCCCGTTTCCAACAATTCGCGAGTCCGGGATGGGATATGCGTGGCCGGGCTATTGCGTATACTAGTATATATGCGAGTATGGATCCCAGATCCCGGATGAGATGGACGGTGAGGGGCACGCCAGCGGGCAGAGAGTGAGGCAGACGCACACACACAGATAGACGGAAAGACTACCGTGTAGAAACCCAAGGAATCACCTGGGACACCAGGCGCACCTGACGATAGCCCGGCCACGGCCCAATAACGAGGCAGTTCGCGGGTTCAGGTAACGCGATCTGACAGCGAGCTACCTGTGTGTGTTGGGCAACATGGGTGCAGGAACCTGCATAGAGACGTCAAGGACAGGCAGTCCTCATGCTGTCATCAGGTAGCGAGGGGTTCGGCACACGGTCCCTTGGTTGATAATAGCGTCAGGTCAGGCCAGGCCAGGCCAGCTCAGCTCGCATACGCCGCCGCAGGCACAACACACCAATACACACGACAGGCAGCATGATGAATCCCACGCCTGGACCCTGAACTTCCGGCAGGCAAATGCCGGGACGAAAGCTTGATACGTACGGACATTCCTCCGGCTGAACACAAGGGCTTACACATATGGCTGGGATGGACATTGGATGGTGCTCATGTGATGTGATTGATGTCGTACAGTAGCATCAACTGCGCGCTATCCCGGTCGGGTTAGAGGTTCTGCTTTTGGTTCTGCTTCTTCAGCTGTATACAAAGCATCGTACGTGTAACGCGAGGTAGGAGAGGGCAGGCAGGGGAGATATCTCCACCTCCCGGTAGATAATTCGGAACGTGGATGCTGTCCCAGCGTGCCTGCCAGCGCGTCTAATCATTATTGTTATGCGGAGCAGTCAACCGGCCGGCAGGCAGGAAACTGTGGAACAGAGTATGCCGTTTCACGTTTTCCTGGGCGGCTGTCACTGAGAACCTTGTTAGCTGCTTCCGGGCTTTGCTTTCTGCCTTTTCGTAGTCTGAGATCGTCAGTCCTGCGACGATGTGCGGCCGATTGTCTGTCGGTGATTGCCCGACGCAACTTGCCGTAATGGTCAACACTACACACACCCGAGACGAATGAGACATCGTGAGGATATCGCTGAATCGTTACGACCACCGTGTTTTGTTACGTGAACCTCCGGCGAGCTCGCAAGGAGACCCTTGATTCAGTTTGACGCGCTGGTAGCAGCGGAGGATCTGACGCGTGATGGATATAAAAAGCATCAACAACATCGAAGATACCAAGACGCCATCCTCAGCGGATGTTTGCGGAGAACGAACCGACAAATTTGCGTTAACAGGATCAAGCCTGTTCCTCCACTGAAGCCTGATAGTATCGGATAGTCTCAACCGACGTTGCCTCTAACGGATCCTGCCTGCCGGTAGTTTGTCAAGATCTGTCGGAGAAATTCCGACATCCTTCAGCAGACCGACGTTGTTGTTTTGGGTTTGGCTCTGCCAATAGGTACGGTCTGGAAGCCTGCCGATGGCTTCAGAGTGGTTTTCCATAGACGGAAAAGCACAGGCTACCTCGTATGCTGGATCAACGCCTGCAGGGCCTAGTCAAATCCCGATGAACCCTTATTAGAAGGATAATCGGCCCTGAAGCCCTTGGCAGATTCGATGTCTACGATGTTTACCCAAAGGCAATGCAGCTTGGATCGGATCCAGGGCTGAAGGCAACTAACTGTGCAGGGCAAAGACAGTTCACGAACGAGTCGTGTGAAAGTCTGGAGTGCGGAAACGTACGGTCTGTGTTCCACACACTCACTTCGGTCGACTTGCTCGTGGTCAGCGGTGAGCAGGACATGACTCGAGCAAATCCCGAAAAGGCCGGGGGATGCCACCACACCCCAGTACATCATACCGCCACAATACGTGTGGTAACAGTTCGTGACCACCACAGGCTTGTCTTCGAAAATATTACCGCGTCACAAGCGCAAGCACACAAGCGGTGGCCGTTTGGAATTACTTGTGACCTTTGTGAGGCCGCGGCTGTTTGTGAAGATTGACTTGGAAGTTGATAGGTCAGACCTCGAATTCCACTGCAGGATCATAGGCAGTAGTCGACTCCTACAGAATCCATGGCTACGTTCGAGAAGCATTCCTCCGCTTCTGATCCTTGAGCTAAAATCAGCCGCTCAGCCTCAAAGGATGAGATTATCTTTTGGATCTTGTCAACTAAGATCTCGACTATTTTGAGAGAGCGTGACGTGTTGCTGTGTGTATAGCTGGAGCTTGGTATAGCAAGTTGTTGCTTGGGCAGGATGGAGGCTCGACACGAGCGGGCTGGGCGACGTAGCAATCATTTATAGGCCGATATGCATAAATTGAGGAGAAGTTGCGTAGCCGATCCACTTGCGGTTTAGACAGCTGGACGAAACATATCAAACTGCAGCGCATAGCGAATATGGTCAGGATCTTCTGCAGAGGTTGGGGTTGCGGCTTGCCCAAACTGGAAGCCCGGTTGTTATTAATCTCTGGGACTCAGACGGGACATCAGGTGTTCCCTGGAACGTCAAGACGTGTCAGTTGAAGGTTGCCCTGATGTCAGACCGACATGTAGACAAGCGAGATGTACTGGCCTGCAGCATGTAGAAACCGTGTGCTGGAGACCAGAGCAAGTTGTGCGTGAGCGGTCTGTTCAGTCATTATTTCCCGACTTGTCATCTTGGTGCGCCTGCAGTCGAGTCCGATCCTGGAGCTGGGCTTCCTTGGCTGGCTTTGGTGCTGCTGCTGCTGCTGCTGCTGAAATTGCTGAAATTGCATCGAGAGCGTTGTCCAGGAGCAAGCTGATGAGATGACAGTGCAAAAAGTGACGAGCATGCCGGCGGCACAGCGTCGGTGACAGGTCGTCTGGCCTTGCCCGAGTCCGGCAAGCTTCGCCGAAAGTATTTTCTAGTCAGCATGTGCGACGAGGTTGACTCGCACTCTTGTGAGGCGCTGCGGCCCTTGCGACGTGATGTGGGAGGAAACGCTGATAAGTTATTCCCGGAAATGAAGCAGCGGGAATAGGCCACGACGTTCAGTTCAGTCTCGGTGCGAAGACGGAGGCGGGATGACCAAAAAGTGGTCAGATTCACACGAGGTAAGAAGACGAAATAGTCGCCATGTAATGATGATTTGCTGAGAAACAAATTGCAACGGTTGCACACGACGATGGCGAGCAGATGCCCATGATAGTATAATAGGCTCTCGGTGGAAGCTCGGCCAGGACTGTCTGGTTAATCATGATGCAAGATTCCTGTCCTGCTTGGAGACTTCGACCCCCAAGCTGACCGCTAGAACGGGGCGTACCAGTACAAAACAAGTGCATGTACTGTATTGGGAGTCTGATTCCGCACCGTAGACCGCAGGGGCTAGCACGTTAAGCTCAGTTGGGTATCTTCCGCAGCGCTAAGAGAGGCGATCTCTACCCTGATGTAGCCTAGACTGACTGAGACCCTGCGGCTTGGCGCCTAGGGTTGAAAGCTAGGGGTGTTGCAGGATGACGTTGAGCTCTTGTCGCCGACCGAAGCAGCTACCTCTGTGTACTGTGTACCTTAGTCACGCGTCAAGAGTTTATGTCGTCTGGCGCTCTGTAGTAAGTTGCTGATTATTCAGTCAGGTCGGTAAGCGAACAAGATGGTCGAAACTAATGCCGAAGGTTGACATTATGTAGTGTGATGCAGCATACGACCGCAATCGTCTCGTGAAGCTCTCGTGGGCCGCCGTTGCTTATAACATGTGGCATGTGGAGATTCTCTTCATAAGATTCCACACCTCCTCAATGGATTATCCCTGATCCATGCTTGAGTGGGCAGATGGGTACTTGTGCAATGCAGCGATATTCTTGAAAGCGCCACAGACCCGCAGTCGACTGCTTTTCGGGTCAGCGAGCCAGATACCATATTGGGCATACAATTGGCTCACGATACAAGTCAGGTTGATGTGCAGATGTCTATGCATGAATGTAACTTCAACGTAGTAGTAGTAGTAGTAGTAGTTGCATATCTCTCTTGCATACAGTTAGTTCATAGACATATCGACAGCATTTTCAAAGCTTGAGCATTGCTGCTCCGCAAGGAGTTAAACATGGACACTGATACTGATGGCTTGTGCATGAAACCACAATAGTCTCGACAACCGATCAACGGCATCCGAGTAAACTGCCGTACTGCCGGTAGGAGATCCTGAATACCTATTTAAAGCAGTGGTTACGTACAGATATAGAGTATGCTAACCACGTACTGCCCATACCTACCTATCGATGCAGCCTGGCAGGTTTGTAGGTGCCTACATAGAAGGATTCGCCAACTTTCGTTTATTTATTACCATGTTACAAAAGGTCCAAAAGGAGGGGCACCCGCTTAGAATAGACGAGCAACCTGGCATCGCGTCGTACGTCGAAGAGACGTTAACTGACAGACTCGATAGTAGAGTGATGCTGACATGCTGTCGCTCGTCACAATCTATATAAACCATGCAGATGTGCGGTGCGAGGGTGATGCCCGCCGGATGCCATGTGCGAGGTGGAGCCCGGCCGTTGAAGGTTGAGGAGTCGACTCCTCCTCTGAGCCGCATCTTGGACCCCGTCCGTAGAACGTCGGTGGAAGGAATGGAGACATCTGATGGCGGTTACACAGGATGGGTTCAGATCCCGTCCGTCCACCTTTTGGAGGCTGAGAAAGGCAGCGGCGCCGCAGTGGCCGTGTCGCCGCGTGTCCACAGGTAGGTAAGGTAGTTTTGCGCCGCCAACCCGTGGCAGTGGTTGTGGATTTGGGGTCCTATTCCCAGGCCTGGGATCACCTTCAGGGTCCCGACTGCCACGGTCGAATCCACTCTTCTAGTCAGATCAATCATCAGGCGTATTCTTGTTTCTATGGCCCACTCCACAAGGTTAGCGGGGGCAATGGTACTCGTGTCCCTCGTGTCAGGATGCGACGGATTCGTGGTTTTGAACTTTTGACGACCTGAACCTGTCTCGCCTGTCTGTCTGTCTAGCGAATCCAAGAGACAGACTAGGTACCTCCCGGCGATGCCTCGTTCCAGGAAATCGGATCTGGCGCTAGCAGCACTGTCGCCGTCACATTCCCAGTTTGTAGACCGACTTCCTTCCTTCATTGTGACTGCGGTCTTTTTTTGGCTCGTCAAATGGCAGAGATCAGGATCCTGCTCAGGCTGAGGCAGCGAACAATTGCCACGCTAGAGCACCTCATCGGCAGAGGTTGCCGGCAGGAGTTTCAGCTGCCAATACAGGAAACACTGAGGATCCTTTTCATCTTGCGTTTCCAACGGAGCATGTCGACAAGGGATACTGCCTGGCGACTTTCGGCATGTATTTTTGGCCTGATCGTCCCTCGTCCCTCGTAGAGTCGAGCGAACTCGCGAAGGAATCAGCTGAGCAGACAGTGACGACCCCTCTTGGCATCCAGCTAGGGCGTCTAGTGACGACCCCGGGGCCAAGCTAGAGAGCATCTTGACCGTTTTGGGACTGTTTCGTTTGACTCAGGGGTCAGGCTTGCGTGTCGTGTTCCTGAATCGATGCTGGCCTCGAACGTTTTTTTTATCATTCTGTAACACGCTCTATCGCTATGCCTTTCAGAGGTGCATCGTCTGCTCGCACGGTCTCGCTCATCAGTCCATCATGATGTTACGAATGCATAGTTCATACCATTGGATCAGTGACTCTGATGGCTGTTGAGTTGCTACTCACGTAATAGCGTCCGGCCACGCCAGGAAACCAGAAAATCATCGTTACTTTCCAAGCCAGCTTAAAGTCAAAGCTGACATGATGACAGCACACGAACGGATCCTTGGCTGCGCCGGTAGGTAGCTTGGCTTGGTGAGCAACCAGCGAGGAGTGTATCATCGGTCAGTGTTCACACAGAAGCCAAGGATAAGGTATATGATCATCGGGCTCTCCTGCCGCATGCATGTTGATGGCTGCAAATAACCTTGGTTGTACGATCAGTGAACCCGGTTATAGGAGGGCTCTTGAAAAGGCCTTGCATGAAATGTTGCAGTCCAGCACAGAAGCAATGAATGAGCAGAGCGTGACCACCGTGAAGATGGTATCAGGCCTGTACACGAACGATAGGACCATGCATCGCGACCTGACGTCGAAAGCTTCCCTGACTCGTACTCCATGCCAAGTAGGCTGTTGCGACCCATCCAAGAACGCGGCTCACGCTGAGTCACGCATCGCGGATATAGTGGTATAGTACCACGGATATGTTCCTATGCTGCACACCCGGCAAAGTCCGGCAGGTTTCGCCGTGCAGGGTTGGGGGTCCCCAAGCATGTTGACGATATCCGAACTGCAAGAGGCTGGCTGGGACTTTGGTTAGCGTAGTTCACGGCTAAATCATGCCGTTAGACGAAGGATGAAGGATGCCTCTCATCGAGTCGCATCATAACCAACCAACGAACCAATCACTCCGCCACTCAAGCGAGCATGTTTGATAATAGATGTAGCCCCGATCGGCTATGCCATGACTTGCCGTTCGGAAACGGCACCATCCCACGCAGCAAACAAGCAGACAAGCTGGTGATTGTGAACGTGCGGCTTACCAAGCAACACATGCGGCAGCACCGAGAAACGGAGACAATCTCATTGGGCGGTCTAGAGTTATTCGTGTCGGTTTTAACCACGACAATGCATCACATGATCACCGGCGCTGTAGGGGCGATGTCACGATTCGACGAAAGGAATGAAGCGTGGAAGGGTTGAAGGGCCGAACGAAACGCACGGAACTAGCCGGATATAATAAAATTGCAAGGCAATGCCACTCTTCTATACCAGAATACCACACCGTATGCGTTTGGATGGCAAGATGAGTGGCAGGCGGTTCGCTACTGGTTTATTGCAGGTGATCATGGATCATGGTTCATCCAGATTGGGGTCTCCTTGGACTCGACGGTGAATTCCTGCAGGATCTATCATCACACAATGCCGCCGACTTTAATAGCTGCTCGCAACTCCCTCCTGGCGTTCCCTGGCGAAATCGAAACAGTGCAGTCTCATCTTACTTACAAGCGTACTCGACACGTAAGTTGATTTGAGGGCGAGGCAAGTGTTGATTGTTCAGTTGGAGTAATAAGAACGGTTGACGACGACGGTTGCGTCGTAGTCGTATGTAGTCGCAGTCGTGGTGTGTCTTAAGGCGGCATCGGGGAAGCGGTCCTATCAAGAGCGAGAACAAGCACAATTGCGGGATCAAGTACTCCCCATTCAGAAACAACCACAACTGTGTCCATGTCGACATTCGACGATACTCGGCAGTCTTCTGGACAATGGATGAGCATCAAGAACAACCAAAGGTACCCCCACGACGGACTGCGCAGGGGGTTCAGGAAGAGTGTAATGGTACGGTGCCGAGCAGCAGGCACGCTAGGTACTGTGTACTCCTTGGAAGTTGGAGGTTGGTGAGGCTGGTAGCAGACCTGGTCTGGTGATAGGTGCATCTGTATCTCCTCGCTCAGATATGCCTAGCCACTCCGTCGCATGCGCCCGTGCGTGATTGCGAGGCTACGTGCTCCGTCTCTGTCTGCAGCATCGCAGCCAATCCAAACTCGAACTCACCGCCGGGGGTACCTGACCTCCTAACTCGCGGGCGACCAACCTGGCCTTCGTGCATCTTGTCCTCATACCTTGGGTTGGGTACACCCACGCGCATTCAACAACACATGCCTACCAGCTTGACCGTTTTGCTTACATCTACCAATATCCTGCCTTTGAGCAGCAGCCCGTGAGGTGTCAGATGTAAACTGGGAACTAAAACCATGGGCTGGGCGCATCCGCATACATTAGATGTGTTATATCAACGGCGCTTCAGTTTCAGTAGACGGTGGGCTATCTATCGCCAGCAAAAGTTGCAATTGAAGGCGGCAGATGCGCGCTCAATGCTCATCCATGGGTTGTACCAGTACAAGGTGGTTTCTACACACGGTACTTTGGGGACCCTGACTCCTGCTTGCATGTGAAGGACCAGATGGATGACCCAAGGTCATACCGCCGCAACAACGGGGATGGGCTCGTGAGCGGGACTGACTGTACTTATTATCTTGATACCTCCACAACCCTGCGATGCAGAGGCTCTGGGAGGCGTGGTTTGCACTACTGAGGAGCAATCCCCCACGTTAAATACAAAACAAACATCCTGCTTGCATGTGTGAGAGACCCCGACTCGCGACTGTGCAGGTGGTTGATGAATGAATTAACGAATCTGACCAACTGAGAGTGTCTCGTAGTGGTGGTGGTTAATCTGATCGTGGCATCTGCTCTGCTCCCTCCCACTTTCCTCATATCTCGCCGCCCTCCGTACTTTCCTCTCCATATTGTTTCTCTCTACCTCCTCTCTTCCTCTCTTCTCACTGGACTTTTCGTCTCTCTCACCGCTGAGCAACCTCCCTGATTCAATTTCGTCGAGGAGAAACGGCTCCTGCAGTGTCGGCAGCTTTGGTCATCGCTGGGGAGATATACAGCTACCTATACACCACGACTATCAAACTCGTCTCCACGTGTCACCCTTTTCTGAGGGGCGGCGGACAGTTTGTGCTACGGCGTAGAAGCTTTGGTGGATTTCAAGATTCCATGTGAGTGCATCTGTCTATTCTGCTCCTTCGCTCGCGCATTGAGTGGCCCTGGTGATCCTTGGTTGCTTGACTGCTTGACTGCCTGCCTATATTACCGTTTTTATTATTTTTATTTTTATTTTTATTTCTCCTGATCCTGCCTGTCTCCATCCATCCCATCTTGGCTATTTCCACAGCGCGGGCACCCACCCCCATCATCCCGAAGCCTCCATCCCCACTTGCCTCTTTCTGTCATTGTCAATTGATCAGTCCCTTCCACCTCACATTCCTGGTACCTCTACCTTACCTAACGTATCAAACCAGTGCCTGCCACTGTCCCCAGCAGCAGCGCCCACTAATCGTCCGTGCGCTCTGGCATTGACAGCTGGCATTCAGCTGGCTCTCCGTGCAGCTACTGGTACTGGTACTGGTACCGAGAAAACTCTTCGGCGCAAACCTTGTGCACGCACAAATTCTGCGTCGGGAGAAAGTGCCCCCCATTTAAACCAGGCGTCACCATTTTTCCCACCAGCAGCTCGCCCCCGTCACTGTCCCCACCAATTTCTTCTCTTCTTCCTCCTCTTCCCTTGAGCCTTGAGGTGAAGCCTTGACAACCCACCTGCCGCCCACCCACCTGCCGACTCGCATCCACTTGGCATCCACTTCTCAAGTTTGACTTGCATCTGCATGCACCAGCATCTTGAGAGACCGTCACCGTCATCCGTCCCTCATTGCCGTAGTTGCGGTTGCAGCAGCAGCACCACCAGTGCAGAACCCACCTGGCCGCCCTCGCACCCACTTCAATTGATCCACCTCCCAGACCCATATCCATCCGCGATCAAACGGTTCTTCTCCTTCGGCACTCGTATCCACCCCTCACGCCGCGCCTGTTGCATGCTGCAGGTTGCAGGTGTACTGTGCTGTGTACCTGGACTTGGACTTGGTCGTTTATATCTGACAAGGGCCCCCTCTAAGCCGGCTAGAGAGAGACCGACCGAGATAGAAATTTCCACTCGACGAGCCACGCGCACACCGTCGATTTAAGCCGCCCGCCACGCGAGAGACAGAGAATTCACCCTCGACCGCCTGCCCGCCTGCCTGCCCTGCTGATTCGGTTCCGATTGAAATAAGACGTCGTCCACCACACCGCGCACCTCGAGCAACGGGTCCCTCATTCTCCACTTTACAAACACCAGACACACACGCTTTTTGGGCCCCCATCCCATCAGTCCCATCTTCCTCACTACCGGTGTTGGAGCCTCACAATCACGCACGAACTACTTTCGTCCACCAGCTCCATATTCGTCCCCAATTCTACCCCAAAACCGTTCCCCTCATCGCCATTGTTCTCTCTAACCTCCATCGGGAGCCACATCGCCAACCTTATCGTCGACTATCACGCATCCAGCACTGGCGTCAGCTTCTACACCGTCGTCGTCGGGTATAGAAGTGGAGGATTAGTAGGACATTTGGGCTGTTGTCGGGATTTCGGGCTTTTGACTTCCGGCGATTGCAGTAAACACCCGCCACGCGATATCAGCAACAACGCGTGTCGATTGTTTCGCAGTGCCCCTCAACCACATCATCGTGCAAGCATCGTTTACTCGGTGCTCTGGCTCGACTCCATTCCACACGCTAGGTAACTCAGCGCACTCGCAGTCGAGGGACGCCCCAGGTTGCTACGTCTCGAGCATTCCTGGTCCATCGTCTGCCACCCTCGCCACGCGTCGACCTCTAGATTATGGACAGCGCCCCAAGCCAGCACCCGTACTCGTCTAACCAACTAGGCACATCAGGGTCGCCTTATCCATCTTCGTCGGCCGTTGCACCTCAGCAATTGCAGCAAGGTTCGGTCCAGCACACCTTGCCCCCGTTGCACCAGAATCACACGGCTATGCAATCACTCTACGGTAGTCATCCCCATACTCCGCGAACGCCGTCAGCTTCCAGCACTCCGCAGCCTCAGAATAATATGAGCCAATATCCGCCTCCTAACGCAGGTCACGGCCGGGGCTACAACGGCATGATGCAGAACCAGTACCAGAATCCTCAGCCAGGTTACCCAACCTCCTCTTCCATGATGCCGCAGTCTTCTGTCGCGGCTTCTCACCCGCAACCCATCGCGCCCGCTCCCGCCGCGTCGCGACCTCCAGTCCTCCGTCCCATGCCCGCCGGTGGGGTCATGCCCCAGTCTGGACTGCCTTCTCCGTATGGCGGCAGCCCCATGATGCCTCATCAACAGTCGCTACTCCAAGATCAGGAGCAGCCCACCCACGTTGTCGGGTCCCAAGGTCGCCGAGGCATTCTCCCGAGTGCCCCGGGAAGGCCCGCTGCCCCAACAGGGACTGGCGCCTCCAAGAACACGGTGATCCCGCAAAAGGACGCGGACGGAAAGTTTCCTTGTCCTCATTGCACTAAGACTTACCTCCACGCCAAGCATCTGAAGCGCCACCTTCTCCGCCGTAAGTTTGAAGTAGATCCACATGCATTGCTGATATGCTGACATGCTCACCAGACACCGGCGACCGCCCATACATGTGCGTGTTGTGCCGCGATACGTTTTCCCGAAGTGATATCCTCAAGCGTCACTTCCAAAAGTGCTCGATTCGTCGAGGAAACCCAACTGGGGCGAGCCATCTGTCTCATCCTCAGGCCCACGTTAAGAAGAACCAGCAGAATGTTCAGAAGCAGGAGGGTGACATGAGCCACATGAATGGCATGAGCAGCATGCCGGGTGACCCTGTGGTCCATCCATTCGGTATGGTCCAGATCCAAGATGGTTTGGGAAACATGGCCAACGACCAGAATCAGCTCTCTAGGTCAAGCAGCATGAGCCGCATGGACGAGAACAACCGAGACCGTCGAAGCATGACCGGAGGCTACAGCGGTGACGTCCCGAACTCCATGTCCTCCAACATCAACCCTCAGCTGGCCAACTTCAACATGCCGCCTAACCAGAATGGCATGATGTACCAACCTTCGGGGTCAGCGCAGCAATCTGGCCTTGACTGGTCTCAGATGTTCCAACAACCTGGTGCGCAACATACCTACACCAATTCGTTCCCTCCTAATATTGGACAGAGTCAGACCGCAGTCAAAATCGAGCCTAACCTCCCCTCCGAGAGAACCAATGGCACGCCGGGCCCAGCCTCGACCGATGGCAACGATCGATCACTATTCTTCTCTCACTGGGACACGCAGCCGTCACAAGATGCCTTCCGACATCTCTCCGCCCAGATAATCAACTTCTTTTATCCTCCTGGCACCGTCGTCGGCAACCAATCGGCCGCCGTCAACCACTTTTTCCTCCCCGCGAATATCAAGGTCTTCCTTGAGTCGTATTCGCATTTTCATGTTCATTTTTCTTTCCTACACATCCCTACCTTCCACATCATGAATGCATATATTGGCTTAATCGCGGCCATGTGTTGCATAGGAGCCTGTTATTCTGACCGCGTCGATCCTGTCCTCATTCGAGACGTTATGAGCATCCTCAACATAACACTCGAACGCGACTGCAACTCACTATCCGGTGCCGGAGCCCAGCCGCCTTTCAAGGTTGAAACCGGCAGGGACAAGAGATCAACAGAAAAACTACAAGCACTCGTTCTTATGGCTTGTCTTCTGATCTGGAACGGCACTCCACTTCAACGCGAGACCGCCCGGCGGACGTTCCCTGTTGTGGCCGCCATAGCCCGAAGCTCGGATTTGCTGCAAGTCAAGAGAGACTCTTCCCTCTACAGTGTTCTGCATCAGCCAAACCTGGATCTGCAAAGTCTAACTCAAAGTCATTTCGACTGGACTGCCTGGGTCGAGCAGGAGGGACTTATACGGCTGATGCACATGATCTATCTCGAGGATGTTGCGCGTGGCCTCTATTTCAATTGCGAGCCTCTCTTTGACGCCTTTGAGATTCGAATCCCACTCCCTGCCGACGATGCTGCGTGGGATGCTGAGTCTGCCGATGAATGTGCTCGGGCACTAAATCTGTATGGCTCAGATGTGGTCAAGGTAGCAAATCCAGATGGTTCTCAGCGTAGCAAGCAGCCCGAACTAGATCGTGTTCTCAAGGCCCTGCTCCATGGAACCATTCAGATCCAACCAGGAAGCACGAATCTCTATGGCAAATTTATCCTCATCCATGCCTTGGTCGCACAAATTCGACGCGCAATGGTCGAAGGCACCCTGGCAGGGCTGAATGGTTCTGTCACGCCTCTTCGTCAGAATGACTGGGTCGTTTCAGGTGGTTCGGAGGCTGGAAGTGGTCACGCGAGCACGAACAACAGCGGCAGAGGCACCCCGGTTCCCGGTTCTCGAAGCATATCACCCCAGGCATACAAAAGCCTTTGCACGGCACTCGACAAGTGGAAACAGTACTGGGATATGGATATGGCGATCCAGTTCCCCCCGTCTGTTTCGAATCCTCGGCGACATGGCTTTTCTCGCGACGGGACACACTTCTTTTGGCTTGCCAAATGGTTGATCAAGAATACGGCCCCTGGCGACATGCAGCAGCCCCCGGATCGGCGATTTGCGCAAGTCATGCACTTGCTCAAATCTGTGAAAGCCTGGGTTGAGTCAGATGGAGCTTCGAGGGGCGAGGAACTTGGCTCCGTTGGTGAGATCAGCAACGACTACGGTGTTAATGATCTGACGCTGGATATAACTCACCTCTTCTCGCCCCTACCGTCAGTCATGGAATACTCGACCATGTCTTCCGTCTCCATCAAAACCGAAATATGAGGAGGATACCAACCACCAGTGGACACATTCGCGCACCTTCACCTAGCATTCGTGGCGTTCTCGATTTGATTTCCTTTCCAGCCTCGTCCAAAAGTTTCCCTTCATTCACTCTGCATCGAACCAGCATGATGGTGGCAAGATTGCGCTTTTGCATTTTCCGGATCGGTTTGCGACGCACTAGACTGGCTGTGGCTTTTCGCATTTAGACTCGCTTAGATTGACCGACCTGACGGGTCAGGTCTTACACCCCATGTATGGGGTGATCATGATGGTTGACGTCTAGGCTGTCTGGCAATACTTTGACGGGGTGGTGTCTTCATTCCGGCACGCGTTTCATAAAAAGGAGCATTCAGCAGTGTGGTGGGTTTGGGGCGAACTCACGAGCATTGCTTTTGACTGGTGGGCAAGAAACGACTAGACTAGTGGTACGTGATGAAGTATATGTTTTGTTGCTGCATATTTGCATTGTCCTTTTGAGTTCTACGTCCTATGTTGGCTGTGCAATGTTCTAAACACAGAAATCGTTGCACAGTTTGTGACCGGTCTTCTCGTGACTAGTTCCATACGTGAATGTGATGTGATCTGTGAACATGTCATAGAGGCATCTGACGAGTGGTGATTCTTCTCGGTTGATCGTGTATCTGGGATATATTATCTCGACCGCGAACTTGAACGCGTGCATATAAGTAGGCGGAATACTTTGCAACCGTTGATACAGTTGGGTTCCCATGTACTCAGCACCCTGCCCCATGATCACAAGCCACCATCTACTTTCCGTGCTATCCACCTACTTTGGGAGTGGTTCCTGCGTGGTCTTATTTGAAGCCGAGAGTGGACTCGGTTCGTGTATGTACGTATGTGTTTGTGTTTGTGTTCGTGCGGGTCGAGTGAGCTGTGTCTTATTGGGAGAGGCAAACGGGTCGCACTGTCTATTAGTTGTGAAGGGAGAAAGAGGTAGCATCACGGCTTGGATCAAGGGGGTGATATTGAATAAAAGATGGGTTCTTTGGAGTGAAGGGGGGCTTCTTTCTTCTGGCACATGGAGGACGCGCTGGGCGTGCTGGACTGACTGGTGGGTGGTCTTGTGGGAGTTGTCTTGTCTAAAGATTGTATATGGCTGCGCTGGACTGGAGTCTTGTGATAGGATATTCCCCCTTTGCATGTTGATAGTTCGGTAAAGGTAAGGTGGCCAAGAAGCGTTCACTATACTTACGCATCGCGCATCATGCAGACCTCTGATTTATTGTTTAGAGGTAGACATATGTATCTTAATGAGAGCAAAATTAGGGCGCAGCAGATGATCGTGTCCGTCAGACTGACTTAGCCTAATTTCTATGAGGGAATCAACTGGGTTTTCGGAGATGTACTATCTAGTCCTCATGTAGGTACATATATTTCCTTTGGGGGTTTTCTAGTTTTGCTGAACTACTGGGATTTGAACTGGGTGTTGTGGTGTTTGGGCGTCGGGATGTCTTTTATCATTTTCCAATACAGTTCGGTGCAAGTTCGCGTTGGCTTTGAAGTCCGAACTTTGCTAGAATCTCAAGTCTGGAAAGGCAAGACGATCTAGACGTATCCATACGCGACGTACCGGATGGCCTTTTTCTTGATCACCCTCCCCTTTCTGAATCTGACCATCTTGTATGTTCAACGCACAGCTCGTTCCGCAATGCTTCTGCTTCCAGTCCAAGTCGGGAGGCTCCAGCCTACCCAGTCTTCGAGCACTGCATCTGGATCTGCTTCAGCAGACTCTAGCAGACTTCAGCATAGTCCAAGCCCAGACAATGCTAGCCCTGAAAACAACAGCCCCCCCGGTCCAAGAAGCACCGTGGTCCCAGCCTTCGTCACGCCTTTCCAAAAGCCTTCAGTGGCTAAAGACCCTCCCCGCATATATCATGTCCATCGATAAACCGAACGATCACCGGTCCTGATTCCTCTCGACGGTGGTGATCTTGGGCGCCATCTTGCTGAGGGCCTCCCTGTCGGCCTCGGTGGGCGTGAACCCGTACCGCTCCTCGGCGCGGTCGGCGAGCTGCAGGCCGATTACGCCCCAGGCGAGCAGGCCGACGCCGACGCCGATGCGGGTGCGGCGCGAGAGGTTGCGGAAGGATCTGATTGGGGGCGTTAGTCAGCTGCTGCTACTTGTTGCCATTGCTTGATGAGGTGGTGTGGTCGTGTTTTTGATTTCTGGTATCTCTTCTTCTCAATGTTAGGTGGTAGGGAGAGAGAGGCGGGATGAGTAAGTACGTGTCAGGTGAGTTGAAGAGTGTGTAGTGTAGGGGGTGGTAGGCGAGGACCGACGAGGCCCGGCTTCGGCTTACTGGATGAGCGACATGATATGTGACAGGACGCGCCCTCCCTCCCTGCTTGCACGATCCAAGGGAATGGCAGAAAATAATCCGACCGAGACTTTGATTTGTGCGCTCACGAGGTCGTAAATGTGACGTGAGGGATAGCAAATAAATGAGAGACGAATCAGACGCTGGAGGGCGGTCGTCTAGATTGTGATGGAAATCGATGACTGGGCGTCCGGCGCGGCGGTTGTCGGCTTGGCTGACTGACTGGCGGTGAAAGTGAGACTGAGTGGCTGCGATATACTGGCGTTCGTATCACGTCACTTATGAGTTGGTCAGTTGAGGTACCTGTTCCCTCACGTAGTAATTTGTCTCACGGCATTGCGTTGCATAAGGTATGTATTGGAGATTTCTCATGTGAGGGAGCACGGCAGTGTGGCTCTTCAACCCCATTTCCAGCCACAATAACGGATGGGTCACGGACCAGGGTACAAGGTACCTTGGAGCCCAACTGGTACCCGTTTGTACCAGATTCGTACCCAACTGGGATGATAGCTACTTCTAGGATGGGGACACCACCCACCCTTTCTTTCAATTAAGCAACTTCCAGAATCCAGACCAATAGCCACCATTCGTGACCTTAGTCCTGATTCTGGAACCGCTACCCACAAGGCACAGCAGGTCGTTCTGAGAGGGAGAGAAAGAAACGCCACGCACAAGCCACAGACAGGGGTATCGGGTTGAGCTTGGCATTTACTTAAGCGTCACCAGAGATCGCTGAGATGATGGTTTGCACATAACGGAATGCTGACTTTTGATTCGCGACGTCGTCTCTATAGGTACTCGGTCGTCTATCAAGCTGATACACGTACTCAATTCCTCTGTAACCTACAAACTTAGGTAGGTCGGTACTGGAACGAGCGGAAACTAGGCACTTATGTCGACTACATTCCACTGAAATGGTCAAAGCAGCGCATGCTTGTTCCAACGGCTATGATTGAGCTGGCATTCATTTTCCCTACAGGTCGACTGTCCTATTGCGTTCGCAGCCCCTTATAGTCCGCCAAGCGGAATCCTGTATGGATTCAAGTAGGCGTAGCGATACCCCTCGGCGCTTGTCCTAGAGCTTGAAGATGGATCACAGCCACAAGCAGTCGAATAACAACTCCATGAGTACCCCATCGAAACTTTGCAGTCGATTAAGCAGAGGGTCAATCCAAGCAACTGCTCCTAGGATAATCGCTCATTCCACCGTATTATTCGGCTTTTTGTTTCCGTCCCTTGTTGGAATTGGAATCAGTCAGTCGCGCCAAACTTTGCCCGGTATCCCTCGATCTGGCTGATATCATTGTCGGAAATGACGCCCTTCATGCCAGCAATGATGTCGTCCAGCTTCACGATGGCGATGATAGGGATCTGGTATTCCTTGCGCAGCTGGCCGATGGCGCTCGTCTTGTCAACCCCCTCCGGCAGCGTCTCCTGGCGGTCCAGGGCCACCACGATACCGGCGACAGTACCGCCCGCGGCGCGGATCGTGTCGATGGCCAGGCGCTTGGCGGTGCCAGCAGACACGACGTCGTCGATGATCAGCACGCGCTTGCCAGCCAGGGGCGAGCCGACGATGTTGCCGCCCTCGCCGTGGGTCTTGGCCTCCTTGCGGTCGTAGCTGTAGGCGGCAGACTGGAACCTCCCGCGGTCCATCTTCCACAGGGCGTACACGACGGACGCGGCCAGCGGGATGCCCTTGTAGGCCGGGCCGAAGATGACGTCGAATTCCGGGCCTTTGGCGACGATGGTGTGGGCGTAGGCGTCGGTGATGGCCCCGTGCAGTGCGCCCGTGTAGAAGTCACCCGCGTTGAAGAAGTACGGTGACGTCCGCTTCGACTTGAGCTCGAAGGAACCGAAGCGTAGGGCTCCGCCGTCGAGCGCGGCCCGCAGGAAGTCTTGCTTGTACTGTGGCAGCTCCATTGCTTCTCAGAACCCTTGAGTGCGAATGTCCAACGACTTGCAGTGAATGAGCAGCAGTTTGGTGATTATTCCAGTCACTTCCTCTTGGAATACTCGCCTGCCTTTTTGGCTATTGCGAAAAGAGCGTTGAGGCTGAACTGCTAATAATTTGTGTCTGCTACTTCACTCAGTTTTGCTCGTGGATGTAAATCTTTTTGGCGGGGCAGAAGAGGGGGAGTGAAGCTCATGCATACCTAGGCTTAGAATAACTTACGGTCTAATGTGAGATGCGCCACCCTCTAAGACTCCTATGAAGAAGAGAAGCAGCACGCTGTATGACTACAGTAAGAAAAGAAGAAAGTATTTTTGTTATTTTTCATCAGGTTGCGGCAGATTGACCTCTTGACAGCATACCTCGATTGAGATTCACCTTTGGGCGTCAGTAGTACACAGTAGGTTAGATACTGATTGGTGTTTCCGTTATCGATAATGATAAGGCACAAGCCCACAAAAAAAGTCTGTGGCTCCCCCACCTCCAGTTCGGTTGGCAGACTTCCAATGTTCTGCTGCCACCGCCCTTCCT
Organism: Anthostomella pinea; assembly: GCA_963556695.1. Lineage (NCBI taxonomy): Eukaryota > Fungi > Ascomycota > Sordariomycetes > Xylariales > Xylariaceae > Anthostomella > Anthostomella pinea. The sequence goes on along the minus strand of CAUWAG010000020.1, from coordinate 4,387,008 downwards.
TTTCGCAAGCCGGAAAACTCCAACAATCCCATTCAGGGTCCTCCGTATCGTCGCAACGCTCGTATCCAGCCGCCCATGATGAAGACCACCTGGAAGGATATCGCGCCGGTGCCGAACTCGCAGGAGTTTCTGGACATCGTGCTTTCGCGCACCCAGAGAAGGCTCCCGACCCAGATCCGATCTGGCTTCAAGATATCCCGAATTCGCGCCTTCTACAGTGCGTACAACCAAAAGAATATGCCTCTTGGGCAGGAGACAAAGTCGCTAACCGTTGGGGGTGTACAGCTCGCAAGGTCAAATTCACGCAGGAGACATTCTCCGAGAAGTTCCAGCAGATCCTCGACGGGTTCCCGCGCCTGCAAGTGAGTTCAACTCTATGCACAGTCCTCACCAATGAAGGTTCCTAACAAGGATTGCAGGACATACATCCCTTCCACAGCGATCTGCTCAACGTATTGTACGATAAAGACCACTTTCGGATCGCTCTTGGTCATCTGTCGACCGCGAAACACCTAATCGAGACAATCTCTCGTGACTACGTTCGCCTCCTAAAATACGCTCAGAGGTAATCTCCAACCACGACTAACTAACCAATGATAGATAAGCTAATGCCCTTTCAACCAGTCTCTACCAATGCAAGCAGCTCAAGCGCGCGGCCCTGGGCCGCATGGCCACTCTCACCAAGCGACTGAAGGATCCTCTTGCCTACTTGGACCAGGTCCGACAACATCTTGGCCGACTTCCGTCCATCGACCCGAATACGCGGACCTTATTGATTTGCGGCTACCCCAACGTGGGTAAGAGTTCCTTCCTTCGGAGCGTCACTCGGGCCGATGTCGACGTCCAACCCTATGCATTCACGACCAAGTCTCTATTCGTGGGCCACTTTGATTACAAGTATCTGCGGTTTCAAGCCATCGACACACCTGGTATCTTGGATCACCCCCTGGAGGAAATGAACACGATTGAGATGCAGACCGTGACGGCCATTGCTCACCTTCGATCCGCCATTCTCTACTTCATGGACCTGAGTGAGCAGTGTGGCTATAGCGTCCACGCCCAAATGCAGCTGTTCAAGTCTATCAAGCCCCTGTTCGCAAACAAGCTTGTGTTTATCGTCATCAACAAGATCGATGTCTTGCGCCCCGAGGAATTGGACGAGAAGACCGGAGGTGAGCTTCAGGCGCTGGTTTCATCCGGCGACGTCGAGCTACTCCAATTGTCTTGCAACACTCAAGAAGGCGTGCAGGAGGTGAAGAACGCGGCCTGCGAGCGGCTCATTGCTGAGCGGGTTGCGCAGAAGCTAAAGGCCGGCACATCAAGCAGCGGCACGGTAGGCGGCCGGCTGGCGGATGTAATGACAAGAATTCATGTTGCACAGCCTATGGATGGTGGCTTGAGGGAAGCTTTCATCCCCGAAGCGATCAAGATGATGCAGAAATACGACAAGAGCGATCCTCAACGGCGTCTACTTGCGCGAGATGTCGAGGAGGCGAATGGTGGCGCCGGTGTTTTCAACGTCGACCTGAGAGCAGACTACATCCTGGACAACCCGGAGTGGAAGCACGACAGGATTCCCGAGATCTTCGATGGAAAGAATGTCTCCGAGTTCATCGACCCTGACATTGAAGCCAAGCTGCAGGCTTTGGAGGAAGAAGAGGAAAAGCTCGAGGCTGAAGGATACTATGACTCGGACGAGGAACTCGATGATGCTGAGGAGGCTGACTTGCGGATCAAGGCCGAGATGATCAAAGAGAAGCAAGCGCTGATGCGCAACGAGGCGCGGATGCGCAAAGTCAAGAACCGCTCAGCCTTGCCTCGGCATGCTGTCAGGAAGCCTCTTTCACAGCTTGAGGACTCGCTTGATCAGTTGGGCGTTGACACTCACGACCTGCAACTCAGAGCAAGGGCGCAATCGGTCATGCGTGGTCGATCTATGAGCAGGAGCCGACTCGGCACAGAGGATACGAATGCGATGGACATCGATCAGACACCGAGGGAGAGACTGAGGTCCCAGACCCGAACAAGAAGCCAGCCGGCAACAAACCGACTCGAGGATGGTGTAGCAGATGAGGAGGCGAAAGACAAGATGGCGAAGCAGGCCAAGCTGAGTCAGAGAAAGATGAACCGCATGGCGAGACAGGGAGAAGCAGATCGCCATATTGGTACAACGATGCCCAAACATCTGGTATGTTCTACATTGGTCGTTGGTATGCATTCGGGGCCCCTTGCTAACAATTTTGGCAGTTCGCGGGCAAACGTACAGTTGGCAAGACATCCCGGCGTTAAGAGAAGATGTCCTGCTTTGCTTGGTATGACCTTTGCGCTGGTTTATCGGCAGGAGATGATATATCCGTTTCATGGCGTTCCGGAGGGGATTGGGACATTTGCTAGAGATGACATGACCAATGTGATTGCGAATCAACTGACGATATCCCGAGACTCATTGAAATGCCTGTGCGAGCTTTCATCTTACGTGAAACAGTATTGCTCCTGTCCGCCTATGCAGATATTGCCCGCCACCTATGTCGTCCGGTGAGACTCAAGTAAGGCGTGCTAACTGTGCAAATCCCGGCCAGCGTTTCCAGTCCAGGCATGTATACACACAGATTACTAGCCTACCTGCTCAGTACATCCATTCAAGTCCATCCACCTGGTATCTCGTTCCCTAACACTCAGTTTCCCTGGTCAATGTTCATGACCAGGGAAATCACACCTTCCCTTCCCTACAACATCAAAACTCTCTGACCTCCATCCACATTGCCGTCTTTAGTCATTCCCAGATCTGTTGGAACGCAAGCAACAGACACCACGGTTTTTTAAGTTCCTTGACAGAAAGTAGGGGCTTACGCCTGCTCTGGTGGTGGGCTCGTCATGTCGACATATAGGGGCTGTTCTTATCTGCCTTGCCTTGTGTATGTTGCTTGGTTTTGTTTTTTGCCGGACATTTCCTGTTGGCGGCGATGACTGACCGACCGGCTACTGCGTCTCAATGATCGCGAACGAGTCCTTCGTGAATGGCCGCGCGCCAGCGATCACGTCCTCGATCGAGGCTGCTAAGCATATATGCATAAGAATCTGCCTGCTTCTAAGGGTGGCCTGGCCGGCCACCTGCACACGCACACCCCGAATTCCCCAGCAACCACAGCCCCAGCCCCAGACCATAAGTTATGTACCGTAAAATGAGCGCCAATCTCTCACCGACGCCCTGTTACCAACGTCAACCCTTAAGGCCTCTTGGTACGTAAGTTTAAGGGTTCGATTCCAGGACGTGCTAGCAATAGCAAGTAAGTAGATGGGGTTTCGCCCAGATCAAGGCACGTTTAATGGGGTCGGATTGTAAACTAAGCTTTCTTACAATAATTTCTTTTTTTAAAAGATTTGTTATTTTCAGAGTAGCCAGTTTTTAAAATACCCCATTTCGCAACTATTCAATCACCTGGCAGATGCAGCTATTACTATCGGCTACAACCCGTTAGCTGCCGGTAATAATTCTTATAGAGGCATCTGTGACGGTGTACAGCCGTATCCACCTGGATGGATGGATGCTTAGTCATCAGGTCACGTGTAGATTAGATAAGAAGACCAGGAGCACCATATGTGCTGCAGCCTCGGCTGTACGCACATCTGTTCCTTTTCTCCCACCTTGTTATTTTGGGAATACAACACCAGATTCCACCACAACGCCGCAGGCATCGTGACAGCATCTCTCGCAGCATTTCATTCGCGAGGGCAGCATTTCCTTTGCGGTAGCAGCATCTCCCTCGGCGGCAGCATTTCTCTCGGCGGCAGTATCTCTCTCGGCGGCAGCATCTTCACGGCATCATTTCTTTCGCGGTAGTAATATCTCTCTCGCGGTGGCAGCATCTCGTAGATAGGAGGTTGCCGCTACGTAATATAAGCAGTATATATTATTCACTTAGTTAGTATATAATCCCTTATTAAACGTAATATTAACTATATACCTAGATTATAAGGTGTTAAGCTATACCTATTAAATAATCTAGCAGTTATAAAATAAGGTACTTTAAAAATCGGATACTCTGGAAATAACAATTCTCTTGTTTAAGGGGGTCTTAACCCCCCCCCCCCCCCCCCCCCCCCCCCCCCCCCCCCTGCTTTTATATTCTTTCGCATCATGCATGATGAGGGCTAGCAGGTTATATGTGTGTGGTCTTCTGCTCGGGCCGCGGCGTTCTGGCGATGGAACCAACGCGTGGACGGTCATGGAATCAGTCCTGTTGCCATTTTCGACATTGTTCATGTGGGTTTTCGACCACTCAAGTCTTCCCGCTGGAAGATCTTGGCTCTCGTCTGTAGCTTCAGTGTCCTTCCTGTATTGAGTTTCTGCCACCCGGGCTGGCTACGTAGAGGACGCAAAGGCGGGGATGAGCTTTAAAGGTCAGCTTGCGAGCGCGTAGGTAGGCGTGAATTAGTCTGTCAGTGACAACGCAATGGATGAGGCCCCGTGCCCATAACAAGCAAGCAAGCATCGGTCGTGGGTAGATGCAAATAAAGTTGCGAAGAAGGTCTCTTCCTAAGAAGCAACATTTCGAGCAGCGTATCTTGCTCTGTACCACACAGCACATACCCACCCACCCGAAGATTGCAACATGCTCTCGAAACACATAGGTTAGTTAGTACCTTAGGTAGGCAATCCAAGAGCAGCCGCAAACACGACTGAGGGAGAGGTGGATTTCATCTTTTTCACAGGGGAGAAGAATCCGGCGACAGTCGTCAGGGCCTGTCCAACTAGCTGAGATGTAGAACTCCGGCCCGTCGACGCGGCCGGGACAGACGTAGGTACAGAGTTAAGAAGCAACTTGGAGATAGGCAGACAGCAAGCCATCTCTCTTTGCATAGCGCTCTTCCTGCGTCACCATTGTAATATCACGTCCATAATCCAACAACACGAGCAAGCAATATCAAAACGAGCCTACAACATCACCAGCAGCAGCAGCAACAGCAACAGCAGCAGCAGCATCCCTAAAACCGTCCACGCCTTCCGCCGTCTTCGTCCTTGACGTACACCACAACCTCAGTTTCAACCAGTCCTGCAAAACAAGGCCCTCTGCTCTGCACCTTCCCCCCTCACCCTCCTCACCAAAACCATCCATCATTCCTCACAGGTCCGTTGGCCTTACTGTCTGCCATGCGAAGCCATGGCCCTCCGTGACACTGGATGGTTTGACATACCATGCCGGTGGATAGGCAGACCGGAAACATCGTACAAACGGGAAGGAAGGTATTACCAAACTAATAATCTGGAATATGTTACTGGCAGGCTAACGCCGAGATATTCCTCGTGTGCAATATACCCGGGTGCTGAGTGGGTTTGGGGCAAGAGGGATACAAGAGGGATAACAAAAGAGGAGAGGGAGATGACGCCAAAAGTAGCCGTGCAAGGACGATTCGCCTCTGTCATGGGTCTTGGGGGACGTCACAAACCGTAAACAGCTCGAGCTTCTCCCTGTCCTTGTCCTACCAGCATAGTCACTCATGTATACCGTGAGGGCGTTGATCACCTACGATCTTGCTGATCTTTGGGCAAGTGATCTCTACCATTCAGCAACTCCTGCCTCCAGCCTCCAGCCGGAGTGCCTATGTTCCTGTCTATGAGGTCCATCCGGGAACCATGTCTATGTGAAACGCCTGGTCCTACCAAAGCACAGTACCGCGTCCATCGCGCGTGAGTGCATACGTAAAGGGAAAAGCAACATCCCCTTTTCTGGGTATCAATACATCTCTGCAAAGTGTTCGTCATCCTCATCCAGCAAGGCTAGGTAGGTAGGTAGGTGGTCATCAGGTTGCCATAATCTGGGCTCGAAATCTTCTCCAGTGGTGTCGTGGGCGTCGATCGGTTTGTAAGCCGAAATACCACGTAAAACCCCAATTTCAATCGTTCTGCTTGGGTGGCGAACCACCTAGTTCGAATGTCTGGAACGCTATCAGAAAAGAACACAAGCTGAGAGTTATAGGGATATATCTTACCATATCATGCCAACCTCCACCACCGAAGGAGGCCTTGCTCGGTCCGACATGCTTGAAGCCGAATCTCTTGTAGTAGTTGACCAAGTACTAGTAAGAAGAGTGTCAGACATGGAAGAGACAGTCAAGTAGGCCGCTAGAAATGCTTACCCCTTGCGCAATGAGCGAGAGACGATCGGCCAGATTAGAGTTCTTGACCTGTTGCAGGTATGCCTTCATGATCAGCTTGCCCATGCCACAACCCTGAAGCTTCGGATCAACCGCAAGGGAGTGGATGCAGATGGTTCGTCCGGTCTCTTGGTGACCTAGGCCCGCCGTGTTGGGCTCCCGGGTCTTGAAGTCCCGAGGGTAGTCCATGGCTTGGTCCGTCACCAACTCCTCGTTCGACCTCGTTGATATGATGTGAGCCATCATGACGCTCACAGCACCATCTTTGCGGCCTGTCTCGACTGGGTGGGCTGTGCGGAGAGTGTTAATCTCGAAGCCTTTGGCCTTGCCAGGAATAACGGTGCAGAAAACACCAAGGCACAGCTCTGGGCATACTCCAAGACGGTATTCGAACTATCAATCAAGTCAGAGATGGTCCATTGTGAGATATGCAAACAAACATGGGCAAAGAGCCCGTGAGACTGTATAGCAGGACGCCATTGGAAGTATGCAGAGTATTTTTAACCCAATGGAAATGCCTGTGGCGAGTACCGTCACCTTGGTCGGCTGGGGTCCTGCAATTTGGTTCGGTACTTATCCCTGGCATGATAAGGGGCAGTTGTTATCATCGACCAACTGCAGGCAAGATGACGCGCGTGAGGCATGTGACGTATCATGTCAAATAGCCCGAGGTGGATCCCGTCTGAGAAGGATCGAAGAAGCCGAACCTGGTGAGATCGTCGGGAAAGGAACCGAGAGGCTGGAAGACGGAAAGAGACAAGAGTACCCACCTTCTCCCGCGAGCACCGATGCGCCGGGTTGGCAAACGCCGCATCCTCGAGGCCGATGCAGCTCTCGAGGTCCGAGATGGTCAGCGGGCGGATGTTGGGCGAGAAGGGGAAGGACAGCAGGTCCTGGATGCCCTTGATGTGCTTGCTCTGGCGGCGTCGGCGCTCGCCGCTGATGGTCTTCTGGACCTCGGCAAAGTCGTCGGGCAGGTCCTCCGAATCGTCGACGGCGTCGTCGGTGGCGCGGCCGGCGTTACTGGTACTACCGGCAGAGGTCTGGGTCTTGGTCTTGGTCTCGTTCGGGAGCGGCTCGTCCCAGCTCTCCTTGACGATCGTGGCCTTCTTGGGCGAGTCCGACATCGTGGGGTATTTTCCGAAGCAAACAAACCGCGAGATTGTGGGTGTGGGCACGACGTCTGTCGACGGGTATGAGTCCTTGGGTGAGTGAATGAATGAGTATGTGCCGTGGTGGGTGAGCTGTAAAGGTGAGGCGGAAACGCGGGGTGCAGGTGGTTTGATACAAGGCTACCAGGGCAGAATCGGGGCCCGGGAACGGGTCGTCTGGTACACAGGGCAACCTTGATTGAGATACTGTGCCTCGCGTGATTGGAACACCGATCAATTGATTTGATCTATGCCGGCCTGACAACGGAGTGCAGGGCGGGTGACGGAACAGCAACGTGTGGTGTATTTTCACATCCACAGACGTTTTGGAGCTGATGTGGGGTGGCAGAAGTATTCAGGTATCGTGGTGATGAAGGTGGGAGTCGAGTCTATCAGAAAAAATAAACCATCGTTGATGAAACACACAAAGCCAAGGGTGGGCACGTGAGGAGGCAAGCACGAGCTGATTGATGAGTTTCACTTGTTCCCCAGTACGGCAAGAGATCAACAATTCCCCAATCGTGCCACTTATTAAGGTTGAGCCAGGCCGGGTCACTAAGGTACTGGTCTTGGACATATCAACTTCACTTCTTCGGAGAAACCAGAGGGTATCATTGCCTGTCATCGTCTGTGGTATCGTACATTGCAGCTCCCAGCTGCACATCAACTGTCATCCCTCGTGACAGTCTCCCAACTGAGTTCTCACTCTCTCCCCAAAGTCCTTTCTGCCAGCATCATCTATGGCGAGCACCTCCTCTCCAAAACAAGTCTTAGCAATCGAGGCTCGCGCTTTTGTAACATGCCCTTGGTTGCCCATCATGTTGCATATCCGAAGAATGCTGTCAAATAGAGAAATATCAATTCCCGTGTAAAGCCAACGCCGCATATAAGTGAAGAACTATCATGGTATTCCCTTTTGTCTTCTCTCGACTTTTCTGCCTGCTTTCTGTGGTATCTCGCAAACGCATCCGCCCGTGACATCTGCAACGCCATGGTAGCGTGGGCCAGCTCGTGGTATCATTTCCGGATTCGTTCGTGCATAGAAAGTCCCCATCAGTCGTGTGCCCGCCACCATCAACCGACGGTCCGGCGAAAATCGAAAGTAAAAAAAACCAAATCATAAGCGCAGAAACAAACTCAACCGAAAATCTCAAGTCGCGGAAAATGACCAGCACCGACCTATGCATCTCATCATAGGTCCGGGTATTCGTACGCCAGGGTATATCCAGCCGAAGGGGGTATAGCACGTAGAGCATCTAAAAGACGGGAATCTAACGGAAAGGTCCAATGTGACCGGGGTATCCTGAATTGGTGGAATGAGACGTCGACGGACGACCGCTGTCGCCAGACGCCCGCGTGCTGTGTCGAGGCGTCACGTCGCCGCCGTGCCCCATGTTGGGCGGCGAAAGTTTGTTGTCGAACCCGTTGCTGCCAAAGTGTCGCGTCGGCCAAGGGCTGTTGTCGTCATCTGGAAGATTGACGCCGCTATCGTTCCAGGGGTTGCGGTCAGCATGGAAGCTGCGTGTCGACTCGATCGAAATCAACGACGACTTGGATACGTTGCTCGACCCCTTGAAGAGCGTGTTCACCGAGTGGGAACTGTTCTTTCTGCGGTCAAGCGACGACAGAAGTTGCGATGGCTTGCGCAGCTTGTCAAAAAGCGTCGCCGTTCGCTGTTGAGTTATGTCTTCGCCGAAAGCTGGCTTCGTCGGTGAATCCGTGCCAACTTGAGCCGGCGCATGCTGCAGCAGTTTCGAGTCAAAGTACTGTAGAGAGTCCTCGAAAGAGTCCGACTTGGGGCGAGGCATGGCTCCTTTCACAATGGTCGCCTCCACATTAGCAGCAGCAAACTCTTGCATGAGGAATTCAATCGCGTCACGAAGACCACCGGCGTTGTTGCGAGTCAACTTCCAAAGCAGAGTCACGGTACGTTCGCCGTTGTCGGTCTTCTCTTCCGAGTTCTCATGCACCTCGAGCGTCACCTCGTGATGAGTCTTCAGCCTCGAAACCAGTTCGTTGACAAACTCGGGCGACTCGAGGAACTTCACCAAGCTTGGTGTGCGAGTCAAGATCAATTCGTGCGTTTCGGGGACCATGCCCTAATCAGGAATTTAGTGGTTGACATTCAGAAGCATGCCGGTGTTCGGCTTGGATTAGGCTTACCAGAAATTGATCAGCACACTGAGGCACTTGCCATTCCGGACCGGTGACCGTCACCTCATCGCTTGCCTGCTCGGTACTGGGGAAGACGATCTTGCAATTCCACTTCTTTTCCAGTTCGTCTATCTCTTGCAAGCGAGCAATGAGCTGTCGATGGTACAGACGATCGACGTGAACGACCTGTGAGGTGAACTCGGAGTGCTGCAGGTTAAGCTGTTAGGAACCATTCTCGGTTAAGCTGGGGATAGAGGAGAGGCTTACGGCCCGGTCCACCATGTCCAAAATTTCAGACTTGACCAACTCAAGGTTCTGAGCATTCCGGGCTGGCGTTCGGCAGATGACATTGTCAACCTTGACATCGTCATCTTCACGACCAATACCGCCTGACCAGTCGTCGGGTTAGCACTTTGGCATGTATCAAGGATGCGGATCTCCTACCTCGATCCATGGCATTGGAAAACTTGACGAAGACAGAGTGCTTCTTCATGATCCGTTGGATGTGTTGACCACCAATACCAATGATGCGCTTGTGGTACTGGTCGGGAACGTGGAAAGAGATGGAAGCAGGCATCTCCTGTTCAACAAGCGTCATACCCTGCTTCATCGACTCATAGGTCGGAGCGCTAACATCGATATCGAAATTGTACTCTCTGAAGCTGTCGAAGAGGATTTGCACGTTGCCTGTACCTTGTTAGTCGACATTATAACGGAGGCCAGGAGGCTATGTCATACTCTGCGTCATGATCTTGTTGATCTTGCCGTTCTTCTTGCCCGAGACAAATTCCTTGTGCTCGTTGGCGAGCTCGATCTTGACACGAATTGTGCTCTGAGATTCATTCACGAATTTGATGTGCGAGAGCAACATCAACGCCGATTTGACGGCATCGTCAGAACCAGTAACCGTGAAGTTCATCTTGTCAAACGAGATGTCGGCATCGGAATTGGAGCTGATATCGCAGAGCATGGCGCGTATCTCGTGGATGTTGGGAAGCTGCGCTGGAGTGAACTGCTGCAACCACCAAGCCGCGAAGTAGAACTGGCCAGCCTACATCGCTAGTCAGCATGAACCATCACCAATGAGATCGGAGCCACCCACAAGAGACATGATTTCCCTCATGGTGCGCTCAATCTGAAGTCCTTCGACGCCTTGAACACGTATCATGTTGCGTTGGGAAGCAAGCGGTGGGAACATGATGAAGGTGCCGTTGGTCTCCATGATCTTTCGCACCTTGTCCATCCGGCCCAGAAGGACGCTATCGAGCTTCGAGGGGGAGACCACACCATCCTTCATGAACAGTTTGGTGCGGTTGACCAAGTCGTGAATTTTGCGTTTGGCCAATTCGATGCCTTGGGGGTTCTCGCCCGTGATGGCAATCTCGTTTGGATCTCGGCGGTTTGCACCTGGCGGGCAATATCGGTATGGCTGGGCGAAGGGTGGGAAATAGATCGCGGTATTCGTTTGCGACTCGATCAATTTGATGTTCTTCCGCGAGCGACCACAGACGATAGGGTGGAGGGTGCTCTCGACCTTGAGCAAGTCGACTTTCCGTCCAAGCTAGACGCTACGTTAGTAATGCCTCTCGAGTACCATATTGTGTTGGCCGCACCAATTGATCAATGAAGATGAGGACATGGGTCTTGGCCTGCTCGGTGTACTCGATGTCACCGTAGATGGCCACTCTCCATCTCTGGTCCCGAATGACCTCGACGTCGCCATTGAGGACATCGACGGTTGGGGTAAGCTTCGGGCCCAGTACAAAGATGTCGACTCCGCAGAAGGCCGCGGTCGTGTCTAGAGCGGACCTAAACTTCTCATTCAGCGCGCCAGCCCTGGCATCGACTATCAAGCCATATTCGACGTCGATGGTAGCGCATCGCTACAATATGCAGTTTAGCAAAATCAATGGATTTCACAGTTTGCTTGGGACCAGAACATGCATACCAGTGCCAATGGAGTGCCACTCAAAATAGTTTCACGACTCTTGTGGACCAGCTCCGGGGTGCCCGAGAGACAGACGGTGGTAATCTGGCCCTTGACATGCTTCGGGGTGGTCGAGATGACGTGGGCATCAACGGGCAGAGGGCCTCTGGTGATCTCCATGCACATGTTTTGCAGAATGGCCAGGTTCTGGGCGTGGACGGGCAGCTCGTAGATGGGGATGTCGTCGGGGGCTTCTCCGGGATGTGTCCACCGCATGACCGAGTTCCCAGTCGCGTGCAGGACCTCCTCGGTGTTGGGGCCGGCCAGGTCAGAGGCGAAGGGAACGTTGAACGCGAAGTGAATGGTGGTATCGGCGGCGGGCGAGGGACTCAGAGGCGCAGCTCCCGGAGCTCCGACCTTCTGGTGAGGGTTCATGGCGGTCATGCTCATGTTCGATCTCGACGACATGCCGAAGTTGGGAGTCTGGATTCGATCGCCCCAATGACGCATGCCCATGTTGGCGAGCTTTTGCATGTTGAAGGGGGGTGGGTATCTCTGGGGGGCGTGGTCTCGGAAAAAAAGAAGGATACTAGAAAGAAGAGAAAATGAAAGGGACTATTAAGGAAGGAGGAGAACAGAAGACGGGGTATGATGTTCTCTACCTGGCTGCTACAATAGAACCCTCTACCACAACTGACGGCAGTGTTGGCTGGTAGTGTGGAGAGGAGAGGGTTGGAAAATGGTGAGGGTAAGGGTGAGGTGAGACGAGGGTGAGGAGAAGTGGATGATGGGATGGATGGGATGGAGATGGAGACGAGAGGAAGAGGAGCAGGTTGACCCGTCGGGTCGTCGAGGTGTGATGGTGGTGTGGTGTGCCCTGGAAGAATCGATGGAAATGCCGCCCGTGGACACTGGACCAGTCCCGCCAGTGCTTGTCAGCAGCAAGGTGCACTGATGCAGTCAGCAGCAGCTGTCAGCCCAGCGAATCAGAAGCCAGGACGGGCCAAAAGGCCCTGGCGCTACACGGTACGTCGTCGGGCTAGCGCGCTTCGATGCTTGGTTCAGTGGCAGAGTGGCTCAAATGCAGTGGGCCAGTGGCCTGGAAAGATCGGTGGTGCTCCCAGCACTGCCCGCGGGTCGGTGGGCAGCAGTCCAGTACGAGAACCACCAATTTGGCGATCCTGGTACCGAATCTACAGTGGGCTTCAGGCATGAATTGGATGTGTCCACAGGCAGCGTCCTCCCGCGTCATCGCTGGTAACACCGAGGACATCTCATGCCAACATGAACGATAAGACTGCTGTCTACGTACTTACATGAACCTCATATACGTCTGTAGTCGAAGGCTTCGAACCACCCAATACTGGGAAGCTGTTGTGCCCTTCGAGGGAGAAACATGAGCCACCCAAGCCGACAATGGGACGATGGCACGAGGATGCATGTGAGCTGCATTTCTGGTGGGCAACTCTACCCCCGCCGCTTACCTAATCAACCGAAATGTTATCTTAGAGGTACAACCACAATATTATGCGGCGGCTTCTAGCGAGCGTTTATTCTGCAACCGGGAAGGTCAAGATCACAAGGCTTGGTTGAACAAGCCTCTTCCGAGGATCCATGATCTGATTAACCGATCACATACATGTGCTGCGCGAATCTGCTAACCTTAAGAGCATAAAGGCAGAAAGGTAGCCACGGTCTACCGTTAGGTAGTCTGCCGGCAGCTACGGCTACACATACGCGTTCATGTGCCTGTCTCCATAGACCGAACCCGAACCCCGGCCGCGTCCATGTGAGAGCTGGAATTCTAATAATGCAACTTGGCCTTCCAACATCAATGGCACGAGCCCGTCAGCCACCGAGCTCGGATCAACAGCTTATTATTACTCAAATTACAGACTTCCCCTTTGAGACAGCGCGTTCTGGCAACCTTGCTATTTCGATAAATAGTCTATCTCGCGCGTCAACAACATGTATCAGATGCCAACTCATTCCCGCCTTCATCCTCTTCTTGCTCGCTTCACAACTTGTACCCGCCCAATGAGGGGGCTACCGGCACAGACTTCGGGCTGTCCTGCATCGGCGTTACGCACGGCACGGTCTAGACGTCAGCACTCGACTGCCGAAGCCCACCTCACCTGCAGCAGTTCGTTCTGCCGTGCAGAGCTACGATACGAGTCTATGGCCTGTCGAACAGCAATCCAGACCTTCAACGTTAAATGTCCCCTCTTGAACCCGTACTATCCCGCGGAGCCGGCACTGCAGATACGTAATCTCGTTTACCCTCCCAAGGACGTGTGTGATGCAAGAACGGGGTGATCCGGTGGAACGACGCATAGGGCTGGCTAGCCCCATTCCGAGTCAACGCCGAAGAACCATCCATGGACAGCTTGAACCGAAAGGACAAGTAACGTCAAATACTCGAATGCCAGGTGAGCATCGAGGTACAAGCACAGTCAGCAACGACAGTCCGTCAAAGTATGTCTCGAAAGCCTATCCCCAGAAAAGCCCCCCAAAGCCAAAACCCAATTTCGAGAACAGCCAGATAGCAAGCGGGCAAGTCAGCCTGGCAAAGAGCAAGAAAGAAGAACCTTGATAAAAAGGACCACTCGGTACCTGATCGACAACCCTAAAACGTGATACTGTACATAAGCCGATCAATATTAGGTACTTCCCAACACAAGAGGTAGAAAAGTGGACGAGACGAGACGGGCACGCGGATGATCCATGACGGGCGATCTGCGCGGCAAGCAAAACTGCAAAAGCAGGTAATCGGAGCCGGGAGCGGTTCGGTCCTGGCACTCGACCTGTTTCCTGTCGGCGGCGATCAGGATCAGCCCTGTAAAAGACAATAACAAAAAGTTGCAACTTGCCAGTGATCGACCGTACGTGACGGGGTTACAGCACAGCACAGAAAACTTGTTGCGCCTCGTACAGGTTTCGGCGTTTCGCTCGACCAAGGTATCGTCCCTCCTACAATACTGGTCATGCAAATGCCAACTCCGAACCTCCGCCTAGAGATGATAAGATACCAACATCATACACGACATTAAGGCTCCAAGCGGTCGAAATAGTTGATTATCTTGTTGCCGGTTGAAACCGCTGTCGTTAATCTTGGAAGGATCACGATGGCGTCAACCGTCGCGCGAACCCGGATGGCAGGAAAGCAGTCATGGCCACCAGATGCTTCTCCAAGAAGCCATACCAGCAAAGCCAGAAACGCGGTTGAAATAATAGATTCACATAGAACAGATGGCATAAGCAGTTCATCCCAGGCGCACTTGACTGGTATATATTCACCCGCTTGGGCTTGATAATAAGTAACCGAAATAGACTTCCAGAGCCCCCCGTAGAGGCGTCAGCGTTTTTTAACATCAACCCGTCCATCCTGCCATCCCGTCATTCTATCGAGCTCGTGTCCCGACCACAAACCCACCAAACACAAACACAAACCGCAGACCAAAGACCAGAGACCAGGGATCGACTGTTGCAACCCATCCGCCCGTGCGACGCCTCCTGTGCCGGCTCGACTTACCTGTTGTATGGCTGCATTGCTGCCGTCCCACCAATATGCCATTGTCGATATTGCCAGATCGTGTACATGGAGCTGGGCCATTGACCTCGATTTGATGCCTCTGCCTCTGTTTTGCCACAAACTGTATTTAGTGGTTCCCAAATCAAAGTTGGAATTTACTTTGCGTTGCATCTAGTCACATCAAAAATGTATGGGAGTTGGTTGCGAATCCGAGAAATTTTGTACCTGTGATTCGGTATAATCCTACAAAAAAGATGCATTGCATCCCTCACGCATGCCTACGATAACAACGTCCAGCTTTCTCAAAATAGAGGTGCTCCAGTCACCCTCCATTTTATCAAGCATAGCATCTAGAGATCTCGGCATCCGTAAAGCTCTCCTTGCAATGCACAAAGGCCCCCCATGTTCCGCTCATACTTCTGAGCGGCATTGAGGCCATTGACGTCCTCTCCTAATATTTATAGCCCGAGGGAAGCACGCAAATGTGCTTTCCACTCCACTCCCTCCTCTCAAAGTCAACGCAATGCCTCTGTGCTCATTGTCGGCGCACGCTTACTGGTACACTTGCCTTCGCCCATCATCAGCATAGACTATCTCTTGCTGTACTGTGCGGGGCCGATCGATGTATTTTACTTCCTCATCCCTCGGGGGCGGTCGATCGTAGTAGCGTTCCGCTGGCCGAACGCTGTATTCCCGTCGTGGCATTTCCGATTCAGCTGGTCTGACGCTGAACTCACGAAGCACATGGGGAACCACCTCTCTTCTTCCTTCTGTGTGGACACTGGGAGCGTACTGTCGATAGGGCACTTCTGGTCGAGTACTCTGGGGTCTTTCGTAGTATTGCGCAGCGTCCACTGGTCGCACACTGGTCGCTCTAGAGAGGTATTCACGAGGCATCTGCTCAGAAATACGTCGCTCCGCTCCTCCTCGAATCTGAACCAAACCTTGATCAGGAGGTCCCATGGGCTGGGTAGAGTAATCACGCTCTCGATAACTTCGGTAGTCAGTGCTATACTCCGGCTGGGTGATGATGCGTCGCGGAGCAAACGACGGCGACGCAGCACGCCGGTAGAGAACACCGTCTCCTTCGAAGCTCTCGGAACCGGGCATGCGAGATGTCGCGCGGATTGGTGCTCTCTCATAGATGACCTCGTGATCGCCCGGTCTTGCGGAAGGCATAACTGATCGTCGAGCGACAGTGCTGGCACGAACAGGCTCCAAGTACTCACGGCCGTATTCGTCAACAACGATGCGAGAAGGAGGAGGGGCGGAAGGAGGTGCCATGACAGGGGACTGTGACCTCGCTCGGTCGGCATAAGGGCGTACACTCATTCGTCCTTCGCGTGGATAGGTAGCCATCTCGCGCAGACTTGGATTCGTCACCGCGTAAGATGCTGAACGCATGGGACGCGGCTCTCCGGCACCGTAGGGAACTGAGTATCCTGCGGGTGACTGGACGCGGCGAATGTATTGCACAATGGTACCATCCGGCCTTCTCTCCTCATACAGCTGAGGCTCTAGTCTCTCCCTAACTGGCGCGACCGAGTGACGTACCTGACGCGCATAAGGATCATCCAGTCTCTCATATGTAAGAGGCACTCTTTCGGCGGGCATGGGCGCCTCCGAGTATCGGTCATGTTGAAGCTGTGAGATCGGTCGTTCGAGACGTGGCTCGTCATATACCACCAACTCAGCCTCCTCCCTACCAGATGCTCGTTGTCGTTTTTGAGGGCGAATGAACATGGGGGCAGAAAGGGGAGAAGGTGAGCGAGGTTCTGGCTTAATGTCAGGAGAGCCTGGGACGTCTTGTGCTCGTGCTTTCTTGTTCTTCTTCTTATTCTTCTTCTTGCCTCCCTTTTCTCCCTGCGGAGAGCTTTCGGGGCTCGTGATGACTCCATGCTCTTGTCTCAGTGCTGTTACTTGAGCCGGTGCTCCTTGTATGATGTTGGCGCCAGGCTCTAGCATAGGTGGCTGTCGAGCAGTTGCCAGCGGCGAGACACGGGCTGGCCGTGGGGCAAAAAGTGAGAGGTCATGAGCGCGTACAACAGGGGGCGATTCGCGCTGTCTGAAGTTGTTGTTAGGCAGGAGCCGCTGTGAATTCTGCGTGTGGCCGTGATCAGCAGGCTGCTCCAAATCTGTGTTACCAGAATTATCGGATCTACTAGCAGGTCCACTGTCCGAGCTGATGACTTGTACTTCGGCATCTCCTTGCTGTGTTTGACCCAACAAACCTCCTGCACCTGCACCTGCATTTGTTGCAATACTTGCGCTTCTGTTCTGTGATGCCATGCCTAAGCCTGCTGGGGGATATTGACTGAGTGTGCTTGGATTCTGGCTTGTATAGGCGTTACTGGCGTTACGACCAGTATTGGTTTGTTGGGGGGCTGTAGTCGGAACGGACTGCGATTGAGCAGCAAACTGGGTCGGAGGGGGAGGAACATAGGAATCGGTATTCGGTTGGCGCTGGAGCGGAGAGGTGTTCTGCATCTGTACGTCTTCTGGTGCGGCCCGGGCTCGAGGTGAGGCATGCGATTCTGGCGTGTCATGTTGACTAGAATAAAATGTCCTCTCGTCAAACGAGTCACTGGCATCGGAAGCATTAGCAGCCATGGGAGCATCAGCAGCAGCAGCAGCAGCACTAGTAGTAGTAACAGGTGGCGGAGCAGTTGCTTGCACAAGAGTCAGAGCCTTTGCTAGGATATCCGAGAGGTTCAGATCAGGAAGTTGCTCGGAATGTGACAAAGCAGTCCTCGAGGCAGCTTTCCGCTGATCACCCTCATCCTTGATTGCCTTCTCGAGTCTCTGTCTCTGCAGCGAGAACTCTGCCTTGATGAGGTCGTCTGACTTCTGAAGCAGTATGGGGTTGAACTCTGTCTTCCCACCAGTTACGTTTCTGGGGACGCCATGTATGCCAGCAGCAGGGCCAGTCGGCGCTACGACAACAGCTGGCTGCTGCGAATTCGCCTTGAACGAGTGCATATTGCCCATCTGATAACCGTTGACAGGCTTATCACTGCGCTGTGACTGCATGGGCGACTGTGCGACGCGTTCTGGTCTGTTGGATGCGGGTAGCTGGGAGGAAGGGGAGGGTTTTCCAGCTGAAGGTGGCACCTTAATACGAGGGTGCTTTCCCGACACCACTGTGTCTCGAAACTGAATGATCTTCTGATATTCGCGGATATCACTGAGATCAGAGGCAGCTGTCGGGGGAGCAGATGGACTTGGCTGGTAGCCAGAGAACAGGTGCCCCTTTGCCATGCCGACCTGGGCGTGGGCTTGAGCTTGAGCCATTGTGATAGGTGAATCAGGTCAGCACAGATCCATGGATAGGTCAATTCAGACGCCCGTAGAGGATGTTGATGAAGGATACAATCACAAAGAGAGGATTGATGATCAGTGATGTGGGAAGAACATTGAAGTTGGCTGGTTGAGGCAACCTTTCCAATGTTTGATAATATTTTCGGGTGTGAAGGAGCAAACTTGGAAGGTGTCGCACCTCAAGTCGAAGCTTCATTTTATTTTCGAGTTGCCGGGTGCACGGTCCCACTGATCTACGAAGCCGCCAAGCCGCGCTAGCACTATTGGCAGCATCCTAATGTCTGACTGCCCATTGGTTGACTGCAGCTCATCCAAAGTTCACTCCCTTGCCGGTGACTCAAGATATCAAAGACACAAACCTCGGATTACACATACAGTGCTTCAGTCAACAAATAATAAGAGAGTGAAGAAGGTGACTCAACCAGGCATATTTAAAGGGGTCGGTTGTCGCGATTGTGATGATATGCACATCTACACGCTCAGCCATTACCTATCATCAACGTCAACCATTCCCGTCGAGTCTCCCACAACTTTATTACACTAGACTAATCTCATTCTGTCATTATAGCCCGTTGAGAGGCCGCAAACCATACCCATACAACCAGAATCTCAAGCCGTCTGTCTTATATCGAGGCCACACGAGTCTCAAACTGTCTAGAGACATGGGATCACAAAGGACCGAGCCTGAGGGCGCATCATCATCATCATCATCTCGGCCTGTCTGGTTTTTGTAAGTGCTCCATGTCGTTCAGTGTATAATGGATACATGCTAACACTATATACACAGCGACATAGACAACTGTCTCTACCCTAGAAGTAAGTCCAAAAAATTGCTCAATATATCTAAGATATCATACAATAGGGGGATATATCCATTATTCACACCAGCTAACCCCCAAGTCAGGCAGCAAAGTCCACGACCTAATGGCGCAGCTAATAGACGAGTACTTCGCCAAGCACCTGGGCGTCTCCGAAGAGGAAGCCATCCGGCTGCACAAGGAGTACTACAAGAACTACGGGCTGGCGATCGAGGGGCTGGTGCGGCACCACCAGATCGATCCGCTCGAGTACAACGCCAAGGTCGACGACGCCCTGCCGCTCGAGGGCATTATTACGGAAAACCCGCAGCTGCGCAAGCTGCTCGAGGACATCGATACCTCCAAAGTGAAACCCTGGCTGCTGACCAACGCCTACGTCACCCACGGCCGCCGCGTCGTCCGGTTGTTGGGTGTTGAGGACCTGTTCGAGGGCCTCACGTTCTGCGACTACTCCGAGATGCCTATTGTTTGTAAGCCGCACAGGGACATGTTCCTGAAGGCGATGAGGGAGGCCGGCGTGGAGCGGGCTGTGGACTGCTACTTTGTCGGTATGGAATTTACCCCTATATATGCTTGCTATACTGGGCCTTCGAAGCTGACGTGTGTAGATGATTCGTATGGCAACTGCGTCGGCGCCCACCAGCTGGGTTGGAATACAGTCCACCTGGTAGAGGAGGGACTACCCGTGCCGCCGACGCAAGCATCACAATACCAGATCCAGCATCTAGAGGAGCTGCGAAAGGTATTCCCACAATTCTTCAAATCGTCAAGCTGAAGGCCAGACAGACATGAGCATTGGACCATGGGGACACATTGGAGGGTTTTGCAGTTACAGGGGCGTTGGGTTATAACATATCAGGGACCATAAAGTTCTCGAGGAAGACATTAGTAGACTAGAAAGAGAGCAGTACATAGACCCCAAAAGTATGTCTACCCGTACGCAGATAGAGTATTTGTACAATGCTCAGCCCAGAATTCCGGAACGCCAATACCGGGTTACGCCTTTGCCTTCCTGGGTATCTAACTTCATGTAACTTTTGTGGTCCATCCGCGCATGTAAGCTACCGCCCGGCCACCCCAAGCAGCGCCCAGCCAGTAGAAAGCCAGAGGACGAGTTATTCATCCAAAGCCGTGTATTCATGGTCGTCGAACACTGCGAATGACAGCATCCAGCTTCGCCATAGCCTCCTCGCGCTCGCGGACAGCCTCGCGGCGCTGCGCATCGGCGGCCTTGAGCTCGTCCTCGAGCTCGCGGATGTTGCGCTCCTGGTCCTGCTCGCTGTTGTCCAGGCCCGGCAGGATCGAGATCAGCAGCTCGATCTGCTGCTCCTTGGTGATGAGGTCCTGCGCCAGCTCGACCTGGGCGGCGCGGAAGACGTCCGGGGGGTGCGGGGCGACTGTGGTTTCGGGGAAATGCTTCGTTAGCTAGCGGACGGTGGCCTGGATGGGGAGTTCGGGTCGGTCGGTGGTTTGTTTGGCTCGAGGTATTGCAATGAAAGAGACTGCACTGGACCGGGCTCACTCACCCTCTTGCTGGTCCTGCTCCTTCGGCACGTCTCTGATCATGTCGTTGGGCCCCAGCGTCTCGAGGTTGTGGTGTCGGTTGATGTAGTGGATGCATGCGACGAACTGCTGCGCTAGCTGGAGCTCCGAGGTCAGCACCTGTCCGTCTTCTGAAGTTGGAAGGCGCGCAAACCTGGTCGACAGCATCCTGCAACTGGGTGAGCCTATCACCCATGATGAACCTGACTGTGAGCTCAACTCGCGCCGTGTTCGTGGAAAGCCTGTGTTCTGGGGTCTGGAGTTCTGGGCGAGCTGAGGGAGGAATCGCGAAAGCTTTGGTGGGGCTGTTTTCCGACGGAGCTGGGATCATGCACCTGCAGGGGTCTAAGTACGCAGCGACACGGTCATAGCTGCTTCATATCTCAAAGATCAGCTCCTTTTCGTCAGTTCACCAGACGCGCTCTCATGCCGGACTCACAAATCCTGCGGAATTGGATAGGAAGCAATGTGGAATGTGGCGCTCTTCAACCTTCAGCCGGGGCAGGTTCACGCCCTCGTCATCGCGAAGTCTCGTAAACATCTTTTTATCGCGAGTACATGACCATGCCAGCATCTCAACCTCACAAACATCGCGTGCCCGCTCAGACAGCGAGCTGCACTACCCAGAAGCCCCCAGCAATGAACACCACGACGCAACCTCATACGCCGCCTACGCAGCCCGCACAGGTCTCGACATCGCCTCCAAGACATACGTCGGCACGCACTACGAGTACACCGTAGCCGCCGCCCTAGCCCCCCTCGGCTTCACCATCAAGCGCATCGGCGGGCGGTCCGACCACGGCATCGACCTGCTGGGGATCTGGGCCGTGCCGTCCGCACTGCCACCAAACAAGACCCTGCGCGTGCTCCTGCAGTGCAAGGTCTCGTCCAAGAACACGGCCATCGACCCCAAGAACATCCGCGAGCTGGAGGGCGCCTTCGTGGGGGCGCCGGTGGGCTGGCGCGGCAGCGCGGGCGTGCTGGGCCTGCTGATCGCGCAGAAGCCCGCCACGCGCGGCATCCGGGACGCGCTGGGCCGCAGCCGCTGGCCCATGGGCTACGTGTCGTGCTCCGCGGACGGCCGGCTCGAGCAGATGATCTGGAACCGCAGGGCTGAGGAGGAAGGGCTCGACGGGATGGGGGTTGCGGCTCAGCTTTCCGAGGACGCTGGGCGCGAGAACCAGCGACTGGTTCTGACGTGGAAGGGGAGGCCGCATGTGGCGACCTTGCCGCCTGTGGATGACTCTATTAAGTGGCCGGTTGAGGAGGTCAAGCCGGCTCCCAAGAAGACCCGGAAACCCAGAAAGTCCAAAGCTGCCAAGGAGCTCGAGAGTGCCGATCTGAAGCCCGAAGAGGGTATCCCCACCCTAGCAGCAGCGCCGACGAAGGAGGATGTAAAGTCATGAAGAAGTCTGCCGATGTTCAAGGAGATACACATTGGTGGCATCTTGCTCGAGTGCATACGAAGGTCAATAGTCGGCCGCTACCGACATCTTTGACCCCTTACCCCTGAGTTGGTGGATGTTTCGAAGCTCGAAGAAGCCCCGACCAAGAGCGCCGAGGGTCCTCTTCCAATCCTGGGTGTTGCAGAATCCTAGGGACGCAAGGTTCACCCCCAATCGTTGGGGTTTATGCGGGATAGTAAGAAGACATGATGTTTGTATTGAGCATCGTCAGGAAGTTTGACGAGTCGCTGCTTGTCCTAGCACTTGGCAGGATAGATAGTGCTTCAGTTCAGTATAGCAAGACAAAGCCACGCGCGCTTAATCTTGAAGACCAGGATATCTTGAAGACCAGAATATCTTTCTGGGCGCTGGCTGGAGATACACTCAGCCCTCATAAGTCTCCGTACGCGCGTGTTGACAAAACTTCAGATTCACCAGTGGGATGTTTGGATATACTGGAATAACACCCTGGAATAAGCGTCAAGCATGGCCAATAAAGATCCAACTGATTATTCTGGCGTGTTTATTCTGATTTGATGATTTTACTGTTGTTTGCTGGAAGGGTCGTATATGGAGACTTGGGAGGGTTCAGTGTACCTAAACACTACACGAGACCGAAGAAAAAAGAAGTCAAGGAGTCCCTCCTCAGTGCCACAACTGAGTGGTTCAAAGCCGAGCATAACTTGTGGGTGCGAGCTCTCCAGTGGTCGACATGCAAAGACTGAAAGAGCAAGTGAGAGAAGGCGGCCCAGTCAACTCTTGGGGACTGGGCTCGTAGTAGCTGGACCAGTGGATGAGACACCTGTGATCGAATAAAACGCAAGACAGTATGATGAACGAAGTTGAGAGCTCAAGAACATAACGAGAAGGGTGAGCAAGTTAAAGGCAGGATCCATGCTCGATGCTTTTGCGGGGAAGTGGGGCAACGATTGATTGCCGACTGCCAGACTGCCCGCACTTCATCTCAAACTGCTCCAAGTCTCGAGTCCATTCTGCCATCCTGCATTGCATACGACGTTGCAGTTCTGACCTCGACTCCCTTACTTGCGCCCGTCAGCCCGTGCTCTCATATATATGCGCATCTTACCATCCATAAGCTGGGCAGTCTGAGCTGACTTTATCAACGTCTTCAACCCGTTTTCCGACTCCCTTGGTAACAAGAAAACTACCCCGCCATAGCTTCCACTGCCACCGATATCCGACACTGCGACGACATCGACATCACCTGTCACACTCTGGCCCGGCTGTGACAGAAATACGTATATATAGTCCTGCAAGGAATAGCCACCATCGCCATGGCCAGCAGCGAGACCTCAAAAACGGCAAAAGCCATGTCGAAGCTGACGCTCGACCGCTCCACCTCCCCGAAAGCGAAACCCAAACCCACCAAGGAAACACAACCCGTAGCCGACTCATGGGAAGACGCCTCCTCCTCATCCTCCGACAGCGAAGAAGCCGAACCACTCTCAACATCTACCAACGACAAAACCAGCACACCCCGCCAAAACTCAGGCTTCGAAGCGCCCCCTCCGACCCCAAGCTCGCCCTCATACCGCAATCACAGCGGCAGCGCGCCGCCGTGGCAGCAGCAGCAGCAGACGACGGCCCGCGGCTCCGAGGCCGCGGACGATGCGCCACGAAGGCCCGAGAAGACGGACGCGGTGGCGCGGCGCATGATCGCGAGCGCACTGGGCGTCAAGGCGCCGAGGCCGACGGAGGAGCAGCGGGCGTACGACCGTGCGTTGCGCGAGAAGGAGCGCAAGCGGAAGGAAGAGGAGCGCGCGGCGGAGCGGCGTAGGCTGGTGGAGGCGGAGAAGGCGAAGGTGGCGATTTGGGAGGATTGAAGTTTTTGAGGGTGCTGAGTTGCCGGACTGCTGGATGGATTCGGGAGTACGCGGAGGGGAGGGAGTGGATTTGGGACTGCTTGGCGAATATACAAGGCCCCTTCTGGTGTCTCCAAGTGGTTCAGCGCAACGTGGATATCGACTGTATTCTTCTCCTCCAGGACTATATGTATACCACGGGATGTCGGAAGCTTGAAGAGCGTGGCGTTAATGGGTCTTGAAGGTCATATTCACAAAGGGTGCTCTCTTTGCTTGATGTCCATCATGCCAGAATCTGAAACTTGGACTATCGCTGATATCAAGCGCACAGCGCCATACATACAAATAGCTGAGAACTTCAGCAGAGCCATTGCCGTCGGAGCCGCAGACGAAATGGCAAGATCTACCTAGGCACCTCTGCCGACGACTGGGCTTCGGGGCGCCTCCCTAAGGGAGAGTCAGATAGTACCTTATTCTCTCTGGTGACATACATCATAGCAGGCCAGGACACACTCGGCATTATAGCAGACGATGATGTCGAACAGACTCGATGTCAGACGTTTTCGAGACAACAGCTCCCAATGCGGAACACCACCGCCTCGGTGCTTACTGCTCAGCCTCAAAGTTGCAGCCCAAATGACTCGATCTTATCATCTACTAGGCGGGCCAGCTATCGAAATGAGGAAGAAGCCGTCTGTCCGACTCTGGAAAAGGAGAGCTACCCCGTGCTCGTCTGCCCAACAGCTGACCAATAGGCACCGGCCGGCGCTGTCGGGGATGCTCTCTAGAGGCTAATCATCTCCGTGGGGACCAATCAGCGACATCAGATCAGCTCCCCACTGGATGTTGGCAATTCCTTTTCCACGACGGCGACGATTGGCCTCACCTGAGCTAGACCTACTGTCACCTACATGAACCCCATGTAGCCCATGAAACACTGCAGATAAGGCCTGCCGCAGGCCTTTTGCGTTGTTGTTACATCTTCTCGTGGGCGTGAGGGGTTCGTGATCTTGAGATCGGAAGCGTCAGTGAGCTCCAACTCTGATCCAGCCTCTCCAAGTCCTCCCTCCACCAGCAGAACAGCAGAGCCAGCAAGATGGCGCGATCCGCTCTCCTCAACCTCACGCTCCTCGCCGGCACCGCGCTCGCCATCCAGGCCTACCCGCCCGCCGTGACGACACCCACGCCCACTGCCGCGCCGCCGTTCAGGGTGCCCGGCCACATCAAGCAGGCCACCGTGACCTCGGTGGCCGCGGGCTGCTCGACAGCGTCGGCCGTCCTGGACGCTTGCGCCGATGTCTTGGCCGGGTACGACGAGGCCGCCCTCTCGTCGTGCCTGTGTTGTGCGGGAACGACTTACATGCCGGATTACTTCAATGACGCCGCGTCTGAGTGTGCTAATTACTATGCGACGGCGCTGCCTGAGGACTCGGATGATGCTGATAGTATGTGTTCCATACTTATTCTCTTCTCTATGGCCTCGCTGTCAGAACTGCACCCGCACCCGCACGGAGTAGTCTCACGAGGCCTCATGGGATTTTTTCCCTCCGTCAGAATCCCATGTGCCCGTGTGCCCATGTTCTGCTGTCATATCAACGTCCTCCGACGACCAAAGTTGATATGACATGTGACGAGGAGATACCGAATTTCATTCATCCCGTAGCATATACATATGCTCACACCAGAAACAGTGTACAGCGCCCTAGCCAGCTACTGTGTCCAGCCCGGCGACAGCGCCGGAGACCTCTGCTCTTCGCCGCCAACCATAACGACGGACGTCTCCCCCAGCACTACGACGTTCGCCGACGCGTGCTTCAGCGCCGCTGATCTCGTCCAAACCTGCATCTCGGAGACGGCCAGCTTCACCGCGCTGCCGGCATCGTCGCAGGCCGAGTGCTTGTGGTGAGTTTCGCGCCCCTTCCTACTCTATCTGTCTGGCTGAGAGGCTGATGAGATCATTGTGAAAAGCTACCGCTCCGCCTTCGAGGGCACCAACACTTTGACCACTACGTGGCAGCCGAACTACTTCGATGGTTATGTAAGCGAGTGCGCTGAGTGGGCTAGCGATACGAACACTGAAGTTTATTCCGGTAAGGGCTTTCTCTTTCCTCTGCCTCTTCTTCCTTCCTTTCTTCTATCCCCTCCGCGGGCCCATGTTCTCCACTCCCAGCACTCACCTCTTGATTAACACCCCTTCCAGCCTACACCTCCTGGGAAAACCTCTGCTCCAGCTACGGCGACATCCTTTCCGTGGGCTCGATGACGATATCCTCCAATGGCTCGGCAACGACATCCTCCAGTGACTCGGTGACGACATCCTCCAGTGACTCAGAAAGCACCACAACCACAAGCAGCAGCAAGACCAGCAGTAAGACCAGCAGCAGCACAACGGCATCGCAGACCGCTACCACCGGGCCCGCAGACGTGCCGCCCTCGCAAGCGGTGGCGGACCGGGGCGGCGCTGCGGCCGGCGTGGAGGCGTCGATGGTCGTTGTGTTTGGAATCTTTGTGGGCTCGCTTTGGCTGATGTTGTGAGCGAGCGAGCGAGTGATGAAGGTGCTTGATTGGGGGAATGAACTGTTATTATGAGTGGTTGATGACGATAAGGCTTGCTTGCTGTTGCAGAAAGTGGCAAGGAAGGAAGGAATGGAGTGAGAGAGCGAAATCGATACCCTGCTTTACCAGTGCCAGTCAGCTACACGTCGTCAAGACGTCGCTGCGGCACCGTTTATTTTGTATACGTATCTCATAATTCATAATGTTCATAGAAAGCATGTCTTCGATCATACGAACTCAAGCTTTGGCTGTCCGCTTCTTCCGCTGGTAGTGCAAGAATGACTGAAGGCTCACGGTAGTCTCTCATCCACCCGCAGAAATTTCACGTTTTCTGCGGACACAGGATGACAGGTATTCAAGTATCATCTACCCGTAAATCTACACCAACTCCCCGCAGGGCATCAACTGCCCACTCGGGATAGTCAGCCTTGTCATCATACAAATCAGCGAAGAACCGCCTCAGAAATGCCGGATATTCATCCGCGATGATAGCCGCGCGGACCTTCCTCATGAGGTTGAGCTGGTACCACACATTATGTATACTCAGCAGATGCGCCGCCACGGTCTCCTTCGCCGTATTATGATGCACAAACGCGCGCGTGACCCCTACCCCTATCCCTCCTTTTCCGTCCTCCCCGGCGCCGCGACAACACACACACCCGCACCCGTCCTCCAGCGGGCCGAAATCGTTCGCGTAGCGCGCATTCCGTATGTTCAGCACGCCGCGGCGCGTGACGGCATTACCAAACCGCGCCGTGCGCGTCGGCCACACGCAGTCGAACATGTCGGCGCCGAGCGCGACGCTGACGACCAGGTCCTCCGGGTAGCCGATGCCCATGACATAGCGGGGTTTCAGTTCCGGCAGCAGCGCCGTGCAGGTCACGACAACCCTACAGAAATCAGCTTTCGCCTCACCCCCAGAAAGCCCGCCGATGGCGATCCCGGGCGTGTCGCGCGCCACCATGGCCGCGCAGCACGCGCGCCGCATGTCCGCGTCGAGCCCGCCCTGGATGATGCAGAAGAGGTTCTGCGTGCGCGGGTTCTGGTGCGCGGCTATGCACCGGTCGAGCCAGCGCACGCTGCGCTCCATGGCTTCGCGCATGCGCGCTGCGTCGGGCGAGGTCGTGACTAGTACGTCGTCGAGCTGCATCATGATGTCGCTGCCGATGGTGTTCTGGAGTGCGATGGAGTGTTCTGGTGTTAGCAGCATGGGCGTGCCGTCGTGCGGGCTGAGGAATTTGACGCCCTCTTCTGTGATGTTGGCTAGCTTGAGTAGGCTGACCATTTGGAAGCTGCGGGTAAGAATCAGTCGCCGGGCTCTTAGATGGTAAGGTAGAGTCGTGAACGGCAAACATACCCGCCGCTATCAGTCAGCAGGTTGTGATCCCATCCTTGCAGCTTGTGCGCGCCCCCTATCGCAGCGAGCACCGTTTGTCCCGGCTTCAGACCCAGGTGGTAGGTGTTGTTCAGACACAGCCGACAGCCCGTTTCCTCCAGTTGCTCGGGGGTAAGGCCCTTGAGCGAGGCTTGTGTCGCCACGGGCATGAATATCGGGAGCTCCACCGGGCCATGCGGCAGAGTCAAGACGGAGGCTCGGGCGCGGGTTGTCTGTGTCCGCGTCAGTCCGAGACTGGTAACCCGAAAAGGCGGCTACGGATCCGCAGCCATGCCACTTCCACATTGAATCCACTTACGGAACATCGGGCGATGAGGTCGAACGTCAGGGCCGCGGAGGAGGCAGAAGCGATGGGGTTGGCCATCGTACAGCATTCACGACAGTACCGGCGCACTCACTCGCACTCATGTGACCAGACTAGTATTCCTTGGGCATGGATCGGGAAGGTGTTTCAAGTGGAGTCGCTGTCACAAGTCGCAGCTGTGTCGTGCATGAAGAAGTAACAAATTGCACGAAGACATTTTTGGCGACGGCAATGCATCCACGCCTCTTTGCGCCTCCCGTCTCCAATTCTAATCTGGGGGCTGAATTTTCAGGCGGCATTGCCTTGCAAGCACAACGGCCCAAGTGCCCAATATTTATCCGTGTACGGATACACATCTGTATTATATACCACACATGGAGATTGCTTTGTTATGGCAGGAAACTCGGAATTCATGAGCGTATTGGAGGTAGTTATTAGTTATTAGGTGCAGTGTTCTAGAGGTTTTGCTTGTGTAAGGCCAGAGAGTCGGACGTTGTGGTAAAGTTCGGTTTTATATTTATGGCCGTTGGTCTATTCTCAGCGCAGTCTAGACTCCTGCAGTTTCGATCTCCAATTTATCAAAAGACGGCAGGAGTCTGGAGATCACGAGGAGATCACGAGAGGGGCCACTTAAACACAACTGCAGGGACCAGGCAAACAGTGGATTTGTGGCCTGATCGATGACAGGTTCTGACGGCTGAGCCTTGCAAACAAGGCCACCCATCGGAATTCCTCGGGCATCAACACGATCCAGCCCGCCATCGAACGTCCCCATTCGTCCAATCCGTCCTCATTCGTCTTCATCCAAGACGTTCAGCTGTCCTGCATCTTCCCTCGAGGGAATCCACGGAGCGAAATCATACGATCTTGACGGCTGCGACCACTCCACTCCCTCGAATGAGAGGCGCCAAGGTTGAACAGGAGAAGAGGATGCTCCCTCGCTGGTGAAATGACCGTTTCATTTCACACTCGTGAGAATTTGATGGCTCCTTCTTCCGCGTCTCCAATGAACCAAAACCGTACAGGCTGCCAGGCTGCATACATCCAACATCGGGTGTGTTTGTATTTGTGTTACGCTCGCTCTCGTAGCCTGTCTGAATGACTGTATGCATACTCCAACGAAGGCAATATCGCAATGCCTCTCCGGCAGTTGCCAAGTCTGTGTGCGTCTGCGCAGCCAGTCCTGTTTCGCCTTGGCCTCGAAGCTTAATAAGTGAGCTTCCTCACCTGGTTTTCGCGGATCTTGTCCAGCGTGGCAGTCCACGGGTCGTGGCAGCCGCGCTCAGGAAGGCAGCCGCTGGGCTCATCCCGGCAGACCGGCTCCGTTGCTGGACTCCACGAGACGTGGCCCAGTAGTTCTGGACGATCATGTTCCTTTCTTTTTCTTGGCCGTCCGTCAATGCGGTTGCGTTGCGGATTCCCTGCGCTGCCATTGCCATGACTAGGGGGACTGCAAGGAACACCCCTTCCTTGTGGGCTCGTCCCTTTATTAGATGAAGGGCATCCCTAGATCATATTTTTCTGGCTGTCGTTTGTTCGTACGTTGTAAATGACAAATGCCTGGCCTGTGCCAGCGATGTCGCTCTGGGGCAACCTCACTTGGTCGAGTTGGAGCTCTCGTCGTTCCTTACCCTTGGACTACGCTTCTCCTGTGTACGAAGTAACAAGATCGTCACGATGTCTTCACAAGCCGCCTTCACTCTCTTCCCTCTACTGCCAGCCGAGCTGAGGCTCGACATATGGCGACTCTCATGCCACCAACGAGTCGTCGAAGTCTTCTACGACTCGGAGCAAGACCAATGCACCACGACAGCAACACCTCCAGCCGTCCTTCACGCCTGCCACGAGTCTCGACTCGAAGCCCTCCGCATCTACAAGATGTCCTTCGGCACGAAAACCCACGAGCCGCGGATATACTTCTGCCACGACATGGACACGCTCTACCTACCGCGCCCGCCCTTCATGGGCTACGATAACGACTCGCGGTCCTTCACCGAGCTCGTCATGGACGCCGATGACATCGTCAACCTCGCAATCGACCACGTGCAGCCCACCGTCAGGAGACCGTGGGAGACCTACAGCAAGTACGCTCTCATGCAGAGCTTCCCGCGAGTGAGGGAGGTGTTCTTGGTCCTGGACACCGGGCTGCCGGCGGATGAGGACTGCCACGGAGACGTGGGCTTGGCTGATCCGGCTGGTGATATGTCGGATCTGTGTCGCCTGCTGGCCGACGTGAAGGAGTCGTTCACCTACGAGGTAGGGGGCGCTTACAAGATCGGGGAGAAGGAGGATGAGTTCGTTGAGCAGCCACGGCTACCTCCGCTGGTGTTGAAGTCGAAAGTTATGTCTGGTCACCAAGAGTAGGCGATGGCTGTCCGGGCTGCGGCTTGAGGTCGAACGAGGATCTACTGAGACAGTCCACTCCGCGGCGGACGATCGCACACATTCCTACGAACTTCGAACTGGTCTGCCGAGACCTGGCAAAACTGCGGAAGAGGGAAGGTCTCGGGGTCAGGTACCGCTTGTTCACACGATTCCTGGGCTCTTGCACCTCACGAAGCTGTCATTCTGCCGTGGCACGATTGCGAGCATGGCATTGGAGGAGGTCGATGTTTAAGCATGGCGCTCGCGTTTTACAGGATATCCCCGGCGTGTTGTATCGTTAATGTTATGCCTAATACCATGCTGAATGGCTCTTTCTGGCCAAGGATTCTCGTGCCCTTCGCTTGCTGAACGGCGAGGGTGTAGATAGACTTTTAGAGGTTCGGTGTAGCCATGTTGTCGACTGCTGTTCGATCTAGCTACCGGCGGTCTGTCACAAGAACAAGACTGGGTCAACATCACTTGGATGGAGGTCGGATGCCCCTGACCGGATGGATCAGTTGCTGGGAGACACATATCAAGGCGATACCCTTAGGCCCTTCGACAGCTGCATTGTGTAGGTGAAGGCCCAATGCAGCCTTGACTGTCTGCAGGGGTATTAGATCTCGGGCTCCGTCCCTACCAAAGAAATGCACGAGCTGACCCCTCCCCACTTATGGCACACCCATGCTGTTAGATACTAGCACGAATGATGTCACGTGTGACGGTGTGCAGCTGTATCCATCTGGCGGGATGTTGAGTCATCAGGTCACGTGTAGATTAGATAAGGAGACCAGACCACCTTTTCTCCTGTTGAATGGGAGCCGGAGATAGACACCGGAAGATTTCCAGTGGGGCAGAGACGCACAGGGCATCTGACCCACCAAGAAGACAGATGATCAATCTCTACACGCAGAGCAGAACAATCAATAGCATCAATCAACATCCGTGTCTTCAACATCTCTCACCTGGTCATTTTTCGTAATCAACATCCGTGTATTCAACACATGCCACCCTACACTCACGAATATAAATACTTCATACCCTTGCCACCTAATTTCAATGCGCTAAATATGTACGGACTATATCCGCTCATGATCAGATTAAAATCCGTTTATAATCCGTTTATAATCCGCTTATAATCGGATTATAAGCGCCGGTTAAAGTTAATAGTTAAAACTAAAGTCGGTTAGTAATTAAGGTTAATAGTTAAGGCTTAAAGTTAATAGTTAAAGCTTCAAGTTAAAGTTAAGGCTTAAGTTTGTTTTTAATATAGTAAAATTGTGAGAATATTGGTATCTATCAGGTGTGCTGCAGCTGGCAGCAGGCTGTATGAGGGGTGAATGAGGACGCCAAAGGGGTGAAAAGAGGAGTATTTGGGCGTTGTCTGGCAGGTCTATTGTCTGGTGTCAAGCAGACGGCCATCAAAGGTCTCTCACAGCTGTATTTAGGTGTGAATATCCCCTATGGATCTATAACTAAGACACCAAACCTGATCCATCCCATCCTGACCCTATTTAACCTCCTGAACTTTACAAAAATATTATTAACAACTTATAAGCGGATTATAAGAGGATTATAGTCAAATTATAAGCAATATATATTTAACGCATTAAAATTAAGTAGCAACGATATAGTTAGCGCATATCTAGCATACTAGAATAACATAAAATACTTATACCTTAAGTAAATACGAGCAAAGGTAAATTTAAAAGTAAGGAGGGGTTAGCCGGAACATATACTTGGAGTCGGAGCTCTGGAAGGGCTCTGTTAGAACAGGCTTGAACAATCAATCATAATACTCGAGTATTGGGTCAAGGTCCTGATGTTGCTGATGGTTTTAATTGGGAGGTCTAGCTGGACCTGAAGGTCTGGCTAAGTGACCTCGCAACCCGGTATCTAATCTCTTATCTAATCATACATGTGGATCCTGGTATAGATGGTTTGCAGGCTGGAATCGCATGGATTCAACAGGCTCTCTAAATCGCTGGAACTCAAGCATAATTATCTGCAGTGGCTTGCATAAGCAGCGATTTAGTGCTTATTCAAGCCCAATGCCCCTGCCATAACTGTGTCATGTCATTGTGTAACTTTTATGTCCACAGCTTGCCATTGAATATTCTTTGGTGACGTCCTTCGCGGGTTGACTCATATCGATTGCGACAACCCTCCACAGACCAAAGAACGGCCGCAAGACCACGAGCCACTGCCTCGAGCCACTGCCTGCCGACACAATGCCGAAGGACGAGGAAAAGAACTCGGCGGCGCCGCGACATCTTCCGATTCGCAGTAATCCAGACATGGAGAACTTCGAGTACGCAGCCCGCCCCACGATGCCCTCCCCACGTACCTGGTGAAGGCTAACCACCACACCCCTCTCCCAACAGCATCGTCAAGACGTACAACCGCCTGCTGGCCGACGACCCGGAGCTGACGATGCCGGTGGCGGCGATCGAGGCGCTGATCGAGGCGCTGGGCGCGAGCTCGGCCATGACCGTCTTCGAGACTATGGACCTCGTCAAGACGCAATCAGAGAAGCTGCGCGCCGCCTTCGCCAACCCCGTCGCCCTGTCGCACGGCACAAACCTGTTCCAGCAGTACCTCGTCATGTCGCTTAAGCAGCCCGGCGAGGCCGCCAGCAACCGGAACTTCGAGGTCGTGCGCCAGCACCTCATGCGCAACGGCCGCCTGTTTGCCGCCCGCGCCAAGGAGGCCCGCGAGAAGATCGCTAGTGTTGGGAGGTACGTTCTGTTCCCATCTCCCTATGTCGACTAGTTTCAGTGGGTTGAGGGGGCTGCTACGCTGTTGGTACACGTTCTAGGAGAGACGTTCGGAGGCTGACTCGACATGTCCCGCGCAGACAGTACATCCACGACAACACCACGATCCTAACGCACGGCGGCTCGCGCGTAGTCGGCACGCTCCTCGGCCGCGCCGCCGAGAACCTCCCTGGCGACCCAAAGCGCCGCTTCAAAGTAATCTACGTGGTCAACGACGCGCGCCGCACGGAGAGCAACCGCGTCGTCGCAGCCCTGCGCGCGCGCGGCGTGCCCGTGGCCACGATCGACGACAGCGCCGTCGCGTACTGCATGCCAAAGGCCGACATGGTGCTGGTGGGCGCCGAGGCCGTCATGGCCGACGGGGGCGTCGTCTCGCGCTTGGGCACCTACTCGATCGCCGTGCTGGCCCGCGCGCACCACAAGGACTTCTTCGTCGCCGCCGAGCAGCACAAGATCGGCAAGACCTTCCCGCTCGGCCAGTTCGACGCCGGCTTCGAGCAGAACCTGCTCGACTTCCACGCCAGCAAGGCACAGGAGGGCGGCGGCGCGCACGAGGCCCCAGCGCCTGTTGCTGATCCGGTCGATTACACGGTATGTTTTGAGAAACCCCCAGTGCGTGACTGGGCTTTGTCTGCTGGGGATTGTAACTGACTTATGCTTCTTGCATCCAGCCCCCTGAGTACATCGAGGCCTTCTTCGCCGACCACGGCGTCAAGGCACCGTCCGCCATCGCCAAGGAAGTCATCGACATGCTCTTCTGAGTGCTGCTGCTTCTTCTGCTTCGATTACGAAGTTGGCATAAGTATCACACGCTCCAAGGACATGCATGCGAGGCTATTGTTTGCTTTCGTCATGCCGATGCGCATATACAAGCAAGCAAACCAACCTACACTTAAGCTAAAGTGGTTATATGCGGCAAATGGCAAGGGCAAGCCCCCTACTGTCGACCGACACACCCCGAGGATGTGTATCGAGGAATGATCACGATATCGGCATAGCGGCATCTGTTAGCCATTACACTATGTCGTTCGATAGAGTGGGGAGGATGGCAAAGGCGTCAGCCGGCAGAGTGAATGATGTGCAGTGAGTGGGATAAGCGGCAATTGGTTCTGAATCCCGATGAAATGCGCATGGGATGATTGCTGGATTGGGTGGCTGTCAATCAATGTGGACCGGTTTAACTGGAAAACTGCCGACATTCATTGTTTTACACGAAGAATGATCATGATGTACGAGCTTCTCCTCCCAGCAGGCCGGTGCCTACCTATATATACTGCCCGCCTTGGTTCCCACCGTGGGCGTTACATGGATGAAAGAACATTGCAGTTATGCTACACTTTTGTCCAAAGAGTGTCTGACCTTTGACCAGCTTTTGAGATGTAGAGCGACCGATGCAAAATGTGAAATAAAATCAAGATGCTATGCTGAAATAACTGAAATACAATGAGGACACCACAGGTTGCGGGACAGCTCGGTTCCTTTTTGACCCCAGGAGATACATGTACCTCGAATGTGATGGTGAGATGCGTAAAACAGATAAACACCCGTGCATGCTTTTTCCCCTCCTCAAACTGCCCCAAGCGAAGTTGAGTCGCGTGGGTAGATGCGAACAAAACGAATCGACTACCAGAGTTGAGACCTGGTTTAAGATCGTCACCAAGACAGAAATGCAAAAGTACAAAAGTGACATGCCATCCTACTTGTCTCGAACAAGTCTCGCGCCGGTCCAGGCGTACGGGTAGTTGCGCTGATACCAGTTGACACTATTGACACGGGTTAGATCCGAGAAAACCGATTTGAAGCTTGGTCCAGAGATTCGCTTACAATGACTTTCTGCCGGCAATTCGGGGGTGCGTGGC
The DNA here is from genome assembly GCA_963556695.1 of Anthostomella pinea. Classification (NCBI taxonomy): domain Eukaryota; kingdom Fungi; phylum Ascomycota; class Sordariomycetes; order Xylariales; family Xylariaceae; genus Anthostomella; species Anthostomella pinea. The sequence continues at coordinate 4,351,886 of CAUWAG010000020.1, read as the reverse complement.
CCAGGAGCCACCGAGGACCACGTTGTGCTTGTCGTCAAAGAAGTCCGCTATTAACCACCTCAAAGTCAGCCATCGATCCTCAACGCGTGTTGTAGTCTGGTATACGCACAGGTGTAGGCCGGGTACAGCGACATGGGCTTGAAGCCCTCGTGCTTTCGCAGCGGCGAGCTGGTCCACTCCCAGACACCTCCCATCTCGCCCTGGCCCGCCAGGCGGTTGCCGTGAGCTGTCACGGCGGTGGGGTGCCAATGCTGGAAGCCAACATTGGCACCTGTGAGGTCGATGAAGAGGTCGTCTTTTGCGGACGACGAGTCCCCATCGACAGCTTCTGAAGGGTTGGATGGCGGTGTCTCCTCGACGCCGTCGTTCAACAGGTGACTGAACCAGACAGGCAGGTCAGCCACGGTATACATATAGTTATGATTCGACATGAGGCATGACTTACGCATTGACAGCAGGAACGGTCTTTCCCAGTTTGCGCTCGGCTTGTTTTCCCTTCGCGATGTCAACGTATGTGTATATGCTCCGAGCCTCCTCGAGCGTGGGGATGCGTCCACCCATCCACGCGGCGCATCCGGCAAGTTCGTCGAAAGAGGCGAAGACAGGCCAGCCAAGGGCATGCTCAAGCGGTACTAATCCGTAGACCGTCTTTACCGCCTTGCCCTTGAGGAATGACGAAGGTAGAGCGTTTCCGTCGGACGTGTGACCATTCGAACCCCCATCGATGCTTCCATTTGCGCCATTGCTGTGATCGATTTCTGCCTCCGACCACGATGCAGGAAGCTTTGCTGTTTTTGTATTATACACATACCGAGCATACTGCGAGAATTAGAAAGGCTCTTCGGTGTGAACAAATGCGCACTTACCTCCTCATTCGTAATGGGCCTTCCCATGGCTTGGAAGCTGTGGACATGTGCACTCCTTAGTGGCTTCTCGTTGTCCCTGTATCTCAGTCAGCTTCTTGATGGTATCCAGCAGCAGCTTGGGACTGACCATCCGAAATGCCCCTTGGAATCCAATACGTCCTCAGGGTCATCGAGTCCTAGCTTGATTTCCTGCTCAGGAATATCGAACCACTGATTATCGACCCGTGACGCATACGCCTCACGGGCCAATGCCTCGAAATCTGGGCGTGAGGTATGAGGCGGTGGGAGCGTCTTCTCACTCTGCAGCATCATGTAGAGCAGAGTCTCCATATGCATGGCTTCATGCTCGAATCCCACCCAAATAGCTCTCCCAACATTTCTCGGGATCTCCCCGACTCCGTTGACATATTGGTCCCTCAGTGTAGCCCTGACTCTGTCCTGGTAATCCAGGATATCGTCGACGGGAGGCCACTCCTCAGGAATCTCCGAGTGTTTGTGGCAATGTGCAGGATTGTCGACATCGGGGTCAATGCCTCTTTCAAACATGGGCTGGAAGGAAGCTGGTTGCGTCGGAGCAGCCTTCGTTGTCTTGGTCAACTGTATATCCAGGAATGCTGGGATGTGACCAAGGTAGAATATGCAGGCATTCCGCAACTTGATGGGTTGGTCCAACAACTCCTCGCTTGGTAGCATCCCACGGGTGACAATATCCCAGGTGGCCCAGAGGTTCTCCCAGTCACTCAAAGGAGGAATGTTTGTCCGAGCGTACTCGTGCGGATTTAGGCTGAACGACATGTTGGATTTGGCGAGCAGATGAAGACCTGCATATCGTTAACTGACGTGGCCGACGCACACGCTCGAATAGCCCTGGATTGAGAAGCCCGCCCCGCCTTTCGATACCGTGGCAAAGGCACACCAGGATGGTGGAAGACCAGGACCTCTTAAGTGGTCTGACGTCCGCTCAAAGTTGGGGAAGCCCTTCCGGCCTGCCTATTCGCGGAAACACGACGATCGCCTGGGCACGATGCTCCCATGTTTCCGAGGCAGAGGTAGCATGAAATAACGGTCCACTCACCATAGTCCTCATCTTCCGTCATCCACCGATCGACTTCGATCATGCCTGCCAATGCCCAGAGCTTTACGCAACCTTCCTTCGAGTACTTCAGGCTCTGCTCAATCTGGACACGCTCATGGGCGTGAATGGTTTCCCCCAAGGCGACAGTGTCGCGTATGGGCGAGTAAAATGCCTGGTGACGCCCTCCTTCGCTGTCGTACACATACTCGCCAATGACCTCCCAATCATCTAGCACGAAGGCCTGCTCCCCGAGGATCTCGTTGGCATGGCGCAAGCCGTTGTGGATGAACCTGGACCAGTCAGCATCAGCACAGAGGCCGAATATTAATGAAGTAGCAGCCCACTAACCTGTGCGTGGTGCCTTCTTTGTCTGCATTGCAGCATACGAATTTTAGTAGAGCTCAACGTGCATATTCGCAATACTGACCATTGTACGCGTGACTGGACTCAAGCGTCAGCGGTCTCGATGCAGGAATGAGCCAAGACAGTATGTTCTGGACCTACAATACTTTGGAAGGGTTGGTGCATGAATCGATACCAATCAGGATCCGATCCGTGGCTTGAAGGACGTCGGCGAAGCCCTTCAAAAAGGATGCAGCGTCATCCCGGTGGAAGTTTCCTAGTCACATGCGTTATTCCTACAGCACACGCGAGTGTTCCTCGTGGGGGCCCGTACCAATGCTCGACCCCAGGCTCAATATACACTTGGGCCTCGCCGCGATCGACGGGGTCTTCAGCCAGTCTCGGCCGTCATCATAGGTACCGAGAAGACCGTGACATCGAACATGTTGAAATGTCGGAAGCTGTGCCAGAGTCCTGTCAAGCTCTTCTTTCGACAAGTCCAAAGCATAGTAATCGACCTCTTTGCCTGCATCTTCTAGAGCTTGTAGCAGGAACAGAACCTTTCTAAGGTTGCTAGGGAGTATGTCAACCGCTTGCTCCTCACATCTTGGGGGCAGTTTCGTAACCTACCCACTGCCCAACTCGATGAACATGCACCCGGACGGGATACCCCTGATTATTGCGGCGGCAGAACGCCTCAAGACTTGAATCTCATAATTGGTCAAGTAATACTCCTCCAGATATGTGATCTATGTCGTCTTGGTCAGCAAGCGAAGCTGGAGCGGATGGTATATAGTTTGCCGACCTCTTCAAAGAGCTGCAGACCCTTCTCATCGTAGAGCAGGAGAGTGGGCAGCTTTCTAGGTCCGTCCTGAGGGCGGAAGAGACTGTAAATTTCCTCCTTGACATTGGTCTCGACAGCAGCCTGGCGGATATCGATTATATCGGGCTTGTGTTGCCCTTCGGCAGCCTTCTGGGCTCCCTTTTCAAGCTGTGGGAGTGAGCCGGCCGGCTGCGCGTCCTGCGGAAACTCGACGGCGGATGGCATGATTTGCTGCAGCTGGTACAGCGTTCGGCACGACAAAGAAGCAGACAACACGGGACCCGGAGCAGGGAGTGGCCGAAGGGTAAGGCGGTAAGGTTGGTGTTATATGAGGCTCGTGATGTGACCAGCAAAGCTTCCGGGACAATGGGGAGTTACAAGGTACCTACGACATAGACGCAAAGGATATTGTGAGACAAAAGCTTAACCACGCGGGACTGACTAGACTAGAGGCCGCTGCGGTGGACACTGGACAACCGACTGGACAACCGAAGGGCGCCAGGGCCGAAAAGATGATGTCAGCCCGGGGGGAGGGAGGAGAGGGAGGAGAGGGAGGAAGCTCTGAGACTCTGGGACTCTGAGTCGCCATGCTGTCCCGAACTGCCCGATCTGTGGCATCCAGCTGCCTGCTAGTGGCGAACAGGCAAAGCGGCGGCGAAGCAAGAGGTTGACCCCCATTGTGTTTGTTTATTAGACAGGGTACACCACGCACAAGGACTCACGATGGTTGCCTCTGTCACTCGACGAGTACGTACTGTAGGTACTGTCCACTGCCTGGCACGGACCACGGCACGGGTCTCTGCCCGCGCCAGTGAGGCGGACAAGTGAGACTCGACAGAACTGCTGCTTTCGGCACACTCGAGGACAGAAATATGGAAACGTTCTGTCATATTTCGCGGGATGCTGCACGGTGGACCAACTTCTGGCCGTGGGAGTGGGATGTCGAAGGAGAAGAGCTAATCAGGGGCTGCAAAAGCCACGAGAACTCGACCACAATGACGACCCCGCAATTATAGCGCCACCACGCCACCACGCCCCATGTCCACGCCGTGTCAGCGTGTGGGTCCAGGGCCTGCTGCTGCAGGGGCCACCGTCAGCTGTCCTGTCTGCCTGTCTGCCTGTCTGCCTGTCTGCATGGGGCATGTCTGCTGTTTCCATGTTTGTGTTTCATTCTCCTCGTGCCTGCCTCATCTGCTACGCTGTTGCAGGTGATTACTACGACCACTTATTTACATTTGTACGTATTCGAGGCCGCCTCCTGTTCCTGACGGAGACCCCCGGCCGTCACCAGCTTCTAGACGACGTCCATGTTCGACACAGGCAGCATGCAGCATCCGAGCAGTCACCAGTGTCCCCCACGGCCACGCCAGCATTACATGGTGGAAGACTTCGACGTCGTCTGTGCATCTCACTGATGCCTTATGCCATGAGGCACAGCGTACAGGACTATCTATCATTAAGAGTCCCAAGCACACGGCGGATCTTGCGTTGGGTCGTACGCGCCACTTGACGTGCCTCCTCGCATCACCACAGCTACATCATTTTTGACACCCGACATCCATCTGACATGCCGAGGGTTTGGTTTATCATTCCATTGATTATAAAAGGATGGGACAGTCAGGCACTCTGCTTATCAATCTATACCCAGGTACTCCCTCTGACAGATACGGCAAAACTGAAGGGACTTTCCCCACATCAAGGTTTTATTCTTGTCCGTCCGGGAGTCCCGTTACGGCCTCTTGCGTTCGCCATTCTCCATGTGTCGCTCTACGTCACTTGCATGTGACCATGATACGTCGACTTGTCCGACTTGTCCTTCGCACTCCACCATGACCGCTTATTATCCCTCATCGTCCGTCATCACCCATTTCTTGCCTCGTACTAATTATTAACCACAGGGAACATGTTCCGACATATCTTGGTGAAATGGCATAATTGTTAACTGTGGACAAGAAGCACGAAATCGTAAGGTCACACTCCAACCGGAGCCGTCCTGCAAGCAATACTGCAGGTAACATATCGGACCGGGGATGTCCTCACATGATCTGTGCCGCCCGACGTGGTATCCGGTGCGTCCTCAGCCTGCCTTTCTGGTCACAAAAACCGGACACTTGCGTTCAAGAACGGATACCATCCCCCAATCACACTTGTCGGGTCGCGGGGCATCTGGAGCCAGCATAGTATCGAGTAGGTAACCAGTCCTACATCGTGTCTTCTCGTATGAAAGTGGGAGCGCTCTTGGGTCATACATGGACGATCTGCTGCTGTGAACTAGGTAACAGACCGGGGCCTTATCGCCAAGGTCCAACCCCAGACAAACTCCAGCGAGTCCAGTCAGCATCCCACGTTTCTTTACTGTATGCTCGTTGCCAATCGTGGATTTATTGACGCCAACCGGAAGGTATCCGACTCGCCACGGCCTGCCTGGCAGCCCCGGCACTCGATCTTCTTCCTGCAGCTATGATCAGCATGCACAGCAGGTCAGGTGATGTTATGTTCACTTCGTCGCCTTCATCATGATGCCGCACGTGCCCTCATACACTGGCTGGTATATGACATGCATATATATCTGAATGCTGTAGATGGAGACTATATCATACTGGTAACGGCCATTACACTTCAGGCCCTCCTTACCGCGGAGGATGCTACAAGTAAACACCCATGTTCATCATCAAACATAGGACTGACTCTGGGCTTTATGCATGGAGGAACTATGATGTGTATACGGGTAGTTCACCGATAGTCTGCTTGGGCGGGACGCACCCGTATCTAGGACTACCACAACCCGTCCACGAAATCACACGCGATAGAATGATATATGTCTGGGGAGCTCTTCGCCGGTTTCGATCCACGCTGCTACAGTACAGCCATCTAGCCATCCTCACGACTTCAAGGAGTTCTCCTGTTGGCAGTTAATTACTTGGCACCCCGTCAATACCCATACTATAGCATGGACGGACCACTCATCTTGAGCAGCGGGCTTGCCTTCTCACTTCCCACGGCCAGCATGATTGCTAATGAGGGACTATCACCCAGTATTGACAGAGCCCCTCGGCAACGGTTATTGGCCAAAATGCCGCTACTCAAGGGGTTGGTTCGCTTCGGCCGCTTCTGGCATACAAGATGATACCCCATGATCTTGGCTAGCTCAGAGCTGGGTGCATATCAGAGGTGCGGCTAATCAAGAACTAACGTTACAGTATTCAGGCATTCATACGCGCGCGGAAGATCAACGACGCTTATATACATACAGTGCTATCCTACATCTCCAGACCAACTACATCAAAACTAATGTATCCATGTGCCCCGCGCACGCGATGTTCTATTCCGGTGCCTGCTTTATCGCTTCAGGTAAGTCACGTACATGAGTACAGCGTCGTCACCATCCTCGTCCGGCAAGTCATGTGACCCGCCTTTGTAAACGACGGTATCGACCTTTTGGATACTGGCGCTCCCGTATATGCCTGCGTATTCATGCAACGACCCTTGGACTCCCCCGAGAAGACGGTTGTTAGTCATGAGCTCCTATAGCCATCGTCTGGTCTCCCATCCCTGGCGCCCTTAACCCCACGAGAGTCTCGCTATGGATAGTCGGATGAGAGAGAGAAAACTCACAGCCCACCCTATCTCGCCCGGCTCGAATCCCGTTATCTCCTGAGATTCATAGTCCCGATCACGGGAATAGTTATTACCGTCCACATGACTCTGGCTGTGAAGGGCGCCAGACCCGCCTCTAGCTCTGAAGGCTGCCTTGGTCGCCTGTCTAGCACCTGGTTCCTCGACTTTGTTGAAGAAGATGACCTTCAGGTCTTTCGCGTCTTCCTTTCCCGTCCATGCCATGTAGTTCGCCAGCCGCAGGTCTCGGGCCCTGAGCTGCGTCCTCCTCTGTCCGTTATCATCAACTATCGCGATGGCAAACTCTATATAGGCCCCCTCGGTGACCCCGTAGTCGCTTATGAAGACATCCCCGTTCTTCTTCACGTTCCCGAACGTTGCGGTCTTCGCGTTCGGGTGCTTCAGGAACGGCGGCACCAGTCGATATCCTCCTCGTCCCGCTCATCAACATCCACTCTCGTCAAGCCATCGGCTTTCACTCTTTCTTCGAGCTGTTCCGCCTGAGAGGTGCGACTGCGAATCGTGTCAGCTCCAGTCAATGGCAGGTGAAGGCTTGCCAGCAAACCGAGGCTTAGCTGGACCGCGATTTGGAGCCTCATCGTGGCGGCTTGGTTATGGTGTCCTGGAAACTCCGATCTTGAAGTCCTGATAGGAGGTCTGGGGACTCCTGGAGAATGACGATTGATTGGGTGGTAAACAGGAATGCGTGTAGAGATGGGAGATTTCCCGCCCAGACAAGGGAATTTCTCTAGATATCTAAAGGCGATGTACCCCTGGGGAGCACAACCGTCATCTAGTTGAATCCATCTCGTCCGTGCCTCTGCAGGAAGTCAGCCCTGTTACAACCCGGTAAACGGCTTTGGGCAAGTTCGCCCGCCACCCAGTTACAGGCTTCAACTTCAAAAGTTCGGAAAAGCTCTACCCCTGGAGTGTTCGACAAGCTTCCTCGAAGCTCGCTTTGGGCAAGGCTAACGCATCTTGAATAGTACCTGAAAATAGGTGGCATTGCCACCCAAAAAGGGGTGTCATTCATAACACTGCTCCGCAGCGAGCCAGGCGACGCCGAAGCGCCTCTGCTGGCCTAGGAGGGGGTTGATACCGGAATGATACTTAAAAAAAAGGTGCCATCACTATGTACTTAAAAATGGGTATTATTCATGGAACGTTGCTACATACTACGTGAACGCTGTTTCGCCAGGCAACACCGAGTTGTACGTATTGGCAAACCTTTACGACTCCACACGGATCACCTGCTCATATTCCTAAGCATCATTGGCTCAGGATTCCAGGGAACCTTGTCGTACGTACAGGTGTCCAGGATAATAATGGTTAGCGGTTCCACGTGTATCTGCAATGGTAATAGGTAGAACTTTACGCGATAGGAACTTTTCATAAGATCCGTCTTATAAGAACTTTTATAGGAACTTTTGTCACGGCGAGCATACTGAGGAGCTGGGACATGGCCTGCAACAAGCAGCTATTACTCTATTGACGAGAATATCAAGACTAGAGAGGAAAGGAAGAGAGAGAGAGATAGGTACAGTGGGAGGTTGCCCCTTTAAGGGGATCCTCTGGTCAGATCCTTCCCCTATTGGGAAGTATCCACTTGTCATGTGGGAAGGTCTGTGCAGGCCGTCACAAGCATCTCTTAAGTCTTTCTCTGTCACTGCGGACAAATATAGACAGCCTAGCAATGGAAATGGGGTTATCCTCCGAGGGCCTATGCGTAGGTTTAGATTGTGCTTTCTTGGTCAGCAAGGTAAACTTGCGACGTGAAATTTGTCCTTCCTTAATGCTATAATAGGTAATGATTGCATTGATAGCATCGTCCCTTCGTTAATATTGGCCATAGAGAATAGGGTTGACAGGTGTAATCAGGGCCTTAACTAGTCGTTTCTGTGCTAGAAGTTGCGGACGATGGGCTATGTCTACCGGTACTGGCTTGGTGAATGCGACGCCTTGCAATTGGTGTTTGATGTCGTCTGTGGCCTGCTCGTTTGTCCAGTCTTCTCGGATCTTTTGGAGGAGCAACCTCTTTAGCCTCTACTTTAGATTTTGAAGTTCTTACTGCGCATTAATCTGCTGTTTCGTCCCTAGTCATAGGTTCTTGAGTTGTCTTGTAAGCCGCCTCATATTGGGATCTGTGTTAACAGACGCTGCTTGCCCAGGAGTAAGATCTATTGGCCACCGCTTGCTCATCAAATGACCGATACTGTAAGATTGTTTTAATAGTGCTTGTTGCGGCTTCTGGCTGTAAAGGATTCCCCATAGTTCTGCACAAACAGCGCAACCGAGGTAATGCTTTTAGAAAGGGGTCGAGTTGGCGTGGTCTAGCATCAGTTTACGAAGTGCTTCACTAATGTCGGCTGTATTGGAACATCAGCACAATAGATTCCTTAGGAGTACAGGTAGAACGTACGGCTCTGGTCCAATTTGTTGCCTGTATTATAGCACAAGGAATATGCGATAGTTAGATATTGAAGGCCTAGAATCTCTCTAATCCTCTTAATCCACCCTGACATCATGCCATATATGATAGGTTTTGCCTGTGATATCTGCAGCCCGGTAGCGGTTGTAATGGCTTGGCGGAATATGTATACGCCTTTGAAGTCGTCTCTGAGTGGCAAAGGCAACTCTTTTTCCCCAAGATGGATATCAAGATCGACTAAATGGCGAGGAGAGATAAGGCTAGGAGCCCTAAAAAGCTTAATATTAGAACAAGATGCCAAGGAGGAAGACATAAAGGCTGGGAAGCAAAGATGGATCAAATATAGTCTCAGGGATCATAGAGGTCTTACTAAAGTACCCATAATATCAATATAGAAGAGCCTTAAGTTGCTAGGATAGAACACTTACGCATCTTTTGTCCCAAGATATGTCTTAATAAACTCGAGAGTAAATTTGATCAAAAGCTTGTGTAGCCCGCCGTCAGAATCTCTCATTAATACAACCCAAATATCTCCAAATCGGAGCCGCAAGATAGATTTTGAGCGCGAGCCGGCAGAAGCCAGGAAGAGAAGAAATAAAACGGTAAAAATTCGGAGCTCCCCGAGGTCAAACGACTTCCTCGTCGTGCTCAGTATCGTCTCAATCTCCGCTTTGAGGTCGTCAATGGTCATACAGCGATTGTCCCTCTTTTGGTTGCTCAGTTTGTATTTCTTTGCCAGTGATCTTAAGACCTGAAAGAAAATATTAGAAATAGGTCTTTAGTAGGTCATTAAATTCCTATTTACCTTATGCATATTGCGGTTTAATTTCGTATCGAGCTTCGCACCCATGGCCGTCTCATACACAAGACAAAAGACTTTCCAATTTGTGCCTAGTGAACTGCTCTTCTTTGTTCCTCTTTTTTTCTGTCCATTCTTACCAATCATCTGGTTCAAGGACTAATCAAAAAAGTTGTAGAGGAGACGGATATTAATAGACTCGAAGCAAGTCTGGGGATCCCGTCCCACAACGTCAGTAAAGAACCTGCCAGAAAAATATTATTAGCATGAGAAGACATAAAGCACTGGAATGACTTATGTCCGCCACTGCTTCTCGATTGCGTTAAGTTATATAGTGCTTCCAGGACTATAATCTCTGCCATCAAAAGCACACTCCTTGAACTCTTGTAGCGCCCTCTGGTAGTACTCCAGCGGATGAACATTCCCTGCAAAGAGGTAGACTTGATCTGTAACATTGGAATCGTCATCACTGAAGTCCTCTATATCCGGCATGTCGCTTTCTAGGCTAGATACATCCTTGTCCACGTCAAGGAAGTCGTTAGCATCCGCATCTCCTACTGCGGAGAAAGATGCGTCTGTGTTGTACAAGTCGCCGGTGACTTATGAGTCGTATGGGTCATCGTTGGCACGTTGGCGGGCTATGCTATTAATGCTATAAGGAATAATCGATCATAATAAGTGCAGTTCATTAGAAAACGTTGCGCTCATTTAACTGGAGGTAATAAGGAAGAGAAAACCAAAAAAACATTGTTGCCAGAATGGAGCGAGAGAACTGGTATTTAAAAGGAATATGTGAGCCATCTCTGGTTATGCTGCTGACAGGCCGAGCAAACAAGGAAAGGAAAAGAACACAGCATCGGTGCCAGATACCAAACTGAATAAGAGTCTAGGATTTGGGTCGTGATTGTGGACATGAGTACTCTGAACGATACATCAAAGTACAAGGCCCATGTGTATAGGGGCGCATGGTGGGGTATGCAGCTTAAAGCGGCAGCGGATCGCTGGCAAATGCACTGCCAGATTTGGAGGCAGAACATGCCGAAATAGGCAGCACACTTGCCGTCTCTTTATTTAAGGTAGTAAAAAAGGGTTTAAATTTGATTTAAAACTAATACTTATAAGTAACTTTTAAGATATTATCGCTTTTAACCTTATTTTAATTCATTATAATAACTATATAGGGTGAAATAAGCACGTTTAAACGCATTATACAAGCTTAATTAAAGGCTTTTACCATACGTTAAATATATGTACTTAAAAAAACTATAAAGGGCGATTTGCATAATATTAAATAATTGTAACGTTAAAAAAGTATTATATAACTTTTAAATGTTTTATTTAAAATCTTTAAATTCTTTCTTTTAAAACTAATTAACTTTAAATTGATTTATTTTTAAAGACAAAATATTGATATAATGAATTACGAGTAAATTACTTTTTATAAAGTAATAAACGGCATTATTAAAAATTGAACGCTTAAAGCCGAGCTTTGAAAAAGAATTTTAAAAGCGCTTTTATTATTAGTGAAGGCTTTATTTAAAGCCGTATAAAGGCTTTTTAAGTTTAATAATTATTTTATTTATTAACTATTGGAATTTTTATAAAGATATATCGTAAAAAGTTCTTTAAAGCGATTAAAAGTTTTTATAAAGATCTTTTAATAAAGTTTTCTTATAAAAAACGTAAAAACGGCGTTTATATAGTAAATACTTAATTTAAAATACCCATAATATTTAATAAAAGCTTTAATAAGCTTTTCATACTTTAAAGGCTTAAATCTCGAAATAATTAAGCATATATTATTATATAGATTTTTGAATAATAACTTAATACTTATATCGCTTAGTTAAATTAACAATCAAGTTTAGTTTATGTTTTTATACGTAACGCAACGTTTAAGGCTTTTAATTATAACGTAATTTTAAGCGCGAAAAAATTAAAAAAGTTTTATCTTAAAACTACGCGCGGATTTTAACGATTATACTTTTGAATCATAGGGACGCTTTTATAAATACCATTACCTTTTAATAATCAGAAATATATGTTTATTAAACTTTACTGTATCCTTAAGATTAAACGAAAGCTAGAGAGTATATAAAATTTAAATCCTCATATATAGTCGTATTTTAAAATATAATAAATTCTAAGCTTTTTAAGTATATATTAAATTTTAAGTCGCCAAGTAGATTATAAAAAACGCGATATATTGAAAGAAGTTTAAGTCGGCTAGTTATAGTAGCATTTTACATTTATATACTTATCCAGATCTTTCAAATTCCTTAATTCGAACTATTAAACCACTTTAATTTAAAGACTAGATCTTTTAATTTATTTATTGAATTATTTGTATTAATACCTCAATATTTAAATTAAGGAATTATAACTATTTAAATTAAGGCTTTATAACTACTTATTAAAGCTTTACAAAGCTATTTAATCATATTTTAAACCATTTATTTTAACATGCTTTTTAATCAACTAATTATATATTTCGAGAATAAACAGTATGTGATTTTATTATAATAAAGTCATATTTAGTTCAAATATATATATTTATATACTTCTTATAAGCTCTAAAAGCTTTAAAAAGCACGAAACGCTTAAATCTATGATAAAATAAAATAAAAATACTCTTTATTTGTTTTTAAATAAGTAAGCAATATATAAAGCTACTTTAATAAGATTGCTTTAATAGTAAACTTTTTAATGCTTTATTTATGTTAATTTACAATTAATATCTATTTTTTCAAAGCTTTCTTTTTATTATTTCAACTAATTTTTTAAGCCTTAATAAATGTTATGAACCAACGAACAGTGCGGCCTGATAGCAGGCCAAGAGGAGACGATTGGAAACAGGTTGACCAGTAAGTGGGGTGCTGATCAGTGGAGAGATCGGAGCAACGGAGCAACGGTACACAGATCATGTGACCAGCAAAACCTGGGTCACGTGACTAAGAATTTGGATCACTGGATCACCGTGGTGATCCAGTGAGCAGGATCACCTTGGATCACCGGTGATCCAGGGTGAGCCACCTAATCAGTGAGGGAGAGTGTGAGGGCAGTGTGAAGGCACACACCAGCGCAACCTACTGCGCCCCACATCACACCCTGGCCAGGGGTTCATCTAGATGGCTATGTCTCCCACCTGTATCTAGCTCTCTTTCATTCCTTTCTTCATCTTCGATATTTTCGTCTATAGAGTCGGTTACCCCCTTGTCGTCTGCTTTGTCTCGTCTTAGGTGCCACTCGCCGTGACAGAGAGATTGGATATATAAGGAGAGACATTTCCCAACCAGATAGATAGACAGTCTCTACCTCAGTGATCAATCTAAGCATCTTAGCCAACCCTAAGGTGGGAGAAATCTCCTGACGACTCGACTACACAGTGAACCCAGTTCAGACCAAGCCCCAGCATCTGAGTGTCTTCTAGTTGACAGAAGCCTCTATCGTCCTTTGTGTTGACTTACCTCAGAACATAAACCCTATAGAACCCTTTAGCCTTATAGGTTAGACGGCTCGTCACACCTTAAAAGACTTTTATAAGTAGCTATAAGGCCTTAAATTAGGCATGGTGCAGTATGGTATTTAGCTTTAGATTAGCCCTGCCGAGCATACTTGAGAATGACAACAACATTTGTAGCGACCGCTCACACCCCCAAGGCTTGTGACCCTTCTAGAATCTCACAGCTTTTAAATAAAAAGCTAAAAAGTGAATAATTTAAATAAGTACTTTATTTATTAAACTAAAGCCTTTTAATTAGATTTGCCGACTAGCTTTTAAGAAAGTAGTAATTGTTGATTTAAATATAATGTAATAAGTAGTATATATGTAAATAAATAGCTTATAAATCTTTTATATAAAGGAATAAATACGTATCGGAAAATAATAAAAAAGCGACATGAAAGTAATTAAGCTTTATAAAGCTATTAGAAGATATAATTACTTAAATAATAAGAACGATGATATTAAATAGTAGTAAAAGTTTATAAAAGGTTTAAAAATCGTAAGAGAAATATTATTATATAAGATTATTAAGTGTTTTTTATATTAAAAAGAAGAGGAAACAGTCTTTTAAACTAAGGGTGAAGCTTTTTTTTTAATAGCTAAGAAATTCTTTAAAATCATTAAATAATTATAATAAATACATATTATTTAAACTAATTAAAAGCTAGCGTTTACAATGTTATAAAGGTATTATAAATGCTTTAAAGCTAGCGCTTTAATACATTTAGCTTTTAAAGCTATTAAAAACCTTATTTAAGCTTATTATACGCTTATTAATGTTATAATATTTAATAATAAGTCCTTATCTCCGCTCTTAGTATAATTTAGAGGCAATTAGTTTAAGTAAAAAACTATGTACCTTAATCAGCTAGCTTAAGCGATTATAACTGGAAATATTAACCAGTATAAGTGCTGAATAACTACTTATTTCACTGCATATCATTTCGACCTATGCCAGCCAGAATATACATAGCTCTGCCATATAGACAAAGGAGCCCTAGCAGACATCAATCTCATCAGCTGGGCTGGTGTGATCTCTAACGCGAGCCTTCAACATCCATGTCTTAACAACATAGTTTCTAGACTAACATTTTCAAATAGCGCCTCCCTCCTTTTAATAAGCTAGAGCGTAATGTACCTACCGGTATACCGATATTTTTAGGTTGCGAACGATCTTATAGGCTTGCGCCACTTTTGCGAACATTATCTCCCCAAGCCATGCCACAGCCTCTTCGACAAGCGGAGACCGATCAAACCTTCTGGGTATCCGCATGGAGGCGCTTTTATTTCCCGGGCGCCTCACAAAACTTAGTGATCAGTCTCGCTCCTAGAAGCCCTTGTACTCGCTAATATGCTCACTATACAGTACTATGGCACGGTGGATTAGGTATGACAATACACGATGGTAGTCTTGTATAGGTAACGAAGGCGTAAATGTTGAGGTTTACAATGTTAGAGTTTCGAAGCGGTTGAACTATTGTTGGAATCTAGGGGTTCTGGTTCACCCTGAGGTCTCAACGTCACCAATCCTACCAAAACCCCATATCTGTCCTTTGTGCTAGGATTGCTAGAAAAGGACACACTGGCCTTTTCACATACATTCTTTCTGTATTCCTTATATATATAAGGGCCTTCTGCCCTTCAGGAACTACTCCTGATTTCTCTCCTTCAATAGAACACTTTGAAATCTCACAACTATTCACTTGGGCTGAGCAGTATTCCAAGGGCCAATTGATTAGCGCGCCCCTTAAGCTGATACTTGTTCTCTTCTAAACATCTCCGACATGCGACCTGGTAATGAAGATGCGCAGAGGGCGATGGGCAACCTTAGCTGTATGCCTGAGGGAGAGGCGTGTTACCGCTACAAGATGTCAGTTGATAACATTGGCGGTTGTAAGTACCAAGGGGAAGAAGGGCTTGTGCAATCTACTATACCGAAAGCAAAGTCAGATAAGGGGCCCAATGTACTCCAGCAAGCCACGTCGATATATAACTGTGTCGAGGTGGCTTGGTTAGAGTTTCACTAGTTGTAAGGTAAGTGAGGTAAGTGCAACGAGGCAAATAAGGTTGCTACATACCACAGCTAGTCCCGCCAAAAGAGCTAATTCTTCTCTTGACGCAAGATTATATAGTTACGGTTCACGTACTTGCTTCATTCTTCCTCTTCCCATTCCTACCCTACTTTGAAACCCCAGCGGCACCCCAAATCTTCCTCAACTCCCAGCCGACAAGCCCCTCAGACTTGACGAAGGAATCCAACCGCAATCCACCACCATGTCGTGGCACGGCCTCCCAGTAGAACTGAAACGGAAGGTCTTTCAATACATCCATGACGATGCCTCAAAGCCATCTTCGAGAGCATCGTGCTCAGTGGTATGCAAGGGGTGGCAGATGGTCATCGAGGAGAAAACCTTGGAGACGCTGGAGGTCACGCCCAAATGCCTCTACGAGTTCGAGAAGATCTTCTCGGGGAGCCTGCGACGTCAAGGCTGCCTCAAACACCTGTGGTTCCGTATCGAATTACCAACATATAGTCGACTGCCCAGTGATACTGGGGAAACATCAGAAGAGGAAGACACGGAATTGTCGGTCTCCTCGGACGCCCTGCTACGGCTATTCACCGTGCTGAGCAAGTGGGATGCGGACCAGGTCCTGGAGCGAAACGGCCGTGGCATCAATCTGGAGCTTAGCGCACACTCTCCAAGTGACCAGGGCAACATGTCTGGGGCAGCGGGTTTGACGTCGATGGGCGAGGACAGGTTTCTCCCTGTGGAGGTCTCCCTGGTAGGCGATGAACTCCCCTCGGTCAGCAACGTGACTGGTTTGAGTTTGCTGCGTCGCAACATGCGCAGATTTCGCCACACGACAATCTCCGACTTGGTTGCCTGTAAACTCCTTCGACTTGATGATATCCATCTCGAGCTCTGGCACCACCCTTCCGGATTGTGGGCCGATATCTTTGATTCTTGTGAGTATTCCGCGATGCAACATACTGAGTGTCGTCATAAGCTAACATGACCTTGTAGGGCTTGCTGAAGGGGTGAACCGTTGGGCAGTCTCGCTGAAGAAAATCAACATCTTCCAACACTGCGAGACCTTCCAAGGCCCACGAGCAAAGAAAGACGCAACCCTCGCCAGAAACATTGAAGATCTTGGTCGACGCAGCCACTCCCTGGAGGAGCTCGGGCTCTGTAACTTGATAGATGCCCGACATTTCTTTGAATCCTTTTCTCGTCCCCGAGCAACACCTCGCCTACCAAGCTGGAAAAACTTGCGACACCTTACCCTGACTTCGGGGCTCATAGCGAAAGACGCGGACTCGGCTTCTCCTCGCGATCTTTTGCAATCAGCTGCGACGGCAGCGAAACGAATGGTACGTATAAAAAGCATCCCATCCCAAGACCCCGAGCCTTGGTTTCGAGAACAAGCTCTGTTGTTCCCTTTCCTTCTTCATCTAGAATTTAGCCATACGGGTTTAAAGACAAGATGTTAACGTAGTAGCCAGCATTGCACTCCCTAGAGATCTACAACGCGACCACGGCCGGCGCTGGCATCTTCCAGTACGTAATCTTGGACCCGATAGCCGTGATCAATTGGGCAAGTATCTGGCCTTATAACCTCGCGGATGACGTGAAGCGTGCGTGGAAACAAGTCGCACAGTGTCATCGACTGACGCCCACGACTCTCGAGGAGACGCTGATCCACGGCTACGAAGGCCCCGCGGTCTTCGTCCACTGCTATGTGGTATCGAGGGCCCTTGTCCTGCACCCTTCATCTTCAGAGGCTATGATTGGGGATCGAGTATTCGAAGATCCGCTGGTGAGGATGGGACTGAAGCGTTGGGCAGTCACTTGTCTACACAAGGAAAGGGAGAATGAGGCTCTGGCGTAGGTTGCCATTTGGACCGCCAAACTGGCAGCGATTCGAAGGGAAGGGGGGAACCATTGTAGTGGTAGGTGAAACTCCATAGTGGCAACTAGGCCTTCGGAGGGACCTTTCCCGACTTTCTCGTCTCAAAAAGAGGAGTGTTCAGTTGATTGACAGTCTGATGAGTGAGCGAGACTGGGGGAGTACGGTACTCGAGGCTTCGCATCACGAGCGGGCTGCAGTGAGACGTTTCCATCCGTTTCAACTGTATGTAATCAGTCAGCAGAACACGACGGGACTATCGATCGGGCCACAGATTAGTAAGCTGTGTACGGTGGGAAGGCCGGGCTGTGTACCCGGCTGATGGGGGGTGTTCATCTCGGCGGGCAGTAGTAGTAGTAGTTGTAGGCAGATGCTGACCTGAGTCACTTGATTCAGTTGTTGGAGAAAGAAGATGATCAGGCTACCAGCCCTACCTAGGTACGTAGCCCCTTGTAGTCATCCTTTGGTGCAGAACAGTAGTGAGGGGGAAGGAGCTGAGATGAATTGTTAGGTGAGATCTGCGTATGGGGCTCACGGAAGGAATCCCCCCCCACGTTGGGGCCCTTGGTGGCTCAGCGGGGCCCAACCTGGAATGATGCAGGTGCCGTGCTCTCCATCTCTTTATTTGCTGTTACTAGGCCACCTGCGAATACGTACAACGTCCATCTTGTCATCTTGCTTCGTGGTGTGTTACGTTGTCGTCTTCTTCGACCCGAGGTAGCCAACGCCTCGCCTTGATTGCCTACTTAAGGTTACCTTTTACTTCACTGATTGCGCCGTCTTTCTGATCTTCTCTACCACCACCCGCGAGACCGCGAGACCTCGGATTTACGTCACCAACCGCATCTCAACTATCCTTCTGCCTTCTTCCCTAAACACAATCACTGCCCGCCATTAAACCGGAAGCCAAAATGTAGGTCCAGCCGCATACCCACATAACTTGTGCCCATGGTCAGAGACGCTGACAGCCCTCATCAGGCGCATCACTCTGAGCGTGAACAACCCCGAGGTCGAGGAGCAGGAGCTGCGCCTCGTCACTCTGGAGGTCTTCCCCGACATGACCCTCGGCACACTGCGAAGTTCCATCGAAGCCGAAGGCATACCCGCCCCTGCCCAGCACCTCTACCACGACGGACAGCTGATCACCGACAACAACAAGACCATGCAAGAGCTCTCTATTACCGATGGGGACATGCTAGCGCTACACATCCGGGACATGCGAGGCAGCGGTGTCGCACCCGGCCCCCGGGAGCAGCCGGCAGCGGCCCCAAGAAGACAGGCCTCCGCGCCCCAGGACCCCGAGCTCATTCGACTGCAGGTGCTAGGCGATCCTAGATTGAGAGCCGAACTGCAGCGGATAAATCCACAGCTTGCTGCCAACGTGGACGACTCACAGCGCTTCGCACAGTTATTCCAACAAAGCACAAACCAGCAGGATGAGGCACGTCGTGCGCGCATGCGGGAGATTGAAGCTTTGAACAATGATGAGTTCAACCCTGAGGCCCAGGCCAAGATTGAAGAGCTGATCCGCCAAGAAAGCGTGATGGAGAACCTCCAGAACGCCATGGAGTATAATCCGGAGTGTACGTCTCCCGCCATCACCCATCCAGCACCCTGGCGGCTTGGCTTACTGTTGCTGACTTTGATGATAGCTTTTGGTCGGGTACACCTACTGTACATCGATGTCAAGGTCAACGGCATCAAGGTGAAGGCTCTGGTTGACTCGGGTGCTCAAGCGACAATCATGTCCCCGTCGTGCGCCGAGTCCTGCAACATCATGCGTCTCGTGGACAGACGGTTTGCTGGTGTAGCTCGAGGAGTGGGAACTGCGAACATCATTGGTCGCGTTCATTACACCATGCTCCAGGTCGGATCTAAGCATCTGCCAGCCTCGTTCACTGTCATGGAGGGTAAGGCAGTCGACCTGTTACTTGGCCTGGATATCCTCAAGGGTCACCAAGCAACCATCGATCTCACCCAGAACTGTCTCGTCATTCAGGGCGAAAAGGTCGAGTTTTTGGGCGAGTCAGATATTCCCAAGGAGACCGAAGATGCCATGAACGAGGAGCCTACCGTCCAGGGACCGGGAGGTACGACAATCGGCGCTCGCTCCGGCGCTGTCACAGCACCCACGACGGGGTCATCCTCAACCCCCCCTGCACCAGCAGCCGCCGGTCCCTCCTCGGCGGCGCCCATGGCTTCGCGGCCTGCCGCTCCAGCAGCTCCCGCTCAACCCCCCGCTCAGGCGCAGCCTCGGAGAGCATTCCCCGAGCAGGACATCTCCACACTGATAGAACTAGGCTTCGACCGACAATCGGCCATCAATGCCCTGGAGGCAACTGGCGGTAACGTCGACTACGCCGCTGGCCTTCTCTTCCAGAACTAGCGGCTTGTCAGTTTCATCACTTGCATCCGCCACGGACCAGAAGACCTGTATCTCGGGGTGGAACAGCAGGCAATGCATAGGCACAGGTATGGCGTGACTGGAACTCTGGATCATGGGACTCAAGGTAAATTATCAGCGAGCGGTTCGCCCTTGTGGGTTGGAAAGGAGTTTTTTCGTGCATGCTTCGGCGGCAATGTCATTGTTCGGGCAGCGAGAGGGTGAAGCTCATGCGTTTCAATCAAAGAGCAACGGAGGGGCAGGCCTACCTATAATCGGATTTCATGAAGCTAGCTGGAATGCCGCAAAATGCGGCGACATAAGTGGTAATGCGTCATGGCATGGCTCCTCCTCCACACCGTGCTATATCGCGTGTGGGGAGGGAATAAGACATGGCATTGCAAGACAGATAGCTAGTTCACAAAGAAGAGCTATCGCAGCTTATAGACACAGGGCTTCAGAATGCTGCCCTCATCCGCTCCCGCACCCTGCTGCTCCTCCGCATCGATGAACTTGACCGCGCCCTTCCTGTTCTTATTCATCGCGCCTCCTCCCCCTCTGCCACCAGCTGCCTCTCCGCGGCCCGACTCCTTCAGCGCGACGGCCCCCTTGCCGACCGTCGGCGTCGCCCCCTTGACGAAGTGCATCTTGACGAACATTTTGTTGCTCAGATCTATGGCGGCCGCCTCGGTCTGCCGCTCGCCGTGCCCTTGCAGCACGAAACCGCGCTTCCGCAGCGCCTCGACGAAGGCCGACACGTCGGTCTCCTGGCGGCGGTCCTCGGCGCCGTCGATCTCGACGGCTGCGAGCTGGGCCTCGTTCTCGTCGTCTCCCTCGCCCTCCTTGCCTCCCTTCTTTGGGTTCTTCCTGCGGTTGCCGACGCTGTGCTCGACGGGCGCGTTGGCGCCCTTGGCACTCTGACCATGACCTTTGCCCCCCTTGCCCTTGCCCTTTGAAGGAGCGAACCGGCTCTTGATCTCGGCTACCCACAGCTCGCCCTTCCAGTGCAAGACGCGGTAGGCCTCGTCCACAAAGTCGAGCCAGTTGGTGCCCATGAGCGCGAGGCAGAAGACGGCGACGTTGACGCTGCCGTCGGCGAGGGGCAGGGCCGCGATGTCGGCGCGCGTCACGTGCGGGCCTGGGCTCTGCAGGTCGTAGCTGAGGACCTTGACGTTGAGCTTCTTGGCCTCTCCGCCGGCGTGTAGGGTCGTGCCAAGCTTGCCGTCGCCGCAGCCTAGGTCGGCTATCGTGCAGGTGCCGCTTGTGCGCGGGAGGGGCTGCACGGTGTTGCCCGGTGCTGAGAGGCCTCCGCTCTTGGACGATTTCCCGCCGTGATGAGGTGCTTTGACGCGCCCGCGCGTACGGATGTCGGCGATGTACCCGTCGACCGGGTTCTCGGGCCACACGTCGACCTGCCGCCGGAAGCCCTCGTGGTACTCCGTGAACATCTCGGGCGTGTCGGCAAAGAGCTCGAAGGCCTCGCCCGACGGCTTCGTGTAGAGCGTCTCGTTCAGGTGCCGGAAGCGCGCCGAGACTAGCTTCTCGCGCATCGCGGCTTGCATGGGCGTCAGTTTGGGTGCGGGAGGGGCGGTAAGCTTGGTGGTTGCTGCTGATCTGGATTTTTCTTCCTTCTTGACGGGCTCGTCGATCTGATGGTCCTTTGCTTTCTTCTTCGGTTTCTTGTCCTTCTTGCCCTCACCGGCAGGCGCCTCAGACGTGTCCTGCTCATCTACATCCCCGGACGCCTCCTTATCTCGCTGCTTCTTCAGCCTCTTCTTGTCTTTCAGCGTCAGCCTCGGGGTGCCATCTGCGGCAACGCCCCGCTTGCTGACGGGCCGCGTCTCATCGACGACGACGGCAGGCTCGTCGGGCTTGGCCTTCTTCTTGGCCGGCTTCCCTTCTATGACCTGCTCCCAGAGGTCGGCGACATTGGAGGCGGTGACGTTTTTGCTCGGCCTCTTGCGCTTCTTGTTGGAGCTGTCTGGCTCTGACGGCTCGCTCTGGCTTGGTGTGGGCTTTGCTGCTGCTGTCTCGGCCTTGAGACTGTCGGCTGAGACGGACCAGCCTGGTACGGCGAACATGCTGTGTGACTGATGTAGAAAGACCTCAGGAAATGATGAAGCTGATTTCAAATGCACTCAAATCAGTTCAACTGTTGGACGCGGTGAAAGCTCAATTGAAATGAGGCGGCTGTACTGTGAGTGAGGTCGCTGTTGAAACTTTTTTTCTTGAAGGTAGCAGGGATCGTCCACTGGGCGAAATCCAGCCCCACCTCCCCACGTAATAAGCTAAGGTTCCATTATCAGGGATTGGAATAGAACGCTTCCTATCACGTGGCTCCCTGTCTTAACAATATTTGCAACATTATCTACGTTATGCTCACTCCGCCCTGTCCTTTACAGAGCTCTTCTTTCATCTATTTGTTCGTTTTTTGTGTCATGTGCGGATGCTCATGCCGAGGTGTTTATTCTACATATGCCGAGGCGGGTGGGTAGGTGGGCGGAGACTTGTGATGGGTGACTGTAGCTCCGAGGGGCGCTTCAGTTAAGGTAGGTATCGCAGCAGTTGCTACTTCCTTCCCCTCTGATTCTGGGACAATGGCATTCCATCTGCCGACGCTCACGTTTTGCCCATGCTTCAAGATGCTCATCACCAGCCAGACTGAGGCAGGCTAGCAATGGCGAAAACAGTTTGCTCCTGCAGCTTCTGCTCCCTCCCACGCTCCTCACTTGAAGTACAACCGACACCTTACTTCGTGGACGCCGAACCACAATGGCAGAGTTCATCAATGACCTGCCAGACACTGCTTCCCCCACATGAGGTTGCTAGCTTGATGAAACAATGGGTTCATCAGACGGGATGACAAGCAGCGGCGTCTGTTCGATCTATGTCTGTGGTACGGGCGGCTAGGGCCCCGACTGGCAAAGGCCTCCAACTCCACGAAAGCACCGATGGAGCAATGTGGTGAAGGGCGGCGCCGCAAGCATTTCAGGTCACCGTTGCCGCAGTGTAACCATCGAGGCTCGTGCCCAGACCTCTGCACGGTACTTCGGTCAAAAGAGCTTCATGTTTGTCTCCGTCAAACACAAGGCCCCGGCATGATGGACAGTCCCGCGGGCTCACTACCGGTGCCATCAACCACAGCTTGCGCTCGCTGGTAACTTCCATCGACGGAATGCTGCGATGCCGATCAGACACGGCTGGTATCGGACCATCATATATCTCCCTGCGTCTGAGACAGTGTTACGCTGCCGTGACAGGGGAAATCCTGGGGCTTGCACTTTCTGTATGCACATGCAGCTGGGACAGAAGCCACCCAAGTCTCTCGAAGATGACTTCGTCGTGCTACGTGAAGGGGGCTTTTGCCATGCAGATTGATGCGTCCAGCATGGGCGCTTCAGACTGAGTTTCCCGAGACAGGCAGCAGGTGTCAGGCCCGATCCTGGTCCACCCTATCCGCAGCGGGTCCGTGACTATTTCCCAGGGGCACTGATGAGACTGATTGTCAAAGATCTCTGGGGTGATAGCTGGTGCGGTTGCGGAATGAGCACAGCACGATGCGAGACCAAGCTCAACTGATGTGGTGTTTCCCAGCACTCCATTAGACATGCTGCGGCCTCAGCGCGGCAACCGGATCAGCGATGGAACGCTTCCTATCCGGTCCTACGCCCGTTAGGAATGGCTTGGGGATGTTTCCGCGTTGTGGCATCTGTTTGTGCACCTTGCCGTGCGAGAACCACCGAGCCTGCCTGTTGTCATGTATGTCTGGAAAGGCAGAGCGGCGACGGGCCAACAGAAAACGACGTTTGCGTCGGACATGTGTTGTCGACGCAGCGAACGCGCACTGTCGGTCGGACAGACAGGGTGGTGCAAGTGATTGGCCTTGGCCGCCGCGGCTGTTCTTTCGGTCGCAGCGAGATTGAATCCCAGCTGCGCATCCTATGTCACACTCCGATCGTGACTTGGAAGGGTTCGGGCAATCAGCTGTCGGTGCCGGAGTCTGGGGTCCCCCTAGTGCTCCTGTCAACCTACCTTACCTTCTGTATACTCACCCTTCAAGTCTTGTACAGCGGAGCACGGCGGCCGCCACCACCACCACCACCACAGGGACACCATAGCTTGCCTGGTCCAGCCTATCATATCCGTTGTTTTCAGCTGATGGTAGGTTGTCAGTACTGTGGGGTGCAATAGTTCGGACGACGGACTGTGCTATCATGACCTTGTTGGAGTTGGGCGAGGAAAGAAAGGTCGGCCATTCTCGCCCGTTCGACGGGCAGTTCGAACGGGCAGTTGACTGCCCACCCGAGACTTGTTGGCCACATGGGCTTTGACAGGCATGCAGGATGATGACTGATCTCCGCTGCTGCAGGCAACCGGGAGGTCGACGACCTTGCCCATTATGAAGATCTATGGGGTGTTAATAGCAAGCATGTAACCAACCTTATTACCTGTTTAGGTTCCTGGGACTGTTCCATTTAGTCCAGATGATGGATGACAGACCGACGACCCGCCGTTGGAGCCCGGAAACATGTTTCCTCCTTCTCTACCTACCTTACCTTACCTACGAGTAGGTAGTTGACTGTGGCCAGCCCTGCTGATACCTACCCGAAAGGCACCGAGTGCGGCCGGGAACAAAAAAGATGAAGAACCAGAGAAGATTCCCTGCCTTATAAATTGTTCATTCAATACTACCCTACCTCACCAGTAAAGATCGTTCGGCCATCTCCATCTTGCAGCTACTCTAGCTATACATGTACTTGGTACTTGTACCCTGGCCGTACCCCACGTTTCGCACGGTGGGCCGCGTCCGTGCGTTGATCTGCGGAGGTCTCATTCGTCAATATCCGACTATCTTTAAAGGGCCCCCCGGAGTCTAGCCCGCTAGCCAGCCGCTGCCTCTTCCCATCGACCTTCCGGCCTTCTTAAGTTCTTACAGACATACACAGATACAAAGCAACATAAGCCCTGACTCGTCCGACTCCCGGCAACGTTATACGGCCTGCTCGTCCGCCGGCAGGCAGTTACACTGATATGTTCTCGATGGTCTTGATAAGGTAGACCATCACTGCAAGCGCTGTTAGGCGCTTCTTGATACCCCTGCGTCTTCTTCGTCCCAGGCTTTCGGTTCTTAGCTACACGTGTTGAGCGCCGTCGGTAACGAGTACTACCATCCGATACTGGGCTGAACGGCTATCCCAGCCCGCTAATCGAGCGGCATTTTGATCCTTCCTGGTCCTCCTACGCGTCACGCAAGACCACTCGCTGTTCAAAGCCAAACCCGATATCAGCTTCCGAGCATGTATACTACTCACGCGCACTGTTAATTGGCAGTACTCCGAGACCCGAGCCAGGGTTGAGAGCCCTTTTATGACTTTTCATGTGACCTGAACAGCTGGGCTACAAGAATCGCGACTGAACACTCCAGAGCAATCGACGCGGCAGTGGCCAGCGATAATGGCGTCTACGGAGATGGCGTCAATGGGCGAACCTAATCAGTCTCAGCCGCAGCGGTCCTCGTCCCCGGACGGTGGGGATGATGCGAACTCGGCCGCAAAGAAGGCGATTATACGGAAAAGGACGAAGACTGGCTGTACTAGTGCGCATAGCCCTTCATCATAGCTTTCTGTGATACTCATATGGACAATTTGCTGACTAGTCCAAAGCCTGCCGCAAGCGTCGCATCAAGTGCGATGAGGGAAGGCCTACGTGCAACAACTGCCTGAAATCGAAGCGGCAATGCGAGGGATACAACCAGCGGGTCATCTTCAAAGACCCTCTCGGCTTTGCTGGTTCTCCCTATGGGCCAATACATTATCCCGCGCCATCGCCCCAAGCGCTCCTCAGAGAACAGCAGTTGGCGGCCGCCCAGCAAAGAGCTTCGTCGCAAGCTTTGCAAATCATCGCCCCGAAGCCACCGATACTTGGATACCCCCTTATGCTCGGCACCCAGTTTGACCAATTCTACCCTGGCCAAGCTGGACCAGTGGGAGCATCATCAACTCTGACCTTTGAGGAAGCCCAGTTTGGCGTGCCACCGCAGCCTTCGAGGTTCACATTCTTCCCTCCAACGACTGTCGATGCCTTCTCCCAGGGCCAGTGGAGGCAAGAGTCTTCGGAGGACCTGCATCAATCCTCACCTCCTACTGGCCAGAAGAACACCCAGGATGTCGGCACTCTCGTTCCGCCAAACCCAAGTGACGCCCAGCCTGGGAAAGGAAAGGCCGTGGTAGTGGTTGAGCCGTTGACTAATGCCGTGGAACCGCAGCTTGAAGATTGGGAGTATCCGGACTTCGATGACGATGCGTCCATGGCGGATTCAGACGACGAGCCAACGCTCATACGGCGTGACTCACAACTAAGCCTCAATGAACTGGGTCTCGTCATGTCCCAAAGGATTGATCTACCGTATCACATGCATGGCACACATACCAGGACATTCTCAGCCTTCCACGAAGACGTGCTTGCCTCTTACGACCCCTCACCAGCCAACTCCCCCCTGAACGACAAACAGATCGCAGCCGTGTTCTGGCACTTCGTCAACGTCACTGGACCTAGTGTGTCTTTATATGAAAGGCATCCTCTCGATCCAACTCATATCTTCCACGGACAGCCAATACCGAAGTCCCGGCAACACATATGGACCTGTAAGCCCCTCACACCCATGTCATGCGTCTTCATGGCTCTAATGACTCCACAGATGCATTTCCGATACTGTCTTTTGGCCATCCGGCCCTCCTCCAAGCCATCCTCGCCCTCGGCAGCTTACAGATCGCCAAGCTGCAGAGGGTTCCGCCAACGGCATCCCTCAAGCACTATCACCTAGCGTTGAGAAGAATAGCGAAGAATGTGTCTCGTCCGGCAAGGCGTGCCCAAGCCTCAAATCTAGCCGCGACATTGTTACTGGGATTCTACGAGGTATGGAATTCCGACCACGACAAGTGGAGCAGGCATCTACTGGGAGCGCGTTGGATCATCAAGGAGATTCCATATGCAAGAATGACAAGGTCCATGATGGCCGTCAAGTTACAACAGCGACAGCGAGAGATGGCACAAGCTCAGATGGATGGCTTCGGGTATTTCAATCCCTTGGAGGAACCCGGTCCTCTGCATAAAGACTGGGACGCGATCGACGTGCCATTATTGTGTGCGATCACTGGTAGGAACATCTCCTACGACGACTATGGGATGCTACCGGAGGATATGAGCTCGCATCCGCGACCGAAGCATGCCGCTACCCACAGAGATATGGAGAGATACGAACAGCTCAGTGACCTTTTCTGGTGGTACTGTAAGATGGATGTCTATCAGAGTATACTGGGTGGAACTCGCCCGTTGTAAGTTGGTTCGCATGCTGTACTAAGACCTGAGACTGATTATGAACTTAGCATGGAGTACGATGCGTGGACTCAGTGTCCACCAAGGGCTCCAATGGGACGACTGGACGCTATGTAGGTGCACACCCTATACCTTGCGAGTATCTACTCACACTAGATAGATATGGCACTTACGATCACCTGATGCTGCTCCTTGGCCGCCTCATGACTTTCGCATCTAGAGATATCGTGCGAAAGCGGGAGGCAATCAAGGTGAAAGGAGCCGGCCCTGGCAAGCCGCCGCCGGGGATGTTCGTCGGCATGATGCCCGCGTCGGAAAATGTGACGCTGCCCATGGGATTCAGCCCGCCGCGAGAGGAGTCGCCGCCGAGCGACGTGCCACCCAAACCCGACCTCGACACTAGGACTGCCGAGGCGTGCCGGGAGTGGGAGAGGATCAGGCAGGCGTTCGACGAACTCAAGAACCACTTCGGTCCCGAATTCGAGCCGCTCGCCGCCGACATCCACCCTGCAGAGGCCACGCCTTTTGGTCTCGCCGCTCACTACCGGACGTATCCCATCGCTGGCATCTGGATGAACTTCTATATGGGTCTCATCGTGCTGCACCGCGCGCATCCCATGATGCCACCCGTGGCGATGCTGGCTGCGGGCATGTCGGCCCAGGCCACCATGCCCTATGCACTGGCCATAGGCCGGATCGCCGCCGGGCTGGAGGCCAATATCTCCCACCTTCAGGTCGTCAGCACCCTCACGGCCGCCGCTCTCATCGAATGCTCGTTCCCGCTCTTCGTGGCCGGGATACAGGTGAGTTTCCCGTCCAAAGCAGATACCGCCGCCGTTGTTTCTTTCGACCTTCATTGTTGTATAGTGCAGATACTGACCAGACCTGCTCTTGGCTTCTAGTTCCGAGACACACAGCAGCGCCACTGGCTAGTGCGCCGCCTCCACGATATCGCGCGGCTGACGGGCTGGCAGTCGGCGCACCAGATCGCCGACGGGTGCGAGTCGGCGTGGACCAAGGCGGCGCAGTACGGGCGCGGCCCGCCCTACGAGCGCGCCGCCGACGTTGATGACGACTACACGCTGGCCAACTACGCGCATGTCCAGGCCCGCGCCCGCGAGGCCGCCGATGCTCGCCGGCCGTCGACGATGGCGCCGCCCCTTAGTACTAGGGGTGGTATTAGTGTTGGTAGGGGCGGCAGCGGTGGCAACCCGCGGCGCATCGACCGCCGCATCCACGAGGTCGACAACGACGACGGTGGCAAGATCGTGCTGGCTAAGGGCGAGAAGGCCTTCTATGCCATGGGCTTGTTGGCCGTCGAGCATGACCTCGAGAAACTGGACCTGGATGCGGCGGATCGGGAGAGGTGAGGTGAAAGGGGTGTAAAGGGTTAAGGATTCAGGGGTCATTCGGAATCTGGGACTGCCCTTGATTGGTTAGTAATGGTGTTTTGCGGGGCGAACGGATAACGCACGATGTCTGGATAATGGTTTTTGTACAGATCAGGAGAGTATTGGGAAATGGAAATGGGAAAGTGAATTGGCAAAGAAATTCACAAATGGATGGATGGATTGGTTCTGGTGATCATGATGAGGAAACTGACGATACCTGGTCTTGGGCTTCAAAAAATGTAGGGGGCCGGATTGGGACATGGAAATGCTTCTTGTGGCGGAGCTAATCCAATGGGCATCGGAGGGTATATGTCTAAAAACGAGCAAAACTTTCATCGAACGTGGACAGTATAGACTCCAGGATATGTCCCAGTTAGATTTTTGTTTTTGTGTATGCTCTCTTCCGCCTTGCTCCCCGCAGCTCGCTCACTCACTGCGTAATTACACCTAATGATATACAGAGCATGGATGATAACACTCGAAGACCTCAACCTGATTCATGATGGCTTGCAGTTCAAGCGGGTGATATCTTGAGTCTTCTTTCCCCCGGTCTATTTGCCTGCCTTCCTGTGATACCGGAACACCAAGATTGCAGGATGTAGTAACCTAGTTCGCGGGTAGTCTCTCGACAACAGCAGCCATCTCCTCGTCAGTGTATATTCTAAAGCCCTTCTCCTTCGTCACGCTCGCCAGCTGGACGTTCTTCGAGTCCAGCTTCTCCTCCATCACCTGCTTCAGCGTCTTCAGGACCAGCGTCTCGGCATCTATGATCGTAAGGGACTGTATGTAGCACGTTAGCAATCGGCCGATTCTTACTCAAACTTGACCGCGGCCGGGTGTCCCAAGTTGAGAATTCACCTTGTGGTACTCGTTCTGCAGCTCGGCCTGGGCGCCCTCGCTGCCGGACCCGATGGCCTTCGCATCGTAGCGGTAGAAGGTGCCGCTGGGCTCGGCGTGGTAGAGCTGGGGGCCGTCCTCGTCGTAGCCGGCGATCAGCAGCGCGACGCCGAAGGGCCGGCTCATGATGCTCTCCTCGCCGTCAGCGCTCTCGCCGAAGCGCAGGGCCAGGTCGCAGATGGCCTGGGTGCAGCTCTCGACGCGCAGGTTCTCGTTGTAGTTGAAGGCGTGGGACTGGCACTCGACGCGCGCGTGCTCGACCATGCTGCGCGCGTCCGCCTGCAGCCCAGACATGGCGCACCCGATGTGCCGGTCGATCTCGACGATCTTCTCGACCGACGAGGTTTCCAGGAGGGTTGACGTCACGCGCTTCTCTACGCCCAGCACGACGCCTTCCGAGGTTGCGACGCCGATTGCTGTCGAGCCTAGCTTGATCGCCTCGAGCGAGTATTCGACCTGGAAGAGCCGGCCTTCGGGCGAGAAGGTGCTGTGGGGGGTTGGAGGGTCAGCATCTTGGGGGCCACGAGACGAGTGGTGTCGTGGGTTATAAGCCGGAGGGACGGGAGGAGGGCCGACAGAGCTGCGACACTCTTGACTAGGTCTAGACGTACTTGATGCCCCGATCTGTTTGCCTGTGTTAGCTACCAAACAACTCCTGAGCTTCTGGGATGTACATGTAGCATAGCTTACCGTATTCAGATCTTGCCATAAACATCTTGGCGGATTTGTGAGGGTAATGTCGGGTGTATGGGAAAAGGAGATGGTGGTGGGTCGCAGGATCTTTACGTGAGGTTGTAAAGAAGAGATCAGGCTGGGGGAGAAGGCTGGATAAATTGAGTGAAGTGAAGTGAGGTCAGGTCTGGAGGGAGCTCCTAGAGCTCAAGGCTGCTACGCCGTTTACGAAGCTCGGGTCTTTGGGGCTGCAGGTGGTTTGCCAGGGGACAGCAAGCTTGGACCACCCTTGCACCCGCTGGACGGATCCCCAAAGTAGTTGCGCCTCACTGTGGTTAAACGCGCCTGCCCCACGGATTGACGCGACCGACTGACTTACTGGATTGATGGGACGATAAGGTCGCGATAACGACCCAATATTGAAAGTCAATACAACATCCAAACGACCGACTATTTCGCCAAATAGACTGATGCTGTGCTGTGCTGCGCTCTGAACTGCGCTCCTGCCCATGCCATTGCAGGACCAGGCACTCCCAATGTCGTCGCCTCGCGATCATGTCCTCAAGACTCTCCAACAATGCAGAGAGGCGCACGACTGGCACCGCCGATAATGACGGCAACCCGAAGCCCCGCGCTACTGCCACTGGAGGACGCGCATCGAGAGGCTCCCAACCCGACTCACGAAGCGCCCGCTCACCGCAGACCGGCTTTACCAACCCGGCACACAAGCGCACCGCCTCGGGGAACGCGCGCCCAGCTAGCAGGACCACCGAGGAGCGGAGGACGGAACGATTGACGGTCACGACGAAGGAGAAGTTGACCACGCGGACAAGGAGTCCTGAGAGACGCTCTAAGGAGGCACCTCCACCGCCGCAGCCGAAATGGAGACCGAAGGAACAGCCCAAGCCTCGTCAGCCCGAGATGAAGCCGACGGAGACAAGGCCTGAGCCACCGCCGAGTATGTAGTTCCTAGCATATGTCTGGATCTGTCTGGTACATTGTCTAACTGTGTATACCTGCAGCGACGTGGGATCCGGTAGCTTCCTTGAAACCACACACCACAGCTCCCCTCGCAGTTCGCGTATCGATACCCCCTTTGGCTTCGGAGGCGCCGTCGTCGCAACCCGAGCCTCTACATGAACTGTCATTGGAAGCCCAGGAGGCGGCGATAATAGAAGACCTGCTCTTTGTGTTCATGGGGTATGAGGGACAGTACATCCGTTACTCCTATTCATACAACCCTAGTGATGAGAGAGACCGACTTACGGGCCCGGCCTTCAAGGTGCTTCCTGGCCTCGACCCAAGCTTGCAGGACTTGACACTGTCGATGCTGAGGATGGCAACTCATTATGCCGCCCTAGAGACGTTCATCGACGTCCAGAGCCGGGAAGAGTTTGGGACGGTCAATCATGCTCTCTGTGCTGCTATCAGGAAGTTTCTGCAAGATTACCTGATCATGGTCGCTCAGTTGGAGACCCAGTTCCTCACCAATGAAACCTTCACTCTACACCTGCTTAATGTTTACACGCTGCCTACAAGTCAGATGATGTTTCAGCTTTATACCCTAGCTCAGGAGCTTCTCAAACGAAATGCCCTGTTGGACGAAGAGAGCGAAGAAGACTCCGACCCTGATGATATCGAAAATATCCTTGAGAATCTCAAGCGAGGCGGAGACCTGGTGCCCGGAAACATGACTGGGAAGAAGATCTGCAAAGGTGGCGTGGTGATTGGCCTGGTCACCAAGAGGCTCGAGTCGATGTCGGGTGACCCGGCTGCCAGATCACTACTTACCTCCCTATTGCGAGATGCGAGCCGACCTTACATGACGATGCTAAATGAATGGCTACACCATGGTGAAATTAAAGACCCTCATGCCGAATTCTTAATTAAGGAGCAGAAGAGTATCAGGCGAGATAGGTTGGAACAGGATTACACGGACGACTACTGGGAAAGGAGATACACAATACGCGAACAGGACATTCCTCCCCAGTTGCTCGGTGTCAAGGACAAGGTTCTCCTGGCTGGAAAGTATCTCAACGTTGTGAGGGAATGTGGAGGAGTGGATGTCAGTAAGGTGGTCCAGGATGTCCCGACATCCTTCGACGACCAACGGTTTCTGGACAACGTCAACAATGCCTATGCTCATGCCAACGAGTCGCTTATGAAGTTGCTGTTAACCACGCATGCACTCCCGGCAAGGCTGCGGTCACTAAAGCACTACTTCTTCCTCGACCCGTCCGACTACTTCACCTACTTCCTGGAGCTGAGTGCGTCGGAAATGCGCAAGCCAGTCAAGTCTGTTAATATCGTCAAGCTGCAGTCGCTTCTCGACCTGGTGCTACGCCAGCCAGGAAGTATCGTCTCATTGGACCCTTTCAAGGAAGACGTCCACGTCGAGATGAACGAGGTCAGCCTCATCAAGATGTTGCAGCGCGTTGTCAACATTACCGGTATCGAGCAAGGGGAGTCGCTTCAGCCTCTCAGCAACCAACCGATAGAGAACGACAAGAATGCAGTAGGCTTCACGTCGTTGCAACTAGACTACAACGTGCCTTTCCCAGTATCGCTGGTTATCAGCCGGAAAACGGTCTGGCGATACCAGGCGCTGTTTCGCTACCTCCTGTCGTTGAGATACCTTGAGTCGCAGCTGTCCACGACTTGGCATACGCACAACACTGGGGTTGTCTGGTGCCATAGGTCGTCGGTCAGGAGTCTTGAGATATGGAAGAGGCGAGTATGGACATTGAGAGCACGTATGATAGTCTTTGTCCAGCAGCTGCTCTACTTCTGCACTCTTGAGGTTATCGAGCCAAACTGGCAATCGCTCATGGCAAGACTAAAAGCCAAGGACGGCAGCTTGGATGGTTCGGGCCAACCTGATCGCACTGTCGACGAGCTGATGCAGGATCATGTCGATTTCTTGGATACTTGCCTGAAGGGATGCATGCTTACCAATGGCAAGCTTATCAGAGTGAGTAGTACTGATCTACTGCTACAACAACATTGCGAGTCCTAACATATTCCAGATCCACTCGAAGCTCATGCAGACCTGCACTGTCTTTGCAGCGTACACAAATTGGTTATCGCGCGAGCTCGAGAAGGCCGATCCCGACCTGATCGGTCCAATAAAGCCGCCGAATATGCCGGACGAGCAGTGGAGGCGATTCCAGACTCACAAATCTCAGAAATCGCACAATGACAGCGCCCAGAATAGCCAGCTTCACGACGATGAGGCCCGGATCAATAACTTGTTCGAGATCATCAAGAAGTGGGAGACGAATTTCAGTCGCCACTTGCAGATCCTATTGGATGCTCTCAACCACTACGCAGCGACGGAGACAGTAGTTCTGCTGAGTTTGTGCGCGAGACTGGCAACAGCCAACCAAGGCACGGAGTACGCAGGGCTACGGACGGAAGAGGACCTCGCGGCATGAGGAAGGACTCTTCAATCCATAATTGTACATATTCATGCCATGCTTCAAATGAGCCGGCTGTTCGAAAGAAGAATTGGACTGGCACCTGAGGCGTTCGGACGGGGCAAAACATAGGCATTGGGGAGACGAGACTTATGAAGAGATACCTTGATTGACAGTCAATAGTACCGATACGGCCATTGACTACCTATCCGACTGACTGCCTGACTGTATACATGAGTGACCAGCTTGCCTGAAAAGAACGACTACCTAATCAAGTTGTGTCTTCAGCACAAGTGCCAAAGTAACCGAAAAGAACCGTCCATCTATCAAACCATCCTGATTACTACCTGAATATTGCCGACCAAGCCTGCAAAGCGTCAAGGGTATCGAGCCAGTATTGACTACAGTATCCACTGTGTATGGCACGCCGACCGTCCTGCAATGCAATCGTGTCGTCTTGTCGTACCGTAATCCGTAATCTGCAAAGTTGTTGTACCGGGAAAATACGCGGGGAAGGGAGAAAATGACCATCGCCGGTACCAGTTCTTCCTCGCCGAATCATGTGCCGTCGTGAATCGTGATCGTGATCGTGACTGTGAGATGAGAAAGCGAAAAAGCTAGAATCGGTTGCAGAAGTGTCGGTGTGGCAAGTTTTGGTACTCGTAGTTCACGTTCCGGTGTCGTGAAGACACCGTAGATGAAGAGGGGGGGGAATTGGTGGTTTGGGAGGTGTGGCGGTTGATGTGTTCTCGTGTGCGGTGTTGTTGTCGATGGCATGGTGGAGATGGCGATGGAATGATCAGGAGATCAAATCATCGATGTTCCCATGCATCGTGCATACATGCAGCGCGTCGAGCAATCAAGCCACCCAACAGTGACCGGGCCCAGGCTGCTGAACTTGCTGAGCCTCCTGAACCTGCTGGACCTGCTGAACCAGCCGAGCAAGTCGAGCCTGGCGAGCCTGCTGAGTCCGCAGAAGCCCAGGAATGAACTGACTCTCATCGACCTCCGCATCATCGTGGTCATCGGCGGTGATACCAGGGCCGCGGAAGTAAGCTTTGAGAGAAGCGTTGAATTCAGCGTCTGCAACCAGGCTAGCGCTCGCATGCATATCAGCACCATCATCATCAGCGTGGATGACAGAGCTGTAGTACGCGTCGAGTTGAGCGTCGGATGAAGCAGTGCCCTCGCGCATATCATCGTCCGCGTGCATATCGACATTAGCATCCGCGTCAGCATTGTTGTCTTGGTCCTCGTCCTCAGAGTCGTCCTCCACGTGCATATCGGCATCGGCCTCAGCACCATCGTCGTTATCGTCCTCCGAGTCGTCCTCCTCGTACTCGTGCTCGTGGTAGCCGTTGGCGGCCAGGTCCTCGAGGTTGTCGAGTATGCCCCGGAGTGTGCGCATGACCATGATGCAGTTGTGGCGCTCGGCGAGTTGTGTCATGTGCATGAGGGACTGGATGCACCAGGTGGAGACGGCGTCGTCGCCAAAGCCATGCGGTCCCGCGGCTAGCTGGAGCTGCTCTTCGGGCTGTATCTGGTCGATGGCCCACTGAAGGGCGTCGGCGAGGATGCGGCGCGTCTGGTAGGGGCGGGCAAGCTCGGTCTTGCTGCGCAGGTAGCCCTCGGTGATGTCGAGCACGGCCTTGAAAGCCTGCTCCTTGATCTCGTACGAGGAACAGACGTCGACGTCAACCAGGATCTTGTTGAGATTTCGCTCCAGCAGGAGACCAACTGCCGCAACGGCCTCATGAGGCAGGAGGCCGGCGAGCTTGCCCACCGGGTGCTGGTTGAGGATACCAACCTGGCTGAGTGTTAGTGGGTGCCGTGTCAGGAGGGGGACAGGTGACGGGTTTGTCCGATCTTGGTATTGTGGTATTGGAGATGGGAGGTGAAAGGGGAGAGGAGAATGATGCAGGTGAAGATTTATCTGAGTATTATGTTTGTTCATTGCGGAGGAACATCCTAGTGGTGGTTTTACTCCTGGTCGGGTCGTGGTGGGAAAGGGGAAACCATCAGCGAACGACAGACGCCTTCTAGCGAGGGCATAGGGAGTTGCGCGGGTGACTGGCTAAGGAAACATGAAAAGGAAGGATAGAAAACTTACGGCGCCCTGAACACACTGGTCGAAGTCGACCGCGTCAAAGTATCCAGCAAGCTTCAATCTCGAAGTGGCATGGAGACCGATAGATAGCCGAGGGTTTCTCTGGGCCTCCTGACAGGTGTAGATCTTGAACTCGTCGATGGTGAGGCTGTTGATGTTATCCATGATCTTCTCCTCTCTCTTGCGGGCGGCAGACTTGAGGCTTTCGCCAGCTCGGATGGTCACCATCTTGTTGGTTTTCTTCCTCGTAAAGTATGCACAGAAGAGATGGTGATGGTGTTGTTGAGGGATGAAGGCTGAGTACAGAAAGTCTGGTACGAGGTACAAGTAGCTGTCAAGGTACCAAGTGGTGGGTGAGTGTGGGAGGTACAAAGGCAGAATACCGAAAGAGAGGTGTGAACGAATGTGGGATGAAGGTGTCAGGAAGGGTGGGAGACCTCGAGGTTGGATACGATAGCTGGTCGCTTAGGAGAGAGACCCTTATCGCACAAATTACCGATTGCACACAACAAGAATTGTTGAATAGCCTGCACGAGTCCGGTTTGCAGTCCGCGTTCAGGATTTGTGCTTGCGGTCTGGAGGTAGATTTGTGAAAGAAGGGAGTGTAGAAGAGAGTGTGGGGGAGACTGTGGGAGAGAGTGTGGAAGACGTGCTCGACCGCTCAAGATATAGTAGCGGTACGTACATGTAGGTAGCTACCTGAGGCGGCGTGGATTTTTTGTTTGCCAGCTAATGTGCTCCCGTAATATTGCAAGGCCCGAGCGCAACTGCAGTGAAGAGCTCAATGGAGTGTAGCGCTCACCTCACACAGGTAGGCGCTGTAGAGGTAGGCTTGTGGCGGTGTTGTGGTGTAGAATACATGTGATATACACAATCGGCGGAGTGAAGATCTAAGTTACCTGCTACCCATGCCTTTCCAGATCTCATACACCCCTATATGCAAGCCAACCAGCAAATCTCGTACAGGATAATACACACACACACACAATGTTCTTACAGATCTCCATCGAAGGGTGGGATGCCTGCATTCCTACTTGCCATCAACCAGTGAACTCTTTCACGATCTTGGCCAACTCGCTTTTCTCCACATTCTTCCCTTCCAGGGGCCCGCCCGGCGCAAGCAGCTTCTTCATGACATCCCCCATCTTCGCCCTACCACCCTCGACAGCACCCTCGCTCGTCAAGGCAGTGATGACGCCCCCGACCACCGTCCGCAGTTGCTCTTCCGAGGCCTCCTCCACGCCGCTGCCGGCCACGTACTCGTCGAGTATCTTTATCTGGGCCTGCTCCTTGTCGACGAGGTCCTGGCGGCCGGCGGCGCTGAACTCGGCGCTCGCGTCGCCCGAGGCCTTCTGCTGCTTGCGGAGCAGCGCCACCAGCTTCGCGTCCGTCGTGATGGGGCTGGCCGTCTTGGATGCGTTGAGCGTGGCCGACAGCACGGAGCGCAGCACCGTCAGGCGCGCGGCGTCTTTGGCGCGCATTGCGGTCTTCAGGTCTCCTTTCAGCTTCTGCAGCAGGGGCGGCGGGGGCGCCTCGCCGCTGCTCGAGTAGAGGCGTGCTGCTGCATGTGTACGGCTGGGGTGCGGACACGATGTGGAAGGGTTGAGACGTGACCGGAGCAGGCTGGAGGTCATGCGTTGGGATGGTCGAAACGCCATGGTGTAGTAATAGGCGGAAGGATGGGTGGGTGTCGGAGTCAACGTGGGCCTTTTTTTTTTGGGTGTTACTTGGTGGCAATATTCTTTCCTTCCAGTATCGCTGCTAATTCGGTCGGACGAGTGAAAGTGCTGTGGCAGTGAGGTCGCGATGTTCGATGGTCGGTCGGAGTGTTGAGGTTGTGGTGGTTGCACCTGAGAATTGGAAGCTGTCGGGATTGGCCAATGAGATGGCAAATTGGCACAGGCCCGCTATCTTAGCTGCAGGGATATACTTAGCGTGGGGACACCAGTGGGGTGCCATGCGTGGGGCGGGGCCGTGACATGGTCAGCCGGGATTTAACTTTAAGCTTTATCAATACCTCCAGCTCTTACACTTTCTACTCGGGCTGCATCTTCATCAGTGTTGTTCTGTCGTTCCGTTCCTGGCTGTCGCTCGCACTATCGTCGACTCTCTACCTGGTAGGAATTCATCCACCAGTGTAGGCTCTGCTGGGCACATGTGGCTGTCTAGGGTTCGCGAAACTCTGTAAATTAGGGTCTTGAGCAACACTCGCATCACCTGGACGTTCGCCAATGCTTCAAGACTTGAGATACGAAGTCACAGACTCATAGGCGCAACAGCAACAGTATTCATATCGCTCGCTTGTGCGGGGTTCGAGCTCGTCATGTCTGCGCCCTTTCTCAACAGCAGTCGGACATTGAGAGAGACCCCCAACTTCACTCCTGAGTCCCAACGGTTTGAAGGAGCCTGGTACTTCAAGATTGCATACAATTACAGGATGGCGAGAAGTGAGATGCCTGTCACCTGATCATGGGAGCCAGCGAGATTGGATATGTCACGAGTCACAACAAGGGTCGGAATGTTGTCCTACATCCGCGGCCGGCCCACATGACCTGCACTCACCCAGTCAGTGGCAGGGCAGTCACCCAGAGCCACCCAAACGGTGGCTGCTTGGCGGTCATCAAGTCTGTTACACAATTACGCAGTCACACAGTCACCCTGCCACGGGCTTGGGCAGCTGGGCCTTGTGACACAAACTATAATCTCCATTGCGCCTCATCTCCAAGGACAGGGTCACGATAAGCCGTGTATCACTGAAAGGAAGTCTGACATGCAAGCCCTATCCACCAAGGGACCTGCAGCTGTCTAGATCCCTCCAGAGAAGAGGAAGGCCTGTTGCCAGTGTTGATACCTAGTGTGTTGACAGCACGCGATAGTCCCCCAGCGAGACTGGGACGAGTCACGACTGTCGAGGGCCCACCAAACGGTTGGTCCGCCTGCAAGGGCTTTAGTAACGCATGTGCCAGAGAGTGAGTCTAGAGGAGAGGGTAGGAGATGAAGCCGGTGCGGATCTAGCCGCCTTACATATGCACTCGATTCAGTCAAGCCTCCCGTAATCTTGGCAACGACATTCTGCTGCCTGTGCATGCACTTGTCAGGGCACCCCGACCGCTCGACTACCTACCTTAGTATACACAAACGGCACGGGGTATGGGCCATCCCATGATCCCACTAGAAGTATTCCCCCGGGACGAGGAGAGGAAGACAAGCCGGACGGGACTGCCGACCCAGCGGGCCGGTGTCGGTCCCACGGTTGGGCGTTGGGCGGTTGGGCGGCCTGGGCGGTTGCAAAACGGAAGGAGCCCCTTTGATTCGTTCCCTCCCCCTTGGGCCTTGGGACTTGGGTCGTTGGCACCTGCGACTAGACTAATCTGAAGTCTGGGGCAAACCTTAAGCTGACATCCTGTCTCGCGCTCTTGTCCCTCCCTCCTCTTTCCTATCTCCTCTCCCCTCTCTCCTCTTTCTCGCTCCATCCACCAGCTGTCACCCATCTCCCAGCGCCATTGCTCCATTGCTCCATTGCTGCCGCCCCCTTGGCCGGTCTTCTTTCCATCACCCCAGTAGCAGGCGATAAACATCACGCCGCTCAACCCAACATGGCAGGGTCGCTTCCTGTCTGCCTTGATGGAAATGGGCAATATGCAGTGACAAGGAGTCGCCCACCAACCTTTGTCCTTGGTCCCATCCCCCCATATCATCCTCCATAACGAGCTACAGAGGCCCAACGACAACATACAGATAAGCTGGACACCCTGGTTAGACTAATGCTCCAACCAACTGCCCAGGTCGTACCCCGATGAGCCTATGCTCAACAACAGAGTGCCCAGCCCACGACTCCACGAGCCAGACCGACGTCCTTATCTCCTCGGTTTCCTGCCGACACATACGTATCTATGCGCGGGGTCATGAGTAAATAATTCATCCAAACCTCTGTCAAGCTTCTCGAGGCGGGACAGACTCACAATGGGAAGTACGGCTGGACAAGACATCGGTGGTATTAGCAAGACTTGCAAGTCGCTTCGGGTAATCGAGTTCAGGGGCAAGTCCGGACATCTCACCTTCAGTGCAGGATTGCTAGCTTCTGCTCTTGCCTGGGCGACCAAGACATGGAACTCAGTAATCGACATACTGCAAAACGTTAACAATGTCGCCTCGTGTACGAATCCTTTCATGTCGGCTCGAGCACATACCCAAGATAGTGGCTAAATGGATACAACGTTAGGGAGGACAGCAACATTCGGACGTTCTCCTGGTTCGCCGTCCCGATATTCAATTCCCTTTGATCTATATCTACCGTCAGACTTGATCACAATACCAGAAGGGGAGTCGTTCGTACTGTCAGACCAACCACACATTGGTATCGGAATCATTCGCTCGTCGACCTCGGTGAAACCCGTGCTCCTCAGCCAATTACCGAGACGTCGAGGTGCTCGTGGGTTCTTGCACTGCTCCATCGCCTGGAGATACATCTGAGACCACTGCCGAAGGGCGGAAGCTGGTAGTTCTTGAGCATCGTTGCCGCGGATACACAGGCAGCTGAACTCACTCTCTGTCAATGTGCCATTGTCGGACTGGGCATTGAAGTCAATCTCGACCAACTGGACCCAACCACCCGCGCGAAGGCATTTAAACATGTCGCGCAGGTATCCAGTCCACCGATGACTGTTGATACCCCCCGCTACTAGCCTGCTGTTGATCAGGTCGAAGTGATTGGACCGGAAATTGAGCCTGCGAACATATGTGTCAGAGCTGTTTTAAAGACCTATCCAATCGACCTTACGGCATATTGAGGTCATCGATGTCGAGATATAGATTGTCGACACTCTCATTAGGATTGTGGTGATGCGGACTTATGTCAATACCGCGGACCTTGTTGCCTCTCCGTCAGCAGTGGAACAGACTCATGGGAGTGGACATCACGCCGATGGTATCTGACTGAAACTTCCCACCGAGTACCTTCACCTGCGCGAGTTCGCATGGACGGATCAGGCCGGTATATCTTGATGACAGAAGGTGCTTCCCAGAGCAAGGGCATCTTCCATTCGGATATCGTCCTGCAGAAGGTATGCTCAAGGAATCGGCAACATTGAAACGAATTGGCGAAGAAGTATCACGCACCTCACAGTTCGGATTCTCCCAGGCCACCTGGAATGCCCACTACAACGTTGAAGTCAGTGTTTGCTACAAGCGAAGGCTTTGGAAAGCCAGATGTGCTATGGACCGAGCTGCCTGCTGCTGCCAGCAATATGTGGCTCGACATCTTCTGAGAAGGAGACAAAGGGGTAATCAGCATATGTGGGAAACTTCTTACCGATCCTGTTCCGAATCCACAGTCGAGAACTCGCCTCAACGATTGTATGTGCGGGAAAATCAACCTCCCGTCGAACACCATAGACAGGACATCCTGCTGGGTTCGCAAACGAAGCGTCTCGTCCTAGTAGATATGGGTTAATGCGGCTTCAACCTTTTGCTCGGGGTGTCGCAACGCACCTCATCGACTGGAGCGAAATAGGTATTGCTGTTGACAGCGAATCGTTGGTATGTTCGGTTGTGGTGGATAAACGTCTCTTGGACTTCGTCGTTGAGTTCTTCGGTGTCCGCTTGACTGCAGTTGGGTCAGCAGGTAGAGGGAATGGATGGGTCGGGGCATCGACTCAGTCATTTCCACTGGTGATCTCGCTCTTCGCTCACTACCAGCTTCTTACGGTCATCGGTTGGCCTGGATGATCCAAAATCGCACCGCTATCATCCTGTTCGTTAGCTTGCGTGCTGCGACAAGCTGTCCGTGTCTACCGCCCGGGGCTTCACTGACCTTAGATGGTTTGAAACTTTGGACGTCCACACATCGATCTAGCAGAAAGGGCTACCCAGAAGTACTCTATCATATGCGCTTCGGACCGTTAGCGGCGACCGCATGCTGCAGGAATCAACGCTGTTCATGGCCTCAGGCCTATGTGGAGCTGTGACCCGGTCGAACAACCACAGCATATTGGTCATCGGCCACTCACCATAGGGCTTGCACCCCACGATACTGCTGGTGCTACTGCCGATCATGACTACTACGACTACTCCCCGAGTGGACTCAGCACCAGGCACCCCTCTTGGGTGCTCGGTTCAGTAAAGAAGGTACATTACCCTAGTGCCGGGTTCTGCATAAGGGGGCTCTTACATCTTGGCCACACCAGACTAGAAGGATGCTGGCACCGTTGTCTGCGGATTTAGCTCCGGAAGTTTGATGAGGAAGCACTGCGGTCCAGAGGGGCCACGCATGTTAGGCTTCGTGTGGACAATACTTCATGGCAAGCTGACTGTTGGATCAGTTTGCTTTTGCACCCCCAGGCATCCAAACTTGGGTCGCGAAGGCCAGATATTTGGTCTGACAAGGATCGGGCGGCTGTGGGTGACGACCAAAGCAATAAGACTCCCCCATCTTGCCCAATACTAGCTCGGCCTCCTGCGTCGACCCTGGTTCACTACGCAGTAGCAGCATCCACATGCCTCTACTGCACTTTGTGGTGATACAGGTCAGGTCATTGGCCACCGCGGCCCACGGTTCAGGGGATCGCAATAAAATCGAACACAGAGGAAGTTGTGACGGAGGAGCTCACAGAGTAGTTGCAAGAGGCTGGAGCACGAGGTGACAGGAACATTGTAGGCTGGTTGCAGAGAAACATTCCGTAAAGCTACACAGCAGTCGGCAGCAAACGAGGAGCCCGAGCCAATGGTTCGGCCGTAGCATAACCTGTCGTACGGGTTGTTACATTTACCCAAAGCCACTCCAGGGACGTGGAACTGGGACCACGCCGGCGGGTGTCTTCGTTTCTTGCCTCGAATCTGGCTAGTACACACGCATCAACGAGTCTAATCACTTCCCTGCGGTCGGCTGGTGAGGAGTTCGGGCTGCCAATGGGTAACAGCGGTGCAAGGCGTCCACCGCAATCAAGGGAGGAGGGGATTGACTCGCTTACGGATGCCGTTCATCTGCTGGGATCTTGTGGGTGCGGTCAGTCGTCGACAGACCTCCACGTAACGGGCCATAGGAGCAAGGATTGGGACCTGCAGAGCACGCCTAATCTGGCTCGTACGAGGAGAAGTGGAAGCAGGGCAGGTGTTGATAATCGTCGACCAGCCGCTACGCAGGCTATTATTAGTGGCGAGTCTCTTGTCCTGCGAAGACAGAACTCTCTTCTGCACTTCGGACGGCCAGGTTATCCATGATGGGGTTTTCACACCGCTACACTGTCTGACGAAAGTCTCGAGGCTGACAGCTACTGGCACGAGACCAGGTCCAGGCCAGAGAATGATCCAAACACTGAGACAGAGTCATTCGAAGCACAACTCACAAGTAGCCGAACAGGAACCTCGGCATCATCGCATGGGACCAGCGGAAGGATTGGCTATTGCATCAGGTCCGCGTAGGCAGGGCACCTGCATGGCGACAGAAACTCCTACAGTACAGTAGCCAGCAACGGGCGGACCTCGATAGTGGAGTCGTTGTTGAAATAGACACGCTGCGCTCTTGGGGGTGGCGCCGATCTCTAGGACGCCGGTCACTGGGATAAATTACAGCCCCGGACTTGATCGGGAATACCACGTCGTCTAGGCGAATCACTTTTTTCCAGAGAGCTGGTTTCCACAGCCAGATGCTCCAGTTCGACAACGGAGTATAAGCTGTTG
This sequence comes from Anthostomella pinea, assembly GCA_963556695.1. Lineage (NCBI taxonomy): Eukaryota > Fungi > Ascomycota > Sordariomycetes > Xylariales > Xylariaceae > Anthostomella > Anthostomella pinea. Next base: position 4,308,646 of record CAUWAG010000020.1, on the reverse strand, counting down.
CTCGGCGCCTCTCACAAGGACATGGAAGCAAAGCGCGGGTGGGTGATTAATGCTACTAATGGAAACTGAGCATCTCTTGGGAGGTCCTTTTGCTCAACGCTAGTGAGTTACCCCTTGTTCGCAAACCATACTAGAAGTCAGGGAAACCCCGGCACAACACCGCGGTTCAGATTTGCGCACGCACGCAATTTTCCCTGCCTCAATAGCGCCCGAAGCAAGAACCAGACTGCCGGGTCTCCAACTTGTTTCAGTGAGTGTTCAAGACAAATTCGCAGCCCTATGGGGGATTCGCGAAGCGGTTGAGATTTATCGAGCATCCCAAAGCTCGAGCCCGATTTCGTGCTCCCATCAACGCTCAGTCCTCACGATTCACTGCTCAGCGATACCATACCGCCTGGGTGGAACGCATCTTCATCCTTCAATGTCTCACTCCAGTGAGCATGCATTAGCGTGTACCAGAGTATCGGGTCGTGCCGGTGGGTGTGACTGTATCCGCATCCCAAGACGGAAGAGGAACGCCGCTGCTATTATGAGGCACGCCAACGCAGAGTCTTCTCTGCCGTTGTAGCTCCCCTTGTTATTAGTCTCTCACCGGCACTTCAGCAATGGGGGGCCAGCCTCTGGATCAGACACTCTCCACTTGGCGTGCGGCTACGTTACAACGCTACTCATCAAGCCCGGGAACACCGCTCGCTGCGGTGTGAGAAGTAGCCATGTTGTCAGCTGCAACCTAGGAGGCATGGCAATTCCCAAATCGAGTCAGCAACCCGAGGAGATTGGCTTCCCTCCGATGGGGTTGTGCTCGCTCAACCCGCCAACCTGGTGTCGGGAAATCCTTGAGCGCGGGTGGGATCTCGTCGCCGGGGTTTACATGGACGCCACCACGATGCGACTAGCTCTCACGGGACACTGTGACACTGGGGACTTACGATCAATCAAGGATGCTATGGCGGCATTTCTGCTTGTGACCGTGAGTGGATACGGGGTGGTATCTTTGAGCTCGCCCAGCTACTTTAACACGAAACACAGATTTCTACGCCGACTGACTGCTTCCGCGCTGCTGTATCATTACAAGAGCAGAGCGAAGTCGACGAATCATGACTGGAAACGGCCTGCGCTCGTGTCTGCATGCAGAAACAGCAGCCAAAGGTGGCCTGCAGACGGTTGGTCTGATTGACGTGTCCCACGAGCAGACATTACCTACAGATAGTAGGTACACGGCCGTTGCAGATCACCAATGCCATGGCCCTGGTACGGTACGGTACGATCTGACTGGTCATGCACCACATATGCAGCTCGCGTTGGGTCGAAACCATGATGGCTTATTCTTGAGGACCGAACTGATTCGACTTGATGGAGCTGGCCTCCGCAGCAAGGGACTGATGAGGGGGTTGGGCACGCAACGACGTTGATGTGGCCAACGTCGCCGCAGTGGCTGTTTGTTGAGATATCCCCTCCCACTTGCGTATACCACCACCACAAATCACGGCCTTTGCTAAAGGTGGGTGATATCTTACAAGTCTAAGCAAAGTGCGGATGTAACGTCAAATGGGATGGGGCCAGGTCGGGAGGTACAGCTCTCACAGAACCAGACAAAGTCGATTCGATATCAAGGGTGACTGACTATCTCAGGTATGTCTCCCCCCTCGCTTCCTATCACTTAGTACAAACTGATAGACTGACAAACAAACAAGCAAACAGCGTCGTAGCCCCATGTGATACCATGCCATCTCATGCAGAGATGAGCTGTCCAAGGGCCCCCAATGCGCCCCAGATTTGCTGCTGCTGCTTTTCCTTTTCCAGTCCCCATCCCTCGACAGGCATACCACCGGCACGCGGCAAGTTGTCCCTAGATATGGGACGTGGTTTTGATCTATCTCGGTGTGCTCACCAGGTCTCATTGGCGCGATTTACGCGGCCCTCTTCGATCTGTCTGCCATAGCTTGCTTGGTTGCTTGCTCTCTTACCTTACCCCCCTTGACCCCCTCTTCTCCACCCATCGACCCGTCCGTCTTTGGTTTCCTCCATCCAGATAGGCAGCTGAATGGATCAACGAATGGGCGGCTTGGATCCGCAGAAGGTGGCCGGCAGCCGCGAGGCCTAGCGGGCCAGGCCGCCCCCTCTTCCTCTCCTGGTTGGCTGGTGGCTTTCTTTCCCCTCTATCCCTTGGCCCCTTGAGGACGACAGGCCGGCCGGCCGGGGCCCGCGGTTGGGAGAATAGGTCACGTCACGTCACATCACATCACGTCGCGAGTCAGTTGTGATGTTACGGTATAGATGCCGCGCGCATTTTCATTAGTGGGGTCTGATCGGAATGGGGGCTACGGATCTGTCACCTGTCACCTGTCACCTGTCATATTTGCTGTTGTGCTCTTGTTCTTGATACTGATCTTGTTCTTTCTTCTGCTGGCTGTCTCGATATCTTGTCTGCTAGGTTTTCTGGGGCTGGATCTGACACCCCCACCCCTTCTCGGAACACAGACAGCCCGGCCGAACTTCCAAGTCTTCTCTTATGTACCCTCGTAAAAGAAAGGGACGGGAGACTGTGGTATCATCTTTCCCTTCCTGTTGAGCGTCTAGCGGGGCGCCGGGAAAGCCCATGGACCGAAGCCGCCCATGATGCAGGTAGGAGGCAGCTGTCGTCGGGCAGCTATTTCGTAGGCAATGATACACTTGACGGAGTAGATAGACGCCTATAGCGATCCTTCAAACCCATGCTTGAACCATCAAGGCGATAAGCCCGTGATTCCACGCCCATCCGATCGAATTGATCTGTCCTGCGTATGTCGGAATGCATGCGATGCTCGTTGTCCATGTAGCTCATATGCCACGTGCAGCTGATGCAAAAGCCCATGATAAAATAAAACCTCGGGTTTTACAAGATCTCATACAGTGCCGGATGCTCATCCGTCTTAACACCATGTAAAGACCGGGTTCCTCGTCTTGACTGTCTCCAGCCGCTCCACGATCACCTTGCGCCTGTTGCCTTCCATGCCCTCGGCGGCAGAATACCCTAGATCGCCGTCCATATCGTCGTCCTCGTCCTCGCCGTCGCCGTACAGATGTTGAGCAATCGAATTGCCGTGTCGCCGCGTGGCCGAGTGCGCAAACGAGAAGCGCCGCTCTTTCCGCGGTGTGTATAGATTAGCTTGTGGCCGCGCCGGGCCTTGATAGCTTGATCTGGGAGCTGCCTGGATGATCTTTGGGCGCGTGCTAGCCGAGTCGACCGCTTTTATGTCCAGCGGGTGTTGTGTGTTGCCGTTTGCCGACCCCGGAGAGGTAGGCTCAAGTCGATCTGGTGATTGTGTTCGCGGTGTTGCAAGCTCAAAGCGGCCTGGGTGTGGTAAAGGGCTGGAGAGGCCCAGCAGATCATGTCCTTGGTGAGCGGGCGCTGAAGACGAGTTGGCAGCGCCAATATCAATCTCCTCTTCGATGGCGTTACGAGCCTCGGGTTCGGCCTTGCGGCGCATTTCCGAAGATGCGACGCGCATGGGCACTGCGACGGGAACTTCAACGAGATCATCCCATACACAAACCCTCGCCCGCCGTGTAAGTTCCAGTGGCCCGTGATCAGGCGTTTTCAGCGTCTCGACCACGTTCCAGGCTTGACCTTTCATCACCGCCATCTGCCTAGAGAACATCTTCTCTTGGAAGTCAGGGTCAAGTTGGAAGACTTTCCGGAGTTCAAGTGATGTTTGACTCCACCACTGAGTAGAAGTAAGAAGAGGTAGGAAGTGATCCCGCGTCTTCTGAGAGAAAGGACGACCGATGAGATCTACCGGTAAGAAAAGCCAGCCAAAAGGGAAACTAAGCAAGGGGTAAGCAGGACATCCCATTAAGCAGAATCTTCGATTGGACTTACCTTCGCCATGCATCGGGGTGTTTCCAGGGCCAAGATAGCGAGTTATCAATGGCTCCTATTGACATCTTGGGATCCGGAACCTTGACAGAGCCCGTCGCGTTCATGGGCTTCTGCATCCTATAGGGGTGCGGCTGAGGTGTTCCAGGTTTGCTTCTTTGTGACAGATCGACGGGCCTTGGAGCTTGTTCCTCTTCCTCTTCTAGGTCCATGTTGAGCTGTGGGGGTTCGGAGGCTATCGAAACCTCCTGACTCTGCCAATCCACCTTGACCATCCAATTGTCAAGACCCCTGTCGGTGTTTCGCATGATGTAATCCAGAATAACCAGCTTCTCGAGCTGCTCTCGAAACTTCTGCTTGAGAGACTCGGTCCACATGAAGTTATCTGGTCCGAGCGGCGGCTGTTCTGGGCTATCCTGCTCATCATCACTTTCAAAGCCACTGTGACCCTGTCTACTGCCTGGTCGACAGTTGTCGGCCCATTGCTTTCGCTTATTTCGATGTGTGTCATTTGAGCGGTAGCCTGACCAATACTGGTCTGGCCATGGATGCTCTCTCAAAAACACATTAGCATCTTTAAACCCCTTGAGGAAGACCTGGAAGCTTCCTGGCTTTGAGGGATACGGCTTCTTCTTTCTGTTGAACGCCCGACGATCCCAGAATGGGTAATGGAAAGACTTGGAAGACAAGTAAACCACGTCCGTATAGGGCACCATATTGGTGCGAAGCTGGCAGTCAAGGGTGTATGCCGCTGCTTCGCTCACGTACGATAGGTTAGGAATCAAGCTGCCTACCAGTTAGACGCAGGACTGCATGGGATACCACGGAGACGTACCATGCCCTACCGAAACAGCAAGGGAACAGGTTTCGATGAATCCACTTGTTCCACTTCGGATTTCCAGCGGCATATGGTTCCTCATCCTTGGGCTTAAACACACCCACGATCTTACCGTCGGTGTTCCGCGCAAAGTAGCTTCCAGAGCTACCTTGGGTAATCATGCTCGGATGCATCCCTTGGTCAATGGCGACCCTGACGCTCTCAACTATGCCCTCAAACTCGGCTTCCGACATAGCAGGTCCGGGCATGGCGGCGATAGTCTCGGCGGTGGCGGGCCGCACACCTTCCGGGGGCTGGAAGACGCTGTAGTGAATCTCCAAGCGCTCGTCCTCGCCAGGTTGGCCCTGCCCCTTCCCCCTCTTGAACTTGGAGGCGATCTCGTCAGCCCATCGCTCCAACCGCGCGTTTATGGCTTTCAGATCGACACCGGAGTTGCTCCGCATCCGTCTCGGGCGTTGCTTCTGTTTAGAAAGGGCTTTCGGTGAGGTCATGCCCGAGTGAGGTCTCGGCTGGGAGATGGGGGCGAAGCGGGGAGCGTTCTGCGGCTGGAGCGAGGCGGAACTCTGGGTGAGAAAGTCATCGTCGGAGTCGTCACTGAACTGTTCGGCCTGAGCCAGGCGTTCGTAGCCCGTGGTACCCGGACGGTTCCGCGGCATTATGACGGCGACAAGTGAGGCGACGAGACGAAGGTTGAGGTTCTGGCTTTTGGGGTGTCGTAGGTGCTATTGCATGTCTCGCACAAGATACACGTTTGGTGGGTTTCGGTTCGGAGGGCGAGTCGCGAAAGGGGTCGAGCGCGCTTTGTGCTGTTACAAGCTCGGGCGGTCCTTATCAAAGTAACCAAAGAATGTTTTCCAATGAGAGACAAGAATGAGACAGTGGACTAGTGCAAAAGAGGTTCAAGCTACAAGTCAACGAAAAAGAGAAGAAAATGGATGCTGTTGCTGTTGCTGTTGATGACAGGCAATCGCTTCACCTTGGTTGTAATTGCTCGCACCTCTCAATCATTAGGCCTGGGGTTGCCGGGGTTGGCCTCGGCAGCACCACGTCAGTCATGCCTGTGATTGGCCGCCTTGACTGGGCGTCCACTGGCTTACCTGATACTCCAGCTGGCCAGCGTGCTGCAGCAAGCCCACGCGTCCCCCCAAGGCCGGCCGCAAGGGTGCTCTGAGCTTGGCCTGTGCATCCCGTCATTATTACTTACACAGTCACCACTCGAAAGTCTCCGTCTTCGCACTCGAGACTCTTTTGCCCTGACAGGATACAGACAGTATTAATAAGCACCTTGGAAGAAGCAGTTATGTTCTCACGAGCCATGTTAAACGCTTATTCCATAAGGCTTATCCCATAATTATCCCATACATAAACAATATCGCTGAGTATCCAAGACTTTGATTGCGGGGTGTACGGAGACTTCTGAGCGTGCAGTGTACCTACCTTAGGTAACCTTCAATAGTAGAGTCCGGCTTGACGCGTTTTGAGTCCCGAGTCTTGGGGCCTGACACCAATATCGTGCTGCAGGTAGTATCTTCTCCAACGAGTCCTTTGAGACCGCCGCAAGGATATCCCTGCCTTCCAGAAGCCTTCGACGCCGGGACTGCAGTACCGCCTATCACCCGCGAGCCTTCCCCGCATCCTTGGACATTCAACCTTCTGAAGGTCTGAAATCAGTCTTGGTAACGAGCACACCATGAATCCATGGTCTTGGAGGATTTATAATCCATACACATCTTGTTGCTCGGTCACCATGTATGACTCGACCCATCCTACACCCGAAGCCCCGTAGGTTGTCTCGTAATCAGGGTTGGATATTGGAGGCTCCGTATGATACCATTTGTACGTCAACAGTAATACATGTACGTACCAGCCAGGTTGGCTGATAATCGGAAGAGGGCTCTGGTGTGTGTGGCTCTTTCGACGAACCGGCCGTCGGAGTCTCCCGCATTTCAATTTACTCATCACTGTGGCACTCGGCATGCCCACACGGCGTGGCGTGTATGCCCGTCAGGCGAGAATTATGAAACGGCATCTGTCGAGATTCTAATCACTTATGCGCCTTTCCAATCAAACCAACTAAGCTTCGTGAGATCACCGTCAATCAAGTCCAATGGAGCACCCATCACACGATCCCTCGCGTATTGCCCGTCCGCCTGCGTATTCCATAGGTTGAAGGACCCGACCAAATATGCAAGCCGGCGCTGTGGGAGCTGGACTGCCCACGACACGCAGCTTGGCATGCTATCTCCAACATAGTCTCCAACGGCCAGCGCAGAGACACGCTCGACTACATCACACCGGACATCCTCGCCATCCAGCTTGGACGAAATAGCGGCTTTCAGAACAGACGGATAAAGGAAGTCCTCTGCCGGACTCGACGCCATCCATTATAAATTTCCCCGGCTCGACACTGACTCTACTATACGTCAAGGCCCGCTCACCTAAGCTGGCTTGGCTGACCAATCGCATGGCATCCGGTTGCCGACTCCGACGCTCTGTCTCGTGTTGAAGATCACCAGGAGCAAGCGGCGATCATCATCACCTCTGCATTGACATTCCTGACCTGGATGGGATAGTCTCGCTGATCCCTTGTTTCTTGAGACCCGGGGTCTCTCATGCACAAAGGGGCTCGGAACTCTTCAAGCACTGCATTCTCTCAGGAGGGAGATCACTCCTCCCTTTCCACAGCTCAGTCTCTCATCAACAGCACCATATTCTACAACACCTGCATGGAACCTCTCAAGAAGCCGGGACGTCTTTGCTGTTGTGCCAAGGACGATATTGTTACAGAATTGGCTATTGCCAGTACACATACCGGTGACGACAGATAAAAGGCACGTTGCCATCCTCTGGCCCGAGTTGCTCAAACACGCTTTATGGATCTGAGAACCGCCGTATCCAAGATGGCCGCTTCAGCCGGAGCACATGAGAACTTACTCGACATCACGATTACCACCTTCTCGTCACCCGAACCAGACAACCAGCGAGGACGCAAGCGACGGCGCAGTTCACCACAAGACACTCTGCAAGTCACGGCAACCCAGATCCCATCCGGAGAATCCGCAACCTTCCGCGGCCGCTGCCGCCACCGTTCGACCTCGCGGTTCGACATGTCGAGGACGCCGTCGAGTATCAGACGCAGCTCGCTGTCCCCGACGCGCCGCAAGCTGCTCCGAGTCCTCCACCTGAACCGGCACCGGAGCCAGTCGCCCTCGAGGTCGAGATCTCCGTACACCCAGGACCCTCCCAAGCGGAGGCGTCAGAGAACCAGAAGTCGAAGCCGCGACCACAACGGCGAGTCGAAGACGGTCGACGGGGCCGTCCTGGCGTCCTTTGCGCGGCCCGAGATCGTCATCCGGAGCGAGGGGTCGGCCGCACAGAACAAAGAAGGCGGTTGAGCTTGCTAATTTGGTTCCAATATGACGGAGCCCGCGTGAACTTCGTCAAGGGGCTGCGGGAACAGATACTAATAAGTGAGACGAGTTGGAGTCGGTATTGCCGGGACAGCTGGCCGCCTCTCTTTTATTGTCGTTACTCGCACAGTGAGATATGTCTGTCATGTCGCGTCTCTGAAGAGCGCGATGTACAATACTGTAAAAGTTCAGGCTGAGGCCGGTGTCACCATGTGTACTTTACTGTACTGTCACCTGTACATGGATGGATGGGTATGCTGTCGCGTAGCCCATCAGAAAGCAACGGATGGAGAGACACGGACTTTGTGTTAGGTGTCCGAGGCATCAGATGATCCGAGATACACGGTCGCCGTTCATCTCGGATGCTGGCAAGGTTGGGATGCCAAGAATGCGACCGGCATCACGTGCAAAACAAACCGGTGGTTATGGAATTTGTGGGCGTTTGGAATGAACGCTTAGTACATGCGATTATGCAAATTATTAATTCAAGCACTCACGTGGTGGCCTGTATAAATGCATAGGAAAACTGAGACTGGCTTGAACTGCGTGCCACATAAAGAGCGCGATAGCTTGCCTTCTAAGATGTTGCTACCCGTATCAATGACCGCATCATTTGTGAGCAAAATCAACTGATAAAGAATACGCAGAGTGGGAATGGTGGGTGGTGGGAATGGCCTCAAGACTCACCCCTACCCTCAACACGGAGGTGGAAGAAGCAAAGCAAAGCAAAAAGAAAAGGGAAATTCCCATGCGCAAGAGGCAAAACATATACGACTACCGCCTGATTCGAACAGACGCCCCCGAAGGGAATAGATTTCAAGATTATTTTAAATTCTAGTCTATCGCATTAGACCACTCTGCCAGGTAGCCCAGGCCCCATCACACAACTGTGCTTTGATGAGTAATTGTTGGAAATTCTGGATTTTCGTGGGTCCTATATCATTGTTGCAACCGTGTGTGTTGTCGGTGTGTGTCATATCATGGCTTTCTTGCAGTCTTGCCGAAGATAGGGGCCCAGCCCGCTGCCCCTCTCAGGCTTGCTAGACGGGATCTGATTCATCTGAGCCTCTGAGGGTGCATGCCGGTGCATGTCACGGGACCAATCAAGCCCGCCTCTCACTGGTTGCATTTTGCTGCACGTGCCATCCGCGGGGGTGCGCCGGGACTTGGAGCCGGTGGGGAAGTTACGCCTATCAACCGCCGCTATTGGCGGACAGTGGCTGCTGCTAGGGTTCAGATAGAGCGATAGGTAGGTGCCTTATCACATACCGTCCAATCAGTCCGTCAGCCGGCCAACCAACTCGTGAATGCCTTCGCGCATCCATCCCAGATCCGTCCCTCCCTCTTGTCCACTTGCCTGCCAATGATGGCCTCGTGACACTGCTGATTTTGCAGACCGTTGCAGTCAAGTTCATGCTGAAGCTCAAGCTCCATCCCGCGTCCCGCATCCCGCTGAGCCTGCATGGTCCTGCCCGTCAGCCTCGAGCCTTTGCGCCATAAGGTTCATCCCACGTTCGCCGCCTTCCATTATCCACCTCAGGTATCATCGCCAGCCTTGCGCCACTACCACTCTACTACACCACCGCCGTCCGTTCTTTCTTTGTTCCTCTACCTCCCTCACTCCTTGTCACTACCTACTTTCTTCACCTCCTCTTCTTAGGACGCACGAGCATCGCCAATTTGCCTGCACATGCGCGCCTCACTACAACTACCGAATCCTTGGGCCTTTGTCATGAAGCCTTCACTCTGCATTCGTACACCCTGAGCACAAGTCTGCACATAGCCGCCGCTTGTCTGTTGGCAACGGCGCATACCCAAGGCAGGCGTCATGGCCTTGAATAACCACCTAAACGGTAATCGCCACCTTCCCCGGTTCCACGCCCTATATATGTTGCGCCTGCACAAGAGGCGCATACCTTAGCTTTAGAGTGGCTTTCAACCTTTGCAGTCGAGTTCGCCTAGGTCTCTCCTTGTGAACACGTCGTACTGACTCTGCACTTTTGCATACAGGATCCGCCCCCAAGGGATACCAAACTTTCGAGACCTCTTCCTCGAAAGCCGACTACAACCCCGCCCTTCTCCTCAACCCCAGAGGTTACGTCCCCTCGCCTACGAACAATAATGCACCCCAACCTTCCTTCAGCGAAGCGAACAGTACGGCCCCAATGGAGTTCCAGTTTGCGACTGTCGATGAGCAATACGGGTTTGGGGGCTCGCTCAGCTTCCCCAAACAGCCTTCCGAACAAGCTGCACCGCACGTCAGTGGTTATGGCAACATGATCGAGCGCATGAACAATGTTGAGGACCGACCATCTGCCCCGCAGAAGCGCCGGAGACTTGAGACGGAAGATAGCGCCGAGTCCACACATGGATTTGCGGCTGGTGGCAGCGGCATGATGGGGCAATACATGAAGGACAAGCAGCATGAATTTGCTCAGAGACCCGCCAACAGACCTACTGAGACAGTTGACCTGACAGACGCTGGTAGGTTGCTATCTCTTCCACCTTGCCCTTCGGCGGTCGCGTATTAACGGTCCATAGCGGATAACGGCGATGTAGTCGTCATACAACAGCCGAAAGATGAGGAAGTATGCTACGGCATGATCCAGCATGCCAAGTTGAACTGTGATCTCGTCCCGAGCCCGAAACCTGGTGCCGTCGCGGTAATGGGGGCAAATTATTGGCCCATCGTCAAGGTTGTGCTCAAGAGGAAGCATGGAGAAACGACCTCCAAAATTGAAGCATATGACCACACCCGCCAGATAGTTGGCCGCGTAGATCCTATCACATCTGGCGGTCTCGCAACACTTCTCGATTCCCCGCGCATGCAAATCAGGACTACTTGTAGAATCCTGTCGAGACTAAAGGAGCCAAATGAGGAGGTCGGCAAGCATATCTCCAAGAGTTACCCGCTAGATCTGGTCGTCTATGGTCCTCGTAAAAACGCCAGGGCAGTTGGCACGCACCTTGGTCGTAAAAACATATGGCTTAGAAAGCCTTTTGTTTACGACAATGGTGTCAAGTACGAGAACCCACAGGATAGGGAAGCACCAAGACAGCCAGCACCCGCTGCCAAGGAGCAGTTTACCGATGCCCTGACTCAGGGGCCCCAGGCGTCGCGAACAGTCGAGGAGATCCGTTCTGAAGTCATGGGGGTCTTTGATTCACTTACCAAAAGCGAGGATCTTCCAGAGATGACACCGGGTCCCCTAATTACGACGGAACTGCTCAAGCACCAGAAGCAAGGCCTTCACTTCATGACCAGAAAGGAACAGCCCCGTCAACTAAGTCTTGATGGCAACACGGCCGACTCCTTTTGGCAGATCCGGCTGGGTAACAACGGCCAGAGGCTCTATCATAACGTAATCACGGGTTCCACTCAGCGCGAACAGCCCACGGAAACACTCGGTGGCATACTTGCTGATATGATGGGCTTGGGAAAGACCCTGAGCATCTTGTCCCTCGTAGCTAGCTCACTCCAAGACGCAAAGACCTGGTCACAAACAGCGCCCGTCCAGCCTCGAGCACCTCCCCCCAAGAAGAACGGGGATTCTTCCAAGAAGTTCAATGTGCCAACTCCGGAACCGCTTGGTCTGACGAGGCTCAGGGGAAATTCGAGGGCGACTCTCCTGGTCTGTCCCCTCAGCACCATCACCAACTGGGAGGAACAGATCAAGGCACACATTCAGCCAAACAAGCTGAGCTACTACATCTACCATGGACCTAATCGCATCAAAGATGCGAAGAAGCTTGCCCAGTACGATCTTGTAATGACGACCTACGGATCTGTGGGCAGCGAAGTGGCAGCTCGAAGCAAGGGTAGGGGTGGGCCGTTCCCACTTGAAGAAATAGGTTGGTTCCGGATCGTATTGGATGAAGCCCATATGATTCGAGAACAATCGACTCTACAATTCAAGGCCATCTGTCGTCTGCAGGCCAGCCGTCGCTGGGCGGTTACGGGTACCCCTGTCCAGAATAAACTCGATGACCTCGCTGCACTTCTGGCTTTCTTGCGTCTCAAGCCATTTGATGAGAAGGGCAAATTCAGTCAGTTTATCACGGCTCCTTTCAAGATTTGCGATCCCGAGATCGTGCCCAAGCTCCGAGTCCTCGTCGACAGTGTCACCCTGAGACGCTTGAAGGACAAGATCGATCTCCCTCCCAGGACGGACGAGATCATCCGACTGGACTTCGATGCCAAAGAGCGCAAGCTATACTCGCTCTTCGAGCAAAGCGCGCAGGACAAGGTTCAGGTCTTGGCCGCTGGCAGGGAGAAGATGCTAGGTGGCAAAACTTACATCCACATCCTGCAATCAATTTTGAGACTTCGTCTGATATCCGCTCACGGAAGGGATCTTCTCAATGATACGGACCTCGAACTCGTACAGGGCATGACCGAGGATTCTGCCATCGACCTCGATAGTGACGAGGACGACGAGAAGCCGGCATTGGCTCAGTCAAGGGCTTATGAGGCATTTGCACTAATGCAGGAAACCAACAATGACTTGTGCATCTCATGCCAAAAGAGAATCGGCGCAAATGGGCCAGAACTCGATCTGGAACGCGAGGACGACGTGATAGGTTACATGACCACATGCTTCCATCTTCTCTGCACTGGTTGCATCACGGCATACCAACAAGACGTTGGCCATCAAGACTCAGGTACCTGCCCTTTCTGCCGAGCCCATGTACGCTTTGCGCACAATGAGCTTCGCAAGAGCAAGACAGCGGTTGAACATGAAGGGCATCGGCAAGACAAGCATGAGTCTAAAGCTGGGTCGAAAGATGGATACATTGGCTATTCCGGACCTCATACAAAGACGCGTGCGCTGGTAGAAGACCTCCTGAAGTCGGAAGCCGACAGCAAAGCGAAGCCCGATGAACCTCCCTACAAGTCGGTGGTCTTCTCTGCGTGGACTTCTCACCTCGACCTCATCCAGTTGGCGCTGGACAAAGTCGGCATTCATTACACCCGCCTCGACGGGAAAATGACACGTATAGCTCGTACTGCTGCCATGGACGCTTTCCGTGAGGACAAGTCGGTACACGTCATCCTGGTGTCCATCTCAGCCGGCGGTCTTGGGTTGAACCTCACGACTGCAAACAGCGTCTACGTAATGGAACCTCAGTACAACCCGGCAGCAGAAGCCCAGGCAGTTGACCGGGTACATCGACTTGGGCAGAAGAGACCCGTCCGCACGGTTCGGTACATCATGCGCAACAGTATTGAGGAGAAGATGCTCATCCTGCAGGACAAGAAGACGAAATTGGCAAACCTCAGCATGGACCGGGCCCGTGTTATGGACAAGGCCGAGGCTGCCAAGCAGAAACTCATGGACCTGCGTGACCTCTTCAAATGAGCGCACAGCATGTCAGTCCTTCCCTCGGGTGCTGCTTCTTTGCATGCTTCTCGTTTCGCGGTACCTTTTAACATCGCGCTGAGTTTGAGGGCTGATGATGATGATTGATGGATTGGGTGGTTTGCATCTGCAGGGCGTTCCGGACTAGGTTCGGTTGTTTCTTTGCGACGCGCACTCGCGACGTCAGGTACCCCATATACGGCCCATGTCATGTCGTTGCATGGCATGCCACCAGTGGGTGGCGGGTTGGGATATACTACAAGGGTCATTCGACACAAACACCAAGCCACTTTCGCAAGAGAGTGGTTGGCGGCAATGGTTCTGGAGTTTCTTTCCTACCCCGGCGTAGCAATCTGGGCACTTGACCTGTGCCATACCGGAAGGTTGATCTCGCATACAGTGGATATGAGTGATAGATTCGATGCATGGATGGACAACCCCTTTCATTCCACACTTCAGTAAACAGACAGCAATTCTCTGTACTCGTGGGATGTTTGGAGGAAGTCAGGCAGAAAAGGACCGAGAGAACTTTCTTGTCTACGTTTTTTCGCGTTGACTAGATCCCTTTCATATTGATACCACGCGTTGCATTCATCATGCCCAATTTCTCTAGATAGACTCACTACCTGAAATGGATCGAGGGATAAACAAATCAGTAAAATATATCTTGACTCGTCCTCGTGAAATTCTTGCGTTCTTTATGCGACAAGTGACATATAGAAGACGGACTGGTGCACACAGAGTCCATCATTACATCCATCCATTCAACACGATACCAACGACAACCCAGTGAGTAGCAATTCAGTCTTGAAAATATCAACCCGCCCAGTCATGAATATCAATGCACTCAAGCATGTCTCCAGACCTACACCATTATCCCCCATTATCCCGTGAAGTAAGTGATTCCAAATCTACCTAGTTAGGTAGGTATCAATCTAGACCTCAAGTCGCACACAGTACTTTAGTTACCCTCCCACCCAGCCTTTCCGCCAGCCAGCCAGCCAGCCCATCCATCCATTAATTCCCCTGGATCTGAAGAAGAGGCCAACACACTAATGCACTCATCACTCAGCCACCTTACTCAAGCACTAGGTAGACTAGACCACGCCCGCTTTCTCACCCAGTGAGCAAGCCCCTTTCCCACCAGTAGTGCCTCACCAGGAAGTCCGTGACACCGCCGCCCAGATACAGCAAATGGTGGATATACACATGCCCGCAACCTCCAACAGGCCGGGTTAGATTGATGTGGAATAGCACAGAAGTCGTCTGTCTCGCTACAGGTTGGAGTGTTGGCCATCGGTAACGAATCTGGTGGATCGGAAAGCACAAGCTCGTTGCTAATAGATTACCTGAAGTCGGCGGCTGAAGACTCGTTCAGTGAGCGTGCGTGCGCCGTGTGCAGAGCACGCATAGGGACGCCTAGGATAACCCAGCTATGCAAGACTTCAAGTTCAGAAAAGCTTGTGTCCTTGGAACACTTCGGTTGGTCATGATGTCTACATGTATTCATGAAAGTCACTTTGATCCATGAAAATGAATAGAGATCTCAAGTCACAATCACAAAAGTTTCATATTCAGCACGATGAGTAATAATTTGTTTCATTATCCTCGTGGGCGATTTCTTCACCCAGAGCTGACAATCTGTGTAGCGTAGGGATGTATATAATCAATGCCAATCCAAAATGATGCGCCCCTTTCGTCAATTCCCCGGAACGCCAGACGATGGGTCACACCATGTGACATGAGCAACTGAACAGCCTGGCAGGAAAATATGTGCGAGTTCGCCTACCGTGCAAGGCACAGAAGACGCAATGGCTGCGGTAGTCATTACGCAGTGATATGCTGTAGTGCTTCCGCTAAAGCAACTGTAACTCGACTTGCATTGTGTAATCCATGTGTTGGTTCCCATGAACATGGTTGATATGCGCTTTGCCCTGCATCACTTCATGCGGCATTGGCGCTTGCAGTTGGCTGCGCAACTTTGGTGACTTGGTCGCCAGCACGGACAATACGACGGCCCTCCGAATCGTTGACGTAGGTGACATCCTTATTCTCCATCTGAGCTCGCTTCCATATCTCAACTTCGCAGCCACCGCGGAGGACACCAACGCGCATCGTGGAAAGTAGGTTGTGAGCAGCGTTGGAGTGGAGGTATACACCACCGTTGAAGATGGCAGTGGCATCCTTGCCAATGGCCGAGGAGATAAGAGCCTTGCCACCAGGATGCTCCTTGACGAAGTCGGTCACATCATGGATAACTCCGGCAACGGCCACGAGAGCCTTTCCATTCTTGGCCTCAGCAACGAAGTCATCCCAGTGGATAACGGGAAGCTGCTCAAGAGGAACACCCCAGTCAAGAGTAGCGCGCTTCTGGTCGAGTTTCTTCTGGAGCTGTTGAAGTCTGCCCTTCTCGATCTCGTTCTGGCGGAATTGCTTGAGATCGTAGGCCAGGCCGAGCTTCTTCCAGGTGAAGATCATCCACTTGGTCGGGTCATACTGCCACCATTGGATGGCGTTGCGGTAATCAGAGGGGAATTCGTGGTGGAAGTTGTGGTATCCCTCGCCGAGAGTGACCAGGGCGGTGATGACGTGGTCTCGAGGAGAGTTGCGGTCGTCGAATGGTTGGTCGCCGAGCCAGTGAGCGAGAGAGTTGACGCAGAAAGTTGCTTGCTGGACGAAAAAGATTCGAAGAATCCCAGCGTAGATGTATCCGCCGAACCAATCACCCCAACCAAGACCACACACAAGAGTGGGGAAGATCAAAGCCATAGTGAGGACGCAGCTTAGGTAATACCTGTGTTGGAACACAACGACGGGGTCCTCGTTAAGGTCGGTGATGTCGCTTCGGCCTATGCGCTTGGGGTTCTGCTGCATAACCATCCACTGTCACGTTTGATGTCAGTAAACCGCCTTCTGGGAAGATAGTGAGGGTGTGGGAGCAAGTAGAGCTCGCTGATGAGGTAACTTACACCAATGTGAGAGTACAGAAGTCCCTTTCTCACACTGTAGGGGTCCTTCTCTGTATCCGTGTATCTGTGATGGGCGCGGTGACCTCGACTCCACCATCTACAGCTGCCCTCGACGGACGCTGCGCCCATAGCGGCGAGATAGATTTTCAGCGGCAAGGTCGCCTTGTACGAGGTGTGTGCCCATAGTCGATGGTATCCTTCTCAAGATTAGCTTTGGCGTCTCAAGAGTATGTGAGGGTGTGAGATTGGAACGAACCTGCAGTTATTCCGAGACCGCTGTTGAAGTAGTAGAAGACGGCGAAGGCGGCGGTCTTCCACTGCAGAGGAACCCAGTAGGCACTGATGAGACCAAGCATGGGGATACCGATGATGAAGAAGGTATTCAGCCAGTTGACGTGTTTGTACCAGTTATTGAGGGTGATGGGAAATTCGGTGATATGAGGCTTCCGCAGATCCTTCGCGGATGATCTGAGAGGCGTATAATCGACAGTACCGTCGGGAAAGCTGGCGGCAGTGCCATCGGGCATGGTCGCCGCGGACGCCATGCTGGACGGTTGCTCGAATGAGGCGTGGGATATCGTAGTGAGCCCTCCGGTTGCGTGAAGGGTCGTCGTGGGTTGCTGGAGGTGGAAGGTGACGTTGGAAGAAGGGAGGCTCAGTAGGAGTGAAATAGGCGGGTTGGGGGTGAGTATTTATGGATGGGATGCCGATGCAGCGGGTGGGTACCAGGAAGTGGTGGGACGCTGAACCCGGGCCAGTGGCAGCACCAGCGGCAGCACGTCCCCTGACAAGCCCCCTGGCAGCCTTGGGACCTTCAGGCTTCGGTGGCGGGCGAGGCGGGGAGCGCTGGGAGGCAGTGGGCCAATCAATGGCGGATGAGGCTAGGATTCTAGGAAAGACTCGAACCTTGACAGCCTACGTGGTGGTGGCAACATTCGATGTTGGTTCGGTTTCTTGAGGAGCGTTGTTGTTTTTGGGGATGCTTAACTGCTCAAACAATGGGCAGCCGACCGAACGGGGGCTGATCAAGTGGTGCTATCAGCAGCAACTGTGGGTTGTTCCAGTCAATTGCTCGTCGAATCACTGCTTATGCCAGATGATAACGGTACTGGGTACATGAATGCAACTTGCACAATTTCAATGAGTAGGTATGCCCCAGGATGACTCTGGGGTAGCCAAGCCGACGACAAAGAATCAGATGTCTCTGGCAATGGTGAATGGGCACATGCGAAGGCGGGGCTAGATAATCGGTCGGTACTTTGCAAGTTTGCAGCGGCCAGATTGCCCGACCCGGCGCTTGCCATGGCCCATGTGTTTGGGTGTCTTCCTGCAAGGTTCAGCCGTTGATCTGCTCCTTCTTGCCGCGTTTCGGAATTTGTTGAATTGTTGGGACGAAGGGTCCAGAGTGGCGGTTTGCCTGACAGGGGCTTCAACCCAATGGGAAGCTCCCACTGGGCAGGGGCCCTTCCCGATTTGGAGCTGTGAGGTGTGCCACAAACAACGTCCTTTGTTTTCACCGTCATGTGTCAAACTGACCTTCTTCGTCGACGACTCTTTTTACAACTAACGATGATGGCCAGTTGCTCGTCAGGCCACTTTCAAAGCTTGAACTGAATTTCTGTTCGGCCTTCACCTGTTGCGAGTAGAACTTTCACAATCTGTTGGTCTCCAATTGAGTTTTCAGCCTCTGGAGGGGTTGCAGTATTAGCCCCGCGACATCTTTCAAGCCTTCATCCAATCTGCAACGCGCCAGAGACCATGAACCCTATCGACGGCAATCCGTGATTACGGTAGCTTTCGCCAACGGTGGTGGCTTGAAGCTCGAAACTCTGATAGCTGAGGTATTGTACGTGCCCGCCAATCGAACCCCTGACGTATGCCACCCTGCAGAGCACGGCTACAGCCAACCACACTATCCTTGACTTCGATGTCCAGAAGAGCCTCGGCATCACGCGAGAGACCCTTTCCCCAGGGCTGCGGGTTCGCAATGTCTGGATCGTGACGATCACGGAAAATACTACAGTAGGCCGAGCCGAGGGAAGGAATGAAGGAATGGCCCTGCCGGTTTGAGGCGAGGACCGCATTCCCGCCCCCACACTTGCTCCCAACAAAACGGCTGTGACGCACGTGCCACCCGGGCTTTTCTGTCTCCACTATTCCGACTTCTAGAACGATTCCATCGTCGGCTCTAAACTCCGCGGAGACAAGCTTGGTCGGCTAGAGGAACGCCACGTCCGTGCCGCGAACCCGTTCATCAACCTTGCCAAGATGCCGGGAGTCACCGCTCGTAAGGTCAGGAATCATCCGTCCGATGGACGGCGCAGCCCCGTCAGGCGCTGAACAAACTCGTCGCCGGTGCCTCAACTCTAGGCCAACCTCGACAGGCGCCGACGCAGTACGCCGCGGCGCTGGTGAGTCAGAGAAAAGGATGGTAAATGACGTGGTGCATCCTAGGCCCAAGGGGAGTCCATCGACACGCCTCCCGGCTGGAAGAGGGGAATTCATTTGATCCGTCCCCAAGCTGGAAATAGAGTTACGCCATCTTGCGCACATTTTACACATGTCTACCGGTTTGTCTGGTAGCCGGGTTGGTACGGCCTAGCGAAATAATCTTACAAAGTATTCTTAAAGGTATTCTTAGGCACAGCAGTTCGATTCCCCTAGCGGCTGACATTATTTTTTTGTCGCCGGTCCTTCGGTTCGGCTTCTATGGTGCCTCTCCGCCTGGTGCTGCTGGTGCGGCGGCCACGGGCGGCATCGACAACCACCAGGAAAACTCCAGGGAGCACGGCGACCACCTGGGCGGGTCGCTCCACGGCCTCGGCGACCCAGCCGCCATACTGGGGCGCCGTATGCGCAACCGCGGCAGGCGTCGCTGTCTCTGTCACCGGGGTTGCCTACTACTCAGCCGAGCTATGGGCCTCGACCGTTGTCAACGGTTTGACGGCGAGTCTTGCTGATATGAGACGTGTGAGCATTCAGCGCGGTGAGGATTCATTCATTTCTTGCTGTCGATCCACCGGTTTCAGTACACCTGCTCCCGCTGAACCTGACCTCCACTGCTCTTTAATGACGCCGGCAGCTGGCAATTTATAGCTTGTGGTCCGTTGCTATTGTTGCATTCTCCAGCTGGTATGGCACGAGGTTTGTTGGAGGCCTGGCTCTGTCCTGCGTTTGATGATTGAAATGGGCTGTGTTATGGTCAGGTGTCACTCGACGTTCCGTCTGTGACCACTCGTTGGAGGTTCTCTCATTCTTTCTCCCGACACGAGGATCAATCCTGCTTGAAACACGCCTTTTCCGTGTGCATAGCCAAGAGCATGAGGATTCGGCAAGGAGAACCTAGCAACAAGGTCGGTACTCTGAGGGTCAGGTGGTGTTTTGACTTGAGCCGCCATACCGGCTGACTGGCCCATCGCACACTGTGGCTCATCTCGGTAACATGCAGGTTGTCAACTTGTCACCAACAGCCAACACAAGCTGCAATCTGAGAGGCTCTTCAGTTCCAACCCTTGCCCGCGTGTGCAGGTGTGGTTTGACATCGCGTCGGAATAAGAAAGCTCCTGGCAGTCGGGAGCCAAAAGGGGGCAACGTGGCTGGGTCTTCATGACGGGTCAATCGCCCCGGCCCCCTTCCCCCCAGCCTCTCTTTCTTTCGCCCTCGCTCTAATATTTGCGAAGTGAAACTCGGGAATGTCCACAGAAACGAGTACTCAGACGATTAGCTGAACTGAGTGAAACGGTTCAACACAATGAGCGGCCCAGGAGAGCAACCAGACTGCAGTACGGCCGACTACACAGACAAATTCTTCGAACCGACATCTCAAGACACATTCCATCCAGGCGACACAGTTGAGATCTCGTGGTTCGCGGAGCCGCCCCAGAACATTACCTCGCTGAGCGAAGCGATCTGGGCCCTGACACTGCAGCGTTCCGGCTACACTGGAGACGAGCCTAATAATTTCTCGTTCACCATCCAAGGTACGTGACGAGCGGTGCCAATAGCCACTGCGCCTGATCGCGGTCCATAGCGAAAACTTGAAGTCCTAACTGGGTGCTAGGGTCCTTCTTTTCCTTGTACGGCCGTGCTACCGGCCCTGAATCCTGGACTATTATCGACGAGTGTGACGATACGGCGCAGAATTACACGTGGTACATCCCCTCTGATATCGACATATCGTTTCCCAAATTCGCTCTCGTCGCTCGAAACTTAAGCGACGGCGGCCACGCCCGGACGAGCGATCCGTTCTTGATCGAGGCTACTGTTCCAGCTCCCGAGGTATCTTCCCTGACCGCGGCCACCTCGACATCTTCCAGTTTGGCAACCTCCAATCCGACGTCTTCTGGTTCGGTATCCCCTAGCACGACGTCTACATCCGCAATTGGATCGACACCCACCTCGTCACCTTCGACGCATCATGGATCTGCAGGGTTGTCTACGGGGGCAAAGGCAGGGATCGGTGCCGCGGTGCCCCTGGCTGTGATAGCCGTCGTGGTGGGACTATGGGCCTTCTGGAAAAGGCGTCCAGTGAAGAAGAATGCCCAGGTCGAAGACGGTCCAGTTGCTACGAGCACTGATATGTATGAAAAGGCCGAGCTACCTGCGGATAACCAGACAAGGATGGAACCCGTGGAGCTTGACGGGGGAGGAATAGAGCCGGGGGAGATGGATACAAGTACGCGCCAGGTGCATACAAGCCCAAGCCCGCAGGCGCCTGTTGAGCTATCGCCATAGTGTGTAGACAAGGCCTGTGTAGCAACATGGAAAGGGGTTGACATCCTTCGAGTCAGCTTTCCAACACCTCCCAGCACTTGCCACTTTTCGGGGCCGAGACCTGCACACGCGAGGTGCTTGGCCTGATTAAACGTCCTTGCTAGGTCTTACTCAGTCTGACGATACCAATGCGAACAGAATGCCCGAGTACACGTGTTCATACATAACAAGAAGGACACGCCGCATGTCTATCCTCCACTCCAGCCTACCAACCACGTCCGTCCCCCTCTACCACTACACCGCTCTCAAGACAATAACGACGCAATGTCTTTTGTATCACACTACGAGACACAGAAGCGAACAGCGCAAGCCGTCATCGGCGGCTACAACGAAGGCACTCCAGATAGTCTGTTGAGATACAGAACGCCAGAATGCAAGCATATGATCCATCCGGCTTCGGTAGCCAAGGCCATGAGCGTGGAGGAGATAGGAAACGAGGAGTATGCGTCGCATATTGCGCGATCGGCGGGGATGTTGCAAGATGTTAAGGTTATAAGGCGAGGTTTCTCTACTCTAGTCTTTGGTGATGTGACTTGAGGTGAGGGGAGGTGATATCTGAGGGTAAAGGTAAATGCTGACCACCATGCGGCTGTTACCTACCTAATTGGAGCCCACGAAGATATTCCATGATACGGAACAGAGATTTAGCACCGTCCACCTGAACGGCACCGTTACATCTCTTATTGGGCCCTACGCGGATGAGTATATCTTTTTCTTGTAATTTGATGAGAGTGGGGAGAAGTTGGCGAGGGTGCAGAAGTTTGTGGATTCGGGATATACTATGGAGTTCCTTGGGAAGTTGGGAGAACACGTGAAAGCGAAAGCAGGTAAACGGTGAGCGTAAATTCTACGCACAGCCGTTGCGAGAGCTGGGAGGGTGTTCAAGGTTCGCTGTTGTCCACCGCCCGCGCTACCAATCTGTAGGCGACGCCACAGCCGGCGGCCTTGAAGTTCGGGATGTCTTCAAGCTGTCATTGGATGACTTTAGATAGATGCTGCCACTGGCGACTCTATATCGAAGTCCGCTGAGTTTCGGAACAAAAGCGGCTGATTGCCAGTGAAATATTATCCCTAACCAGGTACATGTCTGTAAACCCCCAGGACCCCATCACCTTCACGAGGCCGATCACTCCGCATGGAAGTTAGGGGCCGGCAGCATGATCAGACGGTACGGTTGCTTTTTCGATTTGTTGCAGTGGAATAGTTCATCTGTGACTATCCCCTTTCCCAGCCAGGCTGACCTCCCCAGACTTCCTCATCTCATAAGCAAATTCCGCTTAGCCATCTCAAATATGTCTTCGTCGAAAGGGCATCAACTCCCTGTCTTAAAACAAAGCACGGGTGGCGCTCGCAGTAGCACTCTGAATGTGATTACCGCCGCAAATATGCTATTATAATTATATTGACACCAAATGCCACGGTGGAAATGCGTTATACCAAAGTCTCATCCCAAGAACGCCAGAACTGGTTATTGAATGTGGGCATGCACTTGACCAGGTCGGGAGGTGGTTTCCACTCGATCTTATCCTCTTCCACTGCGCCGGCAACTAATTGTGATGTGTAATCCATCTTCTCCTTGACCTTCCTGCCCCTCTCGTTTGAGTACTCCAGGTTGACGCTGGGCACGACGGCGATCTTTCCGTGGCCGTGGAACCACATGTCCTCTTCATCGAGCAGCCCGAGCATTCCATCTTCAGCATTGCCATCCACGCAGGCACCAAGTCAAGCACCGTTCTCTGGGGCCTCGAGCTCAGCTGCTGCCACGACGGCAGCGAGCTCTTCTGGGCCCAATACTAGCGGAAACAATGACAACAACAACACAGGTGCTATCGTTGGAGGCGTCATCGGCGGTCTGGCGCTCGTGGGCGGTTTTGGAGTTGCCGCGATCTACGTCTTCCTGGAATATCGTCGTAACAGGGCGGCGGATACTACGCAGGAGGAGGAGAACAGGACCCTCGTGACTCGAGGTACCTTGTTACCACCGACGGCTGAACAGGAAAGGAAGCAGCCGGCATGGGTCGCATCCGTGGAGCTGCCCGCTTTCCCCAAATCTCCCGCCGAGCTGCCCGCCGGGGAATGGCGGCGGTAGATGATATATACTTCTCGTTTAAAAGTTTTCAATGTTTATTACTGTCCATTGCTTGTGAGGATACCACTCATCTTCCTAGACACCGGACGAATATGCCAAGGGGGCGGTTCTGGCTAGTGTCTTTCAGATATCTCTGAAACCAAGCACATCAACCTTAGGGGAAAGCTTTACTTAGACGGACAACACAAAGCTTATACACAACTAACGAGCCTTTAACCTATCACGCAAAAGCTCTGGCAACTGTAATTTCGCTTTCGGTATTGGTGGGATACGCAAGTTATTACCAGGGGTAGAGTCATGGAAAGAAGGCATGATTTATCAGCCGACTCTGGATATCATGAGTCCTGATATTTGCACCTTACCTCAAGTCCTTATTTACCCCTTAGTGGAGTCTTGCATCTAACGTCCGTCTGACAGCGGGCTGCCTGTGTACTAAGCTCAACGAGGTCTAACAGCCTATAAGTTAGGTCCAGCTGCGAGGGATATGGTGATCCGTATCGAAATGGCGTCGATATACGAAACACAACCGCGCTGGCAATCGAGCTTGGGAACGGGTTGATTGAACGCGACCGATAGTCATCTAATTGAATGCAACTAACGGCCATCTGTGAGGGACATGACGATCTGACATTGTATGTCATTTCCATATGAAACCGATCGCGGTAGCGTACTGAAATAAGCAGCTCGCAACCATAGATTTATCATTGATGCTTATTCCAGACCACTCATTCCACATATGTTAAATTCTCCCGTAGCTTGCTAAATGAGGGGTGTACGGAGACTTCTTAGGGTTTAGCATATCCCATCCCTCAAGACTACCTACCAGACCTAGGCGAGGCCATAGGTAATTAATGTACATAGCCGCCAACATATCACACATACCTTTGAGTCGAGGACGCAGCCATAATGACATACATAACTCCCACACGAGTGCGGGCATTCGTACTTTATGTGTCACGGCAGCCAGTGAGTGCAAGGCTGGCCACAGCGCTGATCCCGCCGGCGCCAAGCAGAACCTCGTTTCGTTGTGAACTGCCTCGAACTAGGCCCACAGCATCATACATACATAGTGCTATTGCACACTGACTACCTATCTACTGACTAACTGACTGATTGACGATACGTAAGTATGCAGTGCTTCGTAGCCCATAGCCCATGGTAGGCACGAAATCCTCCAGGCCCCGGAACTTCCGCTCCTAACCAAACCCATTCTTACAGCCTACTAAGCTTCCGAACACACAGCCCCAGCCAACTCAAAGGACCCTCAAGAGCAAAGAACCCCTCCACCTCGTCCCTCCATCACCTCCCCCCAGCCAGCGAAATCCCCGCGATCTCTGTAATCCCATGACACAGCCGTGCAACACCAGCAAACGTCGGCCCACGAAAGGCGTTCGCGACACAACAGGATGGACACGCGGGCCCAGGCAGCGACTCCGACGCCGACCTCATACGCCTTCCTGGCCCTGTGCCTAGCCGTCGGTTCGGTGTTGCAGCGTCTCACAAAGTATCACAACCTCGAGTGAGACCGAATCCTGCTCTGTCTCCGCTCAACGTTATCTATCGTAAGCTGTTCAGCACAGAATGTCAGACAGCCCGGAGGCACGAGAATGAGGCACAGGGCCTAGCTTGTCTACATCATCATAAGAGTCTTCTCATTCATTCTACATCCAATAAATATCGTCGTATCGAAGAATAAGAAAATCAAGGTGCTTGCTTGCTTGTCAAACCATGCTTTCCCGTAGATAGTACAGATGCTCCCACTCCGGATGACATTGCTGCCACACACGCATGGCGAGGTGCCCAATGCAAAGATCGAATCATGATAACGCCGGTCATTGAGAAGTTCGTCAGATGAAAACAAAAGAAAACATTCGTCCGAATCATCATGAACTCCTTACTCGCTTTGCTGTACACAGACCTCCATCCGAAGCATATGAATGCACCAGGGCTGATCTATCAAGCCTGAGATGTCACGTTCTGTGTGGCCGTAGTAGAATTGAGACCCAGATCTTCGTCTGAGCACATCGACTGTCGATATTCCTCCTGCTTCGTGTATGCTGACCCAACACCTGTCAGTTCAGGCGGCAGGTCTTCCCTTCTCTGGTGGGTGTAATTGGGACTGGAGTCGCTGTCCCCGTCTTCCAGTGCGTGTGAGGCTTCTCCAGCCTGCGCAGCAATTTCAATGTCACCTTGGTTTTGTGTTCCTGTGGGTGCTGTGATCCCCATTTGGTTCTCCATTGGAGCACTTCCCGCTTGTCCTAGAACGTCCACACTGGGGGTCTCGCCCAAGATTTCTGTGGTGGGTGGCTCTCTGAACGTTGTGGCAAGCTGTGAGCCGTTGCCACTGGACGATAGCTGCTTCTCGACGCGGTCGATCCTTGCAGGAGGTACCTGGTCAACATCGTTCGCTAGCGATGCCTCGTTCGTCTGGCTTTCACCACCAGTCGTCAGAGCCTGGTCCTGTTCCAGATCGGCCTGGGGATCGGCATCGAACTTCTTGAGGTCATGCGCCATTTGCTTCGCTATAGCATCTGCTGCATTCTCTCTTGGCGTCTCCACCCTTGCCTCATCCATTCCAACACCACTTGTAGAAGGGACGACATGAGATTCCGACCATATTACTTCGCGTTCAAGGAAAGGGGTATCACATATGCCGTGACTGCTCGGCAGTGGACTAGGCGGAGAACGTCCACGTGGAGGGTAGTAGCATGGCTCGTCAGACAGACCAGGTGAGGTGGCCTGCGTGTCACCCACGTCTGCGTGTGACCACCGAGGCTCGACCGTTCGAATTTGTGGGCGTCCTTCACGGCCGTCGACCAAGTACTCCTGCAGTGAATAGCCGTCGTCCACAGAGATCGACGGCAGTTGTTGCAGCTCGGGCCTGTCGTCGTACGATGATTCGGGAAACTTGGCAAGTAGTGCCGTGGCCTGCAGTCTGACGCGGGGATTTTCGTGTAGGCAGTTTTCCACCATCCTGCGGTACCACGGTGGTACCTCTATCTCGGGATCCAAACGAAGTGGTCGGCGGTGGGCCTCGGGCTCGTCCTCCAAGGTCGCAAGCGCCCACAGCACCATACCAAGCTGATAAAGATCCGATTTGACACCAATGTACATAGAAATCCGTTGGTTGCTGTCGATGAGTGGGGTTGCCTCCGGAGGCTCCCAGCCGACCGGGCAGCCTCGCCTGTTGATGTCTATTATTTTGGCGTTGTGATAGTCGTCAATGACAATGTTAGAAAGAGTGAAATCGCCCTGGACGAACCCGGCTTCGTGAATGTCCGACAGACCTTGAACAATCTGCCTTGCCCACCTCTCCCGGGTCGACCAAGGCAGATGCTCCCCGTATTCTTGAGAATCGTAGATCTTGTCAATGAGCGCACCTTGGTCGGCGTAGCTGATGAGAAGCCCTTTGACGAATTGATCATCATCGTCGACAACGACGCCGAAGAATTCGATGATGTTTCGAGAAAACCGCAGAGAATTGAGAGCATTTACCTCATACAGAAATTCGTCTACCGTGTCTGGTCCTGGAATCTCCTTCTTGATGAGCGTCTGCCCATCCACGCGGACTTTGTAGACAAAGCCAGACATGTGCGAGTCAAACTCAAGATCTCTCTCCCTGACACGCCGACATCTCAAGTGCTGTACCATACGGACGGTTGGGTAGTGGATGATCTCCTGCACGGAAGATTCCGATCAGCATGAACCTATAGCCTCATAAAGACTTGACCTACGTTGACATCTTCCACGACATGGACATGTAACCTTCCATCCGTTGTCTGCAGCTTGAGATTGGTGACGGTCTCGTAGAACTGAATGTCCTGAAGACTTTCGCGTATGGCTTCATAAATCTTTGCACTCTTCTCCCTCTGGAATTTGATGTGGAGGAGATCCTTCTCGAGCGAATCCTCCGGTGCGTCCCGGTAGTCCAGGGAGATGGTGACCCGCCTCCACATGAATTCCTTCTCTCGGTACGTAACAAAAAACTTTTCTCTTCGAGACTTATCTCGAAAATGCATGCTGAGATTCAGTATCCACCGATGCTCAAGCTCGTCATGTATCATTGCGTCGTAGTGAGATGTGGTGATGGATTGGACATCAGCAGCCGTTGAAAATGGCTCGGTGTAGGTAGGGACTTGGTTGAACGGGTCTTCCTGAACCCGTTCTACGTTTGGCGTGCTGAGGTCGTCAAGACTCAGAAATTGCTTCTCGTCGACGGGACTCTGAGGGGCCGACATATTGTCTGATATGACCGTTTGCGGGCCCACGGAAGAGTGCGAATCGTCGAAAAAGTCGGGCGCACTTGCGCGAGGAAGAGGCTGGCCCGTGTGGGAGACATTGCGTCTGGGATGCAAACGTCGATCAACAGACACAGCTCTGCGTTCTGCAGGCGTGGGCTTCAACTCCTCCAGCTTCTCTCTGACCTCGGACTGTTGCCTCTTGAAGGTTTTGGCTCGAGGCAGCCCCGGTACAACCTTCCGCGATACCCTTCGGATTAAGCCTGAGCTAGGCGAGGCTTCTCGAGTCAAATCGGGCTCTTGCGCATTGGTTGTAGATGACGTTGGTGTATGGGCCTTGCTGGTGAACTTCTTCCACAAAGAGGCTCTCCAGCCCTTGTCCAAAGGCGAAGGCGGCTCGTGTGACGGTACATCTATGGGTGCTGCCATGCCGGCGGTATCTTAGCGAGGTCGGTATTGCTTGTTCAAGCTGCCGTATAGACGTGTCTTGCTCGGAGTCGTTGCTATGTAGAGGAAAGGGAAGAGCCCGGAGCGGCCATGTATTCGGATGATGTCGCAGTTATCATGGGTCGGTGTGAGACTGTCGGTCAGGCAGGCAGATGGCCCAAGACGGCGGAAAGGCGCTACGGCGCTACAGGTGACCACGTTGGCGTTGTCGTGGGTGCAGGGTGACTGAGGCTGAACTCGGGCGTGAATCAGGCTCCAATGGAGCTCGCGAAGGGTCACTGCGGCCGTGATGGTGTGTGGTGTTTGGCACAGCTCGCGCTCGCGGGTGGATGACGGGGAGGCAGAACTGCACTTTCGCGGGACTACAAGGCTAGCAGGCGAACGGCAACGATGCTATAGGCAGAGAAGATCAGAGGCTGGTGAGATTGGGCTGGACATGGCTGTCTAGGGCATGCATGGGTTTCAACACTTCGGTAAAGCAGTAAGAAATGGTCAAGGGAACAGAGCGAGGGAGCGAGTGAGGCTTTCGAGCCGTTGACTGGTGGTTGGCACCTACGTGTGAGATAGGCAGTGCGCTGGCGGGAGCGATGGGAGAGGGAATCGGGTAAAGTGCGATCTCGCTGTCCCGAAAGGGGGCCTCGTCTGAAAGATGCAAAGACAGAGGGTGCAGCAGAAATATGCAGGAGACGAATGGAGCTGGAGTGGTCCGCTCGAGATCAGGATGGTGGACGATTCACGAAGCAGTTGCTAGGTACTGCAGTATGCGCGAATACCTCCGGCTCCATGTTCAAACACTCAACTAATTTGAGCAGGCACAGGCACTTCTAGGCACAATGCGTCCTAGCGGCGCTCGGCAGCGCCTACCCTAGACCAGGGCGGACAGGGGTAGCTTGTGCGGTAAGGGCAGAAGGGGTCCACTTGGCTAGTCCCATCCATGGATCAGTGATCACGATCTCGATAGTCGTTTTATGTTAATATTCCTTGCGTCTTGCGTAGAACACGCCACAGGTTCTGAATGGTGTATCAACTTACACCACTCTGGCTGTGTTTCTTGGTTCCTCCAAATTGGTATCATCACGGCGACGATTGAGGACCAATTGGCCTGCACTCCGAATGCAGTGTACGCACAGCAGGTACAACATCACTATCGTCATGTGGTTGCTGGCGACAGCATCGCCAGTATGGTGGTCACTGGTGGGTTGTGTGTGGAGGGGCTGGCGCATGCGGGGGCACGCTTCTCCCCATTCGACAATGCGAAATCCAAACACCAGAAGGGTGGAAGGACATTGGGCAGCTTGGCCGAAACGATGTGTTGTACAAATCCGCCGGTGGACGATTCCGGGATGGATCAATCCGATGGAGCAGTTGCAGCCTGTCACCGAGTGCCACCAAGCCCACCACCAATGACGAAGAGACTGTCATCTTCAGGCTGCTCTTGACTCTTGAGGTAGACATTGCAATATCAGATATCAGATCGGGCATCCCATCTTGCAATGACATACGATATCGGACTCCAAGTCAGACTGTGAGCTGTGCCTCACTGCTCACAGGCTGTGAGCAGTGAGACCGACGGAGTGTCCGGCCTCCTTCTATTCTGGGCCTCGAAGAATTTGGAGATGTGGAGAGGCGGACAACTCATCAACACCCATATCAACCAGCAACACAATCCTTCGCGATGAATGTTCGTCATTGTGTATCTACACGCACACCGTCTGCTACTAGCAAGAGTAGTTCATGTTGAGGTAGCTTGAGCTAGGCAAGCGTTGTGTAAACCCAACGGCGTGTCCATCATCATTTTATAAGCCGAATATCAAGGCCACGATGGGAACACAGCAGCGCAGCACGCACGTGAAGAAGACATCGAGGCGGAAACCCGTAGAGACATATACACCGCCGTACAGACCTGGTTAGCCGCATGACATTCTCGTCACCGCCCGTTTGAAGTTTCAACTCCATACAGCGGGACCCGCCCACCGACTGAGCGTAATAAAGATCGATCCATTATCCATCCCATCTCATCGTCCTATTGTTGTCTCACCGACTTCGACAAAACACAAAAGTTCGAGTCCACCACGAACAGTAACACTAAACAAATAGGGCCCGTACAGTAAACGAATAGGGCCCTAACCCAATCTGGAAGCCATCCCGGGGATTCAATTGGCGGCGCACCGCCCACCACATCGCAAGTACTTCAGTTTGCGTGCATTCTTACCGAACCAAAGATATCTTTCTCGAAGGCGACGGGTTAGGAGGGTTAGGGTTAGGGTTAGCCGGGGGTTTGGGGGGCGGTGCGAGCCCCCCATCTGTGAATGTGTCCTTGTGTGCGCCGTGGTGGTGGTGATCATGGTGATGGTGTTGAGGATTAGTGGGTCGTGAGATGGATGCAGGTGCTGTGATTGGTCAGATTGGGCCCTATTCGTTTAGTGTTACTGCACCACTAAACCCTAGAAGTTCCCAATTAATTCGTGATCGAGCTAACAGCCCAACTCTCCCAGGATATTCCAAGTTCGCCCAACCTGACAGGTCATAATGGGGATGGATTATCAACGGTGCGCTGACCGCCATGGCACCCGCCTCTTCTTTTTCATGTGCCTAGCAGCAACAGCGCCAGCCAGCACCGGCGGCAGTTGTCGAACGTAGGACTGCATACATAGGGGCTAGATAATCACTAGATCCAGAAACGCATGCAGACGGGACAGCGCCTCCAAGTGTAGAAACCACGAGACCGGGCCACCGCAGCGCCGCCCAGAGCTTAACCCGAGCTTCAACGTTCCGCGAACCTGGTCAGGTGCTCGCGCGGACACGTATGTAGTTGAAGGCGCAACCGACTACAGCATCGACGTTGTACGAGATGCGTGCGAGGACTCGACGAACGACAAGACGAACGCCTGTTCGCCCCTGTAGCCTGACATATATGCGTACTTGCATAGGCATATTTCGTGCGCTTGCACTCGCGTGTCGCGACTTGCGAATTGCCCATGTTCGATAACAAAACGCCCGGATCCAAAGTCCAACGGCCGGGACCACGCAATGGACCCTTTTCAAGGGGTGTGAGTGATGCTATTAGGCCAAGTGACATCCATATGTACGGTAGGGCTAGCATGGATCGCAGCGAATGCAAGCGCCGTTGTTCGATTCAGCCCTTGAGGCCGCAATAAAAAAGGACGGATGTGTGGGATCAATCGCAAGGTGTTGACGACTTCAACCTGCTAGGAATGAGGAATTGGACCCAACAGCCACCATCACCGTCGCAAATGCGCACCTCGTACGAGAATGCGATCCCAAGACCGCAAGCAGGGCATCGGCATCGTCATCCTCAGCATCAGCATCAGCCTCCCTTCCAACGCAGGAGGGAGTAGTAAATTGGGCAGCGATACATTGCCTACATGTCAGGAGTCCACGCAGACAGCAAATCGCAAAGCAAGGCTGCCGCCAAAAGGTACAGGCCAGCAATGGCTGGATGCAAGTAAGGTACATCAAGTAAGTAGGCGGAAAGCCTCCGGGCCTGCTGCATGAGAAATAGTCCGAAATGGCCCATGGGTGCTTCGGTGCTTCCTATTCGCGAGATGAGACTTTTCTTCTCCGGGGGGCTGTGAAGGTGTATGCGCATACACGTGTAGATTGGGGACATTATTTTTGAGCCTGCTTCCAAATCGCAATGACTCAGGACTGCTCAGATATCAGATGTCGACTGCGTTTTGTCCATTAGTAGTAGCTCGCGCGAAAGCAAGACGATCTCCATCAAGCCCACCCAGCTCCAACGTAACCGCGAACCGAACCGCATGGCCGCTTGTTTAGATGCCGCACATCGTCGAGTTTGCTAAAAGGTAGTCGCTGCACTCGCAACAGGGCCTATCCTTGCTCCATGATATCAATCTGCACTCTTTGCTTGTCCCGCGAGACCAGGCGCACCGGCAGCGAGTCCTACCTCTCCTCTCTACATGCGGGCAGCAAATGTCACTGAGCGTAGGTATTGTAGCAAAGACTTCTCGGAACCGCAGCCCGGCGTTGCATCGACGCTTTCTGGCGGTTCGGAATGGGCCGCCGGGCATGAACGACAGGCGTTAGATTCTCCGCTCTCCATCGTCTACAGAGTTACCTACCTTACTACATACCTCAGCACCCACTTGTGAGCTGCTTAGCCTCCATTACCTGTTGACAGGCAGCTACACCTTTCCGCTCTTTGGCACCAGGGGAGAAAAGAAGCCTTAAGCAGTCGGGCGGAGATGCGAGCTGAGCTGAGCTCAAACCTGCCTACCTATCTCCATCGACAACAAATTGGGGCGCAGCGGTCCACGATGTGGTCTCTCATGCGAGGACTCGCATGCTGCATGCACACTGCCCGAATGTCTCAGGGCTACACATCCCCCCGGGACCGCAGTCGTCCAGATGTCATCCATTCGTCGGCGAAGTGGCCCATCACGCATTCCAAGCGTATCAGTAGTGTTTTGACACGTCGTCGCGGTGGGCTTCAGATTCTCCATTCGATGCTTGCTTTTATTCCCTTGCGACGAACGGGTGGTCGGTCATCCACCACGAAACCCGACCACATTCGACTATACGTACAAGAAACTAGATTTGTATGGTACATTGATTGACAGTTGTAGGTGAGCGAGGAGATGGGTACAGCGTTGTTGGGTTACTTCGAACCACTTTCGTCGAGTCATTGCGTCGCCGCCTGAACGCCTGTCTGATGGACCAATCCCGCAAATGCTTCCATGTAAAGATCTATATGCACACGTCGATGGCCGATGGGGCTGTGAGAATGTATCAGTCGTCCCCAATCCTACACGGCTCCTATTCGTCTTTGTCGCTCTCCGTCTTTGCGTCATCCTCCTTCTTCGTGTCATGCTCCTTCTTCCATTCGCAGATTTTGCATCGCTTTGCCTGCTCCATATCCAGATTGGGGAAGACGAGATGGAATATGTCCTTGTACCAGTTGGCTGGGTAGCCCTCAAGGCCTTCTTTGATGTTCTACAGCACAGTGTTAGCAATCACCATCATTACGAAAAAATTGTAAATGTTGAGATAGTACCCACCTCGGGGAGCTCCAGCCAGTCGGACATGTTGTCATCCGGGAAGATGATCTTCTTGCACCCAGCACGCCTTGCTGCTACAGTCTTCTCCCTCAAGCCACCTATCCTGAGGACCTTGCCGGTCAGGGTGAGTTCACCAGTCATGGCGATTGTGGGGTCAACTGGGGTGTCCAATGCCAACGACAGAAGAGAGGTAGCCATAGTCACGCCAGCTGACGGACCATCCTTCTGCACTGCCCCCTCGGGTACGTGTAGGTGAATCTTCGCCTTGTCGAAGAAGTGGTTGTCAGCAAACTCATTAGCCATGTATGCCTTGGCAAAAGAGTAGGCGATCGTAGATGACTCCTTCATTACTGTCTTCAGGTTACCGGTTATTTCCAAGCCGGCGCGACTGCTGGGACGTAGAGCAGACTGCAGGATGGATTCGATGTACATCGCAGAGCCACCCATTTGGGTCCAGGCTAGACCCATGGAAACTCCAGGTGGTGTTATGTCGTACAAGCGATCAGAGGTGAAGATGGGAGGACCGACGTAGTCTTTGAGGTTCTCTTGATCGATCACCACATGGACCGAATCGGGAACCTTCAAGGCAACACGTGGCTTCTCTGTGGTTTCCTTCTCGGATGCCTCTGGATAAGTAGGGTCCTTCTTCTGCTTCTCGTTCTCTGACTCTTCCATGGCTGCCTTGCCATCCTCGGTAAGTGCTTCGGACTCTGGTAAGACCTCTTCTCCGAGATCTTGAACGATCTTCAGAGCTGACTTGCGGTAGACCTTTTCGATTTGTTTCTTCAGGTTCCGAACGCCAGACTCTCGGCAGTACGACTTGATGAGCTCCTCGATAGCTTGGTCTGATAATGAGACATCCGCATCCTTCAGTCCTGCGAGTTCCTTCGCTGCTGGGGCCAGATATCGATCCGCGATCGCCTTCTTTTCATCGGATACGTAACCGGAAAGTCTGATGACCTCCATACGGTCAAGCAGAGGTCGAGGAATAGTGTCCGTCATGTTCGCTGTGCAAACAAACAGAACTTTGGAAAGGTCGACAGGAACATCCATGTAATGGTCCAGGAAAGAGTTATTCTGCTCCGGGTCCAGTAGTTCCAGCAGAGCAGATGAAGGGTCTCCTTGATAACCACGCCCGATCTTGTCAACTTCATCTATCAAGATCAGAGGATTCTCGGTTTGGCATTTCTTCAGAGCTTGAATGACTCGTCCGGGAAGTGCGCCGACGTAGGTTCGACGGTGACCCTTGATCTCGGCAACATCTGTAAGACCCCCGACGCTGAATCTGTAATACTGTCGGTTCAAGGCTCTGGCGATTGACTTGCCGATACTTGTCTTGCCGACACCGGGGGGTCCGACAAAACATATAATCTTGCCTTCAACTGTACCACGGAGTTTGCCGACCGCGATGAACTCCAAGATGCGATCCTTCACGTCTTTCAGGCCATAATGGTCCTCGTCCAGAACCGTCATGGCATTCTGGATTCCAAAGTTTTCCGCACTTCTCTGACCCCAAGGGATTTGCGTCAACCAATCCAGGTAGTTTCTTGTGACGTTGAACTCGGAAGCAGCTGGCTCAAGATGAGCGAGTTTGTTAATCTCGTCATCGAACACTCTTCGGACCGCCTCTGGCATGGCCAGTTCGTCGGCCTTCTCCTTGAACTTCTCGACAAGCTTATCTTTTCCGTCAGACTCGATACCCAGCTCTCGACGGATTCCCTTCATCTGCTCCATCAACCAGTACTCGCGTTGTCGTTTCGTGATCTTCTGCTCGACGTCCTTGGTGATCTTGGACTGCAGCTGCGCATTCATGAGCTCCTTCTTCAATACGACGAGAGCTTTTTGCAAGCGGTCTTCGACATTGAGACTAGAAAGAACTTCCTGGAGCTCAACAGGCTCTCCGGCTGACACTGCTGCTGCGAAGTCTGCCAACTTGGACGGCTCTGCCATAACATTGCCAGATGATTGACTCATGGAAAAGGTCGATATCTGGTCTCGGAACAAGCTGTTCATCGCAGCGACCTCCTTGAACACGTTGACAATCTCATTTGTCACCGCTCGAACAACGGGGCTTTTGGGGTCGAACGGCTCTTCGGTGAGGTTGTCTACGTTGACCAGGCTAACGGCATATTTGCGCAGGAAAGACGTCGGCTCATACTTTTCGGGGGCCGCGTCTGACTTCGCAGCCACAGTACCCTCCTCGAAACTCGCAACAACGTCGCCTTTCTTCTCTAGCTGCGTCTCTTCTTCCGTCTTGATCGGTATGGGCTCCGGAACGGGTTCCGGCTCGGGCTCGGTCTTCTTCGACTCGGGTGCTGCGGGAGGGATCAGGGTAGAGAGCTTGATCCGTCGATGGGGGTATAAGATAGCTGTGAGGCTGTTCGGTTCGCTGTGTACGGGAAAGGCACTGGTGACTTGCGCAAAGACACCAGTGTCGTAGACATCATTCGGATCCCTGATTACATCCTCGTCGGCGTTCTCGTCCTTGAACAAGAATGCGCCGACGTATGGTTGCCCCCTCTTGATCATCTCCATAATTGCTGCCGAAACCTGGGGGTCCTTTATGGTGATAGCCTTGTAAAACCCGGGAAACAACGGTCGCTTCGCTATAGGTATCGCCATGACCTGTGGGTATACATCGGGCACGACAGGTTTTTGCAGCGCCTTATCCGCGCCAGGTTTACGGCCTCTCCTGCCTCCGTCACCAGGCGCGTCGTTGCCTGACCCAGAGGATGCACCACCCAGCGCACTGCTTGCTTTGCCATCTTGAGCATCTCCCTGCCCTTGGTTACCCGAGGGTGGTGATTCAGCACTAGAGGTTTTCGTTTCGCTGACGTCCTTCTCGATGTCTTCGGTCTTTTTCTCGAGATTTGCTTTTGCCTCTTCGTCAGACAACGGCTCGGTCGGTTCGGCTGCGGCATCGAAGAATTTGTTGTCCTTGTCCTTCTCTTTGCCTCTGCTCGCAGAGGTCGAAAAGCTTGCATTGGACGGAGCAGCGCTGCTTAGAGCTATTGGGGGTCTCGAGCACGCGAGTCGGGTGTCGCTCGGCCGGCCAGGTGTGTTTATCGAGTATAGTCGAGAGAGGGTAGGCAAGCGCGCTCGCAGCGCATATCTCGACGAACCTCTTACAGCAAGCTGCCGTGAAAGGTGTTGGCGACACAGCATGGTGGAGGGCTATGGATGGGGAAAATTCGTCGCGGAGGCGAAGACCCGAATTTGCGGAAGGGCGTTTGGAACCACAGCTGAGAAAACGACGACCCGAAATTATTAATGGGAATGGTAGAGAGGATTCCAGATGAAGTGAGTAAAGATGGTCTAGGTATCAGTGCGACGGCGAACCCGAGAATATGCCCATGCCCTCATCCGACTGTAGCCACAATGCGCCTTGATGATTATTTGACTGCAGCTCTCGAGGCGATACTGACTAATAAAACGCGACGGAATACATCATCACCAGCTGCCTGCCAATCCGCTATTTCCGCTTGCCTCCCAGGTCGGCCCGAGCACCTGGAGTGGACCTGACCTTCCGTGGACCGCGGGCTCAGGTACATACCTCTCGGAGAATCCTCGGCGACAAACTCGGTCCACTCAGAGGTCCCCCCTATTTCCCCTTTGGCCACCATCTTGTGAAGGGATGTCTGGTTAGATCGTCTTGATACAGCGCAAACACTTCTGCTTTTCCAATATTCTCCCTAAATCTGGTAGCTGGTGCGTTTCTCGGGTTTACCGAGCTCTCTCTGTCCAGAGCTACATATCGTATCCTCAAGGCTGTGAGGGCCTATCTTCCATGGAGCAAGCCGTAGGAATCTCGATATCATTCAATAGGGAGATTTTCCGCTTCTAATAACATACATATTATCGCAGCTGCATCATTCTCGGTCAATTATCATCGCGTGAAGTCCCACGGACCACCCACTTCAAACCTTCCGCAATCGGCTTGTGTCTCGCAGCCATGGTAGCAACAGCGATATCTACCTGCGAAGATAACTACGGTTGGACTCCCTTGTCCATTTGACTTAGGTAGCCAGCTGCGAAACAAGTAGCAGAACGGCCTTGACATGCGCAGGCCGTCAAATGGAGTCCAGCTTGGCTTGAAAGCGATCTCCCTAGGGAGACCCTCAAACAAAACGGTCCGATCAAGACGCCGATCAAGACGCCCAGCAAAGGATGGTGTTGTGTTGGTGTATGGTAATATTTTAATTTGGCTGTTGGCAGCCTGGAGACCTCCTGACTTTGAAAGCATGCTTACCGAGCTGCCAACAAGTCTGGAGAATTTGGAATTTGCCCCTGATTCACCGTACCACAGGGGGTATCTTGTTCGTCTACCGGTTACACAATTCGCTGTGTACATGTACCATTTTCGAAGACACAGGTGAATAAGATACTCACAATGAAGGGTTCCTATTCTCTCGGCCATTCAAGAAAATTCAAGTCGAGTCACTCGCGAAGGAATACAGACTGTCAGACTATACGGTCGCTTTCTTCGACTCGGGGGTAGGGGCTATGGAAAGACGCCCTCCGGACCCAGCGTCCCATTCGAATGTAGTGGTAGACGCCTGGACGCCGTGGAATATTTGCAGAAGACGTGTTGGTTCCTAGGTATGTGAATTTGCCAACTCGGCCGAGCAACCTCGGATCCATCAGTAGCAACGAGATTGTATAACCAACACGACATCCTGGACACGTGGTGGTCAGGAAGCTACCCTCAGCAAGATGCCTCTGGCAAGCGATATCTGCAAACGGCCATCAAACCTTACACGCAGCGACCAACGCCGCCTGTTAGGTTGGCCACCAGGCATGACTGGAACGCGTGCTTCGACTGCAAGCGGATTGTTTGATACGGAATTATGGTGCTATCTCGTCGTTTCATCAACCCTCATGATCACCTCCTTTGTTCACAAAAGCAACTTGTCCCTCCATCTCGCCAACATGATGTTGAATTTCCCTTTGATTTCTGAGCCTCCACCAACACCGTTGAGGTCCCATCAAGCACCCCTTTCGCTGCCTGACAAAGAGAAAGAGTACTTCGAAACCCTGAAATACCTGTTCAGTATGTTCTTGCGAGGTATTCTTGCCGTTGCTGGGAAAAGTCAGTGGTGGCCGTGGTGCAGGACCACAACGGTCACAGATACATATCCTGCGTCCACGCCCGGCTGCTACACCAGCTGACTTTCGAAGAACATGTGCTTTCAGTACCTATTCGCCTTCGATGCGTCGGCCACTCACCGGCCAACTGGTCAAACAAACAGGAGACAGATGACCGCGTTCGGTTTCGAAACTTGCAGATGACCTCGACTTCCCCATTCTCGGTCCAACACCATGTTGTGATACGCTCGAGCATGTTGGACTCGTTTGGGAGATGCTGGCTCTTAGCTCGCGACTATAAAGGCAGTGTCCAGACCAGATTCCCTTCTCATGATTTACCATCAGAACCATAGTATCCAGATACCCACGACACTCATATTCTATCTGTCTTCAGCAACACCGCGAACATGTCCCTCAGGATCGACGATCAGCCTCCCTCGCAAGTCGAAGTCGGGACTACATTAACACCTCCCCTGGTCGTCAGTGCCCTCGACACGGACATGATCAGTTTCTTGACTGTCATCTTGCTCAATATGAACGACAACCCTGTGGACGGATATCAATGGCCGGGTTCCCTGAACAAAGATTCGTCTCGGGAAGCTGGCCACGAATACGCTACTTTTTCGAACATAGTCATTAACGAGGCTGGTTACTACAAGCTTCGCATTCAAGCCATAATCATGGTCCCGGGTGCAGCAGCATATGACGTCCAAGTGTATACCAACTTGATCCACGTCGAAGAATCTGAATAGTCAATTCGCGTTTCAGGAATCCCCAGTAAGTTCATATTCAGGATCCCTGATTGGCCAGTGGAGCTAACTTATATAGGCATGGATGAAAGGGCCTTGCTGTCACGACTGGGGGCATAACCGATACGGTGTGCAGGATCACAGTACTCGGTGGCGAACGAAACTTTGGCTGACTACCTGGGGAGCTTCAGCCACTGCACTCATTACTATTACCCTCCTTGTGTCCGGAGTTTGGTTTCAACAACGGGGTGCGGATTTGGATTGGGGGCGTTCTCATGTTTTGCTTTACTTTGCTTTTGTTCCCTTTTCTTACAGGTTGATTTCTTCATTACACAGACGTGCACGTCTTTCATACTCACTCTTTTACTCTTTCCTTAGAAAATTAAACTCGCGCTTGTTGGTTCGCAGCTTGTGTTTCCGTTACAGTCTGCATCTTGTGACCTCATGACTGCTACCATGAGACCCACTTTACCCCTATTTCATGTATCGCCTATGGGGTGCTGCCTCCTGACACCTCGACGCGCTTCGGGCGAACACTGTCGCCCTGCATCAGGGACTCTGCCTCTCATGCGCTTATATATGGGACTGTACAGTTTGAGATGAGATCAGCTCTATGGTCTCCGGTTATCGGGGGCCCCTCGGTCGTCAGCGACCACCCTATGCTGTGCCACCATTCTACATCCCATCAATTACCTAGACGCTTGCGTAAAGCTCGGCTGAGACACTATCGACGCCGCCACCTGTTAGATTTCAAAGTGTTCTATTAAGGAGAGGAATTCCAGCTACTCTGGAGCGGCCAGAATGGCCCTATATATATCCAAGATACTAGAGGAAAGGATACGTGGCCTTATATTGGCCACGTATGTGACAGAGTCACAAATGGGGATGGTGATCCTGAAGGATGACTATGGATGGGCTAACGTAGCCCAGAATCCAACACCACCTCCACTTGAAACCCTTGATCAGGATTTCCGGAAGATTGCATATGTTCATCTCATTGATAGCGATACTTCCGACCTCCCATGATACTCAGAGAGCCGCGCGAGTACCTCAAACATACAAAGCTCAATACCTAGGTACTTATCCTGGCAGAGGTGCCGACTGGCATATCCAGAGCACTACTTGTATGCTACGTGATGAGACCACTCGCGATTATCTGGCCATAGTTTGTTTGTTTGTTTTGTATTTAACGTGGGGGGTAGCTCCTCAGTAGTGCAAACTACGCCTCCCAGAGCCTCTGTATAGCAGGGTTGTGGAGGTCTCAAGATAATAAGTACATTCAGTCCCGCTCACGGGCCCATCCCCGTTGTTACGGCGGTATGACCTTGGGGTTATCCATCTGATCCTTCAAGAAAAGCTATCTATCGGGGACAAATTGTTAAAAAGAACTTGCTCTTCTCCATGAATTTTGTCCATTCTGTGCTCCTCTCTTTTAAGTATTATAAACAAGCTGCCCTAGGCGAGTACCTAGACAGTAGCCGGTTTTTTCCCAGTCTCTTACAAAAAAAAATGTGTTGTGGTGTTTTTTTCTTACCACAGCTGTAGTGATCATTCGAGTCTGTATGCCCAAAGCGTTCATGGTATCTGGCAAAGTCGCCAT
This sequence comes from Anthostomella pinea, assembly GCA_963556695.1. NCBI lineage: Eukaryota > Fungi > Ascomycota > Sordariomycetes > Xylariales > Xylariaceae > Anthostomella > Anthostomella pinea. The sequence continues at coordinate 4,268,190 of CAUWAG010000020.1, read as the reverse complement.
GTCCAGATCTGGCTGCTAGAAGTCTGTGTAAAGTACTCCTCTTAAAAGATATAAGGTCTCTTTTAGTTATTATATGTGAGTATACTTCTTGGTACCTAGATTCTGATTGGTCTTTTTATCATTGGTTGAACTCTTTCTTGCCCTTTCTTTTGAGATCTCTCTTGACCCAAGAGATTGTAAGAAGGTTTGTTATGTCTGTTTTTAGCATGGCACCCTCTTTTGCTAGTGTGTTGGCAGCTTCATTGCCATTAATATCTCTGTGTCCAGGAATCCACTTAACGATCACTCCAGGAGTGTGTGCTGTGGCAAGTTCTTGAAATCGTAGAAAAATGTTCTGTGATGTCTCGGGTGGAGTCCCATTGAGCCCATCTACCATTGCTGTGTTGTCTAGGTGGACATATAACTGTTTTCTGTGTCCAATTACGCTGGCTGTTACAAGCCCTTGGAGAGCACCATGGACTTCAACATATATTACTTCTGTTTAGAGAAGTCTGCCCTTTTCCTGGTATACTTCTTGTGTAGTGTTGCTTTTCCTGATGGTGTAGCCCCATCCAGTACGGGTTGTGTCTTTGTTGTCCAATTGTGATCTATCTGAGTAGATAACAAGGTCAGTGTTCATGTTTCTCTTTTGTAGCCATTGCTTAAAGAGCTCTATTTCTTTGTCTTTGTCTTTACGGATTGGGGGCTTCTTTTATGATGGCCTGGTAAGTATTGGTCTCTGGAAGTCAGGGACTAGCTGGAAGCTCCTTTGTAGCCTTGTTGGATTCTTGCAAACTTGTATTTGGAGCCTGCTAACAAGAGGGTGTCTCTGGTCTATTCGTCCTAATCGGAGGCCGTAGCGTCGTCTTATTGACTCTGCAAGAACTCCTGCTGGGGAAATCTGTGATTCAAAGTGTAGGATATGTCCAGGGTGTGTTTTTTAGACTGGCAAGATAGCCCTGATCGCTGTTTGTAGTACGGCATCTATTGTTCCAAGAAGCCCCTTAATGCAACATACTGATGTCCTACCTAAGCTCCCAACTTTCTCGATTCTTGGGTACCAGGCCTCCAGGCCGTGTGTAAGAATAGGAATAACACAAGCTTTCACAGTCCTCTTGGTTGACTTTACTGGAAGTCCTTTGACTGTATTGCATAGTCCTCAAAAGTGATTTGCTACCTTATTAGCTTTCTTGGCCCAGTAGGAAACGTGATCTTTGAAGTTTAGTTTTCTATCCAGGAAGACACCCAGTCATCGCATGGAGTCCTTTGTTGTTCTGTTTATTGTCTTGTGGCAGACTGGAGGGTTGTCTGAGTTCTTTTTCTTTGAGAAGTGCATGATCTCAGTTTTGTCAGGGTCAAATTCAATAGCGTTATTATATCCCCATTGACTGAGTAAGTAAAGATTTTCTGAAGCCTTTGTAGCTGTTTCCTTAAGGTTCTTTCTAATGCAGAGAGTCATTAGGTCGTCTATATATCCAAAGCGTCTCTTTTTCATACCTAGACGGGCACAGATTGGCTCTGTATACAGCATATAAAGGATTAGAGAGGCTGGTGAGCCTTGTGGTAGCCCACAAGTGAGAGCTTTAATATCGGTCACAATACCTTCAAATCGAACCCTTGCGGACTGCTTGGACATGAATGACTGGACCCATCTTATGAGAAAGCCTAGCCAGCCCTGTTCTCTCATGCGAACCACCAGCCGTCCCATTAGGGCAGCATCAAAGGCCCCTTTCACATCTGACGTGACTACTGTTACAACGAGGCCTTGGTCGAGGGCCTGCTCAATATCGTGTATGAGTACAGCTACCTGGTCAGTGGCAGAGCGCTTTGGTAGAGCTCCAAAATATTGTGGAGCTAGAATTCCAAGTTTGACAACAAACCAGGTAATTCTTTTTGCGATAAGTCGTTCTAGGCCTTTGCCAAGACACGACAATAGCGATATTGGTCTGTAGGCCCTGGGATTGGAGTAGTCTTTCTTTCCTGGTTTTGGGATCATCACTACCTCAGCTACTTTGAATGATTTAGGGTGGTGTCTAATCTGTAGACAGGTCTGGAAAAGGGCTCTAATATGTTCCCCAATGAATGGCCAGCAAGCTTTCAGAATCCGTACTGTGAGGGTATCTATTCCCGGGGAGTTGCTCTTGGTCCCTAAAGTGCACCCTTCAGCCTCTTCCAGTCCGACATGGTATTCAAGGGGGATATATGGCTTGGGTTGTGTGATCTGAGCGGACCAGGGGTCAATGATATCGTTGTCAGAGGTACTTTGTTCAGCGTGGCTGAGCGTAGTGTATTTGCCTTGCTCTCTTGTGACTCGAATATTTGGTTTTCTATGATGATTAGAGGGGAACGCAATCCTGTTGATAGCTTGTGCCAAGAGATGATTCTGTATAGGTCCTTTGGCTCAGTTGCTGAATTGATTAGAGTCTGCCAGTACTCTCTCCTAGCTTTCTGAACCACGCGGCAAAATTCCTGTCAGGCTGAATTCCGTCTTTTTTTGGTTTATAGTCTGTTTAGAAAGGGCCCTGTATGTCTGAACAGCTGCTTTGCAGTCATCATTCCACCAAGCAGTGGGCCTAGATTGACGGGGCTTTTTGCCCACTGTCCTGATACAGCCTTGGATCATGTTGATCAAGCTTTGTGTAAAGGCATCCACCTGGCCAGGGGATACACCCAGCCGGGGGAGTTCATGAATCCTGGTTTGGACATTATCTACCAGCTCTTGTAGTTTATCGTCCGGTATTATCTAATGATTGGCCTTAGGGACTCAGTCCAGATCTCCCTGAATTGGAATGACTATTCGTAATATCTTATGATCTGAGGTGCACTGAAGTGCATCATTGACTGAGGCTTCAGCCATGGGGACATCTGAGAACACCAGATCTAGTATATTTCTGTCATCATGTGTTGGGACATCTGGTTCAGAAATCAGATCCAGTCCGTGGCCTGTCATAGTCTGTGCAAGTATGACATCACCATGATATCCTGGATTGCTCGAGTCCCAGGATGTGTCGCCAGCATTGAAATCTTCAGCTATAACACAGCCAAAAGGTGGAGTCTATACTTCCAGAATATCATCCACTCCCTGTGGGTTGTCACATGGCCGGTAGATACTGGCAAATGTAATGCCTTGTACCTTGACCCAGGTGATGTCTTGTGTAGCATAGGGCCAAAGTTGATCCGCTTAAAGATGTTTTCTCATATAGATGAGAGATCTGGGCCGTGTAATGTCGCTGTCCCAGGAATCCACTGGGGAGTATATATCGTAATTGGGTGTGTCTTTACTCTCATTCTCCTGCCTGGTGGTATGCCAACCCAGGGCTCTTACATCAGAATGATGTCTGCTTGTTCTCCTTTGTAGTCAGCCAGGTTGATAGCTAACTCTGTAGGGCCTGCACTCTTTTGTCCTCCTGCTGTATTCACAGAATGGATGACTAGATGCCCGTGTTAATGTGTTTTGTTTGATGTATCTAGCATTGACTGACAATAATGGTGTTGGCATCTTTGGGATGAGCTGTATCTATTGTGTCGATTTGCATTGTGGTGTCTTCGTTATTATTGCTAGGTGTTGACCCAGCTTGGTTTCTGCCTGTTTTATTGAAGGCCTTGGATCTGGCTCTTTCTCCGGCCAGCCTTATTTCCTGGATTTGCTCCCATGTGTGCTTATGGATGATGCCTTTCACAACCTTGGGGCGTGCAGGGCATTTGTCGAAGATGGCAGCATGAGGTCCTTTACAGTTGACACACTTTGGGATTGGTTTTTCACACTCCCCTTGGTGTACTGTACTGGCGCAACGTGCACATACTTGTTTTTCACATCGGTAGTTCCTATCATGGTATCTGAAGCAGCTCGCACACTGGTGAACCTTGGGGGAGTATTGAATGTGCCTTGAGGTCATTGAGTGAGCAAAAAGTATGAATGGTTTCTTTGCTGCACGGGACAGAGAGATCACCCATGTGTCTCCGGATCAGAATCAACTGTGTTCCTTGAGAGTATGCACCTTAAAGGTCTGTCACCTGTTTGGGCTTTAACTTCATCAGCAATAGCAATGTCAGTAATGTCAATTGTCAATCTTTCCGCACTGATGACCTTTCTTGGGCATCTATTGACCTTGTAGTGATGCCAGACTGTGTGGGTCTCGATCTTTTCTGTCTTAAGAATATCAGTGATTTCTTCTTGGAAGGCCAGGAGCTTAGTCTGAATTGGCTTGTCCCTTATGTGTAAGGTAAATCCGGAGGGGCACCGGGTCACTTCTCTAAGCTCTTAAGGGTGGAGCTTAAGTCTTCTGTTTAGTGTAGACTTTATTCCGTAAGGCTCTAGATGGCTATTATCTATATGGACAAAGACCTGGAGATCATCCCGCTTCTTCTTCAGTTGGTTGGCAGTGATACGGGCGCCAGGCTGTGTTTTCTTTATGGTAGTGTTGACTGTCCGTGGATGCTGTCATTGGCTAGAGGAGACAGCTTGGGCGAAGGTCATGGTGGGCTTTACTATCCTTATCCCCCTAGGGATGGTCTTCCTTTTGGGCGGATCTCGGGTTTCCAGCCACTCGCTCAGACATTTAGAGAAGAAAGCGCTGAACTCCTTGGCATGAGAGTATAGTTCGGTTCCAGCTTTGTCAAGTATCTTATTGTTGGATTAAAGGTGAGCACAGAGGGCACCTTGATAGGTAGACACCGGAACCTAGTTGTTCCGTCCCGATCCAGCCCCCTCTAGCACAAAACTGCCACGGTCGCACAAGGACACTCCAGACACACAGAATACACACACACACTTCAACCTCACGATTGGCTCAAATCTGACATTATCAACCGCTGCAGCACACTCCTGAAACATTGTCATCCTGGCTTCATAAAGGTGCTTGTCTTTAGCCAGTATTCTGGCAACTTGGTCCTGGCACTCTGAGGAGGAGGTTTTATTCCCTATATCGCGTGTAATGGCTTGGTCTGTCGAGATGTCGTTCAATTGAGGTCGTTTCATTCCAGTGGTGCTGTTGTTATTGATATTTCGGGATTTTCCTTTCAGAGGGGAAATAACGGTGAAGTCAGCCTCAGAGACCTGTGACGGGCTGCTGCTGATGTCGTCAAGCAGCGCCTGGCAGAGCCTGTTTGGAGTTGCTGGGCTGTATGTCTTTCTAGGGGCCGGGGATTTGAGCATGCCGCCGGTGGTTGTCTTTGGGACGGCCACGGGCGTATTTGGGGGCCCGTCATGGAAGGGTGCCATCCGGCTTGTAAGAAAAATTCTCTTGTGTCTTGGCAGAGATAGTCAGTTACTGAAAGAAGTGCCTGCTTTAGTGCAAATATCAAGGTTGCGTCCTAACAGCGGGGCGCCAAGAAAAATAGTTGTTTTTGATCTGGCCATAGTTGTACACTCTTTGACCCAGTCGACGCAATCACCATCCAGATGCTTCACGAACCCCGCCAGGAGGCCCAGGTCCAGCGAAAGCGAGGATATGGATACTCTGGACCAGACATGGTTGGAAGTATACATCGCTCATTCCAAGCCAACGTACTTGTCTACTCCGTCCATTTACTTGGTATATCTGATAGATACGATTTGGAAGAAGCGAAAGCTGAAGCGAGGTTCTGAGACCGATCGAAGGAGGATAGACCGGAAGCTGCGGAAGGTGTAAGACAGGCTGGAGGGATCCAAAGCAGCTATGTAGAAGTGTCCGGTGCCGTTGATGGTAAGGGGAAACACAGTCACGACATGGCCACGAAAAGAGTATGGGAGATAAGTCCAACGACCAGGAGCACCTATTCGTGTCGTCCCATGTCTAGTAGAAGCGGCTTCGGGTTGCCAACACACCAATTTTATTCTGCCAATTGCTAGCTAGTGGTTACTAGAACCATGATACCTGAACTACTGGGTAGTCGGTTGACAGGGGCTGTTTCAGCCAATTCTGTCAGTGGTTTCTAGAGACTTTTTACCAACGAACAATACAATGAGGAACAACGTATTCCATCCTGAAGAGGGCCATCGTGAAGGGGAAATTCATCCAGCTCTGACCAGGAACAGACCAACAATCAAGCAATTCTCATCAAGCTGTGGAACAGTCTCGCGGTGCCACAAATTTCAGGCCAGGGAAGTTTGCACTGAACAACCAGATGTACTCGGTGAACGTCGAGGTCGTGCGGGGGGAGCACAAGTCTCCAATTCGCGAAGAAGGTGTGGAATCGCCAAAGTGATGCACTTCGCGTTTTCAGAAGGTTGGTCTTACACCTCGTCCTGGACCAAGGCCTCGTCCTCTTCCACCTTGCCGTACGAGTGCACAACAGAGGCTTGTCGCTGTAGTTTCTCGCCAGAGGCAGTAGTCTGGTGAGAAGAGTTCTCTAGGCCGTTCATGATCTCCAATGCCTTCTGAAGCTTAGTCCGCTCAGTCTTGAGCTGTTTGCGCTTCTCGGCGGTCTCATAGTCCTCTTCCATTAGGCGATCATAGGTATCAGGAGCTGTGCCTCGGTTAGCATCAGTTAGTAACGTTAAGCTGAAAGAATTTGCTTACAAGGGTAAGGGAATAGTCCCAGCTCTTGGTCTAGGTGGTTGTCCAGCGTGCCTTCGCGGAAGGAGCGGAACAGGTTGGAGTTCAGGTCCATGGTGACCGTGTCAATGAATCGGGTGGCAGCAGTGAGGTAGTAAGCTCTGACTAGAGCAGCGACCTCGATCTCCGCCTTGTAATCATCTGCGGGAAGTTTGGTCATAAACTTATCCAACATCTCAGTTTCCTTGGCCTTCGCTTCGGCTGACATTGTCTCCCAAGAAAGGAGCGCTTTGCCATCGTCAAGCAACGAAGCAGCCTTCGCCCGCGAGAAAGCCCGGTGACGTTCGAGCATGCCCTGCTCTTGGACCTTGTAGTACTCTATAGAGACTTTGTTCATGGTATCCATCTTGTACTTCTCGTTGTCAAACATCTCGACAATTCTTTTTCGTTGGTACTCCTCACGTTCTTTGAGAAACTTGTGGAGATGTTCCACGGACTCCTTGAAGATAAAACGGCGTTGGAGCGTCCCAAGTGACTTCTCTAGAGCTTGGTTGACTGCGTTTACCAGCATTGCCATTGATTTCTGAATGTAGATCTCGAGCGGATCTTTCCACGTTTCCACGGCACGTAAACTGAGCGTCTCGTGTACTTCGACAGGCACAATGTGAGACAAGCCTACGCGGGTCTTGGCCATGATCTCTTGACGGATGTCTCTGATGTCCATCTTGGACAATTTACCCAGGCACTGGATAAATGGATTTGAGCCCTGCTGGTGAGGCAATGGAGATTCTGCAACGTCGGGCGACTGGTACAGGTCGTTCCTTTCCGTCTTGGGTTTGACAGGTGTTACCGGGATAGATCCCAAGTCGACCCTGCGTTTCTTCTGTGCCACGATTACACGCTCCACTGATTCGATGGGTCTCTTGTTGTTACCCTTAACTGGTCCCGAATTTTCGCTGTCGGAGTCCAGGATCTCAATGGGCTGCGACTTGGGCTTGGTGTCCGTGGCAATGATAACCCTCGGCTTCATCTTCACAATACAATCCTGGAATTGTACGTTGAGTCTTTTCCACTGAACCTCGAACATCCCACTTGTGACAGAATCTCTGACCTGTCGGTAGAATTCCTTGAGGCTCATGCGAACCTCGTGCTCGACGTTGCTGGGCAGCAGCGGCAGGTTCTCTAGATGTTGGTTGATACCCCGAAGTCGGTCTTTCACCTTCTCCTTGATCTCGGGCAATCTAATACATGTTAGAGTTGCTCACATGACTAACGGACAAAGGGGATATGTCGTACCTTTTCTGAAACGCATCACCGAGTTGCTGCGTGATGTACTTGAGCAGTGATTCGACACCACATCGCGGTGCAAATTCGGAGAATTTCCCCGGCCAGTTTCCTCCCTCGAAGAAAGACTGCTCCATCAACATGAGAGTATCGAGTCTCTCATCAGGTGGCAGTGAAGTGCTGAAGAAGCCGTGGCCAACCTTCTGTTTTTGGCCCTGAAACACAGAGAGCCACACGTCCTCGCTGTCCACGTTAAGTTTGTCCGCTTTGGTGACCACCCCAATGGTGCGATCTTCTGCATTAGCGTCGCGGATGACTTTCAGCGTCTTCGAGTTGTCCATATCGTTGTCCATTGGGAGAGCAAGCATGATGATGGCCTCCTCACGGCAGACGTAGCTGAGGGTTAGGTTTCTGACTACGTCAACGAGATAGTCGTCTGCCTTAGTTTCGGCGTTGGCAAAGACACCAGGCAGGTCATAGAAGCTGAGACTATACCATTGCGTCAGTGACTATGTTCGAATGAATTCAGACGTGACTGGTGCATTGCTTTCCGCAAGGGTCGAAAAGATGCAAGTGAGTTTTCTTGAATCATGCACTGGGGAACTGGACTCACGTAGGTATATCCGGACCCTTCCACTCGAAGGCAACTGTGTTCGGCGAGAACTTCGCCTGTGTCTTCTGCTTTGCGTCCTCGAGCGAGTGCTCTTTGGCATACGATCCTTCTCCTGGTACGAATTGCTCATGGCTCATTGTAGGGTTTAGTGTCGCGATTTGGGCCCATCTCAAAACCTCTTCGATCTCTACAGCGTCTTGTCCAGGGACAGTCTTGAACTCTTTGGTCTCGCGTATTGGTCTCTCAACCCAGGGAGGGAAGGGGTTCTTCTTGGTGACATCGGTAGGTTTGATAGGGCGATTGAGCTGCTTGTACTCATAGTCCTGTTGGAGAGTGACAGTGAAGGACCAGTGAGGACTGTTGCTCATACGGATGTGGAAAGGGCACCGGGTACAGATACCGCTGCTTCGAGGTAGATCCAATCGGGCCAATCCCGACATCAGGCTTGACTTCCCCGACGACTGGTCGCCAACCAGTACAAGCTCAGGGAGACTTGCCACATGATTCAACCCAAGTTGTTGGAGGGTGCCCAATGCGTCATTGAGCGATTTCATGATCTTGCCGATCTCGGCGAGAGCAGGGTGGGCAAAGTTTCTATGCGGTGACTCCGGAGCATTCTCTGTGATCAATGTCAGCATCGAGACTGTGTATTCACCTAAGTGATATGAACTTACGCGCACCAGAGTGCGAGCTTAACTTACGCTTTCCGGAGTGAGAGGAGTTGAGAGACACCACTTCCGTGGGTGCGGGATATACACGCCGGTAGACTGGCGAGGTCGACGCCATGGTACCTGCCATGCCGCTCATGACAGATGGTGAAGGGGATCCGCGATCAAGCAAGACCTGAGTCCGCTTGTTACGTCTTCCAGACATGTTGAACACGCTGTACGCTGTTAGCTGTTAGCTCGATCCGATCGGCTCTGAGGGGAAGAAGAGGGTGAAGGAGGACGTACTTGCAGTACGATGCGTGGGTGCGCTTTCGGGAATCGTGTGGGTATGGTGTACAACGACGTGACGAGGAATGGAATGGTTGATGTACCAGTAGCAGAGGTACAACGATTCAACCCTCACAGAACGGGTGAGTACAATTAGGCCAGAATGCCTTGCGTTCAGCTGGTGCTGGATGATGGAGGTTGACAAGGAAAGGAGGGAGATGAAGGAGAGTGGGTTGCTGATCCAGAATGGTTGAAACCCCAAGGCACCCAACGAATGTGTGGTAAGAGTTCGCGCGTGTGTACCTATGTCTCTGGGTGACCCTAAGTTTTGGTCAGTGTTGGCGCGGAAGTGGCAGGGCAACGGGGACGGCGCGTGCAGATGTACAGAGAAATGGTCACGCACGAAGATAGGTGATGGACCGGCCACTCGGACACCAAAAACGAAGGTGTGTATTGGTAAAGTGGTGAAGACTGAGGTGGAGAGGTACGGGGGAAGAGGTACCTTACATTTACACCTTATGTATCCAGGTACACGTGCAAGAGGCTGAAGGTACCTATGTATCACAACAATTGGAATCAGTTGGCACAACCACGAAATCGTTCCTTGTTCCAGTGCAGACCAGGTATGCTTTCAACCATTTGATGGGTGGTCCATGTGCAGGTGCATAGGTAGGTAGATACCTTAGGTACGAGGTACTTCAGGACTGGACCTGCGTCTGATGGAAGCTTCCTAAGGTAACATCTAGGAGGTGGAATGTTATTCTTTGGTGTACTCACAATGTGTTCACATGTCCAGTGATTTGTAAGGTTCCAGCACGTGTCCGCCAGGCATCTAAACCATTGTCTATAACAATCTATATCAGACGCCACGAGGTCGCACGAGTAGTGAGGTCAAGGATCAACATGTCCCTCGCCTACCACCAGGTGCTGCCAACGCGATACGTAAGCCAGTATGCCTGCCTGAGCCTGCCGACGCAAATGCCTCTCTTTTTATCAGTATGTCCGACCCGTAATATCATGTCCCCACAGCACTCGACGATCCCCTATTTCCCCGCCCAAACCGTCTTGAGAAAGTCCTCGACCTGGGTGAACTCGTAGTCCGGCAGGAGCTTATTCCACTCATCCGAAACGGTCCAAGCACCGCGGCCAACGCTGAGGAGGTATCCCCTATGGACGAGCGTAGAGAACGGCTCAAGCGCATCCTTCGGGACAGAGGCAAACGGGAGGCGAGCGTAGTTGTCTGTCTTCAGTTCGCCAGCTTCGAGGTCCTCCTTCTTGAGCCACTCGATCTCGAACGGCTTGCCTGCGAGATGTGTCAGTATCGAATATTCGTAGATTGTAAAATGAGGACTTACCTCGGATCCTTCCTCCCATCTCGAGGATCTGCTTCACGGTGACATTACTTCCACGTATGCCCCCAACAACCGGCCACTCGCCTTCGTACTCCAAGGCGCCAGCGATTACATTGACAACGTCATCAACGGTTGTGAACGTGATCTGGTCATCCAGCGATCCCTCAACCAGCAGCGCGTGCATCTTCTCGAAGTTGAACTGCACAGGAAATGTAGTGATGTATTTCGATGTTTGGTGCGGATAACCGAGGTAGTTGGTGTACCCGCCGTACTGGAACTTGGTGTACTCGATGACCTTGCACGGCGAGTCAGCAAAGAGTCTGAGCCTCCACCGCCGGATACGGGCCTGGGCGGATTTCTCACCTTCTTCTCCTTGTTCAGATTCTCCAGGTAATGGCCGACTTCGATCTTGGGCGCATACCACGAAAGAACATCGAGGCAGGCCTCGGTCTCGACGCCGCTATGCTTCGGTCAGCACCGAGTGTGCCATTGCATCGCCCTTGTAGTTACTTACGTTCCAAACTCGGACGGTACGTAGCGCCTGACCCCGGCATCGACGGCAGCGTCGATAAGCCGCTTACTGGTTTCAGCGTCCCAGAAGAAGCAAATGACTGTGTCTACGCCCTTCAACAGCTGGGAGAGTTCCGCTTTGTCCTCGTAGGTCGTCTGAACCCATTCCACGCCGGGCGAGGATGGAAACTTCTTGAGGTCCTGGGGTTCTGGGTCAGACCATTCAAATTGTTATCGTAATAGGTGGAAGTTCTGCGTCTTTACCTGTCTTACCAGTGCAATAATTTCGTGCTTCTGGGTTGCGACCAGCTTATCCAGGATCTCCTTCGCCAGCTCTAGACCATTGACTCAGCTCAGCATCGTAAAGTGCAAGAACAGAGAGATGGCGATGGACACTGCGGCGAACTGAACGTACCACTTGAGGCTCCTGCAAGGGCTATCTTGACCATTTTGAGTCGTAGCTTTCGACTGTGACGGGATACGAACTTGGCTTTGGGTGTTGGGAATGCCTGGTGATGACACAGGGGAGTCCATTCTCTTGAGCGACGGCCATCCTTATATAGACCATACGACAGTCTTCACAGCCCCCGCAAGGAAGCGTGGTATCAGCTTCGTGCCCCGAAGCTCACGTAACGTACCAGGGCTGCCAGGTTCCACAGAAGTATGGAGTCTGCCCTCGAAACCATAGTGCTCCGGGATGACTTGGGGAAAGGAGCAAAAGTAATCGGTGGAGTACGTTCATACTTATGAATGAAACACATAATAACCGCAGGCCTGGCGGTCGAGGAGGACTCTGCAGCCGGTGTCCCCGGGCCGGTTATGTAATCGGACGAACTCGGCGCCGGCGCGACAACGTCAATCTACCATCTGACATACCTTAACCCCGCCCTCCGAGCGAGACCACTCACGTAACCAGAACCGCCGGTTTCGTATGCCCGGGTCAACATACCGACCGGCTTACACGTCGGCATGCAGAGGCGGTGATTCGTGAATGCAGATGGCGGCGGGATTAACATAGGATACAGAACAGATCCCAACCCCCTCGGGCTCTGTCTCGAGGCATCAGCGGCAGCCTACCTGAATAAGTTCTGTTCTGACCAGTGCCAGCGCCGAGGAGAGCGCTGTCGTCCATCCCACGCTACTTAAAACATTGCTGGTGCCGAGTAGCACATAAACGGCCATGCTACACTCAGTCCGCATAAGTCTCCGTGCGTGCCATGTTGGGAGGAATCCAGATCATACGTTCAAGTTTAAGAATACTAACATAAGCAGACAGGAATAAGTAGCTTTGGTTTGATACGCCACTTTTAAAACTTATTCTATGGTGATTATTCCGATTTGATAAATTTACCGTTACCTGCTAGGATGGATGGTATATGGACACTTATAAGGGTACAGTATACAGTCAGCCCTTATAAGTCTTTATATATACCATCTTAAAAGAAATCTAACCATATCTAAGAAATTAAAAATATTAATATAAGTAGATATAAATAAGTGTCACGGCGAGCGTACTGAGGAGCTGGGACATGGCCGGCAGCAAGCAGCTATTACTCTATTGACGAGAATATCAAGACTAGAGAGGAAAGGAAGAGAGAGAGAGAGATAGGTACAGTGGGAGGTTGCCCCTTTAAGGGGATCCTCTGGTCAGATCCTTCCCTTATTGGGAAGTATCCGCTTGTTATGTGGGAAGGTCTGTGCAGGCTGTCACAATAAGTAGCTTTTAGTCAATATGCTACTTTTAATATTTATATTATATTACTCATACTTATTACGTTTTATATACATAGCAAGACGTAAAAGCCTGGTATTAATTATATAGGTATAACCATCTTTTATAAAATGAAATAAAAAGTTCCAATACCGCAACTAAATATAATAAGGAAATAAATGTATATACCTGCCTTATAATTCGAGGTTTAAATAAAATTAAAATAACTTATCGTTCGAATAGTTACGTGCTAGTTACGTAATATTGAAGTGTTAAAGCTACTATTATTAATAGTATATATAGCTATTATTATAATTCTTTTTTATATAAAAGGCTTGCTTTAAGCTGAATTTAAACCTAGGTTTTTTTTTAACGCGTATTAAATACAGTTAAAGACTGAGCAAAACGTGTATTTTACTAGTTAACTAGTGTTTAAATAAATGCTTTATTTTAATAACGCGGGCTAGCGAGTAGCCGTTATAAGGTTTACTTTTTTATTATACAGGTTATTAAAAACAAGCCGAAAATCGTGTAATCGGCTATTTTTAATATACGTTTTATTAAAATCTTCGAGTAGTTTTAGAACCGACGATATAATATATAAAGGCCTTAATTAGTAATACTTTATAACTTTTATAAGCCTTTTATTATTTAAATAAAGTTGGTTAAACTTATCGTTTTAAGCTGCTTGCAGCTATTCTACTAGTTGTAATAAAGACCTGGTAGCCTTTAAATATTCGTTATAATAGGCTTAAAGTTATTAACAAGGTATTAAAAGTTATCAAAATTTTATTCTTTTTAAAAGCTTTTTAAACTAAATCCGTAATAAAAGGAATTTGTAAAGCTTTTATTTCTTTTTATTTAAGTTAAGGTTACTTACCGTTTTTAAGCTGTTTAAAGCTTACTTAAGCGCGGGGTTATCAATATATTTACGTAAACGATTAGTATAAAAGTATCGAAATTCTCGCTACTAGTCTTAAACGTATTAAGCCGGTTAAACAATTTAGCGATGATTTCGTAATATCAACGACTTATAAAGTAGTCGAGCTTATTATTAAAGCGGTTATTTATCGTATTAGTTTTTTTTAAAGATATATATACGGTTATTAACGTTAAAACCGGGCTTATAATATTACTTATTAACTTAATAAACTATTTATTTTCCTACTTTTTAAATAAAGCTATAAGCGTATTTACTTTAAAACTAGATTTAACGAGTTATTTTTGAAGCCTGAACTTTTATAAAACGCTTTTATTTAGAAAGATTAGGAAGGTTTTTCGTTTAAATACTTTGATTAGAAGATATTTATATTCATTATGTTATAAATACTTTATATAGCAAGAAATTATTTGAAGATTTATACAAAAAAAGATTTAAACGTAGTTTATGACAAAGATTGTTTTTATTTATTTATCTAAAAAATGGTTTACAACAAGGCGTAAACGCTAGTCAAGATATTCGTTTATAATCTCGACCTAGGTAATAAACTACTTATAACTTATAAATAAAAACTTTAACTTTATACCGTGGATTTTTAAAAGTTTGCTAATGAATATCGGAATAATCTAAGGGTTTTAATTATTATAAAGGTTTTAAACTAGTTAAAACTCGGTATATGTGGGAACAGGCTTGAACGATCAATCATAATACTCGAGTATGGGGTCAAGGTCATGATGTTGCTGATGGTTGAATTGGGAAGTCTAGCTGGACCTGCAGGTCTGGCTAAGTGATCTCATAATCCGGTATCTAATCTCTTATCTAATCATACATGTGGGTTCTGTATGGATGGTTTGACTATGGAATCACATAGATCCAATAGTATAAGCTTATATTAAACACTTCAGCGGCGTTTTTAATTATAGCCGTATTAAAACATAGCGTAAACTACGAGATTTAAAAACAAACCAATTAATTATGATAAATAAGTTATTATAATAGCTTCAATTTTTTAACATACTTTTAAAGTTAGTAGTAAGGTCTTTTCACAATTTTTTCTATAAATCGGAAAGAAAGTAAATAATTTTGAGGTCTTATTACAAGTAGTCTTTTAAGTTCACAACTATAGTTGTTAATATATTAATTTATAAAGCCGTTAAAACCTAGTTTTTAATACTGATTAAAAACTAATTAACGCGTTTTATTTCGTTTCAAATATGTTATTATTAAATACGCGCACGCTTTAATAATAATATACATACGAAGATTCTTAACATAAAATATAATAAAGTGACAGTAACAAAGTACTAAATTACCCGTTATAATTCATTAAAAGTTAACTCATTGTTTGCAATTTTTAATTTTTTAAAAACAGATCTTTTTTATTTACTCCTAATATTTTGTTTTTTAAGATAATTTTTTAAAACTTTGAAAAGTTAACATTGCTTAAAAGGAAGATTTCGGCCGTTATTATAGAGTTAGTTCAATCGCGATTTACCGGCTTAATTAAATAAATATGTTTTAAAAATTTGCGTTGAAAAAAGTTTAAAGTATGTACTTATAAGAGTGTATTAATATATATATATATAAGTTAAAAATATTAAATTACAAGGGCTGCGGCAGTATATATTTAAAGTGTATACATCGTTTATATGATTATAGTAGCCTTATTTACGTTATCTACTTAAATATAATGAGGACTTTATTTATATCTTTTAATAACTTATATTAAAATGTCGGTTATAAAAGGAAGCTTATACTATCTTTAATACGTTTATTATAACTTGTTTATTTGTTGACATATATCAGTGCTTTTTTTCTAGTTGTTAAAGCAGGGACAGGTGTAATATTTTTACAATGTTTATTGCCAAAACGTTTAATAAAAGTGTTATTTATATTGAAAATATCGCACTTAGTATTAGCTTTAACGAGGTTTTTAATAACATTTGAAACAAGCTTGTTTATCATTTCAATAGCTTTTTAAACGGTAATTTATTTTTTAACGTTATTAGTAACTTTTTAAAAGCCGTATCGATTTTTATAGCTGGCGTTTAGTTTTTTACCGTTAACGTTATAACCGTAGCTTTTTTATTTAGTTAAATATCTAAAGCCGTTTTTAAACGTTAAGTTTATAGTAAGAAACGATCTTAACTTCGCATAAATTGTTTGAATTATTGTCTAAATCGTTATTTTATTCAACTTTTATAAGTTTTTAAAAAGCTATAGTTTAAGAAAAGGTTTTTTATCATCTAGTTCGGCTAATAATTAAGCTATAAAGATAATAAGATAAATGCTAAGGGTGTTAAAAAATAACTTTGTATATAAAACGCTCGATTTACTTTTTTACTTTTTAAATGTTAGCATGTTATTACAAGTATCTACGTAAAAGATTGTTAGAAAGATAATGTTTTTATAAAAACGAAAATAAACTTCGTTTTTAAGAACTCGATTATTTTAATTTTATCATTATATAAAAATTTTCATTTAATTAACGTGAGGTTGATAGCTAGTTCAACGTTTTTATAGATATGGTTACGAAAATTTTAACATTTTTTAACGAGTTTATATCGATTTAAATAAGGTTGTTCAATTTATAAAGGTCATATTTAAAAACTCATTTATGCGTAAAAGATTTAATTAAATTAAAATACGCTAGTTGAGATTTCATTATAGTTGAAGTATGAGATTTACTTAATTCCATTTAAAATATATAAAATGATAATATTAAATGATAATTTTAACGGTTTAGTTTGTATTGTTTAAAAGCGCCGTTTTTTATAGGTAATAATCGGTCCTTATAAGTAAACAAGTAAACACGTATTAAAAGGCTTTTAAAGTCTTTTTCAAAAGCTTAAAATAAATTCATAGTTATAATCAGATATAAGTTTTATTAAAGTATTTTAATTATGTAGCAAAAATTGTTTATCAGGGTTTTAGCTTAGTTTCTAGGGTATATTTAGCATTGTTAAACATTAAAAGTGATCGTTTAAATGTAATATGAGTAATAGAGATTATTTTTTATTTATAATTACTACGAAGTATTTATAAAAGAAACTTTCAGTAGTTTTATAATGTAATCGATAATAAAGTTCGTGTTGGATCCATGTGATTCCAGACTGCAAACCATCTATACCAGGACCCACATGTATGATTAGATAAGATAAGATAGTGGATTGAGAGGGCACTTGGCCAGACCTTCGAGTCCAGCTAGATTTCTCTCAATCCAACCATCAGCAATATCATGACCTTGACCCCATACTCGAGTATTATGATTGATCGTTCAAGCCTGTTCCAACACTGATCAGTGTTGTCTCCCAAGGCAACACAGATAAGCAAGGAAAAGAAGAGGTCTTACTGTATCAAAGTTCCTGACACGAGACTCGGGATACAGCCAAAGATCTGGATCTTCTGTCGTAAACGTTCCTCAAGAGGCGATTCGAGGCACAGCACGAGATCCGAGGTTTTCTACTGCAAACGTTCCTCCAGAGGCGACTCGAGGCAATAGATTACGCTGCAGTCACAGCAATACTCATATCCCGCGCGGCAGCACAGACTGTTGACAGAACCCTCCCCCACACATCCATCCGACGCGCTCGTCCGACACACGCCCATCCGACACATGCCATATTGTTGACAGAACCACCTGACACACATCCGTCTGACACACGCCTATCCCACACGCCTATACCACACGCCCATCCGACACGTGCCCATATGACACGTCCATCCGACACGTCCATCCGACACGCCCATATCCAACACAAGTACATCCGACAAGATGGCCTCCAGCAATGGCAACAGCGAAATCCAAGTTGCTCAAGACCCTGCAGACATTGTGAGAGACGAGAAGCTACGATATCTCAGCGACCGCAACCTATATGTCAACCTTGTCGACCTCATTGATCTTGATCGCATCAAATTTGGAAAACAAGTCGACCTTGAATATGGCAAGGATACCCATTCAACATTTTTAATATATGCCGTAAAAAACGCTTAATTGTATCTTTATTTATACCGGGTTTATTTATAAGTTAAACGTACTTAAACATCGGGTTTTTATTCGTCTATTAAAACTTGCTTTTAAAGTTTTTATTTTATTTTAAACGGTATGTAAACAGCTTAACATGTTTAAAACTAAAATCAAACGTTTAACGATATAATAAACTTAAAAATTATATAAAAATAGATAGATATAAATATGAGTAAATTACTTATTATTACGATCACAAAACGTAATATTAAAGTTCGTTTAATTAATAATATTTTTAAATACAATATAATCGGTTAAAGGTATAATTAACTTCTTATAAGCTTTAAGAATACTTTAAAGGTAACGATAAGCCTAAATAACGTACGCCATTTTAATTTAAAAAGGCTTTAGCGGTTTCCAGGAAAGAAAGATGTAAATTAAAACCTGTAATAAGTTTGATTTAAGTATTAAAGATGATAAAACTAGGTTTTAAACGTATTCATTTTTAATATAATATTTTATAACTTTAAATCTGTAATTAATAAATTTATCGACTTATATAAGTACTATTTTATTTGAATTATAATAATAAGTTATTATATCAATTGTGACAGAACGCTTATCATAACCACTATGCCACGGCTGTTCCTCTCAAAAGGATGTCGAACATCAAGCCTGTCAGCTTGACATTCAATGGTGGTACATGTACTCATGTCCGGGCTCCAGGACTCACCACATGGGCTACCTGTACCAGACTATGACAGCGGTACTAATTACAATATCTTTAAAGTAGCTGGTTTAAGATATCGTGAAGTGATTATTATTAATATATTTTTAACCGATTTAAGCTTTATACTTTTTTTTAATAATTAATAGTTCGTTGAAAGCATTTTTTATTATTACGAAATACGGTATAATATACTTTATAATTATATGAATTATAGCGTTATAAGTAAATATAAACGAAAAGTTATGGTTATTAAATAAAGACTTAAATAAAATAAATATATAATAGTTTATTGTGAAATAAAAATAACCAATAGTTATATAATAATTTTATAAATATAGGCTTATAATTCTTATTAAACATTAAAAACAAGTTAAGCATTTTAAGTTAAGTAAACGAAAAGATAAATGTTTTATAATTAATATCAAGGTTGAAAAGTTATGAAATTTTATTATTATTATATAATTTATATTTTATCTTATCTTTAAAAATGTATCTTAAAAATTTAAATTTTATTTAAATTTTGTTCCTTTTGTTCCTTTGATTTACTATATATATATAAAATGGCTTATTGTAAATTTCCAAATGCTTTTTTTACTAACCTTTTTCCTTTTTCCGGTACGTTTTTTAACAAACATGTAGGAAAGTTTAAAAATGCGGTTAATTATATATTTGTTTATATTAAAATCGAAGTATATATCATTTTTTAAATTGTTTTAAAAAGCACGAATTACTGTTTAAAAATAGGTATAGTGTGATGGTTCCACCATCGATAAGGTCTAGCCATGGTCCCCATGGTTCCCGGGTCACGTGACTGAGCACGTGACTGAAGCGGCCGATAGGTTGATCCATGCCCTTGTGGGTCTGGTGGGGGGACGACTGCGCACATCTAGCTGCCCACCAATTCGGGCGCATCTCCAAATCTTCCTTTTCCTTCAACCAGAATTCGTTATATGTCAATAGTTAATAAGGGTCTCTGTATCTTTGCAATACATTTACGGAATCGTGACGTATAGCTTAATAATAAAGCTTTATTTATAAATAAATAAACCCACTTTTTGAAGATAAAAAACCGGTTTTTAAAGTATTAAAAAGGTAACCTTTTCTTTAAGGTTTAAAGTCAAGTTATTAAATAAAAAAGATTGATTGTTTTCTTCTAAACGTAAAGGCAGTTTTTTAGGTAAGAAAATAACTTATTATGAGAATTTATTTATTTATAATAAAAGCCGTATATATATTTATTAAAAAGCTTTAATAAAAAAGTTTATAACGTTTTATTAAGCTTAAAAGTATAATAATGTAAGTCCTTTTTCAAGCTTTGTTAATTTAAAAAATGCGTATGATACTAATATTATTTAATAATATTGATAACGTAATATTTGTATTCGGATTTAATATTTTTAAAAGATAAAAAAGATTTAATAAAGTTTAATGCTGTGAGAATTCAGGGAGCAGTGGTTTTAGGTGTACATAGCTTTCTTGGTTGCTTGTTTTTTGTCTACCTTGTACGGACGTATTTATAGCCAAATACTGGTGCGGCGCGTCTATCACGTAGCAACAGAGCGGTGGGGCAACCACCCCTCATCCTAGTGTACAGACCACCTTAAGCCAACACTTAGAGCCACACATATATAAAAATTCTTTAAAAATAAAAGCGTTGGTTATAAGGTAAGTATAGTTTTTATTTTGCTTTTTCTATTATATTTCTTTTTATATTTATTGAAACTATTGGAACGGTTATTTTTATTACGTTATTCATTATATTTATAACGAAATTTTTTAAAATTAACTTTTAATTAAAACGATCCTTGTTACGTTTATAACTAAACCTTTTTATTATAACCAAAATTTATATAAGATTAAAAATCATTATAAGATTAAGCTTTATAAAAATTGCTTTTTATTTTATTATTATTCTTGTATTTTTATAGCTTACATTTGTTATTAACGGCTTGAAAGTATTAATTAATGATAACAGCTTTGAGAATAAGATTGTTTTAATCAACTTCTTCTATATATACTTTAAAAAGTATTAATAAAAATAAAATTATAAAATTATTACTTAATAATTTTTTTATAACAATAACTGCTTAGAAAGCAAAGCGTTTTTTAAGGTTATTAAAAACGTTATTAAAGTTAGTTTTGTACATAATAAAACGCTTTTGAAACGTAAATCTGTCATTTTATTATATAATAGCAAGTATTTTTTAATAATATTTATCTAAAAAGAAACCGTATTTATAAATGTTGTTTTTACATTTGTTTTATTTAATAAAACTTTTGATACGTTTAATAAACATGATAAAGTTAGTTAAATAATCATATTATTTAAAGTAATTATATTTATATTTTTAAAGGTTTTACGATTTAAATTAAATTAAACAATTAAAAAAATTGTCTTTAAACGCTTTTCTATATATGAATCGTTTATACTTACATAAGGTAACGTAGCTGACAAGCGAGTTGGCATTACAAGCGAATTGGCACTTGTCATGAACTTTCCAACCAACACGATTCAAACCATTATATCTCCACCAACAACAATGGCACCACGTTACAATGAATCAGACTTGCAGCTAGCTGTCCAAGGTAAATGACGTGACCCTCATATTTCTATATTTCAGCTTGTGAAACTCTTTAACATCCCTCGTTCCACTTTGAGCAATATAATCAAAGGAATGCTATCACAACACGACAGCATACCTAATACTTTAAAACTTATGGTTTCTAAAGAGAATGTCATTCTCTCCTTCATTCTTGACCTGGATGCCCAAGCATTTCCACACCGGCACAGTTATGTTGAAGATATGGCGAATTAATTATTGGCGGCACGTGGGGCTGGACAGATTGGAAAGAACTGGACGCGCAACTTCATTAAACACACACCAGGCCTCCGGACGCGTTTTTATCAGAGGATGGATTACCAGAGGTTCTTGAATGAAGATCCATACGCGTATCGCGCGTGGTTTTGCCAAGTTACAGCGGCAATCGCAAATATAGTATCCAAGACGCAGACATTTATAACTTTGATGAGACTGGGTTTATGATGGGCATTATTGGGTCTGGCATGGTCATCATAAGTACCGAAAGAAGTGGCAGGCTTAGACAAGCTCAGCAAGGCAACAGAGAATGGTCTACATCAATCTCTGCTATCAATACTGATGGTTGGGTGGTCCTGCCGTTCATCATTCTACAAGGTAAAACCTACCTCGCATCATGGTATTGCGATACGACATTACCACGCGATTGGAAGGTGGCCGTGTCTGACAACAGATGGACTACAAATGAGCTCGGTTTGAAATGGATTCAGTATTTCGACAAGTATACCAGACTGCGTATGACTGCCGGTAAACGCCTCCTCATCCTAGATGGTTACAAAAGCCATCATTTCTAGGTCTTTGAGAATTATTGTTAGAATAATAGCATCATCACTCTTTGTATGCCTGCCCACTCCTTATATAGGTTCCAGCCTTTAGATGTCAATTATTTCAGCCCACTTAAATGAGCCTATGGTTACTTAATTGAGGATCTCATCCGGCGTCATATAACCTATGTTTCAAAAGAGAACTTCCTTACAGCGTTTTGTGAAGCACATAATGCTGCAATGACACCAGGAAATATCTGAGCAGGTTTCAGTGCCACTAGCCTTATTCTTTTTGACCCAGAAAATGTCATTTAAAAGCTGGATGCTCTCGCTGTCGTACAAAGACCGTCACCAGACCCCAATCTGCCACCCACTACTTAGACTTCAAAGACGCCTACCACCAGTAATAAAGCAGTAAACCAATCAGTTTATATCTGAAATTAAGTCAGAAACCACCAGAAAAGCTCACTTACATTAATAATTGATACATTAAACTCGTTTTTAAAGGCTATATATGGTCTTATACACAAGGTCGCTTTGGTTGATTCCCGGGTCCGCGAGCTAGCAGAGGCCAATCACTTATTAAGTAAATGCCAGAGAACCAAAAAAAATTATTTAATAAAAAGAGGAATACTTTCTATTAAAAATATAATAGGTCTTTAAGCTATAAAGGATAGTACTGAGCTGGCAAGACAGGAAATGAGTGAAGGTAGTCGTCGTCCAAGGAGGATGGCAGCGCGTGAGCAACGGTGTGGCGTTTGCAGCAACACTGGTCATAACGCGCGGACTTATATAATAGAGATAGAAACCCCTGAAGAAGAGGAATCCAATTGATTGAATTGAATTGAATGCGTTGTGGTGAAGTTATTTCACATGGCAGTTAGAGTGTTCATGACGAGTGCTAACTTGCTTGTCAGCTACGTTATAGTTTTTTATATAATGAATTAGTCAAATACAAAGGTAAAAAGCTTTGAAACATAGTTTAAAGAATAAAAACTATTATACAATAATTATAAAGAATAAGTAATATATTTAAACAAGTATACAATTTAAAAGGTAATAGAGTATACGCGCAAAAAGAAATGTTTTAAAAGGCTGTTAAATAAACGAGTTTTTTGTTTCTTAAACGATTTATTGAAAAGTATAAACTATAATCGTTAAAATAAACGGTGTAAGAAACGTTTTTATGCGGTCAATAAAGTAAAGAGTTTTTTAGATTTTTCTTAACAATATATCATTTTTTAAATATTAAATTTTATTAAAAAGGTCGACTTATAAAGTGTTACAGTATAAAGTTAATTATATTTTATGGTGGAAATGCGAGAACGGATTTATTTTATTAAAAAGTAATCTCATAGTTAGCTTTATTAATGTGATGGATCTGACACCCATCAGGTGGTTTGGTGGGGGTGGACTACTACACAGATGGATAGATAATTGTGGGTCGGGATTTGGGATCTATCACCCACCAGATTTGGTGGTGCTGCAGATCTCTCTTCCCTTCTTCACCAAAGTATTTTTGTACAATTGGAGATATTGATCGGCACTTTTGTCCTGGTCTCCAAGCTGCCCCGTGACACCCGCCCTATTATTCGGGTCCCTAGTGGTCCCGGAGCAACCTGCCGTCCGGGTAGTCACGTGCTAGTCACGTGATACCAGGGTGCCAGGGCTACTACCACTGATGGTGCGTACAGCCATTATTACAATGCCGATTTCATGAATTCACACAATATCAAGAAGCAGGGTCGAAAATATCGGTGAGACGGCCTTTTTCGGCTCGTTATGATCATCATATTGAGTTCGCCTCATTGTGAAGACCTAGGCACTCAGGCCAGGTGAACTTCATACGTACAAGCGGACCAGAAAGCAAGAGAGTGCCAACTCTAAGCACATCCAGCCATAGCCATGCAAAAGCCCTTCCAACCTCCTTTTTTTGTGTATCCGGCAACGAGAATGCAATGGTATATAGTGCTCCAACGAGAATGCAGCCAATTGCGCCTCTCTAACCTCTTTTCAACTCCCTTCCATTCCCCTCCCTAAATTCTGTACGATGTATGGTATGCGAGGAGTCAAGGCAGCACACCTAGGAACTTTTGTAACCCAGAAATCGATCGTAAAGAGTGCAATTGTGGTGGCTGGTAATCTTGAATCGGGATTTGTAAGTCGTCTCGTCGCGGCAAGTCGGCAAGTCGTCAAGTAGGCGATCACTACAGCCTCACTCTGTCTTCATCGTCTGTGCTGTCCTGCGAGCCCCGTCGTTGCAAACCAGTAGGCACCATCAGCCCTCGGGCTTGGAAATCCTGTCTCGTGGCCGGCGCAGGTGCTGCTGACGATGACGACGAAGTTGACGGCCCTGTGCTGCGGTACGGGTTGGCCTGCATACGAGCAGTGGTGGACACTGATCCGACAGGGCGGTTGGCTAGATCATGCAGTGCGTTCCGTTGCTTCATCTCGAGCTGCTGGACTTCCTGTCGCATCTTCATCATATGCAAGCCTTCATCTTCGTTCTTTGCAGCTCTGGACTTTGCCGTGCGCGTTTTCACCACCTCTTTGTCGGCAGCACGAACCTTGGCCATTGCCTGGTTGATGCATGCCTGAACCTCGTTCATCATCTCCTGGGAAGACATCGGGCCGGGTATCGGGGGATTGGTAACGCACTTCGTCCACGCCAGCTCGTCTTTGTGCTCCTCTTGGTACCTGAGAATCCTGATCGAAGCCTCCAGGTTGAAGAGCATGTTGCACAGATAAACCCATCGGTCCCTGGGCGTGTTGCCAGTCAACCGAACCTGTCTCTGAGCATCGAGGACGGCGAACCATTCGGGGATCTTGATATCGTACGGTATGTCGTTGTTCAGATCCGACTTGTCTGCGATGCCTTCCATAGACCCTGCCATCGCCTCCTCCCAGCTCATCCTGGTATGCGTCAAAGGAGAACCGCGGAAGAAGGATAGTGTATGAGTCGGCAAGGAGGGGGTTTGCGGCACTGTTCCGTCCGAGCCTAGCAGCTTTTCGACTCGAGAAGTTACGAGGGGATTGGATGGCAGCCCCAGGATGTTGCGTATATTATGTCGTATAGCAGCTTCTTCCTCGTGAGCCTTGATGCTCACAAAAGTTGCCCATGCGCGTTCTGTCTCTTTGATGTGCTGTGATTCTTTTGTGAGGATTTTCTGTTTCTCCACTGACACTTCCTGTTGGAGGTGTCGTATCTTGTCTTGAGCTCTTGCCTTGACTCCGGGGTCACGGATCTCGGCGGCTTTGCGTTCATGGACCTTGAGGTTGTCGACTTTCTCGAGGTACTTTTTGTCAAGCCACAGCTTGGCTTTTCCCTCGGTTCTCTGCTGAGCCCACTTCTGGAGGGTAACCGATTGCTCCAGGTAGTGTTTGATTGACTTGCGTGATAAGATCATAATGGGTGCGTCGAAGGTGCGAGCAGGGAGAGGGCGAGTGTTACCTGGGGGATACTTGTCAAAGACTTGGGGTGCCCGGTGGGCTTGTAGTGCCGGGGAAGCTGCTGGGGGCGGGCGAACTGATTCCAACCTGGGAGGAGCCGAAGAAGTCTGTCGTGGTTGCCCGGAGGCATTGCGACCCGCCATGATTGCAACGGTCGGACGAAAACGGCACGGCGACAGAATAGGAACAAGTGCTGTTGTTCGAGTGGACTATCGTCGGTGGTTGCAGGTTCGTCGGCGGAATCGGAAAAATCACAGACGAACGAACAAGTGGGCAGTGGGCGTTTTGCAAGTGCATCGGCGTTAATCGTTGCGAAAGAAATGCTGCCTCAGGATCACGTTAAATATCGCGTCAGTGAAAACACCACGTGGTCCAGGCGCGAAGTGCACGCGAAGCAAACCGAAAGCCAAATACAGGAGGGGTTACCATTGTGCATGACTGGCCCCAACCTGAATTTCACTGACGGACCATAAGCTCCAGCTATGGATGGGAAAGGGGGTCGGGCGGGTGGTTTTCCACCTCAAGCCCGCCGTCAAGCCTGTAAAGGCCCAAGCGAGACCTGCTCTCGGAGCTTCATGGCTTTTTCCTGCTCTTGCATTGAAGCCTTTCGTTCCTTTCGTCGCTTGTCTGCTTCGAGTGTTGCAAACCGACCTCGAGCACCATGTCGCACCTTGGTAATCATGTCCGTTGCCTTCCCCTTGGTGATGTCGGTCGCTTCCAGTTGCTCATTTGCAGCCCGCAGCTTGTTCAAGAACTTGAGCTGACCATCGGTAGGGGGGCCACGACGCCAGCTCACATTTCTCGAAATCAGCACATGAGGATAATGTTCCGACGCGTAATTGTCAGCACCGTGGACAGCATCAGCGAAGGTCGTGGCCTTAAGCATACGGCGCGGCGCTGCAAATGGAGATTTTGAAACTCCTGTTGGCAGACCCCTGATTTCCCACGCTGAGAACTTGGATTCCACGTCTTCCTCCTCCGCATCACTTTTTTCCAACCTGATGTAGGTCCCGTTGGGGCCACCAGACAGTACATATCTGCTAGGCCCAACTTGGACCCAAGCATTCTTGCTGATTGAGCGAATGTGTTGCTCGCCAGAAGTATCCGCGATCAGATCGAAAACCGAGTCATACTCGACGAACGTGATGTTCCGACTCATCCCACCGGCGGGAGAAGGGTTTGAAGCAGGCGAGAACGTCTCTTTGGCTCTCTCCTTTTCTGCCTCTTTTCGATCTTTCAAACCCTGTATTGCATCCACAGAGGCTTCCTTGACCAGCTCAGATGGGTCGAGTCCGAACAACGTAGGAGTGTTGACGATACCGGTGGCCAAGCTCGACACCATGTCAATAATGTGGCAATTCTTCTTTCCGGGATGAAGCCGCATGCCTCTACCGATCATCTGTATAAGTAGGTTGCGGGAGCGAGTCGGCCTGGCAAGAATAATGCAATCGATGTTGGGAATGTCAGTGCCTTCAGTGAAGACACCACAGTTGACGAGAACAGGAAACTCGCCATGCTTGAAAGCTTCCAAGCGCTCGCTCCTCTCAACCTTGGGCGTATCGCCAGTGACGAATTGGGCATCCATGCCATGCTGGCGAAAAGTTCGAGTTAACCCAGAAACGTGTGCAAGGTCGACACAAAATACTAATGTCGATTTTCTGCCTGCGGCTTTCGCTAGCCAGCTACGAACTGTGATCTCGTTGATCTGCTCCGTGTTGACTACCCGGGACAGTTCGCCAGGTTGGAAGTCACCATTTGCGCCGCTCTTCACCCTCGATATATCGGCAGTCGATTCGACCGTGGTGAAGATGACATCCGACAGCCATTTCTCGCCGATCATATCGACGTAGTCTTTGTGATAGACGATCTCGTCGATCGCAGCTCCGAGCCGTAGCCCATCAAAGCGAGAGAAGGTAGCGGAGACTCCAACCAGGGTCGGAGAATCGTCTTTCTTCTGGTCAAGACCGAAGTGCTTCAGGGTCCTCAGATATCCAGGAGCCACAATGTGATGAGCCTCGTCGACTAGTACGAGCTTAAACAACCTGGGATCAAACTTGTCGATGCGGTCACCGGATGTGAAGCTCTGAATGCTGGCAATGGTGATTTCTGCGGTCCCTGACGCGTGCATGTTTCCCATCTCGATCTCAACCGATTTATTTGGATAGGCATTGCTGCATTGTCTTGCGGCCTGTTCCACGAGCTCCCGTCGATGGGCCAAGATGAGCGTCTGATTCGCAACCTTGGAGCTGGGACTGATCCGGTCAATCAGCTGAGTAAAGATGACCGTCTTGCCAGCTCCCGTCGCCAGCGATATTCCCAGTCGCTTTTGGCCATGTTTCAGTGAAGTCAGAACCGACTGGATGCATTCTTCCTGATAGTTACGAAGCTGGAACTTTTGCAAACGCGTCGACGCCTCGGTCGCGTACGCGGCAACTGGGTTGGAAGGGCCTTTCCAATTGGGACTGCTGCTCACTATGAACTGAGGTTTAAATGGTCTCGTCAAAGATATTATCCACGATGGATATAAACGTGGCATGGCACATTATATAAGGGGGCAGAGTGGAAGTAGATCAAGTCAATTTTGAATGAGGCCTTACGAAGAGACTTTAGCAGGTGTCGGAATGATGCAGGACATTCATCTAACCGTATTTCAGCACTAGCTCAGAAATACCGATTTAAAGCCTATTATGCGTATGTCGAGACCCGCCCTTGGGAATAAGTGGACCAAAAACTCAACGTTCAACTGCCATCCAAACTTCTGTCAGTCAACTAGTGATTGATGAAATGCAAGCGGGTTCAGTCGACGCGGAATTGGCAAGAAAACACGATTCCGACCTCGGAAATGTATCTGAAGGTGTGGTAGCGGAGGAATCGGGATTGGAAGGGTACGTTATCTCGGGATGTGGTAGAGATGCGACGGAAGAAACACAAAAATAGGCGCCAAAATTTACCCATATGAATAACGGTTGGGTGAATGTACCACTCTGATTGGTTGCTTTGTTTTAAGTGGACCCACCCTAACTACAGTACTAATTGACTGCCACCACTTGCCTACAGCTGTCTACAGGCCTATTCATTCCGTTCCGGCTGAGTTAACCCCAACTCTCTGCGCAGTGCCAGCTTGTGAAACTCTACCTAGGTAGGTGTAGATACACGGCAAAAGGCCATGGACCAAGCACACCAGGGTCTTACAACTACCGGAAGATGCAAACTGAGCAGATTGAAGCCTTCTTCCAAAGATTTTCTTCTCCTAACCGACTTCGGCGCTGTGTTGGCCGCCAAGTTTTCACCTCAGTGAGGATATCCGGTTGATTACATAAACACGCTCTACATGCATATACTCAAGGGCGCCAGTCATGGACTCAGAAGACGACTACCGCCCGGGTAGCGACACCGACAAGCAAGAAGAAATCCCCAGCTCAACAGGCGAGGAGCAGACGACCGCAAGGGAAAAGAAGGCCTTCAAGCACAAGCGCACCCGCAGAAACGCACCTCCCACAGCGCCCTCCCTCAAGCGCCAGAAGGGACCCTTCAACGCGCACTACCTGGCCCTGCTCAACGAGGATATCCAAGATGCCGCCACGGGACTCATCCACCACGAGGCCGATGACCAACGGCTGCCGCCGCTCGAGCACACCCAGCTCGGCGCCGTGGCTTGGAACCCGCGCGAGAAGGAGGCCTTCTTCACCGCGCTGGGCCGGCTCGGCCGCGACGACCTGAAGGGCATCGCAGCGCGCGTCCGCACGAAGAGCGAGCTCGAGGTACACCAGTACATCGCGCTGCTCGACGCCTTCGACCGCCACCGCCGCGCCGACGACGGCAAGCGGCAGCGGTCCGTGCGTCCCGTCGACATCCCCGCCGCCGTCGAGGTGAGCCCGGAGTGCAGCAACGCGCTGGAGGAGGCCGCCGACAGCCTGGCGCTGCGACGGGAGGCGCACGAGGTGGCGCTCGAGCAGAAGCGGTGGCACGCGCGCTGGCTCGTGACGCCGCCGGTCGCGGAGGCGCTGGACGAGCAGTTCCGGACGGGTCAGTGGCAGGGACAGAGGCAGGGCGGGCAGAGTCAGGAGCTCAGCCTGCCGCCGTTCGCCGAGCTGTTCCCCGTGCGCAACTGGCTGCGCCTCGCCGACCGCGTGTTCCTGAACTCGACGGTGCCGGACGGCAACTGGCGGAGCGTGTCAGAGGAGGGGCCCGCCGTCCGCGCCACGGCGTTTGCCGACTTCCACGCGCTCGCCGTTAACATTACAAAACGTCTGTTCCTGGCCACGGTGTACGTCGCCAACTCACGGATCCGCGCCAAGAACGCGGGCGAGCCCCGCAGGAGTGCGAGACCGCTGGTCAAGGTCCAGGACGTCAGGGCCGCCGTGGCGTCCGTGGGCTTGAAGGACGACTCGCGCGAGTTCTGGGCGCGGTGTGCGCGACGCATACGGCTCGATGTGTATGACGGGTCGGCGTGGGGAGAGCTGTCGGAAGGCGTGAGCGGTACCGATGCCGATGAAGCTGTTACTACTGGGAACGAGGACGACGACGATCAACAGCAATCACAACAATACAACTCGGAAGCAACCGACACGGAAGAAGACGACTACGACATCCTCTCCTATAACGACGTCGAGACCGCCCTGGGCGTCCGCTCCGAGGGCCCCCAGACGGAACCCAACCCCGAGAAAAACATATACAGCACATCAGACGAATCCGAGCCCTCGGACACCGAACCAGAACCAGAGCCAGAACCCAACCCTCCCCCCTCCCCAAACCACAGCGACACAGACATCGACATGAACGCCCCCAACCCCACCAACGACCCCGATCTCGATGCCAGTCATGCCGCAGCCATAGAGCAAGACCTAGACGAAGCCCTCACCTTCTCCGCCATGGACTACACCGGCACCGCGCGCGCCAAGGCGGCCCTACGGGCGCGTGTGCGGGCCGAACACCGCCTCGAGCTCGACGCCGAGCGCCTCGACGCGCAGGCCGGCGCGCAGGAGGAGATGAACCTGTGGGCCGTGCTGCGCCGCGAGGAGGCCAAGCCCCCCGTGCTCAAGGTGGAGGGGGATGTGAAGGGGTCCAAGACGGGACTGCTGCGGACTGCGGGAGTGGGAGAGACGGGTGCGAATTGGAGGGATGGTGTCAGGTATCGCGGGGAGTGGGAGGTTGCTGGTACACTCGGTCGGTAGGGAGTAATATGGGTTGGAATATTCACTTGAAGTGACAACTACAGGGTCACGATCGATTAGGGAAGATACTTGCTCGAACGAAAACTGGTAGCTTAGCTGCTGCTACACTACAGAGTAGTAAATAATTGATAAAAGTTTCGTCCCATTTCTCATGGATGAGTCTTACTTATGTTTGAATTGTCTGGTAGTGATACATTTCAAGAACACTCACTATACTCTCACAGAAAACCTGCTTTGGTGCAAGGTGACCATCCACCAACGCCAAAACAAGAACCCATAGGCAGTGTTACCTATAATCGAGGAGGCAAACGACGTAGTGCCGCGATTAACTCCAGTCGCCGTCTGCGCCATCTCATTTCATCCGTCTCCTCTGTCCTGTCACTCGAGTCGCTGCCGCCTGACCCCTAGGCCTCGTAGCTCTTGACGTTGCCATCACTACTGAGAGGCTGCACAGAGCCCACGGCCGGCGCCGACGTGAAAGTCAGTCCGTTTGCACCCACACCCATTGCCATTCTGAGGTCACCACCGTTGGCATTCGCCGTCTTTAACCCATCCGTTGTTTCTCGGACCCGCTTCTTGAAGGCAAGGCGGTCCAGGAACAGCTGCTGTCGGCCTCTCTCAAGTTCGCGCCGCTCTGCTTGTAGGATACCTTCCATTTCGTCAAAGTAATTCAACTTCAATTCCATCTTCTGCAGAGTAATGTTGACTGCAGCAGACAGGAGGCGAGACATTTCCCGCTCTTCGTGAGAGGCTAGGCCGCCAGCGCGGGCGCCCATGGTAGCTAACGGTACAGATGCCAAAGTAGTAGTTGTCGAGGTCGTTGTAGTGGTAGTCTCATGACGGATATCGATCTCCATTGAATCGCCTTCTTTCTCCTTGCCTTTGCCGTTCACCTCCGATACGTCACCACCCTCGATCCTTTTCCGCAGGCCTTGTTGAAGCTCCGCAACAGACTTCTGAGCCGCAGCAGCTGTCGACTTAGGATCTGCTAGACTAGCGAGGAAACCGATGACAGACATGACAGGATTGTCAGCTTGGCTGAAAGGGAGAAAGCCAGCGTCCTTCCCTAGCATTGGGAGACCGGCAGGGGCATGGATGGGAGCTTCGGTTTCGATATATTTGTCCTCGATGTCCAATTGCAGGAACTGCAGGACGCATTCTTCCCGTGTACGCGTACCTACGTGCTCAGCAATCTCCGCCCAGTCATCATCGTATCTTTCCAAGGCCTCGAGAAGTCGAAGGAGCTCGGCATCCGTCCACGGAGCATCGCGATCGAGGATTGTCGAGTAGGCCTTGTTCTCCATCTTGAGGAACTGGTTGCTGGTCTGGTTGCTGGGTATCCGGCCTTCCAGGTAACAGCTAGGGCACACATCGTATTTCGCCTTGTTTGCGGAGTTCGCTTCTGGCAGATGATAGTAGGCACGAGTGCAATCAACTCCGCAGTTCTGGCAGTTGACCTTCTTAATAGGGCCTTTCAGGTCGTCATCTGCACCCGGGGAAGCGCTTCCAGTACCGTTCGTGGCTGCAGGCTCGCCATTCGTCTTGCTCTCGGTCTTCGTAAGCTTCGATCCTTTCGCGTTTGCATCGTAAAAGTTGCGGCCAATCTCTAGGTTTCGGTCGCCAGCAGCACTAGGTCCTGCATTGGCCTTCTGATCTGTCTCTTGGCTCTTCTTGCCTTCAGTGACGATTGGGTCTGCTGATGGCTGCCACGG
The DNA here is from genome assembly GCA_963556695.1 of Anthostomella pinea. NCBI lineage: Eukaryota > Fungi > Ascomycota > Sordariomycetes > Xylariales > Xylariaceae > Anthostomella > Anthostomella pinea. The sequence goes on along the minus strand of CAUWAG010000020.1, from coordinate 4,235,996 downwards.
CTGGATTCCGCGAGGGGTATCGCAGATGATTTGGAAATGCCCGGTAAACGGTGGGCCGACTTGGGATGGACGCTGGTCTGCATCAACCTGCGAGGTATTAGTATAATCAATCTGGATGATCTAGATGGACCTCATCGTACTTGGTAGTTGATCAACCCCCACTGCTCGAGGAAAGCATGGACGCGCATGATGGCGCACACATCACCCGCCAGGTTTCTTCTGCACGCAGTGACGGTCAGATACTCGACGGGGTTCAATCGGTAGGTGTTGATCATGAAATCGCGGTAGTCCTTGTAGACATGCGGTGTCTTGCTTCGGTTGCGGCTGTTGAAAAACTCTGGAAGCGCCTTACGCTCGATGCTGTGGATATTGTTCATGTCGAACCAGGTACTGTAGCTGGGAAGCACGATGGCATGTGTCTGAGAGATGAGATGTTCGCGCGCAGCATTCTCGATGCTCTCTTTGGACTTCACTTCTTGAACGCCGCCCTCAGCACCTGGAGCGCCCTCCTCGCCCTCCTTCTCCAGCGCCTGTCCATCCTTGGGCCCCGCCTGCGCGTCGCCCATTTCCTCGTCCTCTTTCGCTAACGTGGACTCGGCAGGTGGTGCAGGCGGCGCATCGAGAGGGTTGTCCGAAGTACCGGCCGGTGCAGGCGTGGCGCTATCTTGCTTGATCGCCGGCTCAGTAGAGAGGACCTCGGACATCTGCACATCTGTCCGCCGCATCAGCACACTACCGCGCGGCATCGCGCTGCGGCGACGATCGCGGGGGCTTACCTTCAAAATGCTCATTCGCACCTGATGAATCCGCCTGGAGTGGCGGCTGCGCAAGGATGGGATTACTGCCCGGAGAAGCTCCATTGGCTGGAGATCCGTAACTGACGTGCTCGTCCATCCTGCCGGTATTGAAGGGTTGAGGGTATCAGGGTGTCGGAGAAGGAGTAGCGAAGGTGTTAGTAACCAAAAGGAGGGTTGAAGAGGTCGGGCGCGACAAGTCGCGAACGGGCGGGTATCTAGCTGCGACGGCTCATGAAAGAGTGGAAAGGCTGAAATGGAAACGACCACCCTTGCAGACGGGCGACAAGTGATGGATTATCGATCGTCTCAATTGCGATTGAGGCTGGTAGGCTGACAGTCTATCGCGTGTTTGGAGAAATAAATTCGGCGCGACTGGAGAGGGACTAAAGAAGGCAAGCTCTGGCATCGAAAGGCAGCAGCCCTTCGTGCGACCTGGTCCGAGCTTTCGAGATCTGAAGAAGCTTAGACCACCTCCACATCACGTGCCCAGCCACAAAAACCCACTCCGGGGAACGGCACTGGACGTGGGCTTCCACAATTGCCTCGGGTCGGGTGTGCTGGTCATGCCGTCGCCAGCCGTTCACGGTAGTGGAAACCGGACCTTGAGACTTTATCTGGATCGCCTCGGGCTCCTTGAAGGTTACTGACCAGATCGCGAGGGTAGCAAGGCGTAATCCGAACCACAATATGTTCTCCGCCGCAAGGAGAACAGCCCTCACAGGCGCCGGTAGCCTGCCGCGACCTACTACTTCCGTCTTCTCAAGTCGCTTCAGTCCATCCGCCTACCAAAGGTTACTGTCCTCCCTAGCGATCCTCGAACAGCGGGAGGGCAAGTTGAACCACGGATCCCTGAGCGCTGTTACCGCCGCGACGAAGATTGGGGGTTCGATACATGGTTTCGTCGCGGGGAGCAACATCAAGCCGGTTGCGGAGGAAGCTGCCAAGGTGGAGGGCGTAGAGAAGATCATCGCCGTGGACAACGCGGCTTATGACAAGGTGTGTTACCTGTAGCGCAGCACCAATTGCCCACGCCCCAGGCTGATATTTGGCTACCTACTTTAGGGTCTGGCAGAGAACTATGCTCCTCTGCTGGTCGAGAACATCAAGAAGGGCGGTTACACCCACATCATCGCGGGGCACACGGCCTTCGGCAAGAGCCTCCTACCACGGGTGGCGGCGCTCCTCGATTCGCAACAGATATCCGACATAACCGCCATCGAGAGCGAGAACACCTTCGTCCGACCCATATATGCCGGAAACGCCATCGCCACCGTCGAGTCGTCTGACGCGATCAAGGTTATCACAATTCGGGGAACCGCCTTTGCGGCCGCAGAGGCAACAGGCGGCTCCGCCGCCGTAGAGGACGGCGTCGATCCCAAGATCGAGCCGACTTCCGAGTGGATCTCGGAGAACCTGGCCACGTCGGATCGACCGGACCTGGCGACTGCCGGCAAGGTCGTCTCGGGAGGACGGGGTCTCAAGTCCAAGGAGGAGTTCGACAGGGTCATGCTCCCGCTCGCAGACTCCCTCGGCGCGGCTGTTGGAGCCTCCCGCGCCGCTGTAGATAGCGGCTATGCGGACAACAGTCTGCAGGTTGGCCAGACTGGCAAGGTCGTTGCGCCCCAGCTATACATGGCCGTGGGTATCTCGGGCGCAATCCAACATTTGGCGGGTATGAAGGACAGCAAGGTCATCGCGGCTATCAACAAGGACGCAGATGCGCCGATCTTCCAAGTGGCTGATGTGGGATTGGTCGGGGATCTATTTGACAAGGTCCCTGAGTTGACGGAGAAGTTGAAGAGCGCATAGAGCTCATAGATATATGTACAAAATATTACAATTGCCCGCGAGGGTACCAATGTTCTAACGGCTGCTAGCGGCCAGCATCTCGTCTGTGCTCGTGAATTTCTCCCTCTCCTTTCCAACCAGCAAGCCGCGCTCTTTCTCGGCCTTGTCTATCTTCTTCCAGTCTTCCCAGCGGATGACTCTACAATTGTCATGATCTACCTCGGTCCGTAGACCTTCCCAGCCATGGGCAGGTTCCGTACTCAGGAACGGGGTCTCGGAACTCCAGTCTGCAGCAATGGCATCGGCGGTGGAAAACGCGTCCTCCATAGTCGAGGCGATCACGCCCGTAGGACCTCTCTTCACCCACCCAGCACAGTAGACACCTGGTAACTGTGCAGCTCGTGGATCGCTGTCAGTGCTATCCCGGCTCTTCTGCAGCACTCGACCGAACCCATCGTTCTGGATGACCCCTTTCCTGTCATCGAACAGGACGCCTGCTTCGGAGAATCCGGGCAATGCCACGGATTTGTAGCCGATAGAGCGGAACGCCACCGCCGATGGGATCTCCAGCTTCTCACCCGTGCCCTGGACGTCGGATACGGGATCGAAAGGCGAAGACAGAGACGTCCGCTCAAAAGTCGTGCTGCGGACCCGCCCGCCCGGCTTGCCGTGGAACTCGGTGGGGGATAGACAGAAGTCGAGAGACCATGATTTATGCGCGTCGTCGGTACGCGCGTGTGAGCCTTTGACCACGACTTCCATCAGCCGTCGCCGAGCGCGAGGTAGCTTTGATATCTCGTCAGGTAGGAGAGACATGTCCACGGGATGGAACCCGACATCGTGCAATTTCATCAACTCTCGAACTTCCTTGATTGTGAAAGCGGCCTGGGATAAATCAGTGAGGGGAGCTCGACCAGTGGTTGCTTAGTATAACGCACCTGCATTGGCCCTCTCCTTCCAACCACATGGACTCGCTTGATACGGCTCCTGGACAACGTCTCGATAGCGGCCTCCGTGATGTCCGACTTCCGAAGTATATCCACATTCTCCAATAACATCCTCGCGACATCCAGAGCCACGTTGCCTTGCCCTATGATGACTGCCTCGTCTCCTTGCGTCAAGTCGGGCGCCAGATGGGCATATTCCGGCAGTCCGTTGTACCAGCCGACAAACTCTCGCGCCGAATAGACGCCCTGAAGCTCCGACTCCCCGGGTATGCCAAGCTTCTTGTCCTTGGACGCGCCATATGCAAACACCACGGCATCGTAGTGTCGCATCATGGAGCCCAGCGGGATTGTGCAGCCGCTGAAATGGCCGTCTGCGTTGCTGATTGAGACGTTGCCGATGAAGGTGAAGTCGGGAAAACTTGCGACCTCTTCGAACTTGTCCTGGCAGTTCTACCATTATGAGGTGGTTAACACGACTCGCATCTTATTGTGATGAGTGAGGTGGGACGTCTCATTCATACCTTGACTTCGGGATGGTCGGGTGCGACGCCGAATCTCACAAGGCCAAATGGGACTGGCAGCGCTTCGAACATGTCTACCTTGGCTCTTTGTATCTTGGACATGACTCTGTACGCTGTGTAGAAACCGGCCGGGCCAGAACCGACCACGGCCATGCGGAAGGGTCTGTCATGTCGACTGGTGGTTGAGTAAGACGCTCGAGTTGTGAGGGATGCGGCAATGAAGGGGCTCCTGCTAAGCGTTTTGCGCCGGCAAGTGTTGCACAGCCATGACTTTGCGACCAAGGACATTATAAGATTGCTATTGCAACGCTGTACCTTAGTTCATAAGATATCATATAATTAATTGGGCTATCATTGATGTGTGTCTCGGGGGATGTAGCTACTGGCTGAACATGACGTATAAATTTCGACGTTCTCTGTTTGCGCCGAGGGTCCGACGTCGCGGCTCGGAGCATCGCTTGGGCAGGTACAATCGTCACCCGTCGGAATTACAGCTTCTGCTACGGCGTGCATCTTATGAAAAGGGGGGAAATGAAGCAGTCCATTTTGATCTTGCAGTTCGGCTTCTGAGTATGGCGTTTAGAACTTGTTCCCGAAATTGGCAAGGACGGTTGGTGTGCCACGAAACGACGTGTAGTTTGCGCGGTGCGCCGGGCAGAGAAGCCGGTTTGCGTTGCGCTGTTGCTATGGGAACCGGAACCGTTTACCATATGGATGTCTAGGTGCTCCCTCGCACCACACCACACCAGATCCATATGGACCAACGACGTGACTTGTTCCTGTCTTCTCCCTAGGTTCTTACATCTAATAATAAGACCAAGCATTCCACCTGCTCTACACTCCATCTCGTGGATAGATATCTACCTGCCAGCCGCGCTGGAGTAGACATCCGCAGATATGGCGCCGTTCCAAGCGCCTTACCTCTACGATTCCGACAGACGCGATTCCCAATTGCCTGAGAAGCCCTTCGACCCCAAGGCCGTGACGAGAGCGAGCTGGGAGCCGCAGCCCAAGAAGCCCAAGCGCAATGGACCGCTGGTGTCGTTCAATCGCCATCCCGAGTAAGTCTGTTTATGCACACGTCAACAAGCTGTTCTCGTCATTCGAGCCTGTCGCTAACACGCCCGCCCATTGCAGTGCGCATGTGGTGCCAACTGGCCGATCATACAACTTCCGCCCCATGAGTGACACCACGAAGTGGTGGATCAAATGGACGAGATACTTCCAGCTGGTGCTCCGCGCACTTCAGCTAGTCGGGGCTGCCGGACTGCTCACCCTTATGATCCTCATCTCCAATGCAGATCCCATCACGTCCTGGGTCATGCGAATCACGGTATGTGTTCTTAACTTGAGACCATCTTGAGGACCGGACCTGTGACTGACGGGGACAACAGCCTGGTGTTGTGATTCTTCACTGCGCCTATGCCATCATACACTTTGCAAGACCGGCTCGAGCAAGAGCACCCGCCTCTTCAGCGGCGTATCAGCTGTTCGCTGGTTTCACTGACTTAGCTGTCCTGCCATTGTATGCCTTCGGAGCCATCTCAGTCGTGAACCACGGCACCGATTGGTCTACGATCCTGTCTGACAAGGAACTGGCGGGGATCTTGGTCCAGGCCGAGTATTACGCACTATTCGCCGCCGGCGCCTTGCACGTCATATCGTTTTGCATATCTTTTTGGCTTGGTCTCATGTTCCGACGCATCGCCAACATGCCGCCTGACATGAACCCCCTCGAGAGCAACTTGACGTCGCGCGTCAAGCACAAGCGGAACAAGTCGTCCGTCGCGAGCGGCTACACCACCATGTCGGAAAACACAAAGCGCCTGTCGACACCGATGGAGAGCCACCGTCGCTCAGGAGCACCTTACGAGGGGGATTTGTCCCGACCGCCGAGTGTTCCCTTCCACGCGCGGCACAACTCTAGGGACTCTTTCGCCTCCTCGAAACGCGATTCTCGCTCGGACCTTCCTAGTCGTCAATACCAGATCTCACCCGCCAACTCCCCTCGCAACAGCGCCGCCGGATCCCACGCCGACCTGAAGCGCATGTCCAACCCGCGCCTAGCGCAGCGCGGCAGCTACGTCGAGGTCCCTCTCCACGAGACCGGCGCCCCCTCACCTCGACCCAGCAGCATCGTAGGCAGCATCGTAGGCAGCATCGCGGGGGGTGACGGTGACCCCATCAGCGCCTCGCCAACGCGCATCGCAAAGTTCACCGAAGCGTGGTACGCCTCCGAATCACTCATCAACCGCACGCAGCAGCGCCAGCGCGCCATGAGCGTCGTCGAGAAGGAGGCCAACAAGCCCTACGAGCCGCTGAACCAGCGCTACGACGAGGAGTCATCAGACTACTCGGACGAGGAGAACAACGCCATGCGGCCCGACGCAGGCGACTACGTCTCGGATCTGGAGGACGACGAGAACATGCACCCGAACCCGCTCCGGTCGAATCCGCTGCCGCCCACGCCGCCGCGGCACAAGCAGGGCGCCAACGCCCCGCCGCGGCAGAAGACGCCGTTCCGGCCGCGCGGCCACGACGACGACAACATGGGCGCCCTCTCGGAAATAAACCTGAACTCGCGCACCGTAAGTGGCAGCGGCAGCCAGGATATCGCGGACGCGAAGCCCGCAGCTCCCCCGGCGCGCATGCCCAGCATCCTGAACGGCTGGGGCCGGAACAAGGGACTGGGAAATAGGAATTCCTCGATCCAGCCCGAGACGGCGTTCTACTCGAAGCCGTACGGCGCGCTGAAGCCTGCCACTCCACCGATCATCATTGGTGGTGGCCAGCAACAACGACCACGACAGGTCTCGTCGGGCAACGACTACGACCTTGGTGGCGCGTACGGACAGCAGAACTTTGCGAGGCGGAATGTTAGTGGGAAGGAGGCGGAGGAGGGATTTGCTGGCGCTGACAACGTGCGGTACTCGCGGTATAGCGTTTTGAACGAGTGATTGTTGCATAAAAAAGGTCAAAAAGGGGTGGTTGAGGTGCAAGTGTCTGCCTGCCTCGTGGTTTGGTGTGTTGTCTATGATTCCCCTGGTTTTGCGGCGTACGTCTTGGTTTTCGACTCTTGGTACAGTACAAGACATGGATGGATGGATGGATGGGTGTATGTAGATTCACGAGTCATGGATGTAATAACACAATGAGGACATGGACCGGATGGATGGTCTTTTCAGGGCAAAAAGGAGAAACGCTACATACTATTCCACAATGGGGAGGTCCCTGTGATTTAAGATGTCGTCCCGCGAGCGTGATTGTATTCGTGCTCTGGTTTTGAAGTTCGAGCTTCCGGACTGCACGTCTTCTCCCTATCTGCAACCGACGGCCCGATGACCTTCAAGGACCCCTACCCGAGGGCATCGCGTGGAGGCATGACAGCGGAGTCACGCCCCCTTAACATGGGGACTTTATTAATCTGAATTTCCAACCGTGAGTCTGAATGTAACTTGAAGTATTTCGTCCAATGGCCATTGGACGACAGGGGTTATAGGAACACAATGTAACTCGCGCATTCTATGCACATGCCAACGAGGACACAAAGCGAAGGCCATCCAGGCTTGACCCAAGATGTCGTACTGGCCCAGTGACAAGAATACAGAAATGGATAGACTATGGCTGGTGACGCTGCTCCGGTCTATCTAGGGTATATCCATCTGACAGAAATGTGTTGCTCGCCAAAGCGCCTGTATAAGCAATACAAGCCAATCATAGATAGCCCCTCCACTCGATTTCGTTCTGATCGCGAACATATGCACCCCAATTAGTCGGTAACGCTCTCTCACCATCGAGGCCATCGCCCTCTTTCCAGCCCATCTCATCCCACGCCCCTAGACCGCACAGATGTCTCATGGTTGGTCGGCCGTGGGGGCAGTTCCACGGCTTGTCAAGTTCGCCCATATGTCTGACCAGCTTCTCCATCTGCTGATTAGTCAAAGACTTTCCAATCATGACGCTGCTTCGACACGCGCGCATCGCGAACATCTTCCGAACTTTGGAGGGTCGTGGAACTGTGTTGGCCGAAATGGATTGGTGGTCTCTCAGGAGGGAGATAAGCTCCTCAAGGTCCGGCAGGTTGAAGGTCGTTTCACGGCTCAGCGGCAGACTAAGCAGCTGGCATCGGGTCCCGAACGGTTCATCCCCGCTATCATCGAAGCTGACCATGAAGCCGTTTGTCTCCAAAGCTTCGAGATTCTCCTGGACGATATCCTCTTCCACAGCCGTGAGCTCCAGTGTCTTGGGCTGGACGAGCCTCTGAGATTGAACGACTGTGTTGGCTTGGAGACGCTCGAAGTTGTATTTCTCGTCAGTAGCGTGCTGGTCGATGATGAAAAGTTCGTCATCTCTAGTGTGCCGAATTTGATCTTCGTCAATGTCAACTCCTCCAGGGCGGGATGCCAATATGAAACCCAGGTTGAACTGGCCGATGATCTTCATCTTGCCAAAGTCTGACTTGGATATCGTTAAAGAGAGCTTCTCTTCAGCATCTTCAGCGTCAAGTTTGTCAGTGACCAACTCCGATCCTTTGACTGAGGAGAGCACGCCGAGATAGTCTCGATGCCTAGTCAGAGCACCACGCATATGGGTCTCGTCTGTTCGTAGTGTCTGTTGAAGATGACAGGTCGCATTTTTCTTCTTGGTGCCACCTTTGACGAAGCTCTGGGTGCGTTTTTGTGTCTCTTCCGAGATAGTGTCCGCCGGCTCTTCGACAGTCGCGACAATACCTCGCGTCTCTTCTTCATCTTCTTCATCTTCTGCATCGCCTGCTTTCCGTGGAACATCGTCTACGTAGTCTTCATCACTTAGGTGGGTTGGAGACAGCGATACGCTCTTCTGTGGCAGTTCGCTGTTTTCATCGGACACCGGCGAGGAGTTGCGGGTATCAAGGCAATCCTCCTTCCCGGGGCTCTTCTCGACAACTTCATCGACTTCATGCTGCTGATCATGTTCGTCCTCATCATCGTCGTCAGCTTGATGGTCAACTTCCACTTCTTCACCGTCTTCACTTTGACTGCCCTTTTCTTCCTCCTCATCTGACACAAAGAGGTGTTCGCTTGAGGAGTCAGAATGCTCTGAGACATCACGCATCTCACTAGTGACCTCGATCTGTCTTGATACTGTCTGGGATGACTGTGTGTTGGCTGCAAACATTTGTGTCAAGCGTCCATTGAACGAAGGGACTGGTACGGTTTGCTTGGCAGTTCGTTGGGCAGAGGAATGCTGGGCTGGGTGATGTTCTACTCGCTGTTTCTTCGAGGGTGAGCCAATGATGCTCGTGACGGTGTGATCACCTATTGTGATTGTGGCGACTTCCGGCGCTGATCGCTTCATAGGCAGATACGGTGCGGCTTTGCTGGTCTTGACGTCCGAGACACGAGACGGAGTAGTGATAAAGGGTATGGGCGGCTCAGATGTGTCTTGTCCGGCGGATGCAGCAATGCCAGTGGTTTGATGGGTCTTGGACTGACTGAGTCCTTGCAGACGTGTACGGAAGTCTGCGATGCGACTAGATGTCTCCGTTGCTTCCGCAGCAGACGCCGACAAATCATCTGGAACCTCCATAGGAGTTGAATTTTCAGACTCTTCAGTGTTATCCGGACCACATTTAGAAACCGGCTCTTCGGCCCTGGACCTGCCCTTGGGTGCTTCGGATTTATTCGTGTCTCTTGAGGCACTGTCCGTGCGCAAGTCAGATTTTCGTTCGATCCATCGACTTATCAAGTTGAGACGCTGGGCATCACGAGATAATGATCCCGTAGTAACTGAATCCTTGCGCGCCGGCCCACCTGAACTCTGGTCCTCATCATCAGCATGCACACCTTCACCTTCTACACTGGGCGGGGGTTCTGCAGAAGTGGACTTCCCACGAGAGTCCTCTCTGCTTGGTGTAGAGTGCCTCGATCCGGTCTTCGATGCTGACGTATCTTGCCTGCTGAGAGACGGCTTCTTGAAGGGTGTTTGCTTGAACCCCTGAAGTTGCGAAGTTGGTAACGCGTAGTCTTGAGATTCAAACAGGGCGCTGAGTGACACTCTAAGGTTATCGAGCATCCGTGTTTGATCATGGAGAAGGATGGTTCGTTTGTCCGGACTGACGTTGACATCGTAGAGATGGGTGTCGAGTTGGATATTGGCAAATATAAAGGGCGACTGCGAAGAATTGTAGGATTTGTACACATCGTTGAAGACTTTGGCGAATTGAGGCAGCCCGCAAGGCCGACCATTCACAAAGAACATTTGTCGATCCGGTGTCTGCCTCCCTTCTCCATGAGCAGGGCGGGAAACATGCCCTCGAACATGAATTTGCGTAACTGCACCATCGGACGGTTCTTGCGTACTCCATTTCTGGCCCGGTGTACTGGTAGTGGGCTCCAGCTCCAGCTCTAAAGCTAGAGGAATTAGAACGGATAGAGTCTTTGCTCCGAACACGTTAACGATGTTCTCGCGAGTGGTCCGATTTCCTTTGGTTGAGAATAGCACCATCCGCTTGCCCTTGTTAGGCTGCTGGGAGACTGAGAATTTCAGGCCAGTCTGAATGCAAGCATACTGATTGAGCACGCCAAGGACCCTGTTCCATTCTCGCTTGATGTTTCGCTCGAGCTCCCGGCGGCGTACGGGCAAGTTGTGGAAGAGACCCTCGACCGATGCTGTTGTGCCTTTTTGTGCAGCCACCACGCCCGTACTGCGGAGCTTACCGGACGTCTCGTATTCTAATTTCGACCCTTTTGGGGCATCCGATGCCAAGCAAGTGGTGACTGTAAATTTGGACAAGGCGCAGAGAGATGACAAGGCTTCGCCCCGAAAGCCAAATGTCTGGAGGGAAGTGAGGTCGGTATATGTAGTCAGCTTGGAGGTGTAATGCTTCAGGGCCAAGGTTTCGTAGTTTTCCTTGGATATTCCTGAGCCATTATCCTGAACCTCTATCGAGTCCAGTCCTTGATTCTTCAACCGGACCTCTATTTCGTTCATCAGCTCCCATTTCCTCCATGCTTTGAGAGACCATGGGTACTTACCAATATTGGTAGCCCCGGCATCGATGCTGTTTTCCACCAATTCCTTGACAACGGAACAGAGGTCAACGATGACTTGACCAGATTGGATTTGGTGGACCTGTCATGGCACTTAGCGTCCGGGCCAGAACTGCACACGTATATGGAATTTGGAGTACTACTTACGGAGCGGGGCTCGATTGCCTTGATAGTCGCCATGGATGACGAGAGGCGGTGCTAGGTTGTAGATGCGTGGGTGCTGTGCAAACGCTGCCCAAGGCAGAAGCAGCTTGATGTGGTGGCAGGACAGCACATCAAACAGACCATCGGCAAACGATCACAAGGTCATTGTATCCGGAGAGTCTGGTTGTACCACCGAGAGAGACACCAGGGTCGATAGGCGGTCGGTGCTACTTGCCGGCGATGAGGTAGCCTTGGGCAGTCATCTCAGCCTCGTCGCGTCATGTTTTAATTGAATGCTATGCGCGTCAACTGATCACCCATAAAGTTACAGACAGGAAAGAGCTACGCACGGACCTACTACCCCACCTGCAGGTGGCGGTGCATACTTGTACCTACCACCTGATTTCAATGTCAAACAATTGTAATTCATTACATCTTCTCTTCCTCTTCGCGCGCTCACCACCGCCGTATACCAGACACGCTCCGACGATTACAGGAATATTCATGTCCTACCAGACCCAGTCAAACAATCACGACTTGGTTTCAGAGGAGCGCATAGGGTCACACTGCAGCTTACCTTAACATATATATAGGTCTCGTCGTGCATACCGGCCATGCTACAATCAACAGGCCATCGGGCGAAGTCGTGCAAGCTTGTTTGTTACCTTACCCTACGAATGAGAGGATCTGACATAAAACTGCGGTTAATGACGTCTTGATACCTATGCTGCGGTGCCAAGACCTTCCCTAAGGTACGAGGGCTTGCCGAACTGGACAGCAGGAGACCGACGCCGCATCTGCGCATGTGGTGTTCTTGAGCCGGACACGGCATATCTTGGCAAGCCATGGAAACATTTGATACATACCATCTTATATTGGGCTCACGGGAAGCCCGGAAGACGCAGCACATCATTCCCCTGTTTCAATCCTGCGCTGCTGGTTTTCGTTGATCCCGAGCCTCTCACGCTCGGGAAGAAATCAGAACAGACGTCTACGGGAGGAACATGTCGTCAAGACTACACTACCTCGTCGTCAGCACCATGCTGAAGTTACCCATATGACGGGCTACTACCGCCCGTGGCGCCAAGGCTAACTTTATTAGGTAGTCGACGAATACGAACCCTACCGTTGCATTGCAGTAGATGTTGCAGTAGACCAGTTCGTCGGACAGCCAAGCAACATCCCAACCATGCGACAACAGAAGCGGCTGACAACCAGTGTGGGCGGGTTGGCACGTTTCTTCCAGAAATGTTAACTTGGTATACCTTAGTACTATGGTAGGTCTCATCCTGCAGCAGTCTAGTGCTGCAGGTTTGAAAGGACCAACACGAGCTTCACAAGTTTGACTCTAGCTGTTTACGAGAGCGAGAATGCACGTTGCAACCGCGTTTACCCATTCTATATTTACACGAAGACGGGATGAATGCAGATCACATCAGCTTAAAGTGGTCAGCTCATGAGATGATGTTGGCTACATACCTTAGTGCCCCGATGAGAAGGAATGTAATAAATGTTTGTGGATTCACCATTGATGCGCTCCTGAGGGGTAATACAACTTGGCGGTCGTGAAACAACTGGCCATGTTCCGCCGCCCACCATCGTACCTCCAGTTCAAGTTTCTAATGGCCAAATTTCGCACTCCCAGCCTATTGTATTAGCATACTCATGATCCCTTTTCTTGATTATTTTAGATATCATACAGGTATCGCACTGAGTAGTAAGTAGCCGCACACGATAAGTGGAAGTGTTACTAGGTACAGACAGCCTCATCATTATCGCGGTCACCTGCAGCAGCAGCAGCAGCAGCAGCTTGATAACGTCACCGTACCTACTACCTAGGTAGGTATAATGGTTGTGTCTGGAATGGTCATCAACGAGCCCAGGCCGTGAGGATCCAGGACGAGGACCTCTCGGACCGATAACATTGAAGAAGATCGAAGGCCAGCCACCAAGCCACCCGCCGCCACTAACTCGGCAGTGCAAGCCCCTTCCCTGCAAGCCCTGCCCACTGCTGGCCACTGCCAATCACGGCCCCCGCCGTCCGTCAACATGAATCCAGTGATCCACTCCAAAAACCCCCCGAGCAGGAAACGCCAAAAAAGCCTGCCAGGGAGTCGCATTGGTCCCGACGTTGCCCAGCGCTGCAGAAAAGCCGACAGCCGACTGCTCAGTGGTCAGTGCCAGTCGTCAGGGTCAGTGGTGGTCACTTCAGGAACTCACTTCCAATTGGCATTGCCGAATCGCACCCCAATTCAAGGTTACCCGTCACCTCACCCTCACCCTCCAACGCCAACGCCTCGCCTGCATTGCTGCAACGAACAACAACTTCAACGGCGATACCTCCGACTACCTGCTCCTTCGTTTTGCAGGCCCCGATACAGCAGGTTCTGGGCACCACATTCGTTTCTACACGCTCGCTGTATCTAGGCCATGCAAACGACCCAGGTCTAGTTATTTCCTTGCCCAGGTAATAGGATCGACAGCTGCCATTCCTGCTTGTGTAGCTTGGCACCGTCTCGTCTCGTCGTAGCCGTTGCGCATCCCCCCAAGCCCCGTGTCTCGAGCTGTGAATCCCGACGTCGTCGTCAAACACCCGACAGTGTAGGACAAAACTGGCGAACCGAACAATCCGAATTGACCGAAACCGCATGCCCGTGCGCATCTTCGATCCTATCCAGCCCGCAGACGCCAGACGCCAGACGCCAGCCGCCAGCCATAGAGGTCTCTCACGAGAGACTCTCCCTACTCGATGCAGAGGCGCTCGTCGGGGTCGTCCGAAGACAGTGCCGACGCTCCCCTCACGGCTTCCCGCGCTCATGCGAGGTCAAGATCCAACGATACCTCCTCCTTGAACCGACATCCCCATCACCTTCGCCAGTCAGAACGCCAGCGCAATCCCGCTGCGAGGTCCACGTCTGCGCGTAGCCGCGCCGCCAATAGTAATGTCAATTGGCAACTCTCACACAGTCGAGATGCACCGGCTGCAAAGGACAATATCATGTCGGCGTCTACGGTAACAAGTTCTGTAGACACTGGCATCGTGGGCGGAAAAGTCTCAACATGGAAGTCGAGAAATCATCGGCCACGTTACAGAAGTCCCTGGGCCATGTCGTTCTTGACATTTTTCGCGAGCGCTGCGGGAATCGCCCTAATAATATCCGTATTGTACTCCTCTGCCAAACTCCACTGCGACTCTAAGGGCTGTCGCATGTCGTGGATGAGCCCGTCATTCATCCCGTTTACCGATTTCGATACCGAGCACACTCGTTTCGCCAGCAAGTACTCATTATATCTATACCGAGAGCAAGGGATAGATAATGGGCCAAAGGTATGAGGAGCCTATGGCCGTGGGGTTACTTGCGCGACGCAAAAGCTGATACAATAAAACAGGTCAAAGGCATACCAGTGCTTTTTATACCAGGGAATGCCGGGAGCTACAAGCAGGTTCGCTCTATTGCTTCCGAGTCGGCCAGGTATTTTCACGACATTCTTCAGCACGATCCGGCAGCTTTGGGGTCTGGCGCCAAGAATTTGGACTTTTTCTCTGTCGACTTTAACGAGGACTTCACAGCTTTCCACGGCCAAACCATGATGGATCAGGCCGAATACGTCAACGAAGCCATCAGATACATTCTATCGTTATATCTAGACCCGCAGAAGTCAGAGAGAGACCCCAACCTTCCGGACCCATCCTCGGTCATCGTCCTAGGTCATTCCATGGGCGGCATCGTTGCCCGCGCATCATTCATAATGCCGAACTACCAACCTAATTCTATCAACACGATCATCACCATGTCCGCTCCTCATGCTCGGGCGCCTGTCACGTTTGATCCGCTGATTGTCAAGATATATCAAGATATCAACGACCATTGGCGGCAGTCTTATGCCAAGAAGTCGTCAACTGAGAATAGTCTGGGTCAGGTCACTCTAGTATCAATTGCTGGTGGCGGTTTGGACACCGTAGTCCCTTCGGACTACGCCAGTATAGAATCCCTCGTACCTGAAACTCATGGTTTCACCGTTTTCACATCGACGATCCCAACTGTCTGGACCAGTATGGACCATCAGGCAATCACGTGGTGTGACCAATTTCGAAAGGTCATGGTCCGCGCTCTGTACGATGTGGTTGACAACCGGGGGAAGTCACAGACCAAGCAACGGGCCGATAGGATGAAGTATCTGAAGAAGAGGTTCTTGACCGGGATGGAGAGCATCGCTGAGAAGACTTTGCCGGAGGCGCAACCAAGCACGCTTTTGACAATGGAGGATGATCCAGATGCAATCAGCGCTGAAGGAGAACGTCTGGTGCTTCGCAATCTCGGGTCAACCAGGAAGCCAAAGGCTTATCTACTGCCTGTTCCGCCAGAAGGCTCTCCCGGTGGTAAGAAATTCACGCTTCTCTCTGACAGTCGACTTGATTTCTCCGGAGAGAGTGGGAAACTGGAAGTACTGTTCTGCAGCGTCTATCCCCTGCAACAGGGACAAGTCAATATGCCATTCTCGATGGATCTGGATCTCTCAAATGACAATCCAAGCACTACGAGGCTGGCTTGCAAAAATGCAGCCGCTGATGTGGTGGCATTGCCAGCTTCTACTCGCGCGACGGAACAACCCTTCTTCCTGGAGGATCAGCAGCAGATACTGCCGTTTTCGTACCTTGAGTATGATATCGATGATAATTCAGACCACCACTTTGTTGCAGTTGTGGACAAGACTGGGGTACCAACCCCTGGATGGGTTGTTGCCGAGTTCGGCGATGCGATTGAAGCACGTCTGACACGACACATCAGCCTCAGGCGTCTTCTGGCCTTCGGCTTACAACTTCAACTCCCTTCAACTCGGCCGATGGTTACAGAGGTTCGAATCCCGTCTGTCGAGAGTAGTCTGCTGGCATACAATTTGGAGATTGAAGACCAAGTTTGTCGCGAACGAAGGGAGCTTTTCAGGCCGTTGGTGCGACAATACCTGTCGAAGCCGTACGAGTCAAAATATTTTGTTGATGCCAAAAATGTGGAAATCAGCCTTCATGGCGTCTCACCATACTTGCCGCCCCCTATGAGGTCCAAGCGAAGCGACGATGGCCTCAGTTTGCAGTTTTGGACGGACCCGACCTGCGATACTAGCCTTTCGATCAAGCTTACTGTTGACCCGATGGGTAGTGTTGGAAAGCTATATATGCGCTACCGGACGGTATTCGCTTCCTTTCCTCTGCTCATAGTAGCAATGGTGCTGCGAAAACAATTCCGGGTGTACGACAGCACTGGGATATTCATCCCCTTTACCGAGAGCCTCGATAGTTGCCTTCGGCGGTCATTACCCATGTTGTTCCTGTCTCTGACCTTCTTGTCACTTTCGATGGGCCAGTCAAGCTCATCCGAGCACAGGGGACTCTGGCTATGGCGAAACAGTACTTCTGCTGCCGCTTTTGCTCAAAACGATCTACTCGTTGGCACCACGGACCCGTTCTTCTGGTTCCTGATCCCAATGATCAGCATCATCTGTATAGGAGCTTGCGTCGTCGTCCACTACATGGCTCTCATTCTCATTTCGGTGTTGAGTGCCCTCTATGGCTGGGTGTTTGCCCGCACCGTCGTGCGACAGGACGATAAGAAACAGCCCCAGTCGCCAAAACATGTCCCATCGCCTATTTTCACACCCGCATCGCCACAACGGCGGGTCATCACTACTGGGATCCTGCTTCTTCTCGTCTCGACGTTTATACCCTATCAGTTCGCATACGTCGTCGCTTGTCTGGTCCAACTGAGTACGAGCGTACGAGCGCACCGGGCTGCGTGCGAAACTGTGTCACCCGCAAATACCAACTTCAGCAACTACGTCCACACAGTCTTCCTCCTCATGTTTTGTCTGTTGCCAATCAACTTGCCCACCTTGGTCGTATGGGTGCGCAATTTAGCCGTAAATTGGTTTACACCTTTCTCCTCTTACCACAATGTGCTTTCTATCCTGCCATTCATCCTCCTGGTCGAAACTCTCACAGCCGGCAAAATGCTCCCATCCGTCACAAGTCGGCTTCGGCACTTGACTAATGTCCTGTTCTTCGGCATAGCAGTGTATGCTGCGATCTACGGTGTATCGTATGCGTATATGCTACATCCACTGGTCAATGTACTAGTTGCTTGGCTTGTAGCTATCCATTCCACTTCCGACTCTTGGGCCTTTGCTGCAATTAGGTCGGTATTTGATGGCGAGTCACCGAACAATCGAAAGCAGGGCAAAAACCCTTGAGTTGTCACATAGTCTTCGGTTATGAAGAGTCCAGGCACTTCACCCGTCGAACAAGTGACGCCACCTCTGGAATGCCACCTGGGAAATTGGATATCGAATCGTTCTAACGGCCTTGGGCAGATCACGATGGATATCGATGATACCCCTCAGTAACCACCTTGGTCCTAACGTATATACTTCCGGAACCTGGTTTCGTCAACGAAACGCGTGTGCAACTTGAGCGCTATCCCTGGGCGGCACATATACTTGTTCCTGGTTTCCAGGGACAGTACAACTTCCCAAAGAGCTTTGCCTACGACCATCTCGCATTTTCTTTTGACTCACCATACCCATGCCTATGGCATAAGCATTTGCATCACACATTGTCCGGCGTTCAGGCTTCGGTGGCGGTCTGTTTTCTTTAGCTCGGTACTGGTACAGGACTGTGGCTTCGTCGTAATGTTACCTAATGAGGGCAACGGCTCGTTGGACAGGAGCATCCGCGCTCACATATTCGCGGCTTGTGGCACAGACTATTGTATAAAGGCTCAGCACGCCAGGCTTCAGGGATTAGATGTTCGACGGCACCGGGTTAGAACTGCTCACCGTGCGAACAGGGACACCGCACTTTCCCACGTCAATCTTTTCGGGGTCTGTATATGTGTCGTCGGAGTAGAGGTTGATGTCAGGCAAGGGACATCTCATAATAGCGCCAGGAAAGGGGCTGATTCACGCAAACCACCAAATGTGTGGGAGACATCACGTCTGTGGGATGTAACGCAGAGAAGTTCTGCCCTGTAGCCAGCGCGGATTAGTGGGATACACTTGCTGTAGCTGGGATAGATGGCATGTTGTCTGCCCTCTACGGACAACAGCATGGCAAGAACCAGGCAAATCAAGAACATGTTAAAATGACTATCTGCTACATTCATTGAATTATGTGATTCGATACTGACCAAAGAAAGCAAAACAATGGCCGCTTGTTCCAGCAGGAACGTGATGTGTTACAGGTTACACAACCAATTGATCTCTGCTTACAGTTGCTGAACACAGAGACAAACCCCCTTTGTCCAGCTATGCAGCCAAGATTGGTAGATGCGAGATAGGGGTGAGACCTGTCGCACGAGCACTCGAGCAGTCTCATTACCTGGCTTTTCGCCCAGCCAGCACGGCCCTTTGCTCTTGTCGTTCATACACTTTGGAGGTTTCGCCTGTTACTTGCCCACCCAAAATATGTACGCGGTGGTGACTCGAGCCGGTTGCGTTGGCGACAGAGACGGCTATGTTAGTAGGCGCAGATATCTAACAAGCCCAGGCGATTCACAAGATGACCGTGACACTTGCAATTCGCTGGTATATCTCTATTCTATAGGCCTGTCTATGTACTCAACAGACCTAAACATGATCGCTCTCGCTCTATCGAGTGCAAATGCTCTATCGAGTACAAATGCTCGCTCTATCGAGTACAAATGCGCGTGGCCAAACCGCAGGCTGTCTCTGCTCCTCTCGCTTGCGGTTGCCTGTAATTGCCAAAGGGTATTCCTGTCTACCTTCCTCTAGTGTGCAGGTAGTTTCCACGATAAAGAAAAGGGTTCGTCTGTAGTTGCGTAGTTTGGTACGATCACTCCCCAGCATGGCCTTTGCCCGTGCTGCTCTGCCTGACCCGCCACTGGTGCCAAATAACCCACAGTGTAACGCCAAGACCGAGGCCACACGCGCCCAGAGTCACCAGGTACGCGTCCCGGTAGCACTTGATGCCCTCTGTACAAGTCCTCCCGCCGTCGGGCTCGATGACTGAATGGGCGTCAAGGACTTTGCCGTAGTACAGGTTGAAGATGTTGCTGGAGAATACTGGAGACAAAGTCATAAGTCCCCAGTTCTGACTCAGACCGTGAATGCCGAAGGATTCGGCCACGATGGACGGGAACACGCCAAAAAGGAAGCCGTATCCAAGACCGCTCAAGCCGGATACGAAGCCCAAAAGATGCGGGCTCAGGATAGTCAGGGCGCATATCTGGGCCAATGAAAAGACGACCGAGGCAACAACCAGACACCATATGCGGCTGGCATGCAAGACCTTGACGAGTAAGTCGGAGCCTACACCACTGAGGAGCCGTCCAACAAAACTGCCAATTGATAGGATTGAGACATGGAGTTGCTGGTGAAGAATGATAGTCTTGTCGTCGATGGAGTCGTCGTAGTGCTTCCAGAGCGCTTTGGCGTTGTTTCCAATATTGCTTGAGACTTGATTAGCCACAATTTCGAGATCAACAGACTAGTATATTAGTATATTAATCAGGAATGTAGCTTACTTGATGGTCATAATCCCGATACCTGACAATATAGCCATGATGACGAATTGCTGCCAAAATTCCAGGGTTTTCACAAGGTTC
Source organism: Anthostomella pinea (assembly GCA_963556695.1). Taxonomy (NCBI): domain Eukaryota; kingdom Fungi; phylum Ascomycota; class Sordariomycetes; order Xylariales; family Xylariaceae; genus Anthostomella; species Anthostomella pinea. The sequence goes on along the minus strand of CAUWAG010000020.1, from coordinate 4,216,150 downwards.
ATAAACCCGCGGATGTCTACACGATGAGAGCGATCCATATCAACACTGCTCTGTACTAATATTTCACCTGGCAACGAAGAGGACGTGGTGGATTGGGATAGTAGTGAAGACCTCTCGTCTGCTTCATCCGGGACGCCTGAAGGCGCCGAGTCTGCAGCGAGCTCGACGTCAACCGCTCGGCTAGATCCGTTGAAGTGAGAGGAATCTCCGATCTCGGTTCTCTCATCTCCTTGGTCTGAGGCATCAAGGGTCATTCGGGTGCTGGTGGTGGTGCTACTGGGCGGCTTACCAGGTTCAGATGGGTTTCCACGCCCCGCGCGGGAAGCTTTGGATTCCTGCGACGTCGTCCGGTGCAACTCTTGGGAGTCGGTTATAGCTGGGTCGGCAGCAGGCACCGCTTGGTAGGGCGATGACGGAGGGAGCACACGCAAAAAGAAGAAACCAACGAGTGTCATGCCAGAGGTTCCACATGATAATAGCATGAGAAAGCTGCTTGGACTTCCAGGGAAGAAGATGGAGCCTATCAGAGAATAGAAGAAGGCGCTCAAGCCAAAGGCCGCAAGGGGAAAAGCGGTGGCTGTACCCCGATGGTGTGGCCAGTTCAGGGCCGAAGTCTTGATAGCGGCCGCGAAAGCCATGCAGCCTCCGAGGCCTGATAGGAACGAGACGAAGCACATCCAAGGAACTGAACCATGGCCGGCATCGTAGGCTTGATGTAAGGGGAAATAGCCGACCCCAAGCAGGACGGCTCCAACGATGACAGCAGGCCGTGGTCCATGACTGTCGACAAACTTGCCAATGAAGTAACCCATCAAGTACATTCCAAGGTTACCAGCGAGCCCGATGTATTCGCTCTCGGTGGCCGACAGCTGCAGCCTGTCGGCAAATTGGGGCGCCCATGCCGAGTATGCGTACTGTTGTGTTGGCTGTCAGCTGCAAGCAACCTTGGAATAGCTGGATCTGGCACTCACATTGGTGCCACAAGCCAGAGATATGATGGTGGCGGCAACGCTGGACACAATGCGAGCATTGCTGACCTGTGTTTCCCGAGTCATACTGACAGCTTGCGGCTTCGGCCCCGATCAAGATATCATGTCTTTCCTTGGTGTGTGGAGCGTGTCCTCGGGCGCAGAAGAGCTCAGAATATGGCAGATTCGAAATGTGTAAGTAAGATGCGGAATGCGATCGGAGTCGGCTGATAGGCGCACGAATGGTAGCTGTGATGTAGCTGTCGTGTCGGACAGATTGCCAGCTTCCGAGGCACGAGGTGTGCGACTGGCGACTGGCGCAGGGAATATGGTCTGGTCTGTAGTTCTTGAGCTGGTGGTAATGAAGGAGAGTGTAACGAGTACGAGTGGACAGAGAAAGAGAGAGATATGCTCTATCGGAAAGAGTATGTTATCGCAGTTCAGAAAACAGTAACGAAGGAGTGAGGTCCAAAGGGATGCCGATGCTTATCACAATCACTGATCAGCATCTCGGATGCGATTACCATTGCTTCACTCCCAGCTTTATCAATGCCCAATGCCGCTGCCGCCCTGCCAATTCTGCCAATCCTGCCGCGTGTTCAGGGCAAGAAGCGGGCGGACTATTCTCTTTCAGGGCAAGCGCCGGTCGGTGGGAGTGTCAAGTGTGCCTGGCAGCGTGGCAGCCGCTCCGACAGTGGAGGCTGCGCTCGGTTAAATACATATGTGTATATGCTTATATGCAACTTGCACTATGTGGTAACAGCGATAGGTAACAAATGAACAGGAATAATGAACAGGAATAGTGAACAGTCCAACATCAGGAGTGAAGCAATGCCAGCTTCAAGATGACTAGAATAGCACGTGGACAGGTGCTTTTTCTTATTAAGTGATGTCCTAATGTTCCCAAATTGTTAAATAAGCTTCACGCTTTCACAACGCCAAGACATGGAACCTAAAGTGGCAGAGTGGAATGCGACGACGTACAGTAATACATGGTCCGTGCCCACCTTTTGTCGGTGTCGGTGTCGCCGTCGCAACTGTAGCCGCAGCCGCGGATGCAACAACTCCCAACTATCAATCCTCCCCATTCGAGCATCCGAGCACCTGTCTCATCCCCTTATACGACTCGAGACAACACAATATCCCAATCGTCTATCACGCCAGACACCATGGGTGCTCTTCTGTCTATTCCGATGCTGGCCCTGCCCGGCGCAGGCGCTGTACGTTGGAACCCTGATGGCCACGCATCTCCCCTACCAAGTACTAACTAATGAGCCAAACAGGTCATGTCTATGGCTGCGAGCTGCTGTGGTGCTGCCACCTGCTCTATGGTATGCAGTGCCTGCGGCAAGTGTGGAAACAGGTAAATATCTCTATTCATATACCTCTACCAATGCTGGCAATGTACGAGTAGCTGATCTATTCAACCCAGTGTCGCAACCCGTGTCGCCTACGCCCTCCTCCTTCTCGTCAACTCCATACTATCCTGGATCATGCTCACGCCATGGGCCATCGAAAAGCTACAACATCTGATGCTGGACTATGTCAAGATCGACTGCCCGAACGGCCAATGCTACGGATGGCTGGCGGTTCACCGTATCAACTTTGCCCTCGGCCTGTTCCACTTGATCTTCGCCGGCCTGCTCTTCGGTGTCAACAACTCCAAGAACCCGCGCGCCGCTCTTCAGAATGGATACTGGGGCCCCAAGGTCATCGCCTGGATCGCCTTCATCGTCATGTCCTTCCTCATTCCCGATGCCTTCTTCCAGGTCTGGGGTAATTACATCGCTTTCATCGGCGGCATGCTCTTCCTGGTTCTAGGTCTTATCCTTCTGGTCGATCTCGCACATACATGGGCCGAATACTGCCTCGAGCAGATCGAAAACACCGACTCCAAGGTCTGGAGGGGTGTCCTCATCGGTTCAACCTTGGGCATGTACCTGGCTTCGTTGGCAATGACCATCATCCAGTACATCTTCTTCGCCAAGAGTAGCTGCTCCATGAACCAGGCCGCCATCACCATTAACCTACTGTTCTGGCTTGCCATCTCCTTCATCTCCGTTCATCCTACCATCCAGGAATACAACCCGAAAGCCGGTTTGGCGCAGGGTGCCATTGTTGCCGTTTACTGCACATACCTCACCATGTCAGCTGTCTCCATGGAGCCAGACGACAAGCAATGCAACCCTCTCATCCGTGCTCAGGGCACGCGGACAACCTCTGTTGTCATTGGTGCCATCGTCACGATGCTGACAGTTGCCTACACGACCACGCGAGCCGCCACCCAGAGTCTTGGTCTTGGCAAGAACAGGGGCGGTATCAAGCTCCTCGACGACGATGAGCACGACCTCGTGACCCAGCAGCCCGGACGTCGCGAGATGCGGGCTGAAGTCCTACGCCGAGCCGTCGAGGAAGGAAGTCTGCCCGCAGACGCCCTGCTGTCCGATGACGAGGACGAGGAGAGCGGCGGCAACACGCCCCACGACGACGAGCGCAGCAGCACACAGTACGATTACTCCGTATTCCACATCATCTTCTTCCTTGCCACTTGCTGGGTGGGAACGCTCCTCACGCAAACGGCGGAGGGCGACGAGATGAAGTTCGACGGCGACTTCGCAACGGTTGGACGGACCTACTGGGCCAGTTGGGTCAAGATCGTCAGTGCCTGGATCTGTTACAGCATGTACATCTGGACTCTGGTGGCCCCTGTCGTCCTGCCGGAACGGTTCGACTTCGACTGAGGGTAATCAAACACTGCGGTTTTCTGGAGTTGCGGATATACCTGGGTAGCATCATTTTGGAAGGCCGGGAGGGGATATATAGCATAGCATAACACAACTCTGGTGTTTGTTCTCAACACTGTCCAAATTCACTAGTATTGTATAGTCGTGGTAATACCAGTTGGTTCGAGAAGAGCATGCGTGATTGAATGGAGTGGTGACACTGCGAAACTTAGATGCTCAAGCTGCCTACGCCGATATCTGAAATGGTATGTCCCTTCTGCTGCATTGACTACTGTCGACCTTTTATCGCAAATCGTCCCTAACATGTGCATCTCGCAGGAGGGAAGTTATCAGTGCTTCCTTCTCTCATCACAGAAATTCTCAGCCTGATAATGTACGTGGTTTGATCTGGCAATGTATGTGACGATTAGAGCCGGAAGGGCATAAGTCGACTAGATCTACCCAGCGGAGAGCCAAATGCCGTCAAGTATTCGTAGTTGGCCGTTTCACACAACAATTTTTCCTTACACTGAAGCGCCACTGAGCGGCACCCCTGACTCGATAGCATTGCTATCGAAGGGCAGACAAGCATGTCGTTCATTCAGCATATTTGGGCATATATTTAAGGCAATCTTCCCGGCTCAAGATTACAGCTCGATGCGCCGAATTGTTGATTCATATTGAGTTAATATTCAGGGAGCACGTATCACAACCACAGGGCTGTATACTGTAAGCGCGTCCAGCACGGCTGGGAAAGGGGCAACTGGCAAACCAAGGCACACCGTCAAGCCCGGCACGATGACTACCTTCCAACTCGCGGATCTACTGATTCTAGTTGATGTCATTCGTCATTTGGTCCGACTTGCCACCAGGGATCAGTCATTGTCGCATTCCTCTCTGGGTGGGACGGTTGCCGTAGGAGCTTCTAACCTACGTAGGCCGTACCTTCTCTTGGATGACACAAGATGCATGTCGTCTAGACAGGTCAAGTAGTAGCAGTACCCAGTTCAACACTGGCATTAGATTGATAGAATTTCGTGAGATTATGACATCTAACAATTCGCTATCGGCGATGCCCGTCTTTGCCACATCTGTCTAATCTACCAACCCGTGGCGAGATATCCTGACATCCAGCTCACGTCAGACACAACATGTGAAGGCATGGGGAACGTGAACGACGTTGCCCAAGTGTAACTCCCCGTGGCAAACGGCCGGAACACGGGGACCGTTGGGTATCATGGGGATGGTCGCCGGCTTGGCTGTCTTGTACCCCTATCACGCCTTAGCTTCGAGCGTGGTCAATGCTGTACATACATGCGCACATATGTACATACACACGTGCCTGTTTTGTGCACTAAGAAGCACGACTGTGACAACGCCCATAAACGGCCTCATGCAGCGTCACCACTGCATAAGGAGTCACGGGGTCAGCTCGGTGTCTTTCGCTTAGATCCTGCTTGCTCCCGGCTTCGTGATCAATAATCACTGCTGTGCCACTCGGGCATAGTGGTCGTCTGTGGCATGGTTCAGCCCTCTCGAGCCCCGGTTTGTGTTTGTATGTCGTGTGCATATGCATGACACAGTATACTCCCACTGGGCATCTGCCAGAGCCATGCTTTCGAGCCTCGACGTCGATCATCTCGGGGCCGCAGGGATGTGATCGAGTTGTTCGTACAAGGCTTCGGAGCTCAAGCCTGATACCATGAACCCCACGTAGTCTTAAGGACCTCTCGCCAGGCTTGGGAAAGGGGTCTGTATCGAAAATGGTGGCCGCCTCTTTTTCTCCCAAGACTCTCTCTTCATTGACCGATCCATGAGTGGACCACTCATAGAGCTCAAGCACCCCCCACGGAATGCTCATACTGAAGAAGAGAAGATAGCGGATGGACAGTACAAGTCAATGGTGTGTTCCACGGGGTCGCTGCGGGTAGCCTCTGTAAGCATCAAGCAGTTGTGAGGGGAAGGGGTCGCCCACAGCCAGGTCTTGTAGCGCCATAAGGATGATTTGAGTACACCTCTAGCAGGTTGCAGCCGATCAGGTAAACGGGCCGAGTCCTGAGAGTCAATGTTCTCGGGTAATTATGATGTAGCTTGGGGGCTTGCAGTATCCCCTGCCCTGTCTCTTGCGTGTTCTGACCTGTGGTGACTGGGTTCCATGACAACGCTCGGCCAGGAGGTATACAATAAGGTCAGCCCAACGATGGGCTAGCCCGTTTGAGATTTATGTGTATGACGCGGTGTGGCCCATCATGGATGTCAGTGTAGATCTCTTGCTGTGTCGTGAGTTGTCGTCATGTTGTCCTTGTTTGTTTCGAAGCCCGACTTTGGATAACAGGGCAGGACAATGCGTCCCCTCTTCGAGACTGCCGTGGGCTACGTCGGTGATTGGTCCGGTTTTTTGAGCTCCTGACACTCGTCCCATCCTCGAGGGTGTGGGTGGACGACATCCTCAGTTCGACTGTGCAGGAGTACAGATGCCGTATACCCGTACGGACATGGCGGTACCGATGCTAGTGATGTTCAGTGTTGATTGAAGCCGAGACGATTCTTGAGAGTCAGACTCTTACTCACAGCCCGCTTCGTGGCTAGCAGCTTCATATATATAGAGACAAGTTATCATAGGCAATGCTGCCATATGACCTGTCATTGTTTTTTCTGCAAAGAACCCGTGCTCTGCATCCGTGAAGCTGATGTCGCTCGTGTAGACCAGGTATCCTCTCAGATAGCCTACCTCCCGTGACTTGTCACAAACCCAAGAGGTATGCGTGCGTATCTCTCTGCGAGCAGACCAAGAAGGCGAAGGCCACATGAAGGCAATACCCGACAGCAAATCAAATGCCGCCAAGGAGAAGCGCTAGGCAAGCGGCAGATAGCCTTGAAAGGTCGCGCATGGTTGAGTCCAGATTCCACCCCATGCCTTCGACGAATTGATCACCCCCGGATTGTTTGCTATCAACTGCATCCTGAAGGGCAGAGGCCGCAAAACCAATCCGGGGTAGGGAACCATCGATGCTTGCCAATCATTCGAGTACCATGCGTCTCTCACCGCCTCTTCTCTTCGCTTATCTCGTCGCTTTTTCGATAGATGTAGGCTGACGATGGGCTCTCACACCGGCCTTCTTGGAGGTCGCCGATCAAGACTGCCAAAGGATTGAATCAAGCTTATTTCATCTCCGATGACTGCCTAGAGACGGGTAGTTGCTGCATTCTTGCATGGAAGGCGACTGCATCACGGGGCTGGGAGGGGGGCACAACCCCAGATGTGAGAGAAATCTCCGATGTCAAGAAGAGACATGACTCTCTGCTTGACGAGTACCCAATAGCGACGCGCATATGATAAGAAGATGTCTGCGTCGACGACAAGTCCAAGACATCAAAGGGTTCAACATCAACGATTCCACGGCTAGATGCAGAAAACACTCAAGGTCAGGGACTCATTCGCGCTGTGTGTGTAACCTCGACTGGAAGACTCAGCTGATCAGTGCGGAGAAGCCCTCTCCTCGCCAAAGATTTCTCATCTATTGACACCGGTCTCATTTAAACGGCGTCTTCCTCCTCTTGTGCATTCTTCACCGGTCGGCGCATGCCAGCAGCAAATCCAAAACCATCAGTCGCAAGATGAAGGAAGATGTGTGGCATGGCGTGCGCGCAAACAACGCAGAGTGCGGGGTTCCAAATTCCGAAATATGTGAAGGGCGCGTGAGGAAAGAAGTCTACTCAAGAGAAGCCGCTGGCGTGCGTGAAGACAAGCTCGCTCAGCGACCTGCCATCTCCCGCCGATTTCCTTCTGAGAGCTGATTGGAGCACTTGTCCAGCCAGACTTAAATCCGGAAGAGGTAGGGTAAGGCGATTGCTCAAAAGCCTATGTCAGTCTCAAGTAACGCAGGCTAGGGGCTAGCTTGTGCGAGAAGGGCAGCGCATAGATTGTGTCCTCCCCGTTGGTGGCGGATCTATTGTCATCCCAAGCACAACATCGCATCTCAAGTGTACTACTGGAGATGATGTGTGAGCTTCGAGTGTTCCCTTTAAGCCCCTGTCGGAAAAAGCCAATGGAAATCAATCTTGCTTGGCATCAAAGCTGCCATGAGCCTATTTTTCATTGCATTCCATGCGTGGCTAGAAGTGACGTTTATCGAACAACCAAGAACCATGGCGATAGGTACACAGCCAGTTCGTCAATATAAAAGGGTGGACTCTGGCACGTTCAAGGTAACGAGGGATGCCCCGTAGGCTCCATCAAGTGTGTTTTGTTTTATTTTTGAAAAAAAGTTCCATTCCAACTCCAACTCCATCTCCATCATCATCGGATTCTGTGTCTGGACGAGGTCTTTCTTTTAGACGCAATCTCGGCAAAATGCCACACAGCGTGCGCAATGCGCACAAGGCGACCAAAAGGTTCGTCGACGAGTGACCGCGTGTCGAAAGTGCAACCTACTAAGACGACGTCTATAGTGGTACGCAAAGGCGCGAGGAGAATGTTGCCGTGCAAACCCCCGCCGAGTACGACAGAGCTGCCACCGGACAGACCATGCTGAATCGTTGGGCCACTACGACTTCTCACAAGGAGCTGTCCATTTCCGAGGTCCTTCAACAGCCCCAGCAGCCAAAGGGCAGGTAAGCGACACCTTCGTCGTTTGTGCGGTTTCAAGACTGAACGTGGTGGCCAGATCTTCCACCAAGAAGTGATTCGACTATCTGAGCCGAATATTGTATATGTCTATCAAGGGGCAGAGCACCCTCAACCACGTGGAGGCATTTTGATTCCTTGACTCGACACGGTACCTTTAGCGTTGGTCGAATGTATGAAATCTCCCCACCACTATATCGTTCAATGTCGATCGTTTTCAGTGCCCTGCAGTCAGATGCCTATTTGCAGGGAAATAGGCACTCCGCCAGATATCTGGCTTGCATGTCGAATCCCATTAGGCATCACTGCTCGCTGGTGCAGTACCAAGCTGCGCCGCCGGTCCTGCAGCATGGAAGCCGTCCAGCGTGATAGTCACAGCACCGGCTTGTACGAGCTGTTATATATCAGTATGGTGATACGGCATGTTAGGTCTTTGCAACGACTCACCGAGCGAGAGAGATCGTCAATCAGATCATTGACATCTTCAATACCGACACAAAGTCTAATGATGTCCTCGGGCATTTGCCGTTCCTTTCTTGTCTTTGCGTCTATGCTGGCATGACTCATCCGGCACGGCATGCTGATCAAGCTGTTGACACAACCAAAGCTGACGCTAATCCCGTATAACTTTGCTGCCTCAACGATTCTTTCAGACAATGCCACATCAGCAGTCTCGAATGATAGAACAGCACCAGCACCCCTCGCCATTGACCAGTGGAGATCGTACTGCGGGTGAGACTTGAGGCCGGGGTAACGTACGCGGAAGCCGTGGGTCTCGAGGAACTCAGCAATCATCTGGGCGTTTGCTTGCTGCTTCTCCATACGGATCGCCAATGTCTTTACTCCTCTCATCAGAAGGAATGCATCGTTAGGAGAAAGGCCGCAGCCTGTCGAGTTGATAGTAAAGTACATCTTATCACCAATGGCCGGGTCGTTGCAGGCAATGATTCCGGCCATGATATCGTGATGACCAGATAGGTACTTGGTTCCCGACTCGTAGACGATGTCTGCGCCTAGCTCCAGGGGGTTGCAAAGCATAGGAGACAACATGGTGTTGTCGACAATGACGAGGGCCTTGGGGTTGGCGTCGTGGACTGATTTGGCAATTCCTGGTATGTCCACAATCTTGATTAGGGGGTTCGTCGGGGTCTCCAAAAGCACCATGGCAGTCTTGTCTGAGACAACCTCCCGTACCCTTTCGACCTCTGTGGTGTCCACATGATGCACAACTATGCCCTGGTTCGACGACAGATATGTAAGTAGCCGGTTGGTGCCACCGTAGAGGTCATCGCCAGTGATGACCTCATCCCCAGGCCTGAGTAGCCTAGTGATGACGTCTAGGGCACCCATTCCAGATCCCACAGCTAAGGCGCGGGTGGCATTCATGATCTTGGCCATGTGCCGCTCCAGGTGTGTCCGAGTCGGGTTGCCTGATCGTGTGTAGTCGTACTCATTTCCACCACTCGCAGACGTCTGCTTGAAGGTGGCGGATTGGTAGATGGGGATGCTCGAGGCGCCATATTGGTCTTTGGATTCGGTGTAGACGAGTTCAGTGGCAAGGGCATAACGTCTGTGGCCGTTCGACGGACTTGAGGGGGCGGGGGACGGAGGCAAGTTGTGGCCTTCAAGGTCTACTTTGGAGAAAGCCTTGTTGATAGGCTTGGTCGCATCGTCACCTCCGGAGGAAGAGCCATTAGCGGGCGGTGTAGACATTGTAGGCTTGACGGGCTCGTCGAGTCCGAGGGCAATGGAGAGAGTATGGGTGGTGGTGAGTCAGTAGTTAGAGACCAGAGAGAGGAATCGCTGGGAAGCCTGGGATTGGTTGCTCTGTCCAGACAATGATAGAAACCAGGAATTGCCCTGCAGTGTCGTATGAATGCCCGTGAAATGTGAAATCCGCACGGCAATTGGACGAGTCAACAGAGCAGAAAAGATGAAGTCTGGATTAGAAATTACCGATAGCCTGTCACGGCTGTAGAAAAACGTGGCGGGGTGCAGTGCAGGGCCCCCAAAACCCCTTGCAGCCTCCGGTTATCGGTAGCAGAAATCCGGGGAAGCACCATTCAGGATGACGTGATTTTGGCCGGGTCTTAGGTGGACAAAGCGCCTTGGCCCTTGACCTTGGGAGGTACCTAAAAAGGGGGCTCTATGCAGGTGCTTGCAGCTGTTATTCACCTTCATGTCAGCTTATCTGATCTACACGTAAATTTGCAATGTTGAATTGTTCTCATGAGTCACCTCTGGCCATCTTTGGAACCCTGTGAATTGTTGTGATGCAAGACTCATCGATACACACAAGCCGCAGTGATACGCTGGACAAGCCAGTTGGATGCATGTGGTTCGTGTAGATAGTATCATACAGAGATATTTCCAGACCGCACATATGTGCTGAACGTATGGCCATGACGATATAGGTAGTAAGTGGCTTTCACGCCCTGCATGATATCCCAATGATATCCCAGTAACACCTGGATCCCCTCCGCCTTGAGCTCTATGTCCTATGTATACATCGTTGTCTAGATCATGCTGCTTGTTCATCATCCTTCACACCTGCAGCTGAAGTCTCAGCAGCAAACTCCTCATCATCAATGTCTTCGTACTCATCACTGGAGGACTTTGCCCGTGCATGATTGTCCATTAGGATCTGCCCAGCACCTTTCCGCCCGAAGAAGTCTTCCGTTCGCATGCCTCGTACCATACTAGGGTCGATACTTGACATAGAACTCCCCCTGGCTTTGTGTTCACGGATGAACTCGCGAACCGGCACCATGGCGGCATCGCGGCAGGCTTCTTTGATGTCGCTTCCTGACATGCCAGCTGTGACTCTGGCAACATAGTCGATGTTGAACTTGTTCGGGTCGGTTTTGGTGTCCTTCAGGATGAGCTGAAGTATACGTAACCGCTGGCTTTTATCTGGTAATGATACAGGGAACTTCTTCGGCATTCGGCGTAGAATCGCTTCATCAATGTCGTTGATACGATTAGTCGCTCCGAGAACCATGATACGCGCAGGTAAGCCATGCATATTAGCTGAAGTGAGGCCATCCCAGAGCGTCATGAACCTACACACCATCAGTACTGACATGATAAAGGGGCAAACGGAAACTTACTCGGCCTTGACCATACCGCTTGCCTCGTGCTCGCCGCTCCGTCTGGTTCCCAGCACTGCATCAATCTCATCTATGAAGATAATAGCAGGTTGCAGCTTCCGAGCCAAGGAAAACACTGCTCGGACCAGTTTGTTGGAGTCTCCATACCACTTTTCAGTCAACGTCGAGATGTGTAAGTTGATGAAAGATGCGCCGCTCTCGTGTGCAACCGCTTTGGCCAACATCGTCTTGCCGCATCCAGGAGGACCGTAGAGTAATACACCGGATGGTGCGGCTAACAGAGGTGCCGCATGGGAGTACAAATGTGGCATCGTCAAAGGGTATATCACCGACTCCTTCACTTCTTCTATTATGTCCTCTAAGCCACCAATATCTGCCACCAGGTCAGTTCTGAAGACGGGAAACAAGGTCTTAAAGGTTCTCACCATCAAATCCGACTGGTATGTCTTCCGGAGCAACAACTTCTAGCGCAACTAGGTTCTCGTACTCGTTCAGGACCAGATCTTCGATCCGTGGGCCCCTTTGTTCGCCAGTCGCCGCGTCCTCCTCGTCGCCTTCGTCATAATATCTTGCTTTTCGCAACCTCGAAAGATTTGCTTTGGCTTTGATTCGGGCCTGCTCGTGCTTCTCCTTATCTGGGTCGGCAAGGGTACTTTGGAGGGTGGATAGGACGTTCTTTGTCAGAAACCATGCTGCGCCGGCCTGTATACAGCGTTAGAACTGGTAGTATTTCGGTTCTTATGCAGAGAGCTCACCGTGCCTATGATCAGCAGAACGTCCCATATGTAATCAGCGCCCGTCCGTCTGCGGTCGACCATGGCGAGGGACTTCTGCAGCCCACTGAGAAGCATTTGCAACTCCTCGGGGGCACAGAGGTAGGTAACACGGAGAGGATTCCAGCTTCTAGCACCTTGTCCATGCGCTGCAAAGACCTGTAGAAGAAGGATTGCAGTCCGCGATTTGATGTGGAAGTCGAAGCTTCAATGTTCGCCGTACCTGCGAATAATAAGAGGTCGCCTCCCGACTGTATCAATCAATCTGACTTCAATGGGCTGGACATGGAGCGCCACATCAGTATGATTGCATAATGTGGCTTCATAGCGTTATGCACGCAGGTGGGGACAGCAATTAAGCTTGAGCTCGGCTTGCTCAGCGGACCCACCCTATGCCACCCTCCACCATCCATGCTGCCGACCTTTTGTTTACTTCAGTTGGAACCCCCCATCGCGACGCGACCTTGCGCATCCCCACCATTCTTACCAGGATTCGATGGGCTCCTTTGCCCGTTCCCAATCGTGAGCACAACGCGGCTACCACCCACCGAGCCCATCTGGCTGTAAGACCGACAAACCTACTACCGATAATTAGTCCGCCCGTTCATCGTTCAATGTCAAAAGGAAGATTCACCACGCTCCTTGGATTTGGGGATTCGGAGGACGACGAGGTGGACGTGCTGGTAGGAACATCTTCGACTGCAACAAAGCGCCCAAACACAATGGCTCCTGCAAAGAAACGCGCAGCAGCCGCAAACCGAGCCAGCAAACCAGCCGAGACCACGACGCGTCGCACGAGTGGGAGGACGACCACTGCTGCTGCTGCAAAAGCGACAAAAGCGAAAGCGCCCGCACGAAAAGCCTTGGCAGAGAAGACGAATAATATTCCAGAGACTACTGCGCAAGGAAAGGGAAGGGGAAGGAAGCGACCGGCTGCGGAAGAGCTAGAAACGCCAGATACCGAGGAGCAAGACGAGATCGTGTCCGATGCTGGCGCACAGCCGAAAGGTGCCCGGGGTCGCCCTAGGGCTACCAAGGCTCAGAAGGTCTCCGAGCCTGAAGATGAACCGACCGAGCTTGAGCCTGAACCAGTAGCACCACCGGCTGCTAAGAGAGGGCGGAAGCCAAAGACTAAGGTTGCATCGCCACCTGCAGAGAAGGAGATCCCCGAGACACACCAACCAGAGGACGAAATCCCAGAGACTCAGCCAACTGAGGAACTTGACCTGAGCATGGAGGAGGACGAGCTGGTGGATGAGTTGCCGCCTACATATAATCGCGGTGTATCATCTTTACAGCGCACCCGGCCGCCCGTTCCTTCCAGTGCAAGTCAAAGACCAATGCAAACCAAAGATTCCGATCTCCACGATCCCTCATTGAGAAGACGAATAGGGGACCTGACCAAGGAACACGAGAGCTTGAGGGCAAAGTATGCTCAGCTTCACGACATTGGGATCAACGAGGCCGAGCGGAACTATGATCGACTGAAGAAGCAAGGAGAAGAGAAGGCTAGCAGTAAGTTCTGAATCTTGAATAAATACAGGTCAATCAGTAACTAACACACACATTAGCTGGTAATCAGCTCATCGCCACCCTCAAGGCGCAACTATCCACGCAGACAGAGCTGGCTAAGGAATCCCAACAACTGAGACAACAGCTCGAAGCCAGCCAAAGCAAGGTCGAAGAGTTGCAGAGCAAGATCAGTGACCTGAACGGCTCATTGACCGAAGCCAAGGCGGAAACCAAGACGTTGTCGACAAAGCTAGGAGCTGCTCGAACAGCCGCCAGCACAAGCGCAAAGGTTCCAGGCAGTGCGATCAAAGGCGCCAATGCCAATGGTCGCCTGGTGGCCGCCAATGCAGAGGCGGCTGCTCAGCTAGCGCTGACGAAAGAGAACCTGTACGGAGACTTGACCGGGCTGCTGATCTGTGGCGTCAAGCGTGAGCACAACGAAGATGTTTTCGACTGCGTTCAGACGGGCAGGAACACGAGTAAGCTCACACGCAATACGAAAGAACCCATGCCCATAGCTGACCATGCTTTAGCTCTCCATTTCAAACTTGCAATCGGAGTAGACGGTTCATCTGAGAAGCACGATGATGCGCAGTTCATGTACATCCCACAACTTGATCCGAAAAACGACCAAGATCTGATCGACATGCTGCCGGACTATCTTGTCGAGGAGATAACTTTCCCCCGACTACATGCTGCAAAGTTCTACCAAAGAGTCATGAAGACTCTGACAGAACGTCCCGAGTGATACGGTCGAGTTGGAGACAAAGTTGCGCATTGTCGTTTATATGATACCCCGGTATGTGTATTGCGCGGAGTTGGAAAAGATTCAGGAAGTGTCGGGATGTACTGGTTTGTCGACATTGTATATATTGAACTCCCTCAGGGGCAGGTCATGCGCAGCTGGCCCACTCTGTCTATGACGAGAACGGAGTGCACTGACGGAGGACTGTATCCTTGTAACAAACACGGATATGATGCTGTTGTGCCGAAAACAACGGTTCATTGGACCTCGATGTCTGGTTACATGCTATGTGTATGGGTCAATAGGGGTGGTCTAGCGCTGCCATAACCCATTATATTACTGCGAATATTCAAAAGGCATAGTAGCCTAATGCTCAGCAACTTGTTCATGCATATCCTATAGCGAGTAAGGCTTCGACGTTGAGTTATCCTCGAACTGCCTTTACCTGACTTTAATAGAAAAGGGGCTACGGGCCAATGTCGCGCTCGGCTTCAATTGAGGCTCCGTAATTGGAAGTCACCAGCTGGACCGACCCCGCGCACTGCACTAAGACCGTAACTTCAAGTAAGACTTGATCCCTGTAAGCCAAGACGCGTTTTGACTTTTTCGAGAAGACACCTTGACGGCCACTCTGTACATAATGGGCAATTATAATGCGGCCCAGGCCATGATCACCATTCCCACACGTCGCATACTGCTCTCGTTCCAAGTCGCGATATAAAGGTTTCGATGGCTTCCACGTCAGCTGGCCCCCTCTTCTGAATGCAAACTGTTCGCTCCTTGTACGACTATTTTGGCTGTGACGGACCTCACTTTGGACCGATGAAGCCGGTACCTCCGACCACCTCTCGCAATTCCACTCGCTCCTCTTCGACCAGTTCTCGCAACCCGCAACCATGGCGGGTGTCGGCCGGGTCAAGTTCTTGGCTATAGCCATGGTCTTCCACTTGATTTACATATACTCCATCTTCGACATCTACTTCGTCAGCCCCATCGTTAGTGGGATGCGCCTCTTCCAGCCGGATAGGCCTGCGGGAGTGAAGGCGCCCGCGGATCGCCTCGTTCTGTTCGTCGGTAAGTTTCGCGCCCCCAGGCTTCAAGACGTAGCAGCTAATCTCATGCTCTTCAGGTGACGGACTACGCGCCGACAAGTCTTTCCAGACTTTCCCTGAACCGTACCCGAAGACCGACGAAGACCTGACGCCACGCCATCTTGCGCCCTACTTGCGCTCTCGTGTACTCGAACATGGCACTTTCGGCGTGTCCCACACCAGGGTGCCTACCGAGTCTCGCCCCGGCCATGTTGCGCTGATAGCAGGGCTATACGAGGACGTTTCGGCTGTCGCGACAGGCTGGAAATTGAACCCTGTCAATTTCGACAGTGTTTTCAACAGAAGTAGACATACCTGGAGCTGGGGCAGCCCTGATATTCTTCCCATGTTCGAGCATGGTGCAACTCCGGGTACGATCGACGCATACTGTTACGATGCCGACTTTGAAGACTTCTCCCTAGATGCCTTCCATCTGGATCTCTGGGTCTTTGACCATGTGAAAGAAATGTTTGCTGCCGCCGAGAACAATAAGACATTGAACGACGCTCTGAGACAGGATAAGATTGTGTTCTTCCTCCATCTACTTGGACTCGACACTGCTGGGCATGGATTCCGACCATATTCGAAAGAGTACTTGAATAACATCAAAGTCGTTGACGATGGGGTCAGAGAGATTACCGATTTGATACAGAAATTCTATGCCGATGACAGGACAGCTTTTGTTTTCACTGCGGATCATGGCATGAGTGACTGGGGAAGCCATGGAGATGGGCATCCAGACAATACGAGGACACCGCTAATAGCCTGGGGTTCTGGGGTTGCGAAACCCGTAGTGCACCCAGACGCGGTAGCGCCCGGCCACGACCATTACTCTTCGGATTGGGATCTCGACCAAGTTCAAAGACACGATGTGCAACAAGCCGATGTCGCCGCACTCATGGCTTACTTGTTGGGTGTCGAATTTCCAGCCAATTCCGTTGGCGAACTTCCGCTATCATATCTGTCCGCGGATATCAAAGAAAAAGCCAAGGCATCTATGCTAAATGCCCAAGAGATACTGGAGATGTATCGGGTAAAGGAAATAAGTAAGAAGAAAGGAGAACTGAGATATCAGCCTTACAAACCACTGAGCGAAAACAACGGCGTCCTCGCGGAGAACCGACTTTCTTCAATCAAGGATCTGATCGACAGTGGGAATTTTGAGGAGGCCATTGAAGAATCTGCGGCGCTCATGAGGATCGGTTTAGAGGGGATGCGCTACCTTCAGACCTACGACTGGCTCTTCTTAAGGGCTCTCATCACGATCGGGTATCTCGGGTGGATTGCCTTTGCTCTTACAACCGTGATTGACCTGCACGTTGTACAAGGCACAGCACAGCCATCCCGATCGATACCCGGTGTCGTTTTCTTTTCCTCTGCTCTTGCCGTACTATATGCATCTTTCATCATATCTCACTCTCCCCTTACCTATTACGCCTATGCATTCTTCCCAGTCGTCTTCTGGGAGGAGGTGTTTGCTCGCAGAGAGAGCTTAATCAAAGGAAGGCAGGTGTTGTTCGGACACATTAAAACAGGGACCAATATCTTGTCGCTTGGTCTAAGTGTCATTATATATGTTGGCATCATCAACTCACTGGTGGGTTTCTCCACGAATGGTCTGCGAGTAGACCGTGAGCTAATGCAAGACAGGCACTTGGATATATCTATCGCGAGATCCTGACTGTCTTGTTCATCATTGGGGCATTCTTCCCGTTGGCACTCGGCACATCTTTCCTTCAGAAGCATGTTGTCCTTGCGGCCACTTGGCTTGCGTCGTGTTTCATGATGAGTACTTTCACCTTATTACCAGCCAACAAGGTTGAGAACATACCATTGATGTAAGCCATAATGGCCCTTGTTAGGCAAAGGACCTGCTAATTGGTCAACAGTATGCTCGGCGGTACGCTCATGGTGACTGTCAGCCTCCTTTACCTTATCTTTGAGGAGAAACTACTCACCGACTTCTCCGGCTCAACAAAACCACGTCCACCTCGGAAAAACAACCAGATTTCGAGGGCGTTGATTGGCGTCCAAGTAAGTTGAAAGACCTTCTAATCAGGTTATCTCTCTCTCTAACGTCTGTCCAGATCGGGCTTATCATTCTTGCGATGCTTGTTACACGCTCCAGCGCGTTGTCGTTGCAAGCAAAACTTGGCCTACCACGCGGTAACCAGGTTGTTGGATGGCTAGTCATGGTTGTGTCATTACTGATGCCGCTCGCCCATCGATTTCAACCGAACAACCACTATCTCCAGAGGCTTCTGGTGATCTTCTTGACCTTCGCGCCAACTTTCGTCATTCTCACTATATCTTACGAAGGTCTCTTCTACTTGACTTTCTGTCTAACACTCGTCACATGGGTCCGACTGGAGCACCACGGGTACGTGTACTCACAGGAGGCTGCGGAGAAGCCTAATCAACCGGACTCCATTGCGGAGACAGCTGTCGAGGTGGTGACCTCGCAGTTTCGCCCGCTGGGTCTCTCAGACGCGCGCGTGGCCCTGTTCTTCTTCGTGCTCCTCCAATCCGCGTTCTTCAGCACGGGCAACATCGCGTCGATCTCGGCATTCAGCCTGGAGAGCGTGATGCGGCTCATGCCGATCTTCGACCCCTTCTCGCAGGGCGCGCTCCTGCTAATAAAACTGATGATCCCGTTTGCGCTCATCTCGGCCAACCTGGGGATCCTGAACCGGCGCATCGGCGTGGCGCCGTCGGCGCTGTTCATGGTGGCCATGGCCATGAGCGACATCCTGACGCTGTACTTCTTCTGGGTCGTCAAGGACGAGGGGTCGTGGCTGGAGATAGGATCGACCATCACGCACTTCGCCATCGCCAGCATGCTGTGCGTCTTCGTGGCGGCGCTGGAGGGCGTGAGTGGTTTGTTTATTGGTGGTGTGGAGGTGGACGGCTCTCCTGAGAAGACGGCCAAGGGCAAGGCTGAGGTTGAGGGGGGCCGGAAGACGAATGGAGCGGCGCCGTTGGAGGCTCCGGCTGGGGAGGTTAATGGTGAGACGAAGAGGGAGGAGCCGGTGCCTGATATTGGCGGGCAGTAGGCGTGCAGTAGAACCTCTGAGGATTGGAAAAATAGATTTGATATGCGACAGCATCTATGTGTGTCTATGTTTGGAATTGCTCCAGCTGGCAGCAACCTTGGAAGAGCATTGAGCCAGGTCACCTACGCCTCACATCCCCGTACGCGACTCTGACCATCGCCCAGTGGAAGTCAATCCGATTTTTTGTCCTCACTTTATAAGAATCGATAGCCTGGACATGTCTATTGGAATATCAGTGTCCATAACCACACGTTGCATACGACTGTTCGCACTTGCTGTAGACACGGCTATCTGTTATACACTATGCATGTCCAATATCACATCTGCGCGACATTCTTGCGTTTTTGGTACAGCTGCTGCGTAGCCACTTTGCCCCCTTTCCCTCCTCCCAATTATTGACTCCATCTGCCTCTCTCCTTACCCGGCAGAACGTCGCATCTACCAGCTTAATCCAAGTGGCATGCCGATCCCGGAATGACTGCGTCCATAGTCTCGGGGTGCGGTGATGCTATATTACACACTAATGCTGGCAGGAAATGCGCCGTAGGTTTCTCCCGCACCAGATGCGGTATCCCCGTCGCGTGCACGCCCTTGGACGTCTCGCTGTTTGATAGAGTTATGAGACTGAGGCCAGCGTGCCAACCAACGGGGCTCCCTTTGAAGACATTGTTCGACTGAGGGAAGAGGCTCTTTGCGCACCGGCCTGGCTTCGGGGCTTGAGATGATGGTGGTGGTGGTGGTGGTGGAGAATCGCCTGGCATGGACTCATGGAGTGTTCAGCGGAAATGTGTCTGAGCATCGTCTAGATAGATACCTTGGGTACCTAACGTAAGGAGTACACACGAAGGGGACGCAGTGTAGTTGGCTATATAAGTGTCATTCGAACGGGAGGCAAGGAGGATGGGGAACAGTGTCCTCGGGATGACGTTGCCGTACTACGTACCTATCGTGAAGTTCCTACTTTGTGTACGGACCACTGTACTCTTTTCGACATTGACGACAGTCTCGGGAACCTAACACATCTGTGTCCAGTCTGCGTGTATCAAATTTCATATCGAGATGTGCACCTAGCTGTAGTGTCAATATGGGGTCTAAATTTATGGGCAAGGCTTTGCGCGCATGCCACTCGGCGTGTGACGCATCGGCCTGGGCCTGTGGACGCCATCCATGGTTAAGGTTTTGGTATATTGAGATAATTTGCGGCGTTTTATTTGGTCAGACTTAACGTATAACACGGGAGCTCTGCTGTTTATTGTCTTTAAGGGTATTTGGGTTTGGCTTTTCCCTTGTGGTCGAAGAGCTTGATGATAAAATAAATCGTCAATGTAATGGAGCGTACCGGCTGAGGTAGGAGCGTTCGGGATGCTTCGAAGG
This sequence comes from Anthostomella pinea, assembly GCA_963556695.1. Lineage (NCBI taxonomy): Eukaryota > Fungi > Ascomycota > Sordariomycetes > Xylariales > Xylariaceae > Anthostomella > Anthostomella pinea. The sequence continues at coordinate 4,196,174 of CAUWAG010000020.1, read as the reverse complement.
GAGGAGCGAACAGGAGGTGGCGCAATGCATGTGACTTGGCTCCCCTCTCCTCCTCTTTCCCGCCTCATTCTGATATTTCTGGCCATGAATAAACTCGTCCTTCTCTGGGTACCTACCTATCCTTTCGTCGGCATTGACATTCTTCACTATCATCAATTGAACCTAAGGCAACCTGGCCAGTCATTCTCGCGGTAGACGGCAGTCCTCTCCGTCGTACCATCCTCGGCACTGGTCTGCAGTGCATGCAACACCGACTTTCGAGCCGCCAAACTCTCATTTCGTGGGAGGGCTGCTGCACAATGGCTTCAGGCAAATGTATCCCATCGCCATGCATTCCTCAACTTACTGGTTCCCTAGGTAGAGATGCTGGGCATATGCGGAGACGTCGACTGTGCACAGGTAGGCCGACTTGCCAACTACCTATGTCCTCATCGCTGATCCGGGAATCGATATTTATCTAACCCACGACATCGATCTGGACGGGAGTACCAGAATCTTGCCGTTTGAAGCTTGGGAGGTGCCAAAAAGTTATGGGAAAGGCGCGATCCACGCTAATAGGTACCGATAATCTCGTTAATTTTCAACTAAGTCTTGGTGGCTCAGTTGGTTAGAGCGTTGGTCTCATATTCCTATGACTCGATTTAAAATCGGGACATCCAAAGGTCGAGAGTTCGAGTCTCTCCCAGGACATTAAATTTTGTATAATTACCATCTAAATCAGTTTGTGGTTCGAATTTCTCTTTTTTGCAGTTTTAAGGCCGATGGAAACTTGGGTTATTCGCCATGTGCTTTGAGGGACCTGAAAGTTTACCGCAGCCTAGGGTCGGGGTTTGCACGCGCTGCTATCCGCTTCGCTTTTTAACACGATTGATTTTAATATCAAGTTCAGAGGGTGCACCTGGTCCGAGCATCCTCTAAGGTTAGTTCTGTCGCGTGCCCACCTCTTTGGCTCTCACCTTGTCCGATGCAAGTGCTGGCGATGCACCTCGCAAATACTACGTGACGACGACAACACGCTCCCAAGACGTATGCGGCATTCTGGTCGTCAAGCCTATTTATTACACTGTCACGGATGTAGCCTCTGCTAGTAGCTGAGTATGCGAAGTGATTGTGATAGAGGGGTGGGTAGACCCCGGATTTTCGATTCAGGCACGGAGGGTAAGCCGAAAACAGCACCTCACCTGATAGGCCGTTTCCCGTCTCGGTGTCCCTCTTGGGCAGTCACACACAGACCCATCCCCTGAGTTCGACAGCTCTCTCATCAGAGTCATCAATCACATGCTTCCTTCCATATGGGCTCTGGGGAACCGGCAGAAGACTTGGCTCTGGTGAGGTCCGGTCCCCTGAAGGCATCACGGCCTCATTTGGCCTACGGCAGGAGTTGTACGCTGAATGACTCAACATTGACGGAAGATCAAATGACATTGCCCCTGAAACTTGAAAGGGCGGGCTGTCTAAACACATGGACACTCATCAGTGGCTAATGTAAGACTGCCCTATACGATATGATCCGTTCCACCGCTTTGCGACGCGAAGGTCTGCTGGAACTCTCTAGGACGGACGATGCTCCGAACGTCACCTTGTGATCTGCATACATACATGTATACTTCCTTCATACGACATTCATCGATGCTATTAAATACCCGCCTATTCCAACGATTCCTAGCGTTGCGGCGTCTGGAAGTCTAAAGTGCCGCGAGGCCCGCTTGCTACTGTTCGATATACCCGCCTACAGTACAACTGTACGTGCCTCATCGCATTCGAACCTCGCATTATTAGTATCATCCTGACAAGCCTGGGTTCCTGTTCCTCGGCTTGATAAAACCCCTTCAACTTCCAAACCTCCAGATGCGCAAGGGGAGAAGAGGCACAACTGACGTAGCTGTGCGCCCAGTCTGCCAGTCGAGTCGATGACCACGGAGTCTGGGAGTAGACGCGGGTACCGACGCTGCACTGTTAAGGTAATCTGGGGTAGTTATCTGGGTCCCGAGGTCCTGATAACAACGGCCGACCCTCCCGTCGGGCTTCTAGCAGCACTCACTCACCCACTCACTCGCATTGGAAGACTCGGACCCCGTCGCGTTCCAGTCTGCGCTTGAGGTCCTCGAGATGGATGTCGACATAAACACCAGCACCGGCACCGGCAACGACAGCAGCGAGCGAGCAGACCAGCAGCAGCAATCCCAATCACCATCACAGTCTTCTCCCCAAAACAATGGCCCGCCAGGAAGCGCCCAAAACCAGCCCAGCTTTCGAAGGTGTGCACACTCTCATCTACACCTACTGGTCTGCATTGCGACCAAAATGCTGACCAAGGTGAACAATCTCGTTTAGGCAGCGTGCATCGAGAGCATGTGAGGTACGTCTGTTGTTTTCAGATGACTCCCTGTTTTGATTCTCCTTGCTTTAACGTCCCGAGGCTCTGGCTGCCTTTATGTGCTGCAGACTGCATGTGAGGGGCGAGGCCAATTGTGCCGAGGCATCTCGAGAGCTGCTATCCATCGTCGTGCAGCTTCAACTGACCGCTCGCTTATCCACAGACCTGCCACGCCAGAAAGGTACGAAACGATCATCATTACCCTGCTCGGGTAACCTGTCGCGATGGTCACCTGGGATTCGATGTCCCTGCCAATTCTTCGCGCATCGTCTTGGTCATCGTCACAGGCAGACTTTTCTCACCAAGTAATAGGTACGATGCGACGCTGCGAGCCTCGGTGTTCCTTGCACCAACTGCGTCGCCTTTCAAATCGAATGCAAGATCCCGCAGCCTAAGAGGAAAAAACAGACAAATGCGACGAAAGACTCCGATAGGTGCGCCCAGCCTCTCCACCATTCCCTCTTGTCACCTTGCGACCCGAGACTGACTGTGGCTGTCAAGTGAGCGCGGAGACGCCGTCGAAGCCAACTCTCCCCAGCCTCTTCCCCAGCCTATGGCCGGCTCCTCCAACACATTCCCAGCGAGACCTGCCGTGTACCACTCCTCTGAAGGTGTGCCGACGACGACATTGACAGAGGCGCAAGCCAGGAAAGAGGAGGTCGACAATGATACCTACGTCAACCTGGTGATGAAGCCCAAATTCACAAGAGCTCCCATCACCGAGGCTGGCCGCGTAGCCTTCTTGGGCGAGTCGTCAAATCTCACCCTCCTAGTCCACGATCGCCAGGGTTCGTCGGATGTGGTGCACTATCCGCTTCCCGAGAATGTCCGGGGATCAAGAGCTAGGTTGACGGAGCTGGACAACATAGAGATCGATATTCTGCACCAACGGGGAGCGTTCCTGCTGCCACCTAGGCAGCTGTGCGACGAGCTTATCGAAGCCTACTTCAAATGGATTCACCCCATCGTGCCAGTCATAAACAAAATCAGCTTCATGAGACATTACCGGGACCCCAAGAACCCACCGTCGCTACTATTGTTACAGGCTGTCCTGCTTGCTGGCTCGCGAGTCTGTCACCACCCACAGCTCATGGACGCCAACGGATCCACCACGCCTGCTGCCTTGACCTTCTATAAGCGAGCGAAGGCTCTTTACGACGCCAACTACGAAGACGACCGCGTGACTATCGTTCAATCGTTGATACTCATGGGGTGGTATTGGGAGGGCCCCGAAGATGTCACCAAAAACGTCTTTTACTGGAGTCGTGTCGCACTTATCGTCGCCCAGGGATCTGGCATGCACCGGAGCGTGGAAGGCTCGCAATTAAGTGCAGCTGACAAGAGGTTATGGAAGCGCATCTGGTGGACGCTCTTCACCCGTGACCGGTCCGTTGCCGTCGCCCTAGGACGCCCATGTAATATCAACCTGGACGACTGTGACGTTGAGATGCTGACAGAGGATGACTTCGTCGAGGATGAGCCGGACAACGCAAGTGGCTTCGGACCTGACCCCATCCATGTCCAGTTCTTCCTGCAGTATGTCAAACTCTGCGAAATCATGGGCTTGGTTCTGTCTCAGCAATACTCGGTAGCATCTAAAGGTCGGCGGCAGAATGCAATCGACCTGACACACAGTGATATGGCCCTGGCCGACTGGCTATCGAACTGTCCGAAGGCTGTTTACTGGGAGATGCCGCGGCACCATTTTTGGAGTGCGCTTCTCCATTCGAACTACTATACAGCTCTGTGCCTTTTACACCGAGCACATATGCCCCCTAACACTAGCAATGCCGCAAGCTTTCCGGATGATTCGTCTTACCCTTCTCGAAACATCGCTTTCCAGGCTGCGGGGATGATCACGTCCATCATCGAGAACCTATCGACTCATGATGAGCTTCGGTACTGTCCAGCATTTGTCGTTTACAGTCTGTTCTCTGCTCTCATCATGCACGTATATCAAATGCGCTCGCCTGTGCCCTCGATCAAACAGGTCACGCATGACCGCATCCGAACTTGTATGGCTGCCTTGAAGGAGGTTTCGAAGGTATGGCTCGTGGGCAAAATGGTCTCTACTCTTTTCGAGTCAATTCTTGGTAATAAGGTGTTCGAGGAGAGACTCCAAAAGGCTGCTGGCACACGGCACAGGAGGGCGCAGCAGAGCTTTGTCCGTTTGGAGCAGCATCAGAGACAACAAGAAGCTGCGAAACGGAAGTATGATGAGATGGCGATCGATTTCGGCGGTAACACACCAACACATCAGGAATCTTACGAGCGTTCGCGACCGCAGACGCCGAGGATCGACTCATCGCACAATCAACCGCATATGGGACCGCCCGTACACTCGCCAAATGTCAAGTCCACAGATGCTTTCATGGGGGGAACCAGCAGCAGGCCCCATACCCGACCGGCGACTCCCTTCAATCCTTCCTTTTCGGTCCCAGCCACGCCGCCGGATCTATACCTGGTGACCCGGAACTCTCCCAACTTGTCTCAGTCGATCTGGGAGAATTTCCAGCCGGACCAACTGTTTCCCGAAAGCTCGATTACGCCAATGCAACAATTGTCACCTACACAGACCCATCAGAATCTGGATCCCAATCTCATCCCACAGATGCAACAGGGTGGTATGTCGTCTCCAGGTTTGGGCCAGTCCAAACAGTTCCACCAGCGGGTGCCACCACCCAAGGCGGCGAGCGCGATTCCTTTGCAGGCTAACAGTTTTTTGCATCCAGGACTGGGAGGTTACCAAGGACAAGCGTCGACCCTTTGGCCAGGTGGCGATCTCAATGCACCCATGCCGGACGGCCAAAGTCCCAGCGCCAGCGACAGCTGGAGTACTGGATCCGGACAGGCACCAGCGGTGCCAGCTACGTTGAACGTCGAAGACTGGTAAGCATCGCCTTTAAATCTGCTTGCTTCGTGAGTAGCTGCTGACGATGTCCTCATGTAGGTTCCAATTCTTTGGCATCAACGGAAACGATGTCAATTTTGGCGGGCTGGATATGTCAATGAACAACAACTAAGCATATGAATGTACGATCAAAGGGAAAAATGATTGGACCTGGGGCATGGACTGGGTTTACACGGGGCATACAAGGCAGCGCTCGTGCTGTTAATCCCGTGCCTTTTGCAGGTATCTACAGGAAAGGGAGCCTTGTGGGTGTCCTGCTTTGTTGCGACGCGAATGTACGACAGCGTGCACGTGCTTCCATGGCTTTACAATAGCTGAGCGGATTGCGAATTCATTATCTTCCTTTGCGAGGTGTTCAAAGTGATACCTCAAATTGAGCATTGGAGTACCGCCTCTTGTAATTCACATGTGAATCAGTGACACCAAAGTCGCCTCGAAGATGGAAATTGTATGGACCAGATTTATCTGTCAGGAGTATCATGTCCTCCCGGGTACAGAGCACGGCGGCCCACTACCATCTCATCTGGTGTTTCTGTGCTTGTCGTACTTGTCGTACACGCTGTCGCACGTTGGGATCTTTGGTGGGAGGGGACATTCGGTACACGGCAGGGAGCTTGGCATGATTCGAGGCAATGTCAGGATCGGCTTACGGCAGGCTGCATGTATGTCATCGGATTTATGCGTATAACGGAATGTGAGTGAGAACAGCGACATGACTATCAAGATTCAATGGGATGAATATGCCACACAACTTAGAGGTATACATACAGTCACTCTGAATTTCACTGACGCATGCATGAATTGGACATCAGGGTTATCAAACAGTTTGGGATTTCACCTGCTTGTGCAAGGCGTTAAAGTTAAAGTATGAAAGTCCCTCCGTTTATTAAGTTGAGCTCATTCACGGTGTGCAATGTCATATAAACGGATGGGTAATGCAACACAGACGAGTTACATAAGTCGGGCTTACCGTGATTTATGCCATTGATCCAATGCAGTGTGAATGCCAAGGCCTAGAACGCTTAGGTACGCCGGACTCCGTCCTCCAGGCTGACGTTCCTGTCTGGAACTCTGCAGCCAGCGAGCCAGCGAGAGCCAACAGCAACCTGGCAATTGGGTCCTCCAGATCCTCTTTTGGTCATTTCGCAAACGGACCTGAAAGTAAGACAACATCACACCCAGAGAGGACACCTCGTTGCCAGTCTGCCAGTCTGCTTCTGCCCTGACGACCGATTCCTTCTCTCTAACTTTCTGCGGTTTTTAACTTTTACCTTTCTCCGGCTTCTGCATCTGCTTTTATAATCGCATCCGCCCTCCTTGCCTGTCCTCCTTACCAGGCACAACCCCATACCACCGCAACCACTCCACAGCACACGCCACGCCACGGCACCCCGTATCTCCAGTCGCCAAGTCGAGGCCCGCACATGCCAGAGTCCACCATACAGTACATGCAATCTCACTTGTTCCACGACGATAAGACCTCGCCAAACGGCCACATCCCCTGAATCGAGTCCGATGTTATCCACGAACCGTCCCTCTCCCTAGCTTTGATGCTCGCTGTCTACCACGGCCGCTTCGCGCGGAGAATCGCCAAATCCTAGGCCGATAACCCCTAGATCATGGCCGATTCATCAAGGGCATCCAGTACCGCACCGAGGTCCTCGTCTGCCGTGACGCCAGCTGGTGTCGACAATCCCACCGCAGCGCGACCGAGAAACAGAAGGCCACCTGCTGGCGACAATGCAACCAAGGCTTCCGGCCTGACACCCAGCGAGAGTCCTGCCACGAGTCGAGGGGTAAGCCCCATGCCAGCGCCGCGCCTTACAAGCAACAACAAGTTTCAGACAAGCGGCCGGTCGAGCCCATCCAATGCCTTCTCACGTGGGCTACTCGAAGGCTCTTGGGCCCCGAGCTGGGCCTCGGTGCAGGACTTCGCTTCTTCTCTACTCGAGGGCGGATACAATAGCGAGCCTTCGCGCCCGAACAGCAGGAACGGGAGCAAGCCCCGGCAAAAGTCAATATGGAAAGGGTTTGGAGTCAGCAATACGAACAGTCGCAAATTACCAGACACATGGGGTCCGGTGCCATCCTCCAAGACACGCACGTCACAGGTAGACATCGCCGCAGGATCGCTCGCCGAGAGGGAAGCACAGCTGAAGGCTAGGAAGACCGCCAGCGTCCTAGAGAGCCACGAAGGCGTGAATGGGGGCTTGGACATTACTGGCAAATTCAAACGCAGGAATTCAGACGAGAATCTACGGAGCGCCAGTCAACCAGTGGTCGAAGAGCACCTGGTCTACCTACACCATGTGCAACCTACCGACACCTACGCCGGCATCATTCTCCGGTACAGATGTATGGAGCACGCCTTTCGCAAGATCAACGGCTTGTGGTCCAGGGATAATATCCAGGTCCGAAGACAGCTGTTGATACCGGTCGATGCATGCGAGACAAAGGGGCGGCCATGTGAGCCCCCATCGAATTATTCCCAGAAGGTCGACCACCTCGCAGCTACACCACAACCACGGCTGGACGTTGCAGGGGGCGCAGCTTCCTCTCCAGGCTCGCAGCAGCCACTCCATGATGATTACTTTGGATCTCTGAATGGGAAGTCTGCCGAACAGCCCAGACAACCTGATGACGACCAACCTTGGACACATGTGAGATGGGTCAAACTCGATTCACTGATAGAGCCAGTTGAGATTGTAAGAGTCAAACGAAATGCGGTAGGGTACTTCCCACCTAGGAGAAAGAAGAGCATTCACACCGTCTCTGTCTTCTCGACCCCACGCCATTCTCTCGATTTATCGAAGCCCATCACAAACACATCCGAGGCTGTGGAAAGCCCTGGGAGGCTCTCATCTAGACGGCAGAGCTCTATAAGCGCACGACCCACGGCTGCGAGCCTAGCGAGCTCTCCATCTGCTAGAAGCAGAGTCAACAGCTTAGGGCCGGCTGACGGCGTTCCAGCGTGGATGCGGAGACCGGGAGGCGTAGGGTCGATGGGCAAGAGCGTCAAAGCGCCAGGACCAGCTAAGGACTACTTCAACACATGGGTGAACAAAACGATACCTGGCTTCAACATCGACTCGATGCCGTCAATGTCGGTCATGGGTTCCGAATCGGCCCACTTCGGCTTCAACAAGAACAAGAACAGCCCCGATGAGAACTCTGGGATTGTCGAAAGCCCCTTTGAGGAAGGGCGTGACGTAGCGGCAACGGCGCAGAACGGAATGGGTCTCGAGCAAGCTGCAGCATCCGTCGAATCGTGGTTGCGCGGCGCTTGGGCGAAAACACCGGTCACGCCGAAACTGGGCTCTCACAAGAAAGGAGCAGACGACTCGGATCTCATAGAACTAACGGACACTAACAGTGACGACGGGCGCTTGAGCACGCTCGGAAGATCTCCCGAAGCTGGCCTGCTGAACCCGAGTTTGCATGGCACGACTGGGCGAAGCGACGGCGAGGGATTAGTTCGAGGCCGGTCGCTAGGTCCAGCAGGGGCTGCTAAGGGGAAGAAGGCGGACTGAAGGGTGATAGATAATTGGGGGTTCCGAGCTAGAAGGACTGATTGGTATTCTGCATGGCAACATGTCACCCAGATGCCGCATTGATGCGGTCTGGTTGGTCTGCATTGTTGAAGGCGTTTTGGCGGTGTTGGCGACTCGCGGCTTTGTATATATGCTACACGCACTGAGGCGCCAGGTACAAATACAGGCACAGCATATTTCTCTTGTATCACGCTCTGACGTAGAGTTGCGAGATATATTCCAGAATTCTTTACTTGAACCAGGCGGATGACCTCCAAAGTCCCGGATCTGATCCTCTCTTTGCTCTGTGTGGCTGTTTACAAGTGTTTGGAAGGTCCTTGAAGACCTTAAATACGAATTTGTATGATTAATTCTTTATGTCGCTGTTGTTTGCTTCTCGAGTACAACAGTTCTTGGTATAATCGAGGAGGTCTGGGGAGGTGAGCTTTATGCTAGGGGGCGGCATTAAGTGGGACACCAAGCTTTAATGCAACTAATTTATCCCACCTCGCCAGCCTCGCAATTGGGACCCTTTGACCTTGCTTGCATATGACGGCACGCAAACATCTCGCGCATCCAGACAGATTGCCGGTCGACCTACTATGTCCCCGCGACATAGATCCGAGGGAGCGGAACTCGTATGAGGAAGCAAGCAAATTCGGGCAAATCAATTTCCCCAGAACACCCACCCAGCCTGCGAGGACCGACACGCACGCACAGACCGCGAAAGAACCGTCGAAACCACGGACTGAACGCGCCGCCGCTGTCGCCTCGCCCAGTCTCGTCCCGATTACCTACCTACCTATCTACCTAGGTATTGTCGGCTTTTTAGGAGATAACATGCCTATCTGCATCGAGTGCCGGCACCCGGTCAAGACGCTGTGGACGCAGTACTCGGGCGCCGGCGACCCGTCGAGCGGCCACAACATCCGGCTGACCGTGTGCAAGAACTGCGGGCGCTTCTGCGACAAGTACGTCGAGCATGACTTTGTCGTGCTGTTTATCGATCTGGTCTTGATTAAGCCGCAGGTAAGGGGTTTTCTCTCTGTCTTTTGTTGGTCGGGTTGGATTGGGATGTATTGGGATGGGCTGGGCTGGGCTGGTCTGGGTTGGTCTGGGTTGGTCTGGGTTGGAGAGCGCTGAGGGCTGGGGCAGGAGGATTGTGACCGTGTGGTTTGGGTAGGGAGAGGGAGAGGGAGGAGAGGAAGCGGCGGGAGCAAAGGAGAGGATGGACACAGGAGGACACGCAGGAAGAGAGCAATGGCTGACGAATCTGTGCACTGCTAGGTCTATCGCCATCTGCTGCACAACACCTTGATGCGCGAGCGCGACCAATTCGATGTACGCCCCCCTACTCGTGCCCCCATATTCGTTGACCAAGAAAGAGGACAAGAACGCTGATCCTGGTGTACGCCCTCACAGCCATCCATCATCCGCCTCGGCACCCTCCTGCTCCTCTTCGACGTCTACCTGACCTGGGCCCGCATCGAGAAACAGACGATCCCCGAACATGCCTCGTCGGAATCTTCGGCAGAAACGGCGGCGGGCAATAGTAATCTGGGCAGTCTGGCACAGCAGCCTATTGTGTTCCAGTATATGTTTTTCCGTGAGTTCCCAATCCCCCATCCATCCCCCACAACCTCACACTCATCCATCTCTCTCTCTCGCTCATAGTTCTTTACTAATCGTCACCCGGCCAGTAATCCTCTGCACCTTCTCAACCCTAGCCTTCCACCTAAGCATCCGCTTCCTAACCTCATCCCCCGCCTCCCCGCTCTCCTTCCTAGGCCTCCTCCCCGCATACCCGCGCCCAAACTCAGTCTCAACAGCCCTCTTAGTATCATCCTCAACCAAGCTCTTCCCGATCCTCATGGTGATCTGGGACTACGACGTCCCCGCCGCGGCGCGCAGTCTCGGCTGGGCCGTCGTGGCTAATAATGTCGAGGCTCTTAAGATCCTGCTCGACTGCGGCTACGGCGTCGCGGTCGTGCTGGCGGCCGCGGGCGCCGTCGCAAGATGGTTTGTGGGCCGCGCTGTGCTGTGGGTTGTTGGGCTCGAGGGCGTGGATTCCGTGGGCGAGGGCGGCATGGGGGCGGATGGGCGCGCGCTTTGGGCGCTGGTTGGGCATGTGCGGGAGTGGGCTGGGAGGCTGGCTGTTGGGTAGGTTGGTTGGTTGGTTGGCGTTGGTACTTAGATATATAAATGGGTTGGTTATGAGGCATTTACGTGGCGCAATGGGCGTGTTATACATCTGATGAATCAGAATAGGAGATGTTCGATCAAGACACTTGAGCTTGTATTGACTTTGATTTGATGCTAATCGCACATGGCTGGCCATCGTACATCCTGGACAGGTCCGAGGCCTGTCTGTCCTGCTGCCCATATGCTTCTATAAAATCGCATCATTGCTCTCGATCTCCATATCAAGCATGTCTGCCCCATTGGGATGCAATCGAAATCCCAGGGTCTTCCTGAACGCCGTAACATGTAGACAGTCGATGAATAGTGTTTATACAGTAGTCCCACGTCCTGCCCCTCTTCCGTCTCTACACATGTAGTGATACTACTACCTCCCAGCCCCTAGCCAGACAGCCAGCACCAAATCCCGCCATTCTGTCTCCCAGCTCTTCCTCCTTGTTCGTGTTCATGTGGTGTATGATACGGCAGGCGGTATTTCGGTTTCGGTTTCGGTCTCGGTTTCGGTCTCGACGATGTTTTATGGACCAGGGAGGCAAGAAGAATAATGCCTCTTTCTGGCGACAGTGTCGGTTCTTCATTCAAACTGGTACCCTTCCTTGATGTCGCCCCGGCGCGGCGCGATCAGCGGGTGCAGCTGCGCAAGGAAGGTGATGAACCACATCAGGTAGCAGCTGATGAAGGCGATGATCAGGGAGGAGCGCCAGGTGCTGTTATGTCGCACGGGTGGTTAGCGAACGGAGCAGTATGGGGGGTTGGATGGCAAGTGTTGCGTAGTAGAGGTAAGGTAGACAGTCGATCCAGTTGGCGAGCTGCCGCGTGCGCGCACGGTGGGCAGAAAGAAGAGGAATGGGGGGCTTACGTCTGGTTCTCGCCCTTGGGCGACAGGAACCACGCCGCAAGGCAAAAGGCGGCCACGATGACGAGGCCGATGAAGATGCTGTACCTGTTTCCAACGTCCAACCATTAGCTACATGTTCCTCAGGGTTCGCCTCTGTCTCTACTGCTGCTCGGATTTCGCGGAGCAAAGCGTCGCACATACCCTTTCGCCATCTTGTGAACTGTCGGATCGGGTAGACTTTCTTCTGCTTGACGTGTCGGAGTCGTGGATGCGGTGGGATGGCTTGGAGTGTCCAGTCTGGGAGAGAGCTCGAAGGTCCGGGGTCGCGGTCGTTGGAGCTGCAGATGCCCGCTAGCTTGAGCTGCGCCGCTGGAGCCAGAGGCTGATGAGTGCCAAGACTGGCTTAGTCACCTCACTATTTATTGCCTGTTGAACACTTATGTCAAAGTCGTGCCTACTTCGCAAGTTTGCATTGAAGTCTACGACAACTTCGACATACTAACAACTTATTTTCATGATGGATCTGCTGTTATGGCTGTCAACGGGTTATGAGGTCCATGGTTTGTTTGTATGGACGTAGAGTTGACCGTCGCAGCTTAAAGTACAGCCCTCCCCTATCTAAGCATCGTTCTCGTACTTCAGCCCAGCCTGCTGTCTCGCAATCCCATAGATGCCCGCAATATCTCCCTTGGAGCCGCCCGCGTACTCGGCAACGCCCTTGAGATACCCCTGCGCAGTCTTCGCATTCTTCAGCTCCATGCCCGCCGACTGGGCCAGGTTGATGGCGTGGCCGGCGTCCTTGAGCGCGTTGTCGGCCGAGAAGAGCGGCTCCTCCATCTTCCAGTACGTGCCGCTGACCATGCGCTGCGCGTAGCCGCTGTGCACGCCGCCGAACAGCGTGTCGATGAACTCCTTGAGCGGCTCGACGCCCACGCCCGTCTTCTCAGCCATCGCCAGGCCCTCGCCCAGCTGGCTGACCATGTTCAGGATGAACGAGTTGCCGATGAGCTTCAGCTTCTGCGAGGTGCCGTACGGCTTGTCGTCCATGGGTATCTCGGCCTTGCCCATCACGCCCTTGAAGTAGGGCCGCGCCTTGTCAATAGTAGCTTTGGGACCCGCGGGTACGAAGCTGCGATAATGGGAGTCAGCGACTAAACAGCGAGAGTGGTAAGAGTGCCGGGAAGACTCACATAAGCTGCCCTGCATCTGCTGCCGGTGGTGCGCCGAACACGGGACTGGCAACGAACTCGGCACCCTTGGCAAGCACGTCCTTGGCGACCTGCTCAACAGTGTCGGGATGGATGGTCGAGCACTCGACGATCAGCTTGCCCTTGACCTCGCCCTTGAGAGCGGACGAGACGGCTTCCCTGACCGCTGCATCGTTGCTGACGATGGTGAAGATGATATCGGCCTTCTTCACACCCTCCTCGATCGAGTCGACGATCTCGGTCTTGCCCTTGGGCAGCTTTGCAGCTAGGTCCTCGGACCGCTTCTTCGTCCGGTTGTAGATGATGAGAGGTTTGTCCAGGTTGCCCTTCTCGACCAGGTTTTTGCACATTCCCTACTCATGAAAGTCAGTTCAAGTGAGATTTGATATCCATGGTCGACACTCACCCGTCCCATGTTGCCTAGGCCGATCCACATCAGTTGGGGCGCCATGATGTCTTCTGATTAGATGTGAAGATCTAGTTGTCTCAGCAGTAAACGATTTAGGGAGTGGATGACCCAGGTCTCTTCAGGCGAATGCTTGGAATTATCACAAATATTGTCTTCGAGGGCGGAGTGGTAAGTTATACAACATCTAAGGCGTCCAGTGATTCATGTATGACGTCGGGTATAAATTGACCCTGCGGAGTCGAGGTTCTCTTGCCGACACTGGGTCCTGACTAAGAAGCAGGCGGTAGAGACAAACCTCGGCGTTTAGAGGTTCCCTAAGGTTACCTCAAATCCGTATTCAATCTATCTGTCAGTTCGAATCTCGGATTACGAACCTGATGTGGAAGGGTAAGGGGCATTATTGATACATGCGAACTGCCATGACGGCTCTCTTTCACTCAACTTGCCAAGTGACGTCCAGTCGGAAGTGCCCCGCACAGGCCCGAGTTGTTGCACCAGCTATGACTCCGGAAGATATTCAAGTGTAGCACGACCTTCAGACAGAACGGACACTACCTTCGAACTTTGTCTAACTCGAGTCGACAATCAAGCCATGTAGCGCAAAGGATTTGCCCCAAAGTTAGGAAAGGTTTACTGTTATGAACCAATCCTAGACTTTAATGCCGGGTCTCGGCAAAAAGCTTGGCCGAAGCTTGTTTCGTTTTGTTTTGCTAGCCGAATAGAGAATATATGCTTCAATAATGACATAACACGACGCTTTCCAACCACATTTCCAGGCCTCGTAAACACAGCTTCCAACTGCCCCTGTTGTACTCCGTAGAGCCAACTTCCTTCGACAATGAACTAGGAACCTGTGACTACCTAAATCACAGGCGCCACACACACTCAACGATGGCCGCCTCCAGGCTTGCACAATATGGCACGAATGTGGCCAAGGGTGTCGGCAGGCTCTCAACTGAGGTTATGGAGTCTGGGTCCGGCAGCTACGTTACGATGATGGGTGGGCGCAAATACCTGGACTTCACATGCGGCATCGGCGTCACGAACCTGGGCCACTGCCACCCCGCTGTCACCAAGGCCGCCCAGGCGCAGACCGGCAAGCTCGTGCATGGGCAGATCAACATCGCCTTTCAGAAGCCCATGCTCGAACTCGTCGAGAAGATGCGTCCCGTGATGCCCGACAAGTCTCTGGACACCTTCTTCTTCTGGAACTCTGGTGCGGAGGCTGTCGAGGCCGCAGTCAAGCTGGCCCGGCATGCCACCAAGAAGCAGAATATTATTGTCATGCAAGGATCTTACCATGGCCGCACTTTTGGGACTATGGCCATGACGCGCAGCAAGACTGTGTACGGCCAGGGCTATGCGCCGCTCATGCCCGGTGTGTTCTCTGTCCCCTTTCCGTATTGCGCCCGGTGCTCCATTGCCGAACATGCAGGCGGCAAGTTTGGGTACGACAACTGCTGTATGGATCCGATGCTTCAGCTGGAGCGTCTCCTGAAGCGCGAGACGGCACCGAGCGACACGGCTGCTATCGTCATCGAAACCGTGATTGGAGAAGGCGGCTACGTACCGCCGCCACCCGGCTATCTGGCGAAAGTCAGGGAGCTTTGCGACAAGAACGGCATTCTGCTCATAATGGATGAGGTTCAGTGCGGCTATGGACGCACGGGCAAGATGTTTGCGGTGGAGCACTACGGTGTTCGTCCTGACATCTTGGTCATGGCAAAGGGGATTGCGAACGGCTTCCCGCTCTCCGCCATTGCCTCGCGAAAGGAACTCATGGACATGCAACCGCCAGGAAGCATGGGCGGGACCTACGCCGGGAATGCGGTTGCGTGCGCGGCTGCTGTTGCCGTTCTGGACACTTTCAAGAGCGAGAGCATTCTGGACAACGTCAATGCGCGGGGCAAGGAGTTGAGGGATATGCTTGAGAGCTGCTGGAGGGACTCGAGGACGGGAGGTATTATCCATGACGTCCGCGGGTTGGGCTTGATGCTAGCGCTGGAGTGTCAAGACGGGCATGGCTATGCGAGCAAGATCCAGGCAAAGTGCATGGAGAAGGACCTTCTCTTGCTCACGACGAGTATACATGACACGATCAGGTCAGTCATCACCAACAAAACCGCATTGCCTTGTAGTATCACCGTACTGACTGTTGGTACAGATTCATCCCGCCGCTCAACATCTCGGCTGAGGACATGGCAAAGGGCTGCCAGATCATCAAGCAGGCGATAGAGGAGGTGGCCGAGGGAGCTGATCCCAAGGAGACGGCAACGAGAGGACAGGCGCCCGAGTGAGTGAGCGTCATGGCGAGTTCTGAAATGACAAGGGGAACAGCTGTGTCTTAACTCTTGCCTTCCAGTACACAGTAGTATGGTGTGTCACTACAGCAATGTATACAGGTGGAAGAATGGCAGCAAAGAAGTACTGCAATGCATACGTGTACATCCCGGAATCCACCCTACATGATGTCATCAAGTAGGATACAAGCTACAGCGACCGCAGCGGTCATGAAAGCCCTTCACCTGGCACCGCATTATCGGCTCGACGACTACACCCCGCGGTATCAGCTGCTGTCGGCGGTCGGGGCGTCGAAGAAACGAACGCTCGCTGGTCGAGGCGCACTTGCGGAACTGTAACCTCTGTCCACGGCTCTGCGGTGTCAACCGGTATGAGACGACGGGATGTGCCTGATTGGGCACGATGTCAAGGTCAATGTCATTGCGCCGCACTTGGTTGAGGGTGAGTAACGTAGTCTTGAATCACAATGAGAACCCCATTTGTGTCGGTATTGGATTATCACACCTCGCGGTGGCCGTCTAAGTAGTCTATCATAATAGCTTCTCCTTGATAACGGTTATGAAAATGCATATACTGACAGGAAACCAGAGCCCTGCATCCAAGGCCACAACGGCAGCGGCTCCGTCTTCTCCTCCGGCTGCAATTTGAGGTGTACATTTTGCCAAAACCACGACATCGAGCGCCAGCGCAAGGGCCTCGACCTCTCGCCCGAGGAGCTGGCTGGCGCAATGGTACCTTATGGAAGCTGCAGGACGTGGGCGACGTGCACAAACATCGATCTCGTGACGCCCGAGCTCGTTCGTCCCGCGGGCAGGTCGCGCTCTCGACCCTAGCCGCGCGCGACCTCAACCTCCACATCCCCACGCGTCTACAACACGCCGGCCTTCGTTAGCGCCGCATCATTACAGGTGCTGGACGGCCTGGTCGATATCTAGCTGCCAGACTTGCAAGGTCTGGACCCGCACCGCCTGCTCAAGGCTGATGAGTATGCCGCTGCCGCTGCGGAGAGTATGGGTGCTATGCATGCCCAGGTTGGCGGTTTGTGCTTCATGGGCGACGGCATTGCGAGGCGCGGTTTGCTGGTGAGACACCTTGTAATGACGAGGCGCGGGCGATTATGCGGTTCCTCGCTGAGGAGGTGTCGCTTGGTGCTTTTGTGAATATCATGGAGCAGTATCGACCTGATGGGCGTGTGGGCAAACCGCGGAAGAGCTACAAGCAGGCAAGCAGGCAGGGAAAGCAGAAGAAGATAAAAATAAAAGTAGCAAAAATATCACAATCAGGAGGGGTCGAACCGATGGGCTCCTGACTGCTACGAAAACCATCTTTCAGACCTTCTAGGGTGCTAGTTTATCTGGCCCGCAAGGTATAGATCGATGCGGAGCGCAATGGAGGTATAATCTGTGGTTACCATTGCGCCATCACTCCCGGGTTGCGAATTCGGCCTTTGTTTGCATACTTATTTATGCCTTGCGGGCCAATGTCAGCTCCCAGTCTGTGCCAGAGATGGTCGTTGCATATTACGTGACTCCACAATTTCCTTTCCCCTGAAGGAGAAAGAAAGAAGCCCTATGAGACTTGATTTTTCCACTGCGCTCTGGTACAGGTTGCCATTGCGATTAACGATTACTGCAGAGCTTTCGGCGATAATATATGGGTAGCCTTATCTGCAGGCTATTGCGAGGGGGCTGTACCGGCTACATCGAAATAGCTGGTATGAATTCACAGTCCCCCATCCATTGCCTACCTTACCTGTGCGAGATCCAGTGTGACAGGCTTCTTGGAAGTGGCCTGGGCCCTTTGTCGCTGCGGCATTCATGCGATGTGTGTCTGGTGAGTCTTTGATGGCGACCTATACGTAGCTGCTTGGCTGTTCAGAGACGAATGTTCAAAGCGGACTAAGTATTCGATCAAGTGCATGTGCGTAACACTCTTAGTTGCTGCTGGTATTTTATTTGCATGAATGAACACTACAGGCAGCCCTTGTTTGTTTCACTGTCTGCTTCCTGATTTCCTCAAGGGGTTCCGTTGCGGTCTCCTGGAGGTTACCGTCAACGCTATAGACATATCTCAGCTCGGTGATGTCTCCTGCTCGGTCTTCTTTCATGTAAAGTAATACCACTCAACGAAGACAGTCGCCTCTTTGAGCCATAAGAATCTGCTAGCTTGCTCTGCGCATCTCGTGGCTTTGAAGTCACCTGGTTCAACGACATAAAAAGACACCATACAGATCTCCTCAAGACACACAAGGCTGCCCTTTCGTTGGGCTTCTTCAATTGACCGTCTCGTGGAGTCATTGTACCACAATTCCTCTTGGACTTCTGCCCATGGACATAAGTAGCTTGAAGTGTCCAGTCCGCCGCTCATCCCGATCTTGGCTCTTGAGATCCCCCAGGTCATGATGCACGCCCCTTGGGAGAATTTCGACATGCCACCTGCTTCCCACGGCGAGAACCACCCTAATCAGCGCGGCGAGCACTACAACAAGGGCTACCGTCGAGGATCAGGGCAGACTCACCATGGACGATTCCAAAAAGACACCAGAGCCCACAACAACAACAACAACAACCGCAACGACCGCAACCAGCCATGGCAGTCGATCCGCGCCATCGAACTGGGACTCTGGCCCCGGCCCTTCGGCGAGATCCACTCCGAGCGCGCCTACCTCCTCGACAAGCTGCAGGAGCACGACAGCGAGGCCCGCGAGCTGTTCGGCCGCCTCCCCACCGTCGAGGAGCACATCAGCTGGAGCGTCAACGTGCCGGACGAGCTGAAGAAGGCGCGAAAGCACCGCGGGTGGCTGAAGCAGCGCATCAAGGATACGGTGGAGGAGGAGAGGAAAGTGATGGCGCGGTTGGGCGAGATCCATGTCGAGCTTCAGTGTCGGGAGCGATGGTGTCAGGTCGAGAGGGAGAGGGAGCTCAGGAGCTTGAGAGCGTGTTCTCTTGGATGTTGTTCGAATCGTCCAACACCGCCACCGCCGCCGCCGCCGCCTGCGTATCCTACACCTCCGCCTGCACTTTCGTTCGCTGCAACTCCGCCCTGGCTGCCTCGAGCGACATACCCCCAGACGGCTGCTATCCGTACTTATTGCCCTTGTGGATGTGGCGGACCGTATCAATATTCGCAGGAGTACCTGCCTCTAGCCGTGGAAGTTGTCCCCGTCAATAATCAAGAGCCCCGACCATACACGCAACCTCAGAATGGTGGAGACATTCGGCCGCTGCGTGAGAAGATCTGGGTCATAGAAGAGAGATCAGTCGATGGAAAGGCGCCGAGTACTACCCCTCGCACGGGAGACCTGCCTTGCGAGGGTGAACTATTCGAATCGAGACCATTGAGGAAGCTCAAGAGCTTGCCTTCGCTGCGCTACACTTGGGCGGAGGAACATGATGGCAGGGATGATGCGGTTCACAGATGCTTGGGCCTATGCTCGCCGGACTAAGATGTGGAAGACGGAGTTGAGAGGATTGGGTGGACATGTAGCTCGACATTGATTTTATGGATACGGCATCTTAGAGAGTGAGGTGTCGAATAATGCCAACCAAATGGAGGATAGACTCATTGCCACACATTTGATCCTCGTCCATATGCTGTCTGTCCATTGTGTGAGTGATGTCAAGCAAACTCGCCGAACTTCCCATCGTCGAAGCCCAGGTCCGCTGCAGATTCTTGCTTCGAAGACTTTCTGGAGTGCTGAGGACCCGGCGGCGGCGGAAGTGCACCAGATCCTCGTGCAGCCGACGATGCGCCAGGCGGCGGGGGTAGTGAAAAAGATGACAGGTTCGCACTCGAAGGTTCCGAAGCCTCCGGCTTTCGCCTCCCAAATCTGCCCGGTAGGTTCACTGTAATGGTCTCGCCCTCCTTCAAGCTGAGGTCGCGCTTCTCGGCACTGTCTTTTTTCTCCGCAGCCGGCTTCTTTCCCGGCGGCCCGCTCTGCGCCCATCCGAGCGTCTTCTGCGCCTCCTGCAGTGATACCCCAAAATCGAATGCGTCACTGCGCTCCTCGAAGCCGACGCCCAGCGTGGCCTTCCTGCCGGCCTCATCCTGGACGCGCAGCGCAAAAAACCGCGAGCTATCTGACACTGGATCGACCACAGCCTGTGCAGTGTAGGGGGCCGCGGCGAAGAGCTGGCCGTTGCTGGCGTCCTCGAGGACGATGTCTGTCTTCACCTTCTCCTCGCCCGACGGCAGCGTGAGAGCGGTCTCGATCACGCGCAGGCGCGAGGTGAAGATCTGGCGCTTGTTGCCGTCGGCGGTCCATCCGGCGGCTACGTGACCCTTGCCCGGGACCATGGGCGGGATGTTGTAGACATGGACGGATGCTGCGATGAAGAGAACTCTTTGGATGGCGTCCGCTGGCAGCGCCTGGCCGGTTGCTGGGTCTGTTGACTCCATTGCCTTCTTCCCAAGAGTAGGCCTGTATGTAGGTAGTGATTGGAATTTGAGATCGGAAGCTCTGGCTCACTGCTACTGGATGTTGTGAGCGGTTGGAGGTCGCTGACCCCTAATTGGGTGCTAATACATGTAGTCAAGTGTAAGGGGCTGTTGGTGGTGTGGCGTCTCAGGTAGGTATGCACTTCAGCCACAGTGGGTCACACCAGACAGCCGATCGGGTGACGGGTCGCAGTCTGGACTCCATCGCAAAATAGTTGACCTGACCAGCCAAGCTTCAGAAGCTCCAGTCAACTTCAGCAATCGAGCTCGACCACGGTCATTGGGTTTCTACGATGGCACAACGGAGTGTGTCTCCCGGGGCGGCGCTCCTGAGATCGTCTCGCATGTTCTCAATGCCAGCTCCGATACCTCCTCCTCCCGGCGACTATTCCTCCGCAACGAAGCACTACTCGCCAACTGCTACGATCAATTACCCGACGCACCTTTCCGTGACCACGCCGTCCTCGTCCCGAATCGTCGGTGACTGGGGCTTCAAGAGGCCATTTCCCCTGAAGACAACCCTGAAGACAACCTATCCGCTCGTACGCGTCAGACAGGTCGATTCCACCGAACACGTTACGGACTTCCAGTCCTCGTCGGATCACACTATCACGCTCCAGAAGTTCCAAGAGTTGAACATGCCCATTTCAGTGCCACCGGAACACGCCGACGACAAGTACAAACAAGCACAGACTCCAGTATCAGTTTTCGAGGAGGAGGGCGATGTCACAGCGATTGACTCGCAGATGGCGGTGGATCTGGAGAACAAGAGATGGAAGTTCAAGGGACCGTGGCTTGCGGGATTGACGGATGGCCAGTTCAACGAATATCTCGAAAAGACCGTGCGAACCAGACGACCAGAATTCAGGGCGTACCTGAAAGGACTCCTCGCCAAAGAGATGACAGAAGATCAGGGACGAGTGGCCCGGGAGGCGGGCGAGACTGCTCCGGCCGCAGTCAATGCCGGCGACGTCACGGAAACCCAACTGGTTGGTTACCTAAGGAGGCTGCGCACAGATCGTATGGAACTGTTTAGACTGGTCGGCCGTTTCCTTGATCTTGCACCTATCGCTGGCGACCTCAAGTTGAGACATCTTGGTTCCTTAGAGCCCAACAAAGCGACACACCTGACTCGAGCCAGTCCGTACGGTGCCACAGGACCGCCGATCACGCACCCCTCGGCAGGGCTATCGTACTTGCGCACACGGAACTTCGGGGACAATCACCCGGTTTACGGCCCCCAGAAACACCATCCTCCAGTGAAGACGAGAGTGCTCATGCCGAGGTCTTCGGGGACGGGCAATTTCGATGTGGTACTTGGCATTGCGGGCTTTGTTGCGGAGACACCGTATGGAGACCTAACTTTCAACATAAAGACCATAAAAGGCCGCAACCAAACTGATATGGGCAGAGCCCTGCACTCTCTGGAGCTCGAGAAGTACGGCGGTGGAAAGGTCTACGGCCGGCCCACGGCGACTACAATCGACTCCAACGGCAGAGTTCGCATCAACGTGACGGACGCTAGCAAGGAGAGCGAAACAATCCACAAGGAGATGCTGGGAGAGGAAGGGGGTGAAGTGTACGAAAAGGCACTGAAGTCGAACGAGCCTCCCGAAGTGCCCCTCAACCCGAGGGGCCATATGCGCCAGAGGAGAAGCCCCTTGCTCCAAGGCAGTTCGGAGAGCTATGGTTGGACGTTGTGACCTGGAGCAGATACTGTATAAACAGAGTGTACACTGTCTATCTGGGGGTCCGACATCCTATAGATAGACGACATGTAATATAAGTCATGTATGCAGATTGGGCGAGACACCAATGCCTTTGTATACCTGGATTGAGTTCCGCGGCTACCATCGTGAAATCCTAGACTAAGGTTAGGTAGCCAGCAGCCCCAATTTGTGATTACCGCGCTCTGAACGAGCCGCTATCTTGATACTTGCCCCCTATGAGATCTATGCTTCGAAAGTGACATTTATCTTTTCGAGGCGATCAATGCTGTGCAACGCAGGAGTTGAGATTATGAACTCCTTGGCGCTGTTTCTCAGCACCTAAATTCGCAGCTGCCAAGGACCGGCTGCCAGCTGATAGCTGTAGATCCAGCTCCGCCAACCACAATCTCTATTGCTGCTGCCCTATGACCCACTCTTGCCGAATTTCCCCCACAGCCATTTTTGCCCACTTCAATCAATTCTCTTCGCGAACTTCTATCCTCCGCATCACGACACCACCGACAACTAACGCCAGCAGCCTCGCAATTCCCATTCCTCAGCAAATACCGCCAAAATGGGTCGCGTCCGCACCAAGACCGTGAAGAAGTCCGCCAAGGTCATCATGTCAGTCCAGGACAACCACAAGACTCGGGAGGAAGAGCACCGCTAATAGTTGTACAGCGAGCGCTTCTACCCCAAGCTCACCTTGGACTTCGAGACCAACAAGAGAGTGTGTGATGAGATCGCCATCATTGCCTCCAAGCGCCTAAGAAACAAGATGTTCGTTCGACGCCCGACCGGTCACAGCGCAAGACTGACGAAGTTCTAGTGCCGGCTACACAACGCATCTGATGAAGCGCATTCAGCGTGGTCCCGTCCGTGGTATCTCCTTCAAGCTGCAAGAAGAGGAGAGAGAGCGAAAGGATCAATACGTCCCCGAGGTTTCTGCCCTCGACTTCACCCAGAACAGCGAGACCGGCCAGCTCGATGTCGACGGCGAGACCAAGGACCTGCTGAAGCACCTCGGCGTACGTCCCCAGCCCTCACATTATCATATTCCTTGGCGACATAAGCTGACAGTGCCCCCTCCAGTTCGACAGCGTCCCCGTCAACGTCGTCCCCGTCGTCCAGCAGCAGTCCATCGAGCGACCCCGCAGATTCAACGACCGCCCCGCGCGCTAAGTGTACAATGGCGGGTTGGGAATGAGAGTTTATGGTTGATTTGGGCAACTGGCATATCGGTCTTATGGCTTCACGGCGTCTTCCGGACGATAGTACGTGCATTCTAGGTCTACGAAAAGAACGAGATCTTCCCCCACAAAGGTGTCCCCGAGTCTCTGGCCATGCGCTGGAGATGACGGTTGATAGCCAATATCTCCTGCTTTTGATGATCTGTGACTTACCCCGTTTTTGGACCTACAAACCGCCTCATATGCTGTTGCTTGAATTCGGCAAATCATCATTATCAACGACAAGCGAATCAATTCCGGGGTGAACATTTTCAACTATGCCTGAATTGATGGACCAATATCCTATGCCACCACGGGCACTATGGCAATTTTGGGTATCTTTCTTCCATGACAACCTTGAACGCCTAGAAATGCAATATGTGATCGACAAACCACCTTATAATCTTATTCCTCGGACGTATCCTTCTCTGCAGTCTCTGTCAGATTGGTCCCCTTGCTGATGGTTTGTGTCTTTGGGTCGAATTTTGTCTTGTAGCCATCCAGGATGAGATGTCCCTCATCACCTGTGTCGATTGATGGTGCCTCTGCCGCCATTTTCACGGACTTTTCCCTGATGGCAACCTTGACTGAACGCCTCGTCGTTTGCGGATTGCCCCTCTCCAGTGCGAGATCTCTAGCATTTTGAGCAGCTTTTTGGTCCTTCTCGAGCTTCAACTTTTCAACTTCCTTGGCCAGTTGGCTTGTCGCCAGCTCGAGATCTCTAGCGTCTTGAGCAGCCTTTTTCTCCTTGTCGAGATTCAACTTTTCTGCCGGGTCATCTGTCGGTTTTTGCTCCTCGAGCTTAAACTTCTCTACCCCCTTGGCCAGTTGGCTCGCCGGGTCGTCTGACTGTTTAGGCTCCTCGAGTATATCAATCTGAATCGAGGCGATACCGGCTCGCTCCCAGGCTGCAGTCTCATTCAGCTGAACCTTGACGTACATGGCTCGCCTTGCGCACTTTTGCGAGCACCATCTCTCGACCTCCCTCTTGGGCACAATACTGAAGTCCTTCGTCCCGTAGTTGAGCAGCTTAAAATTGCCCCCTTGCGACATCTTCACGCGAGGTCTCGGACACAGCGCGTAGCCGCACATGCCGTTGCAGTTGCGCTCTTCTATCATGTCATCGTAGTCGCTGGGCTGGTACAGGCGAACGAGGTTCTTGAAGGCTTCTGCGTCGGCTGGCGCGGGGCTGGAGGAGGTGTACGATTCATTGCGCGTCCGAGGGAAATGTGACAGCTCGATTATCGAGTCTGATATCTGGTCCTGGATGTCTCGCCGCGAGTGGATGATGCGCGCATGTCGTATGGCTGTCTCGCGGGCATCTGGCTTCGGCTTGCCTCGAGTTTCGGCTGCGGGAGCTGGGGTTGTCGTCTTCTTCAGTATGCCTTTCGGCTTCTCTGCCACTGACGACATTGTTTCGAAGCCAGCGGATGTGTTGTGGGAACAAAGGGGTTTGTGTGACCTTGGCAGCTTTGTGTGTGAAGGTATTGGGAGAATAAGGTATGCTGCATATGGTAAAGTTCAAAGGAAGATGAAGTGCTGCGGGTGTTTACAGGTACTTGACATGTTTGACATAAGAAACAGCTACGCCACACGCGGTTCGCAGAACGCCACAATCTGTTGCCATGGTCATTTCGTCATTGGCCCGGCCCCGGCCTGCTGCGGGCGGTGTCAGTCTGAGCAATGAGGACCATCCGAGGAACCCTGCATCTTCCCTCCTCGCAGACTCAATTCATCAGGCGTCCAATGTTTACAAGGACATCCCACCGAGCCCGTTGTCCGCATCCTTCAGGCGACCGACTGGCCTGATGCTGTCTGAGCAATCCCAACCATTAATACAAGCATAACAGACTCGTCGTCTTCACGTGCACGGCATCAGTTCTCTTGGTTCTCTTTATCTAAAAGCACTGTCCCGAGGCGGCTTCCTTCATCACACGACCCCAACTTGAGTCTTTGGTAGGCCACAGCCTCTCCGACCAGAAAGCCACAGGATCGCACTTGGGAGTTCATGCGCTGACGTCGACCTGCTCTAGCTGCAAGCTCTGACAGGCTGCCGGCCATTGCTCAGCCTCAAGCGTCTAGTTTGAGACTCGCGATAGCCTAATCACTCGCCATTGTTTCAACTTATCTACTGCACCAACTTCGACAACCGACCATCCTATACCCCCATTTCGACTTCCAGAAGAACACTGCCGTCGCATCTGACTTCTTCCAATATCACCGACCCTCTCGCGATAATATCTGGACCTTTCGGAGCCGAGCCTGGCTAGCTTACGACGCTGAACGCAAGGCACCATGGCTGCTGTGCCGTTCAAAGTCAAGTCTGTCTACGAGTACACCTCGAACCATGAGGACGACCTGCCGTTCGGCATTGGCCAGATAATCACAGTCACAGAAGAGGACGATCCCGACTGGTATGGAGGCGAATATGTCGATGACTCGGGTGTAAAGCAGGAGGGCATATTTCCCCGAAATTTCGTGGAGAAGTTCGAGCCCACCGCCCCACCGCGTCCGACGAGGGCTCGCAAGAAGGAGGCAGAGCCAGCTGCCACGGCTCGCCCACCCCAACCCGTTGCCCCCTCGGAACCGTCGCCAGTAGATGAGCCTGCTGAACCAAAACACGAGGATGTCCAGGAGGCTCATGTTGCTTCACCGTCGCTCCCTGCTGCTGATGAACCCCGCTCGCCTCCTGTCATACCTGTGGCCAACCCTCCTGAGACTGCCCCCGTGCCGGCACCTGTGCCTATCGAGCCTAAGATTGCAGGTCCAGTCAGCTCGTCGAGCGCTTCTCAACCGCCGCCTAAGCTTCTGGCCCAAGCTCGGGCGCCTCCCCCTGTGTCGGAAAAGCCCAGCGGCAACTCTTTCAAAGATCGCATAGCGGCATTCAACAAGCCAGCGGCTCCACCAGTTGCTCCTTTCAAGCCTAGTGGGCTCAGTTCAGGTTCAACAGGCTTTATCAAGAAGCCGTTCGTTGCTCCGCCGCCAAGCCGAAATGCCTACGTACCCCCGCCGCGGGAGGCACCGGCTACGAAAGTCTACAGGCGGGATGAGGATCCGGAGATTAAGGAGAGAGAAGTAGAAACTATGGAAAGCGCAGAAAAAGCTGGGCTTGTTCCTACTGTGCCTGCAGAAAGTCAAGGCGAGGACCAGCCTAAGCCGACCACTTTGAAAGAGCGTATAGCTCTGCTCCAAAAGCAGCAGGCCGAAGCAGCGCAACGACACGCGGATACTGCGTCGAAGAAGGACAAACCCAAGCGTCCTCCGAAGAAGCGAACCGAAAGTGGGGGTCCTCAAGAAGGTACCACAGCAGAAGAGGTCGACGCTCAATCTCCTTTGGAGCGCAGAGATACTGCCGAGGTTGCCAGCAAGAAATCCTTGGACGAACCTCGGTCTGCAAGGCAGTCCTTGAGTCTTCGACGCAAGTCTACGGGTCTGGCCGAGAATGACGGCAATGAGGCAGACATGTCCGGTGCTGGAGACACCACCGAAGGCCAAGAAGATTTCACCGAGAGAGAGGACAGTGACGAGAAACCGAAGGCTCCATCACGCGCCCCTACTGGTACCATACCCCAGCCAGAAGAACCCGACATCATTGAGGAGGACGAGGAAGGTGAGGAGGACGACGACGTTGATCCCGAGCTCAAGCGGAAGCAGGAGCTTCGTGCCAGAATGGCCAAGATGAGCGGTGGTATGGGCATGGCGGGAATGTTCGGTCCGCCAAGCATGTCTGCGGGAGGCCAGTCCAAAAAGCCGAAAGCTACTTCACCAGAAGAGCGTCGTCCCAGTGAGCCGTCAGGGGGGCCAGGTTCGCCCAGGATGACTGCTCCCCCAGTACCGACCATGATGGCGCTGCCTGGCATGGGCAAACAGAAGCAAGCAGAGGAGGAAGCTGAATCTGATGATGATGAACCCCTGGGAGAGGAGATTACACCAGTAGCTTCAAGTAGTCGAACAAGCACTGCTGCAGAACGTAAGTCTCACCACCTCGGCAGGCAAGCTCTTGGGTCTCGTACACAGCACCAGATATTAACATGCATTTAGCTTCGTCGCGAGTTCCGGGCGGGCCACCACCCGTTCCTGGCGGAAGACCTGCGCCCCCTCCGGTGCCTGCAGAGTGTAAGTGGCCTTCCCAGGCATTGTTGGCAACACATACTAACAAGCACCTTTTCAGCTCGGCCTCCACCTCCTCCGCCCGCCCGCATTGCGTCCCCCAGTGTTGGGTCGGAATCTGATGATGAACTGTCTGAAGCCCCAAACAGATCTCTGGAGACTCCCACTGGTGAGGCTCCGCCGACGGGCCGTGCGCCGCCACCCATTCCCTCGGGATACCCTGCAATGCCTTCATCGCCACGAGCAACTGGTGGCAAGCGAAGCTCCTACATAGGCGATGATAGCCCCGTTGGCTCACCGAGGTCTCCTCCACAACCGAGCAAGAGAAACAGTCGGCCGCCGCCTCCTGTTCCTGGCGCTGCTCCACCTCTTCCGGCACAGAGTCGGCCACCACCCCCTCCGCCTCCTGGAGGTCCTTTGAGCCGTACTTCCACTGCCGATAGGCCAGTACCACCACCGATGCAGCCTGGCACCCTAGATAATGGCGAGGAAGGAGAAAACACCGACTACGAAGGCGATTACGATACTGATATTGGCTCTTCTGTAACTCACAAGGATGCGCTCAAGGCTCATGCACGGGACCCGAGTTTCGACGAAGGCACGTCGGTACGCTCGCCTGCCGTTGAAACTCCTGCGTTTTTGCCTCCTCCTGTTCCAAGCGCTGCGGCTCCGAGAACCGGCCCGCCTCCAGTCCCGAGTCAGCCTGCCCCAAGTGCCAGGCAATCAATTGATGCACCCCGGGCGGCGCCTCCACCCCCTCCACCGTCCAAAGAGGCGCCATATGGTTATGATGATGAGGACTACGACCCGTACAACTACAATGCGATGCGAAGCCCTCCAATTACAGTATCTCACAGCGCGTCTTTGGAAGAGGAGCCTCAGTATTCGCCAGACCCAGGGCTTTCGTACCAGTCGCCCCCTCCACCTCCGCCAGATCGCCGGGGCCCACCACCTGCGCAACCGCCCACCAGGGCTCCTCGGCAGTCATTAGATGCAGGTGTCCAGAACACTAGGGCTTCTCGACAATCCCTAGATGTACAGAGAACACTCGGAGGAAGGAGGTCAATGGATGCCTCTCGTCCATCTATGGAAACGGGTTATATGGCTAACGACGTTGACCTGGCTCCTCATACACAGTGGTGGCTTTCGCGGAACGGTCTCCCTCCCGTATTCCAGGGTCGAAGAGATATCTACTTCGAATGCGATGAATCAACTGCGTCAGCAGCTGGCGGCCGAACATCGGTCACCAAGGAGGTTTTCATCCTTTTCCAGGACTACTCGCAGACTATGATCAATGTTCACTTTGATCCCCAAAACCCCTCGGATGCCGAGGTTGAGCAGCGGCATGAGGGGCCACCGCGGGCACTACGCCAAGACCAGCTTGAGGAGGCGTATGAGCGATTTGGACGGCAACTAGCCAGTGCTGCTGCATCGAAGAAGGATTCGGTTGTCGGCGATGGTACTCCACAGTCGCTTATCTTCGAGCTGCTCAGGCCTCTGAAGGATGCCTTACTACCCGTTGGCACCCGTGCGTATGGCGGCCTAGTCTACGCTAACTTGGCCAATGCTTCGACGCAGCTGCACGATGAGATACGGCCTGGTGACATTATTTCTATTCGGAATGCAAAGTTTCAAGGAAAACACGGGCCTATGCACGCCAAGTACTCAGCAGAAGTCGGCAAGCCAGACCATGTGGCTATAGTTGCTGAGTGGGACGGTACCAAGAAGAAGGTCCGTGCTTGGGAGCAGGGTCGCGAGAGCAAGAAGGTTAAGCAGGAAAGCTTCAAGCTCGAGGACCTACGGAGTGGCGAGGTCAAGATCTGGCGAGTCATGCCACGCAGCTGGGTTGGGTGGTCGTCTCAGGACTAGCGAGCCCGAATGCCATCCTACGACTACCTCTGGCCGATCCTTGTCAGGGTCAGCACAGACGGTAGGATCAGTACCGAGAGAATGAGTTTCGATGGCCGCATCAGCGGAGACGGCTTCGAGCGCAGACGCAGTCCCTACTAGCAGCAGGATTCCGGGAGCGGTGTTACATATTAGAGAGTAATCCATGCATACTTCACGTGTCGAATATTGGGAATACGAAGACAATTGCAGTCTTGAGATTCAGAATCTCGTGTAACAAGTCGCTCGCTGAAAAAGATTACTACCACTGCTTGGCTTGTGAATGCTACTACTTGCAGGCGTTTCCTTTAAGTCGCTATAATGTCTCGCTGTGCAAGCCGGTCTTATGCTCACTCTAATGACTTTTGCCATGAGCATTCAGATGCCCGTCTAGGTTATCAGTCATTACACTTCACGCCACAATAAAGAGGATATAAGTTCGTTTGTAACATGAAGTAGAGTATCCCAACGTTGTCGACCATCAAGCAACCGTAGCGGTGTCCTGCTCGCTTCCCTGACCGCGTTGGCTGCTGGCTACTGACTACCACGGTCTCATCATATAACCATTCAGAAGCAATCATCGTGTCTTGGCCCGGCATTACAGAGCACAGTGGGGATATACACGCTATAAGAGACATTCTCAACTCCGTCCATGTAGGCTATATAGTTACTCACTACGCAGAGACGACGGCGGATCACCACACAGAAAGACCTAGCGATCAAGTAAGGTCACGGATAACTCTACGGGCCCTACCCAGGTCAGGTCAAGACGTGACGGTACCTCTGACCGCCGAAACGGGGTGCGAGGCTCTCATTTCAAGTATAGAGGGCGGTGCGGTGCGGTGCTCGTGTCGAGCAATGCTTACCGTAAGGGGGGAATATTCGGGTCGTCATCGCGACTCGCGGCGACGACCTACTCATTGCATCTATTGTGCAGTAAGCAGTGCGCTTACTTCGGAGCAGTAAGGGAATCTCGTGGTAGGCTTGTCATCCCAGAGTTGACCAGTTTGGCAAGGTTTCCTCCGCATGTCTTAGAGGAAAGGACGATGAAGAACGAGGAGGGAGAAAAAGAAGCAACAACAACGAAAGAGCGAAGACCTCTGGCTCTACCCTCTACGGGTCTTGCACCTCATAAGTCACACGATCCCTACCTCAGCCTCTACAATCTACAGTCTACCTACCCTCCGCCGGCGCCAGTATGATCAAGAAGAACCCCTTCAACACGTGCAACCCACCATCAGAAAACGGCACAGGCGACAGCAACAGCACTAGAGGGTATCACGACTTGAACAGCGAACGGAGAGTAGGCCGAGCCAATAGCTTAATGAAAGTATTCGCGTGGCTCAAAGCCGTTGAAGGAAAGAGAATTGAAGCAAAAAAGCAGAATCCCATGCGCAGCTGACAGCCCTGAGGTGGTACCCGACGTGAGACACCACGCGCGATCTTCACGACCCTGCCATGCCGTACCCTGCCATGCCGTACCTGCCGACATATCCCACCTACCCTCACAGTCTAGCTTTCTGTGAAGCTGTCTACACTGAACCTCCAAAAGTCTCCGTACACCCCTTGTTCGGCAAGAAAAGGGTGCGTTTCTTGTAGGTGGGATAACCGTTCTGGAGTAAGCACTGAGGATGACCTATTGGATTAAGGGTGCTTATTCCAGGGTGTTAAATTGATCAATATCAACATAGCATAGAGACCCAAACACCGATAGAGGCATGTCGAACGGAGACTTATGAGGGCTACGTGTAGCTGTAAAGCTGCGATTCAGCACGGAATGTCAGCTACGCCGTAAACAGCCGCGGCCACTGCCATCGGCCTCGGCATCAACAAGGTTGACAAGGTACCAAACGTGTGCTTCTCGGGCTACGCACGCTACGGGGAGAACGAAGCTAAGGCACACCCCCGAGACATACGTCTATATGACCTACATGTCTTAGGTGACAGGGCGCTTGCTGCAAGATGATGGCTTGTGCTCGTGCTTGTGCTCGAGCCGGAGCAGACGAGGCAAAGAAACTGAGGAGGAGGGGCCTGGGGACAAAACCACGCGCGCTTATGACGTTGACACATCGTACGAAATGAAGTCCGTGTCTCAAAGTCTGCTCGACGCTCGTGGCCTCGTTTCACGGAAGTGCTCAAGATTAGCCTAGAGCAGCCCAGTCCAGCCGGAATCCGACCATAGAATAGACAGACAACCCAGGTCTGCTCAGACCAGTAAGGTCATGCATGCGAAGCGTGCCGCAGCACACTAGCGACAGCGAGCTTGGCCTCCCGCCCCCGACCACCTTCTTCCTCTCTTCTCGAAGACTAATTCTCCGGAGCGAACAGGGCCCTTCCTGGCACAACACGAGTTGACTGCACTGGGCTCGGCACATCGCGACTCGGCTCGATGCAATCGACGGCATCGACGGCCGCTTGACGCTTGTCAGGACCACCGGCATCGCATCCCAGTGCGTCTGATAGACGCGGAGAATCTCGGGTCGCAGAGCTTATGCCGGAGCTTGACTATTATGAAAGAGCCGACGCGGGCGAGGCAGCGCGGCTTGCCCAACGCGGCAGCCAGAGCCGTGGCTTGGACCGACTGGACGAGTTGATGAGCGAATAGCCTCACTCGGAGAGAGGTTGCCCTATCGCGTCTCGTCATTGGGCGTGACGGCTTCATGGGATTGGGTTATATCCCCTCGGCGATCAAAGCCGACCAAAGCCACGGGATATGGACATATAGCCATAGGCAAGGGCGACGATCGGTTGGCAAGGTTATATACCGAAGTCATGGCTCATGCACTGTCATGGTTCTAGAAGCAACAGGTATAAGCGATATCGACCATGCGACGAGAAGCTTTCTCATGACGCTCCGGAATCTCGATGCTGCAGTCAACATGCTGTGGTACAGTCAGCCTACGTCTCCGAGTGAGGCCATTATATCATAGGTCGTAAGCCGGCATATAGATTGCAGCTGGTTGGCGCCGATGATACTTGAAGGACTTACCATTGAGTCTCGGAGGGCTGGTCGTACATGCCATTATCAAGGGCCAATACCAGGAACTTGATGAATATATCGACTGTGAATGGGTTGCTTGGGTGCCAGGCCGAAATCCTCGTAGTGGCGGTCCGGCTGCGGGTAGGTCCATAGACGTTCAGTTGTAGGTAGGTAGGTAGGGTTGCAGTTTGATGAAGGAAGACCAATGTGCTTCCAAGCTCGGAATCTCCACATTACCCGCCTCTGGAAACGCACGACGTCGGGGAAATGCACTGGGAGTCTTGCTTCGAGCTCATCGGATGTCTCAGGGGCGTCGATAAGAGACAAGGTCCTGCAGCTTCAGGGGTAGCTCGGACTTGGGAGGCGAAGACCCTGAATCCTCTCGACTTCACGTGGTTTGCACTACTGAGGAGCTACCCCCCACGTTAAATACAATCAATCAAACCTCTCGACTTCAAATCCTAAAGGAAGCGGCTGCTGATCCAGGTGTCCAGACCACAAGATCATCGGTTCCATCATTCCTCTCATTCCAATGGGATAAGCAGATGCTGATCATGGAGGGCTAGCTCAGAGAAGTGCAATCGACAGGATCGAATGCCGCCACTCGCGCTGGGAGCTCATTGGCAGTGGTAGCAATCAATTCAGCGGTGCAATGCAGGCAATGCCGGCATGCTTCCAATCGCCTACCGTGAAAGGATAGCACGGCTTTAGCCATTTGCTCGATAGTCGTTGCATGCGTGGCTATCGGATTTGCTTGCGGCGGGCGATATCTGTGGTTGTCCTTGTGACTGTCCGTGTTACCGATGCATTATAGTCACTAGACGATTCCGATCTTTGGCAAACAGGAGCTATCCATGTGACATTGAACAAAACTCAGACTCCACAGAAGGATCGGGCCGTTGATGGTTGCCAAAGATGATCAGCAGTGATCTTTCACTGCCTCCGGAGGGTGTACATACGAACAGGCCTCGATTGTGGCAAGCAGTATACAGAACGGTCGAGTCGTACGTGAGTTCCATAGATCTGGCATGCCGACTTCGGCAGTATGCATTGTGAGGTTTGTGGCAAGACAAACAGCTGCATGAAGTCAATGCACATTGTGGTTGAGTAGCCAATATCACGTAAACGATTTGTATGTCTCGTCGTTCGGCTGCCCATTGGCGACAAGGCGTGGTAGTCTCCCGTGGTAGTCTTCTTGTTCTCAGGACCAGTGTTTGGGAGTTGGAAGCTTCTCGTAAAAAAACGCCAAGCTCGCGGTTGTTAAGCTGTGTGGTGTTGGGAGGGGATGGACTATGCAACTGTCCTCCCTCAAGGCGGGGGATGTCGTGGTCGAGGAGGACCAGCCCCTTGGCTGACTTCGCAACACCCTATCGAGCAAGGATGGCCTCATTGTGTGCCCAGGTAAGGGAAAGCTATTCTAAGCCCCGCCAAAGGGAACCAAAGGTCTGCCAGTCGGTCATCTTGCCATACACAGAAGCGTTGACGCGCCCAGAGCTTTAATAAGTTAGTAAGGCGGACGCATGGTGACCTAACCGGAGCGATCCCTTCCTCACGGTACTTGAGATGGCTTCGTTTAGGCACAGCAGGCACTCGGGATCCAATCACTGCATCGCCTCGACAATAGCCTTGAATCTCGAAAGGGCAGCAAGGTGCCGGAAACACGTGCGTAACGGCCTTCGTGTGTCTGGGTTTCTGACGTGGGACGTCGGGCCCCAATCAGCCAGCGAATGAGAGGGTGCCACACAACGCGTTCTGCTTTTGGACAACCTGCAGGAAGGCAGAGCACGGTAGGAACGGCTGTACTAGCCATCTCCACGCCGGATGGAATTGCTCAGCATGAAGCAGCAAATGACCTGCGACATGTATGATGCGTCGTCGCAAGGAGAGTTGTTGGAGGCCGAGATCGGGTCGAGCAAGCAAGATCTGTACCACGTCGGGAAACACTGTCGGTGCCCTTCATCAGGCGCTCGGTAAGGGTCACGATGGTTCCCAACTGCCGGGAATCCTCCACAGCACAAGGTATGCTCTGGGCCTGGGATGGTTTGACTGGGATCAATCCTCGCCCGAGAGCTACTGGTCAACAGCTATGCACTTGAGAAGATAAATGGGGCGGGCGTTTGAGGAAATCCACCCAACGTCAAGACTCAAGACGATATTGATGTTGATGGCATCCTGCGATGCGTCAAATCACCCCGAATTCCGACATCTGTGCCAGTGATGAATTGTGCGACGGTCACTGGCATGATGACGATGGTGGGTAGTCGTAGAGTGTATGAGCCATAGAGCGGTCTGCAAGTCACTTATGTAGGACTCATGCGTGTATCGTCAGGTTCTGCAAAACCCGCGACGTTAGACATAAAACGTCATGATGGAGCATGGTCTGCAGTCGCTGCCCGTATCCGACAAACAATTTGCAGCCACGGCACTGCTTGCTGCTTGACGAGACAGGGGCTTTGCCATATGCAAACGCATTCAAGTGCAGCAGATTCCAGACGGCGATGTGAACCATACTGAGTCAGCAGTATCAGTATGGGCCCTAGGTACGGTTGTTGACAGACGGCGTGCTGTCCAGACGGGGGCCGGTGTGTATCAAAGTCGCGAGCAAGCGCATGGCCGACGGTGAAAGGGTAATTGAGTGAGATAATCACTCGCTGATCTTGCAGTTTCTAGACAGCCGAGGGTGCTGCGGTTGATGGAGAGATTTTCTAATCCTTTCGAAACCTGACCACTTGGAGCTGAGGGGGAAGATGGAATTTTCTGCTTTCTGATCTGATGTTGAAAATCAAACGATCCATCTTGTCGGCGAACTCCAGAGGGGCAGGGGCAGAGGGGCCGACGGCTCGGTGTTTCCTTGGGGCAGCTGCCACTTCCAATTAGGGCTGTCTGGGGCCGCTGCCGATCGGATCATCGTGGGAGCGACTACCCTGGAGTGGACCTGAGCAGCGATCTCCAGCTTGGGATAGGCCCTGGGATAGCCCTGGAAGAGTGGAACTGCCCCTGGAACTCCCTGGAACTCCCCTGGAGGCGCCGATGTAATGGTGCAGGCTCTCCGCCTCTTCTGCCGATGTCTTCACACGGGGATCCCGCTTTTCCTGCCACACGTACATTTGCATCCTCATAACATCCCATCCATCACGGTCAAGTGACACGACATGTTCGACATGTGCTACTCGCTCAAGCTTAATGCTTGTGGCAGCGCTTCACGACACAAGCTCTGGATACTATGATACAATCCAAGATGAACTGCGGCACATCCTGGCAGTCTGTCAGCATGCCTGTCCTGCATGTAAGGTAGTGCCGCCACCTGCACTCTGTGTCTCAACAACACGATGATCAGTGATCACATCTCAAGTAAACTCGTACCTTAGGCGCTGCGCCCACGTCTTGCGCCAACTGGCACTCATCCCATATCCACCATCCACCCCCCACACCCTCCTGCACTCTTGGGAACCCGTGAATCGCAGGGGTTGTCCGCCAACGAGAGCGACAGTTGGGGGAGCCCTGCAGCAACATGACAAAACCAGCTAGGCAGGTAGGGAGTCGGACATCCTCATGCATCCAAGTAACTCTGCGGGATTTTGCCCGCGGGTGTCTCCCGTCGTAGAAGCCCGCTGCTGAAGTAGTCAACTGTCAGCTCACTTCCAACCAATGTCTGTGAAGCTGTCTCCGTCAGCCCACTTCACCCACTTCACCCACTTCACCCATGTCTCTCGGTCTCTCGTCGTGCCATGTTGCTCCAGTCGACCGAGCTCGTTTATATTTTATAACGGACCTCATCCATCGTCTGTCGTCGCCCATCCTACATTGCTTTATCACTCTTCGTAGCACAAGATACGAGCATCCCACCTTCACTCCGTTGAAGATAGCCGCGGCGGCTCACACCCACCCCTGTCCTGCGCTTATACCCCTGCCGAGGGATCTCAACCCTCGCGTCTAGCACACCCAGTGACCCTCCTCTTCCACCAGGTCTCAGCGGGGTTATATCGAATCACCACGGCGTGAATCGAGTTGTTTCCACTCACATCATCCCCTTCTGCCCCTGTTCCTGTGGACCCTAAAGCTGCTTGGGACATCTCCCACAGGCAGATATAAGAGCTGCCTACCCTCCCAACGCATCACCCTCTACTCCCAGGGCCATCTCCAAACAACAACTCATACAATATCACATAATATCATCGCCATGGCTCGAAGACGGGATACCCTCGCCTCCATTCGTACCACCAGTACACGGTACACAAGGCAAAGTGCCGACTCTCACGAATCTCGAAGCACTGCGCCTACCTCTCCATCTGACAGCCCTAGGCCGTCAACCAAAGACTCGAGTTCGCAGGCTCCCCCCAGGTTCCGCCAGGTACATTATGGCGAGGACCTGTCGCCGTCGACGAGTCTTTACCCACGGTCATCTGTCGAGACATACTCGTCGCAAGCCTCGATTGCCGAACTGGAAGAGCTGGAAAGGATGGAAAGTGTGGACTATTCCGAAATCCCACCAATGCCCGTCTACCGACATGAGATTGAAGAGACTGATGTCCGGCCTTCAACCCCTGAAGACTTTGCCAGACTCTTCCCAACCACGAGCAAATTCTCTATACGTCATGACGACTTCACATCAGACGGCAACATGAACCTACGTGTGGATACTGTGGTTTCTGGTCGGCGCAAGAGGACCATCCAGCTCTTCCATTTGCGTATGCACGATCTCAGCAAACGCGAATTCTCCCTCCGCCGGTACTGTCGGGACTCTGGTCGCGAAGTCTGCAACTCCAAACGCAAATATGTCGAACCGACCAGCCCAAGTCGTCCCCATATACACCAATCAGTATCTTCGGCAGTCAAGAACCTCGCAGGAAGACCAACTCTCAGCCGTCTGCCGACGGCGGGCTCACTACTCTCGGCTATCAGTCGACCAGGAACGAGCCTTTCTCCTGTTGAAGCTGACGAGTTCACGGGTGGCTTCACTCACACAAGTGACGTGGACAACACGCCAAAAGCTCGCTCATTGCCGACAAGTGCCATAAAATTGGAATTTTCCAACTATGCTCGGGTCGACATCGACCGCCGAGGGAGCAAGAACGCCAAGAGATACGAATTTGAATGGTGGAATAGCAAATACGCATGGAGACGAGTAGTCGACCAGCTCACGGGTGCCGTCTCTTTCCATCTTCTCATGGACGGCAACCACCGTACACCGGTGGCACATATTGTACCTGACACGCGGTCACCAGACCAAGTCGCGGCCGACGAGCATGCTGGGGGATGGGTCCCGCCGTGCCATATGTGGTTCAGCGATGAGACTCTGTTCGACGACGACGATGATGAAGTACGTTTCAAGACAGGTTTCGCAGAGTAAGTTCAGCTCACCACATTTTCCAACCCTCGATCCTTACTCATCATTATCGCAGCGTCGTTGTCGCCACCGGTCTCCTGGCCCTCGTCGACGACTGCATCAAGCAGCGCTGGCAGCAGAAGAAGGTCCGGCGCATCAGCCTGCCCGTCCTGGACGGGGAGTTCATGGGCCCCAGGGCCTTTGTGCAACACCTTCTCCAACGTCGGAACTCGGATCACCACTCCCATAGTCCGCTTCGATATCAGCGGACAGCCGTCGCCTGCTAGCCATAGGGAACCCGGAATTGACCGGTTCGACGTTACGACACTTCTCATACATACAGAGAGAGATATGACATCGTTGTCCTTACCAACACCATTACTTAATACCACAGTACCGATCGACCGATAGGCCGTGGTCGAGGCATATACAATGCCTTTCGCACGCCGCTGTGCAAGCCCAAATGCCCGCGCTCTCCTCGGACCACACCATCGCCTCGAAGCAATCTACCTAACAAGGGGAAGCTCGAGCGTTTACGATTTACGACAGAACTCCATGACCAAACACGGCATCCCAACTATTCTCATTATATATGTCGTCTAATCTCTTTTACTATACTAGTGCTTATTTCCTTAATCATGTTGTGTTTTTACCATTCTCTTCTCACCTCTTCTCCCTCACCATCTATATATGGGTTGGCGTTTTTATCATCACACTCTCTGTTGTACCAAGAGGTCGAAGCATCGTCCATCATCATTTGTCGCATGCATCACGCACATGGAGTTTCTGGCCTTTCGCCCATGACGACCAGCGCAAACAGCCGCGCTATATGGGTTCTCTCCTATTATCGAATCTGCATCGTTGGGTTGTATGTCTGGATTACGGAGCAGGGGGCACGAGTGTAAAAGTTTCATGTGGTATATCGCCTCATCCTGTGCGAACAGAAACAGGAGGGCAGCAGCAACAGCAACAACAGTAAAACAGAGAGCATCGGTCACCGATCGCGGGGGGGAGCTATCTCTGTATAACGGCCGGAATCATATCAGATTTTCGTTCTGTTACAGAATCGTCTCAAGTCTCTTCGGAGCCATATAGTTACAGTAGCTCGGCAATCTATGCCGCAGACTGAATGTAGTATGAACAAGACCACCAAGAAATGCCTGAGACCTATGTGACAATATGCAGCTTGCATAACCGCTCTCGTCATCATTAGCAGTGAGTGACCAGCCCGTATCAAAACTCCCCACCACCATCCCGTCCGCGATTCGACCTGCCCGAATCCAGCCAACCGCCAAAATCCAGCTTCATCAACAACCGATCCACGCCGCCCACGCGTCTGGGTACATACCTACCCTCCCCCTCCCCATCCCCATCTTCATCCCCAAAATCCTCCGCATCATCATCACCATCACCACCGCCGCCACCATCCTCAAAGTCCGCCATAAACGCCGAATCCATACTCAGACCCCTCAGCACAGCAACAACATCCTCGACGCCGTGTTTCACCTTAGCCTCAACATCACGAATACCGGCGCGCACGTCGGCCTCGTCGGCGGCGAGATTAGAAAAGGCGTCGACGACACCCTCGTCAGCTTCCAGATCGGCGGCCGTCCAGACGCCGTGGAGGCGGTGGACGAGCGCCACGAGGTGGTCGATGTGCACCAGCAGATCATAAAGCGGGTCCGTGAAGCGCTGCTGCGCCAGCAGGAGGCGGCGGACGAGGGTGCGGAGGTAGAGGCGGTGGGCTATGGCGAGGGTCTGGGGGTCGTGGGTTGTTGAAGACTTGGGTGCTTGTGGATTACTTTGATCCGGTGCTGGCTCGTCGTCGTCTTCCTGAGAGTGAGCGGAGCTGGGGCCCATGTGCGTGTGGTGTGATATGGATGGCCTCTGGTGGTGCGGCCTGGCCGATTCTTCCGTGCCAGTCACCCAGCCGTGGAAGTCGTCCCAGAGGCCTTCGACGACCTCTACCTGTAGATAGGCTTCCGTCTCGGCGAGGAAGAAGATTGCGGCGCTGCTTGTACTCCATGCGCTTCGCATGGCGGACGAACGAGCAGACCAGCGCTCATGGAGCAGTCTAGTCTTGGCAACACCTCCTTTCGTGTTACCGTATGGTGCTCTGGGAGGCGGTGGATGATGCCGCCGAAGACACGTGATTTTCCATAGATCTGTGAGACGCAAGTGTGCGCGGCGAATGGACAGGAGATATGAGTTGATCGAAGTGTATGTGTGCAGATCAGTGGGCGCCAAGAAGAGGTCCAAGGGGGATGGTATCTGCATTGTGAGAGTAACAGGGACGGAGAACAGTAGATTTCGGAATGGCGTCGCAGCGATGGCGTGCGAGGCTCGTTGACCATTCTCGGATGTGCCCTTTCCCGGTGTTGATGGATTGGACTTGAATAGGTTCAACCGCAGAAGACCCCTTGCCAGTTCAAGTTCTTCATCCTCGTCCGCATGCTGGCCCTGCATCGTCCCCAGCGCAGTCCATGTTTTAGAGAGAACAGTGGCAACTTCACCTTCTTTGATCATGACAGTGCCGAGTCCGTCTCGCTTCTCATATGCAAGATTGTCGGCGCGTCGCCAGCGACTGCGAATCTTTTCATCAGCTTGCTGTGTCAAAGCCATGGCAAACTCGCCACGGCCGAGCAGGAAGAACTCCCGGAGGATCCTGAGTATCTCAAGGACCTTGCCCAGAGGTAGGAGCTTTTGCAAAGTTGTACGGGATAAGGTGAGTCTAATCGCTGTGATTGCTCGAGACAGCATGACGGAATTGAGAGGGAATGTCAACTGGGCCAACTCTTGCAGTTGCGAAGAAAAATGCCCGACACCACTGATACTCGGGTCCATACCGCCTCTCCGATGTACTCGGTTCAAAGAGGTCCCAATGAACAACATCGAGGACGCCGTTGACTGTGTCACAAAAGCAGGCAACAGCTCGTCATCAATCGAGTATCCCTGGTGAAACATGTAAGAACACACAGTCAATCCCAAGATCAGAAGAGGGATCTCACCTGCTCATCCTCTTCATCTTTCCGAATAAAGAAGTCATTATGACCCAACATAGGTATACGTCCATACAGAACCCAGGTCGATACCTGCTTCAACCAAGCAGTCTCGGCAACCTTAACAAGGCTCAGCGCGGTCTCCCCAATGTCAGCATACCCAGTCTGGAGCTCATCTCGCAGCTTGTCGATGAGCTGTGCCGCCCGGCAAGTGGCGCCTTTGCTTTCCCTGGAGATGAACTGGACCAGATTCCACAGCCATTCCAGGCGCCGCGTCCAGCCCGAGAACTCGCCAATGACAGCAGTCAGGGGCACGATGTTGCAAGCCCCCACGAGCGCGGCATCTTTGCGCAGAATGCTCTCTTCGACCTCCAGGACCTTCCGCTGAAAGGCGCCCAGGTGGACAGAGTTAATGGCCGTCGAGACAGCGCGGCAGATGACGGACGGGTGAGAGGCGCTGATCTGCGCGGTGTAGCTTAGGAGCTTGCAGTGGAGATCGCTCAGGTGGCCCGCCGTGCTCAGGAGCTCCCGCTCCGGGGCGGACAGGATGGCGGCGGCGGCGGGATCGGAGTGGTCGTTCCTGAGGAGGGGTGACGGGTGTCCCGACAGGGAGAGCAGTATTTCATGGAGCATTGTGGAGCCGACGACCTGTGAGCATTGTGTCAGACCGTAGACGCAGATGCAGATGCAGATGGATATGTAGATGCCCGAGTCGAGTCCTGATGCTGCATGTGGTGAACAAAGGCGAGCTCGTACCCTTGTAAGACATGTGGAGGCTCCTTAGGCCGGATCTTATCGCCGATGTCCTGCAGCAGAAGAATGATGGAACCCAGGCATTCGAATCGACACATCGAATGGTCGAATGGGTGCTTCGCAAAGTCGATATCGCCTCACTAGCTACTCTTATTGATCTCCTTTGCAAGTTGATTTGACGCCACTCGAGAACGGACGAAGACAAAGTCACCTTCGTAATGGGTCGAGACTTGCTGGTGGTTGGTTACGGCTAGGTGAACAGATCCGGTTCAAGACGTTTACTTAAGGTTCGTACGAAGAGCCGTGAGGTGTAAATGTCGTCAATGTCCTGACCGGAAACAAGCACGACGTCGGGTCTCATCGTTGGCTCGCCTTTATGCAATTTCCAGGCGCGTTTGGGCCTGACCCTGGTATGTTGCTACGGTACTCCTTGGTTGCGCTTTCTTCTGCGCGTTATCAGGCAGGAGATCACGTGACTGGCATTGGTTCTGTGACCGTTGTTTCACGTTACCGGGAAACCCTGGAGGCGGTTGATTGCCGGGTTATCAGCCACGGATCACGTCCTGGAGATGCATTCATACACCTTGGTCAAGTAGGACGGGAGCAACGTGTACTTAAGGATTGATTCATGGCTAATCAGAGATCTACGTAGGTATCCTGCTTTAGGCGCAGCCGTTTCCACAGGATGACGAGGGATACCAGCCGGTGGGCTTGACTAACCCTAACCCTAACCCTCCCAGCCATTACAAGCTCCTTATATCCGTATATGGAGGGAGGCCCTATCGCTTCGCCGCCTTCTGGCTGGATGACCCGCTGACGTTCGCCGAGTCCTTCATCAGATTGCTCTGCGAGTCGTTGGGTCCTCCCTGTACGCCTATCGCACCCCCAGTATCGTCGCCAACCACCACGTTGACCGTTTGTCCGTCTGCCGCCTTGACCTGGCCGACAACCATACCTTTACCGACCGCTTTGATAACAGCTCTCCGAGAGACCCCAGTGACGTCGATGTAGACGAGACCGACGTTCTTGACACTTCCGCCGAGATGCTTCGACAGCTCCCCTGCTTCATCGCCCCATTTGTGTGTTACCATGTTCGTCGTTGACGTCGACGCCGATGTCAGGAGACTTCTACTCGCTTGGTCAATTCCATCGGCAATCGTCGAAAAGGCCATCATGCTCTTGTTCAACAATCCCGGCTTGTATCCTTCAAGTGGCTGGCCATCGGGTCCATAGCCCTTCTTACCAGCTTGTTTCTTCTGCCCTCGTCCAGCAATGGTAGCTCCGAGATTCTGGGCCACCTTGGTAACCTGCCCAACCGTCTTGGACGACAGGTCCGCTACGCCAGTCGATAATTTGCCAATGCGACGAACCCGATCATGCGTCGCAGGTGTGAATGTAACCGGCTTGCTCGCAGGCTTGGTCTTCTTAGCGAAGGTGTCCGTCCCAGTCTGCATGGCATTAGAGACAAAGTCGGACGTCGTAATGATCAGCCGCGATGCGTAAGCGGCCTTGGATACGATGAACGACTTCTGATAAGCAGGGTGTAGCACCATCTCCATGGTTTCCGCAGATGCGGGGACGACGGCCAGCTGGTTTGCGCCCCCTTCGGCAGGAAGAGTGATTTCAACAGGGTCTACCACCAGTTAGCCATGTGCTGTCGGGTTGGTGCCCGATCTACCTAATCGAAACATACCCTTAGAACCCGGTTTGACACCAGTCTCAACCACTTGGAATCCCTCCGACAGCTCTCCGATGACACTGCCATCTTCCTCGTCGACAAG
Organism: Anthostomella pinea; assembly: GCA_963556695.1. Classification (NCBI taxonomy): domain Eukaryota; kingdom Fungi; phylum Ascomycota; class Sordariomycetes; order Xylariales; family Xylariaceae; genus Anthostomella; species Anthostomella pinea. Next base: position 4,153,190 of record CAUWAG010000020.1, on the reverse strand, counting down.
CACGATCTGACCTCCCTGGACCGAGCTGTGGCTGCCTTTCGCATAGCCCTCGCCGGGCTTGTAGGAGGCCGGATTGTATGCGGGGAGCTGCTCTTCAGCTGCAAGCTTGGACTTGGACTTGGATGTGGTCGGCGACGATCGCGTGGCCGTTGGCGAAGATGACGATGACGACTTCTCCTTCTCCCTCCGCGCAGCCGTGGGCGGAGGAGCTCTCTCCAAAAAGGCGGTGCATTGTGCCAGGATGGTTTCGAAGGTATCCACATCTTCCTGCAGACCCTTACGACTACCGGGAGCTGGGAATTCGAGACGGGTGAAGGAGCCACTGTCGGGGCCGAGATCCCATCGCGGGATGAGGTAGCTCCGGGGAGGTTGGTGGTAGATCTGGGTGGTCGCGGGGAGAGGAATGTCCAACTCGGGTGGTAGGTGGAGGTGAAGATAGAAGTCCTCCTCGGGCGCACCGTCGCGTGCGTCGAAGGACGAGGGATCGGCGTAGGGTGATGATGTCGGCACCATCAAAAGCGACAGTGCCTGGGGTCCGGAAGCCGTGAGGCACTCCTCTTTGCCATAGGAGAGGTGGTAGGCCGAGACACCCTGGATGGCATAGAGCACTTTGGGATCCTGGTAGCAGAAGAGATCAGCGATTCAGTGCCTGTGGGGAGCGAGGAGCGCACCTGCGGACCGGCTTACATTGTGACCAGATGCCATGTTTGATTAGACTCGTAGCAATGGTAGTGGCAGTGGCAGTGACAGTGACAATATGCACCTGCGCGGGAAAGATGCCGGGGAGTGGGTTGCTTCTCGGGTGGTTATGTATGCCGTATGCCCCCAACTTGCCCGGGTCAACCAACAAGATGGTGTAGATGGCGCTTAAGGGAAGGTGATGAGCACAAAAGTGAGAGGATCAACTAACGCCAACAGGGTGAATATTGTTGTTTCTATTCGTGGTCGTCGGAATTCTGGATATGTTGGAGCGCTTAAAGCCAGGCGCTGTGTGGTTCCAATACAAGGCTGGAACAAGGTTGCCTTTGCCATGGAACAGGAAGAGGCCTCACCACAACGTCATTAATGTGTTGCACATGTGGTGAGGTGATCGCCACTAGACCCCGGTTACATCAGATCGATCCAGTCTATGTATCTCATCATACCTTTCGGAAATCACTTTCATCGAGCATTAGATCTATATTAAACGCGAGAATCATGTTTGAGCTGCGAAAACTTTCGGTACACTTCTTCAGAATCATCACCACTCCCTTGGTGAAGTACCTGTGAAGGGAGATGCAATAAGATACATGCGTCCCAGCCCGCGTTGACATTCAATGTTCACAGTCTCCACTTGCACCTGCAATGAGGGGCAAGCTTTGGGGGCTGTCAGATACCCTAAATGGAGGGGCATCGTAGTAAGGACAGGGGTAAATGCCCAGCTGCCAACAAATAAGGTACAAATTCCCGTCACGACGGGAATGCTGCACGTTCTGGAGTCTTTTCACCAACATTGAGCCGAGGTGACAGAGCGACGGGTTGCTTCAATATACCCTCAGCCCGAACTGATGTTGACAAGTCTCAAAGTTCCAGTCAAAAGATCAAACGCCCAGTCATGAAGCCGATTGTCATGCGCCTCGGTACCTAGCATCATACGACCACCGGCTCACCAAAGTCCTCCGTCGGAAAGGGGGAAGCCCGAATGCATCGGCTAAGCAGCCTTCCTACGGATGCGAATACTACCACCTGCAATTGAAGTCTCACTGCATAGTACCGCGCTGACCGCATGTCCATTGTTGTCCAACGAGCACGAGAATCATATGTCCGATGTCATTAGTTACACGGGTGACACCTTTTATTATTATTATTATTATTACTATTATTATTATAATTACAAGTCGCTATCTACAACCGTGCCCCCACCCCCCTATTCCCAAGAGGGCTGCCGCTGGCCGGTCAAGGCTCAAGTGCCTCCCTTCATCATGTTCCGTTTGTTTTTTCAATCCAAACCCTGTACGTGCTTGATTCTGGTCAATTCTGAGTTGCAGGGTGATGCAGAGTCTGCAGAGGAGCAGAGGCAGGGACAGAGACAGAGACAGAACACCAAGTCGAAGGGAGGTACCTATCCCAACTTGCCTCCCGTCTTACGGTGCTGTGTCACTCCAAGCTGTGCCTTCTTTCAGCAGCGGCTGTCGATCTATAACGATCTACAGCTATCTGGTTTTCGATCACATCCCACTGTGTACAGCATCTCCATCCCTACTCCCCAACCCACCCCTCTCAGGCCTGGTGAACCGTGAGCGTGATAACCAACAAGTTCAATAATAACTATTAACCGAGCCAACCAACCCAGCCAAAGCCGGGGCTCAATAGGAATCCTTCCCGCCTGCCGCTTCGGCTCGCACCTGGGGTCTGTCGGAGGCTGCGACCCGAGGCCCTGCGCGCTTGGGTGCTCACTGCTGATGAGATTGATGGTGGGATGGCAGATGGCAGACGGGGCGCTCCCGAAGATTGCCGGGCTGACTGACCGGTCGTTGATGATTGGACACCGATGAAGGGTCGATGCATCGTTTATGTATTCCAGTGGGTGGCAGTGGCGTTCATCACAGTCCATCTCAGTCCTGGGCTGCCTGGTAGCGAGCGCCGAGCGGCAGCCTCTGCAGCCGGAGTAGGAGAAGAAGTGCCTTTTCTGCCCCCTTTCTATCCGATCACCCGTCCTGCCCGTCCGCGTCTGGGGAACCGTGCTCTAGCTTCTACCTGTAGCCTCTAATCACAATCCTGGCACCCTGGTCCTCGCACCCTAGCCCCCTAGCGCGACCTGGGCAAAGACCTACCTGCCGTTCTCTAGTCCTTCTCCCACCGCTGCCCACTAATAGGAGCTCATCTCCATTTTTCTCTTGCCTTCCCCAAGCGCTACCACCTACCCGTGCCGACTTCGTACCTAGACTCCTACATAGATATTCACATCTGTTCAGCAGTGATAGGTATTGACAGACCAACAATACAACAATCGCAAGGCAAAGCGTACGTTGGAGAACCGTCGCCCATCCATCCGTATATCCATCGGCCTCCTCCTGGTAACTTACCAGCTTGACCACAGTCGACGTTCGCACCACAGTCGACGTTCGCACCACCGCCCTATGCTCCCGAGTCCCCGGCCGTCGCACAGGAGTCACCACCATCACCCTCCACCCTCCACCCTCGCACCATACTAGCCTTACCGCTACTTGTCGCAACGTTTCAGCTCCGCATCGGCCCATTCTGAGCAGCTTGGATCGCTGGAATGCAATCGTGACCCGCCAGCCGCCCCGAAGCTAGCGACTCTACAATTCACGGCTATCTGCAGCTCAATTCTATGCTGTGACACGTCGCCGGGAAGCGCCCTCCGCCAGTCAAGCAGTCAAGACGGCAGAAGCCTATTGTATCAGCCATCCGGGCCATCTCGTTCGGGCGGAACGTTACTCAAATACCAGCTTCTTTGGTGTACACGAACCCAGTACCTACTCGATCGGCCTCTCCTGACCCTCGTACCAACAAGTCCGACCGACCACGCAGCATTGTTCGCTCTGCCGACTCGTATACGAGCCTCCTGGGCTGCAACATCACCCTCGAGCGCCCTGGGTCTATCCCAGGCCCAACCGCCACAATTTCCACCCCAATTCGAATACATTCCATCCTCTCCCCTCCAGACCCTATAGACCCCGATGAACATTCGAACATCCCATCCTACCAGGCCACGCCAAAGAGGAAATACGAAGCCACTTTCTCCCCACCCGATGCCACCCTAAGGCCCTTGTCTCCTGCGCCTCCACCGCCAGACGGACCGCACACAAACACGGAGCCTGGACGGCCAGCGGGGTGGGGAGGCATCGGGCCTCGGATATATGGGGATGACGGAACCGTAAAGTCCATGTTGCCCAGTGGTATGGAGGGCAAGAAGCCCGCCAAGATGCGCCCCCCAATGCGTTCGAGTATCGCCTGCACCAGATGCAGAAAGTCCAAGATAAAATGTGAGAACGATGGTGGAAAGCACGCCTGCGACAGCTGCATCAAGACGGGCAAGGAGTGTTTCTACAAGATACCAGATCCGGTGCCTCCAAAGAGGTCGGAACCACCTGCCGCGGTCAAGCAAGAACGGGACGGCGGGTCAGACAGGAAGAAACTCAAGAAGATCGACGACATATCCAAGGTCGACAACCAGAGAGCAACGGCCTACGCCGAAGAAGTCCTTGCTGCTCCATTCTTGACCGAGGATATGTGGGAGCAGGTCTTCGATCTGTACAAACTGCATTTTGGTCCCGAGCTTTCCTTCTTGCATCTACCGACCATGAAGGAGAAGCTAGGTCGGAAGTTCCGCACCTCTGAATCAGAGAATGGTACCGAGAGCAACCTGGTGCTATTAGGTGTTCTGACCCTCACTGCACGCTTTCATCCCGAGTTGGTCAAATACCTCGCTCACATCTGCAACAACCAGCCGGGAAACGCCAGGACTCGGCCCATTCAAACGCAACTCGATCCTGCCGCGGCGTCGGAATACTACGCTGACATCCTGGCCATGGCCCTCGGTCCAGTCCGGACGGCCATGGGAATCGCTTCTGTGGAGAGAGTGGCAGCGTTGTTGATGCTAGGGCTCTACGAGTGGAGCCAGACCCGTCCCAAGACTGGAGGCTTGACAGCTTGGATGTACATTGGTGCTGCTATTCGAATGGCTCAGTTCTTAGGCCTTGGGTTTGGGGATGCGCCCGGAGTAGACGAGTCGAGATATCAGATTGCCAACCAACATCAGCGAAGCTCTGGGCACCAGTCACAGATGGCGCTGCAGAAGGAAATCAAGAGGAGAATAATGTTCAGCTGCTTCATCCTCGATCGGATGCTTGCTTGTGGCAGACACCGTGTGACGATCATCCATGCCGATGATCTCCAGATCCAGCTGCCTTGCTCGGAAGACAAATTTGACCTGGCCATGGAGGTGCAAACTGGCTTCCTAACAAAACCAGGACGATTTGGGACTGACGACAGCGTACTTGGCCGGTTTATCCGGCTGGTGGACATTTGGGGCGATATTTCCAAGTTTAGTTCAAGGGGCGGTCGCCTGACCGAGGACACCGACAATGAGTACCGGATACCCCCTTGGGACCAAGGCTCAAGGTTCTACCAGCTAGACAAGCGGCTGCAAGCTTTTGACTCGGACCTACCAGGAACGTTCACCTTCTCGAGGTCCAACTACTTCAAGCATGAAAATCACCAGGCGTCGAGTGCGTACGTTTTGCTACACATGCTCAGATGCGTATGCTTGATAATGTTGCATCGGGAATACGTACCCTTCATACCGATCCGCTGCAAAGGTCCCGAAGGACCGCTGGACGAACCTACTTTTGAGAGGGACGAGTTTTCTAACAGTTTCTGGAGAGCCAGCGCGGAACAACTCTTCAAAGCAGCGAGAGGAATCGTGGACTTGATTAAGATCTGTCAGCGGAAGGACAAACTACCGCAGTCCACCATCGTCCTCTTTGCTATATGGAACGCAGCATTTGTAGGACTGTACGGCTTCCACTTTCCTCAGATGGATACCGAGCGGCACATGTTGAGTTTTGACGACGAGACACATCCTGATGGACACACAGGCGTCTTTGAACATGGACCAACCGGTTTGACCTTCGAAACTCTGCAGAAAATGTCGAACTGGCTGAAAATGGCATCCGCCTACGTCGACCTGCTCGAACACATGGACAAGTACTTCGTGGGCATCAAACAGGACTACTACAAATACAAGGAACTGAACATGCTGAGCGAGAAGAGAAGTTTACGGGTGCGGGAGGGTGGCACGGGCGGTGGGCTTGAAGAGTACCATCGCTTTGCGCCAGCTCTCAAAGGCTTTGGGCCGCCGATCGGGCATTCTCAACCGGACGAAACAGACCACGCCGACAGCTCGGAGCGGTCGCGGACAGGCGAGGTGGAGCGCCCGTCGTCGCGCGACGCGGAGACGATGAACGCGGCGGCATTGAGCTCGGCGTCTAGGTCTGCACCGCCAGGATCATTCACAGCCATCAACCATTCCCAAGGTATGCCGACGGCGGATTCGCCTCGTCCCTTTAGTCGGGCTGCGTCCATAGCGGGACCGCCTGCTGAAACATATGCAGACTCCTGGCGATATCACAGTAGCACGCCACAGCAACAACAGCAGCAACAGCAGCACTCTCCTTCCCAGGCTTACCCGACGCCGAGCTCCATGCTCGACCCGGCTACGATAGCAGCTCAAGCTCATGATCGGACCACGATGCAAGACGAGAGCGACAAGTTTTATTTAGACCTCAAGAAGGCCGAGCCGTCACGTTTTGGGATCATGACAGGGGACCTTGGCCTCTTTTCAACTGGCGAGTCTCAGCTTTCGGTGTCTGAGATGCCGTTCGGAGACGCGGCTTACATGCCGGCTATGGGCGACTCTGCATACCAGTATCTGCAGCAGGCCAGCGAGTACTGAAATCGATGTCGGGGTGGAGGGAGGAATTGGAAACATAAAATAAGGGTTTGTCATGTGATCTAGCGATTTGGCATCCGCTCGGGCGTCCTGGGAGGTTAGCGAGGGAAGATTATGGGTTTCACAGCTAGGCAGGAGAGGTCCAAAATGTTGTCGGCGTAATCTCGATATGGGTTCATAGTTGACTGGGATGGGATGCTTCACTTAATGGGTAGCTAGTAGTCTTCTTTTCGATATCCAACGCAGTCTTACATTCTGGTACTGGTCTCTAGGAATCAGCATTTTCCATGTTTGTTTCCATGTTTGTTTCCATGTTTGTTTCCATGTTTGTTTCCATGTATGTTCCCCTCCCATCATGCCAATTGGGAAGAAGCTAGATCCGTCTTCAGCTTGGTGGCTAGGTCGGATGATTCAAATGGGTGAGGTTCGCAACCGAGTGTACCAGGTCCTACCTGATGAACAAAAGAGCCTTCTTGGTGAATAAGCTGATCTAACACCACCTCATCTTTCTTTAATGATGAGACGTTGCCTGGAGTTTGCAGCACTGTATTAGGTATCGGCGGGATAAAAGTTGATACAGCATGAAACTATCTTGGATGAAGTCATGTCATTTTTCCGCGTCTGCAATGCTGTGAATACCTAGCGGGTTGCATCAACAAGGCAAAAAAGCCGACCGCGGTTCTCCGACGTTATGTGGCCCCTGACCGTTTCACATCTCCATGGAATCAGCACAAGCGGACGCCCACCGCCTCAGCCACAGCAACGCATTGCCAGTCGGCCGGTGTAAGTTGAGAGAGGTATTCAATGCCGACGATGCCAAGTCGTAATACATGTGCCATGTAATGCAGAGTGAGTTTGCCACGCGAATCTTCCCAGAATAGAACTGCCGTCCGAAGCAATAACTTATTTGTTTGCAGGAGGTTTCCGAAAAGCATTCCCCCCGTCTTTGCGGCAGTTCACCTGCAGCGACAACGCTTTCTGATTGGCTCCCGCCAACGATTTGTGGGGCTACAGTGGACACAAGGGGAATCTCCTGGGCAGTCACAGGGCTAGCTCTCCATCATTCTTACACCCTACCACAATGCCATTCGTTTAACTTCCGAGTCTTCCACGGTTCTTTCTCTCCATCCCCGAGTGTATTCCCCTGTTCCACCACATGTTTGCTTTCCCGGATGCCTGGGCTGAGCCGCCTGGCCGCTTAACGTGTGGGCCGTCGCAGAAGTTGTGAAGGCTTCGAAACGGGGGCTTTACCTAGCAAACAAGTTCAATGGCCAGGAAACGGTTTCGGACGGCCGTTCTTGATCACTACTACCTTTTTGACCAGTCGATAACCTCATACAGACCGACAGTCAATAATGGCAGAGCCGATATCAAGTCACGAGGATGAAGGGGGCGGCGTCAGATCTGCAGGCAGGGTCGTCCCCCGGTATTTGTCAGATGCCAATCTCTAGCCCTACCCTGACTGAACCCAACAAGCGAGTTCCGACTGGTCAAGCTTGGCAATGCCGAGCTGATGAGGCTGAGAGTCCTAGACGGTAGACGGAACCAGCATCGGGTCTGGCTGTGTATCGTCGAACCAGGTATCATGCCGGGGCTCGCGCAGGCAAACGGCAAACGCAGTCAGTTCTGGGCAGTGGGCAGCCGTTCGTCTCATCACGTCTTCCCGCATATATGAGGCGGTGAATCACGCTGGCATAACTGTAGGGCCGCGTTCCTGTGCTTTCCTGGTCCTTTCCCCCTCTCTGATCTCATACATCAACATCCATATTCCATAAGGCCCGGCCTTGTTTATTACCAGCGTAATATCAGCGGCACTTCTTCTGAATTTCTCGTTTTCGCCCAGGATCATCAGACAATCAAACCCAATACTCAACATGAAAGCCGCTGTGGCAGCTATTCTGCTGCCGTTCCTGGCGCAACTCACACATGGAGCAGCTCCGTTACAGGCGAGAGATTTCCATCAGAGGTTGGGGAAGCGCTTCGGAATGAAGCACATGGCCCTGGACGACGAGCATCTTGACATTGTGGGAAACAAGACCTTTGAACAGATCCTCGACCACAGCGACCCCAGCAAGGGGACGTTCAGTCAGCGATTCTGGTGGAATGCCGAGTTTTACGAGGAAGAGTGAGTCAAACCTAACGATAAACCCTAAGCCTCCGGGCCCTATTCTATATAGCAAGCAGTCTCGCTGACGCTAAAGCTCGAAAAAGTGGCCCAATTTTCCTCATCAACGGGGGCGAAATCGCGGCCGATTACGTGATGGGATACTTACAGAACACTACCTTGACAGGCCACTATGCCTATCGGCTTAAGGGGGCCGTCATCTTACTCGAGCACAGGTATTGGGGCGAGTCTGTGCCCTTCGACACCTTAACGGCGGAAACACTGCAGTATCATACCCTGCCGAACGCCGTTGCGGATATGATAAACTTCGCGCAGAATGTGGACTGTGAGTTCTGCGAGGGCGGTACGTGCAATAGTGAGGAAAACCCTTGGGTTCTGGTTGGAGGCTCATATAGTGGTGCACTCGCTGCTTGGACTAGTCAGTTGTCTCCTGGTGAGTTGACCACCCCGTCTTCGAAAAGCTTGTCTGTGACTTCATCGTATAAAGTCACATCTCTGCGGTTTCTCAGAAAGCTTGCTTGTAACTTCCGGACTAACACTATTCAAGGCAATTTCGCCGCCTACCACGCCTCGTCCGCCGTCGTCGAAGCAATCGAAGACTTCTGGGAGTACTTCACGCCCATCGAAGCCGGCCTGCCGCGGAACTGCAGCGCGGACGTGAAACGCGTGATCCGGCACATCGACACGGTCCTAGCCTCAAATGACACGGACGACATCACAACGCTCAAGACCCGCTTCGGGCTGGCAGCCCTGGAGCACGACGACTTCGCCCATCAGCTGACATATCCGCTCTTGGAGTGGCAGGAGGACCAGCAGCCGACGCTCGACTTCTGCAACGCGATCGAGTCCGCCGGTGCCAACTATACCAAGCATACGGCCAACTCAGGCTACGGAGTCAGCTTGGTGGCCGCGCTCGACGCCTATGCTGCCTATGTCAAGAAGACTTCAAAATGTGGTGAGGACAGCGCTCGCTGCAACACGCACAACCCCGCGCTGGTGTGGAATACGCCCGATGAGAAGGTGAATAGGCCGTGGGAATGGATGATCTGCAATGAATCCTTTGGTTAGTCTCGCCCCTTTCCGCCACCAATATGTTTCCCCATGAGACAATAAACAAGCTATTGGAAAAACAAACAAACAAACCAGCGAAACAATCATACTGACCACAACTCCCCGCAGGCTGGAACCAAGTCGGCCCGCCCGAATCCGACGGCACCAACATCGTCAGCTCCTTCCTGCGCCCAGATTATTTCGAGCGCCGCTGCCCGCTCGAGTTCCCGGAGACGGCGGGCGTCAAGACGGGCGAGGCCCTGGGCTTCACACCGGAGCACCTCAACCTGTTCACAGGGGGTTGGGACGCGCCCTACGAGAAGGTCATATTCGTCAACGGCCGCGTCGACCCCTGGCGCAGCGCCACCGTGGCCAGCGACACGCGGCCTGGCGGCCCCATCATTGCCGGGACCGGTGCTGCGGCGCCGACTTTCGTGGTGGAGGACGGCGATCACTGCCCGGAGCTGGAGATCGACGAGGGCGATCCGTCTACTTGGCCCATTGTCCAGGAGAGTGTCAAGATTATGGGTGGGTGGTTGGCGGAGTGGACGCCGGCTGGGAAGGCGGGGAGGAGGCGACGGGGGTAGGACGGGAAAAGGGTGTATGGGGGATGTAATAGACTGGATATGGGGGCGTCTTTGCATCCCTGTCTTGGCGTCTTCTTTTGCGTATATGGCGTTGAACGTGTCTCGTTTCTGTAGATACCTTTAGATTTTAGCGACCTGGTTAATGACAATTAATGAATATGTCAATTCGAGTGCTCGGATATTGCTCTGGGCATGTTGCGGTTCCGGTACCGGCTGATTTGGTGATACAGTATGATTGATAAAGTAGATTATTTAAGGGCCTTGGTAGTGAGACTCGATTTCATTCCGACATCTTGGACACGCGAAGTCATCCTCGTAACATGTTGTCCTCCTCCCATTGCAATTTGTTGGTTAGCAGGCACATTAGACGTGTCCCCATTGCACGGCCGTGTCCTCTGCAGCAATGGATGCTCCCAGGCCATCACAGTCCCAGAGAAAATATATGAAGTTGAAACGATCTCAAGTGATATCGCATGAAGCGAGCGCCGCCACCCACCTTGTGCCACCATCTCCGGCGATTGAGAGAAGCGGACGATAGTCTCAATCCCCAGAAGCCCAGGATATTAATTGCGATCACTGCAATGAAGAAGTATATCGTGGCTAGGCCGACAAAATGGCCGGCGCGGTACTGTACCTATCGAGGGATTTTAGTCGTGGCAATTCGTGGAACGGAGGTGGTGCCTGGACGAACGAATCAATATCTCCCGTGGCCACTACGATAGACACATTGCTCAGAACAGCTGTGTTCGCAGGATCAGTGGAGCATCCATCACCCGGGCATCCAGCCAAGACGTGCTCGACATTTCCTTGTCCATCTGCATCATCGTATGCTGTGGTGATAAACTCTCTGAGCGTGGGCAGAGGCGGATATCTACGATATGATCATGTGCATTAGCACAGGATAAGAACAGGTCGAGCGTCATAGTATGCTCTTCGCGCGCAAGTAGTTCGTGGGAAGAGACAGATCCCTCAATCGTCCAGCAGCTTCCCCGAGACACGACAGAAGGGAGTTCCCAACGAGTCCAGATACTGACGACATCCTAAGTACTATCAGTCACCTGAACAACAAGTACCTTGAGGAGCACCCAACCCTACCGCTCCTCCTGGTTTGCTCACCACCCGCCCGCGACCTAAAATAGGGGCTCGCTCCCCAATCATCGGCAGGCGAGCCTTCGCCCGTGAATTCGCAGCCGTGGCATTTCGGATCTCAATCATATCTACCAGCCAGGACTATCAGCCAGTGATAGCCAACCCCAAGCCGTTCGTTGGAAGCAGCAACCCCTTATCAAACCTGGGTTCAGGCGACACTCTCACCATGGCCCTGCAGAACTGCTTCCTGCTCAGGCGAGGCGAGTCAAGCTTGTGAAGTCTCGAGAGCATAGACAGTACAGTACAACCACATGGGCATGAAATCCAACCGGAAACGAGATCAAAGGATCTAGTGTGCTTCAAGTAAGCTATTGACATGATACCTCGTATTATGATCATCTGAGCTATTACATGAGCTCCAAGTCATAAAGGCCAGACCTCGATATCGAACAAGCTGATGCCTCGGCGTCCCCCCAAACATAAAGTATTGACCCTCGAGTGAGGCGTGCAAGCTGACAGGCAGCAGGAACCTGATCCATCCAATTCACTACCCTATCGCGAAGCGCGCCCCAAGACGGAGCCTAGCAAGTCATTTCCAACTACCTACATACACCCGACCTCACTTTGATCACCTTTGGCGCGCTCTACATGACCTCAGCGCTGCCCTTCGTCGGTATCCCCTTGCCGACGCGATCTCTTGCCAGGATGGTCATCCATGGTGGTCCAATCTACCTCGAGAATCCCTTCATTGTTAAGGCCTTTGGTGCGGTTGGGAAATCGCGCGCTTCTGGAACGGCATGGACACACCACACGTGGTCACCAACTCTCCGTAGAGAAAGCTTAACGCGAGGAAGAGGCCGTAGACGGCCCCATACTCTTTCCAGTCAGTTGACATCATTATTGTCGCTTCTGGTCCACGATGAAGCAGAGCTGGAGACAAGCGGCAAGAACCGACTGAGAAGATGACGAGCCACAATGAAGTAGTGACCACGGCGCGCAATGGGCCGAGATAGCGACAGCGCGAAGAGCGAAGTAGCCTCGCAATCAGTTATCTGTCGGCTGTTTGCCGACAGAAGCTCGGCAATCCGACCGAAAACCCCCGGTTCCCAGCCACGTGCCTCCCAAGACCCTCCACAACCCTCCACAGGTCCCCCACAAACCCTCCACAAACCCTCCACTTCGATGGTCTCCACGCAGACCAGGACATCGGTGCGATCGTGTCTTTGTGAGAAGTCTTCGTGTCACGCGATGGAGAGAATAAACCGACCACTGCACTCCGCTTATCGCGGCCAAGGTGCACTTGGCAGAGACGATGTCGTTGCCGAACGGCGTGCATAAAAGGATGAGCAGCTCCGGCATGTAGATGTCCAGGTGCGAGTGTACTGCCCACCTGCCCTTGACAAGATGCTGTCCTCCCTGATCTACACCCTGGCATTGGCCCGGCTCTCACTCGGAGCTGCCGCCAATGCGTCCTTCACGCCTGACGCCAGTCGCTGGCCCGGCGGCATGCACCTGGGGACCGACTACTACCCCTCGCAATGGCCCGAGTCGCTTTGGGAGAGCGACTTTGCCGCCATGCAAGCCGCCAATATCTCGTACGTCCGGGTCAGCGAATTCGACTGGTCTGTCCTGGAACCGGCCGAGGGCGAGTACAACTTTACCCTGCTGGACACGACGCTGGAGCTGATGGGCAAGTACGGCTTGAAGGCCATCGTCGGCACGCCGACTGCCTCGCCACCGAATTGGGTCAGCGAGAAGTACGACATCAACTTTGTGGATCGTACCAACCGGACGCTGCTGTTCGGATCACGTCGAGGCTATAGTTTCTCGTCTTTCGACTACCGCGACTTGTCTCAGAAGATCACGACGGAGCTGGCAAAGCGATATGGCAACAACTCCAACGTGGTGGCGTGGCAGCTGGACAACGAGTTCGGATGTCACGACACGGTGCGCACGTATGACCACAACGCGATGGTTCGGTTCCGGACCTGGCTGCGGCAGAAGTACGGGACCATTGAGGCGATGAACGATGCCCAGGGCCGTGTTTTCTGGTCAACCCAGTACAAGAGCTTCGATGCTGTCCAGCCGCCGTTCCTTGAAATCTACACGCTGAACGAGGCACACACGCTAGATTGGTACAAATTCAGCTCCGATATGGTGATTGACTTCGCCAAGGAGCAGACCGCTATTCTGAGGCAGTATGCACCAAGGCATGCTATCACGACGAACTTCCAGATGATGTTCACTGATTTCGACCACTACAAGTTCAACCGCGAGGTGGGACTCGACCTGGCCACCTACGACCAATATGCTCTGGCCGGACTCACCGCCGTTGCTGGTGTTACGGACCAACAGATGCAGGAGTACCTTCGCACTGGCCTGCCGGACCTGCAGATGCTTCATCAAGACTTGTACCGCGGCATCTCTGGCGCTGCCTATGGCAAGAACAGTGGTCCATATGGCATTATGGAGATGGAACCCGGCGTTCTGAACTGGGGCCAGTACCGCGTCTCGCCCGCAGTGGGCATGGTGCGACTGTGGAGTCTCGAGACGTTCGCTGCCGAGGGGAGCATGGTCAATTACTTCCGATGGCGTCAAGTTCCATACGCACAAGAGCAAACGTTGTCCGGCCTCCACGTCTCCGACGGAACGCCAGACGAAGGCTTTGAGGAGACTCAGATTGTTGCTCAGGAAGACTTGCCCAAGGTGCGGAGTGCCATGAGCATGAGCACCCAGAAAGCCCAAGCCGACGTCGCCCTCGTCTTCGACTACATCTCTCACTGGGTGTTCGCCATCGAGCCGTATAGCGGTTCGTGGTCGGTCGACGATGCGGGCTACACCGACACCACCGTCGCCTATACCGACCTCGTCTACAATTTCTACTCAGCACTCCGCCGCCTCGGTCTCAGTATCGACGTGGTCTCGCCCGAGCAAGCGCTGGACGGCTACAAGATGGTTGTGGTGCCCAGCTTGCCGATCATTCCCGACGCCTTCAACGCCGCGCTGGCCAACTTGGACGTTCCCGTCGTCTTTGGCCCGCATACCGGCTCCAAGACGGAGAACTACGCTTACCCTGCGGGGCTCACGCCTTCGGCGGGCGCTCTGAGAGACCGCCTCCCCATGCGCGTCACGCGCGTGGAAACGCCCCCGGACTACGCAGGCAGCGGTGTCGCGTATGCAGGTGCGAACTACTCCATCTCGGCCTGGGAAGAGACCGTCGTCTGCTCCCGCCAGAACTCGACGAGCAAGGCCACGGTCACGTCGACTTCCAGACACCGCCTGGGCAAGCCCGCAGCCTGCGCGAGCGACGATGGGGTGCACTACCTAGCCTTCAAGCCGCCGGTCGAGTTCCTGGTCTCCTATCTCGGCGATGTCGCGAGTAGCGCAGGTGTACGGGACGGGATGGGGAGGGTAGCCAGTCAGGTGCACGATTTGGGAGAAGCGCTTCGTCTGACGAGGCGCGGGGATTTGCTCTGGGCGTTCAATTACGGCATGGACGCGCAGTCGTTACCACCGATGACGAATGGCACGCTGGTCGTTGGCGCGAGTGGTAACTCGAATGAGATGCCGGCTTATGGGGTCAAGGTGTGGAACATGGCTCGTTGAGATGGGTTTTGTTTGCCATGGGAGGAATTTAGCAGCTGTAATGAATGCTTGCACAATCAATGTCCCGCGCCGAGCTTTGATTATTGACGTTTTTATGAACATGCAAGTGTATCAATGCTACCTACCTTTTCGTCAAGCCGGCCCTTACACACACTCTGCGGCGGATCATACGAGATGTATTATGATCCGGAAGGTGGAAGTGCCAACAGACAAACATATGCTGTGACGACTAGTCACCCCAGGCCACCTGTGAATGTTGTCCAGAACGGATCGCCACTGCTTACCGTTGTCAACCGGTTTCATATTCTTTCTTGCTATATTAGCGACAGACTGTGCTGATGTGGCATCACTGATGATTCTGACGCAGCGATGTATCTCGGCCCGCAACTCTACTACTGGCCCAACATTCGTTCATTGAGACTTTGGCAACTCGCCGGTTGGATATCTCTGTTTACCCAGTCTCCGATATCATCCATCGCCCGTAACAAACATGATCAGTATGCCGCCAACACCACGCGCGTAAACTCCAGACTCCATTGCACCCCCACCAGTAACCGTGTCAAGAGTCGTAAACCAAGTCCAACGCCTTCTGGTGCCCATCACCTATTCCCAGTCGTGCCATTGTCGCGCGAAGCCTCCCAGGCTTCTAGAACTAATGGTGATTGGCGTCGACGCCACCGAACCGGCCAGCGACCAACGCCCCGAGAAATATGCCACCAAGGACGGACAAGAAATAGCCCACGTTCATCGTCATGACCGCCAACATTCTGCCCGAGGTATTAGACACAGTAAGAGAAGAAAGCCGGGAAAGGGAGGATAAGGTCAACTCACAGTAAATACCCAATACCCCCAATCACGACCTCGAACACGGCCCGCGTAGCCTCGGTCGCAACGCGAAACGGATGGCTGTTCCATTCCGATCTGAGCTGCCGGCCCACCGCCTCGGGCGCCGCTTCCATGGGATACCCATCCATGTCCGACGACGACTCAATTTTAGTGGGATTTTGGTGATGGTGCTGTGTCCGCGCGTTAAAAAACATGTTGCGCAGGGCGATGAGGACCCGGTGTGTCAGCGCCAGCGCGATCAGGAATATGCATGTGCCGGCATAGGAACCTGTTCCGCCTGGCGTCCAGGCCATCGAGTAGAGTGGTGTGAGGGTCGATTGGAAGAACACCATTGCCATGTCTGATGAGCTCATCGTCGTCATCGTGGAAGACGACATGTCCATTCCACCCATGTCGCCTGTGGAGGATGACATGGCGCTCGAGGTCGTCATTGTCATGCCTGACATGTCCGTCATGGCGGTTGTCGTTGCCATTGACATGGTGTCCATTTTGAAAGAAACGATGTCCGCTGACTCGGTGTTGATGTCGGTGTCGATGTCGGTGTCGATGTCGTATCTTGATTCGAATATGCTGCCGTACGTGTATGAATCGCAATTGAGTGGTATGTTGAACAGAGGACAGTGAGGCTAGATAGAGATCACCAGCCAGGTAAATGTAACTATCGTTGCTGACCAACAGCTCGGCCCACCCTGTCCCTTATCCACCGGTGAGTGGTGCATCGTGTGCGTCAACAACCAATCCGCGGCCTCGTCACATCTGCAATGAGCACGTTTAGAAGCTTTCGCACGATCCCAACTCGGCCCATCCTCATGCTGTGAAACGGGCAATATTGGAGCGCAGGCCCGCGAACGAGAGGTGCGGGAGGTCGGGTTATGGAGATAGTGTTCACTGGTACGACCCTTCGGACCCGCCGTCCAGGATGCGCAACCTTGGAACTTGCTCAAACTGCCTCACGCCGTTTACGCAACGGTTTGACCAGCTTGCTGGAACGCGGCATGAGGCTTATAAACGGTGCCGCTGCGCCTTAGTGGATCCGTGTCTGTTCCTGCCGATGCAGTTAAACGGGCTCTTAAAACGGGCTGCACGGGGCCGACCGTCACGTATAACTGTGGATCCAGTGCATGGACCCATATGGAGTATTCTGGTAACCCCACCAGATATGTTGGAGGTTACCTGATGAAGGCTGCCTGGCAACCCTTTGGTGCCCCAGGTACCTCACCACTGCAATTTAGGTATTTAGATACATCTCGGATGGAATCCTTTCCATCCGACCTTTTAATCAAGCACCACCCAGACCACTGATAGATTACAACAAGACTTGTGATTTGTCAGCATCTGGGAAAGCTACCAAAAGGCACATAACTAATGGTGAAGCATCTACACCTTGCCTAGAACATCGAAATCCGACGGGAAGTCAGACTGAATCCACATACCGGTAAATGAAAGCTGATCTATCAGTTACCCTACGATCATCCAGTAGTACCTCGCCATAATCGCCCCAGACTGAATTTACCAAGTTGCATCATATAGCATACGTTCATGGTTGGGGGATGAGGAGCGGCTATCTCACGGAGCGAAATTTGACTTGCTTCGGGCATGGTGGTCATATATGACCTGGCCACTTACACAATCAAGGTTTAGACAAAAAATTGTTATAGTCCGCTGCTGTCTACCTATGGTAGGGGCAAACTTGTCCTGATAATACCCAAATGACTGCTTCCTCCCGCTGCAACCCATGTTCTTCAGCGAGTGGTTCCTGTAGAATTCTCTTTATCGCTACATCGTCGTCTGGCGATATCAAAGTTGAAGTTCCTCCTCCTGGTCGAATAGGTTCATCTCGCGGAACTTGCGTGAAGCTTCCTTGACCTCGGCAAATCCCTCTCCTTCAATGATCGGTCTCAGGTATTCCGCGGCGGTCGGTAAAGAGAACCCAATTTCATTGGCTAGCCACAACCACGTAGAACGCGTATCAGCGTCGAAGTCGTCGTAGACAGTCCGACCAAGGAGGTTATACGCGAGACGGTTCCCCTTCTCCGAACTCAGCGGGCACGCATTTGCGTGTACCAGTGTGAGCAGTTGTCTGGTGACGCCTGGTGGCCGAATGCTGGCCTTGTATTGGTCTGTTGAACCAAGGATTGTCAGCCGCCAATGAACAGAAAGGCAGAGAAGAGAGATCCAGATGGAAAGGGTTGACAGAGGTCATGATGGCCTACCAGTCTTGTTAAGCAGCATGTGAAACTGCTGGTCGTAAAAGGTATGGAGGGGTTCTAGCCACTTCTGGCATCGTGCCTGGAGTCTGTTCCAGTCGATGTGTGCTGCTATCTCTTCTTGTTCAAGGGCATCCCCAACGAGAAGCAACACCTCTCTTGGGTTGAGACCCTTTTGAAGTAGCTTTTCATGGTAGTGATCGGACTTCAGTCCAGCACTAGCCGCCGTCCTGATCAGAGCGAGAGTAGACAGGGCGTATGGCCATCCCGATTTCAACTCGCAGTTGCCATCCTCGAACATTAAATAGATGCCTTGGATAGATGATGGTCCCATAACGCGCACCATGTTCGCTGTGGTGAAATGAGTCAGTTACGTCTCGATATATCTACTTGCTTGGGGGTAAAGAAGCGTGCTGGACCAAGCACCGGATTATAGCGGAGGCTACCAAATGCTTATTGCGTCTGTGCTTGTGTACCACTTACACGAAAGAGCATCGCAAACCTGGTCAAGTGTTGTCAGTCTCAAGCCGGCATCAGGTGTTGCGGCGCTCAAGTTGCGGATGAACATCGCACCCTGTACATTAACTGCATCGCCGTCCAGTATCAGTAGTCGACCTATGAACCTGGTGGTAGATGCACTCACTGACGTGTTCCATGTCGTCCCATACATCGACGAGTCCCTCAAGTCGGAGTCCCATGTACAAGTACATTGCCGGAATCAGCCAGCTCCGATCGATGATCTGGGCCACAGCAGACCGCCACTTTTGCTGCATCCAAAACGCCTGCATGCCACAGAGCAACGGATGGTTCTTCAGCAAATAGTGTTCGGGCTCCCGGTTTCCGCCGGCCACGCCTTGATTCGAGGTCTCGCGAAGCAGTTTTGAAAAGGCATCCTTGTCGACACATTTCCCGACAAAACGGATAATGTCGAAGGAATCATCATTTAGTGGACGTTTCCGGATGTCACGAATCATTATCTTGCTGAACTCTTTGAGCTGATTGAACCCCTTTTGGAGGTCTTCCTGGAGCTCATGCCGGATGTCAAGCAGTATTTGGAAGGATATTATGAGCCACAAGGGAATGTTGGGAATGTCGTCTTCCAACTCAGGAAATGTCTCGTCGGCTGTTCGCTTCTGCCGCTTTCGACTTTTGGACTTTTTGGAATCCACAAGCACCCAATCTCTCCAGCCGAATGTGATGTCGTCGAGATACGGACCAAGTATATCCTCTGAGCCCCGACTGCTGACGGACGTGAAATTGTGGAGATGGCCTAACATGCAGGCAGCCCAAACGCCGTCATTCTTGAGCCTTTCGGGTCCGGGTTTCTTCAGATCTGTTTTCACCGAAGTGGAGCTGGTTTTGGGTAGGCTATGACTCGCATGCCAGAGATCGTTCGAGGCATACCCTTCGGAGGCCCCTCTCAGATGGAAATACGCTTCATGGCAACACCATTCTGCAGTTGTGCACTCCTCTTCCGACACTATGAGAGGGAGTTTTCCGGAACGGATGTTGACAATGTCAAAAACCCAAGTGCCGTGATATTTTGTATCTGGCGCACCCGGGAGATCTTTGGTGTCCTCGAGATGGACTTGACACATTCCTTTGACGATCTGGATTGCCGTGTTTGTGACGAGGGATGCGTTGATCAAGCTCGTTTTCTGGTTCTTGTACTGGGACCAGATACAGCTAATGCTATGGCGCACCGAGTAGATGTCGATAAAGAAGCAGAGCCAGGAGAATAATGCTTCATCCGAAGCCTCGGGTTCAGAAGCCTCGGGCTCAGAAGCCTCGGGTTCAGAAGCCTCGGGTTCGTCCATCAGGATGGATCGAACACTTCGCAGTGTCAGTAATGCCGTACGAGACAGAAATGGGAAATTGTCCAAGACGATTCGCTCTCGGTATTCGATGAGTGAGTTCAGGTTATGTATTGCTTCGCTGGGTATGTTATCCTTGTTTTGAACGATGGACCTCGCAAGTCTGGGCCAGTGGTCGAGGGGAATGGGTTCACTTCCGTCGGGCGACGGGGTTCCTTGTCCATGCTTTGCTGTTGTTCTGGCGAGCCATGAGGCGAACTCTCTTTCGCACAGCTTATACACCTGGTAGAGGCAATGATTGGTATAGGTAGCCATGTTGACTGTGTGGTGATGTTGTGGTGATGTCTTGGTAGGGAAGAACCGACGTCGAAAGGTCATCAGAGGTATGGGATTCCCCCACAGGAATGAGCAGCATGGTGCCTGCCCAGTAAATTCTTGAGAAGGGCACTGACGACCTACATGCAGGTAGGTACACTGAGCCCTCATAAGCCTCCGTACGCCACCCGTCTAGCAAATAACGGGAAATTTGTAAAATCAAAATAAGCACCATGGAATAAGCATTAAGAGTGACGTATCAAACCAGAGCTGCTTATTCCTGTATAATTATTTTAGTATTTCTAACTATCCCACTGGTAATCTGGAGTCTTGCTAACATGCGCGTACGGAGACTTATGAGGGCTGAGTCTAGCAGCGATGTCATACTCGGGATTGGAGGCATTGAAATGCGTGGCGATCTTGTAGAAGACTTTGCAACTGTCTGTTGAGACGAGTCTTGGAGATCTGCCTAAAAGTGACCGAATAAGGTATCCACGCAAGCTATCAGAGTGCATGCGTCTGGCTCTGTGACGGTGTTACAGCTGCACGCCATATGTTCCTGCCATGCAAGACATAGCGCACCTCTGTAGGCATCGTCATGGCAGCAGGCGTCGCAGTTGGAAGATGCAACTGCGCCAAGATATCTCCCATTGATGAATCACATGCCATTGCTCTGACGTGGTAGTCGGCAAAGCTTACCCCTTCGCCAGTCAACAACTGGGGAGGCCTTAGAATTCGATCGCTCCCTTCTGGCCCAATCACCGTGGGTGTGGTATTCTCCAGTTCCAGACATAAGCCCCCTCCGCTGATTGGCACTCTCAAATCGTATCTCTCAAGACGCCTATATGCACCACAAAGCCCGGGTTCGAGCGCAGGTCCTTAGATAGGGCCTCTTCCGGTACCCGCCATGCGCGGAAGTGCTTGTTGAATTCCTTGATCCATCCCTCGAAGATCTCCGGGTCGCGAAGCTGCTGCGCAACTATGCAGATAGCGGGTCCTTTACCAGCGCCTTCATCGCGCGACCTCAACTTGCAGGCGTCGACGCAGGTCTGAACCAGGGGCTCGATCAAGGTGTCGTTGTAGATGCAGTCACAGGCGATGACAGCGTCGAAGCTCCTGACGTCCACGGCTCCGGTGAGATTTGGAGTGACCTCATCAAGTTGCCAGTCTAATGGGGTGAAACGGAGGTTGGCCTTTTGCTGAACTGCTGTGGGCCTCCCCTTGCGTCTCTGACCTGATAAATTTGGATTCGCCACTGCGACGTTCTCCTCCAGGTTCTTCTCCACTAACCTGGCTACATAGGATTGATCTGTCAAGGTGTATCGTGCCACTGAAGGCGCGACAACCAAGCCAACGAGGCCGGAAATCCCACAGCCCAACTCGAGTACACTAGAGGAGGAGGAAAGGGCGTCTGACGTCCATAGGAGGTTGTCGGACGAAGCCAGCCACTCGGCTACGAGAGGGGTAATCTTCCAGAGCACGGCGCCAGTGGTACTACCGGGACGATTCAGGATGGTGGGAGACTGGTGGATGGTGTAGTCCTTGCCCGCAATAGTCAAGTCCAACGTAGTTGCGCGAGAGTCAACAAACCCCAGGTTCTGCGAAGGGATATCTGTGGAGAACAGCAGGAATGTTTCTGATCGTTCCAGTCAGCGTTGATTCCGGCAAATCTGCAGAGAGGATGCGCCCTTGCCTTCTTCTGGATCATCAATCTCTGGCCCGAGCAGATCAAGTAAGATGTTCCGAGTCATGACAGCCAATCAGCAATGGGGCGATGCGTAACCAAACTTTCTGACCAAAGTCGGAACCGTATGCCAGGTATCCAGCCGCATGGGCTTTAGGCAAGGCGGGACAGGGAACCTTGCAGCGTTCGAGCAAGCTGTCAGACGAAGGGTTGTACCAAGGGCGGCTTACGTGCCGAAGTGCTGACAGAAAAAAAGATTCAGCACGTGGTTGGTTGACAGACAGCATTCATACTTGTTCTTGTTCAGTTGTTGGTTTGACGAAGTCTTCTGAGGGTTGCCAGAAAATGCGCGTGGCTAAGTGCACGCTTAGCTGGATGATGTGGCTGAATGTGGCTTGATCACAGATAGGGGCGCGCCAGCTTCTAGCCTTCTCTCCTTCCTAAGATCCGTAAAACCCTCGTGACAACTTTCAATGCCACCTAGTTCGTTGTGGTATGCAGATGCCGGGCAGCCTCTCGTGGTCGACTGCAAGCTTAGACGAACAGATGAGGCTCTTTCGATGGCACGCTGGCAAAGACATCGCAGATCAGAGAGAGAGGATAAGGGTAGCCCGTAGCTGTCTAGCCCTACTCTCAACTGAGGCGAGTACGGCCATTTATGAACATGTACGGGCCACTTTAGCCTTCTGTTCAAGATATACAAAGTGGGTGCTGGCACCACGACAATGGGATGGAGATATTTAGATTCCAAATGATATTGATGTCCCCAGCTGCGTCCAAATAAACACGTAATATCCAATTCATACACCTATTTCGTATACAAGTACATCTTCATTCCCAAGCTTATCGTTTCCACCCACTGGCTCGTGCCATGATAGCTAAGTACGTGCAACAGGTATTTGGTACGTATTGCATTTGGCGAACGCGTTCCTGTCCTGGACGCCCTGGTGGGTCATCAGGAAACAGTGATCATACGCCGTCTGGCTGGTTGGACTTTGCGCGACGACGACGCGGTGGGCTCCCGGGTTGCCGCCCGTGTACTGCGCACCGTTTGCGAGGATTGGGAATTCAAACAGGGCCCGCCCTGCGCACGGGGTAGGGTCAAGCTCAACACCGCCGGCGCGGTTCCCGTTGGAATATGCCTCTGGGTAGGTTCCTGTAGAGAAGCGAGCACGCGTTAGCTCATCTATTCATAGT
Organism: Anthostomella pinea; assembly: GCA_963556695.1. Classification (NCBI taxonomy): domain Eukaryota; kingdom Fungi; phylum Ascomycota; class Sordariomycetes; order Xylariales; family Xylariaceae; genus Anthostomella; species Anthostomella pinea. The sequence goes on along the minus strand of CAUWAG010000020.1, from coordinate 4,130,213 downwards.
CGCTAGTTGCTTCACAGCCACAGTAAAGTGGCTAAGAACGATCCTTACGCGTGATGCCTCTGGCATTTGTGAAACTGAACTGTATGTTGTTCCTGAGCGCGTGGATAGTGTCGCCGAAAATCTCCTGCGTCTAGGCTACGGTGAATCTGGTGCCATCACAATCGTAGCCACCGAACTGAGTCGGAATGGCAAGCACTGCGGAAGATAGCGCTGCCATGAGAGCAAAAGCTTGGGTTGCCAACATAGTGATGTTTGGGAATACTAGGTGCTGCGTTCCTTGCAGCAAATTGATAGCAGAAGATAGGGGGGTTTGGCGGACGTTTGAAGACTGATTTGGTCTCTTCGCTCTTCTTACCAGCTCCTCGAGGGAAGCTTTCAGCTCTTATATTGTGATAATATTGGGCGGATAACGACGAACGAGAGCTGGAGCAAAGCAAGCGCTGACAGAAATCGAACCTGTTCCCCTATATGTCCATGTCTGTCTGCCACTCTTCCTGTGATGGCCAGACCAGCCTTTCGAGAATTGCCGTTTGCTCAGAGTGCTACGCAGCTGAAAATCCCATATAGGTTCTTCAACAGCATCTGTTTACTGGCTGACATTGAATATCGTCATATGTAGGACTTCTTGTCATCTACTCGTCCTAGCTGGTCGCCCATCGTGTCCTATATGGGTGGTGGCCTTCGACTTCGCCAACCTGAGAATACATCAATTCTAGGGTGCCATGTAAGGGGGCTGGGGTTGTGCATGGGGTCTGATGATAGTCTTGTGCTTTACCAGATATCAACAACAGTCCGCCACATTGTTAGCAATCGACCTACGTGGTTCGTGGTGAATTGTCATGCCACGATGAAAACACAAAGGGGCTATGCCATATCGGCATATGCCAGTGTTTCCTAAAGCAGACCCAAAGAGGATTCTTTTCGCATGAGCTGCTTGCACCTTGGGTTCAGGGGGACTAATCACGAGTATATTCTGCAGCAGAGACTTGGCATCTATCGGGTGTACATACGCCATCTACGCCATCTGTTGCAACCACGGACCACAATAAGACCCAAAGCCCATAAGTGTTACACGAAAACGAGGACCCCGGTGATTGATTACGAGGTTATTTTGAGCTTCATGGTCGATGCAGCACAATCCGAGGCACAGCAAGATAGGATGTCCAAAACAAGCGAACACTTATGTGTGCGACCTGTCAGCCGCTGACGGGTCACATTGGGCTGCATGAACAAGGACGACGATTCGCTGCAATTCCGTCTAACGTTACACGACAACCCCTTTCTGTAAAGAGCCGACATAAGTGTGCACCAATATGCAAAAACTGACTGTACTTTCGCTCAGTCCCGAGCGTCCCGAATAAAGTCCTACGGGCATCTCGGTTGCAATAAGGCTGAGATCTAGAGCCACCGGCTCAGCATGCCTGAGTGAAGTGATCCTCCTGGTACTGCCTCATCGAGAAGTGCAATTTCACCAGCTGCTGTACGAGGCTTTGGCCTCGGTCAAGCACTCTTTTCTAACAATAGCGACGGCGCGTAGTTGGTAGTGGAAGACTGGCTTACGGAGCCTGAGATCGCCTTGACGTAATCTGCCTCGTCACAGAGAAAGTCACGATGGTGCCCAAGGGTCGGAGGACAAGATTCACACCTGGGCTGGGAAGACCACATCTGATCAATCGATGCTCATCGACACCAGAACACGGTTGGTGGGCATAAAAGAGCTCTTTTCCCTCCGATAATCAAAGATCTTTTTGTTCTCGAGACATCTTCATCCCTTACACCAGTTCTCAGTTCACATCCGACTTCACAAGAAACCCGTACATCCGGATACCAAACTTATCTTCATCACCACCAATTTCAAGCATTCAAGATGGGCCAGCTTTCTGCCTACACATTCGCCGTCATCATGTCCAGCATTGGCCTGGTAGCTGCGAAGAGCTGCCACACTGGCGGCGTATACTGCGGCACCTCCCTGCAGCACAGAGGCAAGTCCACCCGAACTCTCTTTCCATCGCAGAGGCACACTTCGATCCAACTCTTTGGGATATCAAGCCAAGCAACGGTTGTCGACTAACAATTCTCATTACTCAGGTGACTACAGCACCAAGATCATCACCAACCTCCGTGCGGCCAACGAGCCCACCGATGCCCAGCACATCTCGAACTCGCTCTGGGACTGCGTCGAACACGGCGACATCAGCTACCGGGAATTCTGTTCCCTGGGCTGCCACGGCGGCGACGACAAGGACGACTACTGCAACGGGTCGCCCGAGCAGGCGGCTGATGAGGCAGGTGATGCTGCTGAAGATGCTGGCGAGGCTGCTGCTCGAGCGGTCCCATTCATGGCATGAACGCGGAATTGTTGGCGGGGTTTAGATTGAAGCTGGAGAGTAGCTGTACCCTATTTTTGTATCATCGTTCTGTGGTTGGTGGTCATCAGGGGTAGTCGCTCGCTAATGTACCTGTACTATATATCTACCTACTTACCTGACCTGCGATCCGAGTTTCATTCCACCGTTCATAAGTGATAAGTGCATGCATTCTTTCCAAGTTTAAATACCTGGAGTATAAGTAGCGGGCGGAAGAGCATCCTCTCAACTTGACGCACCAAGCCCAACCACTCCATAAGCAAAACCTGTGAACCCATGAACCGAAAGAATCACACTGAGTATTTTACATGTATCTCGGTGGTTGTAACCAGGTTACATGGAAACAAGCCTTTAAGGGGGGTACCAACAGCGGTGCACGTCGACATGGATCTGCATCCGCCGTTGGGGGCTGGGAAGCTGTCTCTAGATTGCTGATTTTAACTTGCACGCAGGAGAGGCTGACAAGCTGAGCAGCTATGTGACGCTAACCACCACCACACATCCACCTAATCCATTTCCATATAAGTTCTAGGGGCTCGCCATCGATTGGCATTTGCACGACCTCACTTCCCCTCCGTCACCTAAGTTGTTGTCGCATAATTATGTCCGAATTCATCTCTGCCACTATCTTCCACCTTTGAAACACGGTGGATGAACAACGAATATCTGATATGCAATCGCTTACGACATCTTCATCACCTCCGTCTCCGTCGCCTTCGCATGTGCCGCCAGGTGAATCAACGCCTCATGAACGGAGAGAGACGGACGAGATGGACGCAGTGGCTCGGATTGTGCAGAACGACGAGCTCGACGAGCCAGCCAAGATAGATGCAATAGCCGTGGAACGTGGCTGGTTTTCCGGCAAGATGGACGCCATCGACAATTACCTCGCTGGCGATGGCAGCGATGCAGCTGCGACCGCTGCAAAGCTCGCGGCGCCTATCGACGAGGCCTATTCGACAGCAGACCACGGAAGAGCATTGTATGAAGCAGAGATTACGGCCCGCAACCAACGCCGTCACTGGAGCCTAGCCGAGGCGCTTGACAGGGTAGGTCTTATCCAACTCTGCCAAAAACGAAGAGAGACCAGGACATTACTAACGTCAACGTTCACAGTGGGGACCCGAGGAGGATATTCCACAGCCGGGTCCGGAGACAGCCGACCTCCCGACGGCGGAGGGTCAGCTCTGGGACCTCTGGTACAGCGTCCTGCACGCCGCAAAGCGCAACCCGTGGACCGATGAAACCCAGCAGAGCAAGCTGGTAGACCTCGTCAAAGCCCTCAAGGCCAGGCCGGACCCGGCTCAGCCGTCGCGCATGACAGCTCCGCTGAAGAACAACTGGATCTGGACCTCCGGGTCCTTGTGGAGTACTCTCCCCATGCTGGGCCCGAGTGCCCGGGAGATGTGGAACGACAGTTGCGGCTTCGGCGCCGGCTGGACCGTGCCCGAGCAGCATGCCGAGACGAATGTCCACGCCTTCGTTGCCCGCCTTACTGCGAGCGGGACGTCCGACTTCACCACTTATGCCAGGTGGGCATTGTGCGACGCCCTGGAGACCAACACCGGAGGAGCCGGTCTGCATCACCACGCGCCCCGTCAGACCCAGCTGGCGCATTCCTTGACTTTGGCTGCCGTCTGGATCCACATTGCCGGGAAGTATATGCGTGAGTGTGAACAGCACGAGGCCCTTCCCGGGTACACCGAGGTCAGCTTGGACGCAAGAGGGAAAATCTTGCCTTGGTCGGGAAAGTCGGACGGGCCGCATTTCTCTGACGCTCGGTGGGACTTTTGGCGCCGTAGGTTTGATCAGGAGGCACACAACGAAGAACTACCGGAAGAGGTCAGACTTTTGGCTGCCGAGGCGGCCAAAACTATTCAGGGTTATTCTATGTAAATTATAGCATCGTCCTCTCACACGAGACTTAGTCGCGGCACTGTTGGGGGCCTAGATACTTGGAAAGTATTAGCCTCTCTTAAGATGATCGGGGAAGCTGGTGGAGTCAGATGTCTTCTTCCCCTCTCTCTGAATTACGAGCCAAGGAAACAAGAACCTTTGTCGTTGAATGCGTGGTGACGCATTAAGTCCTGTACGCATGCACTATTAGGGATACTCGATGGATAACTAAACCACCAGGCTTGGTTGACCTGTGTGAGGTTGATCTTGTCATGATAGGAAGCATGGACACGACCTGACAGTTGAGTTATCGTCTAAGATCACGGGGCCCGATATCGGAGTGTACATCAGGCCAATGTAGCAGTCGTGTTACATAACTTAACCACTCGTTCATTTGAAATTGATTTCCTGATGAGTCACGCGCCACATTATCTCATAAGTACGACTGGAGCCCTAGCACTCCCTATGACCGATGAGCATTTCCCCGTGTGCCGCGCGTCTGGGGAGGTTGAGATCCTTGTTGGGGGTGTGTTACTGATGGGAACGACGGGGCATAAAATAAAAGCAGGAGATCGGGGAAATTACCCGAGGGGAGAATTGTTCATGCGAGCCGACAAAGGACGACCATTCCGTGTACCAACATGAAGCATGGCTAGCCCGACTACCACGTTGGGTGGCAGAAGGGTGGTGCTATGAGCGGTGGTTCGAGCTTCATGCGAAGCGGGAGTAGAGAGCGCAAGAGTGCTGATATAGTGCTCGCGCTTCCGCCTGCGCCCGGCATTCGTAAGAGGGTTCAAAAACCCTGACTGCTCAATCGTCCCATCTATCGATACACAAGGCCTCTATTATCCTTTGTATCAAGATCCCGTCGTAGACCCCAGTGGCGCTATACGTCTCGTAAAGAAGCCATCTCCAGACCCAGTCCAACCGCAGTTGTTCCTTTCCTTCCACGTCAGTTCTAACCAAAGCCCGCTTCATGCCCTGCAGCAGTATGTCTTGGGGCACGGACATGGTGGCCAAATGGATGTTGAATATTTGGAAACCAAGGGTTGCTGGAATGATGGCAATGATCGCCGTTTTATCAATGCCGCCACGATAAGCGACTCTGCTCGGTAGTATTCTGGGTTTCGCAGTCCATAGTGGAGTGCGAACTCGGTGGCATCGAGCAAGGGAGAATGCACCTCCATGTCGACGACCATGATATAGATGCTCCTGGCGTTCGTACTTTTCCGGTAATATTCTGCTTTGCGAATGGCAGCACTCCAGTCGACGTAGATAGACACCCAGGGTGTGTATGGGTACCCCCTCTGCTATGTGAGATGACCCCTGAGTGAAGCATCATCTACCGGAGCATGAGGTAGCGAGCGAGAGATCCGGCATAGTTCGGCTTGGATCCATCCTCTGCTACGACTCTGAAGCCGATGCCGGTGCGTGTTGGGATGTACTCACACGGTCGCTTTCGAAACTCCGGGAATGGTGGGACAAACATGTTCATATTGAAGACTTAGTCTGACTGCGTGAGCCAAGCATGCGTGCTGTCATGAAGTGGCAAGGCTCATGGAGGAGATCTGGATGAAGCTGAAGCTCGGCGGTGATAATACTAGAGGATTCGCGTGGCACGTAAATCCTCTAGTAATAACGTCTTGATAACGTTCGAAGCTGGTGCACGTCCATTGCGCCACTAGACCTATCGTGGCTAGCTCAATCTATATGCAACTCCACCTGCATGCAACTAGTGAGAAGTGACAGGGGTAGCCGGCCTCTGCTATTGGGTCAAATCGGGGCCTGGGGCGAGGAGCCTGAAGGTTTCGTCATGGGCGCGGTCATGAGAGCCGGCAGCTGGGTAGCTTGCTCAGTGCTGGGCAGCTAGCCGGGCAGTAGGAAAAGCGCAGGCAAAACACCAAGTCCCTCCATGACTCCAGTCTGTGTACCCCATGACCTAAGAACCGCAACGTCTCAGTCAACACCAGCCCTACCCAGCCCCCCTGGGCTTGTTACACTTAATCAACCCTATTCTCCCCTCTCCTCTCCTCCTCTCGAGCGTCTTGTCTCTAGCTCCCTGCTTCCAACCTCTTGATCTACGCAACCTCCGACAGGCTACTTGATCTACGCAACCATGACAAACGAGTGGCGCGAGTCCAAGCTGCGGACTGAGGTCCTGCAGCCCAAGGCGTCGGCAAAGACCCCGTACTCGATCGAATCACCTGGCGCCAAGCCCGTCGAAGGCGAGACCATCCCGCGACGACACCCTCTTACCGCGAATGGTCTCATTACCACCCCCGCCAACAACATCACCACAACATATGAGCTGCTGCGTGTGAGCGTCGCCAAGTTCGGCAACGCAAAGGCCCTCGGGTCGCGACGCCTGGTTCGCACCCACCAGGAGACCAAGAAGGTCAAGAAGATGGTAGACGGCAAAGAGCAGCAGGTCGACAAGGCCTGGACCTTCTTCGAGCTCAGCCCCTACGAGTACCTCACCTACAATGACTACGAGCGCCTGGTTCTGAACGTCGGTTTCGGTCTGAGGAAGCTTGGCATGGCCAAGGGCGACAGAATCCACATATTTGCCGCCACGAGCGCCAACTGGCTGGCCACCTCCCACGCCGCTGCCTCCCAGTCGATGCCCATCGTCACCGCCTACGACACCCTCGGCGAGGAGGGACTGCGACATTCTATGGTCGCCACCGGTGCCAAGGCCATCTTCCTCGATCCCCATCTACTCCCGACCCTGGGAAACGTTCTCAAGGACGCCTCAGAAGTGCGCTACGTAATCTGGAACAACCAGAACCAGGTTAAACAGGAGCACATCGACAAACTCAAGAGCGCCTACAGCCACGTCACCGTCATGAGCTTCAAGGAGCTCGAGAAGCTTGGGAAGGATAATCCTACCGACCCGGTCCCTCCTACCCCTGAGGATCTCTGCTGTATCATGTACACCTCTGGCTCCACTGGTACCCCCAAGGGTGTGCCGTTAAAACACAAGAACCTCGTTGCCGCTGGTGAGCAGACCTCCCCCGAATCAAAGCTCCGAACTAACCATGTTCCTCAGTTGCTGGTGTCAGCGTTGTGGTACAGCCGTTCATCGGGCCAGGCGATAGTGTCCTCACCTACCTACCTTTAGCCCACATTCTCGAGCTTGTATTCGAGAACGCCTCGCTGTACTGGGGCGCAAACATGGGATACGGAAACCCCAAGACTCTGTCCGACACCTCGGTCCGCAACTGCGCTGGTGATATCCGCGAGTTCAAGCCTTCCGTCTTGGTCGGTGTGCCAGCAGTCTGGGAGTCGGTCAAGAAGGGCATAACCGGCAAGGTGGCTGCCGGTGGTCCTGTACTGCAGAACATGTTCTGGGGCGCTCTGGGGCTGAAGAGCAGGCTGTTGTCCATGGGACTTCCTGGCTCTGGTCTGCTTGACCACGTGGTCTTCAAGAAGATCAAGGAAGCTACAGGAGGCCGCCTTAAGCTCTGCCTGAATGGCGGCGGCCCTGTTGCCAGAGACACACAGGAGTTCATATCCATGGCCATTGCACCCATGATCATCGGATATGGTCTCACCGAGACCAGCGCCATGGGGGCCCTCATGAGCCCCCATGAATGGTCATCGGAAACCCTTGGAGCGATGCCCGCTTCTATTGAAGTCAAGCTCGTCGATTTTCCTGACGCCGGCTACTACGCGACCAACAAGCCGAACCCACAAGGAGAAATTTGGATCCGGGGTGCCGGCGTCATGGACGAATACTACCAGAACGAGAAGGAGACTCGCGAAAACATGTCCGATGGCTGGTTCAAGTCGGGAGATATTGGCGAGTTCGACGCCAATGGACATATTAAGATCATCGACCGCAAGAAGAACCTTGTCAAAACCTTGAACGGCGAGTACATTGCGCTCGAGAAGCTCGAATCGATCTACCGATCCGCCCGTGTTGTGAACAACATCTGCGTGTACGCAGACCAGTCCAAGGCCAAGCCTATTGCGATCATTGTGCCGGCCGAACCGGCACTGAAGAAATTAGCTGAAGAGAACGGCATCCAGGGCTCTAGCCTGGAGGAGCTGGTGCACAACAAGAAGCTGAACGGTATCGTGCTTAAGGAACTTCAGAATGCAGGACGCGCCGGCGGTCTCTCCGGAATTGAGATCATCGAGGGTGTTGCGCTCTCTGATGAAGAATGGACCCCGCAAAACGTAAGCCTTATCCGTACATCACAAGAATTCTAGGACTCGAGCACTGACATGACGATAGGGCCTTGTAACCGCGGCGCAAAAGCTAAACCGGAAGGTCATTCTCGATAAATACAAGTCCGAGGTTGACGAGGCTTACAGCTCTTCAAGCTAGACGCAGCGGAGTCAGGCCGACGCATGTTTTCTTTCGTGGATTAACATGTTCCTAGCCAATGATTGGCTTTGGCTACTCCGAAGCAACCGTACAGGATGACCGGGAAAGCAAAGACGGGATCAGCTTGTTCCTTTCGTGAGTGAGTCCATCAACGGAATTTGACTATTAGCGTGGTATCGGTGTACTGTACATAATAAGATGTAGCAACAGCACCACTGTCCAACGCATTAATGCATTTTTTACTTTTGCCCATGATACATGGTATGTGTAGATGATTGGTAGCGTGAGGACGCAAGCTTGACTGACCAGACCACTCGCTCAATATGATTGTCTCGCATCGATGATCCTGCCCGCTGAGTTAATGACGGTTTCAAAGATTTTTCGTCACAGAAACCATGGCCATAGAAGCGGGCCTCCCGGTAGGAAGGACGCACCGCTTATACGCTACATACAGGGTGCTAGTTATCTAACTCACGAGCAAAAGAAATAATTGGACGAGCCCACAGAGACTTGAATCGACACCGGAAGACACGTAAGCTTTGCGTTCACTTGGGGAACCATCCCAGCATTTGATATTGAACACATCCAATTGCTATGATACCGATGCGGTACGGTAGGTCTGATATGTACAGCAACCGCCAAACACCCCTCGCTTAACTATATACTCGAAGATATAAATCCCGTACAGAAGAAGTGAAGACGCAAAACCACCAAGGATTTTTTTTCTCCCTGTTCGCCCCCATTCAACAATCCCACCTCAAGTCTCAAATCTCGCTGGGGAGAAAGAGTGAGAGTGAGAGTGGATGATTGAACGACACATGGAGAGCCCGAAAACCGTTCGAACACCTTTACTGAGCAGCGCCAGTCGCAGTGGGCTTCGGCGGCACCGAGCCCGAGTGCGAGTGGCCGCCGTGGCCGTGGTGGTGGCCACCGGGTCCGCCCATCGGGAAACCAGAGGGCACACCACTAGCGGCGGCAGCAGCAGCGAAACCACCAGACGGCAGGAAAGGAGGGGGGCCGCCCGACGGCTTGCCAGACGGGTGTCCGCCGTGACCGTGACCACCGTGAGGACCGCCGGAAGGCATACCGCCGGCGGGAGCCGAGCCCGTGGGCAGCGCGAACGAGCCTGAGAAGCCGGGCTCTTGGCGCTTGCCGCGGCCGGCGAAGCCGCCCGGGAAGTCGGTCGGCGCGGGGCCGGCGGGGAAGCTGCCGGTAGGGACACCGCTGGGGAAGCCGGGGAAGCCGCTGGGAGCACCGCTGGGGAAGCCACCCGGGCCGCCAGAGTGGTGGGCGCCGCCGTGGGGCATGCCGCTGGGCAGGGCCGCGGGCGTGGTGGTGTCGGCCTGGCCCTTGTTGGGGAGGAAGTTCTTGGCCGATGCCGTGGCGAGGAGGGCGACGAGAACTGCGGAGATCTGCATTGTGCTTGTTTGTTGTCTGTATTTCTTCGTACGGAAAGTTTGTTGTCGTTTTTTGGTGTGGGATGGAAAGATGAACCAAAGTGTCTTCTTCTAAGTGAGAGATAGACAGAGAAGGTGAACACTGTTGGTTGGTTGGTTGGTTGGTTTGGAAAACTGTTGCTGGGATCCGGTCCGAGGCGAAATAGAAATGAAGAGAATGTAGTTGAAGGCAAGCCTTGGAACGAAGGAAGTCAAGAGAAGAGGTGCTGGAGTGTGGATGGTGGATGGTGGTGAGGAAGGGGAAGAAAGTTGCAGTGAGAGGAGGAGAACTTGCCTTATATCTCCTGGTCCTTCACCCTGGGTCGACCCCAGCCGTCTGATGTCTCGCTTGTACTATCAAGAGCGGCCAGGGTCATCCAAGCTACCTAGTCATCCCCGAGAGCCTACTGCTACGTCCGGATCCCCGACGAGGAAAGACTCAAGAGACCCATGTGGCGGAGAAATGCAGTGACTGAAACATAGCTCCATCTCCCCACTGTCGACTCCTTCTCGGAGTCGCAACGACTGGCGAAGACTCGCTCAGAAGAGTGCAGCCTAGTCGTGACTCGTCATCTGTTAACGCACTCCAAAGTCTGGACTCCCATACTCACGAGTCACGTCACGGAGTGAGCCGCATGGGACGACGCAGCATCGAGTCGTCGACGACCCCAGCTCCACCCCAGCGTGTCGCTCGATACGGTACGGGAGGAAGAAATGAAAGGCCAGCTCCATCCGCTCCCCCTCGCGGCTCCTCCTCAGACCTCTCCATGCAGTCCGGAATTTGGATTGAAGCACCCATGACGAACCAGAGTGGCTGCACATGTGATAAATTAATAATCGTCCGATCTAATCATCTGTCAAGTGGAGCGATGTTTCAGCAGGCCACTACTGCCGATCAGCCAAGCTATCATTGGGATGGGGGAATGCGCCATCGAGGGAATCAAGGCTATGTTTCGAAACAATTGACGAGTACGCCAGCTGCTAGGGTTTGAACTTTGGCAGTCGGGCTAGGAGAGAGGAGAGGGCCACGCGTCCACGGCCCCACGTATATTGCACGGCGGGAACCCGAACGCCTGCTTTGGGCCTTTGGCAGTCTGAAACACAAAGGGGAGGCTGATGAGCTAAGGATGCAATTCCTTCGAGAAATTGCAATCTATTTGTTACACCAGCCCCTTGCTGGTTTGTGTGCCTCCTGGCTAGACTGGAGAATGATAACGACGGGCGCGGGTAGGGAATAGCTGGAGCTTGATGGACGATGGGCCAAGGACGGGCCGTTGAGACCGGGCATACACTTCAATAGCCACCGTCCAGCCCGTCCTGGACACGGAGCCGGGAAAGAGCTTTCGATATCCGTAAATGTTAGAAGAGGCATTCATTACTTACCTGATACCGTGCTTGCTACGGGTAAACCATCTGCCCATTTCGGCGCCAAGATGATCACTTCGAGAAAGCAGATCCTCCCGCAATCGTTGGAGGTAAAATGTGACATGGGCTGTGCCCCATTTGCCTAACTAAATTGGGCGTGGTGGGAGCAGGACCCGTTTTGGATGTTAAAGGCTTAAAGCCGGGCGTGTGGCTGATGTGCCTGGGTTTGTGGCTGGCGGTGGCTTGAGGAAGCTTGAGACTGGAGAGCACTACCGTATATATCGTGCAAATCCGGATTTGCGGCTCTGCGCGCACGGAGCACAATAATGGTTGCTACGTCGCTACCATCGGTGATGGTCCTGGGACCACGTGACAGCACGTGACATCCTAAACGACTGGCTGTCCCAGACCCACTAGGGCTCTGAATTATAGGGCGGACACACTTATCTAGTTGCCCACCAGATTTGGCTGTGCCGCTCGATCTTCTTTTTCCTTTTTAGCCAGAGATAGTTATACGTACATAGTAAACAAGGGCTTCTATATCCTATTCACATACTCGGAACGTCACAATAGCAGTTTTATAAACACGCAAAGCTTTATATGTTAACCATGATATCACACTCTTATAAATAATTTTTAATATCCTTTATAATATCCTTTATTGTTAGCTTAAAAGCTTAAATAAATTAATTAAACCTTATCCAAATACTTTTTTTAATATAAAATCGCTTTTAAAAAACGATTTTACTCTTAATATATTAAAAGTTATTAGACATTAAATATTAAGTATAATACTTTTGAGTATAATATCCGTTAAAAGGTTATTAAAAGACTGGTAAATATACTATATTATAATATAATATAAGATTTAACTATAATCTAGCCTTATTAAGTCTATTTAAAAATAATAATAACATTTATAATAACTGCTTATACCTTTAAAGATTATAACCTTTATTTTTTTTATTTTTTTTATTTTTTTCTATTCTTTATTAAGTTCTAATTATAATTATTAAATTTGGTAATTCTTTAATTAACAAAAATATTATATAATAAGTCTTATAAATTTATTTATTGTAAAATAAAATTAATACAACTGGTAAAAAAGCTAACCCATTATTACGCTTTATATATAGTTATAAACATATAAAATAACTTAGACAAAAAATTATAATAATTAGCATTAATATATTGCTCTTAGTAAATAAAATAAAGTTTATGTTGGAACAGGCTTGAACGATCAATCATAATACTCGAGTATTGGGTCAAGGTCATGATGTTACTGATGGTTGGATTAGGAAGTCTAGCTGGACCTGCAGGTCTGGCTAAGTGACCTCACAATCCGGTATCTAATCTCTTATCTAATCATACATGTGGGGTCTGTATGGATGGTTTGACTGTGGAATCACATGGATCCAACACAGAATACTCTCTCTTTTGATAGTTGTGATTCCATCAAACCATCCATCCAGGTAATCTCAACGTTGAACCCAACCTTTAACTTGAACTGTTGTCTCGTTATCAGAAAAAAGACCACTAAGGGCTTTGTTTAGAGATGACTTGGTCATTGAGTCAGCAGGGTTGTCTTCACCATGGATCCATCGGATTTCTGTGATCTCATGATTCTCATATGATTGCCGGAGCGCCATGACGTCGATCATCAGACGCTTCTCATTGGTAATGCCCAGCTTGACAAGGCATTGGTACAACGAGTATGAGTCTGTACAGAGGATCAGAGGGATTATAGGTACTTTAAGACATTGATAGATAGTTGCCAGGGTACAATGGATCATGTATCTGTAATCATAGCTAGCAACCATGCCATAGACTTCAGAAGCTAGAACACTCTATGTGACTCTCTTGCATTTGGTAGAGGACTAATGAACAATGTTTCTAGTCAGGTCAAATATGAATGTCTTGCCATTACCAGATGATTCATTCCCGAGGATAATGACAAATCCAATCTATGATGATAGGTCCTTATTGTTGGTGAATGATCCATTAATAAACACAAAGAGTTTAGCAATAGATAAATCAATCGTCACGAATCGGAGTTCATATGACTGGTTGTCCAATTGCTATTAAATGCGTTTTTTAGCATTTTAATGTCTTTGTCAGAGGGTTCTTGGGCTTGGGCTACAACAGAATAGTCGAATGCGGCTTTTAGTTGACAGATAGAGGCAATGTAGGCGCCTCTTGCTCGTTGTTCAATAAATCTCTGCTTGTAATCCTTGTCCTTGATATCAATAAATACAAGCTTGTCAGCTTGTCCTTTTTGAGTTGCTGTCATGATCTCAGTCTGAAATTCCAGGTGGCATCCGTTGAAGTCGCCAAAAGAACCAGTATCAAACTGGGTTCGTGGTTTTGTCTTGTAGCCCGCTTTCTTCATCTCGCCTTCTTCCTTCTCCAGGAAGCCGGTAGTGCCAATGACAAAGGTGTTATCAGTTTGAAGAGCAGTGATAGCAAAGTTATTGCCTTTCTTTGTGATGAACAAGCAAGAATCATATACAGATGTTTCCATTTCCAGTTTCTCCTTGTGATGAGTGGAGTATGTCTCATACCAATGATTTCCAGCTTCTATGACTCCATATAATGACTTATCAACATAAAGGATTGTATCCTTTAGATACTTCTTCTTTAATTCAATGAGCAGCTTGCATAGAACAAGACGATTCATTGGGTGTCGTGACTGAGTATAAGCCATTGTGATGTCTCGAGAGACAGCGAGGCATCCTTGCTGTTGTAGAAACGGTGTTAATGCTATGGCCAGCCGCTGGCTGCATCGCATGATTGTCGGAGCTTGGGTCATGATATCATGCTTTTCATGATCGTTGTATTCTTGGACAACAAGTCTGTTCTTCTCATAAGGGCGGTCGTTGATGCTTTTGACAGTGCGGGCAAGACGGGAGTTGAAAATTCGGGTATTGCCGTGAATCTTGCTGTTAAACAGAATGGGGACAAGCACTTCATCAGCAAATAGAGACTCAATCTCAAGGACATCAGATTGCTCAAAAGGTGCTCCGGGAATTGTGATCTTGCTTTCAGTACGTAATTTCAGGGAGAGGGCATGGTCAACACGTTCCTTGTCCGAAAGGAAAATGCCATATTCATCTTGTTGAACAAAAGAGCCAGCAAAGTTCTCTTCCTTACTTGTAGCCGCAATAGCCATATGTACCATGTACACTTTTCTGGGTCGGCCTCGCAGTCGCTTCGTGCTTTGAATGGATGTGTGGAGCTTCGGAGGACGTCCGCGACAACAAGAGAGTGTTGGTTCTGGATACTCAAACGAAACGGGGGTATCAGGGTTATTAGGCTTGTCAGTATCAAAGATTGTGTCTGGGTGACGGTTGTGCTTGAACTTGCGATTGGTGTAGTTCTGACTGTGGATATCTATAAGGTACTTCATGTGGGCGTAGGTGATTGCTTGACCAATCACAATGATATTAGGTCTTGTTGACTTCTGTGTCAAAATGTGTCTTGAGACAGTTGTATATGTCTGAGAACATTGAGTGACGGCTGATATGGTGCATGAAGTATTCTTGAGCTATGCCAGTGAGGACTTGGAAGAATACTGCGTGGAACTGGCCAGGTTTAATGCCAATGGTAGAACATGTGTTCAGGAAATAGCGTATCTTGTCGTCCAGAATATCATAGGGCCGTCTTGAATAATAGTTCTTTTCCTTCCAGATCTTAGCAAATGTTGCAATTAACATGGGAGCTAGGTCCTCATTCGCCACTGGGATAGGAGGAATCTGGGTATATAGATCAGGTAGTCGATTCTGTAGCCATTGGTTATACTGCTGGTATGTTCCAAAGCCAGGGTCTGGTATGATAGCGATGTGCAAAGGATCAGGCATAAAGTTGCCAGTTGCATATGCCGTTGGGATTCGCGGTGTCTGTGATGGATTCCGGTACTGGGCTAGATTCAGATCTGGGGTAGTCTTTTGTGATGCATGTTCGGCGGTAATAGAAGGGATGTCATCAGGAGGGTCAACCAAATCTGGGGTATCAGTGTCAGGAATGTCGGTGCCTGGGGCATCAGTATTGGTAGCATCAGCCTGTATAGCCATGCAGACATCAACAATTTTCCAGACATTAGGGTGTGAATAAGCAGTTCTTGCTCTATCAAGTAAGACTTTGTCCCAGACTGAGAGGCCCTCTGCGGTAACAAGGTTGGTAAGAACGTCTGCGATAGAGTGGTTTGCTTTGCCTAGATAGATTCCTTTAAAATTAAGATATTTCTTGAAGATGCCTCGGATAATGCGCTCAACCTTCTCGAAATCTATCTTTGTCCAGCCTTCAAAGTCTATCTGGAATATCTCATGAATCTCAAAGGGGACGGGCGTCTTGTCATCATTGTAACGGTCAATACATAACAAGGTGTACAAGTTGAAATGGGTATCCTCGCCATGTTCAAGGTCGACTTGTTTTCCCAATTTGATGCGATCAAGATTAATGAGGTCAATAAGGTTGACATGTAGGTTGCGGTCGCTGAGATATCATAGCTTCTCGTCTCTCACAATGTCCGCAGGGTTTTGAGTAACTCGGATTTCGCTGTTGCCATTGCCAGAGGCCATCTTGTCGGATGTGCGTGTATTGGATGTGTGCTTGTTGGATGGACGTGTGTCGGATGGGCGTGTGTCGGATTGATGAATGTCGGATGGGCGTGTATGGGAGGGTTCTGTCAACAGTCTGTGCTGCCGCGCAGAAATGTGAATATTGCTGTGATTGCAGCATAATCTATTGCCTCGAGTCGCCTCCTCTTGAAGAACGTTTGCAGTAGAAAACCTCAAATCTCGTTCTGTGCCTCAAATCGCCTCTAGAGGAACATTTGCGACAGAAGATCCAAATCTTTGGCTGTATCCCGAGTCTCGTGTCAGGAACATTGATATAGTAAGATCTCTTCTTTTCCTTGCTTATCTGTGTTGCCTTAGGATACAACACTGATCAGTGTAGGAACAGGCTTCAACGGTCAATCATAATACTCGAGTATTGGGTCAAGGTCATGATGTTACTGATGGTTGGATTAGAAAGTCTAGCTGGACCTGCAGGTCTGGCTAAGTGACCTCACAATCCGGTATCTAATCTCTTATCTAATCATACATGTGGGTCCTGTATGGATGGTTTGACTGTGGAATCACAAGGATCCAACAGTATCTATAAAAACTAATATTTGTATAAGTAATATATACGGTATTTTCTTAATAATTCCGAAAACAACTTATTATCAATATCTAGAAGACTTTTGAACTTAGAGTTATTAAGTTTATTTATAATATAAACATTTAATTTATTATTTTGTAATAAAAGCTAGTATGAAATATCGTTTTATTATTAAATATATAATCGGGGTATATTATAACTATTTTTAATATCGTAAAAGAAACCTTGTCTTTTTATAGCGCTTTTTTTAAGTTATAAAAGGGGTTTTTAAAGTTTTACTATTATAACTTTAACTTTAACCAAAATGTATATAAAATTTTAATTTTAATTGAGTATATTATGACGTTTTAATTAACATATACTTAAACTTTAAAATATTTTCAATACTTTGTAATATTTCAATTTAACGTAACGTAGCTGACAAGCGAGTTGGCATTACAAGCGAGTTGATACTCGTCATGAACACTCTTACTGCCATATGAAATTACTTCACCACCACGCATTCAATTCCATTCAATCAATTGGATTTCTTTTCTTCAGGGGTTTCTATTTCTATTGTACAAGTTTGCACATTATGGCCAGTGTTGCCGCAAATGCCACACCGTCGCTCACGCACTGCCGTCCTCCTTGGACGGCGACTACCTTCATACATTTCTTGTCTTGCCAGCTCAGTACCATCCTATATAGCCTGAAGACTTATTGCATCTTTAACAAAAAATATTTGTGACGGAACGCTCACCATAACCACCATGCCACGGCTGTTCCTCCCAAAAAGGATGTCGAATATCAAGCGTGGCAGCTTGACATTCAATGGTGGTACATGTACTCATGTCTGGGCTCCAGGACTCACCACATGGGCTACCTATACCAGACCATGACAATATTCCTCTTTTTATTAGACATTTATTTTTTATTCTCTGGTAGTTACTTAGTAAGTGATTGGCCTCCTCTAGCTCACGGACCCAGAAACCAACCAAAGCAACCTTATGTATAAGGCTATATGTAGCCTTTAAAAACGAGCTTAATGCATCAATTATTGATATAAATGAGCTTCCTTGTTGGTTTCTGACTCGGTTTCGGATATAAACCGATTGGTTTACCGCTTCATTAATGGTAATAGGCATCTTTGAAGTCCAAGTAGTGGGTGGCAGATTGGGGTTTGGTGACGGTGTTTGTACGATAGCGACAGGTTCCAGTATTGAAATGATACTTTCTGGGTCAAAAAAAACAAGGCCAGTGGCACTGAAACCTGCTTAGATGTTTCCTGGTGTTATTGCAGCATTGTGTGCTTCACAAAACGCTGTAAGGAAGTCCTCCTTTGAAATATTGGTTATATGAAGCCGGATGAGATCCTCAATTGAGCGACCATAAGCTTGTTTGAGTGGGCTGAAACAACTGACATTTAAAAGCTGGAGCCTATGTGAGGAGTGGGCAGATATATAAAGAGTAATGATGCCATTGTTCTAACAATAATTCTCAAAGACCTGGAAATAATGGCTTTTGTGACCATCTAGGATGAGGAGGCGTTTACCGGCAGTCATACGCGGTCTGGTATACTTGTCAAAATGCTGAATCCATTTCAAACCGAGCTCATTCGTAGTCCATCTGTTGTCAGACACGGCTACCTTCCAATTGCGTGGTAATAGTGTGTCGCAATACTATAATGCGAGGTGGGTTTTGCACTGTAAAATGATGAACAGCGGGACTAACCAACCATCAGCATTGATAGCAGTGATTGCTGTAGACCATTTCCTGTTGCCTTACTGAGCTTGTCTAGGTCTGCCACTTCTTTTGGTACTTATGATGACTATACCAGACCCAATAATGCCCATCATAAACCCAGTCTCATCAAAGTTATAAATGTCCGCGTCTTGGATACCATATTTTGTGATTGCCGCTGCAATTTGGCGAAATCACGCGCGATACAGGTCTAGATCTTTGTTTAAGACCCTCTAGTAGTCTATCCTCTTATAAAAACGCGTCCAGAGGCCTAGTGTGTGTTTAATGAAGTTGCGCGTCCAGTTCTTTCCAATCTGTCCAGCCCCACGTGCCGCCAACAATTGATTTGCCATATCTTCAATATAACTGTGCCGGGATGGAAATGCTCGCGCATTCAGGTCAAGAATGAAGGAAAGAATGACATTCTCTTTGAGAACCATAAGTTTCAAAGTATTCAGCATGCTGTTGCGTTATGATAGCATTCTTTCGATCTCATTGCTCAAAGTGGAACAAGGGATATTAAAGAGTTTCGCAAGCTAAAATATAGAAATATGAGGGTCACATTATTTAGCTTGCACAGCTAGCTGTAAGTCTGATTTAATGTAACGTGGTGCCATTGTTGTTGGTGGAGATATAATAGTTTGAATCGTGTTGGTTGTAAAGTTCATAACGAGTGCCAACTCGCTTGTAATGCCAACTCGCTTGTCAGCTACGTTATAATTATATACTAAACTTAATATAGCCTTTTATTTTCGTAAAAAGTATCTTGATTAGCTTTATAGTTTTATAATTATAAATTTCAAAGCGTATTATAACATCTTAAGCAAAACATAATTATAAGCTTAAATCAATTAAACATATTATAATATTCTTAATTAATAAAATTTTTAATCTAAATTATCTTATCGTATTACTATTTTAAAATCGATAGTAATATTGCTATGTATAATAAATTTATATCACCCATTTTCTAAAATGTCAATACATTCTTTTAGCCTTATTAACAGTTTCAATTTTAACTATCAAATATAATTAACAGTTTATTATACGCGTTTTACTTTTTATTATTACTTTTTATTATTATTATTATTATTATTATTATTATTATTATTATTATTATTATTATTATTATTATTATTATTATTATTATTATTATTATTATTATTATTATTATTATTATTATTATTATTATTATTATTATTATTATTATTATTATTATTATTATTATTATTATTTAACGTAGTTTTTAATGATATAGCCCCTTGTATTATAGTTATAATATCGTATATTATTTTAATCGTTATGATTAAACTATTAAAAGCGTTTATTACGGCTTTTACTTTTTACTTCTACCGCTTTTGTAGCCTTTATTCAAAAGGTTATTCCCGTTTTAAGTTTCAACACGGTTTTATTAAGATTTAATCTAATTATTAAAGCTGCTTTTCTTTAAATCAAACTTTTATTAATATAATCGTAAAACTATTTATTAAGATTATTAGTAATTCGCTTAAAAGTTATCAGTTATAACTTTGTAACCATCCTAATACGGCGTATATAAAAGTTAATTATAAAGCGCCTTTTAGTAAGAAATTGAAAAATTAATTCGTTTTTGTATGTAATTAATATAATATCGTAATTTTTTTAAGCGCGGAAATATTTACGTTTTATATAATATATATAATCGGGCAGTTATTATTGTATCTAAGCTTTATCAACAAGCGTATATAAGTAATAGAAAAGCTTTAATATATTTTTCGTCATTTTTAATATTTTCGATTAAGACAACAAAGCTAAATTTTAACTTTTAATTGGGTTCAAAAGTTTTTCGTATAATTTCTATAAGTTTTAACCGACTAAATCAAATAACATTTTAACCTAGCTTATAGCCGGTTATTTGTGTATTAATAAGAAAGGTTTTGAGCTATCTTTAAAAATTATTAAAACTGATAAAAAGCTATTTTTAAGCTATTTATTACTTTTAATATATTTTAAACAGGATGTTTATATTTACAAGATTTCTTTTTGATAACGATAATAATATTAAAAATAGCGTTATTTATTATTTAAATCATTCAACAACTTTATATCGAACCAGTTAAAAAAACGGGCCTAGTTCACTAAGTTTATATCATATTTTAAAGAAATAATTCTTTTACTAAAATACATTAAAAGCTTTATATATTTCAATTAAATGGGGTTTTTGGTTTTTTTTTTAATAAAACATAAAGTTAAATTTTGTGACGAGCCGTCTAACCTCTAAGGCTAAAGGGTTTTATAGGGTTTATATTCCGAGGTAATTCAACACAAAAGACGATAGAGGCTTCTGTCAACTAGAAAACACTCAGATGCTGGGGCTTGGTCTGAACTGGGTTCACTGCGTAGTCGAGTCGTCAAGAGATTTCTCCCACTTTAGGGTTGGCTAAGATGCTTAGATTGATCACTGAGGTAGAGACTGTCTATCTATCTGGTTGGGAAATGTCTGTCCTTATATTGTGGCTCCTCAACCCATTTTCCAGCCACAATGACGGATGGGTCACGGACCAGGGTACAAGGTACCTTGGAGCCCAACTGGTACCCGTTTGTACCAGATTCGTACCCAACTGGGATGATAGCTACTTCTGGGATGGGGACACCACCCATCTCTTCTTTCAATCAAGCAACTTCCAGAATACAGACCAACAACCACCATTCGTGACCCTGGTCCTTATTCTGGATACCGCTACCACAAGGCACAATATATCCAATCTCTCCCTAACTGATTAGGTGGCTCACCCTGGATCACCGGTGATCCAAGGTGATCCTGCTCACTGAATCACTATGGTGATCCAGTGATCTAAATTCTTAGTCACGTGACCCAGGTTCTGCTGGTCACGTGATCTGTGTACTGTTGCTCCGTTGCTCCGATCTCTCCACTGATCAGCACCCCATTCTCTAGTCAACCTGTTTCCAATTGTCCCCTCTGGGCCTGCTATCAGGCCGCACTGTTAGTTGGTTCGTAACAAATTTGTTTATAAAAACCTTTTATAATTTTTGAAATTAAATTTAACGTGATTATATATAAAAATATCAGCATTTTAAAGTTTTGTTTCTTATTAATTAGTTAGCTTTTTAACAAGTTTATTAAAAGCTTATGTATATATATCTGTGAGATTCTAGAAGGGTCACAAGCCTTGGGGGTGTGAGCGGTCGCTGCAAACGTTGTTGTCATTCCCAAGTATACTTGATAGGGCTAATCTACAGCTAAATACCATACTGCACTATGCCAGAGTAGATCCACTGGTCCCCTGGCAGCCCCTTAGCGAGTACTGTACCTAAAGGCACTATATCTGGGATCCAACATCTGACAATATCGTATTTTATTTAAATGTGTACGTATCTTTTTGAAAATCGTTTTAACTTTTTTAAAATTCTTATTAAAATAATTATATATGTTTATACAGTTTCCAATCTTTATAAAAACAAGGCAGTAATTTAATTTTCGGTTTAATTCTTTTGGTACGTTTGCTTTTTAGAATTTATATTTAAAAAAACAAAAGTGTTTTTTTCATCGTTTTCTTTATAATTGTTAAACTTCAGGTTGCGGAATACTGTTCATTCGTTTGTAGATTATCTAAGTGTTCTACTGCTACCTTGAATAGATGTATTTGTATGCAAATACGCACCTATCGCATCTCACTCGTATGGCTGCTAAAGCAGTGAAGCAACGATTGCTAGTCGACCGTCTCAATAGATTTCGGACTACACCGATCCCCACGCACAGACCACCTCCAACACATATCCTTAGCCACCACATCTGACAATAATAAACAAATTTATTTTTGTTGTTGTTTTAATCAGTATCTTTTATGCCGTTATAAAGCTTGTATTAGCTTTTTTTACTTCTGTATTGAGAATTTTTAATGCTTTTATCAACATTTAAATACTTTTAAACTGTTGGATCTATATGATTCCACAGTCAAACCATCCATAAAGAACCCACATGTATGATTAGATTAGATAAGAGATTAGATACCGGATTGTGAGGTCACTTAGCCAGACCTGCAGGTCTAGCTAGACTTCCCAATCCAACCATCAGCGACATCATAACCTTGACCCAATACTCGAGTTTTATGATTGATCGTTCAAGCCTGTTCCAACATTAATAATAATAAAATCGTATTAATAATAATCTATTATAACAATAGGCTCTTTAATGATTAAAGCTTAAAAAGAGCTTATCATTTGCTTTTTTATAATAATAAAAGCTGATAAGCTAATTATTATTAGCTAGTTTCGTTAAACTATATTCGATATTTAAAAAAAATCCTTACTTTGCCTCACTTGTTTACTTTTTTAACGCTTAATTTACTTGCTTTTATTTATAATAAAATATCGCGTAGTAATAAGTAACAAAAACAACTACCAAGTGTTTAGAAAAGTATCTTGTCGTCGCTTAAAACTTTTTTAAGTTTATACGGTAAAACTTATTGCCTCTATTTAATAATACTTACTACTTTTTACTTTAAAAAACTATAAACTTTAACAAGACGTTTTTTTAAAACATCTTAATAAGCGTACGTATAAGTATAAAGAAGCTAAAACCGTAGTAAGTAAATTAAACCGTAACGATTAAAATAAGCGGCAGGTAATACTCGTGCTATGCATTTAAGTAGATAGTATCTAACGCTTTAAATTTAAGCTTATTTGTTACGGTACTTTATAATAAGTAGCTAATAAAACAAAACGGCAATATTATAGCCTTAAAGTTCTTATTAAAGTTGATAAGTTAATAGATAATAACAAGTATTCAATAACGCGTTAAATTAACAAAGAGCTTATATTGAAAGTTAATTAAAACTACACGTTACTTATAATAAATATAACAGCCTTTTATAAGACCGACGACGTGCTTAATTTGTTATAAGAGCGTAAAATTATACTTATAATAATCTCTTTCAATTATACGTGCATCTTCTAACTTCTTAATACGGCAGTAAATGCTTTTTTGAAAATATAGTTATAAGAGGTAATAAACCGTTATATTATTGAAAAGAAGCTATAAACCTCAATTATATATAGGTTATATTACGGCGCATATAATAACTACCTAAATAGTTGCTAGAGCTACTCATAAGCTTAAAAAAAAGTTAATAGTTAAAGTATTTTAAAAATTATAATATCTTTATAAATCTTTTTAGCTTCAAAGACGAGTATATTAAGAATAGAGATATTTGAACTACTTCGATTAACTTTATAGGTTAAAAGATTTAACAAGGCCTTATTATTAAGTTAAAGGAAAAGAGGAAGTTTTAATTCAAGTTAATAAATAAATAAATAATGTATATTAACAATATAAAGACTTGAAGCATAAAAAAGTATATATAGAACCTTAATTATTACGTAATTAAAAGAGCTTTATAAATATAAAAAGCTTGAAACAAGCCATTATAAAAAGAAGGTAGATTAAATCGCGTCATTAAAAAAACGACGAGGTAGTAATACGGTAGTAGTAAAAGTAAGACGAGGAGGTTTTATATCGTAACAACGAAGGCATCCTTTTAAAAAAAGACCTTTATAAAAAGCTAAACGACTATATTATTATATTAAAGCTTATTAACCCTTTTATATATAACACTTAGTTAAACCTAGTTTATAATCTCTTAAAATGCCTCTAACGTCGTTTTTAATTTATCTTCTTTTTGTCACGAAGCGTAAATAGGATGAGGACATAAAAGTCCTGATTGCACTACCTACGTGTAAGAATCTCTTGGTGGGGAGGGAAAGAAGGATCTGACCCGCCAGCCAATTCTGGTGGGATTAATGATCCTTCCATCCGCCCCACTATTACCTAGCCTAGTACAGTTGTGGCCACACGTCTTGTGCGCCAGGTCATGTGATGCTGCGCACAGGCCACCCTGATGGGTTGACAGACTTCCAGGAGGTCAGACCGTCACACTTTTTAACTTTATAACCTTATAAGTAATTATAATGCCTTTTAATATATAGCTTTTAATTAAAAGGCAGCCATTTTCTTTAATTTAATCGTAATAAACTTTATCTCGTCTAAAAGCGAGTCTTTCCTAAGTACCGTGGCTATAACGCTATCTAATAAATGTTAGTTAACGGCGCATAATCGTATATAACTCGTCTATTTTAAAGTAGGTAAAAGGGTTAAAATTAAGTATAATAGCTGCAAAAAAAGTAATTAGTTAAGCGTGTTAATAATAAGAAAGGTAGTTAAGTATAAGAGGTTATAACAGGCTTAAAAACGCTTAAAACGCTTAAAACACTATAAAAACAACAGCATGCTACTTATAGGCTATTTTAACGCTTTTTATAATTAACATTATTTTATATTTGTAGACGTAGGCACTCGAGGAGGGCGGCATTACGACCGCGACAAGAGTTTCTGAGCAGCCTTTGCTCCGGCCCGGTATTGAATTTCGGGAAGAAGAACAAAACATGAGAGAACAGGAAGAAGTAGAAGAAGATGGACACGAACACGTCTGCTCATCATCAAGAATTGTATCATTTCTAGTGCTGTCCAGCTGTCTCGAATGAACAGGTCATCCCGTCTAAGGTCAACCACAATCCAACGCCACCATGGAAAATCGGAGCAGATACTGAGCAGCAAGCCGTCTGATCATCTTTAGTTGGGGGTTCGGGTTATCCGACCGATCTGTTGCCGTTTCCACTCCCATTTACCAAGAATACTCCTGGGCCACTTGTTGCCAATAGACCAATCTGTAAGATGCACGACATCAATGTCGCGCACCATTCCTTGCTTGTCTAGGTCTCGGGCGGGATGGTAGAGATCGTAAAACTAAGCCAACGACAAGTAAAAAGCACCACCAAAAAGGCATACTTTCTCTATGCTCGGGCAAGTCTCAAAATAGCCTCTAGTAATTTTCCCACCTGCGGCTTCCTCGTTGCGAACGGCTTGACCCTCAGCCTTGGAAACCTCTTCGTAATCGCTATCAAGGATGCTACCGGACGGACCTGGGTCGTTTGCCATTTCAGCTCGAGGGCAAACCTGGTCAGTCGTTGAAACTTCTTCAGAGATCCGGCGAGACCAGCAGCAGCCACCAAATCTGTATCGGGGTCATGTACGACGAGGTTTTCGATATTCGGAAAATAGAAGAAGAGCCCTAGAGATATATAAGAAGTTGTCCACCAACAGGAGGTTCATACGACTTACGCGCCAGCTGAGAACCGTTGACTTTTACACCATCACTCGGAAAGAATCGCACGTGCTTGATGTTGTGGCCCTTTACGTTGCCCTCCAGGAAGCCCAGCTCGTCGTCGAACGTCACAAGAGACCTGGGTCGACAACTATCTCTTCAAGGTTCGGAAATGGAAGTCCAGTGGAGAGTGTTTTTGCGAAAAGGCCCGCATACGCCCCATAGTCAAGATATCCATTAATGATGAGAGGACAGAAGGCTTTGACGCGTTCCAGTGTGATTTCGCTCTGGCAAAGGCTTTCGATAATCTGGCTAGCACCCCCTTCGGGATTATCTGTGCAGATGAATATCTCCTTGAGGCAGTGCATGCCGCGGAGGAAATCGGCAAAGCCGAACAAGGAGGCCTCGGGTTCCGGTTTGGGGGTATCATGGAAACCTAAGCTACCGAGCTCCGAAGAAGGCTCAGGGAGGATGAAAATATCCAGCATCCTAATGGATGACGGTCAGAAAGTATTGATATTGGAGCATCCACCAAGGGCACTTACTTCACGTAGCTCATCATCAGCAGATGCCGTACTCATTGCTCGAAGATCCTGTATAGATTCGGCATCGTGTCCTCGAGCAGAACGACGGCACGTGCTCGCGGAGCGCCAGCATCGTACATGGCACGACAGGTGCCAATCAGTTGCTCCAGCGTCTTGCTATCGCACTGGTATGCCACAGCCTGACGCAGCTCGGGCACCAACTCCATGATAGGGAACCGCTGCTGGGTTTCCATCGCGACCGTTTCCATGGTCGGTTTCTTGAGTCGGGCGCCGGACATACCGTGACACGTGGATGGCTGGTGGGGAGTGTGGTGCAAAGCAAGAGATCAATGTTGACGTGAGTTGGCATGATCGGTTTGGTTTGGCCCGTGTGGGCGTCGGTCGAGTAGTGGTTCCGGAGACAGCAACCACTCCAGATCTCGCATCGCGCAATTCTAGGTGACGTTGGGAAGAGATGATTGTGTGTGGTTCGTGGAGAAAATCTTCGCGAGATTCCGGTGCGAGGATTCGTCCTCATATAGGGCTCTCGTGACTCATCGGTACGAAGGTTTCGCTGGTGCCATATTAAGCAGTGGCGTTGAGGTTGAGGGAGAAGACGAACAGAGTTCAGCCATGAGCCACCAAGAAAAGGAAGGAAAAAAATATCGTTTTATTTGCTCAAGCACGGGGGCTCTGCTTTTTGTTTTCTTTTGGGATATTCGGGTTTGGCTCCTCCCTTCCGGTCGTAGAGCTTGAGGGGAAAAAAATTCGCTCAAGGTTGCGGCAGAGCCTGAATTGATTCCACATCATCGATACCATCTCAATCTACTGGGTTAGAAACACGAAGTCTTGCATCGCGCAAAACAATAAAAGTAGGTCGACTGGGTCTGCGAAAGAAGAGTGGTGTGATATTCGGCGCGTTTTGGCGGTGTTTTGTTGAGCTAGATGTATAGAGGAGGATAAAGGAGGGAACAAAGTGTTTGGAGTAAGGCCTGGCTTTAAGGCAAGCGTATGCCGTTCGGCGTGTAACGCATCGGCCTGAGCTTGCAGAAGCCGTCCGTAGTTAAGGTATTAGTAGATTAAGATAATTTATAACGTTTTATTTTAGCCTTAACGTATAGCAAGAAAGCTCTGCTTTCTATCATCTTTTAAGGTGTTTAAATTTAACTCTTCCCTCCGGGTAAAGTTTTTAATAATAAAATAAATGGAGTGGTCGAAGAAAGTTAACTGAAGGTTGGATGTTAAGAGAGAAACTAAGGGCGGAGTTGAGATTAAGGTTGAGGGAGAGGTAATTAGAAGAAGAGATGGAGGGAGATGTTGAAGGAGAGGTCGGGGAAGATTGAGGGTCGAGGGAGATGGGGGAGGATATTGATTGTCTGGTTGGTGGCTTGCGGCATCAAGGTTTACCTAAGGTTTTAAGGCAGCAATCGACGCGATGGTATCCCACCAGGCTGAGTACCTTCGCTGCCAACATGGCTGACCATCTACTTCGCTCACTAACGTTATGTCTCCATGCGGATCGGACCCTTTGAACATAACTACTGAAACTCAACTGTCGACCTGCTCGACGGGCTTCTGTCACCACCAGCAAGATGTATGTATTTTCACTGCCACATGAGCTTCGCGGCCGTACCATGCGTATGAATATTAGCTAATTGGCACCTTAGTAGATGTGCTACGTGGATCAGAGGACAAAGACAACATTCCCCCTTCTCTGCCCCTGAGATGCCAACTACAGTAAAGAGAGGCGCTCAGCGCTATGCTACAGAAATATCTCACACATGATCCTCTACTTGCATCGCCAGTTGGCCTGTCCTCGCCTCCAGCCCATCACGTACGAGCTTCATAACGTAGTCCTCCTTGACGGTACCTTTGAGAAGCTGCCTCACAGCAGTGATCAGCCAGATGTACGGTGCTAGGCCAGTCCGCGGAAAGGTGATCGATTCCCTTGGTTAAAGAGGTTGACTCGACTCGGTACAGGAAAGCAAAAATGGTACCAAACTCAATATCAGATACGCTCCGTAGCAGTATGACTAGAGAAGACCTACTTGACATCAACCAGGGCCGAAGGTGCGCCTACTCACCATGCCGCGTATATATTTTGATATACCACAACTCTGATGCCACCCAAAGACACAAATAACTATTACCAAGGCTTCCAAAGTCATCCCACTGCACAACTTTAAACCCCAGTATCGTCTGAGTACCAAACTCTCCACATAGGGAAACGGAAGTGTCTTCTCCAAAGTTGCCCCTGAGCGTACTCAACCAACATACCACCCACATAACCCACTTGCCTCACAAGTTCATCCCTCCCAGGCATGAAAAGGCAGAAATTTGCAACCAACACAGAACAAGCAGGTCTCATAAAATCCCAGATAGTGTTATGAAAAACCCATCCCGAGCTTCGCCTCACCACCCACGTCAGCCAAAGGAGACCAACCGAAAGACTCGACAGGGGCAAAGACAAGATGATCCAACCCCTCATTAACTACCAACCCTTTGATACCGAGGTAAGTCTAGCATCCTCATTACTCCAAGCCATCACATCGCCCAACGCATGCGCCAGCATGCCAACCCATACCGGAACACTGTCTATGGCCTTTCCCAGCTTCAGCCCCATACCCATCTAGGCGCTCTCACTGGATATACACTTGACAGGAGAGGTAGGTAACTGCAACAGCTTCTCCTCTCTACAAAATACTGAAGTGGCAATTACCCCATCCAGAGAAACCAGAGATAAGGATACAGTACATCTAAGAACAGATACCATTTCTGCTCTCGACCCACCATCCCTCCATGATACCGCGGTTCGTCAGGCACCATGTCTCGTTGCAGCATCCCGGGGAACGGAGCAGGCCTCTCACCTTGGGTTGGTAGGACGAATTCACACCAGTACGTGACACCAGTACAGGTTCATACAAGTTCACACAGTGGTCCCAGCTGTCGAGTTCTTCATGAAAAGACTATGTGAGTTGTGTGTGTCTGATTACCAAGCTGATTAGACATACATCTATGGGCCCCCACCGAGAGAGAGTCCGTGGTTTGCCTGGCTGCGGAGCTTGACTATACATGTTTGAAGCACAAAATACTTGGCCGTTGCAAGATCATTGCATGGAGCTTACTTATCCAGAATGTGAAATGGACCGGCCTTGCGGGCGGCTCAGAGCCATATTTCCTCCTCTTGAAGACAGGAACGCCCCACGCGAAGACAGAGGAAACAGAAAGAACACGTCGACAGCAGCCCTCCGTTGTGGAAACAGTGCTGGCCTCATCAACGCCGTGTTGAGTCATACCGTCACTTTCCCTCCTTGTATCCTCACAAGAGATCGGCCTCGCTCCCTTTCCTTCGCAGATCTGATACCGAATCTACACCAATCCGTCGTACAGCGACAAGGCCGACACAATTGTCTCGTCGCGTTTGCTGCCCTCCTTGAACTCCTCCATGTCTAGACTGCCATTCTCGTCCTTGTCCATCATGCGAAATATCTTCTTAACGCGCTTCTCGGGGGTATCTTCATCTTCAGGGAGTTTCACCATCGAGCCGACCTGTGTCACGGGGCCACCCCATTAGCAACCAGCCTATGTTCTCTGGAAACATGCTCCACCTTACCATTTTGTAGATCGCCTCTACGATCTTGAGCATCTCATCATAGCTGATCTTGCCATCACCGTCGATGTCGTATAATTGGAAGGCCCAGTCGAGCTTGTCCTCCATCTTGCCGCGACTCGTGACGCTCAGCGCGCAGATGAACTCTTTGAAGTCAATGGATCCGGATTTGTCGGCATCGAATACGTTGAATACATAATCTGCGAATGAGGACGGATCTCCAAAGGGGAAGAATTGTCGATAGATCTTTTGGAACTCCTCCTTCGTGAGCATGCCAGAAGGGCAGTCTTTCAAGAAGCCTGATTGCGAGTAAGCCGAACAGTTCCGTCGGGCCAAGACAGGGTATATGGATCTAGTAGTGGGCTGGAGAGGAGGCTGACTGACCCTTATACCATTGCTGCAGCTCCTTCTTGTCAAAGTGTGTGGACTTCTGGAGTTCGGCCAGTTGCTCTTGCGAGAGCTTTGATTGACTGATTGGAAAACATGTTAGCCAAGTCCATCGTATTGCCCGGCACGAAAGGTAGAAGCCATGAGGGCGCGACGTGTTCGATATGCCTCGATGCAGAGGTGGGTAGGTAGCCGCCAGAGGTTTCGCATTCTGCGGGCGGCTATGGACGGGAGAGGGAGGGCGTGGCTGAACTTGGCGGGGGTCGTGGATAAACTCACGATTTGCCCATGGTCTATGTGGTCAGGAACGGCGAAGGGGTGACTGTATGTTGTGGGTTATGCTGGAATGTGCAGCTTTGTCTGCGTTCGTCGAGGTCGGGCGTGGTTGTGGTGGGCGGGCGTCTGCGATGTTTATGATGCGACAGTCGACAAGGTACCGGTACAAGAGGTGGGCGCTATCGTAAGGTGGGGTCGTCGCAACGGTCGGTGACAGTAACAAATACGGGCGTCCTGCTAGCGATGGAGCGATGGAGCCTCAGATGCCGCAGCGAGGGGAACCGGCACAAAATGCCAACTTTTTGTCGGTCGGGGCGATTCAGAATGATGATACAGCACTGAGCCAGAGAAGATGTGAGATGGAGGAGGACTTCTGGAGTTCCTTGTGATGTGCAGTCCCAGGTCTAGGCAGAAGACCCGTCAGCGCCGCAGCAATGCTCACACAAGAGCGCTGCAGGCTGGCTTGGCTTGGCTGGATCGAGGCTGGCGGCACAGCAAGACGACGAGGAAGCGGATTGGAACCTTGGAAGGATTACAGGGACAGGCTGGTTGCACATACTCGTCAGTATACACCTCAGCATACCATTGATGACCGTTGACCATTGTCCGGGTACAAAGGAAACGATGGGCCAGCAAGACCTACCTCTGCGATCCCCTTGCAGTCCCTCTGCAGATGCCTCTGATTGCCGTAAGAGAGATGCAGGGGCAGCTGGCGGGGGAGGGAAAGGCGGGCGGGCGCAACTGCCTGTTGCAGCGTGGTGGATGATGTAAGCGGGCGCTCGCGTCGTCTCGGCCTGGTCTACCGTACAAGACGATGGTGAAGCTGCTGGCTGTTTGCGTGTGTATCTATCCGTTTGCCGGTCTTTTGTGCGTATACGATCGTGGTAGAGTTGACAGGATAAGGTAGGAAAACCAATCTAATAAATTGTTCAAAAGAACTCGGGTAGGCTATTGAGTGTAGGTGCGTAGGAGCGAGGTATGTTGAAGAGGTATGGAATCAAGTAGTAGGAGGTATCTCGAGGATGACGAATGGTGGCGGGGTAATTCTATCGACTCCATGGCGACCTCAATCTAGAATTCAATTTGACGCTAATAAGCAGCAGCCACCAGCAGTCAGGCAGTCACTTGCTCACAAGGCGGCTCTTATTATGACGTGGTTCGACATCAGGCACAAAGCTTGATCCATCAGCAGTTACTCATAACGTGAAGTCTATCCTTTACTCTTTGTTCTTCCCACATTTTATCGTTGATTTACCTTGTTTTGGCCATGAAGATTTCTGAAAATAAGTCCGTGACAAAGCAACTCATTGCAGCCATTCAATACTGGGTATCTAGTCAGGACGGGGTGAAGAGATCATGAATATATTCTGAACAATGATACCAGACACTGCAGAGGTGTAACCCCTATCCAGCTCGACAAAACTTATCGACACCGAGTCCTTCCGCTCCCAGTCCCAAGCCCAACTGAAAGTCATTGTCCATGCATCATGATTCAAGCTCCAGAATCTGCAACAAGCCGCTGAACTCCCGCCTGCTCCATCGTATGTGTGCTTGTAAAAGATGCGCAGGCTATGCAACTCTCTCCAGAACGCCAGAAAACGTCGATTATGTGGTATCCCTTACCCCACAACAGCCTTCATGCTCAGAGACTCCAGAAATCCACTCAGGTCTTCCTTCCGGACTTCGACCACGCAGTGCTCGAAGCTGTCGATTCGCACACGGGCATTCGTCTCGGCCACCACATCCTGGAACGCGCTACCGAACTTGTTCAAGCCGTACCCGCGCTCCTTGCTTTCATCGACCTCGTCTTCCGAGTCCGAGTCCGACGCGTCGCTGCCGTCTGACTCCGAGTCCTCGTCTTCCTCGTAGTCATCGTCGTCTTCGCCTGCTGCCTCTCTTGCAGCACGTTTCTCCTCTCTGATTTTCTCCTTGTTCTTACGCTTGAGCTCTCGTTCACTGGCTTTGGCTGCTTTGGCGGCCTGCTTCTTCTTTGCTCCCTCCCCGTTTAGGAACGCAAGGTCAGGCCCACCACCCCCACCAGTACCGACAACAACGTATACGCCTCGCTTTTCGTTCAAGCTCGCAACCACCAGTGGTGTACCGCGTCCGCCGTGTGCTAGCTTGCCTGTAGCATCTTTCTCCTGCTCTGCTAGCGCCTCGCCGATCCAGAGTGATAGCTTAGTAAGGGCGGCTGGGTGAGTGAAGAGAGGAACGTCGGGTCCGTCCTTGATGACACACATGCGGAAGGCATGCAAGTGTTTGATCTGTCGCTTGCCGATAAGTGAAGTACCAGTTCGGAAGATGGCGCGGTGAAGATATTGCGCCGTAGGCAGGCCAGCTTTGAGAGCATCGATACTACAGTTGGTTAGCATCGTGTAAATGTCTTTATGGAGACGAACTCACTTCTCAAGCGCATCGTATGCATCCCAAAACCGGCTGACCCATTCCTGCGCCTCAGCTGCGCCACCATCATCCTCCAGGTCTTGAGCATGGCTTGCCCGCATACGTCCATCCTCGCTAGTCACCGTACTTTGTCTCCCTACTTCGAGAAGCGCACCAATGACTACACCAACATCCTGTGCACTGAGCGTTGCCCGCCAGCCCCAACTTCGAACAAAGCCCCACCCATCTTTGGCACCGGCCCGATCCCTACCGTCCGTTTCGAGAGCGGGAACCATGCCGTCGAGGTTGTACAATGTTGCATACTTCAGCAGCTTCGTTCGTAAGTCCTTTTTAACCATCATGTCCATATGCGTGTAACTTTGCTTGCATTGGACCAGGCTGACACCCATCTTTGCCAGAAGCTTGTGTAGACGTTTCAGACCACTGTCACTCCAGATATGAAGCCTTGAGAACAGGTAAGGGGAATGTAGCATGCTGTCGTAGAGACTCCAGTGCCTGATGAGCAGGAACTTGGGCTCAGGGGATAGCCTAATACTCGTGTCTTCGGGACTTCGGGCGGTCGTAGGTATAATCCCTGCGCCTTCTGCTGCTGTTCTCGAGCTAATGTCTGGCGGGTTGAGACGTCGCACTTCGTCCCTCAGGAGCTGTCGTATACGTGCGCCAGGAACTCCCATCCAGCCGTTTGTAGGTCGAGTGTCAGAACTGCGGACAGTCACAGCTAGCCCGGCCGAGGACCGTCCGTAAAGCTCCATAGAGGTGACGCCAACAATGGTCAACCAGAGCAGGTCGTTGTCCTCTCGACCCAGTTCGGAGGCAAGGGAGTAAATCATTGAGCTGATAGGTTCTGAGTAGGAGGTTCCCATACGGTAGTATTTCCGGAGTACGGCTTCGTTCTCGCTTCGCATCCTCAGCAATCTTCTCCGTAGCCTGCGAGCAGACGGACCCCTAGGAGGCTGGGCAGCCGATGGTGGGTTTTCGGCATCATCAGATGTTATGATTTCAGGATCCCGTAAGGAGACCAGTCCTCGTTGAGGCGGGCGGCGTGGTGAGTCTGGTATTGACGAAGACTATAAAGTCAGTTTCATGGAGCGCCAATGGGGTGTGCGGAAAGCCTTACAGAATTACTTCGCCTCCTTTGTCGGGGTCGGTCGTCATCTTCCTCACTACTCTCATCATCTCGGTCGGACCAGGATTTCCTCTTTTGACCTGGTCGTGGCAGCTCTTCTTCTGGCTCGTCTTCGCTCTCGGAATCGCTGTGGCCCAATGGCTCACCATCGTCTTCAATGTCAGGCATGTCGACCAATGCCAGGTACGCGTCCCGTTCCATAGTCAATCCTTCTACTACATCACCATCGTCGAAGACCACAATCCCACCCTTCCCAGGCTTGTACGACCGACCTATTCGACCTGAAGTGATACCTTCAGGGGCTCGTGCCTGATAGCTTGCAGCTTCGTCGGAAGCAGGCTCCAGGGGATATCCACCAAAGACATTACCCAAGTTCCACGGCCTGTGGGAGTCGATCACCCATACTTCAACACCATTGAAGCTCGAGTCTTCGCCCTCGACTTCGAGACCCAGGATGGTGCCCATATCGACCATACCACCTACGCCGAGGCACACGACAACTCCACCACTCCCACCACGCGTCTCCATCATGGGACTAACTAGCTCCTGGCCAGCGCGTTCGAGGTCTCCATAGCCGGCCACGGGGTGTATCTTGTGCGGTATGTAGTCATGTTTGAGGAGCCGGGTCAGGATGCGACAGGCGCATAGAGCGTCGGGTTCGAGCGCGACGAGTATGAGGACGGGAGGCGACAGCGGGTGGCGGGTGTCTTGGAGGTGGGTGTAGAGTTTGGATATGAGCTCGCGAGGCAGATACATGCTGAGAGAGTATCTGGACGCGTGTTCGAAGCTCCTACGGCGGATTCATGGGACCTTGTCGGCGTTGGTAGGGTGCTGCAACCTCTGGACTGCGGATGGGAGCGGGCAGAATTGGAAGATTGAACGCGTCGGATGCTCGTGGCTGGTAGATTGGGGACGTCTCGCGTAAACGACGAACAATTGACACAAGGCTTTCAAGAATGGATGCTGTGAAAAGGCGGCGGTCGAGGGCAGCAAGCAATGTCGCCGACTTGGTGTGGGTTAGAAGTTCCTCGTGAAGGAGAGTGCAAGAGGTGCATGTACTGGTGGCAGTGGTGTAAGTGTTTATGGCTGACGCGATTTGAGTGGCAGACGCGACCCGGGTACTTTAAAGACGGTGCCGCACAAGGCCGATGAGCACTGTGCGGACATTCCCGCCAGCAAGCTTCAGCCACGACAACAGACGCTTGGTTTGCATATGGAGCTCTGCGCCAGCCACAGCGGGGGGCGTAAATAGTCGGCGCCCTGACGTGAACTTTCCGTGCTTACGGGACAGGCGACCGACATCGGAAGATCGCAGTGTGAACTTCTGCTCCCATATCTCTCATTTGCTCTAAGTCTTAACGACTTTAAAGTGATACGATAACACTCAAGCCGTCATGTTGGCGATACTATGCCAGGTAGTTTGACAGAGCAGTCATGTTCTGCTTTCAGAGTTTTGATCCGACTCACTTGTTACTCCATACTTGCCCCGAGAGCTTTGTGAAGCACATAGACGTATGTTATTCGTTGTCGTCTGGTTGTGCGATGCCTGATTCTGACATGTTTTGCTTGGGACTGACTGTATGGCCCAGCCATCACTTCGGTCACCACTCACTGCGAAGCTTATTTCCATTAACGACCACACTCGAGAGCCTCAATGCATCAATGCATCAATGACAGTTCATACACCAAGTCAGTTGATCATTGACCTATTTTCTCCTTCTCTGTGAGAGTACCCTCATCGGCATCCTTCCCACCAAACCTGTTGATGCCACATATCTCAAGGTAGAAGGGTATCATCAGATACAGTATATACTCGATACTACCTGAACATTCTGGTTGCATCCTACATACGTTCCATACACAAATATACAATATCACAACCTCCTTCATACCCAATTGAACACCGTTTAAATCCACCAACCACTCAGAGCTTAGCTTTCATAGCACCCGCATCATTCTGCTTGAACAACGTGGGGCTATCCGGATACGGGTCAACCGTGACCTTATTGAGCGGGTTGAGCTCCGAGGCACGATAGAACATGTCCTCGTACACCTTGCCGTCGTATCTCCCGAGGGAAGAGTCGAGCTGCCAGTCAGGGAACTCCCAGGAATCCACCAACTTCACGGCATGCGGGCGGATCTCCTCCAACAGCTTCATGACCGTCGAAATACGGGCCAGCTCGATCTGACGGACGGTGACGGCGGAAGACGTGTAGAATTCAGACGCTTCTTGCTCGAGAGTGTGCAGGGCGTAGAGCCGGAAGAGCTTGTGCATGATCCCGGTGGTCTCGACGTCCAGGTCCGTTGAGGCAGACTGGAGAGTCTCGTAGAAGTTCTTCACGACCATGTACTGTGAGTGGGCTCGGCTGAGACGGTAAAAGTCCACCAGCAGGCTGTTCCAGCTCCTCTTCTGCTCGTCACGGTGCTTCAGCGCAGCGAATGTCAAAAAGGCGGAACGCCAGGCGAAAGCGGCGACGACATCGCTGTCGTTGCCCAAAACGTCGAAGGCAGCGCCTGTGTCTTGCTTCTGCAGGAAGTTGGAGAGAATGGCGGTAGTGTCGTTCGTTGGCTCGTTGCCCTTTAGCACGGAGCGAGCCGACTTCAACAAATAGCGAGCCACCTGCTGCGTGAGCATGTAGTTGTCACCCTCCCATGTTGCGGTGGGGAGGTAATCGGCGTACCAAGGCCCGATGCCGGAGAAAGAGGAGTAGCCGTGGCCGCCACAGGCACGACGACAAACCTCGAGACCTTCGACGGCGGTGAAGGAGGCGAGGGATTTGAGACCGCAAGAAGTGGCGTGCAAGTCTGCGAGCAGGTCTGAGCCGGCGTTGGTCTCCTCGGGTCCTGCGCCGCGCTGGGCTCCGCCGACTTTGCCGACGTCTTGGGACATTTTCTTCTGGTTTGCCCCGTATAAGGCCATCATACCCTTGCCGGTGAAGTGAAGGGCGAAGGTAGTAGCCAGGAGAGGAAGGAGACGGATTTGGACGGTGGTGTAATTGAGGACTTGGTTCTCGCCCTTATGCCACTCCGGCGCATCGCGGTCCTGGAACTGATGGCGTACGGCACAGTATCGCGTCGCAATGGTCACGCCACGAGCGAGAACACCACCGGATTGCAGGACGATTGTTGAGCGCACCCAGGTGAGTGTGCCAAAGACCAAGCTAGCGGAAGCGGGTTTGACGTATTGGTTGGTCTTTGGGTCGACGCCTGAAAACTTGGCGAGCATGGAGATGTGCGGGACCTTGACTTTGTTGAAGAGGAGGTAGCCGTTGTCCATGGTGTTGTAGCCGAACTTGGGTCCGATGTCGCCGACATAGACGTTCTCGAGTGGTTGATGGGTCTGCAGGTCTCGGATCTGGACGACAAAAGGATGAGGCCCCATACCCTTGCCGTTGATGATGAGCTGAGCCATGACAACGGCGTGGTTGGCTGTGCGGCCGAGGGAGCCAATCCACCATTTGGATGAAGTGAGGGTGGGTGAGTGGATGGTGAAGGTCTTGTCATCCGGGTTCCATGTCGCTGTCGTCTCGAGACCGCGCACGTTGCTGCCGTGTCCCAGCTCGGTTTGAGCGTAGCAGCCGATGTACTTGTACTGTTCCGCGGGCCTCAAGAACTTCTCGTGCTGCTCCGGTGTGCCTTGGTCGCGGAGAGTGATGAGGAACATGCTCTCGTGCAGACCGTATGGTCCTGGCTCACTAATGAGCTCATTGGCGACTACCCTCTCCTCTTGAGTCCAGCTTTCCCTAGAGTGGATCTGCGCGAGTTTCTTTGCGCGCGCAAGTGCCGTCTCGAAACGGTCGATGCGTCCTGCGAAGTAGTTCTGGCTCTTGTCGAAGACCTTTTCGCCTTGCAACGTCTTCAAAACACGTTGCTTGCGGTCACGGCCCTCTTTGGTGAAGAGGAAGGTACTGAGACTGTCGGCATTGACGTTGCTCTTGTTACGTTCTTGTTCGAGCACTTCTGAGCTTGGTGTGCCAGATGGCTTCAGGTTCTTGACCCATTGTGGTGGTGCCGACATGATGGAGATCTGTGATGGCCGTTGGCGTATCGTGTCGAGGGTTTGAAAGAGGATACGGGTAGAACATCTTGTAGTGCCTCGTAACCGTATGGGCCGAGGGTTGACAATGGATATCCATCCCTGCCTGCCGAGGCAATCTCCTGAATCGCGCACTCTAATGACGACACGGGGTTTAGTAGCAGATTGGAAAGCTCTTAGGGGCGGAAATAACGGCGTAGACTTATCGCCGATCCAACCTGCTTTTTGCCATCTTAACGTACGCTTTCACGTTAATAACATTGAAATCATCAGCATACGGCTCATACTGCGAACTCGTTCACCTTCATATGGCTTTCATCCTGAAGGGCCCTGCGAAAACTACTCACCTTCATTCATAGTCATTCGAGAAGCGGCGGCTGGGTCGAATTCCATGAGCTCCGCCCCGAAATCCCCTCGGACGACTACACACTTCCCCCTGAGTATCCTCCCAACCAGTGCACTGAACTGCTCGAAAAGGCTTCCACGAAGGTCTGCGGTTTCGACATGGATTATGTGAACAGACTACCAACAGAGCTGGGAAAGGCGGGATTTTTCAACATCCGTTCGGTGACCTACAAGGTGCCCATGGGGACGGGCCTCGAGATGCGAAGATGAGATATCGGCTGGATGTTCCGGCAGACTTCGACGTGCTACCTGGCCTCGCTCAGCTTGAAGCCTAGGTGCGCAGGCCATAGGAATCTCACAGCGCGGACACGGAGATATCCATGTCGGAAGTAGAGGAAGCCATGTTCGACAATAGTATCCACGGGTGGGCACCCTCCGTGATCGTGTGTGCTGCCAGACTGCAAACAGTGTGCATAGCCTCTGGAGGCAGCTCGGATCTTAGATAGGACAATGAATGAATTTTGAGTATTACTGCTTCGCGCTTCATCCTCTGCCTCTAGCAGCACCGATACTTCCAGATATAGGGGGTGCCGAAAAACAGCAGGTATGCTGTCCGACACCACGTTCTACTGCTTGTAGCCTGTGAACGCGGGCTTCATATCCAACGCGATAGTAATAACTATTCCGTTGAATGGATCCTCGATTGCAACAGTTTTTAACATCATGAGAAGTATAACCAGAGGCGTGGTGTATGTCATTCTTTCAGGCGATCGCACGTATCGAATGAGAAGCTTAAGTGGCACCTGAAGCCATCGCGCCCGCCAAATTTCGTCACGAACTCCATCAATCATTGCACCTCACAACCCAAACCCAGCCAGCTTTCCACCTTTCCACCTCGAGGCATTTCAATGCGATCGATGTGAACATGACCTGCTAAAAACCCCACATTGAACGATCGCAACATCGTACCACATGTCAGCGTCGCGTCACAGAGCTCAGCTCATCCAACACTGCGCCGAAGCAGCGCGTGCAATCCGCGATGAATGCACCGCCATCAGGTCCGCAGAAGAGGTCGAGGCCGTCTCGCTCGCCGGCTGCGGTCATGCTCTCGTTGAACTGCTCTCACGCCAGGCGCAACAGATCAGTCTCTGCTACCGAGAACTAGAGTCTACCACCGCCACCGCGAACGTGGTGGGCCCAATCTCTCGCGAGAAGCGAGCGCTGGTGCTGAAGCGACTGGAGGATATCGCCTCGATTGCGTACGCCAAGTTCTACGCTTACCTCTTCAAGGACCTGCCGGTGTGCTGGAGGCAGCTGTACACCGATGCGAGTATCCTGAAGTTCTGCTTCGTGCTGCTGCGGTCCTCATTCCTGGCCGCTCCTGGGACAGAACTTGAAGATGCAGATGGAGCTGCTGGAAGGGACGCAGAAGACCTGGATGCGCTTGTCGAGACTTTGGATCTAGCCTTGATCTTGGCGGGAGCTGCTGGTGAATCTAGAGGGAGGAGATGGATCGACAAGGCGTTGGAACTGCTTCGCCTAGTATGGCTTGAGACAGCCGAGAGCAATGATAGCGGAAGTGACGCTGCTATACTAGGAGGTCGGCCGGCAAAGAGAGTGAAATTGGCAGACACGCTGGCCGACAATGTCAGAGGCGGCATTCACCATGATGAAACATTCTCTACAGAGGAGCCATTCACGCCGCCCGTCAAACACCCCATCAAGCGCGTTGAAGCACTCTCCATGGAGGCATTCCAAACGCACATGGATAGACCTCAAGACCCAAAGCTAGGTCCCGAGCCTCTCGTCATCCGCAATGCGCTCAAAGACTGGCCGGCTCTAAGCACGCACCCGTGGAACAAGCCATCGTACCTCTTATCCCAGACCTTCGACGGCCGCCGTCTCGTTCCCGTCGAGATCGGGCGCAGCTACGTAGACGAAGACTGGGGCCAGAAGATCATCCATTTTGGGGAGTTCCTACGTACATACATCGACCCATCACTGCCGCCCATCTCGCTCTTCCCGACCTCTCCCCATCTCAACCCCAATTTCCTTACCGATTCCGATCCCAACCCCATCTCCGACACCACCGCACCCTCCTCCTCCTCCCCTCAAGTCCCCAAACAAACCGCCTACCTAGCCCAACACCCCCTCCTAACGCAACTCCCCGCCCTCCGCAACGACATCCTGATCCCGGACTACTGCTACACGTCGCCCCCACTACACCCGACCGACCCGGCCGCCGACCAGCCGGAGCTCGAAGCGCCGCTGCTGAACACATGGTTCGGCCCTCCCGGCACAATCACCCCGCTGCACACGGACCCGTACCACAACATACTAGCACAGGCCGTCGGGCGCAAGTACGTGCGGCTGTACGCTCCCACCCAAACGGCGCGCATGGCGGCGCGCGGACGGGAGGGCGGCGTTGAGATGGGGAATACTAGTCGCGTGGACGTTGGGGTGGTGGAGGGGTGGGATGAGGCCCGGGGCGGTGGTTATGACGGAGTTGATGAAGGGGAGGATGGGGCTGGGGATGAGGATATGGATATGAATATGGATGACGAGGAGGGTAAGATGAGCGAGCAGGACATTGCTGCGTTCAGGGAGATCCCGTTCGTGGACTGCATCCTCGAGCCTGGAGATGCGCTCTATATCCCTATCGGGTGGTGGCATTACGTCAGGGGGTTGAGCGTGAGCTTCAGTGTAAGCTTTTGGTGGAACTAGGTAGGAGGGCCAGTCATCTATGCGTAATACGTACATGGTCTGCATAAAGTTCACATCTCTTCCCTATTGAATCTCGGTCAGAGTGACCGGCCTCTAGACAGAAGAATGACGGTTTGTCCTTCGGCACGGCGAATCCAGCTCACGAACAGGGGTCGACATAGGAGTATAGTGATTATAGCCAGGATACACCAGAGAGCATAGAGATGACTCATAACGCTCGTATCATGGAGGCAGGCTGTTGACATCACAAGTCGTATAATCAATTGTGGTCAGTGATCTTCCTAGACCACTGAGACCTATCTGTCGCGCCGTTCGCAAGGGACGAGTACAAGGCCCCTATGCCGACATGACACGCCTCCCAAACCGCCTCCTGATCCCTCCTAACAGTCCTCCTCCATTCTCACTGCCATCCTTCCTCCACCGCCCAAACTCTGGGTCCCCACGCTCCGCCATCTCGCAGTCGATGTAGACCGGCACGATGACCATGCCCGTGCCATCCACGGCCTGCGCGCCCATCTCGACGAACCAGTCGCTCTGCGCCTCGCTGTCCCACAACGCGGAGCTGCTGCGCCGTACGGACTCGACCGCGTCGTCCATCGTGTACCGCCGGTTGCCTAGCATGTGTTTGCCGCTCGCCAGACCAGGAGGCGTTGCCTTTGAAGAAGACGGCGATGAAGAGGAGGAGGCTGAGGATAAGAACAGCAGATTCCGCCGCGTCTTGAGGATGCGGCACGCCTTGAAGATGAAGTCGGCGTCCCGGCACACCCAGAGATGGATCCAGACAGTGTGGCTGCGGTGCGTGACCTCGACGATCACGCCCACGTAGTCATACTCCTCTGTCGAGCGCCAGCTGTGGAATTCGACCGTGCCGATGGTGTCGTATTTCATCTCCACCGGGCCATCATCATGTGGGTCATCGTCTCCGTTGTCGCCCTTCAGCGCCGCCTGGGGGGAGTGGCGCATGCTTTTGATGATGTATGGATACCGTGACGGCGGGAATAGGAGGAAGATGGAACAGCCCTTGCGATGGCTGTCGTCTCGATGCAGAAACTCGGTTGGCAGGCCCTCGAAGTTCGTGTGTGGCCGGGGTGAGCGGCGCGGTATGTGTAGCTGGTGGAGGGCCGGGGAGAAGAATGCAATGCACAATGGTAGTGGTGGCCAGGCAAGCCGTTCGCACAGCTGCGTGCCATCGGCAGCGGATTTCGGTCCCAGCCGGATCGGGATGCAGAGGCGGTATTGGCCGATCTTGGAGTAACACCGATGACTGCACTCTAGCAGGGCAAACGCGAGCCCGGTCCGCGGCATCGGATGGATTGAAAGCCGCAGCGAGAGACCCGTGTTCGTCAGCGTAAACGTGCTGGCCGCTATGCTTCGGTATCTATCCTCTAGCTGCACGAAATCGCCGCAGCGAGCGAAGCAGTTGGGAGACGGGGCAATAAAGCTCAGGTCGCCCTCGCAAGGGGTTGTTTCGAGCGTCCACTCCCAGGCGAAGATGGACTGGTCCGTGGACACTTTCATGATCTCCTGCTGCAGGCGCTGAAACGCCTTCTCGCCCTCGCCGTACAGCAGCGGCATGTTGATGTCGAACAAGCCTAGCAGACAATACGCCGTATCCTCGATTCGCGTCGTTTTTCGTGATGCGGCCCACGACATACGCAACGCGACACTAGCTTCGTAGCGGCTTGTCAGACCGAGGAGGTACGGCCTCCCGATCCCCGTCGCGGTCGAGATGTCGCCAACGAATTGCTGCTGGACGCGGTCCGCCTGCTTGTCTATCCGCCCGATC
The DNA here is from genome assembly GCA_963556695.1 of Anthostomella pinea. Taxonomy (NCBI): domain Eukaryota; kingdom Fungi; phylum Ascomycota; class Sordariomycetes; order Xylariales; family Xylariaceae; genus Anthostomella; species Anthostomella pinea. The sequence continues at coordinate 4,087,558 of CAUWAG010000020.1, read as the reverse complement.
TCTTGCCAGGTACTCGACATGAAGATGAGCTTCTTGGGCGCGAGTAATTCCTGTAGCGTCCATCCACGCGTAAATCACCGGGCGCTGGAGATCGAGGAGTGCTTCTTTGCCTTCGAGACAGACAGCGGTGAGGGAGAAGGTCCTTCTTCACCAAGTTCTTCATCGACAAAAGTGGATGTGACGTCGGAGAGGTAGACGAAACACACATCAGCGCGCTCGTACCACACGAACATCGAGTTGATAGCTTCAGAGAGTTCGGCGCTACTGCTCTTGTTGATGCAGTTCGTGTCAACCCATACATAGGCCAGGCCCGCAAGTTGCGCCTGCTCACATACGTTGCATATCTTGGTGAAGCCGGGCTTGGGCGACACGCCGACACGATCCCGGTGCCATTCCTGGAAGGTGACCTCTTCGCCATCTTCCCAGGTGCGAGAGAGGATTGCGTAAGGGGGTATGTCCTTGTTGTAGTCTTCGAGGTCCAGGGTATGCGTGTTGATGAGGCGCATCCCGTCCTTTGAACCTGAAGCGAGGGTCGGTTTATTATAGATGGAACAAGCACTCTGGAATAGGCATATAAGATGGCTTTTTGGATCAAAGCTGCTTATTCCGGGGCGTTGAATTCATAAATATGAACATAGCATTGCTATCCAAGACTCGTTAAAGGCATGCCGAACGGAACTTACGTGGAGTTACTTTACTGTAAGTAGTCAATGATCATGTTCAACCCAGATCCCACTTGACATGGAGTGAACTTGGTGGTGGTAAAATATACCCTGTTCCCTCAGAAACCCATGAACGCCAAGTCTTTTTCTGGCCATGAACGACGAAGGATGCGAAGACCAGACCCTGTAGGTTTTGGAGATCTCCCACTTCAGCTGGGAGGGTGTGATGGTCTGCCGGGTTGCCTCTGTATCTCATGAAGACACTGCCACGACTGCCACCCAAACCGCATAGGACGTTCAGCTTGCATGGATATACGAGCATCCCAGCAACGTCAGTCACGGTGGCTTAGACTACTAAGTGGGTGATGAGCCGCGGTCCGCTGCCGGTCAAGTGGTCAAGTGGCCAAGTGAAGGATGATATGATGGAAATACCAATATGACTTGCGGCTTGAGACTTCACATAGCACCTTAGAAGGTAGCTAGTAGCACATGTAGGTCAGAAAGTGAGGTGCAGCCGATCGCACTCTGGTCATAAGGAGCTCATTGGAGTCATCAAGATTGCCAATTTAATATGTTGAAAGGTGCAGGTGGGAGGCAGGCAGAGTGGAGGAGGTGGTCTCGTCACTCGTGGAGGAAGGTAAGAAGAGGTGAGTGGGGTGACCACCGACGGTTGCCAGTCTGCCGGTGCGCCTCGCGATGATCATTGATCGGTGCTTTATCAGCCGTGGGGTTGGGCTTATCTATTCCTGGAGCTGCCGCAGTTCCATCCGATGCAACAACCCACCCAACCTTGGAAACGCGACGGACCTACGATAACTCTGAACCATCCATCCAGCAGCATCCAAGAAGGACTGTCTCGCACGAGCTCGCCGCCATGCCGCCGAGACACTCACTGCGGGCCTTTCTCCAGGAAGCCCGGTCCGTCCTCAAAGCGCCCGCAAGACGGCCAAATCCTCTGACGTTCGTCGTCGGCAACGAGTCGGCTGGTACGTGAATTGCCCTTCTCGACAGACAGGAGCTACCCTCAGGAGCTACCTCACAGATATATATCCCAATTATATATATATCTCTATATCTATATCTATATATCTTCTCTGCCAACTGCCAAGCTTGTCCACAAGCTGACGGACACCCCTCCAACTGAAAGACCTCGACTCCCTCTGCTCCGCGCTCCTCTTCGCCTATTTCCGCACCCACGCGACGCAGAAATTGACATGCATACCGCTGTGCAACCTGCCGCGCGCCGACCTCGCACTGCGGCCCGAGTTCGAAGCCGTGCTGTCCGCCGCCCACGTCCGGCCCGATGATGTGATCACGCGGGACGAGCTGCCCGACTCGAACAACCTGAGACCTGAGGACACAGAGTGGCTGCTGGTCGACCACAACGCGATGACTGGCGAGCTGGCACGGGTCTATGGAGACAGGATTGTGGGCTGCATCGACCACCACGACGACGAAAAGACGGTCGGGGCGAACGCTGATATTCGCGTCGTGGAGAAGAGCGGGAGCTGCACGAGTTTGGTGATGGTGCACTGCGCCGACATCTGGCATACGCTGTCTACACAGACCGGCGACGGCAGCAACGGCGAGGGTAATCCGGAGGCGCGCCGCCGCCTTGACGCGGAGCTCGCGCATCTCGCGCTTGCCCCGATTCTCATCGACACGACAAACCTGGGCGATGTGCACAAGACAACAAAGTACGACGAGGATGCGGTGGCGATTGCCGAAGCCAAAATCAACCGCGACACCGGATCCTCACGGAGGTCTTCGACGTCGGCGTCTAGGTTCGACCGCACTACCTTTTTCAAAAAGATAGCGCACATGAAAGAGGATATCTCGCAGATGACGATACTTGACATTTTTCGCAAGGACTACAAGGAATGGGTCGAGGGCGCGGCCACGGGAGAGGGGTCGAAGGCACTGAAGCTGGGCACGGCCTCGGTGCCACAGTCGTTTGCGTACCTCGTCGACAAGGTCGGAGGCGACGCGGCTACTTTCGCGGATGGGGTTACGCGGTTCGGCACGCTGCAGGGCGTCGATCTAATGGTTGTGCTGACAACATCCACAATGGACGGGTTTTCGAGGGAGTTGTTGCTCTGGGGTGGGACGGACCAGGGTGTGAGCGCCGCGAAGGCCTTTGCGGACGCCCAGGCTGAGAAGTTGAAGTTGAGCTGCTACAGAGATGGAATGCTCGATTTTGATGAAGGCATTTTGGGGTGGATGAGGTGCTGGACGCAGGGCGCGGTGGATAACAGCCGCAAGCAGATCGCGCCCATGTTGAGAGATGCGCTCAGGGAGCAGGCGAATGAATCAGCGAAGGGGTGAATAAACATGTTTTAGGCGTTGGCGAATACACACACCTCCGGCGGATACGTGACGGGGCGAGAAATCATGCATCAGGCGTTGGCGAATACACTACCACAAGGCGATACGTCAAGGGGCGACAAAGCATGTGTCAGGCGTTGGCGAATACTTCATACCCTAGACGGGCTTCCTAGCATTAGCATGTCCGAAGTGGTGTTGCAAGCAAGAGATACCATCAGCAGGCAACAAAATACCATTGTTACCTTACTTGGCTCATATTCTATACGCAGGACAGAACTATACACGAGAAAAACCAACCACCCCCCTCGCACCGCAATCCATCCTCCCCTAACCTCTCCTAGGCCCCATCCCCCACCTTCCCTTCCCTTGCTTAAGCAGCAGCCACAATGGCATCCAGGTACTTGGCGAGCCGGTAGCCCTGCTTCGCGATCTGGAGGCTGACGACGGGCTGGGCCTTGGTGGTGTAGGCGCCGTCGAGCTCCTTGTCCTCGACGGCGGACACGCCGCCGACCAGCACCGTCGAGCACACGTACGCGTTGCTCTCGGTCGCCCACTCTACAGCCATCGCCTCGATGTCGGACTTGGAACTGACGCTGACGTCCTCGACCCAGCTGGCGGCTTGGGACTTGTAGGTGCCGGACTTGATGGCTGGGGTGGGGAGGTGGGTTTGTTAGTTTGGAGTGGATAGGGGTTTTTTGGGGGTTGGGAATGGGGTCGATGAGGGATGAGGAATTAGAACAGGGGAGGAGGGGAGGTGGGTAAATAGGGGTCAGGTAAGTGAGAAGATAGGAGCGGTGGTGTGAAGGTGGAAGATAGGGGTGGTGGTAGGTCATGCTAGGGTTCGCATACCAGTGGTCAGAGACGTAGCCCACGACTTGGCCGACGCCAGCGTAGAGCCGCCGGAGATGGACTCGGGGATGTCGCTGTCCCAGATGGCGTGCAGGTTGGTGTCCTCGCCGTCGTAGCTCACGTCAATGCCGTTGCCACCCGTCTCGAGGTTCTCGCAGTGCAGGGGCTGGCCGATATCGCCTGTGAACTATATGGCGTATTAGTTTCTTTTCATCGCTTGCCTACTCACGAATTTTGGATTAAGGAGGAGTCGCTTACGTGGATGACCATCTGTTATGCATGTGTTAGCTAATCATCCGATCGAAATTCCCAATGCCACTTATATTTAGGGAGTCAGGGGCAAGGGGACAATAACAGACATACCTTAGCAGCCATCGCGCGAGCCGCCTTGGTCTTCCCGCTATCGAGGATGATAGTGGTGTAGTTGGCCAGCGCGGTGACGACGCAGCCGTCGTCGCCGCAGTCGCGGTCGAGGTCGACGCTGCAGCTGGACGGCGGGTTGTCCTGGGCGTCGATGTAGTGGAAGGGCGCCGAGAAGGCGCCCGCCGACGTGTAGCGGTAGCTGTCGGCCCACGACGCCACCGACGCCAGGTAGTCGGCCGACGTGTCGCCCAGCAGGTCCTGGAAGTACGTCTTGGTGCCCGTCGCCTGCTTGTACGTTAGCATCTTGTCTTTAAACCCGTACGGCCATTTTCTGGATGAAAAGGGAAGGGGCACGACAAAGCTTGTTCTCGAAATCAAGATTCGGGGTCTTGAGATGGGTTGTTTTTATACGTACCACGAAGTTACTGGCGACGTAGGCGATGGCCTCGTGGCCCATGGCGCCCCAGGCGGCCACGCCGGGGAGGAGCAGCGCGGAGGCTGAGAGGACCGCGAGGCGGGTGGTGCTGCTGGTGCGGGCCATTGTGTCTTTTATCTTGTCTTGTCTGTCTGGGGGTTGTTAAGTGAGTGGCTATGTCTGGAGGCAGAGGAACTTGAGTAGAGGCGTGGTCAAGGAGGCAAACAACAACTTGCCAAGAGGAGGGCGACGCCAGATTTATAGCCATCCGTGAGCACCTCTCATCGAGTATACTCACAAGAGGTCTCAGCCATACGGCCGCAGGTAGCATCCGTCCCTGAACATGGCAGCATCATTTCGCGGCGATTATGACAGTTTGGATACGACAGTGGAAGGCGAGCGTGCCATTGGTCCCACAGATAATTCTCGCCAATTCGAGGTACAGTCGCAGCAGCGCGGGTATGTGCTGCCAATGAAGCAAGTGCTGCGAGATCCTGGCTCGAGACTCGTGGTAGACGTCGAAGCATAACGCATAGGGTCGCATCATATCGTGGAGATAGACGCACCTTATCTTGCAGCTGGTCCAATCAAGCAGGGCACGTTGTCCCAAAGCAGGGCTGTCAATGGTCTGAATAGCGTCTTCTGTACTGCTGGTTGGCTGGCGCTCTCAGCCCTCGTGTCGACCTGAATTACCTGCCTCGATTGGAGTTCGGCGCCTTGCGGTGCCGTTTCTTCTAGAACGTTTGGCTGTACCACCCGGCTTGCCTCCCTGGTACTCTATCAGCGGTCCAGAGCGCGTTACCTATCGCCAGTCTTGTGCACAGGGGGGTTCGGCAATGAGCCTTGACACAGAACTGCGAGTAACACGTAGTAGACATGAGCTAACTCCATCCCCTCGAACCGATATACATACAGTTGTGATTCGGCTCATCAGTCTGTAGGTACATAGTCGGACGCCAGCATTGATCTGTTGACGGCCAGATCGAAATACGAACCAGACAATATACGTTATCAGCAGCTGTGCTATAGGTAAAACGGGCACTGACCCTGGCGTGGATGCCGATTCTGTTCGCCTGGTAGCATCGTCATGTGGGTGGGCGAGTGGTCGAGGTTTGACCTTACGGCCAGCTGCCAGAAGCGGAAGGTCATGGTTGACAACAATCTCACGCGGCCACGGGCGTGGGGAGCGGACCGCAGCGTACAAGTTCTTTTCAAAATCGAATTATTATGCCCTCTGATAAATCTTCCGCATATGTAGTACCTCGATTTCGTACAGTTTTATACATTATTAAGAGAGAAGATGTTTGAACAACCAAGAGCCGCGTTCTTGGCGTTGGTCCCGCTATCTTTTCTTGGAGACACTTGTAACCTCATGGGTGGTGCTGGACCTCGGCGACCCGCGCGTCAGACATACGCGATGCTGCTTGCTCCTCCATTCAGCTCAGAAGCTTGATGTTCTTAACAAGCCTGACAAACTCCCGGATGGCCAGTCTCCTGACTTGCCCGGAGGCATCGACAGGAAGGGTCTCCGCATGCTCTTCAGCCCGGGGGTCCGCGACTCGAATGCATTCCATGAGTGCCATCCTAACCTGTCCGACAGGCCGTACGGGCGGGTCCTCCATGAGCATCTCCTGGAAGCATCGCCTCAACGTCGTGGTGCACATCGGCGCTGAGCGAGTGGACGCGGCCAGCCTATATATACCCACATACATGCCTGCTGACCGTGGACGTAAGTACCTTGGGGGCACCCGCCAGGTATTCCAGACGCCTTCCCAGTGACCCAGTCGCGCATAGGCCCTCATGAGCTTCATTAGAAGGGCCTCATCCATACACGGTAGCTTGGCTTCTAACAAAAGCCGATCCAGCCTCGCTATAAGCTCTCTGTCTTGTCTGGCCCCGCGTAGAGATATCCGGGAAATCGAATCGATGATCGTGACTACTATGTCGGTGGCAATGATGGACTGACCACGCTGGTGCATCACTTCAAAGAGCTCGAGCGCAAGCTCCGACTGTTCGCGTGTTTCGGTTTTGACTGTACAGTATATGCAAGTCAAAAGCTGCAGGCATTGGTCACGGGTAGCTCGGATGCCATACAGGCGCATCTCCTCAAGCAATACCCGCACATCATCGAGTGACTCGGTTGCGGCTCTGTGACCAGACTCGCGTGCTCTTGTCTGGACAGCAAGACGGTGAACCCATGTTTTCGTTGGAGGAAGGCTCTGCAGTGCGCGGTCCATGAGCTGCAGGAAAGGTGTGGGGACCTGTCCGCTTTCCGATTCACCGAGAGTGGTGCAGATTTCGGCTGGAGATAGTTCATCTAGATGAGTTCGCAGAAGTCCCAACAGACGTTGCTTTTGGATGGGGTCATACATTAATGTTTGGCCCAGCGCCTCGGCTGAAGCTGCGTCGAGCAATGGATCCTGCCCATGCACTATTCGTTGTGTCGAGTAAAACCGCGCCTGGTTCTGCCGCGCAGCTCCCGAGGGATAGCCGTTCGGCGCTTCGTCAGAGGACCGTGACGCAACGGAGCTGGACACAATAGCCCTGTCCAGTGGATGCATGCTTTTTGGGTGCTCGACTTCCCCCTTTGGTTCCGAATTGGGGGCCTGGGGACTGGACCGGTCCAAGGCCCTTTGCCACAAGGTCTCGAGGCCCATCTCGGCTCTACGAGACTCTGTCATAATCTGGACGACAACAGTAGACCCCTGCTGAGCAACGCCGAACCCGGCTACTCGGCCGTCATCAGACACAACCGCGCTCTCTTGGCCTCCACGACCTATTGTTCCCAAATTGACGCAGATCCAGCCCGTTCTGATTCCATCATCAGCGTCATCGGTCCCCATGGTCCCGAGCAGTTTCGCCCGCTTGGTCTTCCGGCGCACTTTGGTTTTACGCTCGTTTGGCCCAAGCAAGCCGTCGGCGTCGGCGTAGACGCGATGTTTGGCTCGAAGCCATCGTAGAAGACGACCCGCCGAGACGTTGAGGTGACGCTCACTTCGCGCTGTGCCAAACAACATGAAAAGATTGGGTCCTAGTGCCGGTGGTGGATCCAGTTCTCGTAAGTCCAGCAGGTTGAGCTCGTCCAGACCCATCTCCTCTGACGCATATTCAAGCAGTGAACCAATGATGGGCGGGGAATCTTGAGGGACCTCGGGCAGCGGCGGCGGTTCCATTGAGGCTACATGCCGAGGAGGGTCGACTTGGAGATACCACGGCACGTCGGCTGGTTGGGACTCGTGTGCGGTGCTGTTCTCTTCGTCGCGATCAGTTTCTTCTTTCGTTTCAAGCTGCTCGTCGACGGGGTCTCTATCGCTCGCAGGTATACCCGGCGTTGGGAACGAGGAAAAAGGGCGGGTTGCAGCTGGGCCAATGGGGCGGAATCGGGTTCGAGACAGAGGTGTTCGCGCGACAGGACCGGCGCGCAGGGATGTGGTAAAGTGGTTGAGAAGGACAGAACGGCACTGAGAGCAGCCCGCTGCTGCCAGAGCCCGTCTAGCCACCATTTCGTATGTTCAGTAGTCGACGGAGACGGAAGGGCGTGTGGGTGTTTATGCCGTCGGGATTATGCTGGAGTGTTTGGTTAAATCCTCGGCCAGGTCTCGAAGCCTTGAGTTGATGAGATGACGCCAGACCAAAGACCAGTCAGTCGGTGGCGAGTGCAGGTGGTTTTGAAGAAGCTGGAATAAGAACCCGATTTATATTCATATGATAGATTATAATGGACCCGGGAGAAAAGTAGCTTCGAGCCTTCGACGGCGTCGGATCAAGTGGCAAATGCCAAATGTGGAGACTGACTCGCGCCTCGGGCCAATCATGAAGCTCGGGTTCGCGGTCCCTGGAACGGTGCAACCTTTCGAGAAGGCAAAAAATTTGGAGTTGGACCCTCACTTCCTGCCATCCAAGCTCGCCTCCTGAGTGCTAATCGATTGATGAATCTTCTTCGTCTCTAGCTAATTCCTCTACTTCTGTACTCCAGCATATCCCGACTTCGAGCACAGCGCCTTGCACGGCTGCCATCCTACCCCGACCTGTACTTTAGAATCACCCAATCTACTTCCTCGATTCCTCGTTTAATGTTATAATCACACATTGCACCCAGCAGCTCTCGGTCTGCTGAGACTCCGTCGCTCCTTAGCGTTTCCCGTCCTCCGCCGCAGTCGCGTGAGCCGTCGCAATGCTCGTGCGACCTCGTACAACTCAGAGGAGCCTCTCCCTTCCTCGTATCAACACACTGAGACGGCCCCAGCCGATACCCAGACACCTCTCAGTGCATCCTTCGGCACCGACGTCTGGCCGCAGACTCTTGGTCACGCGCCCCGACTTGTTATCATGGAGGAGGAAGACAGCCCAAAGTCCCTATGGCCCAACCCCACACAGGCCTCTCGCCACCGCCGTCGACGAAACGATGCTACAGGACGATATTCCTTTCGACAGTCTGCGCTCGCCCGCACCGAACAACTACATGCAACCTCCACCCCGTCTTCAGCCCTACCACCTGCGGGGGTTCGATCCCAACTTGCCATTACTTGTCAGATCCAAGGAGGACCCATTTCCGCGCGCGAGAACAACCAACAGCGGCGTACCGGGTGGCGTCGACGAAATGCTGTCAGTCTTCGATGCGTGTCTGCAGGTAGACAAGCTGGACAGGGCCGCTCTCGTCCTTGAGCGCTTTGGCGATATGGGAGCACTACCGGACTCTGACCTGATCGCACTCCATAACCAATACCTGCGCCGCGCTATCGACCGAGCCTTTGCGCAACCTCAATCTGAATGGGCGCAATCATTGCACACATGGTACGAGGTGCAGATTCGAGGCAAAAACATCCCTCAGACTCCCGAGACTATTGCCTGCATGCTCAAGGTGTCCCTGTTATCAACCCAAGGTCCGAGGCTCGAACGACTCGTCGAACGTTATATGGACATGATGCCAGACGAATCGATATACCAGCTGGCCGAAGAAGGTATATTAAACCAGCAGGATTTCGGTATTATCACGAGCATATATCAGCCCGCCTCCGATCTTACTTTCGACGACTGGGAAGGCTTGCCGGAAGCGACAGAGCCTGAAACTCACTGTGAGGGGTTACCAACCGATCTATCTACCCAGTCAGAGCTCCAACGCAATCTCGAAGTTCTGTCGGTGCCGCAGAAGGGATTGGGTCTGAAAACTCTACGCGGCGTCTTGTCTTTCTTCGACAAGATTAAGGGCCAGGATCTATCTAAGCTTTCAGTGGACCAACGTCGGGAAATCCAAGGACAATTGGAAAGAGATTGCGTGGACGCCGCGATAAATCGATGGAGAGAAGAACATCAGGCGTTGATGAAGATGGGCCGAAACACGTCTTTGTCCACCAATGCCTTGAACTCTCAACTCTACGACTGGCAGTGCTCTCTCGAGAAGAAGCTAGAAAACGAGTTCGCGTCATTCGGCGCGTCCGAGGAACGAGATCGGAAGTCACAAGAGGATATGGATCGTTGCATGTATGCACCATTCATGAAGCAGTCAACACCGACAAGACTGGCTGCAGTCACTATCATGAGCGTCCTTAACTCCTTAGCATCGAATGGTGCAGATAAGGGTGTTCAGCTATCTGTTCTTCTCAACCAACTATCCAAGTCCATCGAGGAGGACGTCAAGTTTCAGCAACGGCACAAAGATTGGGCGGCACGTAAAGCAAAGTTCGGTAAACCAAGTCGCAATGGTGCCACAAGACAATCTCAGGGGGCCGCCAAGTCGCCCACAGCTGACCAGCCCAACACTACTCAACCTGACACTAACATCGTGGATGTTCCGGTGTACGACACGAGGAATTGGCCCGTTCTGATCAGAACAAAGATAGGAGCCGCTCTCTTGTCGGCCCTGCTGGATAGTGCAAAGGTCAAAGTAGTTCGAGAGCATCCCGAGACTAAAGAACTCGTCAGCCAGACCCAACCGGCTCTGGCTCATACCACGGTGAATCGCAAGGGCAAGAAGATCGGAGTCGTCATACCGAACAAATTTCTGGTCGACTTGATGAAGCGAGAGCCCCGCGGTGATTTCCTCGCAAGACACTTGCCCATGCTGGTCGAACCCGAACCGTGGACCAAGTTTGATAAGGGAGGCTTTCTGGAATATCCTTCACAGCTTGTCCGAGTCAAACACGGCGAAAAGGACCAGCGAGTGTATGCTGAAGCTGCCGTTCAGAGGGGCGACATGGAGCAAGTGAGTAAAGGACTTGATGTCCTCGGACGGACAGCCTGGCAGGTCAACAAGCCTGTCTTCGACGTGATGTTGGAGGCTTGGAACAGTGGGGAGAAGCTCGCCAACATACCTCCGCTTGATCCTCAGATTCCGATTCCCATAGAACCAGAGGCATCTGAAGATCCGTTGCATCGACGACAGTGGTTGAAGCGAGTCAGGATGGTGGAAAACGAAAAGTCAGGCTTACATTCCGAACGATGCTTCATGAACTTCCAGCTCGAGATCGCCAACGCTTTCCAAGACCAAACATTCTACTTCCCTCATAACATGGACTTTCGGGGGCGGGCCTACCCGCTCCCGACATATCTTAATCACATGGGTGCAGACCATGTCCGTGGCCTGCTTCGGTTTGCGACGGGCAAGGAACTTGGAGAAAGCGGGCTGCGATGGTTGAAAGTCCATTTAGCAAACGTTTTCGGGTACGACAAGGCCAGCCTTCGGGAACGAGAAGCATTCGCGACAGACCATTTGGAGGACATAATCGATTCTGCGACAAATCCTTTGACGGGTAATCGCTGGTGGCTCAAGGCCGAGGATGCATGGCAGTGTCTGGCAGCATGTTACGAATTGAAGGCGGCATTGGGGTCCCCCGAACCGACCAAATATGTGTCGCACCTCCCAGTCCATCAAGACGGAACGTGCAATGGGCTGCAACATTACGCGGCACTGGGAGGAGATCTCTGGGGCGCTCAGCAAGTGAATCTGGAGCCTGGAGACCGCCCTGCGGACGTGTACAGTGCCGTGGCGGATCTTGTCAAAGAGAGCATTGCACAAGACCTGAAGGACGACAGTTTCCTTGCGAAAGCCGTCGACGGCAAGATCACTCGCAAAGTGGTGAAGCAGACGGTGATGACCAACGTCTACGGTGTTACATTCGTCGGGGCAAGGAACCAAGTACTGAAGCAAATCGACGCTGCTTACCCCCATATCCAGGAAGAGACGGGTATTCCTGCTATGCTCCTCGCCTCCTACGTCGCTACGAAGATTTTCAAAGCTCTATCTTCCATGTTCCGTGGGGCCCATGACATCCAATACTGGCTTGGGGAGTGTGCGGGGAGGGTGTGTCGCGCTCTTACACCAGAACAACTGGACCGCCTCGCAGCAGCACCGGATGTAGATGCCGCTCCAAAGAAGAAGACAAGGTCCACCAAAGCTGCTCCGAAGAAGTCAAGGGCGACATTCAATGAGCTCATCAGCCAGTGCAGGTCGACCATTGTCTGGACCACACCCCTGCGTATGCCGGTTGTGCAGCCCTACCGAAAGAGTGGAACTCGGGTCATCCCTACCTGTCTTCAGGACCTGACTCTTCAGATTCCAGAACGGTCCGACCCAGTCAATCGACGGAAGCAGCTGCAGGCCTTCCCGCCAAACTTCATCCACTCTCTGGATGCGAGCCACATGCTTCTGTCTGCGTTGGAATGTGACGAGCTAGGGCTCTCGTTCGCCGCCGTGCATGACTCCTTCTGGACACATGCCGCGGATACCGACGTAATGAACCGTGTCCTGCGTGACGCCTTCATCCGGATACACGGCGAGGACGTCATTGGTCGTCTGGCTTCCGAATTCAAAGCCAGGTACAAGGGCTCACTATACCTTGCTACACTGAATCAAGACTCGGATGTTGAAAAGAGGATAACTCAGCTTCGCAGCCAAGGGCGACTCTCGCTGAAAGACGAACTGTTTCAAGAACGCGAGAGGCAACGACTGCTGGCGTCTTCAGATCCCGAGGAAGTACAAAAGGGTCGCGACATGGTGACCCCTGCTACAATTTACGAGGAGTTTGCTGCCTCCCAACCCTCGACTGCGAGTGCCGAGATGGAACAAGTCGGGCTGGGCAACATCCCTGATGGGACAGTGGCTGGACAACTAGGAGTGGTTGAGGAGGAGGAAGACGCGGACGATGCGGAGAACTCTTTGTCTGCCGCGGGTGTTGATGCCCCAGAAACGGACTTGGAGTCTGACGATGAGACTGAGACGGAGAGAGCGATAAACCTGATGAACATGAGCGACTTTGAAGCTACCCTCTCAGGGGAGAGAACGAAGAAACCTGCAGTGCGAAGAACAGCGGTTAACATCTGGCTCCCACTTACCTTTCCAGAAATTCCAAAAAAGGTCAGTAGCGATTCTTCGTTTCCAAGTTGTAAGGATCCGTACGCTAACTTTGTATCTAGGGAGACTTCGACGTGAATCGACTGAAGAGCAGCCAGTACTTCTTCTCGTGAGCTCTGGCATACAGTGGGAAGTGAGACGGGCGCCCCCGTTGCGGGAAAAACAACGGGTTGGTTGAATTGGTTTTTAGCAGCGATGGCATTCCCCGGCGTTTGTGTCGATTGTGTATGACGGCGCTGGAGAGGTCGAGGGAAAAGCAAGATGGCATTCAGCATCAATGCGCGAGGCTCTGTACAACTTTGTATAATACTCGCCTAGAGTCGATTTGAACGAATTAGGGGAGGGGTGTATGTGTACATACGCAGGTGTGCGGCTCCCACCATGTACAATCACCATTGTGCCAACAATATAGAGAAAGTAAATAATCCAAATTACATATTGATACCCCATCGATTGCCCTTCTCAGACCGCACTGGAGGGATACATTGCCCAAGGCATGAGTAGTCTTACTGGCATTGCCGGGTGACAATAAGGAGACATGCTCCACGACACTGACGTTGTATGCCTTCTACAAGCAAGTTGTTCTTCCGTCACATTTCCGGCAGCTCTAGTCCCGTTCCGACCGGTGTCTGCGCCAGACAGGATGTGATGGCGGTGTCGAAGGAACGGCTAATTACCCACGGCCCCGGCCGTGGGAATGCGGTATGCAGCAAAATATCTGGGGTCGCCCCGGGGAAGCACGGGCAGGAAGCATATCTATTTTTGGACCCTTGAGTCTGGGCACTTGTTCGATCTTGATTGCGGAGGAGAGTCATACTCTACATGATCCGGGTAGGTATCCTTTACAGCCTTCTTGGTTTTTGTGTTGAATGACAGTTCCGCGACGCATCGGGGTTGTGTTTTACGTAGGGTTCGAATCTTGGTACCAGCTGATTCACCAATGGAAGCATGCCGACAGGCGGGGAAAGGTAAAGAAAGCCTCATTCGCCCGGCTCGCGACTACTGACATGCTGACATGAAACTTTATGCGATGACGGGAGCGATCGGACGCGGGGGGCATACATAAACTTTAAAGCACGGCACCGATCCCGATTAATCGTATGGGCAATAGCTAGGTACCTTATTAGATGGCTATTCCAACAAGTCGAGTGCCTGGCACCAAACCGTGCGATTTGATCATCGATCGTATAAGTACCTATAAGAATACTGTACATGCGTGCCAAGTGCGAATAGTGCAACTTGCAACGCCGACTCGCTATCTAGTCCAGACTCCAGAGAGCCAGCGTTTCCGAGTCCCGTAATCCGGGCCAGCGAAACGCGCCGTCGAAGCGGATATACGACAGAGAAGAAAAAAGAGAATAGTTGTTGAGTGATGTAGGTAGGACAAGACATGTGACGTCCACATGCACATCTTCATCCCAATTCCACGGCCAGGCTGGGTTGAGCTGACCGGCTGAGTGGCGCTCTTGAGAGTGAGAGGTCCCAAGCTGTGGTGAGACTAGTAGGACTTATTACACGGCCTCTCACGGCATTGGCGGTTCGGCCCAACAGTCAGCCGCCTCCTGGCATGCCGATCTCTTCATTCGATGGCTCACTCAGACAATCTTGAAAGTCTGTGTTGCCAAGATCTCGTGTCTTATTACCTAGTTAGTACAAAGCCAAGCCCAGGCGGAGATGCTGGATAGATGTCAAACAGATCCCACGCTTGGAAGGGTTGGCGAGTGGGTTGGTTGCCTCGTTCCTGCCTGCCCGCATTCTTTGACCGGGGAATCGAAGGAAGGAATGATGGCCGGCATGGATGGGATGGGATGCACGTATAGTAGGAACTTAAAAGAGTCCGATTCCCTCGGTTCCAACTTCCCGGTAGCTTGACTTCACTTCAAGATACCTACCTTAAGTACTTGTCAGCCATCTACACACACACTCAACTCCAAAGCACAGATCCAAGCAGCAAACAGACACATAGGTCACGTCAAGATGCTCTTCCCACGTATCTCGCTGCTCTCCGTCATCGCGGGACTGGCCGCCATCAGGTAAAGCATCCCCCACCACCCGCATGCATCGACCCAAGACAAAGTTCACTAACACCCTCCCCCAGCAACGCATTCTCAGCAGAGTCCTCGTCACAGTCCCGAGCCAATACGACCAGACCAACCGTGCCGGGCCACTGCTCGACGACGATCGACGACTTCGAGCACACGACCGGCTACGTCAAGACGCACGAGTGCTACACGCGCACCAGCACAGCTCCAGCAGGTGAGTGCCTCTAAACATGATACCGCCCTAGAAGAAAAGAAGAAAAGAAGAAAAGGCCAATAAATCAAGTTACTAGCTGACCCTCACACAGCAACCTGCCCAACGTTTTCATGCGCGCCAAAGGCCACGGACGTCATCTGCCCCGAGTACATCAAGGTATCGAGCGTCACGGTGCCGTGCGCAACCGACTGCTGCCCGACGACATCCACAGTCTACGAGCCTGCCGGACCTTGCTCGACCTGTGACTCGTGCAAGATTCCGACGGAATGGTGGACTTACACCACAGGATGTGTGGGAACCCCAACGATCACGTCACACACCATCGTTACGCCGCCATAGATAGAAAGCGTGAGACGAGAATGTGCTCGCACACATGGGACTCACATTGAACGGAACTATGTAGCTCTCAATCAAGTTCTATCATGACAGTTCTCGACCTCTGCTCTCTTTGAACAAATCTGAAATCCGTACAATGCTTGCTGTTTATCGCACAGTAGCTCCCTTCAAGGTCTGCACAGTACAAGTGCCTCCGCTAGCTGTGGTGAGCTTGCCAGTCTCGGCCTTCCCTGCCTCCTTGACTACGCTGCCATCGAAGGCAGCCTCCAGGTTGTCTGTCGTCGTGAACCCGGGCTGGAATGTCTCCCAAACCTTCCTTTTGGGGTTGAGGACGCCTTCGGGCTCGCCTCTCCAACCGTCAAAGCACACGCGGTCGCCAGCTTTGGAGTCTGTGGGAGGAGTAACGAGCTCAACGGGTCCCTTGTGGTCGTCCACCTCGCCCTCCTTCAGCTTGGGTGACGCAGCCAAAACCATGGCGCAAGACTTGATTCCTCGCATCTTGACGGGTTTCAGGTTGGCGACAACAACCACCTTGCGTCCTTGCATCTCCTCCAGGGGCACCAATCCGTTTAGGCCGGAGCAGACTGTCCGGCAGACCTGGCCCTCGTACTCCTCCGTATCGTCCGTGCCAGGCTTGTCTCCCATAGCGATCGTAGAAACGTACAAGCTGTCGGCTTCCGGATGCTTGATCGCCTTGAGAATGTGACCAACCCTAAGATCGATCAGGTGAGGTGCCGGCGGCGTGGCAGCGGCCGGGGCCTTCTGCTGCTTGGGCGCCTTCTCCTTCTTCTCTTTCTTGGGCTTGTCTGCGGCGGCACCCACTCCCACTGCAGCGGCAACCTTGTCCTTCGCATCGACGGCGGCGTTCATGACGGTCTCGGCGGCTTCTTTCGTGCGATCGGCAATGGTAGCTGGCGCTCCGCTACCACCGCCTGCAGCGGCAGCTGCGGCGGCCTTCTCCTTCTTCAGGCGCTCCTTCTCGGCCTTGGCATCGTGCGGGGGCTTAACGTAAAGGATCTCCTCAGGGTCGACCGTAATCTTGTCGGAATCGTCAATCTTCAGATCGAACATGCCGGAGTTCTGCACGAAGTCGAGGTGTCGGAGGATGTGGGGGTGGCCCTGCTGGCCAGTGCGCTGCTCGGGGGTCCATGACTTGACGGTCGGGGCCAGAGACTCGTAGATGGCGATGTCGGCCTTGGAGGGTTTGCTGCCGAGCAGGGTGGTTCGCGATGTCAGATGGGAGTTGAGCTTGTCGAGGATAGAGGCGTCGGAGGGCGAGGTCTTCAGGCGCTCCGAGGTGGTGAGCCATTGCTGCACCTCGGTCTCCTCGGTGGAGGACAGCTTCTGGGATTCGAGGGCGGCCATTGCGAAGGTTCGGAGACTTGTACCTCTTGCAAGAGGCCGGATGGCGCGAAAGAGTGACAGTTTGGCGGGATTGACTTTCCACTGATTCTGGCTCAGTGAACGAAGGAGGGGTGGTGTCGGTTGAATTTTGAAGCTTCGAGTTCGAACCTGTAATTGCCCCGCCATTTGCTTGACTCACTAAATCCATCCGAGGGACAGATTACATAAGTAAGGAAATCTCGGAGGCTTGTCGGGCCGCCTCAGACTTCTGACGGCTGGCCCAGGGGTTGCACCCGCCTGGAACCTTACCCTTGGAATACTTGACTCCAGGCTTGCAGCTCTTGACAATCATCACTCGCGACATTTCCGATTTCCGACGAAGCTCCATCGAGCTCTTTCGAACCCCCTCCCAAACCGCCAGCGCCCTTTCGATCGTCCAGCAGCAGCAACATCCGAATCTCTGTCAAGATGGGCGCCTTGTACTATGGTGCGGGTGGTCTCACGTCTTTTCTGACAGTAGTCGGGTTATGTACGTGTATTGATCGGACGAATCGTTGAGGACTGCTTGCTAACTGCATCTAAACAGACATGCTCTTTACCGGGAGCGGCGAGGCTTTCAACGTTCGTTACGATACACACGCTGTCTACTCCATCCGTGTCCTGACAAGCGTATAGGTTGGAGCTTTCTTGGAATCGGTATCGCCATACACATGGGCATCTACGGGTATCGCTCTTTGCATCGGCTTGTCCGTCGTCGGCGCAGCACTGTATGCCGTCCCCCCTGAACCCACACCGATCGAGGTCGCCGATTCTTACACGTTAACAGGGGCATCTTCATCACGGGCTCGTCTATTCTCGGCGCCGGCGTCAAGGCACCACGAATCCGAACCAAGAACTTGATCTCCATCATCTTCTGCGAAGTCGTCGCCATCTACGGCGTCATCATGGCCATCGTGTTCTCGTCCAAGGTCACCTACACGACCGGCGACAAGCTGTTTGACGCCAACAGCTACTACACGGGCTTCGCCTTGTTCTGGTCGGGCTTGACCGTGGGAGGTTGCAACCTGGTTTGCGGTATTGCTGTTGGCATCAACGGCAGTGGAGCTGCGCTGGCCGATGCGGCTGATGCCTCTCTGTATGTGCCCGTCGCCCAATAGTGGTAACCCAATAGTGGTCACAACCAAAACCACAGTGCTGACTGAACTGTTCTAGATTCGTCAAAATTCTTGTCATCGAAATCTTCAGCTCCGTTCTAGGTCTCTTCGGCCTGATCATCGGTCTCCTGGTGTCGGGCAAAGCGGAAGGCTTCGGTACCACCGCATTCCTGGGCAAGGCCCTCGTGTAAAGAACATTGCATCAACAGTGTGGAAAAAAACTGTTTGGCGTTTGGGGGTGGCCTCTGGCGGAGGCGACGTGCATGGCTGTCCATTTGTGTGAACTACTGTATACTAATATGCGACGCGAGCCAGCTTGATGACAGTCAATCAGAGACTGCCTTAGTAGAGTTTGAAATAAAGTACAAATTACCACTGAGTACAAATTACCACTATGGCTTACTCGCGCTTTGATATGGGACGTCAGGAGTATCATGGAGCGGCTGACGGCCAACCCAGCATCTGACCTGACTGCCTACACAGGCTCATGCTGAACCACAGGAGGAGCTATCGTCGACAGAGTGGGACAGGCCTCGGTACTTAATGGTTACCAAGCTGATACGGACTCTGGATTCATCTTTCAGCTTTTGCATCATGAATATGAGCACCTTAGCATGAGCTCCTGAATCCGCGATCCCCCATCTAGAGTAGTTGACGGTCGTCCGCAAGCCAGTGTGTATTCAATCGCTGACGTTGCGGACGTCACACAGCTATTGTTGCCAGGTCGTCAGCTGTAAACCAACTCATCACAGTCGATATCGACTACTACACCAAGTCCCGTGCCCATCGGAAAACGCGGAATCTTTTTCGCCCATGGGGTAAGTTATTGGAGTATTGATGGGCTGTGAACCCTTCAGCAGGTCCAAGTTCTTGGTCGCTATCTGCGAGCCTGTAGGCAGATATGTTAGACATACATTTGCTCGACGAGGATAAGGTAGGGAGTGTCGATATAAAACGAACACCTAGGTTTGTTCCTCAGGTGCCCCAGGGAACATGTGATAGAAAGCTATTGCTGTCGGTCATCCTGGCGATGTTGAATTGACTGTCTTGGTTAACATAGAGGCGAGGCAGGCTTCCTGATCGCCCAGGGAAATGCAGCGTTTGGCAAAGGCCAAAGCTAGCAAGGAGGGCTGTGCGAACAGATCGCGTCGCTCAAAATACTCGTGTGAAAGCCCCTGTGTACGGTACACAGCAGCCAGAACAAGATGTCGAGTGGGGATGGTAATAACTGAATGATAATGATGATATGGCTTCAGAATTCTACTGCGACTGGCGTATACGATCTCTGGCACGAGGCAGACGTCGGGTCTTTTGTGGCATTCAGGGAGTATTTCTGCATTTATAGAGTCTTTGGTTTGGCATACATATAATTGAACGAGTGAGCGATCCCAGCTGCCTTCCTACGAACCGTGGAGCACCAGGTCAGGCACGAGCCGGAGTTCGGAACAGTTTCCTTTCATACACATCTCAGATATTACTTGCACGAGGAGGCTCTTTGGGGTTCGGGGACTAGAGACTCAAGCACGCCATGAATACGCTATGTAGAGGAGTTGTTCGTCTTCGGGATAGTAGTTGACAGAGGAGGTAGGCAAAGGACAGGGGATTATACAACGGGGTTAGCAGGAACCTCAGTGGTTAAGTAACCCAATGTTAACTTACACTGTCCGCCGCTTGACAGGGAAACCCGCTTAATGGAAGTCATCCTTCGTAATAAATACCTACAGTAGCTCCAGTATCAATGGGTATGCGAGCATATCCCATACCCCCGATGGCTATTCCAACTCTTGGGGCTCGGGATGAGGTCCAACTCATCCTCTCCGTGCGGATGAAGGAAACCCCAGCCAGCGTGGCAATCCGCCCATACATACGTACGTACACTACTGGCATGACGTAGGTATCATTCAGGGGCTGACTGAAGAATTCGAACAGCCTGTAGGACCGTTTCTCAGCATGCATGATCTGTTCACCGCCGAGATCTCATTTAACGCGTGGTACTTTTCCACATACAGCAGCCCAAGAACCATCTTGCTCCCGGGTCCCTGCCTGCATGGGCGTCTCTGGGACTTATGTTTCGAGCTCGATGACGCAGGAAAGAGCCCCATGTCGAATCATATCGAATCCAGTACGAGTGCAGTATCTTGCGCAGTTGCAAACCGTGGTTTGTGGTTTACCCAGTCATCCTTGCGGCACTTTCCCCTTTTTCGTTCCACATGCGTAAACAACCCGCTCATCTCACCCCGCTTCCTCAGAGCCCGCCGCGGGTTAGACTCGCAAATATTTCCAGTCAGGGGCCTCGCCCCTTTAGATCTGACATACCAGGGTAGGCAGGCAGTCGGGGTCACTCGCCCCCTTTCGGTAAGCCAGCCGTCTTCCAGACCGACTCGTTGACTCACACCAGCCCCTATAATATTTGCAGCAGGACAGCACTCCACGGAGGCACATAGACGCACTCTTACCGCCACCTCATCAGCGACCAGCCGCTCTTCGATGGCCCATGTTCCTATTACTCGTTACCCACACTACCCGTCTGATCAGCTCTCGTGCATGAGCAAGCAGGTGACTTACCGCCTCAGGGGCAAAGTAACGTTGCCCCTGGCATTGCATTCTGACCACTCACTCACACGCCTAAGGTTGGTTGGCCTTAGCGGATCGTCCTCGCACGCTGCCTAGCTTACCTGTCTTGTCCTGCTCCAGGTGGCATCGCGCATGACCGAGAGGCAGGCTCAGCCCTTAGCCAAGTAAGTATCTGGGTCCGCGATAAGCGTCACCTGTGTCGTCCGTGGCGAGATTTGGATGCACAGCCCGAGTGAGGCCCAGTGGACGATAGGTCAAGACGCAGGTAGGTATCTGGCCAAGTACCTGTCCGTAGCGTAGCGTACGTGCTCGGTCTGACCGCGGTCGGTGGTAGGGAAGGTACGTCCAATAGGTCCAGTCGAAACCTGAGGCTGAGCTCGCCTATACTCCATCATATCTGGCCAGATGTTCATCGGCGAGTAGTCAGACCAGCTCAATGTTTGCCTCCGTCTTCGTGGCGATGGAAGGTACTGGCAGGTACTCCTAGCGAATGGATAAGGTAGTGTAGTAAGGTAGGTAGACAGATAAAGATACCCCCATGATTTGTCATGATGCCGCGCAACTCTGGTCCTTCCGCTCGCCTCGCCCTACCCTAAGCCCTACGTCGTAGGTCGTGCTTCCGTGCGGTCGGTCCTCGGGCTCCGGTCCCTAGGTATCTGCGTCCGAGCCAACCGGCAGAGCCGCGAGAGACCGAAGGGAGCGATACTGGGCGCGCCGCGATATGGCTCAAAAGCAACGTCGGCGCTGCTGCTGTCACGTTGACCAAGCAGGCAGACACGAAGGGAGCGATACCTAGGACCGGGCCAGGTAACGGTAAAGACGAAAGACGAGAGAAGCGCGACCCAGAGAAAGAAAGATATTGGAAACGGAGACGGACACGCGGGAATAGTCAAGGTCGCGAGCGGAAGCTTCGGTTGGAGTACTTGAACTGTAAGGGAGCCAGGTAGACTACTTAGGTAAGGTAAGGTACGCAGTGGAAGATTACGGAAAAGGAGGCTCGTGATTCTGACGTTCCGAGCAGCAGCCGGACACGCCGAGCGGTTCGCGCTTTGCTGCAGCATAGCGAACGCATAGCGAACCTCCGCCCCTCCGCTTTCGTCCGCTCTTTCCGGGCTGGGCTGCATGCATATCTTATTATTGTAGCATCGAATGCAAGACTATCATTAGTTAGGTGACGTTTCCAGTGTTACATACTCTCTGGGAGTCACACAACTTGCCTGGTTTCCGTTTTGCGTCCAGTCATGCGTGCAAATACGGCAGAGTTAAGTACTGTATGATTATGTAATCATGTAGGGGAAAGGGGAACGGACATTAGCCCGCAAGTTAGGCTGTGGGATTGGAAACGGTCGTGCATACTGTATCAAGGGCACTGCTGTCATACGGTATGCCAACTATGAAACCACATTTGTCCAGGTGCACGGAGTTATTGTAAACATTTTATTGATAGTGGAATCTATGTTGTTTCCGATCTCTAGGGCGGTGCTAGTCGCCGTCCTGTCATCTCCTCGGGCATGTCCAGCGTGCCCATATCCAGTGCTCTCATGGCTCTCGGGATCCAGTGATGATCAACGTACAGTCCGCACCATCAAATTCCTCTCCAGATACCAGCTTAGGTGTCCATGTGATCAGGAAAGGAGAGCCTCTCTAGAATACGGACCTCGGCGTCAAAGCTAGAACTGGAGTCACTGGTCGTCCACTTGCGTAGCTTGGCAAGGACCATATTCTGTATTGGCTGCATTGCTGGCACAAATTGACGCAGCGACGGTGAGTTGTCTGCCATCCAGAGCATGACGAGACAAGCCATGCAGCTCTGTGAGAATGTCCAGAGATATGGCGAGCGCTTGTCGATCATTTCCACGGCGTTAAAGACATAGGCCACGCAAGAGTCGATACAAGTTTGGCACTTTTCGAGGACGACGGGTACAGGCACCTTGTACGGATCTGATCCCATCATAGGGGAATGAGATGGAGATCGATACTCCTGTGTTCGAGAGACTGCTTGTAACAGATAAGGCCGGTGGATGATCTGTTTTGCCGCATAATATCGGATCCGCAGTACACGAGCACGGTCGTTAGGTAGAGTGTCGGTCCCTTTCGGAGGCCGCAAGTAATCGGGGATCGAGGTGTACCATTCTTCCAGCTGTCTGTTGAGTTCAGAACTAAGAGACAGGAGCCTTTGGAGACTCAACCTCTGCCATATTTTCGTCGGGTCTGTTGGCATTTCCGAGTATGAGCTATCGTGCGTATTGTCGGGGCTGTAGAGAGCGTTGTGTATACGGTTCAAGAGCCGTCTGATAGCGTGTTCTGCTATGAAGGTGATATGAATGCGATTCTCGTCATCACCGGAATCCGCGCTATGTGGGAGTGGCATCTTGTCTCCTAAGGGCTCGATGCCACTTCTGGGGACATCGAGTTCGGCAACTCGGTCGCTTTAATAATCTCAGTCAGTCCACCCAATCTGCAAGTTCTCGGGGCGGTCACGTACCATTCAACCATAAAGCACTGCCAAAACGTACAGAGTTCTATGTCGTCAAACTCAGCTTGGGCCAAGTAGCGCTTTCGACTACCAAAAGTGAGTACAGATCATAGAGCTGCAGAGATTTCTGCTTACCTCTCGACGAGATTGAGGAATATTCGAGATGCAAACTGAGCCATCCTCCAGCTATGAAGAGGCCTTCCGAGATGCGCAAAGTACGAAGCAGCAAGTAGTAGAGCCTGGCAAGTGTTGAGATCTGGCCGAAACCCCCAGACCGTTGCTTTAAGAACTGCAGCGTAAGGAGTCAGCTCTCTAAATCTCTTCCTGTAGTAAAGCCGGGTGGACAGAGGCCTTCGACTATAAATCGCGGGAGTTGTACGAGGTTGGCTCTGAACACATGCGGTCGAAATAGGCCACAACAGGGAGATAATGAAATCAGTGTTACTCACTAATCTTGAGCGCTGGTTGAAAATACTCCAGCCCAAGGGCTTCACTGCTTTTCTGACTTTCCCCCTGGGCTGAGCATACAGCTCCAAGGGAATAAACACACAGACATATCGCCGTTCCGATGTCGTCTACATCTTGATGTTCCAGGAGTCTCGTGTGCCAGAGCTTGAAATTCTGTAGCGTAAAAAGAGGATGGTGTGGGTGGGCATGATGGAAATAGCTACCAACTAGTTCATCCAGGATCCTTGGCGTTAGAGGTGGCCATACTAGTGGTCCGTCGTGGAGGCTACTTAATAGTACAGGTAAAGGCTGCTTCTCTTCGACCTGGAAGAAGAAATCTCGCGGGATGTCTCCGAGACGGTCACGTACTGGTGGCAGGGATAGCAATGTGCTCGCCAAGGTTGCGTGGTTCTTCGGAATCAAGAACTGCGGTGAGTCAAGAGTATCGGCTGGCGTAGGTTGCAGATAATCGGATTGCTGGGCGAACTCGGAAGGGTAGTCGACTTGGCTCGGCGGGTAAGAGCTTGGGGAGGGCCGCATACTGAGCTGGTAAATCTGCTGGCTCTGTTGTTCGAGCAGAGTTTCTATACGTGTAAGTCGGTCGATAACAGCCGTCGGACTTGCGTCTTCAACTCTGAAACGATTATGAATTAACAAGATGCTTGGTTCGGATCGGATGCATGAGATCAGTGAGGATACTCACCTGTCGAGCGGCAGTTCTTTGTAGACGCATTCTGCGTTCGATTCTCTACAGGTAGAGCAGGGCCTCTTGCCGTCACATCTCCGCTTGCGGTGCCTGAATACCGTGAACTAGGTTAAGAGGGAGTTCTCGTCCACGCAAATAAGGGCAAGAAGATAGGTTACCTGCAGAAGTCACAGGCAAGCAGTGCACCTGGTGGTGGAGTCAGCAGATAGCCAAGATCGGGTAGAGAGGAAGACAGGGGATCGTACGCTTCCTTGTAAAATTCATGGCGCCAGACTTATCTGCGGGCTGACGGCTCGGGCAGAAATCACGACTCAACGATTCAACTGTAGGTAAGGTGTCCGGAGGTAAGCTCATCAAGCAGCAAACGGTGGTGATTATACATCCAAGTGCGTCGATGCAAGCGATCCAGCAGGGAAGTGCCAAGATGAGTGTGTTGTTCTTTTGTAGCTATCTGACCAGGGAAGATTGGAGTATCTTATAAGGGGTAAACCCCGTTGGGGGCAACGCTTGTAATGATTGGGTACCGGCCCGGGACGAGCTGGAGTGACGCGGTGCCGCGAGGTTACGGTGGAGGCCACCCCAGGATCGCCTTGCAGGGACGATGTCGTTCTGTGGCGGCTCAAAGAAGTGAAACCCGGGCCAATGGAGTGGGAGGGCTGATGGCTGATCCTGGCTACCTGCCTGCACTCTCGTCCATGTGAAGGAATAATATATCCTCTCGAGCTCGCCCCCATGTATCGTTGCGCTCAACGTGCCGTAGACATAGGCCAGCTGAAGCGGTTGACATGATGGGGCAACTCTGGTCGGCGTATAGGGAGCTGCGGTTGAGTGGGTGCCTACGTGCTCCCAAGTATGTCATGGTGGCGATCCGACTCTGACGCAGGCCAGGGTTGGCACCCTCGGCAGGATGGGCGAGAAGCATGTCAGGGTCAGTGAAGCCATAGTCAGATGACGATTGGTAATGGTTGGAAAGGCCGACAGCCTGCCATAGTCACAAGGCCTTGGTTCGGTTGGATACCATGCGG
Source organism: Anthostomella pinea (assembly GCA_963556695.1). Taxonomy (NCBI): domain Eukaryota; kingdom Fungi; phylum Ascomycota; class Sordariomycetes; order Xylariales; family Xylariaceae; genus Anthostomella; species Anthostomella pinea. The sequence continues at coordinate 4,062,276 of CAUWAG010000020.1, read as the reverse complement.
CATGAAGACGAGCTCAGCCTAGTGATGCTACGGAAGGCCGTTGAAGGTACAGGAAGTTGACGGATGGACGATCAGACACGAGGAGAGGCTGAAGACTCGTAAGGTAACATTACGGGAGGTCCCGATGCCATAACTGGTAACAGTGGAGCCGTCCAGCGTCCAATACGATACCAGAGACACCGTCTCCGACCGCCTGATACACGGACATATGCAAGGCTTCATTACCACCGTCATCTGAAGGTCGCTTCAATGGCTGTCCTGTCCTTGGGTGATCCATATAGCTGGGACTCTGAAGACCTGTGTTTCTCACCTCGGGGCCCGATGGTTGCATTCGGTGATAGCCCAGGCTAAGCTTCAGGGGATTGAGGAATGAGTATCACGTAATCAGAGCAGCATATCTGATGTCAACATCTAGTGTATGTGAGTCGAAAATAACATGGTGAGGGAAAAGGCTTCCCCGGGTCGTTTGAGTAATGTCAAGTGGATGGTGAAGGGAATGTCTGGCAGACACCTTACCTGTATGTGGAGCAACTGATGGATGACTAAGTTGACTAATGCTTTTGAGATTGAATTGATGGGCCACCTGCATCTGTCACAGACTCACAGCACTCGGCATCCCATGTCGTCACGCTATCATAATCACAAAACATCCATCGCTCGACTAGGCACTCTTGCATGAGCAGGGGTTTTCCGATTCCATATCCCGAATGACTGGGTCGGGCTTCGACTGTCAGTCTGTCAACCACACCATCACCACATATGACACCAGCCATGTACGTGTCAGCTCATGCAGCATCTGACATATAATTAGGCATCGTGTAGTACCGATGGCCAAGGATGCTACCCAGACCAGATCCTGACAGCTACTCGTCTCTTGCAGGGGAAGTCCCGATGATGCTCTTAGCGACGACACTACCGGTATCATCTCACTGCTTCTCCCGTCTTATCCTCAGCAACACACGCACACGCCTCCTCCTTATTATCCTTCTTATTCTTCTCTTCATTTGCATCTCCCTCCAATCTCACGCCTCCCTATATTATCTGCAAGCGCCTCGCCACATCGTCCAAACCCCCACACCGCCACAGATCCATCTCGATGTAGTCCTCCCCTTCCGGCTTCGTGCTGAAATCAGCTGATAGGAACAGAACCGCGCCATCCGCCTGACCGAAGTTGGGTCGCTCGAGCGCGGCGACAAACGTGCGGTATGGGCCGAATGGCATCAATGCTAGGTCGTTTTCCCTGGCGTGTTCTGTAAGTGCGTTCGGGTGAGCGCGAATGCTGAACCATCGCTACTGTTCTCATCGCACTCATCGGGGAAGCTGGTGAGGGCGCCGATGTAGTCCTCCGATCCATCTCTCCTCCCTTTAGCGGCAAGTGCAGATCCGAGGGTCGCGGATGACGGCTTGCAGAATCCAAGAACACAGTCTTCCTTCCGCGGAGACGGGATGTGATTCCATGGGTAAAAGCTATCGCCGCCTCTTCGAGCTTGTCGCCTAGCCCGGGCTGTTGCAAGACGGGGATGTATACGACATAGCGGAGGCCAGGCTCTGAGCCTCGACGACATCCGACATCACGATGTCTGTCGCACCCGGGTTTTTCTATATTGTAGTCGTCCGCTGACAAGCTAGCTGCTAGTCCTCGAGTGTGGTAATAGTCTCTGCAGTGCCGGTGGCGTGTTCTTAGTCTGGTCTAGCCTCGTCCTTGCCCCAGCCGACGTCCATCATTTCTTGCGCCGATAGTGGGGGGTGCGAGGGCTTGCAGCTGGAACGGCACATTATAGCCGGATCGGATCGTATCTTGTCGGTGCACTGGAGTCTTTCGAAGACAGTATCAACCTTCTGTGGTAATACTGTCGACGTCTCCGGAGGTCCAAAAAGTACTGAAGCCATCACGCTCGGGCCAGCCTCTAGCCGGAGCCGCGGCTCCCAGGATATGCGAGACGGGAATCTGCGTTCAAAGTGCACCCATAACGAGCGCTGTGTGCTGTTCCCGCTGACAGCCTTGAAGCTGTACGAGCCGACGATAATGGTGAACCCAGTCATCTTGTCGCCATATAGGTCGCGGTCGACCTTGGTGAATGGGGGAATGCTCCTGTCAGCCCGTTTGGCCTTGCGATGTTTCATCGTCGGTGGTTTCGTAATCGTGAATGGGTTTATGTCGCTCTTTCGCTGTTTCATCGTCGGTGGAATTCCACTCGATGGAATCGATCCCGCAGTCACAGCACCTGCAGTGCCAGCACCTGCGACAGGACTTGATCCAAAGGTGGTTCCTCCTTCTGTCCTTGCAGCACCTCCACCAGCGTCTCTCTTCCTCTGTCTGCTTTGGCGGGCTACCAGCGGTCTGTGTCTCTTCCTCTTTCTGCTTTCGCAGGCTAACAGCCTTCTGTGAGCGCGTTGTGACGGGCATGGTTCCCTTTTATCTGCTTGTGGATGAGTGTTGTACTGGTGTGGTTAAATGTAGCTGACAGTGAGGCAAGCAGCAAGTAGTTTTTCCGATATCTCTGAAGCACGTTGTGATGTTCAGAGACTTCGGGTTCCCAACCCAGCAGATTAAGAGATGGTATCGACGTTGGAATCAATTCAGGCTCTGCCGCAACCTTGAGCAAATTACCGAAAATTTTTTTTTTTTTTTTTTTTTTTTGGTGGCTCATGGCTGAGAACGTGACGGAAAGCAAATCACAACATGGTATGGACCACGCGAACCAGTCGCGCCATATTAAGGTTAGCTGTATATCGATAGTGCAAGCAAAGTCGCAGTCTTCGCGACCTTGGGACAAGCGTAATTATGGTTCCTCCTGTCGATTTTCTCGCCAAGGACATCAAACATAATATCGCCATGGTCAGGATTGTAGCGTCGTGGTATCAGGCTCCGTCTGTGCAGCGTAACCAAGCGTATTCTTCAAGTGAGCTGACGAGGACTGGAGTTGACGTGGACCAGTCAACATCTGAGGAGCATCGTATAAGTAACCTGTCTGTTCCTAGACTGGCTACTTCGAGCATAATCAAGTAGCCGGAAGCTAACCTTCATCAATTTCACATACAAACTTTGAACTACAGCGTCCAACCTCCTCGTCTTGCATCGCCCCTTGTTGACACGCTACCTCACCGAGTATGCTATTCCACTCGACACGCCGCTCGAGCCGCAAATGGCAACTAGCCTGACCGACGGTAGCGAACTCGGTTGAGCGTGTTCTCACATGTGCCTCGCTCTGGGACCTGTCGACTAACTTATAACGCCAGTAAGTATCCCTAGCCCACTTCGGATACGACCATGCTGTTCTCAGCAACCACCCATTTCACTCTAGCGCTGCTTACACACCTCAAAGGGGGTTTATTCTCATGCTGGTGCGCTAATCTCACCAAAACTCATTCACCGGGATCTTCACCGAGGCAATGGGTGTAATATACCATATCCTCGGAATGCATTCATTAGCTGTCTTTCGGTCCGTCACCAGATTCCTGGAATCCGAAGCGAGGCAATGCGCCGGGATCAAGGCCACCTACTCGGTCTTCAACAACGAGAGCCCCTGCCAGTGGTAATACCCATTGCCTATGCCTTCCTGCTCGGGATTCCCCTTGCAATGGCTGGGCTGTATCCCAGTCACTTACCGTCGAGTCTCTATACCTACTTACTTAATTTTGACTTCGAGTGGCTTGCCCTGCTGACACCTTGAGGGGATGTTGAGCATCTGAATTTGTTCTCTTTTTGATAAGGTTAGACTTCCCACTAGGGAGACGCCATGCCATCTTGCTCGCGGGCAACATCCCCCATAGTCATACGGTACCTCATGGTTACTGCCGAGGGCACGGCTCGGCCCGAGGCCGCTCGTCTTGCCCTGCTCCCGCGAGAACAAGGGGGCACGGAGCATGAACCTCCCCAACAAGACTTCTCGAGCGATCACACTCCAGATCGATCCAGACGGGTCTCTCTACCTAGGATGAAGAGGCAGAGTGGCTGCCCCAGTACCCATGCGTTGATGTACTGCTCTGCAATCACTCGGCACATGATTTTCCACTGTCTGGTTTCCAAGCGAGTCCGCCGCCAGTACGAGTCCGCCGCCAGCATACCAGATCCAAGTACAAGCTGACAATCTCGCAAGCTGCCGAACACAGCACATGCCGCCCGGCAGTTCAGTGGATCAAATGCGCTCGGGCATCTATATTCTGTCAACGCCCCCCTTCCCCCGCCGAGTATGAAGCATTGCGGGAGAAGCTGGGATGGGCGGCTTATTATATTCTGCCGGATTTCCTAAAGTCGTGCGCCGGCTGCAAGCAAGTATTAGTAGCATACTCCTGTACATGTGATCGATCCATCAGCGACATGTTACGTTGATGGATCCAGGCAGCATACGGCCGAAAAGGTGAGATGACACCCGCCATCCGCACTGCTTGTCATCTATGGATGATCCATTGTCACGTTGTTGCTAGGCTACAGTACGCCCCTTGTTCATAGCTACCTACATTGCATGTGGGTGGCAGAGTCTAGTCCTAAGTCTTTGGAAGCTGGAGAGCGGCCTTACTGACCAGAACTTATCTTCCACAGCACTCTGATTGACTATAGGGCGAGCCACACCATGGTTGACCTTCCCCCTTCACGAAGCATCACAATTGTCCAAAGCAGACAATGTCCCACCCCTCACACCCCCAATAAAACCAAGTGCGGAAAACGTATTTTGTATTAAGTATATTGGTAGGTAAAAGAAGGTAAAAAGGTAGGGATATAGACCCGCCACCAAGATCTCCCTCAACCGAAAGCGTGAAAACAGCCCATTAAAGGGCGAAGGAAGGGATCCATATCATCTCTCATTACAACCAAGAACGAACGCCAATCCCCGCCGTCTCCATACCCAGACTACCTCAACATCACTCCCTTTTTTGCTCTATTCCTGTCTTCTCTTACTGTCTGTGAGCTTGCCTTCTAGTTGCATTGTTTCTCGAAGAAAAACACCAGAGCAGTTAGAGAAAGTCAAGCCAAGCCGACCGTGGATTCATTCAAGCGACCAGAAAAAGGCCGCCACCACCGCCGCCAAAGCAGCGACAGGGGACAGCTCGCTGATCAATCCAGCCATGCCAGACGCGCCAGCCGTGACGACCGGGGCCGGTTTGTGGCCGGCGCCATGGCCGCCATGGCCGCTGTGGTTGCCGTGCATCCTGGGCGGCTCGATCTGGTTGACGCAGTTGGGGGGCGCGAGCGCCTTCTCGGCGCCGAGGAAGAGCGCGCTGAGCTCGGCGAAGTGCCCTTGCGCCGCGACCTGCACCCCGGCGGGGAACTTGGCGTCGATGGCCGTGAAGAACTCGCCGAAGGCGGCGCCTGGAGTTGTTCATGCAATTTAGTCCACTGACTGAATGAATGGGTCAAAGTGCTACCATGTAGGGGGTGGGATGTAAGACGGGTTGTTGTTGGTGGGGAGGAGGGTTGGGTCGGGGATACTGACTCAGGTTAATGGTGTAATGTTCCAGGTACGTGCAGACACCAGCTGCCGCAAAGTGCGGCGCGGCGGCACCGAGGTCCTTGATGTAGGAGTCGCCGGCGGCGGAGACGCGTCTCGAGAGGGCGCCGATGGCCTTCGCGTCCTCGAACGTGAGTTCGGGCATAGCCTTCGCCGTCTTGGTGTTCTTCTTGATCGTCTTGTATAGGTTCGTGTTGGCCCCGCGGAGGCCATGAGTACCGGGGTAGGCCTTGACCTGGGTGTCGGCAATGGTCAGGCTGGTGAGGGTCGAGGATAGCAGGCCGCTGATGACGGATGCATTACGAGCCACGATGTGCTGCTCGGCTGCTACCTGGAGAGCGAGAGCGAGGATGGCGACGGTGAACTTCATGATGACTTGAGAGGGTTGCAGGTCGTTTCTGGGGGTACGAGTGCCTGGTAGCTTGTAGACGTGCCGGAGCTCGAAACGAATGTGTAAGTTGGCTTATGGATAGTTGATGATAGGTGAGAGCATCATGGGAACGCCTCCCATGCTACACAGGGCATGGGTTATATACGCAGAGCTCCGGCTCATCATCGCTTCTCATCATCCTCGCATCCAGGTCCCGGCAATCTATTGAGTATAGCCGAGTCCAACACTTCGAGGCTTGCGATCTTGTTCAATGGTCCCGAGTTCAAGTGAGCGTGGCCCCGGTCTGAACTCAATCGAGGGCCTAGTCTGCCCCGAAGCCACTCTTCCTCGGCAAGAGCATATGTAAGAAAAGGAGGTGGTTGAGAAGTCGTGATGAACATTGCCGTAACAAGATCTCTAGAAAGGAGTTCGGTAAGTGTAGTCAGTCTCCTCAACAACAGCAGCCTGCGATGAGTAGCGCCTCTACAGAAGGTGAGCTAGGAGCAGACCAGGTGAGTGGCGGTGAGCCGGATGTGATAGTCAATATTACTCCAAAGCCACCAAGAACTCTATTTGAAACTGTTGAGCTTAAGTGAGAAGAATACTGCTTTGGGTATCTTGGAGTTTCGGCCGAATGAGTGGTGGCGACCAGAGCATGGTGTGTAACTGGACGTTGACGTCTTTCAGAAACCAATGGCTACAGCCTTGCCAGGCACCCGGCGTTCCCGTTGGTCCACACAGCTCCCATCGTGGAAGGGGGCTTTCCTTCGAGCTTACCCAATATTTGTCTGGTTCAGAACGCAATAGAGCTAACATCGCTCGCGGTGTTATATCGAAGATGACCAGATATGGAGATGGGATCGTTTGCCCACCACTCAATGTACAGAGCCGACTTGTTGTACCAACTCGGGAACGTGAGATATCCTGTGATGCGTCTCTGGGCCGTAGTATGGGTCAATCCGGCAACTGTCGATCTCGTGGTCACGCCGACGAGATAGCAGTGGTTGACTGACACATTACAGTTTGCGCGGCTATCAATAAGCCGAGCCGTTCTTCTGGAAGCCGACGGTAAGTGTTGATGGCGTTTTGAAGCTGCACCGGTGAACGCATCATGGCACTTTGACATATGCCGAATTTCTGCGAAAAGCATGTAAAGCACCAATTCACTTCCGGCCTGCAACCTTCGCTCTGTTGTGATAGCCTAGCTTGGCTGCTAGATGCTGCAGCCAAGCGGTCGACGTGCTTCTCTTACCATGGCAGGTTTGACGAACACCATCGGGTGGTGAGGCAAAATCCATGAACTGACGAAGGTTCGGACGATCTGATACACCAGACAGACGTCCGCTACCTGAAGCAGGGGAGCCCCCACCCACCCAAGCACTTCAACGAATCAGCGGCGGCCCCCTGGTGCCTAGAATGGATGCTGTTCCTGGCGATCACAGGCGATCACAGGCGATCACTGGGGGCCTGGCTTTTTAAGTTTCACCTATGAACCTCCCACCTTGAGAATTCCTCTTCGTGACCGAGTGAGAGGTAGTGGTCCTCCTACAGTCAAGTCATCGCATCGTATTCATGAGTCTTGGCAGAGCCGACTTGCCTCCGTCGTTTCACGAGTCTTGCGTCTGAACCACCCACTGCCGTCTGTTCTCCAGTGGTCCATCTGTATTCAGAGATAGCCGCGCTGGAACCCCTGCGCAAATCCCGAAGCTGTCTTCAACTGGCTTGAAGAAGTTCCATTTCCCATCGGTCACTCGCATCCAACCATCGGTAAGGCCGCTTGCCCATCTGGCGAATATGATAATGCACTGCGCCTGGACGCCCAGTTATCGTCTCTTGCCGCCCAATTAACCTTGGAACATGGCCATGCGCTGGCTGTGAGAGAACACCGCGCTTGCAGAGACGCCGGATTCTTGCTGTCTTGCCACTGGCCACGAGGTGACCTGGTGGATGAAGATCCTTCACGCGCCTAGACCTAGGGAGATCAATCCTTTGCCATCGGTATTCAAACATGGAGGATGGGCATTGGCGGTCGTGGGTGCGGCGCCTTCTCCGCGCTGGTTGCTGTGAAATTAAGGGAGGTGGCCTTTGACGGCATTGTGTTGTTAGGTTGTTTCGTCGCCTTTAAAGACGAAACCCCCAACATTGGAGACCCCTCCATTGACCTCACAACTTATTCACCTCGTTCCCTTTTGGTACAGTACTTTCGTTTCTTTGCATCACCTCGAGGGCCCGACTGCGATTGATTGTTTTGGCAGACCCCATTCATTCCGTCTATTCATTCCTTCATCCATTCATTCTCAACGGCTCTGGCAAGCATTCCCCTCGTTTACCTCATATCCGGCCCCGTCCGTTTTCAGCTGCCCCAGTCGCACGCACCTACCTCGACCACAACTTTCTCTCCCTGAACTTGGCAATACCATCTTTCGGCACAGGACATCTCCGAAGATGTTTTGTCGCGCCGTACCGATTCTTGCCGCTGCGGCCTTTGCCGGTCAGGTCCTAGCCGCCGACCTGCGCCAGCCGTACCAGTCCCAGTTCGCCAGAATGTCGACCAGGAACATCTTCGGGCTCGATCGCCGCGATGACGAGGGGTATTCGCCCGATCAGGAGCTCTGCGGAACAGGTTCGACTTGCGCCGAAGCTTGCGGCAAGGGGTTCGAGCAGTGCGCCTCTAAGGACGGCGTCACCCACTGCTACGACTCGGGTTCAAAGCAGACCTGCTGTCCCGCCATGACCGGAGGTGAGTGAGAAATAAGGCCAGGCAGAAGAGGAGAAACTCAACTTGACTGACATATGCGCAGATTCTTGTGACGAGGGATACTTCTGTAGCGCCGACGACAGCGGCGCCACCTGGTGCTGCCCAGACAGCATGACCTTGGCCCAGTGCGCCGCCAAGTATGGCTTGCCTGCGCTGAAATCAGACACAACATCGGCGGCACCAACGTCGTTGCCCACCGCGCAGAGCTCAAGCACCACTTCAGCTACCGCCCCGATCGCCACGACCAACAACTTTGTAAGTGCCGAGAGCACCACCTCGCTTGCTCTTGCGCCTCAGGTCGCCCCCTCCTCAGATAGCGCCAGCTCCACGGGCTGTACCACCTACACCTCTGCAATTGTTTACTCCACCGTGGCAACCTCCACAATCAGCAGCACCATCACCACCGCCAGTAGTAGTAGCCTCGGCAGCACTCTCCTGACCACCGCAACTGACACGACCACCAAGGAATCTTCGGAACCGAACTCCGCCTCCGACTCCTCTTCCGCTTCCTCCGATTCCGCTTCCGCTTCCGCCACCTCATCCATCGTCCAGGCCGGTGGAAGCTCCAACGGCCCTGTCGGCGGCCTGGTCCTTTTTCTGGCGGGTGCTCTGGCGGCTCTCTTCTGAGGTATGTGTCTCACGGAGCACCAATGCGAATGAGTGGGAGGCGAAAACGACATATCACGACAAAAGCGCACGATCTGATCATAATGAACGGCTACGAACTTTCCCGTGGAGAGGTCTGAGAACTTGTTCTTCGCCCGTTATCGATGCCTCTCGCCACGCCGGAACTCGATCGACTCTTGGTCTTTCATTGGGTGAAGAGACCCATTTTGCATCGTAGACGCGCCCTTGCGTAATGCGTTTGGAGCTGTCCAACTCGCATCTGCTGGACTCGGGGCTTACGATGTAGCCTCGTCTGGTTACCGTTCGAGGACACGGAGAATCCGTAATCGAGGCTAGCCTCCCTAATAGGGGGAAGAGGAGCTTGGTGGACTACGGGGTCCAGGGGCGCACCTAGAGTACATACCTACCCTGTACATGCAGGACCTCACTACATAGTTTTACCCCAGCTTGTCTACGGTAATATCATTCCCTTAAGGTACAAAATGACAAGACATGAAGAAAACCATGACCCGTCTGTGTAAAAGTGGATTTGATGAGCTCGGTGTTGATCCGACCTTTGCTGCGACTGAAGACAAGGCTCGATGTTACGATGAAGGAATAGGGGTTCAGACGCAAATAAGACGGAAAGCCAACATTCACTCCACGTCTCGGCCAGTACAATCCGACACGAAGGTTTTCCTGAAGCCTCACATAGTATTCATCGACAGTGGCCAGCTGGTGACTTGTCAAGTCTTTCAATGAGTCCATTTATATTACAAGGTTGCTTCCTCTATATTCTTCTGCAACTCGTATGAGAGATCGCACGCGCACATGTCGCAAGCAGTCCCAGCGTGGATGCATCCACGCAACAAGCCCACATGCGCACCAACTGCCTCCCAGAGGAGTCTGTCTATCCGTCCGTCAATCCATCCGCTTATATACCGCCGTCGCCACCGTCGTCGTCCCCATCGCCGACATCCTCGCTGTTGACGGGCATCATGCCGTCGATGGGCTCGCCCTCGACCGCCTTGCCGTTGCTCTCGTAGGTGACGCGCCGCCAGCCGCACGGCTCCGAGCCGTCCTTGATCCACTCCATCGTCGGGAAGTAGTGCTCGTTCTTCTTCATGGTGATGACCCACGGGACGTTGTCAAACGTCACGGCCCTGAGGCGGAAGTCTGGGAGAAGGGATGAGCATTAGCCAACATATCCGGATAAAGCGCGTCATTGTTGACAATCGGGGAACGAGGGGAGTGTCTTACAGGTGTTATCCGGGATCTTGACCACGTTCTCCAGGAAGGCCTCTAGATCCGGCGTCTTCTTTCCGTTGACGTGGGTGATGAAATTCGTGGGCGCCAGTCCGTACTGATATGCTGGCGAACCCCTGCTTCGCGCAGATACGTATACTTCGCTGTGCAGCTTGCTGATCTGTTGTCTGACGGCCAGGTGCGGGACGTGCAACACAGCGCCACAAAATGAGATGGTGTGGTCTGTCTCGACATTGTCTGCGGGTACCGTGGGAACACTCAGTTGCATCACTTGGCTCTCACGAACGATAACGGCGTCGAGAACCTCATGCGAGTACATAACATCCAATTCAGACACACGAGTAATCATCTTTCCGTTGAGGGTCAGGATGATATCACTCTCGAGCAGGACGTTGGGGTGGTGGCCGCGCTCGAAAGTGCGTTTCGAAACCATGAACAGCTGGTGACTGTGCTTGTTGGCCAGCGAGACTTGATGAATCCAATCCTCAGGTACACCCATGACGCGCGCTTGAGACATGGCAATAGCACGGAACTCCATCGAGAGCATACGCAGCTTGGGTGTCTGTCCTTGCTGGATCTGGGAAATCACCGGGAGCAGAGTTGGTGTGGCAAGGCCCAGGTGGTACTCCTCATCTCTTGAGCCATGCGATCGCTCACCGAGATAGGTAAGCCACAACGCCTGTACAGTGCCCTCCTTATCGACCAGCACTCCACTACCGCACTGTCCACTAAGACTTGTGTCCACGGTGATAGCGTCAACATTGGTGGCACGGTACCTCGGCGCACCCGAGTTTGCAGGAATGGCAACTGCCGTGACTTCGGTCACTGTGGTGGCCGCATGGACGATTCGTCCACTTCGGTTGTAACCAATGAATGTCGTCGAAGCACCTTGGGTGATGGTATCGTTGCCTAGCCTTGCACTTTGGACTGGCGCGTCGACGAGCTTCGGGTCGTACTGGATGATGGCGTAGTTCTGGAGCGGATGCATGAAGATGACTTCGCCTTGAACCACGATGGAGTCCGCGATGGTAATGTAGATGTCGCACAGATCGTAGGGGACGACTGCTCTTGATATCACCACCAGACCGTTCTCCGCGTCGATCACCAGGCCCATGCCCCATTTCCGGTTTCTGGGAAATCCATCCAGCTTCAATGGCATAGTGCAGTTAACACGCACAAAGCTTTGGACCAATTCGGCCACGGCAGGGTGAGAGGTATGCTCTAACTGAATAAACGCGCCCTTTCGAGGCACAGGAGCCTCTGGTGGAATGGCGTCGGCGATGTCTGTGAAGTCCCATAGCCCCGTCACATCGTTTCGTACTGCCAGGCGCATCTTGGTCGACCAGTGCCGATCAACGTTGATGATGGTGGTGTTGAGCGTATGCAGGTCACGGAGGTGCTTATAGGTAACCACCACTCGCTTCCTATCCGGGATCTGTTTCATCGCCTCTATGAAGGCGTTCAAGTCAGGTGTCTTCTTCTGGTCCACGCTCTGGATCATCCAGCCGTTGTCTGCACTTTCGAAGCGGAATGACCCGGTGGATTCGCAGACAAAGACACCTCCACCCTTGCAAGCAACGCCGTAGAGACGTGCTTGCTGGTAAGACAGGTCGTGAAAACTTGCTCCGGCTACAGTAACGAAGCGGTCCGGGGTGATGTCATGCAGATTTCCAACCGGGACATCAGTATCAATATCTTCGCCTCCTCGTTGAAGGGTCACCCGGATGATCTTTCCCACGCTCGAGTCCAATATATCGTCTAGACGAATGAACTGGGTAATCATCTCGCCGTTGACTTTTAATAGAACATCACCCTCCTCGATTTTATTGTGCGAAGGTCCTTCAGGAAGGACGATCTCGGCAACAAGCATATTGGTCTCCTTGGGGAACGTTTTTCGGACTTCGGCTTCCCACGCCTGTGTGAGGCCAAGCCGGCGGCATTCGTCGAAGGGCTTCAGCAGGAACTGGCATTGAATACTGCCGCGTTCGACAGGCTGCCCTTCCTGTATACAACGCAACGCCCGAAGAGGGCGGTCTAGTGGCAAGAAATAGTCTGTAGAGGCACCATCAGATCTCCCACCAGCTTGTAGAGCTATAGCAAAGCCATCGATATCAACGACAGGACTGCCCGAGCTACCTCCACTAGCTGCTGCGTTTGCTTGGTAGTAGCAGGTGTTGAAATCACTATATCCTTCACCATACTCGGGGGCGTTTCGGTCGAGACGGCTGATAACACCAGAAAGAATACTGAGCTTCTCGCCTGCATCATTACCAACAACTCTGATCTCAACACCAACTACGTATGATGTTAGTATAACAGAGCTTCAAAAGGGGCTCGGACTTGGGTATTCGGGGGCGAAGACATGCCTTTTGCAAGGTCCGGGCGGAGTGTCAGAGCCGAAAGGGGCATGTATTTGATGGCTTTCGGATCGAACCGTAGGATACCAAAGTCGTGAACAGGATCGCGGTAGACAGGAAAAGCGTCCACTTCCTCATGGTTGTCGAACACAATGTAGCCCCAGAACGGCCCAGAGCCAACGACATGTCGATTCGTGAGGATATAACCCTTCTCGGCATCGACGACAAACCCGGTGGCCTCGCTGGCGCAGGCGGCATCTGTGTCGAAAGAGCATGTCTGGCAGAAACGAATGGAGACCACATTCCTTACGACGTTCTCTATCGTGGCCTGCCACTCTGCGGTATCGGCAGCAGCAGGTTGCGGTGGGTAGAAGACGGCCAATTCGTCGTCGGTCAGATCGCCCTTGTCCAAGAAGCTTCCCATCTCGGCATCGGGGGTGTTCTCGCTCGGGGATATCTTGCCGTTCAAGGCCTGTCGGAGTTGTTTATGCGGACGTTCGTCGGCAGGGAAGGGGCCCTGCTTCCGCTTCGCCCTTGACGACGTGGGACTGGTGCCATTCATGTTGACGGTGGGTTGGCGAGAACAGCGAAATACGGTGGTGAATTGGCGAAGAGAGCGTGTCGAAAGGGAGCGGAGGTCGATTGCGCGGGTATAAGACGGCTGCGGGTTCAATCCGAACCTGGCGAATCGCGGAAGCCGTTGGACTGATCGAGCAAGACTTGAGTCTGCGTGGCTCAGGATGCGCCGAGAGAAAAGGCGACTCATTCAGCGCCGACTGCACTTGGTTGACTGGGAAGACGAACAACCCGGCCGGGCATTCACTTTACACACGCTGTGATTCACAAGCTGCCACATCGGGACGGGGAGACAGGGCGATGGAATTGAGTCGTTGGTCGCACATCAACCAATTCAATTTGATGGATGGAACCGTATCGCCCAGTTGGTTCGACGATGAACGGACTCGAAGAAGAGAATGGCGCGCACAGGAGCCCTTGCTGATCGCGAAGGATCTGGCTGCGGATGATTAATAACTTTAATAAGGGTACCCAGTGGTTTTGCAGCTGAAGCAGGGATGACAGGCCGCCTCCACATCTTACTTAGCTCATGCTTCTAACCGGCTGACTGACTTAATACTTATGCACGGTACTAAGGTAGCCTCGCCAAGCACCATCGTCTTCGTTTCCACGCTGGCTGTTTCCAGCCAAGCCCAGCAGGTTGTGCCTTTGTGGTAGCGGAACCAGAACAGAGATCTATCACAAGTCTCGGTTGGGATGATCTGTATTCTGGTTGGTGCTTGGTTACGTTCGGATGGGAAGGGATCCCATCCGAGAAGTATCTAAATACCTAAATTACAGTGGGTTGGTTCCTGTCACCTGGGGCAGCCATGCCAGGTAACCTTATCGTAGAACGCCCTGGATGACAGGAGATCCGATAAGGTACTGGTGGCTGCATCCAGTGGCTGGGATCCACAAGGTAATGAAACTGCCCAACTTCAACCATCAACGCTTTGAGCAACCGAGTCACTTTGCTTCAGGCGAACATTGGAAGCTGGAACTTTCTACTCTGCCAGTCAAAGGTTTGCGTCAACCTGGCCGACCTACTGTCTGTCTTGCTCGATACACCACAACAATCTTTGTTCGTTGCGAATCAGCCAGAAACTGACTGAAGGCAAACGGACCATCCTGATCATACCCTTCCTACCTTGCAAAGACTTCATTATCAATATGCATCAGTCCTACCTTCCTGTCAGTCTTTCGTGATAACAATCTTCTTTGAGAAGTGTTGTTGTCATGGTTGGAGTCTCAGGCTCAAGAACCCTTGACGGTACATGCAGTATATCCACCACCGGGGCTGGCTGCGGCTTCCTACATATACACGTCATGTATATACGTGACCGATTCGCTCGATCCAGGACATTACCTTCCTACAATCCGGTGGGCTTCAAGTGAACGTCAATGACGCATTTGCACCTGCCTTGGTTACATCTCAGTCATGTGATCGCCTCGTCAACCTTCTGTCTGCAACGCACGCGTTCACAAGGCCCATGTTCTTGCTGCTTCATCTCTTTCTAAGTTCAGCCCACCTATCATCCCAGAATGAGACAGAAGACAGTCGATTCCTTTGAGTACCAAATTGTGGCCAGGAGTGCAGATACGCATCAGAACTTCGCAGGTGAGGTAGCTTGTGGCTGCTCTGTGGTCCACTACACGTTGCATTTTCTCGGCTGAGCCTGGCCATTCCATGCAGCTAGCTTGAACAGGACTGTTCTCCCTACCTACTGCCATTTCACCGTTCACGAGAAGTAAATACTTTGCGAGTGTTGCCTCTTTGTGTTAGCCTTGGTCAGTACATCGTGTGCTTGACGTGATGGGGTGGTTTTGCTGCCAAGCTGTATGTGAACTGTGGTCATTGCACCACATATGTGTTGGCCTGTGTTTATTCCCTTCGTTTACAACTATGGCTTTCTGTCTAGCACCCACTGATTGTGAATCTTCGTTGCCAATGGTGTCTTCCTAGGTCCCTTAGGTAGGCTACATGCAGGCTGAGCCGCTGACCCTGTGTGCTTTTCAGCCATATGAATCACGTCCAACGTGAAGATGTACTTCCGTAAAGTTTCCCATGTGTACTTGACTGCATACGAGACGGACCCCTCGAGATCGACCGAGTTTCCCAACCAATCAAAGACTTGCCCTCTCAGCACAACAGTATATCAGAAGTCTGGGGTGACCCCAACGTCCTGCGGGTACTGGCAGCAACATGAATGCACAGATTCTCAAGGCATGTAGCTTCCTGTTTGTGGTTCCCGAGCTAGTTTCCATGTAGGTACTGGGAGATCAATGTGACTCGGCCAATATCACAATTCTGGACCAGGGTGGGTTGCCCTCGCCGTTGCCCTCGCCGAGTACCCTCGCCCCTTGGTGGGTTGCCCTCGACAAGTACCCTCGCCCTAGCTCTCCGGTTTTTTACATGAGTGAGGTTTCCGTGGCTCTGCAGTTCTTATCCATCTTTGATAGCCCCGTTTCCCAGCTACACCCCCCGAGTCCTGCTTCAATACGACATCTCAGAACCTTCCCACCCCACCCATATTCCCACCCCATCCGCCTTCTGACCACGTAAGTCTCCATCCCACGCTCCATTCCCTCAATCTGATCCACGTCCCTCGTTCTCTTAGAATTCCATTCACCTCAATGCCCTGACCTTCTTGATATCCGGGTGAAGCGACCATCTCCCACACCCACTTCCACCTGTGCCTGCACACCTCCCTACCCAACATCTCCCACATCCAATCTTCCCCCTTCATCTACTCACACACTTACCAACCAACTACTTCCTCCTCGGTCACACACCTACTTATCAACCCTCTTCATCTGCAGTGACCAGCCTCTATCGAGACGCTTGATTCCTGACCTCAACGGTTGATCAGGTGAGTACCTCTGCCCAGAGACCTACAGAAACCCCCGTCTACCATCAATGTGAACATTCTACCTACAGTGGCAACCCCAGGCGTGCCCCCCATCACTGCACTCTCACCTTACCCTCCTCAAGCATCCTACTCCAGACCCCCTCACCTTTGGTCCCCATGGTTCATCCTCCATTCTCTACCTCCATTCCCTAGACCGTTCTCTCCTACCATTCATCTCCAGCACCTCGACTACTTTTCCACTTCCATCTTACCTCTGCCTCCCGCACTTGACTTCCACTCACATTCATCGACCACAACCACTGACAACACAAGCCAGCACCACCACCTATCTCAATCAAACAACCAATTCTCTACAACATCTCAGCAAGATGTCCGACGCCAACGGCAAGGCTTCTGCCAGCAAGTGGACTGACGGCGAGCGCGTAAGTCAATCTGCACCCAGTACAATAACGACTCACGTATGTCCATGGCTCACAATCATCAGGCCCTCCTGATGAGCAAGATCATCAAGCAGCTGACCGACAACGGCGGTTCCATCAACCTCAATGGTCTTGCGATGCCCGGCCGCACCCCCAAGTCACTCAGCCACCAGGTCGCGCACATCAGGAAGGAGGCCGCTGAGTTTGAGAATAATGGTGGCGCGACTGCCGCCGGTGACGGTTCCGTACCTGCCACCCCGACTCCGAAGCGCAAGAAGGCGCCTGCTTCCGGTGCTTCCAGCGCTGGTGAGTTCCATTTGATCCTTACATGTACCTCATCATCATCACAGTTGCAACTCACTGACTATTCACAGCAACTACCAACGGCGGTCGAAAGCGCGCCAAGAAGGCTGACCCGGTCGCTGACTTTGATGCCGATGGCAACGGTAAGTAACCTTCCACTCCCTAACTACCCACCACTACCACCACCACTACCACCACCCTCTCCTCTTCCCCCTCACCCAGCAGCACAAGTACTAACACCACACCAGAGGAGCCTTCTCCCGCCCCGAAGCGCCAGCGCCGCGCCCCTGCTAAGAAGGCCGTGCTGTCTGCTGCCAAGGTCGAGGACGGCGACTCCAAGGCTGACTCTGCCGTCAAGGCTGAGGTCAAAGCTGAGGTCAAAGCTGAGGTCAAGGCTGAGGTCAAGGATGAAGGCGCTGCCGAGGAAGCCGATGACGACGAGGTCTAGGCTGATGGAGCTGCGACGATGCTTTGCACGGCTTGGATGAGTGCTCACCTCACCGGGTCTCATCTCCTTGCCGCCTTGCGCGTATCACGACTTCAGGACCGTTTCGTCGGAATTTTAATCGTGCATTGCGCATCATGTATCATGCATCCGTCACTCTTACCGCCTACTCCATACCTCCTCTACATCACCCTACTTCGTCATACACCATTGTGCATCGGGCACCTATACCCAACCCCTACCCATCTCACACATACCACACCATCCAATCAGGAGGAAATTTACTTCACTTGGGGGGTTCGTTATTTGGGAGTTGGCATGAACAGGGTTTTGCACTGCATCTTGCATTGCGTTGCGTATCGCGGTCTCTTTCTCGATTCCTTCACTTTTCTCTACCTTAGATATCGGCTCTGGTCTAGAGTACTCCGCGCCGCCTCGTGCTTGGTGGATTCTACAGAAGTCGGTCAGGTACATAGGTAGTGCGCTTTTGCGCGCAGAACACAGAAATGGCGATGGTACTTTCATGATGATATTTGCTGGTGTTGACTTCTGAAATGTGATTTGACGAATGGCTGTGATATCGCTTCGGCGATACCTTAAACAGGTGACTTGAGACAGCACAATACAGTGGTGCCCGAACATTCGACATGTGCCTGAGGCCGCATCCCCCTCCCCTATATCGTGATGAAGCTACGAAGCTGCGCCCCACTCACCCCCCTTTAATAAGGGCTCCAATGGCATACGTCGTTGATAACATTCCTAATTGTGCGACGAAAGAACCCCTAGGAATCAATATTAAAGCAACTATCCGATGGGCCTGTACCTGTGCGGCAGAGGATCGACGGACGGCTTCTTGGCTCACTTGGGCTCTTATCTCTGTTGGCGGTGCTACGGTTGATGATCTTCGGGGTGAGATATACACCCATCCAGGCTCGTAGGTGAGACCCTTCATTGAGGATACGGTACTACTGAGGTCACAGCTCAGTATTTACTTCGAGTATTGAGGTATGTATGCCAGCAGCAGCATCGCTCGCATGATGGAAACAAGCGTGAGATTGTGCCCACCTGAAATCCTGCCTGTACCTTCCTGCCTGTGCAGATGCTAAGTGACATACAATGGAGTGATCCTCGTGTGGTATACTGGTCACACAGCATATCACCAGTGGTACGTGACCCAGTCCACGCAGCATTGATATTCATACTATTAAGTACCCTCCGGCTAGAATCGAGCCAGTAGCTCTGTAGCGACAGGAAGAAGGATGTATGGTATAGCTGACAGTGGTACGTTGCAACACCGGAATTTTCAGTAGCAATGGGTATCAGATCCTCAGCGCACGTCTCAACATCTCTCGAATACTCTGTACAACCCCTTCAAATCGGCGAGTTCCAGTATGCCGCCCTTCATGAATGACTTGGTCGCTACCAGTCTTGCCTTGAACGCCGGGAAGAAGATATGCTCCACTGCCCGTCGGATCTGGGCTCTTCTGGCCTTGATCTCATGGGGAATATCCTCATCCGCGTGGTCGTTACCTGGCAGGGAGGGCAGCTGCTCCGGGACCCAAAAGGTAGCGAGCTCCTGCAGAAAGGTCTCAAAGCACCCCTTTTCATCTGTCCAGTTCACGTGTGGACCGAGACGAAGCAAGAACTGAGGCAACTTTGACAAGGGGGGAGTGTAACCTTTCATGAGGAGTGGGATGCTCAGCAACTCACCAGCGGGAGAGATCTCGAGATTGAAATACTCAAGCAACATCTCCCTTCTTTCCACCAGCTGATTGGCCACAGCATCCACGACCTCGCCCACGTCGAAGTCGTCATCGTCAGCCAGCTCGCCATCCGCAGCGGTTGCTTTCTCGTGCTCGGCCGCTATGGAGAGCAACTCTCGTAAATCAAGTGAAGGTTGGAACTTGATCACGCCAAAGTTACCAAAATCGGTCAGCCCGACCTGGTAGAAGTATTCGAAACACGCACGGCCGTAGTCGACGAGGAAGAGTTTAACCCCTCCTTGGATAGCGGCGAGCCGTCGTTTTTCGTCAACAATGCCCACGAAAGTGTGGTTCGCAAAGATCTCGGTCAGTTCATGATGCATGCCATCCCTGACTGCAGTACGTAGCTCACGTACACTTGTGAGACGACAGAATACTGGCTCTCGATCCGTGATCTCATATCTAGGATCAAGACCCCCGTCACCTGATTCGTTGGGTGGTGCACCAGGTGCTGGAGACTTGGAGGCTGAGGGGAACATGCTTGTGATCTTCCGCAGTGAGGCGTCTGTACGAACCAGGTTGTTTTCGTTAGGTCGATATGGAGTCTTGCGTGTTGTATTTGGCGTTTTCGTCGAAGGTTCATCGACATCCTGCTGCGACGAGGTGCTGGGTAGAATGGTGCCAGGAAGCAGTGTCTGCGTCATGAATGTGCGGCTCGTGTCCACGGCTGCCAGTTTCTCGCGAATTGTTTCACAGATGGCCTGTATGATTTCATCCTCGTTGAGAAAGTTGACCTCTCGTTTCGTGGGGTGGACATTGACGTCGACGCGCTGGGGGTCGATTTCGAGGCTGAGGTAAACAAATGGGTGTCCATTCTTGGGCAGGAATGTGGAGTAGGTCTGTTCCACGGCCTTCTTGATGTTTGATGATTCCACACTGCGGTTGTTGATGAACAACAAAAGAGTCGTCTTCTTGATGTGATAATTGGCGTTGGTGGCCCATCCGCTAGCCTTGAAGCCCCAGCGATCGTCAAATGTGGCAAACTCGATGAGCTCATTGGCAACACCACCACCGTGAATCTGGCGAATGCGGTCTATGGTCGAGGCTTGAGTTTGGACGGCGATTGAGGTCCCAGAATCCCCATGCTTCTTACAGGAAAAGGCCACGCCGGAGCAGTGTATGGCGTACCGCCCTACCATGTCAAGGATCTTATTGTACTCGTCCGACGTAGACCTGAAAGCCCTGCGTCGGGTGGGAACATTGTAAAACAGGTCCTCGACTGAAATCTGCGTACCACCTCGTCCTGCCGTGGGTTTCGGCTCAGACGAATGGCCAGGTTTCGCAGGTGCTAGCTTGCCGCTGTCGTAGTGAGCACGCCAAGCGCAGTCAGAGTCCTTGGTCTTCGTTGTCACCGTCAGGTGGGCAATGTGACTGATACTGGCCAACGCCTCGCCTCGGAAGCCATAGGTGCAGATACTGCTGAGATCTTCAAACTTCTTGAGTTTGGAGGTGGTAAATCTCTCACAAAGAATGGCCAAGTCTTCTTTCTGTGGAACAGATCAGCACTGGAAGACGAGGGCTGCAGGGGTCGGCGAAGGCAAACTCACGTCGATGCCGTGGCCATTGTCGGTGATTTGCAGTAGTTTCAAGCCACCGTCTTTGACGAGGACCTCTAACGACGTGGATCCGGCATCGACTGCGTTCTCGATCAACTCCTTCAAGGCATGTACCGGTGCAACAATGATCTCGCCAGCAGCAATCTTGTTGACGACATCTGGATCCAGTGCCTACCGGGGACAAGGAAGGTCAGCCTTGCTGGATTCGGTTGGGGGAGACGCCAACTCGCCTTGATGCGACGAGGAGCGCTGTCGTCTCCTGAAGCCGGCGGGTCTTTTCGTTTGGTACCTCTCGGCTCGTCAAGCTCCATGGGATCCGCCATGGCGTCACTGTACGAGTAACCGATGGATGTTGCGAAGTGAGGCTTCCCATTCAGCACTCGGGGCTAACGTGCATTTTCGACGTGTGGTCGAGACTTGGACTTGGGCCCAGATGCGATTGGCTGGACAGCAGTTCTGTACAGAGGCGCAAAGATCGTTCTGTACAGTGCTTTGAGACGGAACGGAATTTGCAAAATGAGGCTGTCGAGTCTTCCCACTGCAGTAGATGTGTACATGCACATGCGAATACTACATCTACGTCTGTCAACGAGCGCAGCGTGCATAAGTCATAGGTAGGGCAGTCTTCTTCCTTCAAGTTGGGAAAGCACGAGCAACGGAGTCGCGACTCCCACGAACAAGACCGCCTTCTGATTGGCCCGTACAGTTGGCCCATACACTGTGCAACCCCAGCCGGGCAACGGCACACTGTGTTACCGGAGGTCTTGCTCCAAAGCAGTTCAAGCTGTTTGCATCCAGATCCACCCTCCACAATGATCGCCACGGTTTTCTTCTTCTTCTTAACTTCAATGCAACCACTGGCTGTAACCAAAGCCCTTCGCCATAGTACTTGTATTCAATTGCCCCGTCAGAAGTGTCCTCATGGAACCCTTTCCACACACAAAGAGTATATGAGGTCGTCTGTCTCCTGAAGCATGACAGCGGGCAGCACTTGTAAGGTGTGAGGGCCATTCCCATCGTCTCCCTGCCTAGAGAGACTCATGCTTATTGCGTCAATACTCTGAATGGATGCAGACATAAGGGCGGTGAGGGTGCAATTGAGGCCTCAACTCAAAACCCTGTCGGTCCAGGATCACCTGGCCCCCAAACATCTACATGCTCAGCTCAGAGCTAAAAATGCATAGCCTGGCGGCGGCAGCAGTGCCATGTTTCCACGATGTGTCTTCCGTCTGCTTTCAATGATGTGGGATGCCTCACATGTCCAAGTTTGCAGCAATCAACCTGTCACCTGCGTGGTGAGGCCAAGACCAGGATGCGATTCTGGTAGTACAGGGTCTAGAGAACAGTCGGCAACCCTCGAATGTTGATAGACGGCAAGAAACACTACGAGGCTAGTACCACCTGCCATCGGATTATGCTGAAGCCTTGACTTTTCTGCGACGACACCATCTCACCAACCCCAAAGAACCCTCATAACCTAGGCGACTCTTGGCTATTGCCATGCAGCCACACCCTCTGCTGCAGGCCTCTGACGGCCCCCATCCAGCTGACTTGACTCAACCTCACCCGACACAGCATGCCTTGTCTGTTCCTGGTCGAGGCAGCCAGGGTCTCCCGGGGTATTGATACTAATCCTGTCGAAAGATGCAAGGCACAGTATGGTAGCCGGAGACGCTGGCTGCGCGTTGGCAAGTTTGCATTTTACAAGCTACCCATGTACTTACTCTCGGGAGGTGACAGAAGAATATGGCAGGTCGGGTTACCTCTGAGTAACCGACGCGGACTCGACAAAAGCTGGCTCCGGTCATAAGTTCTCTGTCTATCTCATATGTTCCGGATCTTTCCAGCAAGTTTGGATGCCCCCGTTCCTAGTCAACAACACGAACTTTCACACAACCAAACCACATGTCCCAAGAAGGGGCAGACAGTGACCACTCCTCGGCGAGGCGAGATGATGAACGCTGGTCAACTCAGGCAGCCGGTGCTCTAACGTCAGAAGCAGTGTCTATCTCTGTATTCAATGCTGCGTACTGACCGTGGATCATAGGGAATCGAGTTCGGCAGGAAGCTCCACACAGTCGCTCTCTCGACGTCACAGTTCTCGACGGCCGATAACGAGACGGCTTGCCCATGACATACAAGTCTCCCAACAAAGTCAGGTGGGGACCGTGTCTTCGACAGAGGATATCTTGAACTGGGACGACACTCAGGTCAACCGGTTCATGGGTCTTACGCCTCCACCGTTACCTCCGGCCATGCTACCATATAAGAAGCGCACTCTCAAACAGGTCTTAGACAAAGACTACCCTCCCCGGAAAGATAAGATGTCCGAGGAACTCGATGGTCTAGTTCATGAGACCAAGTCTCCCGAGTATGTCCTGGTATCTGGCCCTTTTTCCCCCCAGACTGGCGAATCCAGCCGGACTGCAGAGGCCAACCAGCACAAGGAGACCAAAATGACAGAAGCTTCTCTG
This sequence comes from Anthostomella pinea, assembly GCA_963556695.1. Classification (NCBI taxonomy): domain Eukaryota; kingdom Fungi; phylum Ascomycota; class Sordariomycetes; order Xylariales; family Xylariaceae; genus Anthostomella; species Anthostomella pinea. The sequence continues at coordinate 4,039,084 of CAUWAG010000020.1, read as the reverse complement.
ACCCCGAGATTTCTGCCTCCCGACATGCCGAGTGGATACAATCTCAACATTAACCTAGACCGGCGCGATGAAAGTCCTGACGAAGGGCAAGCACCACTCATCCAGCATACTGGCCAGGGCGGCTACAACTGCTCGGCATCGAGATAACTCAACGCTGGCACCCGACACTGGACTGGGGGGTTCCTTTGATTGAACAAGTGACCGGCACGCCATTTCCCAGGCGAACCTGGCTGTTCGTCCGAGAGAGCCGGCCGCCCCATTCTCCACAGCGGCGCACTACTTCACCAGGACGCGTGATTGCATTTAACGGCGCGCTCCGATCCAGTCACTTTTACAGGAGCATGAACAGTACAACCCAATGATGCACTTAAGTACGAGTTTGACTTCTCGTCTTGTCGACCTTTCGCGCTTTTCCCAAAGGACACTCGTTTCGGTATGTTGTGTTGCGGCTTGACCGAAGTACAGGCCTCCAATTGTTCGGGCGACGCGCAGAAATTGTTTGATTGCTTTCAACCCTCGCAGGGCTTGACTTTATCCCCCAAGTCCGTTGGTCTCTCGGAAAACCGTTTCGTTGCCCATTTCATTGTGCTGTTTGTTGCCCTGAAGATGGTTTTGGGGCAGTCATGCCTTCGTTTACCGTCTCTACCTTAAGCAAGTGCGGATTACTAAGACCCGAAGACCGAACCGGCACCACGGACCACTGCCGTTGGGGTTGCGTGTCATTCTGGCAGTGGAGTTCTAGCAAAAGCACATGCAGGCTGGGGTTGAACAGGACTGAGCCACTCGGGAGTTTTCCTTTCATGGCGTGTGGGAGTACAGTACCTAGCGCCATTTCCAGATTGACTTTGCCGTGCGGCGGCTGTGGGTGGGCAAATGGGGGGTCGTAGGTGTACCCGACGTGCGCACACGCGCTGCTGCTTTTAATCAAATCTTCTGCATGCTGCAACGGCTCGGACAATTTTACCCTGGCTTCGCTTAGGGACCCGAACCCTTGTAGCTTCTCCTCGGTGCCCTCCCGTTGGTTCACTCGAGGTGTCAACAGAAAGGCACATGCGCCTCTGACTCCTGAGACTCCTCCTCTTGAATGAGGCCCTCGGCTTTAAGTTCACAGCACAAGGTACCAAAGGTTACGATAGCATGAATGCTGCTCGCGTGGGTAACAATACCCCAGAGTCTTTCCGTGTGCGACCCTCCCTTATCCTGCGGTGTGCCACTGTGCCTGCACCGCGAGCCGGGGGGCTTACATACCCTCCCCTCCCTCCCCTCCCTCCCATCTACCGTACCCTAGCCTCATGCAAGATGCATGAGGTGGACTAAGGCAGTCAGCAAGGACATCCAGGTCCGGTCGAACCTGGGGGAAGACCGGCAGAAAGGCAGAACTGGTAGTGAGAGGGCGTTAGGATTTGGAAGTGGGAATCTGTTCTAGCACCCGCATGGGATGACGGATGACAGATGACAGATAATAATTAAATTCACGAGCTCATTCTCGCTCAATTCATGCGTGCTCATCCATGTTCACTTTACACCTCCACCATAACGACCGCCATCACCGGTATGACCTGCTTACCTAGTAGTGATCACATCTCCACGCTTCTTATTTCCTACCCTACAAGAAACCCAGAATCATCAATCTCCCCATCTCGCCATATCTCCAACCATACCGGTACCTCTAGCCGAGCTGTCAGCCAGCCGCCAGCCAGCAAGCCCCAGCCCCAGCCCCAGAGCCAAACGAGTGGAGAGGGGTTACAATCAGAGCGCATCTCGCTTGGCCCTCGCCGTAACGTTATAGCCCTATATGCAGCCCATGCTATTACATGTACCTATAGTCCCGTCTCGATATCGCAATATCGCAATATCGCTACCGCGACCACTACCGACAAACGGAACAATAACCTTACGCACCACGAAACCTGGTTCTGACCTCTCTACCTACCACTTGACCTTGCTGCCTTGCCTGTCTACGGTACTCTAATGAGCTCTCTCTGATCGTCCCTTATTACTATAGACACCCCTCGCCCATATCCCACCCATCGCATGATCGTGCTCACGCACTCCCACTGCTGCACATAAGCGCTCGGCACTGCCTCCGTTCCAAGCACACACGCGCAAGATTAGCATGACAACAGCACAGCACAGCACAGCACAGCACAGCATTCATCACAGCATTCATCACAGCATTCATCACACACGGACAGGTAACATGGCGGGTGGATCTTCCATCCGGATCCTGCATCCGGATCCTGAGGCTTAGTCCGAGCGTGTTATACGGCTCGGCTCCGCATTCTGGGTCGATGTTTCGATGCAGGAGCCTGCAAATCCCGGATCAGAGAACTGACTGGACAGCGTTTGCCGAAATTTGCTGTGCCTGAACATGGCTGGCTGGCCGCGGCCGGGGGTAAGGGTCAAACGGGGAAGCCTGTTGTTGATGATGGAGAGAACGATAAGGTAGATCGATCTCCCATCTCCCATCTCCCCATGTTCATCACTTGTTTCGTTTTGTTTCGTTTGATGTTTCGTTTCCTTGAACATGTCTCTTTTTCCTCATTCTCGGCTCAATATTTCTTGCATGATACATAGCTACTGGTCTTGTCTTGACCTGAGGTTGGCTTTTCCCATCACTATCGTCTCCCTCGATCTCGCCTCCTGATTCAAAGTTGTACACGACGACTCTCTTCTTCGTGGAGTGCCGTTCTCTCTCCTCCCATCATTACCGAGCCCTCGCCGCCGTCGGAGCCCGTCATCATCTCTCGCGCCTCGCGATTCCCTCCGGCTTTCTTGGCCATACCAAAATGTAATAAAGAAGAGCGACGAAAACCAGAAAAATATACATATTAGAAAGATGGCCGCCGGAGCAGATCCCGAGCTCGAGACCCCGCCCTATCTCGTACCACACACAGCTGGCTGTCCTTGGGCAGCAAGGACGGGCCGCACGTATGGACACACGTCTCGACTTCCATTTCAAAAAACCGTCTCCCCGCTGACCAGGCTCTGCCTACCGGTACTGACCATAATGGCACAGGAAGACAGGAATCTCACTCAAATATGAAGGCGTTCTTTGATGATGCCATATTCTCAACTCCTCTTGTACTGATGCTGCTGCGTCCCGAATCGTACAACCCATCGAATCGTGACGGGACTACAGAGGGCCACAAACACCGCCTCTATTCCTTCAGATAATACCCATGGATGATGGACGGAAGGCCAAAGGCCCAGCGACACGAAAGACGAATTGCAAATTATATCGCAAAGACAAGACGAGACGAGACAAAAACGCTGAACGCCCATGGAACGATGCCGAACAGAACCTCGAAAAGAACAAGAGCCGCCAAAACCGCAGGAACGTGATATATAAACGGAAAGATGCTCATGTTGTACAATGGTATCTCCAGCGCGACTGAAAGCAACGGTTGGGTATAGTTACAATGCGACGATGGTTGAGAATGAACAAGGCGCGATGAAAGCAAATGCCGGAACAACAGCTAGGCTATGTCAATCTGGAATATCGGGAGACGACAGAACTTCAAAGGTCAAAACAGACGGCGGGAGATCTCATTGGTTTCGACGCGACGGCCCAGGCTTATCAATCAGCCCACCAATGTCGACACGACCTGTCCGATCATCGCGTGGCCAAGTTGTGTCTACTGGAGGTCCCGTCTGAGGTTGGCTTCGGATGGGTGGTAATTGATATTCAGGCTGTGGGGGTTGCCTTGCAGGGAGGAGCTCGCTCCTCGGTATCTGGTGTGATATACTTCCACGCTGCTCCGGCCGCGCAGTAGCCGAAGCGGAGTAGGATGACACATTTGGACTCATGCCCGGGCTAGGTCCCGAGATGAAGTGGCCTGGTGTTGGGGGTTGTCTAGGCGTATAGCTGCTCTCCCGAGACATTTCTCCGAATCGAGACCTTCCCTGGTCGAAGGATGCCGAAACGGGAGTGAGCTGTGCAAATCCTTGAGGCTGGAATGAGTACGTCAAGTCCCTCGCATGTGGTGATGGAGAGGGATGCGGGAACGGCCGTGTGGGCGGGCACAGCAACAGGACGACGAAGTATATCGAATCCTCCTTGGCCAGGCCAATGCGAATGGGATAGGGCCGCGGCTGCCCATCTGCTGAGACGAATGTGAAGAAGTCCGGGCGATCGAGTTGGTACCTGGACAAAGACTCTGGACTGAAAGGGAGCGCCTGGATCACTCTCTCTGCTTCCTGCTTGCCGAAGATAGGCGGTAGGTAATTCGGCTCCTTCCTGCCTTGCTCGTCCTGCAGTGCCCTCTGGAGCGCATGCACCCGTTCACGTTCAGGGGCGGCAATAACATCTGACAACCTCCGGCCCATCATCGACTGCACATCTATGCCAATGGCTTCCAAAAAGGTGCTCGAAGCCTTCGCCACCTCAAGATCTGTCGTCAAGAACGCGACCGGCTCCGGGGCCCGTGGAGCTATCGATAGCGGCGGAGGATATACATTGGCGTCCGCTGCTGATCCACGTTCAATGAATCTCGGTGCTGTCGGGTCGCTGGGTTGCGATTTCAAGATTCGATACGATTGGCTTCTCCGTAAAGGATCATCGAACGGCGCCGGAGCAACATTCGCAGGGGAGTATAGAGAAAGCGGTCGCCGCATTGTCGGATCAACAGGTTGGGCGAACCTTCCGGCGTCAAATCGCGGTTCTCTGTCGTCGCGTAGTCGTGGTCGCCCGCGCTTCTTATGCTGAACATCAACGCAAGCATCTTCCTTGCCATTGCTGAGGCATCGTGAGCAAGGTCGTTGGGCTGTAAATGTTCACTGTCAGCGTTCTTCAACCGCTATTCGGACGCTGGATTAGGGGTATCATGAATGAGAAGCTTGCTGGCGCTCGCCCGCGTCGGTCTCCCGCGTTGCACTTGCTCGATAGTTGTTCACCAGCGACGTTTCCCTTGGGCGCGGACCCGTGCCAGCCTCCACGGAGTTGCCCCTTTTTGAGTGATATTCAGCCGCTCCTGCCGGGCATGGACCATGGCACCCTCTCGCCAGCAGGTATCGTCAGGGGTTTCAAGGATCTTCCTCAACTCTGCAGAACATTTCTCGAGCAGTCCGGCCGGCCAAAGCCCCCAACATGGCTCTTGCATCGTCAAGTGGCTACTCCTGCTTCATCCCTCATCGTCACCATTGAATTTCGACAGCATCAGTCTCCTAGAAAGGGCCAAATTCGGTTGCGAGCCTCTTTCGTCTGATAAGGCAGCTGCGGTCCCCAAAACCGCAGAACCCCTTCGTGGTGAAAGGCGATGTCCTGAAGGTGCCCATGTGGTCGGACGACCACCGCCAAATAGCTCGGAGACCCGGGGGCCCACCGCCCGGCGAGGATCACCGTTCACGGACATATCACAAGTCCGACAGAAGAAAGTCAATACATACCGTCACATCTGTAATGTATTAGCACATTGCAAACCATCCACAGTCAAGGCATAACTCACCTTAGATGAGCTCTTTTGCAGGGCACGCAAGCAGACGCTACATGGCCCTTGGTCTTTCTTTGCGACTTGGGCGAAGCGAAGGCGGGGTTCTCGGGACCGTGAGGATTATTCGATATCGGATAGGGCGATGGCATGAGGGTCGGTCCAGCCACTGGCGGCAGTGGGTAGTTGGGTTGGTGAGCCATGTGGCCCGGCTGTGGTGGGTACGACATGGGCCGCCCCATTGTGTCTTCCGGACGACGGTACTGATACGGCATTCGTTCCGGGGTCTCTAAGGTGTATGGCCGGACACCAGGCGGAGGAGGTGGTGGTAGATGTGGTAGTGGCGGTGGAGGTGCTGCCCGGTACTCGCCCCCTGGAAGTGTCGAGCCTGTGCGGTATACATCACGATTGGAGGCCTGGTAGCCTCCCTGACCTCGGTCACCGACCTCTTGGTTTGGCTTGGGCGGTGGCGGAGGAGACCCTGACATGGGCGGAGAGGGATAGGCCCTTGTGCTGCCCGGAGCACAATCCGTCTCTGCTCTGGCCCGAGTCAGGTCTAGAGCGAAGCACGCCAGATCGGGTTTGCCTCGGCGCTGGCCGAGTGGAACGTACGACTGCTCAGCACAACGGATTGGGGTTTGCATGGATGCAGCCTGAGGAGTAGGCACGATAGGACCGTGTGGTTCCCAACGTCTTCTTCCAGATGGCGGCCTGGTAGCCTTGGTCGTGGGAAGGAAGAATGCCGTTCAGAAGGGTGGCGGAGCGTCCTTGCAGCTTCGCATGCCCAAGCTGAGTTGCGAGTTCGGCGGGGGTTCTCGACGGATTCTCGACTTCGGTGAACGTTATCTAATCAGTATTGCTTTCCACCAAGGTTCCCAGTGCAGCCCGATTTGCGAACACGTCCGGGGGACGTAGGTAGGTCCAATGGCGATGTCTGGATATCTAGGAGCATCCACCACGGAACAGATATATGGCTGCGACAGGTTTGGGAGGGTACGCCAGAAACGGCAAGCTCGGCGATGAGCCGATAGCGATGAGGTCAAGGCCAACGTTGGACCAGAGGGTCGGCTGTGATACCGCCTCAGTCAAAGTCGGGAGATCCAGTGACACGGCGCGCGGTGATGCTGGTGGAAACCCGGGAGATGGCAGTGACGGAGAGCTGCAGCAACGAATACAAGACCTCTCCTGTAGCACGGTGAGGGAAGGTTCCTGGGTCTGGGAGGCCTGGGAAGCAACGTGCTGGGCGTGGCTAGGTCGGGCAGAGCTCGATATTGCCGAGGTGTCGAGTCGAGGACGGAGGAGGTCGACTACCTCTCGAGTCAATGGGATCGTGGAGGGTTTTGTGCGACTTTAATATTAAAGAATGGAACAATTAGGATGTATGGAGCCAGCCGGCGCAGGCTTGCCAGGCTTACCAGGGTCCCAAGCTGGGGGGTCGCAGGTAGCTACTGCGTACTGTAGGTACGGAGCATGTACAGCACAGTACGGTACGCAGTACACCACTAACTGCACAGACGGCGTGTCTGCTTGGCGGTTCTTTCGTTCATGGCACTGACGCTACGGGCAACGCTGGAGACAGCATGGCAGGGACCAGACATCGCATCGCGGCAGAGACTGGGGGGCCGAGCTCTTCTAGTATACACAAGAGGAAAGGTCAGGTATGAGGTGTGTGTAGATGTGGTTAGCGGAGGGAAGCACAGAGGGCCAGACACGAGCCGTTGAAGAATGTCAAAGTGACCCTGCGGGCATGTGTGAGCAGCGCGAGGTTGAGCTGTCCAAGAGACATCCAGGGGTACCGCGTGCCCAGCCCAGATGAAAGAAAGTGCACACCCGCACACGCGCTAAACTGGTAAGAGAGCTGAAGACATGCCAGGCGGGTGCTAGCACCGGAAAGCCAGACTGCCAGGCTATCCCAGGTGGGCAAGGATGGAGATGGTGGCAGATAGTGGTGGACCTGCTCGACATGCTCGACATGGTGCCATGATGGTGGGATCCTAGTCTGGTCCAGGGCCGATGGGCTCTGAACTAGTAGGCTTGTCAGGGGGGACCCCGGTCTCAACGGGGAAGCATTGGCTGCTAATAATCATTGATCAGGGATTCAAGGATGGGGAGCTATGCCAGCCCAGCAGCCAGCAATGATGCAGGCGATGTGCGGATTGGGTATAACGGGTTACGATATGGATGGATATGATGGATGTGATGGGATATGGATGATGACCGTGATGGACGAATCTTATGCGTTACCTTGTAATAAGCTGTGCGTATGCTTTCATCCATCGCATCGCATCTGATCTACCTACCCTCGCATGCCTCATCCCTCTATACTTGCCCATCACGAGGCCTGGCTGGCCTGGATTGTCTGCTGTGCCATGAAATGTTCGTCTCCCTTGCGCCGGTGTTGATCAGCCAAATTCTCCGCGTGAAGAATTGTGCCGGGTGGCCCTCCGAGATTGCTGGGAAATGCGCATACTGAGACAGTCTTCCAAGACGACGGTCCTCTGATTGGCCGCATCCATCGAGGGGACTGAGCCTCGTAACTTTGAGGATAGAGAGTGGCAGAAAAGGGGTGTGCGCCTCAACGGCCTGGGGCGTGCATCTCTGATAGCTCCGGAGAGCCGGTCTATTAAGTGGCTGGCCTTGCAGGGTAACATAGCGTAGTGCCGAGGGGTGGATGTGAGATGCGAGAGAGACAGACATGAGACGATTCCAGAATAATGCCCGATGATGTGTGTGGAAATGTGGGATGCGGTCGTCAACTGGGTACAAGAATAGATCTGTGCGTCAAGGTTTCAACGAGACAGGACGAAAAAGGACAGCCAGCGTGACGTCGAGGTGTATGATGATTGTACACGGGCGGTATAGGGTATAGCCTGTGTGCGTGTGCGTGTGTAAGTTTGCGTGTGTGTATGTGTATGTGTATGTGTATGTATATGTGTGTCATGGCCGTCGCTCGACTAGGTCACTCGTTTCGAAAGTGCCAGGCGCGTGCACAGGCGCGGGGAGATACTGGGCAAATACTGGGCTCGTCAAGAAATTGTAACTATCCCAAGGTACTTGATCATAGATGGCGGTGAGACAGCCGGCTTCCGGCTTAAAAAATCAAAGGTCTGATCGGAGCCCGGGTCTGATTGGAGCGATGGCAATTCGGAATGCCCAGTCGAGCTCAGTGAAGAAATTGAGGACCACGATTTCACACGTGCAGTGTGTGAGACGCGGCTTGGACGAGGGTTAGAAAAAGGAACAGGAATGGAGAAAGTCTGCAGATCAGCGAGTCGGGCAGCGGTGAGGTTTGATAATACCTGTCTGGACCTTACCTACCTACCTTAGGTAGGTAAGTGGCTGAGATTGAGAAAGCCACAGGACGTGAGGCTCTTTGGATGTCAGATAGTCCCAAGCAGGCAGGCAGGTCCCTGAGTCGGTTGACATTGACATTTCACACGTTTCATCCCGGTGGCGTTGTCATTCGAGCAGTCGAGCAGTCGCTGGACAGAAGGAACGTTGAGGTCAGCTCGGCACCTGCAGTTCGGCCGTGACTGCCTTGCGTTGCTTGTAGTTTATTACCTTACCTAATGCTCTTCCATGCGCCTGGCGACACTTCAGGCCTGCTCTGAAGAATGATGTCCACGGGTATACCTGTATCACCTGTACCACCTAGCGCAATCGGATATCCTATACATGGCGAATACATGTATTAGGTATGCAGTCTGATAGCCAGGGATGACCACTGGTTTGATGTACGCACGAACCAGGTAGCTTCAACTACCTAAGTAGCCACAGCCTGTACATGGGTAGTAGGCACGAGTTGTTGCCAACCGGTAAAAGGTAACGTGGTTCACAACTCAAATTCCAGGTGACAGTGTCAGGTTCCGAATCCTGCTTCTTCTTAATAAGTACAGCGCGTCTTCTCCCATGGCTCGACCGACGTTGGGCAGCCACCGGCGCAGTAATTCCTCCTAGCTCCTCGAGCCTCGACGTTTGAATGGTGGAGAATCAAAGACCGTAAACACCAGCTTGATTCTGGTGGAAGAGCGTCGTCCAGTTGGATCAGCCAGCATTGGCCTAGGTCCATATAGGTACCGAAGTTGGGTCAATTCTGGGTGATGAGCTGATTGTGGCTTGTGTGCCATGGTTCGGGGCGTCCCCGAAAGCCAGTGCATCCGGCGGCTCTATGGTCGGTGTCAAGGTTCTGGCGCTGGGGTTTGTCTTGTCAGTGATGGGTGCTGGTGACGTGATGGGTCATGCTGCGCCGTCAAGTTCGAATACCTGAGATATTGAACTCATCCTGCGATAGCCTTCGAAAGTAGGGTGACAAGGGTGAAGTCGACTTATGATGACTAGGGTTGTCGGGCAGGCAATCTTGCAGATGCCGGCTTCTTGCAGGATGATTTCAACCCCGGGCCTTGGCCCTTGACAAGTTGACAACAGAGCACCCTCTCTAAATAGTTGCAGTGCGGGCACTCGCCCAGGATTCGCGAGCTGCCGCGACCGGCAGGCACGAACATTGACAGCATTTTTATGGCCGAACCCGAGCGAGCGCACCATCTCGAGTAATTCTAGAAGCTGCTACGCATTGTGATTGGCTGTTGCTAGAAGCGGCTTTCTAATCGGGTTAGAGGATGGCAGTTTAGAGTTACTCGAGATCTCAAAATGGCAAAGAGCATGGTTCTCTTACCGAGTTTCGTTGTCGCATAGTCGATGCAACTCCGATCGTCTAAAGTAGGTCGCATCGACCGCCTGTCACGTTTGAACACGTACCGTTCTGCATCAGGTTCAAGCTAGCAATAATATAATATCTGCAATGATCAAGACATCAAACGGGAGCCGTTTGCAACGTCCATCGCCAATCTGGTTCCAGTATCAGCACTGTCGTTCAGTCGCAGTACCTACCGGAGTGTCGCGAAGACCCTTGAAGTAGTGCCCCTCCACGCAAGTTGAACTGGACGTCTCTGCATTGCCTATAATTGTGACCAGATGTGACGGTGCCATCCCGCAACCTAACGCATAACATACGTCAAGTACATATCAGACGAAGTATAGGACAGCGGTGGGATGTAGCAGTGGTAATGGGCACGATGTTGCCATGTGGTCAGTAGTGGCTCGAATATAGCAAGTGTGGCTTGATCACGGATCATTATTCCTGCTGCACAATGCCGTTCGTTATGATAGTCTGTCTTCGGCAGTAGACTGATGTATACCGTAGTACGTATCATGGCTACCTACATGTACAGGTGTAGTCTCATCATTTTTCAGGAGTCCTTGCCAACCCTGGTGCGTTGGTGTGCTATATCAAGAACCCGAGGTACTAAATGAACCTTGAAGTCTGGAGAAGCTACATACCAAGCCTCGTCATCGCCAGTCAGCGCTCTCCTTATTACCTTAATCGTCATATCACATCCGGACTTCAGCAGGGCTGTAATTTGCAGACATGCATCCCAGGGTGGTCCCATAGCTTGGCCCGTTATGCCGGCGCACGCTAAGGTAGCTGACCCCCTTGTATCCCGGCCTGTGCTCATCTTGCTATATTAACTCGGACATATCGGGCCCCCTGGCTCGCCATCTTTTATCGGTTCGCAAGCCATGTGCAGATGCCATCACACCTCCACGTCTGGTCTCGATCCCGTGATTGTAACTTCATCTCCACACTGCTCTACTGCGTATCAGGATCATTAGCATTGTGTCAGGGGCTGATTCCATAGCCAGTCCCTGTTCTGAATTGCGAGGCACGTCCTGTCCTGAGTGTTATTGATCATCAATGATAGTCACGAAATCCTCCGGTCGATCCTACCACTGCGTGTCTCGTCGTGCTTCCGTGAGCGCTTGCGGAAATTTTCTGGCTCTGAACACCCCACTACTTGGATGGGAGAGAGACCCTGACACCCTGAGTCTCCCCGCAGCACGCAACAACTTCCCCTTCAAGACTTGACGAGGGGCAATTTACAAGTACCTGCTAATGAAAACTACATTAGTACGTGTATGTAAGATCTACGAGGCACTCGGATAGCATTTGTGCAATATGATGTCCAAAGATCCATGTCCATGTTCATGCTTAATACGACCGCCACTAGGGAAATATGCGACTCCCTGGTCCTTGTCTCTACATCTTCCGTCCGATGTCTGAAGATTCCGTCCTGGCGTTCTGCTGCCGAGCACGACCCTTCTCGACCCGAACATCCCTCCACCTTTGTCACTTTGCAACATGGTAAATCTTCCGCCACTTCAGACGGAAACCCCTCCCCATGCAAAGCGTATGCCCGGTATTCCAAAACGTCAGGGGCGTGCACGCTCTTGTTTCCTTCTTTGGCCGCCCGGCGCCCGCACATGACATAAATATTCCGAGATGAGATGGCTTTCTTAAGATTACTGCCATTATCTCCACCTGGGATGGAACTCTACTGCATGGATGCATTCCGGCAGGTACAGGAGCCGCTTGAGCGGCATGCATAGGCACTGACCGTTATGCGTACCCTGGTTTCCTGGCTCTGGCCCTCTGGGGCGCAAGGATAGCTTTGACCTACCCTCGCAGTCTCGATGAGAGAGCAGATCGCTGACTACCTATTCAAGAGTCGGACGACAGGGTGTGACTTTACCCTCTACACTCTCTGGCCACGGTGAGCTCAATGAGGACGCGGGCGAGGTCCCTTATTACAGATGTGGTCTCACGATCGCTGTAGCGTATCGCCCGATATGATCCCTCATCTGCAGCCGCATTGACACTAAACTCCGAGGCTCATCACTCATTACATTACCTTACTTGACAGTCCTGACATATACTCGGCTGTTTTTTTAGTGTATATTTCAAAGCCCAATAGACTCGGCGATTATTCGGGACTCTCATGGCGGGGCAGAGATACAATTAGATGTATCTTATCCACAACCCGGCGGGACTTTGGCAACTTCCAAAATCACTATGGTCCATCACAATTGCTCGGCATCGGTATCTTTGGTTGTCCTTCACCCGCACCGCAACCTTGCCCACTTCAAAATTCATGAGCCTTCATTTGGATGTATGACAGCATGGAGTATCAGGTGGACGTGCCTTGAAGTTTGAACCAGCCGCCGAGGTAGCCCGTGCTCGTCGTTGGGCCTGTCATCTCATCTTAGTGTCTCACGGTCCTTTCATCTGAACAAGGGGGTCCCTTCTTCCAGCCCAGAGCGCCTCGACGGATCGTACGGGAGAACCCTAGCTCATCCAGAGGCTCTTCCGCCAGCCTCCAGGGGGCCGACCGAGATTCCTTGTTGCCGACATCCCTGCCGGGCACAGGGTGGTCCGGACAACTTAAACAAGATCACCACAGTGCTTCAACGCCCGACCGTCCGTCGACGACCTTACAAACAGCTGGGCTGCCTCTGGCAAGTAGCTAAAGAAGAAGCCACCTCACAAAGAAAGGCAACACGAACTGAGAGTCCTGGACATTCACTACACAGTAGGGAACAAGTAGCGGTCGCCCTCCCAAGCCAAGTGGTCCTCGTGAGTCGTGCTTTGATTGAGCTCCTCCATCACCCCGCGCTAGCCAGGTTATCGTGGCTTATTTCCCACCAAATATGGATCTTGCGTCATGGACCGGCGTCAAAATCACATCAGGAATCATTCAATAGACGCATGCGGCAGGGGGTGTCTTAAGGCGGTCAACGATTGACCGTTCGGGAAGTAGTCCTGCGAAGAACTTACCAAATGAGCACCGCTTCAACCGTCAACGCCCTTGTCGCACCTGTTACCCGCCGAGACACTGTAGCTGCGCACCTCGTTTGGGCGGTCGCGTTTGGGCGCATATCCTTCACGTCGTCGCGCTATCGCCAATTCCTAAGCAAAAGGCCAGAACCTGAAAGTTTGGCGACCCTGACATCTTCCTCGGCACACCATCACTGGGCCTCGTAGCCACTGACACCGGTTCCCGACAACCAACATGCAACGCCCTGTCGTTCACCAACCCGATCGAATTTGCGATGGCCAGAGCACTTGATTGACCAGACTGACTGGTGGGAATATCAAGGCGAATACGGGGGCATCGGCTAGTACGAAAGCTTTGACATGTGCAAGGGCCGGGAGATCCTGGCCACCATGTTTTCCTCGAAAGCCTGCAGCTACAGCGGGGCTTGATTCTCTAGTAGTATACTATGTACTATGGACGTACCTCTCTCGTCACTTATCTACCGGTAGCAACCCTGAAGTCTACGATTGGCAATACCATCACACGGTGTTATTAGCGTACGACGAGCTCGAGGTACGGTAGCAGTAGCTGCTGTGTCCAGTCCCAGTACAGAGACCTGGGAGTTGAGCAATACCGGGCTTCACTCAGCTTTCGTCAACACCCGCCTTTGTACTGCAGCATCTGCCTGCATCTCGGGCTTGGCTGCATACTTCAATCAGAGTACCCTACATACGTCAACTGCCTCATCTCCAGGTACCATCGAGAAATCTGCTTGTCTTCTGCAAAATACGCTTTCAAGGCTCGTACAACAGCCGCAGGTCCCTGATATGGAGTTACTGGGGACTCTTGCTAAGACAGCGGAATATGATGATCAGGGGATTTCCCTACCCCTTCGCGGAGAAACTCAAATACAGGACCAAGATATTCGGGACGACCAAATATCCCGGTCCAGTCACATTATCACACCAACCTTATGTGTTGGGTGGGATGGATGGCACTGATCATATGAATATCAAGTCGGCACATGGGCGAATCGTGGGAATCCAGATACAGGGCATGCATGGCGGAGCGAAAAGAGGCAACTCATCTCGTCTATTCGGGATATTTCAATGCGCCCGGACCATGATGTGGCCTCGAACGATACTGTCGCACGCGATCAATAGTCATCTCCCTGAGAACAATCTCGAGATTCATGCTTAAAATGCCGCCGGGCAAATATTCCAGCCATACGGAGATTTTCCTCGGCAGGGTCCAATTTCGGTTCCCATGCCCATGGAAGCCTGCACCATCTATCAGCGGTGGCCAGACCGTTGGATGAGGCTAATAATTGATCACACTCGGGCTGATGGGGAGTAAAGTACTGTCGAGCCCTGAGGGAAGATTCCACCAGGGCGACAGACGACGTCGCTCCCGGAGGTTGATCGCCGTCACCGACTCACCGACTCACCGTCTGGCTAGCTTCCGCCCGCGGTGCTGCTACAGCCGAAGCTTGCCAAAGTCGTATCACAAGCCACGGGGTGCCACTGCAGTCGCAGTCCTGATCGACCCAGCCGCCTCATTGCAACACTCGCCGTTGGGAATCGTGTGTCGTAATCCCAGCCCGTTCCCAGCTCTATATCGCAGCGGCCTTGCCTATAGCGAACCGCACTATCCACGCACGATCACAAGTCCAAATCCCAAACACATGGCTACCCGCTCTGCTCTAGCGCAGAAAGGTTTAGTACGATCGGTTTGCTGCCGTCTCAGATGTGCAGCGTCGCATTCGGCGTCATGAAACCCAGCAGCGACATGTCAGACTCCAGGACAGATTACAGGAGCGCCGCCGAACCACGCTGTATCCCAGGAAATCAAGCTCTCTTCTGCCCGCGCCGTCTGGTCGGTGTTGTTCTCGTCCGGTGCCTCGCAAATACTTCCACCCCAGGAGGGGCTTGAGTGCCCAAGTTGGACGGGCCAGACTTGGTACTTTATCGCGACGAACGACACTAGAGAGTATATCATAGGTCTAGACCCATATTTCCGGCCCGCCCGCCGATATATCGAATTTCCCAACCAAGGCCGTGGACAAACGGTGTGGTTATCCATTCAGACAAGACTGGCGATTGGGTTCGCATTCATGATATTCTTTGGGCTGGGCGCTAGTTGCATTTAGGCTCAGTCCGAGAAGCACCCTATGTCGCCGGCAACAATGACTATACCCACAGGACCTCACTATTCTTCATACCGCTTCTAGGCAAGGCTTGAGAAGGCGCACAATCTATGATGGCTAGAGTCTAGTGATGGCAAGTTCCATGCACACGTGGTACGGCGACCAGTTGAAGCCACATCTGTCATCGAAAGGAGGCGTTCGGTAATTACTGCACGCAGGCGGACTTTCTTTTCAAGACGATGGCACCGGCTTTACCAGGAATCCGGGCCGGCTGGTATCGTCAATCTAATAAACCAAGGTTGCACTGATGAAAGCTGCGTCAGCCTTTTCCTCAACGTCTAATATGTCCATGATGAGCCGCACAACTCCCAATGGGGATGTTCGTTCAGCTGCAGCTTGCAAAAGGCTTATCAGACCGTACGCAATGCTGGTCGTGGCACCAAGCGGCGACAACTTATCAGCCACGCGGTGCCCTCGCTCCCCCCAAAACTCCAACCGCCCCATCTGGTATTTCCCGTAACCGCGCTGTCCGCTGCGAATGACCTCCGGAGGACACTATTCGTCCGACGGGCATCATGAACTTCATCACGATCATCGCCTCTCACCGACTCAGCGGCAAGTCCAAAGCTAGCTTCTCGTAGTGTAAAAGACCCTGCAAGCGCACGAACCCAACCAGTGTTACCGGCAGGCCGCACGAACATGCTGCATGCCAAATCCGGACGGATCGGGGATATTGGATCTCCACACGGGTAGCGGGAAAATGCTCCTGGGCCCGCCCCGTCGCGGGCTATGCTCACTAAAAATCATGACAGAGACCTTATTCAGAAACTAGGAAAGATAGTCCCGATCCCGCCTTGACCAGAGAGGCAAAGTCGACACTCGACAGACCGACAGACTTGAGGCTAATGGTCAAATACGAGGCCGGCCTGGAGGATTCGTCCCGTGGCCACTTCGGATTCCCAGCCGACGAAAGCTGGTCCGCCCCGTCCACTTCGGCTCTACTAACGACGATAGAGGAGGTAGGCCTCCGACACTATCGGGACACAGACAATGGCCAAGCCTCGTGACGGCGGCCCACCCAGCCGGTCGCGGGTCGAGATCCTTCCAGCTCCTCGTACGCGGACTATTGCGCTATTAGAGCTCCCTATTGCTACTACTAGCATCGATCGTAGAGCTTCTTCTTCTCAAGCTTGATCCCGCGATGCTCTATTTGGAAATTTCTAGCCCGCGAGCTATGGTGATAACCCGTCGAGTCTCAGGCGTGTATCCTACTTGGTAAGTATCTACCCGGATCCAGGGTCTTTGGCATGTTCATGACTCGTGTTACCCGCTTGGATTTGCGGTGGCTGGGCTCATGATGCTGAAGCCGTGCGTTTGTGTGTCAGTGCGACAGCTGAGGGTTGTCTGTCTATCTAGCGGGCGTGCCGATATCCCACGCCGTGCTCCGATCTAGCCTCAGGTGTTGCGTGACGCTCCAAAGCAACTCTGCGGCGCACCGTACCTGTGCGAGCGACAACCTCGAGGCCTCCGAGCCACAGTGATGATAGAACGTCAGTCTGGGGGTCGCAGTGGCTTGATCTCGCTTGCTCTTGTCGGCGGATCTGAGAGCCGTTACACGAGATCGTTCCAGCGCAGGGAATGGGGAGCTCACTCGCAGATAGCCGAGCCGTCCAAGACCTGTTTCGCGGCACGCGGGCTGGATGTTATCATCCTACGCACAGCTGAGCCGAGAGGCATCTCTGGGCCTTCCGACTTGATGGTAATTATAGCGGCCGCTTGCTTGGGATTGCTTTAAGGTGCTTGGTGTGGGTTTGCCTTGCAGCTCGTGAGGGATACCTTGGTTCTCATGTCACTGTCGAAATTAGCCTCGACTGGGGTTGGGTAGGTAGACAAGATATCTGGTAGCTTGTCTGGCTATGCCTGATCTCGGTGATTGTCGCCGAGAGAAAAAGTGCTTGTATAAGATGGCATGAAGTAAATATAAAACACTCCCGGATCGTCCGTCGATGGATGCAGGATATAGCGGTCGTGTCATATCGGTATACCCAAGCCCGTCGTCTGTATTACGAATCCCAACGTCATGCCCGCCGTCAGGGGATGAACATAACACCCATGACCAGCGAATTGGCCCTTGGCCTTTCAGTTAAGTGGACATCACGTGTCACCCGCTTGCCAACGTGAACGAGAGCATGCTCGAGCCTCATACGCGTGTCGTCTCTGTGCCTGGATGTTCCGGGCCTCGGACGTGGTTCATGATCTGACTGCCTCCCGAGTCCCCGATATCAGAAGGGAGGTAAGTCCCTTCCGAGCTGTCTAGGTAGGTATCTACACTACCCTAACCCGGGGCCGTTTCGACAGCTGAACTGGTTGAATTCGCGGCTCTTTTCCTGTCTACACAATGCATGTCTCTCCGACGGTTTTACGAGGCTGAGGGTCCTATTTATTTGCAGCCGGAGCAGCCGAGTTTGAACAGGCAGGCGAGATACTCGCTCAACAGAAGGACGCTACGCTACGTTGGACCATGCAAGGCAAAGAAAGGCCTTCCCTCCCTGCTGCCCCGGGAAAAGGGGCTGCAAGCACCCGACGTGGCGCAGCGGAGGCTCCTCACGCTTGTCTGGGGATGGGGAGGTGATGCGCCATCGGAAGATAACTACAACGACGCGAAAATTGTCTCTCTCTCGGTAAGACTTGCGTGTCTGGGTTCAGGGGCTTGTATGTGGCGCTCAGACAGACTGACTGACTGACAGACATACATACATACAGAATAGCCGAATCCGATCACTCCCAGTCAACAACACCGACAGGCCAACGCAGGTCCCAGACGTCCGAGGCTTTTGGGGGGCTGGGTACGTACCGGGTACCGGGAACCCGGTTGCATAAACACGAAGGACCCGTTGTCGTTCGCGTCCGGCTGCCTGGCATGGCGTTGGGATCTAGTGAGGATGACCTCATTACTGAGACAGCAACGATGAGTGCCTATGCCTAAGCACTACCACAACCGCTTAGGCACAGCCCTGGGCGGACATTTGGGTCGGAGTCTACATGAGCGTCCGACACTGGTCTACTACTCCTACCGTCAGAGTGTCCATATCAGTCTGTGAACGTAGTGAGTGTAACTTGATCTGGTGCATCGGTTCATCGCGTCAGACTGATGGACAGACGTTGTGTATGCATCAGAGTAGGTATCAAGTGCTTGCCACCACGTATCAGGTCAGAGGTCAGAGGTCAGAGGTCTAAGATCCAGGGATCACGCCGCTGCAGAAAGCAAGCGAGGTCAGGTCCCGAGACATCTCGTCTAAGTTATTCCTCCTACCCGACGACAAGCAACGCCAGCAGCGCAGAGAAAAACCTCCGAGTGGTAACGTCTCGGACACGGGGACACAGAGACACAAGGAACAAAAAGCCAAGCGAGCTCCCGATCCCGCTCCCTGCTCCTTGCTCCTTGCTTACATGCGTACCAGGAGGTATGCATGTATGTGAACCAGGAACGTCACCTGATCTCTTCGCCGTGTATCCACGACCCTATGTGCTCTTTTTCGAACCTCTCTTGTGTGTCTGTATACGTATGGATTTCTGCGCTGCTGTGCGCATTGTACAGGTGCAAGTGCGAGTACAGACACAAGGGCAAGGACATTACAGCCCCGGATGCGAAAGCGAGTGCGAGCATGTATACCTGTTTGTATCAAGGTACGTACGATACAAGGAACCCGACGCAGAGGACACAAAACGGGACACGAGCGCTGCCTCGCAACGGCCGTAAGAGAAAAGGGTCCCCTATCCCATGTTTTCAGACGTGAGTGAGCACAGGATAAATACCTAGGGTATGTACCTCGGTCTGTAACTTAGTAGGGCCCGACCGGAGGGCACAGCAGGAGAGAAAAGCTTCGCGGCTACCGACCATCTGGATAGCCGCTGGCTAGCTGCCTCTAATCAGCCGGTTGGTTACACGGCGCGGAGGAGTTCACTCAAGGGCATCATCCCTGCAGGGTGTGAGGATGGGTAAGGCCCTGTCTGCATACGAAGGAGACAGTTCAGCTCAGGTCAGCTGGGCTGGGGGTAGTCAGTCGGAAGGGTTCCTGGGCTCCCTTTCCATCATGTGATCCTGCTTGTCTATCTGTCTGCAAGCCACCATCTACCTAGATATCTACGTAGACCTTTGCGGAGGATACAAACATACATACTGTGTACAATCATCGTACGCACACGGATGTCGTGCATACCCACCAACCAACCCCCCTATCTGGTGATAGGGGTACATAAGCACGATATGTGCACCTGTATCTGCACCTGTACTCCATACCCAAGTACATACGCTGCACCAAGACGTCGCCGTGCACAGGGCACCTGTACCAGCGCGCCGTTTCAAGCTGAGGCAACCTATCACAGCGCCAGCGTACCTTATCCAGTGTCCATCTGCCGGACCCGAGAGCACGACGCAAAGGAGGAGGCACTGTGAGGGCTCCGTGAGGCTTGACTCGACTCGATCCGGCTGTGTGTCGTATCGCGTCGAGCTGTACTGTGCTGGAGTTGAACCGGACCATAGCATCGCACAGCCAGTCCGGCATACGTGCGGAGTAGAGCAACAACAGTCCAATGTCGTGTTGCGGCGTGTCTGAAAAGGGCAATCGACCTGACCTCTGTGACTGTATTCGGTCACCCTCCCCCGTTCTAACCCCTTTCCGACCTCTTTCCGATTCCCACCACCCCTTCCCCTGGGAACGAAGAGATAGAATCTCCTATGCCCGTTACCTTCCTTCCTTGCTTGGCAGCCGCCCGCCCGCCCGCTCGCAGCACAATCGGTCGGGTTTGTTCGTGACACCTGGGGTGGAGTACTTTTCTCGTTGAACTCGGAGCCTTGATCCTTAGGTCCAAACTGATGAACTTGACCCTGCATGCTTAGGTAGGTATGTAGGTACCATAGAAGAAAAGACCATCTCTCAACCAGGAGGAGGAGAGGAAGAGACGACCAGCCGGAGGCCTGCTTCAGTCCGTCCGGTCTGCCCTGCTCGTACCACAGGAAGAAGAGTTACCAGGAGCTACCAAGCTCGTGCGACAGCAAGGAGAAGCTAGGTACCTAGCCCGTGCCACAGTAAAGAAAGAAAAACTACCTTACATGACCACCTACCCGGGTAGCAATGCATATGAGCATACCAACACACACACACCAACCACTGGCCCCATCACCACCGATCCAGCTTTAGCACAGCGCATACAAAATCCAGTGTCCATACAACATACAACACACAACATACAACATACATCCCTAACCCCAAGCAAGGAAAATGGAGCAGATGCACCCACCGTCACACACAAATGACGAGGGGAAGGGTGGGTGGAGGGAATCTCTGTCTCACGCGGGAATTATAACAACAGATAATCCTTCTCTGCGTTGCGTTGCGTTGCGTTGCCCTGCGTTGCGTGTTACATACATACAAGCTGCTGCGTTGCGACGCTCCCAGACTGCTGGTTCGCGAGGCAGGCTGCAGGCAACAAGCAACAAGTCGCAAAAACGGAGTGGTTCTTCGTTCGGGGGGTTATCTGCAGGAACCAACCAGTCAGTTGGCGCCCCGACTCGCTTCTTCCGGCGTCCGCGTCCGCGTCCACGAACGAGAGAGGAAGGGGAAAGGTGCGTGCGTTGCGTTGCAATGTGTGGGTTTTGTGTAATGTTGTGACGTTATGACGTTGTGTCAGGGTGGCACGGCGATGGCAATCTGGTACTCACTGCCCTGTCCTTGGTAACCCGATGAGGTGGACGGGGGCACAAGCAAAAGACCCGAGTAACGTTTTCTCGGTACCGTCCATCGTATGATTACTTCCTGTGATCAATTCGGTAGACTAAGTCTCGACTGGGTAGGTAGTCAAATGCGTGCTGATAGGACTACGAGAGAATTTCAGAGTACTCCAGGCTTGAAAGCACTTCGGCGGGCCAGCTGGAACAGTCGGTTGGGAGTTTATGTTCTATTTTGTACATCCTACTGGAGTATCAACGCCGTATTCCACGTAACGGGGTAACCATACTCAGGTGTGCTCTTGCCAACGAGCTCATATGTAAAGAACGCCTGGTTCTGTGCTTGAACCGAGAAATACCGTGTGAACGCCGCGCTATGTCAATTGGGAATTCAGGATTCAAGGGCCTCCTATAAGCGAGACTGAAGTGGGAAACTCGTCTCAACTGGCCACTGCGCTTCAGGCCAGACATGGCGCATGGCTTCCCAGATGTGGCTATGGGGGTTATTGTCAGTCAAATGCTGAATGAAGGGCACGCAACAGTGACATTAGAACTTACCTGACGTATATGATGTTCAGACCGTTGCTCACTTCAGCGGGCACTTCTCTGGCATCCTTCTCGTTTTGCGCCGGCAGAAGTACTGTCTTGACACCTGCACGGTATGCCCCTATCAGTTTCTCTTTGATCCCGCCAACCCTCTTTACGTGGCCAGAGAGCTGGAATTCTCCCTGTTGAATGTGTCAGTGTTTCGTCGGCTAATGTCTGAGACTTCGCACTCACTGTCATAGCCATTGTCGGTGAGACAGATCGTCCCGAGAGGAGCGAAATAAGGGCAATGGCCTGAGCCATACCACTCGACGGGCCGTCCTTAGGGATAGCTCCGGACGGGCAATGGACGTGTAGGCTACGGTTCTTCATGATATTCTCCGTCGGCTCCGAAGTCAGACCTAGCTCATAGGCGTGGTTCCGCACCCAGCTCCTGGCCACCTTGACGCTTTCCTTGAGGACGTCGCCAAGGTTTCCCGTGAGTTCAACGCTTCCGTCGCCCGGCATATCGAGAACCTCAATAAACAGGATACCGCCGTTGCCACCTGAGCTATAGGCGACCAGGCCCGTTACAATCCCTGGTTGGTTGTTTTTCTCTGCAATCTCGTCCTCGAATTTCTCGATGCCTAGAATCGACTCGAGGTCCTCAACTGTCAAATTTGTGCGGTATGTCTCAGGTTTGCCACGATCGTTCGCCTCTACAAACTCGACGGCTTTTGCACGACAGACGGACCCAATCTCTCGCTCCAAATTGCGAACCCCTGACTCACGAGTGTACGACTCGATGATCTTGGACACCACTTCTTCGTTGAACTGGATCTGATCCTCTGTCAAACCATTCACCCGAATCTGTTTGGGTACAAGGTGCTGTAGGGCGATATGTCGCTTCTCAAGCGTCGTATAGCCGGAGAATTCGAGAGTCTCCATGCGGTCCAGTAGAGGCCCAGGAATGGTATCCAGGCTGTTTGCAGTGGCGATGAAGAGTACCTTGCTCAGATCGATTGGGGTATTTACGTAATGGTCGGTGAAAGCATGGTTCTGTTCGGGGTCCAAGACCTCGAGCATCGCTGCCGATGGATCACCATTATGATTCGACATGCCCAGCTTGTCGATCTCGTCCAACAAGAAAACCGGATTTGCTACTCCCACTTTCTTCAGACCCTGCACGATCGTACCAGGCATCGCAGCAACGTACGTTCTCCGGTGTCCTCGGATTTCGGCTTCGTCTCTGATGCCCCCAAGAGATATTCGGTGGAACTTCCGACCCAGAGCTGAGGCGATGGACCGGGCTATGCTGGTTTTGCCTACACCGGGTGGCCCAACGAGTAACAGAATGGGTGCCTTCTCGCCTCTTCGCTTGCCTCTTAGCATCTGAACTTTGAGGCCGCTTGCCTTGATCTTCTCCTCCAGGTCGGCATCAAGGAGCGAGTCATCCTTGGCGGTGCTCTTACTTGACTCCAAATCAGCTGTTTCTTGCTCAGCCTGCTTAACCTGCACATCTACAGCCTGATTCGCCGTCTGCATCAGCCTGACGATAGTCAAGTAGGAGAGCAGCCGCTTCTTGACTTTCTCTATTCCGTAATGGTCGTCATCAAGCTGTTTCCTTGCCTTTTCCAGAGTCCCGGCGCCAATAGGGTCATCAGTGACCACAGACCACGGAATCTCTGCCAGAGTCTCGAGGTAAGTCCTCACAACTTGGTACTCAGCCTGAGCAGGCATCATCTGCTTCAGCCGCTTGAGTTCACGTTCGGCGACCTTGGCAGCGTCAGAAGGCAGCTTCGCAGCCTCAATCTTCTTCTCCAGCTCCTGCAACTCATCCGATTCTTGCTGGTCTCCCTGACCACCTTGACCGCTCCCAAACATATTACTGATGCTGAAGCCAGCTGGGGCCCCTGGGATCTGCATTTTCTTGACATTTCGCTTGCTCATCTTTTCCATGTCTTCGGGGTCGATGTGAATAGGTATCGACGTGCTGTGAACGGTAGTTACTTTGATATTGCCCTTGATCTCATCCACCTGGCGTTCCAGCAAGTCAATGACCTTCTGCATCCGGTCCATGACGTCCACCGCAGCCAGCACCCGGAGCTTCTCTTCGTAGGATGCTTCGACGACGTTCATCATGAAATCGGCCAGCATACCACCCTCGTTCGCCTGCTTTTTGGCAATGAACTGCTCAAGGCGCCTAGAGAGTAGAGGGTTCAGGCCGGCTGTACCGCTGGCCAGCAGAAATGCCGACACGCGAAGATATGAGACGAGCTCTCGAGCAAGCCGCTTCATGGTGCCGAAGAGCTCTTGATACTCGGAGCTCTGCAGTTCGCGGATTCCGACCACATCGGTGTAGGGTATGACCTTGGCTTCGAGGAAGGGTTGCTCCTGAGTGACCCTCTCGATGGAGACGCGCGATATTCCCTGCACGAGCAGATTGAACTCGGCCCCATTTTGCCCTTGAATGCCGGTTATCTTGGCCGTCACTCCGTAGTTGTATAAGCGATCCTTCCTGATGTTCTTACTGCTCGCCTCTAGCAGCTCCTTGTACTTGTCGGGGTCGTCCTCCAACAGAAGCTGGCCTTTTCTGCTTAGAAGCGGCGAGCTCAGGGGTACGCAGACGACGGGGATCTGGTCGACTCGCCTCGAGCCTTCGGATGCGCGCGTGTAGACGTTTGAGATCAGGGCAGGAATGTCGGATCGGCTCGAGGAAACGGGTATTCGGAGGACGGAGCCGGGGAAGAGCACGGTACTCTTGGCTAGTGGAATAACGGGTATCACTGCTGACTGCTGCGAAGGAGGCGCCATATTGGTGTCGTGACCCTTTGACTATCCGCGCCCGAGCTGGGATGAAAGATACGGGTCTATCGCGTGATCGATATGATGTGTCGCCAGACTGCTTGTCAGTTGGTTGAACTTTGAATGACCGTGTGCCGCTGCTTTGTATCACTATTAGCTAGAGAAGACGAACTGCAAGGACTAACGCCCTTATGATGAAGGCAAGGTATGTATGACGTGTTGATATCAGAAGCTGGACTGATGACTCGGGCTCGCAATGGGGTGGTCCTGGCCCGTGGTCCCTTCCAGAAACCTTGCGTCAATACAACGGTGGCAACGGGGGACGTGCCGAGGCTTGGCTTGGTGGCAGTCAGAACCCCGGACAAAATTGGGCCTCGAAGCCGAGACTCCCCACCCGACTGCAGGTGACGCCATTCACAAGACAACTCGGCACGTACAACGTTAATATCGAGCCCATCATCTCGTACCTATCTTGTAGAGTAGTTCATTTTCTGTAAGTGGCCCATGCATGGGTTTTTATAGATGCTCAATTTGCAATGATGCTCAGTGCTCTGTAAAGTAGTATCTCTGCCCGTTACCAGCACCCCATAGTGCAGGCCAGCATCTCTTCAGCACCTGCATGGATGGATACCGCAAACGTTGGCGGTAGCGTGTTCCTACAGCAGGGACCCCGCCATCGATGGATGCCCAAGTTGCAAAGTACCCTGGAATCAATTAAAACCCAGTCGCGTAAACTTTCTGATATCACGCGTCTCGCCTTGCCCACCATCAACCAAGTCAACAGTCACAGTCAACACCCACCACCCAATACCCAATACCCAATACCCATTGCCACAATTGCCGACATAACGTGATAATGAGTGGTCAGTATCCATATCCAAGTGAAGACCCGACGCCGATGCTGACCAGAACCCCGCGTAGCATACGGCGGATACTCGACCACGTCCTACGGCGCCGCGGGGGGTGAAGATGGCGGCGGTTTCTTCGGGGGGTCGCAATTCGGCGGCAGTCAAGGAGCAAAAGTAAGCATCGATGCCACCGCCAGCATTCCATCAGACCAGTTCTGCTATTTCTTTCCTCCCATGAAGAATCAACCATCACACTTCAAAAGGCAAACAGACCAACCCGCTAACCACCCCGCCCCCGCAAACACAGGCCGTAAACGAAGAGTCCCTGCGCCCCGTAACAATCAAGCAGATCATCGACGCGGAGCCCGCCTACGCCGGCGAGGCGTCGTTCCGGATCGACGGCCTGGACGTCAAGCAGGTGACGTTCGTGGGCATGGTGCGATCCATCAGCCCGCAGACGACCAACATCACGTACCGGCTGGACGACGGCACGGGCATCATCGAGGTGAAGCAGTGGCTCGACGCCGACAAGCAGGAGGAGTCGCGGCCCGCGTTCAGGGAAGAAGAGTACGTGCGCGTCTGGGGCCGCCTCAAGAGCTTCTCCAACAAGCGCCACGTCGGCGCCCACGTCATCAAGCCCGTCAAGGACTTCAACGAGGTCAACTACCACCTGCTGGAGGCCGTCTACGTGCACCTGTTCTTCACCAAGGGCGCGCCAGGCGGAGGTAGCGGCGGCGGCGGCGGCAACACTACAAATGGTGGTGCGAATAGTGTTGGTGGCGCTAGGGACGACAGCGACAGCATGTTCGTCGACGGCGGCGACGACAACAGCAACGCCAGGAGCCTCGAGGCCAAGGTCCAGGGCTACTCGGCCAAGGCGCGCAAGATGTTCGAATATCTCAACTGCGCGCCCAACAGCGGCGCCGAGGGCCACCACATAAACATGATTGCGAGCGGGTCCGGCATGTCGGTGGGGGACGTCAACGAGGCGGCCGACGAGCTGCTGGGCCACGGCACCATCTACACGACGCTGGACGACGAGACGTTCGCCATATTGGACGGCTACTAGAGGGGGCGCGCGCCTCTGAGTGAGGAAGTGCTATCACGAGTGCTGTCGAGGATGAATCGGGCCGGAGCTAGACATCGAGTATGGTAAAGCAGAGCAGCAGCATTGAGGAAACTGTCACACCTGGCGTTGGCTCGGTACATACTACGGCATAGGGTCGGAAATTACATGAGAACTACATGTATGCACAGACGGACACGGATGAATTGATGTGTAAAACGAATGAACGGCTTGGTATGAACAGCTAAGCTATACTACTACCTGAGGTAGAGAGATGTGGAAACGACCGACTAATGATACCTATTGTGTGAATACTCCACCAACAAACGCAGGACGCAAACTCGGGTCATTTTTAAGTCGGTTGAGTGGTTAAGTGGTTGAGCGAGTGACTGAGTGGATCAATTTAGACCTCAACGATCTATGTGAAAGACCCCTTTCCCGACGAAAGTGAATGCCTCTCCTGATGGTGTGATTCGCTGTTGGTCATCAAGTGAGCGAGCCAGTGGAAGAAGAACGAGTGTGAAGAAAGGTAAAGTAAGCAACCCCTGAGATTCCGAAACGCAAGGAATCTTCTTCTTCTCTCCTTCCGCCCCGCCTTTCTTGGCTTTTTTCTCTCTTGGTTTCTTTCAGTCTCAATTACGTTCTAGCATCAGCATCATTACCATCATACCATTTCATACGCGCCCATACAGCAAGAGTTGCATGACTGTAGTGTGCAGGCCAGCGTAAGAGCAACGACAGCACCTCAACTCAACTCATCTCAACACAACACTTCCCATCAACGACGACAGCAGCGAAATTGACGAACGACGTGGTGGCCCCGTTCGTTTCCTTACATCATCTTGCCAAACCCGGCGTTGAGCTTGATGGGGATGGTGTGGGCGGGCAGCTTCTGCGGCTCGCGCACCATGATGGTCAGGCGGACGGGCGAGGGGCTGTTGGCGCCGAGGTAGATGTCGCGCTTGATCTCGAAGCCGAACTTCTTGTAGTAGCCGTTGTTCTTCTCCGAGCTGGACTCGAGGTACATGGCGCGGCCCTCGGCATCAGCCTGTTTCTCGTCGTCCTCGTATCAGCACTCCGCTTTTCACGGGATTTGCTATTGGGAGGTAGCCAACGGGTCAGGGTGAGGATGAGCTCGAGGAAGGAAGGGGTATGAATCTGGAGATGGCAGGGTTTGATGATACGGGTCATGCTCGTGACGGGACGTACCTTGGCTGCCATGTGATTGATGAGCTTCCTGCCGTAGCCCCGGCGCTGCCCGCTGGGCTTGGTGCCTAGGTACACCAGGTAGTAGCAGTCGTCGTCCCTCTCGCCCATGACTTCGTGCTTGGTGCGGTGCAGGACCGGCATCAGCTCGTCGTAGTAGCGTTTCCGGCCCTCGGCCGACAGTTGATAGTAGAGTCTCCACATACCACTGCGGATGACCGTGACCCAGTCATCAGCCTCCTTGCCGGGCGGCATCCTATGTCCAGCAAGAGTCACGTCAGTCAACTGGGTTAAGTCTCCCTTCATGGTGCAAGGCGTTTGGTAGTAGTAAAAAGGGGGTAAATGAGGTGTCTTCCAGACTCTGCTTCGAACTGTACGAGCTGATCATGCAACTCACCAGAGCGCCACACCCTCGTAGTCAGGTCCGATGGTCGTCACGACGCCCTTGTAGCAGTGCGCGGCCACGATGTAGTTGAAGATGTCGACGTGAAGTCTCCATCTGGCCTCGTCATTGGCGGCGACCATGTCGTCCGTGTCGAGGATGTACTGGGCCAGGTCATCAGTAGCAAAGGCCTGCGCGAGCGAGAGCCCGGCCTCCTTGTACTCCGTGATGCCAATTTCACGGACTTCGTCCTCCCAGTTCTCGGGGACGAGAGAGCGTTTCTTCAACTCAACAAGGGTGGTGACACTGCTGCTTAGGGTCTCCATGTTGGGCGAGTTTTTTCTCAGGTCTCTGGCCGACTGCCAGGGTAGAAAGGGTACCAAGTCAGTTCTGCTGTTTTGTGACAGGGCGCGGCGAGTGGGTAGTGGTGAGGGTGGGAACGTGTAAGTGAAGTCGCTCACCTTAAGAATTACTGGAATTAATATTCTGTATACTATCGCCGGTATGAACTCTTGAGAGCTGAGTTCTCGAGAGGGGCATATATCTCTCAGGGTGCGATAGGCAGTTGAGGCTTATTCGTAGGTCAACCGACATCAATGTTGCCGTGACGGGGGTGAAGTCCTAAGAGGTTGAAGGTTGGAGTTCTGGAGACGAGCGAGGGACGTCGTCACGTATGATGTCTTATAAAGACTGAGAGATTTTCGAGACTGAAGAAGATGATTCAGATCTGCGAGTTGGGTGAGTTGGATTCGGGTGGTGTGATTGTTAGGTGTGCATGTGTTTGGGACGAAGAGTGATGTTGATCAATGATGGCAAACAAGAGAAGCAAGAGGCGTCTTGTAGAAGGCAGGGCTCTTAGGTAGGTAGTAGGTAGAGAGACTACTGCAAGAGCGGCCAAGACTGATTTGTAAGGTTCCTTTCGACGCTTGTTGTTGAAAGAGACTTTGCAACCACGGTAGATTCCCAGCTTGAAAGAGGGTCAAGAGAGGCAGGAAACTAGGGGAGGTGAGGGTCCGGGGAAGGGCTTAAAGAATGGCAGGCCCATGCTGTACAAACGCACAAGCATGACAGGCATACAAGCACAGTGTACAGTGGGATTGATGATTTGTTGGGCTGAAGCCAAGGGGTTACTTCGTATTGCACGGGATGAGATGCAGGAGGCCGAGTAGCGGTAAGCTGAACCGCAGAAGACAGTCCGCAGCAGGGAGGCCGACCAAAGCAGACGGGCACCGAGACCACCAAGACTATACCCAGTCACTATAGTCACCCCCGTTGACGACAAAGGGGTCTCATATCGCGGGCGGCCATTGGCCCGACGGGCGTCCAACGGAGAAACGGCAGCGGCCGCGTCGGTGCAGTATTACGCTCACCTGGGGCCGTCGTCACAGTGCGGCAGACCCAGCACATCGGGACAGCATCCGATGCATCGTCGTGGGCAGGCAAGAGAGAACCAGAGTTACAAATGCGAAGTCTCGTGCGTGACTGGGCATGCAAGCCAGGCGAGATGGAGGGCACCTTCGCCAGCATGCGGCTGGGTGTCACCCCAGACCGGCATCCAGGCCTATCACGGCCTATCCCAGAGCGTGCCAGGAGGTGCCAGGACATGCCACGGCGCCCACAGCGGTTGGGTGTGATTCTGGCAAGTCGGGGTGTGACCGGGGGCGGGGTCGCAGTGGTCGTTGCGCCGTCATTGCTGCCCCCTTTTGCCGCAAAGCATCCAATCGCTGCCATATCAACGCCTCGCTATTGCCTCGCTATTGCCTGGAAGAGTTACCCGGCCCAAGTTGGGCTGCCCAAGACGCACCGACTGCAGCCTACTGCGTCAGGTGATGCCTGTCTTTCCCAACAACGGTCCTGCCTGTTTGCCACCACCAAGGAAGGACAGCCGAGACGTGCAAGCCCCCGTCAAGCCTCTCAAGCCTGGCCACGGCGAGCCCGCTGGGACGTCCCGCATTATCACAGCCCTCAGTTCCGCTGTGCTGCTGCTATGACTTGGCCAGGCGCCAGGTCACCCTCCAAGGTCAGGTTGAACTTCCACCTGGTTGGTTGGGCTGCGTCACTGCAGCGTGGGGTTTGTGTTCTCTCGGGCGGATGGGAAGCATTCGTCAATCTGGCATCAGACCTTGCCCAATCATCGGGAGGCTCACTTGCTCATTTGGAAGACTGGATGCGGAAATGGCGTGATGGCGTAATCACGAATGTGCCATCGGCACCGGTGTGAAGCAAACCGGTTCTTGTCTGGGAGTACCAGTGGGGGATATCTAATTCCAAGCAGTCAACCAACCATCGCAAAACATATGTACCCCCTAGCCTTGAACTCGCCGATGCGCTTATTAGACCGTCTTCCTGAATCGAATGCTTCTCTATCATGCACTCACGACCCGTCTGGGTATCTACATGCGCCTAATCTCCTGCTCGTTGGTGAACTTCTCCAGACCCGAGTCGAGGCTCTCCCACCACTCGAAGAGCATCGACTCGCAGATGAGCTTGAACCACGGCGTGAACTTCAGCGTCGGGTCCTTGAACAGTTCTTTCAGGTCCTCTGGTGTCACATATTTCGTGTCTTGTACCTCATTCGGGTTGCTGTTGAGATCGACGTTTGCCTTGATAAAGAGGATGTAATCGACTGGCCCATCCGTTAGCGCATGCGACTCTGTTTGCGAAGCATAGTCGCAGTCGCCTGTACTCACTCTCATGCTCGCCCCATTTGCCATCGCTGGGCGCTTTGTAGTGGATTCGTGTCAGGAAGTGGAAGTCGTCAAACGGCACTTGCTCCGTTTTGATGCCCAGCTCGTGGTCGAGTTTCCGCTGGGCGGCACGCTTGACACCAGCGACCGAGTCGGGCAGATTGGAGCCAGTCTCCCCGGGGATGCCTAACGGGTGGGAGCAACATGTGTTGGTCCACATGTCGGGGAAGGTGATCTTCTCAGTCGCGCGCTGCTGGAGCAGCAGTCGGTTCTGGTCGTCGAAGAGGAAGACCGAGAAGGCCCGGTGAAGCAGACCCTTGTCGATGTTGGACATCAGGTGGCCTGCGCGCGTACGTCAGTCAGCAAGCATCCGGATAGCTGCGCCTGGTTTGTAACATATAACATACAGAGCTTCTTGCTGGCGGTGCCAATTGGCTTGTCGTCGTTGTCCAGCACAATGCACACCTCGTCCATCAACCGGATCTGCTCCTCGTCGTGGCCCTCGAGCTCGGTGGAGCTTGTGTCTATGTCCGGGAACAATCTCAGAAGCGTCTCTGCCGACGGCGCGGCTTGTGTCACAGTCATCGTGGAAGTCATCTTGGCTCTGTGCGAATCGGGCGACTGGAAGATAGATAATAGGTAAAGGAGAAGGAGGGGCAGTGAGGGACGAGATTCACTCCTATTAAATTTACATGCGAAGAGGGAGGCCGCCCTGGACGATATCGGCGGGCTTATTCACTTAGCGGGACAATACTCAGTGCACGGGCCATACAAGGAGGCTGGACCTGGGTCACTCGGGCCAGAGCGACACGGACGCTTGCGGCACGGCGTATTCAGAGAGGAAGAGTCAGGATGAGTTGGCAAACGGAAGTTGGACGTAAGGTAATTGTGGGCGCTTTTTATCCATTCATACCTATGTAGCATAGGCGGGGGAGTATTGCTAGGTGAGGCTACCCCGATTAATGCATTGTCTATCCCTTTCGCTGCAACTCCAAACTCCTCCTATGTATGGTCTATTAATAAACATTCAATTTGCCTCCTCGGTGATTCTCCTGTTAAGGCAATGTCCAACCTCGGTCCGCCCCCCCCACGTAAACAACGGGGACTCTTCTTTCCCCGACAGTTGGCCATCCTACTCTTATCGATTCCGACGTGATCAACCGACCGTATTGCGGTGTTCGGCATCACGCACCGACTGGTCCCAGTCCGAGATGTAGGCATACCAGTATTCCATGCCGGCCACCCTGAAGAACAGTCATTAGTAGTCTGTACTCATGAAGAACCACGAGGGTAGTAATGTGTCAAACAAACTCACAGTAGCAGCCCTACTGTCGTGCCCAGCCAAAGCCCCGTGAGCCCCCAACCCAAGGCAAACGCAGTAGCAAACGAGATCGGCAAGGCGATGAGGTAGTACGTGAGCAGATTCGCGTAGCCCCCGAATGATTGTTTCCCAATGCCCCGGAGTAGACCGTGGGCCACGGAAGCCAGTGCGTCGAAAATCTGCATGACAGCACAGAGCGGTATGACATCTGCTACGATCGCTACGACTTCTTCGTCCTGGGTGAAGAGCCGCGGGAGCTGATATCGGAGACTGGTGAGCAGGGTCAAATTGAACAGCCCAATGATACAGCCAGCAAAGACTGCCTGTTGGACGTTAGCTAAACGTCAAGCAACTTGGATAATCAAGTTTTGCACTCACTACTTTGGCACAAGTCTTAGCAGCGCCCACTAAGTTTGCCCCTATTAAGTTGGCCACGCGAGTAGAGGCCGCGATGGACACGGGAAATGGGAGCATGAAGGTTGTCGATGTCAGGGTCACTAGGATGCTCTGCGCAGCTAGATACGATGTGCCCAGCCGGCTTGAGACGAGGGTCAGGATCTCGAAAGCAAGCCATTCCGCCATGACCATGACCATGCCAGGCAATGCAAGCCAAATCATGGGACCTGCACCAATGTTAGTCGCAGTTGGGTCTTAGAAGAAGTGTGAAATACTTACCCCAGTTCGTGAACGCCCGCCTCGTAAATCCTCCCCAGCATTGCGACCCATTGAAAAACAAGACATACAGGAACAGCAGTATGGGCATCAAAGTCTGAGTGATCGCAACAGAGATCGGGGCACCTATGTAGCCCCACCCGAGATGCCATACCATAAGCCAGTTGATCAGGATGTTGAGCGGCGCAGCGATCAAGAGGACATAGGTCGTCGCTTCGAACAGACCCTGCGACTGGACGAACCGTTTGCCGCCTTCAAAGGCGGCAAAGCCTGGGATACCTGCGATCACAACACGGAGATAAAGGCCAGCGAGCTCAGCAGATCGTGCCTTGGGGACGATCAACAGAAGAACATCTTCAGCAAAGAGAAAAAGCACGGCAATGGGTAACATGAGTATCCAAAGAAAGTATGTCATCCGTTGGAGTTGCAAGCCCACGAGATGCTTATGGCCAGAGCCATAAGCTTGGGCACATAGTGTATCTAAGCTGGTGGCAAGACCTTGCATGGGTGCATAGCAGCATATGTTCGCCGTCATTGTAGCCACTGAGCCAAAGTCAGCATCTTCTTGGGCATTGCAGGTATGCCCTTGA
Source organism: Anthostomella pinea (assembly GCA_963556695.1). Lineage (NCBI taxonomy): Eukaryota > Fungi > Ascomycota > Sordariomycetes > Xylariales > Xylariaceae > Anthostomella > Anthostomella pinea. The sequence continues at coordinate 4,006,030 of CAUWAG010000020.1, read as the reverse complement.
CTTACAGCTGACAGCGCCAAGCTCGATCTTTCCGATCCGGCCGACTGTGAAGATGCTAGTGATGTTGACGCTGTATTGTAAGAGAAAGGTCAAGATCAAAGACCGAGAATAAGTCGCGATAGTCTTGGCTTCTCTTTGCCACGTGGTCTCGATGGCACCCGAGGCCATAGCGGCTTCCCATTGCGCATTCATATGTTCCGAGTCCGGCGTTGACGGAGTAGCTGTACCACCGAGCAAAGGCGAGGACTCGGAGGGCTCCACGGTGATCCGGGGTACCTCCTCATCCTCGGGGATCTTGCGAACTTTGGTGCTGAAGAGTCTGTGGTACACACGGGAGAGAACCCCGGGCTTCTTCTTGGGCGCATGCTTTGGCGGGATTAGGTGGTTGTCTCTCAAAAGACTGCGCTCAGCCTGTCGAGACTCCTTCTTCTCGACCCTCGTGCGGACGGGCTCGTGAACAGGATCGGGTATTACACTCGGTCGTCTGTAGCCGTAGGCAACGCCACTTGGCTGCTTGTACAGGATCGGACCAGGTACTGATCCAGACCCAGATCCGAATGAAGCGCCATCCGCGGCAGCCTCGTCTTCTGGGCATTCTGCCAGATCGCTGGCCAATATGTCCTGAGCGAGGGGCGATCCTGAAGCGAACGATTGTGCTAGGTTAAGCCCAGAGGCCTTCCTCGGCGGTATGGGCTTCGAGCTAGTCATGATTCCTTCGACCTTCGTGCGGCGGGACCCTCGAAATCATGGGAGACCAAAGCAGTGAGGGTTCTGTAACTGATGAATGAAGTATGGACCGGCGCCGTCGTAAGAATCGTTAGGTAATGACCACAACCAGCGACCAACGCCACGCTACCACGACGAATGCAAAGTCAAAGAGATCGACCCAAGAGAAAGCCCAACTTATTATTAGCGCACCGAGTAGGGAACCAACCTATTATACCTTACCTAAGATAGGTACCTCCATGTCGCCACGGCGGGCCCCGCTCGCATTGCCGGCCCACCGCCCACGGGAGTCTGACAGCATGGGAGACAGCATGGGAGGCAGATACCGGTATCGAACCACTGCGAACCATCAGACAAAGAGAACGACGACCTAGCCTGTTGGAAGTCTCATTTGGCAAGAGGTGCATAAGCGTGTTCTGCGTCACGGGAGATAGGCAGGCGAGCATATCGGCGTTGCTCTATCTCGAAGCCAAGATCGACGTGTGACTCAGAAGATTTTCAGACATTTCAAGAGAAACTCGCATTTCCGTACTCTCTTCCAAAGGTAAAGATTCCATTACAGCTCCACAATGGAGGCTCGTGCCGCGGCGAGACCGGGAGTCGGCGACAGCGGCCGGAAGTGGGGCCCGACGCCTAAACCTTCTGAAATCGGTCACGGCCCACGCCAATCATCATGGGCACCGTCCCTTACCGCCATCTTTGAGCCTCCATCCAACCCAACAGCTACAACCTACCGCCCCAAATAACGGCAGGCTGGGATTCTGTAGAATTAGAAAGGAACAAACAGTTTCAAGATACCTAGTGACAGTCTGGAAGGAAGGCATTGGCCAAATAGAGCTCGGTATCGTTGCCCTCGTCTCCAGGCCCGCCTGTGATCAGATCTCAACACCGCTCCCATCGCCTCTGCCCTGGTGGCATGGAGGACTGGCACCGGCACCAGCCGCTCGGGGATGGCGCGGTCGGGCAGGCGTGGGATGTGGCAGTGGACGAGTGCGTGACGAAGCGGTTTCCCGTCTCGGTCCTCGACGGCTTCTGCGGCTCGTACTTCGGGGTTCGGGCACGGTGAGGAGGCCTGGGGTCCGCTCCATCACGGCCCGTCGAAGAATGTCCTTTGGAAGCAAGGAAATTACCGGCCACGTCGGTTCCAGGGGAGGTGCTTGACGAGGCGATATCACCGTGCTCTCAGCTGCGTGGTGTTTATACTTTGAGCCCACAGAGGTCGAAATACCCACGGCGCCAGGGCGATCTGGTGCGGTCGCAGGTATTCGATACTTCTACTTCTCTCTGGAGCGACTCGTCGGGGCTTCGGGTGGAGCCGGTCTCTGCCTTGACGGAGGTCATGCCCGTAGTATTTGTAGGAAGAATTCGGTCGCGCCTTGGCCGCTGTAGTTGGTCCTTTAGGAGGTTAGAACCGCCAGGATTGAATGGCGAATACCTTGCGCCATATTCAGCTATGCGCCTGCCATAAGTCGCTGGCAACGAGACCTCCCCTTGGGTAAGTCTCGTCACTGGTCGCGGGTAGAAAAGAACAGATTGTTCGGTGTCGCTGGGAACACTGTATGTGGCCTCAGCTTCCCGTGGGTAAGTATATCATCACTGGCCGTGGTTTGAGAAGAACAAAATTTCTGGTGTCGCTAGGAACATTGTATATGGCCTCAGCTCCCCGTGGGTAAGTATCATCATTGGCCGTGGTTTGAAAAGAACAGATACTTCGACGCATGGAAGGGACTTCCCTTCTCGTGGCCGTCGGTATTCTGGAGGGGGAATCACGGCGAGACTCTCGCGCGAGGACTCGTCTTTATATAGGGCTCTCGCAACTCATCGGACAAAGACGAAGGTTTCGCTGGAGCCATATTAGCGTTATGGTTGAGGGGGGAAGATTGACAGAATTTAGCCATGAGCCACCGAAAAACAAAACAAAAACAAAACCGGTTAGATTTCTCAAGGTTACGGCAGAGCCCGGATTGATTTCATGATTCATACCATCTCAATCTGCTGGGCTGTGAACATGAAGTCTGGACGGGGACGCCCAAAGCCAGCCGACAGGCACGTGAAAGCTGGCGGCGACAGTGTCAAATGGAAAAGAAAGATAGAGGAACGTGAGATTTGGTAGCCACAAAATCTCGGAGCAAAAATTTAGGCAGCCGCGTTGCCTTCGAAGCTTTCCCTGCATCTATGTCTGTCTCAGCGTCTATGATAGACCTAGTACCTTCCATGGAGCACCATGCCTTCACGAGCCAGCAGTCTCTCCCCTATCCCCAGCATCACTACTAAGAAAAAAATAATACAAAGCTCCAGTAAGTCGTCATCTTAAACGCAGTCACTACCTACCTACCAAGAAGTTGTGGCATGTGCCGCCTTCAAAGTTCCCAGTGCCACCTGCGTGTCAGTGCTGGCGTGTTCACATGTTTCAGCTGCTAAGCACTGCTGTCACCAGGAAGTTTGCATATGACAGTGGAGTGCTGTCTGGTCTTTCTCTCTTCATCTTCTTCAACTTTGACTCCGGCTCCTGCAACTCCAGCTCCATCGTACAATCATCACCCGCTTCAACTCCATGCCCATTCGCCATCACCATTGTCGACTCCATCATCCATCACCGCGCCAGATGATGAGGTTTATCGATCTATGAAAGCAAGCCTAGTGAAATGCAAGTGCCTTGTTATCCTAGAGGCCTGCGTCATACAGGCTCCTTTCTAGGGGTGACAAGTGTTTGAGTTGCACTGGGCCCTCAAAAGTCTCCGTACACCCTACAGTCTAAGAGGCAATGTACTGAATATGGGTACTTTTACATATGGCATAAGCACTCCGGAATAAGCATCAAGAATGGGTTTTGGAATTTCATGTGCTTATACCAGTGTTTGTATTCCAGGATTTAAGATTATGATGGGGAAGAAAAGGGAAGTGCGCGAATGGAGACTTATAAGTGGTGACTGTAAGCAAAGTACGATCACTTATACATGTATCATCTTCATTCAATGTCTCAGAACAGTCCGCCAACCTTGAAAGAAGCAGTCAAACCATCGTGTGAGTTCGTACGATACTTCAGATCAGTCGCAATGGGAGAAAATCCTTCAAGGGCGTGGAATTCAGATGTACAAACGAAGAAAGTAATGGTATTAGTATGAAGCTGACGCTAATCACCAAGGCAGAAGCTCGCTATCCTTCAAGTCGAGATGCCGTCGTCCCCCAACCCATTCAGCACGTGAACAAGGCAGGCCCGGGAATGGTGTATGTCTGGGCCTGGTACGAGTCGTACGTGATCCCAGCATCACCCGCAGCATAAGCGCCAGGGAAGGCGACCAGGTTCTTCGAGGGCGACGTGCTGCCCGAGCCCGTCACCTCGAGCTGGTGACACCCGGGGTAGAACTGGGCCCCGGGGTACTCGTACGCCGAGTGAAGGGCGATGATCTCGTGGCGGACCAGGTAGTAGCCGGGCGTCAGGCACTCGGGGATGGTGTACGCCGCGCCCGCGTTGCCGCCGACCATGAGCGGGCTGTCGCCCCAGACGTTGCTCGTCCCCTCACGGCCCGCCTCGGCGATCTTGAACCACACGGCGTCGGTGCCTGGCATGTAGTCGGTGCAGCCTGGGCTGGGGTGTCAGCAGCTGTTCTTCCTGATGCCGGGATGTCGTGTCATCTCGTACCGGTGTCTGGGCACTGGGCCATGTACGTGATCACGGGACCGACGTGGCTGTCGGGCCAAAGGGTCCAGTAGAGCTCTACCGTTGACCCTGCTGCGGCGGGGGCGTGCAGCGCGGCAGGCGAAGAGCCAACGATGCCTCCATCTGTGTATCCGCCACACTGAAGGTCGGAGTATGTCACATCCGTGACAGGCCCATTGCCTTGGATCGGCCGGGAGATACGCTCGGGCTGGGGGCGTCATGTCAGCTTCGCATCTTCCATGTTTCATAATGGAACTGAGGATCGAGGCCGTCTACTCACAGTAGGTGACGTGTAAGGGTCGGTATAAGGTTGGTAGAAGGTATAGACTTCACCGCCGATGTTGGCGGTGTCGACGTAGCCGTGGGCTGCGACGGCGGTAGCGCCGAGGAGTATAGTAGAGAGGACCTGCATATCCGCGACAAATGGGGATACACCGACGGTATTCCGTGTTATGGGTACAAGCGCAAGTCGGGCAGTATGATAGACTTGAGAGATCGTCTTCTTCCCTGGGTGGATGAAACTGAAGCTGCCGATCAGTTCAGCTTACGTTACTGGGGACAGCTCGTTCATCTACTTATATGTCCCTAAGCCTCTCCCGCGAGTCCCTCGAGCTGAATGCGGTGGTTTCTGGTTGAATAGGTCCCGACTGGGGTGTTTCCCGTCTAGAATCACCTTGCCAAGCGCCATCACGGCCTCCGAGGCGTCCTCGTCCATCTATCAGAGTGAAGCTGGTCGCTTCGTCAGCTGCCGGATTGGGGCGCGGAGGGTGGTGAAGCTGCGTCCATCGTGTACAGAGGTCCGCGTCTCCAGTTGGTTGGCGGAATTTCTCGAACGCGGACTTCCCACCCACCGCGCACGACCCGACGACTCACTCATGAGTCCTGTCAACATGAGACAGCTGAAAGACGAGTAGGTATCATGATGAAGCCAAATCTATACTGCTAGGTAAGATGGAGGAGGTTTCAGGGTCAAACCTCTCTATCTGGTCAGTCAAGTAGAGAATTCCCCACAAGCTCGTGCGGACGGCAAGAGACGACGACATGGAGCGGCGGTGAGTGGGGCCCGACGCCTGAACCTTCTAACCTTAAACCCGGTCACGCTCTTCATGTTTGAGCCTCCCTACGACGTCCATCCGCTTCAACTAACAACAAATCAAAAGTTGATCCCCCCCAAAAAGGGATAAAAAGGCATTTAGATACATACACTGACAGCACAGTCCGAACCAAAACATAACAAAACAATGCCGACCCCACAAACGGAACCCGAGGACAGCCCAACCCCCTCGTCCTGCTGCTGCGGGCCGCTCTCATACACATACTCCGCCCTCACGCGGCCCGTCGAAGTCGGCGACTACGACCGGGGGTTTGGAGCCACAGCCACGGGCGACGGGAATGCCTTCTTCACCTGGCCGTTCCTAGGGCCCCTGCTCTTTGAGAACGAGAGCAGTGACGCGCGGGACCATTGCGCGAACGAGCGAAGTGAGAACAGACATACACCTTTCCTTGCTTACCTCATTAACGTTCTTTCTTACCCCTATTTCCATCCAGCCCAGCTGGCCCCTTTCCTCAACCCTCGAGGTGACGAGGGTCTCTATATACCAGTGAATATACAGACCGAATTAAATACCAAACTAACCAAACCCACCCACCGCCAGCCTTCCTCTCCTACCTCCGCCTCTCCGTCTACATGGCCATAATAGCCATAGCAATAGTCCTCTCCTTCCACCTGAAGTCGCAGCCGTCCGCGGTGGAGCTGCGCATGGCCAAGCCGCTGGGCATCGTCTTCTGGCTGCTGTCAGTGGCTTGCCTGGTCGCCGGGTTCGGGAATTATATCAGTAAGCCCCCTTTCCCCTTCCCCCCTTCCCCGCGTTTGACTACATAATCCACTGCATCTTCGTTAGAGGTTACTGGCTGCTGTGAGATGAGTCGGTAAGGTACTGATCGTGGCCGGGTGGCAGAGACCGTCAATGGATACAGCAGGAGGGAAGCTATCGTGCAGACGGGGTGGCGGACGCAGTCGGTAGGTTTCGACACACACACACACACACTCTCCCTCTCCGTCCCTCCCTCTCTCCACCCTATGTCACGCCTGTCTGCGAGTCCAAAACTGACAAACACGAAAAGATCATGTCGCTCATCGCGCTGGCTATCGTAGGCACCTGCGTGATCCTGCTCGTCATCACGAAAGTGCAGTCGAACACCTAAGCGCGTCTAGATTATTCATTTCGTACACTCAAACACCTGCCAGCTACCTACCTATTGTATGTACATGCCCCTTTAAGATGAGTAGGTATGCGATGGTGTGAATAGTGTGTATAAACCCCGAGATTCGCCAGCCCCATGATATATGTCCCCCATCAACTCCGAAAGCAGATCCGGCTTGCGCCCCAAGCACAATTCCATTCGATGTGTTTGACGAGACGCGCCACTTATTACTATTATACTGTAGCGCAGAAGAGATCCTGCGCCGACAGCTTCTCCCTTACCCTAATCAGCTCTTCGGGGGCCTCAACATCACAGCTGCCAACCTTCTCCTTGAACTCTGATTCGTATGCCGCGGCAAGAGAATTGGAAACGTCTAGATCCGTCGTGCGACCATCCCAAGTCAAGATGGGCAGGTCGCCGATCGGACGAAGGTTGCCGTCGTTGGAGAGACTTTCCAGCAGAGATACCCTAGGGGCCAAAGTTATCTCTGACTCGAGACGAAGCTTTTGCCTTACGTTATCGATCTCTTCATCGCTCGCGCCATCCGTTAGCAGCGACTTCGACCTCTCTTCGCCAGCATACTCCTCGGGGAGACGAGATAGCTCGTTATGAACCGTAGCCAGGTTTCTGGCCGTATCCTGACCAGGGTACAGCAGCCAGTAGCCCCGTACTCGGCACAACCTCAAGGCATGTTCCAGCCAAGATGGGTGATGTTTGCCGATCATTTTCTCTGAGAGGAGCTCTGGCACAGTCTCCAGGCCCTCCTTGGCTTCCAACGACCTTGAGACGAAATCATGGAGTTCCATCCATTTTTCACCCAGGAAGAGCACTGCATTGCTCGTCGGTGCTTGCCATAGAAAAGGCGTCGACATTTCCTCGCCAGCGGGGTTTTCCGAGTCGGGATTCTTAAGCGTCGGAGGGGAGAATGATTCACCGTTCAATTGTCGAAGAGGCTGCTCCAAACTGATACCGAACAGCCGGCGGTCCCAAAGTTGGAACGCGGCCATCGTGGAGTATCTATACTCCAAGAGAGAATACTTGAGATCTGGGGAACTCTGTCAGACGGGGCAGGTTATGGTTGTTCTGAACGATACTTACAATGGAAGAAGTTGGGGGACACTTCGACTTGGGGTGAAAGAACAAGTATGTGGGAGTGCTCGGGTTGCGCAGGCCAGAATGATTCTAGGAAGCGCGCGGAGCTCTCCTCCTCGGTCAACCTCTGGTGAGGTATTCGGTGCCGAAGGGAGAGGTAGCGAGCATTAGTTGGGTTGTACACGTGGGATGGCGGCCATGTGAAGGTCTCGAGAAATTGTTTAGTTGGGGGATCAACATCATGAGGAAGGTCTATCGTAAGATGAGGCACTGAGCTTGACGTATAGTCAGCTGCGCTTAAGGATCGCAGAAGCCTGATCAAACCCCCTGAAGCTCCCGGAGTGGCTTGGATCAAGATGTCGATGTGGTTCTTGTCCCATACTAGATTGCCTCGTCAGCAGGAATAGGAGAAGGAGTGAGAAGCGAATATCTTACGACGCAGAGACGCGCTGTCTAGCCTTGACATCCATTCGAGTGATTTTGCAGACTTCAGAGGCAACTCAACCAGCGTGGTTCTCGTCCCCTTCACGTGCTGCCGTACGGCTCGCGCAAAAAAGCCTTCCTCTTCATCTGACCCGTCAATCATGATGGCTTGTGGGTGCATGTACGTATTGATGTGGTCTGCGAGATATAAGCCCAAGCCCAAGCACACAGGGAGACATATAGTTTACGTACATAATGAGCGAAACACAGCATTCTCCATTCTGTCCTCTGTCGATACGAGAGCATAGTCTGGGCGCGCATCTTCTCACAGTCAGCCATCGTACATGCACATGTTGAGCTTTGCTGTCTCGCACCGTGGAATATTATCTGGCAGGAGTCATCAATGCCGTTCACACTTCGCAATTCCTCCACGTCGATGTCACTTCGACTCAGCAGGGCAAAATGGACATAGTTCTTCAGCTCAGCAGCCATCTGGCAAGCGATTGGCAGTAAAGTGGCGGCACTCTTCAGGCTCGAGGCAGCGAACAGGATGTTCCTATTGACCATACTACCTCCTCTTGTGCCAGCTATCGCATGAAGTGAGGCCGCCAAGTCGTGGAACTTGACAGGGCCATTGTAAGTGCGCTCTGGTGTGTTCGACACGTGAGAGTTGGTAACGATCCGCGCTGGTTCTCCGTTCGAAGGGCGTTTGTGAAGGGTCGAAGAGGAATCGGGGTATACGTAGTTCGGACGGCGCATTCCCTGATGGGGCCCAAGGACGGGGATGTTCTTGAAGAAGAGGTAGACTCCGGCTGCGACGAGAAGCACGAGAGCTATTCGTTTGAGGGAGCGTCGTGGAGGGACGCGGGCCGCGGGATTCCATTTGGACGGTCGCACGCCTCCGTTGTTGGGGAAGGGCTTCGTGTTGTGGTCATCGTCCTTCTTGCCGAGCTCCTCGTCGCTCAGGAAGAAGCTTCGCATCTTGGCCCATTGAGACATAGGGAGCCTCCTGTGGCGGCACAGATGGCAGAGTCGGTATTATGGCGTCGTCCCTCCGGGTTATTGTGCATTGGTGGTAGGCTGCATCACATGTCGGGTTTGGCAGGATACCTTATGGAGAGGTAGAGAGAGGCCCACTTGCGGTTTGGGACTCAGCGGCGATGACCATGAAGCTCCTGTTGATGTCCCCGAAGTATTGATCTGCACCCACAAGCCCCCAGTCTGGACATGCAGTTTGAACTTGGGATGGCTGTCGCAACGGGCACTAAAATAACAAGAAACGTGTTATGTTGCACCAGACATATCAGGCTTATCAGCGCAATCAAGGCCAATGATAGATCACTTCATCCGAGACCCCTAGCGGCATCAATGGCACCTCAGCAGGCCCGGCCGTCGGGTGCAGGCGGGGCCGCGCAAGGCGTGAGACCCAGATTATTTTCATAGATCTCACTTCGAACCCCACCAGAGCTGCATGGACAGGTAAGGTGGGGGTAGTGTATATCCTCACAAGCTGTAGGAAAGTTTTTTCTGAATCTGGTATTGCATGTTTGCTTTGTGGGAGCAGCTGGAAGTCACATCGCGCTCCTTGGAACATTCCCTGCTCACGTTTCCAAAGCCCAAAAAAGTGCCGAGTATTTGCAATCACAACTGCAGTGTCCATCAACCATGGGCAAATCACGACGGAGCAGAGGCAAAGGCAGCCAGCGGCCCGACCCCATCGCAAAGCCAGTCAAGCCGCCCTCCGACCCCGAGCTGGCCGCCGTACGCGAGAAGAGCATTCTACCTGTGCTGAAGGACCTCCAGAGTTCCGATCCCAAGTCCCGCACAACCGCAGCCGGCGCAGTCGCAAACATAGTCCAGGATACGAAGTGCCGTAAATTGCTTCTGAGAGAGCAGATCGTGCATATCGTGCTCAACGAGACCTTGACCGATGCGAGTGTAGAGAGCCGCGCCGCCGGCTGGGAGATTCTTCGCGTGCTCGTCGAAGAGGAAGAAGCCGACTTTTCTATCCATTTGTACCGGGTAGATGTTCTCACTGCCCTGCAACATGCTTGCGCCAAGGTGAGAATCAACTGAACATCGCATGACATTTCATAATTGACTGACCCCTATACAGGTCACTGAGACACTCACATCATTAGACCCTGTCTTCAGCAAAAGGACAAAAGCCGAGCAGGGCTTCTTATGGAGTATTGCCGAGTCGCTCACCGTTGTCCTCGCCTCCATCGCCGAGGCTCAAGATGAAGCACTGGACCAGGCTTCGCGCAGCGAGCAGATAGTGCGCTTCCTATTCACCCTTGTGTCTGCCGAATTTACGACTGCCGCCGTTCTGAATAGTGCCTTGTCGTGCATGACTACGTTATCCGAAGACAACCGGCATTTTGTGGAGGCGATCCTTGGGGATAATGCTACCCAATGTTACAAGCACCTCGTGACGTTCAGGGGCGGTGATGGCCACAAGGCCGTCCTGTCCTGCGCCGTCCTGCACAACATATTCTCCGTAATGCAATGGAACGACCAGAGCCCGGGCAGAGATGGAGCTTGCGATGCTGTGCTTATCCCCACCCTCTTTCAGACACTGGAGCACACCGAGCTAAACGGGAACACGACGAACAGACACAGCTCATCGAGTCCGGCCGATGTCTTGCAGCTAGCTCTCGAGGTTCTAGCCTCTATAGGCACCGCTTTGCAGGAATCGCTCGAGAAAGGTAGCCGGTCAAAGGAGGAAGTCATGGGAGGCGCGGATGGCAAGGACGTTGCCATGGATGCCATGGATGCCGATGAAGACGAGCAGCTTTCTGACGATGACAAGCCAGCTGATGAGGACGATGAAATGGACGAAGACGAGTTGCACGCAGATCTGGAGATGGTTACCGGGATGGACGACGAGCCCGAGGTGTCTTCGGACATCGATGACCTACCCACACTAAAACAATTCGTCCAGCAGGTGATACCGCAAGCCGTAAGGATATCAAGAGCAAGCAGTGGAGACAGTGAGACAACGAATCTCATCCGCGGCCACGCTCTGACGACCCTGAACAACATTGCTTGGACGGTCAGCTGCATGGACTTCACCGAAGGGTCGAATGCGGCCATTCTGCGAGCTTGGGCACCAGCAGCACGAATGATTTGGAAGGACACAGTTACGCCAGTCCTTGGGAGCGACACTTCTGACGTTGCGCTGGCCACAATCGTGACGAGTCTCGCGTGGGCTGTCGCCAGGACTCTGCACGAGGAGACCTTCCTGAGCGGTGACGAGCAGAAGAAGTTTATGTCGTTATATCATGCCTCCAAGAACCTCGAGGTAGACCAAGACGACCCGTTCCAGAGCCTAGGCGTGAAGTGCATAGGAGTTTTGGGCCAGTTGGCGCTTGATCCGGCGCCCGTTGCTCTCAACCGCGAGATCGGCGTCTTCCTCATCACAGTTGTTGCTGCTTTACCCGAGACGCCTGTGGCGGATGCCGTGGAAGCCTTGAACCAGCTCTTCGATATCTATGGCGACGAGAAAAAGGCATGTGATGCGGAGGTGTTCTGGAAAGACAACTTCCTACAGCATATGGAGGGCTTTGCGCCCAAGGTGAGAGCCATGGTCAAGTCAGTGGATAAGAAGAAGTCGCCCGAGCTGCGGAACCGAGCGGAGGACTCGAACCTGAATCTCTCGAGATTCATCAAGTATAAGCAGAAGCTTCAGTCATCAGCTGACTAGATATATTGAGATCATAGGGATTACGGACATACAATGCGCCTACTTCACGCAGCCGCTATGCCATCACATGTCACGAAATCTTGATCTCCATGCAATTGACCGGTTGAGAAGGGGAACAGAACCATCGAGCAAATGATCGTAGACCCATCGATAGGGGAAAACGAAATAGGAGATTGGCGATGGCATAACATGGTTTCACACCATATTGTCACGGATCTGAAAGGATGCCATCATCTCATGGACCTCTCTGCAGAGCTTGGCATCGCGGTTGGCACAGACTCACCTTAGACCATACGGCCGTAAGAGACCTGGATGGAGCGACTATGGGCAGAAGGGGGGCTTGCCGGTCGAATGCAAGGTCACTAAGGGAGTTAGGTTCATAAAGTCTTTCGGTCTATCAATAGAACTCACTTGATAACCCATCGTCGTATAGTTCATTCCCCGACTCCGAGCGGGGGATCAAAGCCGGCAGTCCCTGTAATCCTGCAAATGTGCGCCGTAACCCTGTTTTAATGAAGCCTTTGTATGACATGATCAGCCGATCGGCTTGAGCTTCTTCTTCTTCTTGCCCCCGTCGCCGCCGCTCGACTTGCCCCCCTTCTGGAAGGTGCGCCAGCTGTCGATGCGCTGGTCGCGGGTGGACTCCCAGTCCTGCTCGTGCTGGCGCTTGCGCTTGCGCTCCTCGAGCTCCGTGTCGGCGCGGCGCTGCTCGCGGCCCTCCTCCTGCATCTGGGCCTTCATCTGGCGCTTGCGGCGCAGCTCGTTGTCGACGAGGACCTCGCGGGACTTGTCGCGCCAGGATTTGGCGAAGGCGGGCGTCTTGAGCTCGGGGCTGTCGACGGTCCACTTGTTCTCGCGGATCAGCAGCATGCGCGCGTCGGCGATGGCCTCGTCCAGCCGCTCGCGGTGCTTCTCGTCCATCAGTTCTGTCTGCGCCTTCTTCAGCCGGTCGAAGGCGTCCGGCGCCAAGGGGTTCTTGGTCTTGTCCGGGTGGATCAGCAGCGACTTCTTGCGGTACGTCATCTTGATGTCCGACTCGGGCACGCCCGGTTGCAGGTCGAGCACGGCGTAGCTGTTTTCGGAGAGATGGGTTAGCAAATCGTTCTCGCGGAATCGGGATATGTAGGTTGGTTCACTCACGCATCTAGGCGGAAGGCCTTCAGGATACGATCGATCTCGGCATCCTATGGCAAGGTATGTCAGCATACTCTTTGCGGCGCAGTTGGAGGTCCACCTTACCTTGTCAAACTCCTTGGACTCTGACTCTAGCAAGTCTAGGGCATCCTTGTCCTCAACGGGGTCAGGGGTTTTGGATGTCATGTTGATTGAACTTAACTGCGGGATTAACGAGCGACCGATGGATGAACTGGAAGAGTACCAGAACAACTGAAGACGTTCGGCGCGAGGGAGATGGAGATGGAGTGTCAAGTGTGAGTGACTTGGCGGTCTTGGTGGGAAGAAGGCGCCGTTAAAGGGATGTGGGGCAGCTCTCTCCTGCTAATCGCTTGTCGATAAGATAGACAGGGGTCCTGCGCTCAGAATTCAAAAAAGTTCGTGGAGACCATCTGCCCCATGATCGCAGCATTGAGCCGAGAACAACGACGGCGTTCAACCAGGTCACCAGCACCTCTCCACCAGATATCGCAGCGCTTTTGGAACCCCATGACCCGTTCGCATCGCATTCCGAAAGCAACCCGACAATATGCCGCGACGCGCTGTGTCCCCAGCGGCATCTGAGGCCGAAATCGACATCCTGGGCTCGCTGTTCACCGACGGACCGGACGATGCGAACGAGAAGCCCGGCAAGGGTGGCGCACAAGATGGCTATAGTTTCGATGCTGGAGATCTTCTCGATGCTGGGAGTGGTGATGACGACGACGGGGACGAGGCATTCATTGCGCTGAAGCAAGCTGCTTCTTTCCGAAAGACGGGCAACCTGAAGGGGAACAGCAGCAAAAGCGGTGGTTTCCAGTCTATGGGACTCAATGCGAATCTCCTCAAGGCCATCGCCCGCAAAGGATTCAAGAGCCCAACCCCCATCCAGCGCCGAACAATGCCCCTTATATTGGAGAAGAGGGATGTCGTTGGCATGGCAAGGACTGGATCTGGAAAAACCGCTGCTTTTGTCCTGCCTATGATTCAACGCCTGAAAATACATAGCAATATGTTCGGTTCACGCGCTCTGATTCTGAGTCCTTCAAGAGAACTCGCCATTCAGACCCTGAGCGTTGTGAAAGAGTTCAGTCGGGGCACTGACCTCAAATGTGTGCTGCTTGTCGGTGGTGACAGCTTGGAGCAACAGTTCGGCTCCATGACTTCAAACCCCGACATAGTAATCGCCACGCCCGGTCGATTCCTGCATCTGAAGGTAGAGATGAATCTCTCACTCTCCTCGATACAGTATGTGGTCATCGATGAAGCGGACCGTCTCTTTGAAATGGGATTTGCGGCCCAGCTTACGGAGATCTTGCACGCCTTGCCAGCTACACGGCAGACTTTACTGTTCTCTGCAACTCTGCCTACCTCCCTGGTCGAATTCGCCCGAGCCGGGTTGCAGGACCCAAGTCTTGTCCGTCTAGATGCAGAAACGAAAATCTCGCCTGATCTCCAGTCGGCCTTCTTCAACGTCAAGGGTGCTGAGCGAGAAGGTGCACTTCTCCACTTGCTCCAAGATGTTATCAAAATGCCCACGGGCTTGCCAGCTGGTGCCGAACCAGACTCTACAGGAAAGCCGTCGAAAAAGAGGAAACGAGGACCCGATGCGCCTAAGGAGAAGCCAACTGAGCATTCGACTATCATCTTTACTGCCACGGTACGTAGGCTCCACCTCATCCATTCTTCCGACCTGTTCTATGTGGTTCGGGGTAATTCACTGACTCTTAAGTCTAGAAACACTCCGTGGAGTATATACAAACGCTACTTCGACAAGCAGGATATGCGGTCTCATATGTCTATGGTTCTTTGTATGTGTACCCTAGATTCTACCTCTGGTCTACGTCATGAGCAACCCCTATTTCTATTCGCCCTTTTGGGTCTACGTGGATCATGGTGTGACTGTTCATTTAAGTCCACAAGTCACTAACATGGTACAATGCAGAGATCAAACAGCCAGGAAAGAGCAGGTTGAGAACTTCAGACGGGGACGCTCCAACATACTTGTTGTCACGGATGTAGCCGCAAGAGGTCAGTACTCACACCTACGAGATTCCTTCTGGAACTAGTTCCACCGCGTGTGTTTCTGGAAGAAGAACTCTGGACCTCCAATGCAGTTGTCCACTTTCCATACCTACAAGAACGTCCCGGGAGACCCTTACAAGTTTAATTACTGACAACGTATGTGGGACAGGAATTGATATCCCAATTCTAAGTAATGTCATCAACTATGACTTTTGCCCCCAACCGAAGATTTTCGTACACAGAGTAGGCAGAACGGCTCGAGCAGGACAACGAGGTCAGTATCTAGATTTCTCAACCTGTTCGAAGGAACAATCACTGACTCGATTTTGTGGCACAGGTTGGAGCTACAGCCTGATCAGAGAGATTGATGCGCCCTATCTACTCGATCTCAGCCTCTTCCTAAACAAGAGGCTGGTACTTGGTAAAGAGAACAAGGAGACTCCGAACTACGCACAAGACATGATAGTCGGTGCTCCCGTCAGGACCAGCGTCGAGAGTAATGTCGAATGGTTGAACAAGGTCTTGGGTGAAAGCGAAGACATCAGTGCACTTCGCCGAGTCGCCGAAAAGGCCGAGAAGCTCTACCTGAAAACCCGCAACTCCGCCTCAAGCCAGAGCGCGCGCCGGGCGAAAGAAGTCGTCCTATCCAAAGGCTGGTCGCAGGTCCACCCTATCTTCGGAGATGAGTTGGGAGACGCCGAGGATGCTCGTGCCGCGATGCTGGCAACGATCGGCGGCTTCAAGCCCCAGGAAACGATCTTTGAGATCAGTAGAGGAGCCAAGACGGGTCGAAGCAAAGCCGCGGAAGTCATGAAAACAGTCCGAGAACGCTTTGGCCCTCGAAGAACAGGAAAGAAGACGGAAGATCCCGATCAGTCAAAAGGAGAATCCCCCGCGGCAGATGGTGAGGATGGCTTCGGAGACGAGGAGATTGAGCAGGTAGCTCAGGGGAGCGATGTTGTTTCCGGCGCCGAAGAAGACGAGTCCGACTCTGACCTCGAAATCACCATCAGCAACAACAACAAGTCGAAGGGGCCATCCGATCCGTCATCATGGCAGGACTCGGAGGCGTACATGGGATACGAGCCGCGCACAGTGAACGCGGCCGAGGAACGCGGCTACGGCGTGCACGCCGGCAGCTCGCACGTCGGCGGCAACTTCGTCGAGGCCGCCCGCACCGCGACCATGGACCTGACCAACGACGAGGGCGCCAAGTCGTTCGGCGTGCCCACCCGCTCCAAGCTGCGCTGGGACAAGAAGGACGCCAAGTACGTCTCGCGTGACAACGACGAGGACGGCAGCCGCGGCGCCGGCAAGGGCCCGAGGATGGTGCGCGGCGAGAGCGGTGTCAAGATCGCCGCCAGCTTCCAGAGCGGCCGCTTCGACCGCTGGAGGAAGGCCCAGCGCATGGGCCGCATGCCGCGCGTGGGCGAGGCCGAGAAGCGTGGAGGTGGAGGTGGAGGTGGTGCCGACGGCGATGCACCCAATGCCCCCGGCAGTGGCTATGGCGCGGGAGGAGGCAAGCGGTACAAGCACAAGCAGGAGAAGGCGCCCAAGGAGGCCGACAAGTACCGCGACGACTACCACGTGCGCAAGAAGCGCGTAGCCGACGCCAGGGAGAACCGCGTCGGCCGGTTCAAGGACGGCGCCGGCGACAAGAAGGAGCTCAAGAACGCCGAGGATATCCGCAAGGCGAGGAAGCTCAAGGAGAAGCGCAAGGCCAAGAACGCGAGACCGGCGAGGCGGGGATGATGAGCATGACATGTTTGTGACTGCAGGTAGGGGATTCTGTAGAGTATTTGAGAGTAGAACATACAGCTATATATGCATTTGCCTATATCGTCAGTCACGCACACTGTTGAGGAATTTCGTAAGCCGCACCGCCTATTGCAGAAGACCACCGAGCACGCTCTAAATGCGAAGCTCGACAGTTCATTATTTATTTTAATGGTACACTTTATGCATAGACGAACATTGGCCAACAGGTGCTCCGACCAGTCTAGCCCTATGGGCAACCTGGCCTACTGAATTAGCTTGATCTCCCCATTCAACGAAATCAGCTCATCATCATTTGCCGTCCTCCCAGTCCGGATTCTGGAGACAGGTTAGCTTTTCCGCACATCGGCCAGGGTGGGATTACTGTTCGGATGCCCTTACCTTGCGGAGGATGACGAGGCCCTCGAGGGTACTGCTTAAGCTGATGTACTCTTCGTCTTCGAGCTCTGCTCGTTCTCCGTGCGACAAAAGCACTGGCGTGCTTTGCGTTTGCCATCCAGTGATCGTCTTGGGCCGACCTGCCTGGCCAACAACATCGACGGCTTGACCGATACGCACGTTGACTGTCAATGGCTTCAGGTCTTCATCTAGAGTAACGAGGAATCGGGGGTGCATCGCTGTGACCAGGAAGTACAGGAGGTAGTGTGAGCTCGAGGTAATGAATTGCTTGGCGTCGATCATGGCGACAAGAACGGCAAGCAAGCCGGCGGTAGATACCCGCGAAACGATCTGGCGGTCAGTGTGGAACGGATTAAGGGTCATGGTGCCCTTGCCCATGTGCAGAAGACCTTGGGCTATGCGAACCATGAAGAGCGATTCTTGGTCGCGGTGGTAGTAGCTGGCAAGCTGTCGAAGCAGCTGGGCCAGTCTGGCGTTGTTCGTGCCGGCTCCCAGCAGACCCATGGCGAAGATTGAGTTGATGGCAACATCGTTGTCATTGTCGTGGCTGTACCGCGACAGTGTGTCGTACACCTTCATTTGGGGGTTGCTGGTGCTGATTAGACCCATAGCCAAGGGGACAGCGCGACGAATGTTGGGCTCTCCGTAGTGCATAAGATGGCCAAATTGCCGCAGAACCATCTCTTGTCCCACGTCCTCACCCATAGCCACTAGTGCAATTCCAATGACTGCGTATGCCTGCAACAGCTCATCGCCCCTCTTCTCGTCGGATTCCTCGATGTGCTCGTTGCAGATATGTAGAAGCTCTTGGATCTTCAGCACGGCACCAGTGCCCGCCCAGGCACAGATCTCCGCCAGAACAGAAGTCGGTCTAGCCATGGGATGGTCGACGGCCTTCAGGGTCTCTAGGACGACATCGACCTGTTCCTGGCGACCGAAGAAGAGAAGACCTAGGCCAAGAGCCAGGAAGCGCGTCCACTTATCTGTAAGTTGTGACTTGCGCTCTTCGTCCAAAAGGAGGGTAACGAAAGCCATGCTGATCTCAGCGTTACCAGAGCCAACAAAGATCAAACCTAAGGAAAGCGCGGCCATTGCAGAGAATTGCATGTCGTTGGCAGAGTTGGTGACGATCGGTAGCAGAAACTCCATCAGGTCCTCTTTTTGTGACCCTGCGTAAGCGAGACCGAGACCCATTATCGACGCAGTCCTCACGAGAGGGTTCTTGTGTTCGAGCTTGTCCGAGTCTCCCAGCAAGGCCAGTGCAGGATCACTGTCTATCCGTACGCCGGAGTTCATGATACCAATGGCTAGCATAGCGCCAGCTTGGATCTGAGGCTCTTGGGCGTAGGTGAACCTGTCGATTTTGTCCAACCCGTTCTCAACGTCCCACATGAGAAGCGTTCCTAGTGACGCCACCGTCGACACCATGCCTTCGTCCTTGGTCTTCCACACCCAGCTCTCCTTATCCTCCTCAACCAGCATCATCTTGTCGTTGCCGAAGCCTGCGTTGACGAAAGCGTTGACAAAAGCAGCAGCAAGGTTGTGTCGCGCCGAGTCAAGGTTCGTCATGCCGGCCACACGGCTGCTCTCCAGATGGCTCTTGTAGATATCCTCTGTCATCTTGGGCTCGAGAATGTTGAGTTCCTTGCCAAGCGTCTTGAAATACTCAGAGAGCTTGATGTTGCAGAGGGCCTCATCAATCTCTTGAGCGTCCTTCTCATCATCACCTTCCTTGTCAACGTCCAGCCAGATCTTTTGACGACCGATCAGGAACGCCAACTGCTTCTTCAGAGCCGGATCCGATGTACCATTAAAGTCATCGTGGATGAGTTGAGGGTTGTTGAGCCGTATTGCGATCACCATGGCCTGGGTATGCTGCTTGTATGCCTTGTAAATGGCATGGGCGGTCTTAAGATACTGCTCGTTTTCCGGGAATGTCAATAGGTTCACCATGCTGACGATGTATAGACAGACACGAGAGTATGTGTTTTCGTCGACGAATTTGGGGAGCTGATCGATAATCTCCAGCTCGCCCATCAGGTCGACAGCATCGGCTTCCGCATTACTCGTGAGGAACAGCGGCACGAGAACAAGTGCGAGATCAACCAGGTCCTTCACAGGCTCATCTTCAACAATCCGCTTTCCGTATACCTCGCCAATCTCCAAGGCCAGATGTCGTGTGTATTCATGACCCCACGACCCGATGTCCTGGGTAGGTGATAGCAGCCGGTACTTCAAGGTATCCTGGCGGTCTTCGTCTGAGAATGTCATGCCAATGACTGACAGAACATCAGCCAAGGACGATTTGTCATCGCCCGCGGGCCAGTCTTCGTAGAGCTTCGTCATAGGCTCGTAGTGCGGTCTCAGGAACTTCAAGGGTTTCGGGACTGCGGTCATGGAAGATGTCGAGGTTTTGATGGAGGTCTTCATGGCCTCTAGGGCCGGCTTGTAGAGAGATGCATCGGACTCCTGCGCATGTTGTTAGCACTGCACAGCCTGGACGTGGGCAAAAGGTGTCGAATGCGTACTCCTAACCGCTCGACGAGCATGTCAAGCTCGTTCTTGAGCTGCTGATCTTCATCGCTCAACTCTTCTGCAGCTGTAGACGGTTAGCGATGTAGCCGCAAGGCGATGGTGAAAGGCGATACACACAGTCTTTCTTGTCGTCACCCTTCTTGCCATTTGCTTGAGGCTGACTGTCTTTTCCTTTCTTGTTCTCGTCGACCGGACCATCAACAGCCTTGCCCTTGCCCTTGTCGGTCGACTTTGGCTGGTCACTGGTTGGTGCCATCTTGGCCTAGGATCGGAGGGAGAGGCGGGTTCGGGTGATGCGATTCGGAAGGGTAAGCTTCGTGAGGTTGTCTGTGAGATCAAGCACGTCGAGAGGTAGAGGATTGACGAGATCTGTCGGCTCGGATCAGTATCTCCCAGGACGTGGTGTGGCGGGGAGCAGTCGTGGCGTGAAGTCGATGGACGAGATTGAAGTTGGTGATGAGATGAGTGAGTGCAGATTCGTTGTTGAGCTTTCGTAGCTCCGGCAGGACCTCACCTGCAAGCTCCAACCAAACACCCAGGCAAGGCGGAAGGGTTTATTACGCGACCGCTTTGCCGCCTGGCTGGTGGTCAGTGCTCCCAGCTAGCTCAGCATCAATCCAGCCTCGCAGACCCGGCCAATCAACATTGTAGCCCAGCTCAACCAATCACAATTCAGGTAGTCTGCATCTTCTCCAGCTTCATGCGCTATAGCTTATCGCCATCTTATCGCCTATCGATAGGACCTGTACTTTGAATTTCGAACATTTTGGCGGGGGGTATCGAGGAATCGCAACGACAACCCAACTCAGCCAGCCCGAAGTCACAGTCGTTGCCCAAATATATACCAGCTATATACCCCTGAATCTGGACATATTGACTACCACCGCGTACCCCGAACTGCTCGAACGAGCCAGCAAACCACCAACATGAAGCTCGATACCAAGGCGATGCGCCACCTCACAGCAGAGGACTGGCGCGTCCTGACAGCTGTGTGCCTCCCATCCGCCCCTTTCCTGTCCTTACCCTGTCTACGCTTCCCTATTCTCAGACCCAGGTCTCGATCAAGACTGACACAGCGCCCCGCGAACAGGTAGAAATCGGCAGCAAGAACCACGAGATCGTGCCCACACCCCTAATCGAAAGCATAGCCAAGCTGCGCGGCGGCGCCTCGCGCACGCACAAGGCCATATCCGCGCTCGCCAAAGTGAACCTAATATCACGACTCAAGGAGGCCCGGTACGACGGGTACCGCCTGACGTACGGCGGGCTGGACTACCTTGCCATGCACACGCACGCGGCGCAAAAACACGTCTACAGCGTCGGCAACCAGATCGGCGTCGGCAAGGAGAGCGACATCGTGGTGGTGGCCGACGACTCCGGCACACAGAGAGTGCTCAAGATCCACCGCCTCGGCCGCATCTCGTTCCGCACCGTCAAGGCCAACCGCGACTACCTGCGCCGCCGAAACCAGGGCAGCGGCTCGTGGATGTACCTGAGCCGCCTGGCCGCCGAGAAGGAGTACGCCTTCATGCGGGCGCTGCGCGACGAGGGCTTCGCCGTGCCGCTGCCCATCGCGCAGAGCCGCCACACCATCGTCATGGAGTTCGTCGACGCCTTCCCGCTGCGCCAGGTCGCCACCGTGCCGGACCCGACCGCGCTGTACGCGGAGCTCATCGGCACGATCCTGAGGCTGGCGCAGCATGGGCTCATCCACGGTGATTTCAACGAGTTCAACATCTTGATAAAGGAGGAGGAGCAGCCGGAGAAAGACCAGGACCAGGAAACCATCAAAGAGCAGCAACCCACGTCATCAACCAAAGCCAAAGCCAAGGAGCCCGAAACAGTACCAGCAACCGCCGAGCAGACAGAGCAAGAGGCAGAAAAGGAGAGCAGTAACATCACAATCACCCCGGTCCTCATCGACTTCCCCCAGATGGTATCGATGGACCACCAGAACGCTGAGTTCTACTTCGACCGCGACGTGGCCTGCATCAAGCGCTTCTTTGAGCGGCGCTTCCACTTCGTCAGCACGCAGCCGGGGCCCTTCTACCGCGACGCCAAGAAGATGGTCGGCAAGGACGGCGCCAGGCGGTTGGACGCTGCCGTCGAGGCCTCGGGCTTCTCCAAGAAGGCCCTCAAGGATCTCGAGGCCGCCATCAGGGAGCAGCAGGCGGCTCGGGGAGAAGAAGGCGGCGGCGGTGGTGGTGGTGACAGCGAGGACGAAGATAGTATGGGAGATGATTATGATGAGGATGACGAAGATAATGCCCAGGAGGAGGAGGACGGAGAGGAGGAGAGTGCTCTCAACAGACGGCACAACAACAAAAGTGAGGTTGCTGCTGATGCCTCAATAGACATCTCGATATTATCTGTCAGTGACAAGACATAGATGGCACCAGATCAGTGATGCGGAAAGAAAGATGAATTGATACCCCTTCAATAAGTAATTGTATCGGTGAACCCATCACCGCCATGTTCAATGAATGAATGAATGAATGAATGGAATGAATGAATGCACTAGTAAGACTTACCTGTTCATTGCAAGAAGTCATGGTATATCTCATATTCACAGCATCATAACAGAAAGTTGGGGTTTATGTGCAGTTCATCTATGAATACTCTCCTACTAGAGTAACTACCGAGTTTCTATCTTCAGGGAGTACAAAGATGAATAGAACGAGTCTGATGCCGTTGACACGAAACAATCTTTGTCCACTGAAACCTTGTGATGGTAAGGTGACATACTTGAGTCATCTCTAATAACTCGAAAGAGAAAGGGTAAGTCGATGACAAGAACAACCAGGAGAGGGTAATCATGTCTGCCGACCAATGGGGGACGTCTCTGCCGGTGCCATGGCAGCGAAGATGTGCCAAGGTGCTGATAGATCATGCCGTCGCAAAACAAGACAAAAAGATGATAATGCCGTGCAGTATACACCAAGACGGTCTTGATGCTCAGTCCTTCTCCTGCTTGATGGGAGATGACTGCGTGCTTCCGTTTGCAACCAAGGGAGATTCCACATGAATTGTGACACCTTCATCCGCCGAACCATCCTCCGAAGACGCCGCATTGCCAGAGGCAATGTTGCTTAGTCTAATAGGAGCGATAGTTAGTAGGGATATGAGGCATAGTGATCTGAGGCAAAGCCCAGACAGACTCGGCAGCAGAGAAGCTTCGGGCAGGGAACGCGGCAGCACGGGCAGGGGACAGGTTATCATACGGGTTCCTGCCACCCATACCACCACCCATACCACCACGTCCATGACCACGACCGTTGCCAAAGGAAGGACCGCGAGCGCCGTAGCCACTAGACACACGAATGTTAGTCAAGAGTGAACGGGGTCAGCATGGGTGACAACTTACTCAGCTCCGCTTGCACCACGTCGAAAGGTGGGCTGGCTGTAAATGGTGGGAGCCAGGCCAACAAGGGGAGTGCCGTAGGCACCGACGTTGTACTCGTTGGTTCGGAACTGGCGGCGCTCAGAGGTGACACGCTTGAGCTCTTTCTGCGCCGGGGTATCAGCATAGCGGATCTGCATAGGCAGACCCTCATCACCGAGCTTGACACTAGTGAACTCCTTGATGATCTCGTCACACAGCTCACGCGACTCGAAGCTAGAGGCGCTGTCAGTATGTATGGCTTGTCGAGGACGTGCAAGAGGGAACCTACCGAGCGAATCCAACACCACGGCTGTTACCCATTGAGTCGCGGAGAATCTTGCTGGACAAGATCGTGTAGCCGAGGAAGATCGCACCAAGCTCCTAGGGAAATGTCAGCGGACCAATGTGTTGATGGATGGCAATCTGTACTCACAGCCTCGGTCAAGGACTTAGGGAGGTTGGAGATGTAGAGGTTGGTAGAATCTTCATCTCCTTCAGCCTTGAGTCGGGAGTTGAAAGACTCCTGGTTCATGTTAGCACGAGCAGCATGGTGATGAAAAGCGCAGCAAGAATCCCCAGGGATGCGCACTCGTGCAAAGCCAACTTCGTAGCCCAGACGGTAGAAGCCTCGAATGCACATCTCGGAGTCCCGAACATCGAAGAACTTGGCAAAGCCGAAGCTGAAATTCATGTCAGTCAATTCAGCTGAGGTGTGTCAGATGAGAGGGCACATACCCTTTGCAAGCACCCGTGGCAGTATCAATGATAGCCTTGGAGGTCTCGACCTTGCCAAAGCGATCGGCATACTTCAAGAGAAGCTCATCGTCGGTAGTCGGGTGAAGACCGCGAATGTAGACGTTGCGGTTGCCAGGGATGTGGTTGACCAGGCTCTGGTCCAGGGTCTTCATGCTCTCCTGCGGAGTGAAGACAGCCGGGACAGCGCCAGGGATCGCCGGCTCTTGTCGAAGAAGTGCCTCAAGGTCACGATCAACAGGGATCGGGATGGCGTAGAAGCCCTTAGGCTGCTGGATAGCACCACCGGCAATGAGCTGCTGGGGGGAAGGAGTGGTGTATGTCGAGCGATCGAAGACAGGAACACGTGCAGCCTGGTCACGTCCAGCCATGCTACCGAAGAAGGGTGTAGCAGGGGTAGACTCATTGGTCGAGTGCGTCGAGTACGAGGATCGACGGTTGTCCAGAGCCGGAACGTCCTTAGCGCTAGCATCAGTGCGCTCAGGCATGCTGCCAGTACGGCCAGGAGTGTAGGGGAAGACCGGGTAGGGCATGTACGCAGGGTAGTTTCCCTGGGCGAGGTAGGGGGTGGTGAAAGCCGGATTGTTAGGATCATGGCCCTGACCGTAGGCGAAAGGGTGAGCTCCAGCGGGAGCGTAACCGCCGTAGACAAGCTGACCATCCGGCATGGTCATGTAAGGACTGGCCATTCCGGGCATCGCACCATGATGACCGACAGCAGCACCGTTGATACCAAGTCCGCCGAACTGGTTGACGACTGCATTCATGCCAGCATCAACAGGGCCCTGAGTGTGGATGCCAGACATGTTGGCCATGAGCTCGTGATGGGGTGCCACCTGAGTCGCCAGGTAGTGGGCGGGAATGCTTGCGGCAGCGTGAGCGGGCATGGTGGCCTGAGAGTTGCCGTTGGCACTGCTTCGCTTCGATCCGTAGTTCGCGTCGGACGACATGCTGTTGGTGGGGAGATAAGACATAGTCTTCTGGAAGTGAAGAATTAGCAAAGTGCTTGGGGTTGCAATGACTAGCTTCTGTATGAAGCACTGGTGGAAGGAGACGAATCGACAAGCGTGCTTCAGAACAACAGCATCCAGTACGTCTGGAAATGGAAATGACATATAGATGGCAAGGCAATAGAGACGTCGGGATGTTGTTGCAGCACGGTGCAATCCCGTCTTGCTGTGCAGTGCGGGTGAGTCGTGAAGCGCCTGGGACGGTTGGGACGCAGAAAAACAGCAGCCAAATCAATTTTGTCCTTGCACGAAAGCAGCAGCAAGGTGCAGGCGGGTATGGATGCAGGATGATTCTTGTAAAGACCAAGCTCAGTTCTTCAAGGTAGGGTGTGAAGAGGCGGAATGGTGTTGGCAGGGGCAGCACAGGAGACGTGATATGTGGGTGAGGGTACATTGGTTCATGGCATGTGAAAGGACAAGTGGGAGTGAACCTCAGACCGGGATTTTCACAGCAATGCGCAGCGAATTGTGTAGAGGTTGCATGTTATTGGGGAGAGGATGTTGAAGGGGAAAGTGGTATACGTGGGATATGCGTCGAAGAACGAGGAGAGGTGGGTGTGGATGGTGGGATGTGGGAAACTTACCAGTACAAGAGTTGACTATGATCAAGTCTGATCCGAACGGAATGGACCTGCAAGAAGAATCTGTTAGAGGCTGATCAAAACGGTGTGCGGGAAGAGGTAATACAGAGTATTCGCAGCTGTCAAGAAGGGGATTCCAACCAGCGGATGTGGGAAGAAGGAACAAGTGCGAGTGTATGAGAAGCCCGCCGAAAAGTAGATGTGTGTGCTTGAGAGCTCAAAGACTTGGGCGGCAGAGTAGATTTATTTGTGGTGGGTGGTTCGGGTACGGGGAGAAGGTAGATAGATAGGTGTGTGTTATATGTGGGGTGGAGGGGGGAGTCGCCAGCTTTGTCGGCGTTGGTGCCTGAGGGCATGAATATGCAATAGTTTTGGTGAATTGTGCGTGAAGTGTGTGCCGTCGAAACGAGGAGGGTTGCGTCGAGCTGGGCAGAGTGGGAGGTATGTGGGAGTGCTGCGAGGAGATCTCAGTGCAGAACGACGATATTGGCATGGGATGAAGCAGAAGGCCGCAGGTGGACGAACCTCGCAGTGTCTGGCAAACGTCGATGCTGCTGTTACCAAGACGGGTCGGATGGAGAAAGCGAGCGGTAACGAGTAAAATAGAGTAGCTAGCAAGCAAGATGGGAATCGAAGTGATT
Organism: Anthostomella pinea; assembly: GCA_963556695.1. Lineage (NCBI taxonomy): Eukaryota > Fungi > Ascomycota > Sordariomycetes > Xylariales > Xylariaceae > Anthostomella > Anthostomella pinea. The sequence goes on along the minus strand of CAUWAG010000020.1, from coordinate 3,979,963 downwards.
GTGGTGATGCGGAGGCTGGATGAGTCGATGCTATGCTGGTGTATCAAGTGGGAGAGGACTCGGAGGGGGACGAGGAGAAGAAAGGGTTTTGATCCGGCCAGGCCAGGTCATGTCACGTTGGAGGAAGCGCTCTGCCGGCACCTGCCAGCACTGGGAGCAACGGCGGAAGGAGGTAGGAGGTAGGAGGTACTTACTACTAGTAGGAATGGATCAATGATGATGTCAACGGATGCAGGTAAAATGCGGCGTGCTGCTGCTCGAGGAAGTCGCGACGTGATGGTGTAGCGGTTTTCTGAGAACCTGGGAAGGTGCCGCAGCGAGGGCGTAAGAAGTGAGGAGTACTAGGTAGGTATGTGGAAGTGGAAGGAGTGCAGGCTGCAGAACTTGAAGGTGTGCAGGCGGCGTAAAGATGGAAGGTGGTTTTGTGAGAGAAAGATCCAATGCCAATCTTGGTCGGCGTTGACCTTTTGTAGACGGATGGGTAATTGTTGTGTGCAGGTGTGCCCTGGCAGCTAGGAGTAAGTTGCAGCTGACGAAACGGGTGTTGGCGACGCGTCTGGTTTCCCAGGTGAATTTCACAAGTGCACGCCGTGGTTGCCCCTGTGCAGATTTGTCGAGATCGGTGCAGTCGACCCGTGTCTCCTGGCAACCACATTCGACCTCTCCTTTCTTGATCCTTCACCTAGCAGGAGCTGATATCCACAACTGATACAGCAAGACGACAACATGAAGTGATCCTGCCCCTGTTCGCAACCTGCATTAGCAACCACGCTGATCACACCAACATCACGACTTGCTTCGAATTTACCTGTCACCGGTGCAAGGACCTAGTCTGGTCTGGATGCCTTCTCCTATAGTCCACAATCACCACGAGCATGGCCTATCAAACATACGCCCTCCCTCTCTGTTCCCAGCACCTCAAGGCGCTCGCACGACGGTGCCGTGGCGAACTTCGAGAGGAAGACTCACCTCCCATGTAGTAATAAGACAAGGTTCGGACAGCGATGACCTGTATTCAAGATGCCGATGAACACTTTCACATGGGGGCTCAAGTCAACACAGGCAGGGATGGATGCCTTTCTTCTGCCTTCACGAGTCAGCATTGATACTGAACTTTGTGATAGTGTTAGATAACTATCAGACATAATAAGATCAACCATGTTTACTTGCCGGTGCCCAAAGAGACTCAATGCCCCTTTTCGACAGCTATCCAAGGCAATATGAATCCCAAATCTGCCTGCCTCCACTTCACAAGCTTTACAGCTGGAGTGTAGTTGCCCAAGTGGGGTACCACCCTTCCCTGAAAAGGACCAAGGAATATATGGACGATATCTAGATGTGTGATGTACCTTGGTCAATGTCAAAGCGCAGAACCACAGTGCATGTGCGAGACCGCACAATAGAGGGTCGGCGGAATAGAATTAGTATAATATGATAGAGAAGCAAGCAAGAGAAGGAGCTAATATATGCTGTCGTCCAAAGAAGGAGAAGCTGAAGATCACTCAACAAAGATGGGCAAGCAGTGTTGTGAAGTCCATAACCTCCTAGAAGAGGCAGGGCTCAGTCCAAAGACTGGAAGGGGGCGGGACAAGGCTGCTCTTTATTTCAACCCCAGCTTTGCCTGAATACGTACTTGATGTGCGGTGGCCAGTCTGGGTACAAGTGCCGTGGTGGTAATGCTTGCGTCCTCTTCCGGCTGGTCTGTTTTTCTTCTTTCCCCAACTGGGACAGGGTATATACATGGACGGTCAGCTCGGTAGTGGACATGGAAGAAGTCCAACCCGAGGGGCACGGTCCGCTAAGCTTCAGGGTCGTCGAAGAAAGTAAGACATTCTGGTATCGCTGCCCCCCTAATGGATACAATGGTGACACTCGAGCAAGGATCTCCACTGGACTCGCCATGACTGACATTCCCCTGTTCACAGTCATCATAGGCCAACGGGGCACTCGGATTCAACAGACCCCGGGTGTTGCTCGTTGATGTGGTCGACTTGCGATTATTCGGACCTTGTTGCTGTGTAGCATCAAGCTGGGCATGATCTCGATTAGATTGTGGTGTATCGATACACCCATTCCCAGAAGCGGTCTGGGGTCGCGGTAGTGATGGTGGTGATGTGCAACAAGGTTGCGAAGTAGCATTGGGGAGACGGAGAGCTAAGACATACTCTTGTCTGCCATGCCCAACCGGCTTCTCCGGGGCAAAGTCTGGTGCGCTTGTATTCCTATCAGGTGTGGTCTCGTGTGGTGGAAATGTCTCATAGAACATAACACAGCCACCTCCAGCCATCTGCTTCAGATTCGTTCCCGCCCAGGGAATACCCCTAGAGGACGACCAGGCTGGGCTCATTGACGTGAAGAGAGACCGGGAACTCCCTCTGGCTCATGGAAATGCAATTTCGTGGTATGAGCTCTCGCTTTCGCATGGGGCGCCACCGTGCTGGACAGTGAACGACGAAGCTGCAAGGTGATCAAAAGGTCAGGCTTGCGAAGCGTCCTCCGTAGAATCATAGGTACCGGTACCCGACTCAGGTCCCGGTTCCAAATGCCCGGCCCGGCACATGGGAGGAGCACCGCCAAGGTATCGGTGAGAGGCTGGACCGGTAAGACTGGCCAGAGACATGTATGCCCCTACATGCTCCGAGGCGTGGCCAATTACTCCCTGGCGAACCTGGCGTCAGAATAAGCAACAGGAGACAGAGTTGATCGCTTGATGGGGTTGAGAAGCAACCAGCGAGGGTCCAGCAGGTGTCTCACAGTGCCGAACCGTAACGGCTCAGGCACGCGTCCGAGGACCATCCCGTGTCCTGGGATCGACTACTCGGAACCTGGGACGAAGGCGATGTCGACTCCATCCGAGACAGCGAATCTGGTCCTCCCATGTCCCGGTAGATACACCCAAAAGACCCGCTGGAGTCGGAAGGATTTGAGCGACGCGGGATGGACCGCTGAGGTCGGCACGGGTGGCCCGTGCTCTGGGTAGTCAAGGCCCCGGACCCCATGGGACCACTCCCAAGGGGGGGGCCCCAAGTACCAAATCTTGTACCAAATCTTCAGACCACAGGCGGTCCAGCAGATTTTGACAACCAACCTGCCGAGGTTGTAACTTGTGCACAGCTTATCTTGTCCAGCTACATATGAGTTAGGTAGTGAGTGGACTGGGCAAACCTGAAGACATGAGACGTCTCAACAGGCCCGGTACCAAATGCTTTGACCTTTACTAATGCCACTCGCTCGATGACTGATCTGTCTCAGTTGACCATGTTCGAGAGAGAGGAAAATAAGAGGCCAATGACCGCAGCCGAGGTGATACGTCTGTCTGGAACATTGGAAGCCGCTGCAGCTTATAACGCCTAACCTTGCGGTTGGGCACGTGACCTAAGCAAGCTCATAGAAACCATACACCTCGAAGCACTGGACACAAGGCCATCGTCCCTTCAGCAGCAGTAAAAGCTTGTTCACTCCCGTCCTGGGGAATCGGCGGCAACGCTCCTCCGGACCGGATCTGAAGGCAGCCCTCCAAGTCTTCGAAAAATCCCACCGACCTTACATCCCATCCCCAGCCCACGACACGAGGAGTCGACCCATTCCCAAATCGCATCGACCGAGACGGCGGTATATCACCCCATCCAAGTATGTATCCCCTCCGCAGCGCCCAGTCCCAAGAACATGGGTTCTGGAGACTCGTATATTCCAAGGCTGAACGCCAAGCGGGCGACGTCGAGACCAGGCGCGGCTTTGCATGCTACTCTAGGACCACTACGACCACTAGCAACTGGCCTTATATCGTTGCATTCGATTACGGGCTGCCCTGTGGTTGGTCCTCACTGGCTTGAATTCAAGACCCTCTAAACGCCGTGTTTCAGACATGGAAAAGCAGGAAGCAGTCTATAAAGGGGTTCATTATGTAGCCAGCTGTGTATATACTCAAAGTAACGCGCGGACTTCTAAGCGTAAATATCATCTCAAAGCCCGACCCGAAAACCTGCCAGAATTGCGAGTCGTCGCCCAAGACATCCCAGATTGCCGTAACTCCGAGCAAGGTTCGCACTGGACACAACACCTTTCATGCATATTGAATCAAGATGGTCGCATTGCTGATGCAAGGAAAAGCAATCATCTTCGCAGATTTGATCATGACCAAACATCCTCCTATAGAAGCAGTTAGTAATGATCAGATAGAAGGAAGACGCGAAGGTGTGTTGTGACGACGCCAGAAACTATGACGAGGAAAGAAAACTCCACCTGTTCAGACGTACCTGATATTGGTTAGCTGCTCTCATATTCTTGACGATCTCCTCTCCCTTGGACTCAGGAACGCCTCGCTGTTCTGCAATAATCTGGGCCAGCACCGTATTGACTTCACGAGCCATGTTTGCGGCGTCACCACATACGTAGATGTAGGCCTTCTTTAGCAACAACTCGTTGATCTCCTGGGCCTTCTCCTTTAGTCGATGCTGCACGTAGACCTTCTTTGCCCCCTCTCTCGAAAACGCAGTGATCATCTCGAAATTGTCACCAAGAGCGTTCTTGTATTCCTATCGATGTGTCAGCAAAGCTCCTCCTCGGTGTTGTGGGTGTACGGACCTCCCACTCCGATTCATACAAGAAATCCTCGTTGCGTTTCCTGCAACCGAAGAAAAGTAGGGTTCGACCAACATCCTCGCCAGATGCGGCTTGCTTGGCGCGTTCTTGGACAAACCCTCGCATCGGGGCCACACCAGTACCAGGTCCAACCAAGATCACAGGTTTGGATGGGTCTGACGGCAGCTTGAAGTTTGAGTGCCGCACATGTACGGGCACATGTATCCCGTCATATTTGTTTCTGGGTCCCATTATCTCGTATGTTTCCCCGAAAGGCTCAGGATTGGGGTCACCGTTCTGCTTCTGCTTGAGGGCGAGCAGGTAGTTGGTGGCAACACCCTTGAAGGGATCGACGCGACCGGGGATCAGCTGGTTCTCAACGACTGCAGTGACAGAGATCTTCTTGGGCTGTACCACGGAAGATGATGAGATGGAGTAATACCGAGGTTGTAGCTTAGTAAGGCCTTCTATGAATGCAGAGAATGGTATGTTGGTCCAACTCTTACCATTGCTGACCAAACTGAGGGTTCGAGTGATATTGTAGTGGTTCTTGCTGATCTTGTCCTGGAAATAGTCCTTGTCACTACCAAGCTTGGCCATCTCCGCCTTCACCGACTCATCGGGAGCAAATGCGGCCAATGTGCCGAGGAACTGACGTGAGACAGGGGCGCCGATTTCTAGATGATAGCGGATAATAGCATCAAACGTGGTGGGCGTTGGGAATGGGACCTTGGCTGTGGGTTCGAGGGCCTTCACGCTGATGACGGTGTCTTTCTTGTTTTCTAGACCCAGGATGTTCAGGAACAGGTCAACTTCATGCCCAGGGTTGGTCGGCCATATCGCGATATGATCACCGGTTTGGTAAGTCATGTTAGATCCACTGATATCGATTTCCATGTGAAGGCAGTTGCGGTCTTTGACGCTGAAGAGTTCCCTGGACTCGGTGATGGGCGCGATGTACGGGTTGTGGGCGTTGAAAGGACCTTTGGCAGTTCCTTCGAGATGCATTTTGTTGGGCTCACCCAGGTAGACTTCGTGGGAATCTTTAGTGAGGTTATCTCGTTCCACAATGCCAAAGATGGGTTCATAAACAGCCTCGCGCTCTTCAAGACCCATCTTTTCTGCTAGAGCAGCCCACATGGGGTCTTTCCAGGCCAGGAAATCTTCCTCCATAGTGCCGGCACCGTCGTCACCTTCTCCAGCCGCACCAATCCTGTGCCCGCCAAGCTTCTCCAAAGCCTTGTCTACATTTCGGACCATCGAGTTGTAGTGCTCGTAGGTGTTGTTGCCCAAGCCGAAAGCAACATAGTTAAGGTTGCCAAGAGGGGTGTCGTCCGATGATTCAGAGAAGGAAACGTCTTCGCCGGTGATAAACTCATAAAAGTCCACGGCGTTGTCAGTAGGCTCGCCCTCGCCGTATGTGGCCAAGACGAACATCACAACCTTGTCTTCTGGAATGACATCGAGGTTCTCGTAGTCGTAGTCTTCCAGGTCGGCCACCATGGTCTCGAGGCCATATCGGCTCTTGCCCTCCTTCGCCAACCTGGAGGCGTAATCCTCTGCAGTACCCGTCTGCGAGCCGTAGAAGATGACACAGTTCTTTCCGCTCTCGTCCATCTTCTCTATTATGTTCCTGGTCTTCCCCGCCTTGAGTCCATTTGCGTTGGCAAAGGAGGCGGCGTACGGATCTTTGGTTATGCCCCAGTACTTGCCCTTGGTCAAGTAAGCAGCCGTCCCGAGGAGGATGACGGATAGGACAATAATGTCCAAAGTGTCGAGCTGAGCCATGTTGGCGACTTGTTTAGGAGCTTGTGTCGGTTGGGATGTATCGGGTTGCGACTGGGTCCACCAAAAGTCTCGGCAATGTGTAAGACTCGGTCGAGAAACGCACTGCTATGGCAAATAGCTCAACTGCGACTGGTAGAGCCATATTAGCCAACTTGAGCACCGGCTGTAATGCATTCACTTGCAGACGACAATGCCCGCGTGAATGGTAAGGGTTATGATTGCAGGGCAAACTTACTGTCAGGACGAGAACAGTGAGAAACGTGGGCGGGCGTTGGGGAACTCCTGGAGAGGCCACAACGGGACGCCACCACAGATTGGCGCCGACGCTGACTGCGATTGCGACTGAGACTGCAACTGTGGTACAGGACTTAGGAACTTAGGAACTCAGAGGCCAGAGACTGTACACTCGAAGAAGTCTGCGCACGAGGTTGGCACACGACAGACTACACAAGTGAAAGGCCAAGTAAGCAAGTCTTCGACTCTGAGTGCAGCCGGGCGTGGTCACTGGTCGGAGTGCAGGCAGGCGGCGGCGTGAGCGGGCAGGGAGAGAAAGGATTGGGGAAGATTGCGGTCAAGTGGCTGAGTGGTGGCATCAACGACTGCAGGTGGAGTTTTCAATCGTAGGGTCCATCTACCACTGGACGCTTTGTTCGCACGCCCGGCACCATGAAAGCCCGGCACCACAACGGTCGGGTGCACACCCGGGCGCCTGGCAGCGCCTAAATCGACTACCTATGTGCACTAATAAGCGCTACAGTGCGGCTAGCCAACCCTCGGACGGTCCTTGAATGCACGCTGGCCCTGGGAGTAACTTGTGTGCTTGTGTACCGGTAAAGCCTCAGGGTGCCAGTAAGATGGTCAAGACACAAGCAGAAATCTGTCCGACACCTCTGTGGAAGGGCCCGTTTCTGATCACGAATTACTGCACTCTGAAGCAGCGGATCCTTCTGGCCTAGACTAATAACAATCTCACGAATCCTTCATGAAGATCGCAGTATTGCGCCTTGCCAGGATGTGCCAGTTGAGCATTCACCAAAACCCGAATATACACGTAAGGTTGAGCTATGACAGCTTTACTTCAAAGCTTGTGATGAAGTTAAATGGGTGCATGACCTACAGGTAAAACTAATAAATGAGAGGCAACAAACTCGGTCGTAACCCATTCAATGGAACATTGAACGCTGTTACCATTATGAGGAGTTGTTCTATGCCCGTGGGCTATTTCCAGTATCGGCAACCCGCCAACCCCAGAGGACAAGATTGCTCCGGTCCCCGGCCCTGTCACTCGGGGACTGCAGAGGGTCCAATTGTAGGTGCAGCCCGCCAGCGCTACTAGAAGATCCTCGGACCAACACTTCGGCAATTCTTGTTGGCTCACTTGGATCTTGCTTGGATCTTTCTATCCTCTTCCAGAAGTCATCTTAATAACAAATGGCTGTCCATACTTTGAAGCTGGACAAGCCTAGATCGAGGGGAAGACTCGGCACTTCATGTCCTTGATGCCTCGAATATGCGAAAACCTTCCCCTGACGTATACCAGGACAGCTTGGTCAAATGGTTTGAGGGAACTTCTTGGCTATAAATAGTCTTCTGATGACTGCTGCGGTTCGAATTTTTCATACTATTTTACTGCTTATTACTGTAAGACCGAGCTAGCATGCGGCTGCTGACTGTTGTCAGACAGTCTTAACCGGGCATGCCTTACACAACTGGCACATGTCCGTAAATCGCGGCCAACCTGACTAAGGGGGGTGATACAGTATAGGCTTTGAACTTTGAGGTTGATATCTGAATCATGAAGTGCTGGTGACAGTGGAGGCTTGAATCGAAGTCGACTTCCCCAAACTTCTTATCCCACGTTTCTCCCGCAATCTTTCCTCTTGGGACTATTTCCCGAATCATTTCACACACAGGGGTTCCATGTCGCTATTCAAAACCCTGAACGACCATACCTAGGCTCGCCCTTGCAGGAGATAGCTCGATAGCCCCTGCTTACGGCATGCAACCATGTTCACCGTTCAATACCCTAGGGCGTACACGCGACAAGCCTATCGATGGGATTTCGTAATGAAAGGAAACCTGGCAGCCTGGTCTATTTTCAAGGTAAATGCCGGCTAGGTGACTGTTGTCTGTTGACGACGAGGTTGCGGACCACTACTCTATCGAACCGCATAGATCACATAGATGCCCTGTCGCATACTGTACCTGGCAATCAGCTGTGATTACTGGTTATTTATCATATCCAAGAGCAGGTATCGGACAGCAGGGGGAGGGGGAAGGGAGCAGCCAAGCGCAGATGAAAATAAAAAATCACAATAGAGCCATCGTCATTTCTGAATGCTGGCCATCGCCTTCAAGGTTCCATTTCAAGTCTTCCTCTCCTTGAGTCTTTCTCATCAGTCCTCTCTCAGTCATCTTCTACCTAACACAGTACATGCGAGTCGTATCTGTCCACAGCAGCACACCGTTCGCAGATACTAGCCACATCCTAGAGCCCCACACATCCTCCGCGCTGTGCCGACGTATCATGGGCACAGATTTCCTACAATGGGTGAGTGGTTTCGCCTAGAGTTTCTTCTCATTATGATGCATACCTACTGCTTTGGTAGCAGTGAAGAAGGAGACCTGGGAATATGTCCTCTGTCCTCGAGGTTGGGTAGGTGCGAGGAAAGGGGTCGCGCGTGCGATTGGCTGGATTGATCGACTCAATTTGAGGGCGTGGCGTCAGCTGTCGGGAAGTCAGCGGCATCACCTGCAACTCCAACTTTTTGCACGCTTAAACGCCTGACCCGTGGCTCGCTTGCTGTTTCCCGAGGTCTTTCTATCCACCGACACCAACGGCTGTGTTTCACAACAGAGAGGAGAACAGCACTGAGGCCCTTGAACATGCTCCCTGCCGTCTTCCAGTTCTTATTACGCTCTGCTTTTGTTATCTGATACGATACCCTCTGCTTCTTCATGCCGTCGTCGCCCTTACTGACTTCTTTGTCGCATCACGTAGCCCCGTCCCAAAAGACGTTGCCAGACCTGCAGGACCCGCTGAAATTCTCTCCTCGTTCAGCCTCACGACTCAACAGCTTCGACTTCGACGATGATAGCGATGGGTGGGAGACCATAGGCCCCCTGAGACCCCTAATCGTCGACCCCTCCGCCTCCGCGACGAGCCGTGCCATTGCCCACTCGCGCGAATCCTCCCTCGAGAAGCTCCAGTCCGGCGGCCTCGCAGGCCTCGCAGGCATACCCGAATCGCCGCGATCAGCCTCCTCGTCAAGATCTGCTGGCCTTCGATCGCCCACATCGCGTCAGGGCCTTGGCGGAATACTCGACCGTCTTGCAGACCAGAAAACGGGCGCATATGGACACCACCGCCAGACATCCATCGTTCATGGCATTCAACACTCGCGGAATGGAAGCCTTAGTTCCTCTTCGAGTCCCCTCAGCCCCCAGATGATCGCGGCAGTTGGTGCCGGCATGCCACCAGAACGACCGGAAATGCCTACGATGCCCAGCATGGTTCGCCAGGACTCGGACTTGTCCACGGGCTCGCGCCCGCCGACTGCCATGTCGGGCACGACGGCCAATACAACTTCTCAACCGCTGGAGAGGACATTGTCAGTCTCGGAAAGCGGCGCCAACACCTTGACCCAGAGGAGGGTGGTGCGCACGCACAGCAGGGCCCGGCGCGATCATGCACATCAGCAGTCGCACTCGTCGAGACATCACAAGGATGAGCAGAAGACTGTCGGAGAATATGCATTGCATGTGTTGTTTACTTCTGTTTGTTTCTTCCCTCCCTGACTATCAATCCGGCTCAACAGTTGTTAATTCGTGCCAAGTTTATTGCGCATGCTGAGGAAAAGCTCAATGAGTGTATCACCGTGCCTTTCGACCCCGAGCCGCCGATCGAGCAGATATGCGGTCCCGGTGCCGACCCAGCCTTTGATCAATTTATCGTCGCCCTCGGACACATTGCAAGCCCCAAACCCAAGTCGTTGATAGACTCTATAATGCTCTGGAGGAAATACAAAAGCGAAGCAGCGAACGAGGCACGGAGTCAGCTGCAACAGTTAAGGACCAACTTCCCCAGTGCAGCTCTTGTGAGGCGGAATACCGAACCCTTACAAATGATGACGGGTAACGGGTCGTCAGAAGCCAGCACGACCAACGGGCCAACATCCCTTGCCGCCAAGCAGGAATACGTAGCTCAAGCAGAGCGCCGGTCTATTGTATCCATCTACATCCTGTGCCGGGTACTCCTGGAGGTCATTTCACAGAGCAATCTGAGTTGTATCACTCCCGAGATGGAGGATAAGCTTGAGGGCATCATATTTGGTCAACTGAAGATTGCAGACGTCGAACAGCTGTACGTGTCGCCTCTCAAGTTGGCCAACTGGAACCTATTCTCGCAGCTGCTGGGTGCCATGAGCGAGATAAACTTTGCCAGTGTCTCCGACCGCTTCATTGTTGATCTCGAGCGATCTCTGCAGGATCTGGGTGCCAGGAGTCCGACGACACCAAACAGAGACCCAGAGGGACAAGTCGAGCTAGTCTTGGGAGGTATGAAGTACCTGCGCATCAAGATCGATACAGATGAGAATTGGCACCAGGCTTGCGATTTTCTCGTGTCGCTGGGTCGGCTCTTTGCGCGGTCTCACGGCCAGAAGGTGAAGTCGGCGTTTTGTCAAATTCTTGATACCCTCATTATTCCAATCGCTGCCAAGGCCACCAACAATCACTTCACATATCCCAGGTGGGCTGAAGTACTCAGCAACATCAGCCCGCGCCTAGCCTCTATGTTTGTCAAGCCGCGACATTGGTCAGCAGCATTTCCGTTGACCTCGACGATGCTATGTGTATCTCCCCCGGAGAATTCGAGCAATCAATGGCTTCAGTTGGTGCGGACGCTCCAGCCTCGGTTGAAGGACCGGACGGTGAGACCACTTTGCCTGCAGGCCATTTCTAGACTGCTCTGGACGTATCTGTATCGAACCAACGATTCATCGATTGCAGTAACGAGAAAACTGGACGAGGTCATGCAACTCGTCTTGCCAACTACCAAGCGCACGTTTTCTGCCGCAGACACCGCTTCGAGCGGCCCTCTGATCCAGATCATCAGGATCATTGGGTATCGGTACCCTGAATTTTGTTGCAAGAATGTCATTTTCCCGTTGATCAATGCTGAGCTATTTAATTCTAATAAGGAGCTGAAAGTCGAGCAGCTTGAACCTGACAGGATGGTCATTGGGATACGCGCTTTCCTCGTCATAATGGCTGACCTCGAAAAGGGGGAGCTCGGCCGGCCCCCCTTCCCACAACAGTATTCAATACCCTCTAACTCCGACCGCGTGCCCCCTAATTCACCAGCGTCAACTTCAACCCAAAGCCCTTCCTTGGGAACTCCTTTGATGCCCCATCCTGACGAGTCTCTGTCACGGCCGGTTCAGCTCGGCGCATTGGGCGATGGCGCCCGAGACTATTACAAGAAATTTTCGGAAATCCTGGGTAAAATAACGATCATCTGTGACAACACGTTCGGAGGCCAAGCCGCTCTCGATGAAAAGTTCAGCAGCCCCGGCCCGAAGACGCCTATTGCCGAAACTTTCAATTTCTCAAGACGCGACGACCACCAAAGTCCCGCTGACCAGAAGCAAGCGTTCTACGAACTTTTGCATGTTGCAGTGCAGGCATTGCCTCGCTGTTTGTCCGCCGACATTCCCTTCAACTCGCTCATCAATCTACTCTGTACAGGAACGGCGCATGTCCAGTGGAATATTGCTCAGTCGTCGGCTCAGTCGCTCAAGTCTATTGCCAAACAGTCTCATGCACATCAAGTGACGATGGGCTTTGCACGATTCATCTTCAACTTTGACGACCGCTATTCCACCATGTCTGACGGTGGCATGCTCGGGCCCGGCCACATTGAAAACACGCTGCGGCTCTATGTAGAGCTATTACAAATATGGCGGGACGAGATCAGGCAGAAAACGAAGGACGCTGCAACTGACCCGACTGAAATCAGCGGGAATGACAAACGGGGCATGAAGCTTGATTTGTCCAGTATATGGGCTGAGGTTGAGCATGTCGAAGCCCGCGGCCTGTTCTTTCTGTGTTCACAATCGCGAAGAGTGAGGTACTACGCAATCACTGTTCTCCGACTAATTGTTGAGTTCGACACGGCATTGGGCAAGGATCGCACCCAAGAAAAGGATAACTTCCGCCTCATTGACATATTGGAGAACGACTCGGTCCAAGTCATGAGTTTCAAGGATGAACACCTGTCGGTGGCGGAACGAAGCCGACTGCAGAGGGGAATGCAGAACAGCAACAACAAGGGAGCCCTGATCGACCTCTGCACGAGTGACGTCTCGTATGATACAACTCTTTGGTTCAAAATATTTCCTAATCTGATACGGATCGCATACGATCGGTGTCCATTTACCGTCACCATTGGCCGTGATCTGATCTGCAATAGAATATTGCAGATGTACAAGGCCATCCTTCAGTTGTCGGAGCCCAGTAGGGGCCTGTACTACGGGTCTGATCCCAACAGCGCCCGGTTTACTGGGAGGACGCCAACGACACAACCAGAAGTTCTCGTCGAGCAATGGAAGCTGTATCTGACTTTCGCCTGCACGACCCTAGCCGATCCAGGAAGCGCAATGAATGGGGTGTTGCCAGGCAGTCAACATCTGCGAAAGGGATCCAAGTCTACCGATAAGATCGTCTCGGCAAGGATCCTCTTCAAGTACCTCATCCCGTTGCTGTCGGTATCTTCGGCATCCGTTCGCGAGGCCGTCGTGTTGTCTATGGGCTCGGTCAACATCAACATCTACCGGACATTGCTGGAGGAACTGCAAGGGCAGGTATCCCGGTGCAATGACGAGGCTCGACACAGGCTACACCAACGTTCTAACAGCGGGCCGCGTCGCAATCGGAAGATGGATCTCTTATGGACCGAGCTCACTCATGTATACAAACTGACCTCCCATTTCCTTAAAGACCCCGAGGCTTGCCAAGACGATTGGATCCTTAACAATCTCTGCGTCTATACCAAAGACTTGAAGCTCTTCTTGATGGACGGTGAAGTGCAAATGGACTGGGAGTTCCAGAAACTGCGAAGACATTACTGTGGCCTAATGGAAGAGCTCTTTGAGGGTATAAATCGCACCAAAGATCCATCGCGCTGGATGACATTCGAGTCGCGGAAGTCCTCATTTGCCCTGATGGAAGACTGGTGTGGGTTCTCACCCAATCAGCAGCAGATTCGCCAGAGAGAAGACACCATGAGGCAATCTCTAATTGATCAACAGTCTCTTGGCGAGCGAGGGACGGCCACAGCCGCCATGGAAATAGAAAAGAGAAACCTGGGGACTGCCGCACTCAGCGCCATGGCAGCCCTTTGCGCCGGACCAGTCAGTGTGACCACGGAGAGCGGAGTTGTCTTGCAGTTCGACGTACGGCGCATGCTCGCCTGGATAGAAACAATATTTAACTCTGGGAGTGACCGTATCAACGTTATCGGCCGGCGAGCGTTGAAGAACTTGATCATCTACAATCAGGGGTATCCATATCTGTTGGAGCATTGCATAGCGCGGTGCTATCTAGCGGAGGCGCCCAAGGTTCTAGAAAGCTATTTCGCGGTGATCACAGAAGTTCTCCTCGAACGCATTGATTATCCTTCGCAGTTTTGGAAATTGCTGGCGTTGTGCTTGTTCACCCTCGGAAACGATCAAAGCGACATCCGATCCAAGTCAGCACGCGTTCTCAGGGCGTTGGAAGAGAGGCAGCAGACCGCCCGCAACTCCAAGATTCAAGATTTTGACATCAGCATCTCGGACAAGACCAAGGCTGTCTACAAGCTGGCTCAGTTCGAGATCTCCAAGCGGCTCGCCAAGCAACACCCCGAGGTTGCCTTTCATATCTTCTCTGAATTCACCCTTTACTTCAAGAGCCTAGAACCATTTTCGCAAAGGAATGCCGTGGCCGTCATCTTGCCGTGGATCCAGACTATTGAGTTGAAAGTTGATCCGAACGGTGGTCCTATAGCACAGTCCTATGTGCTTCTCGCCAATCTGCTCGAAATCACCATCAAGTCGAGCGCCGCGTTGCACAATGAGGTTCAAGCCCTATGGCAAGCTCTCGCAACTGGGCCCCATCCTGGGAATGTCCGACTTGTACTGGACTTTATCATATCGTTGTGTTTGGAGCGGAGAGAGCAAAACTTCGTCGAGTATGCCAAGCAAATCGTGGTGTTCTTGTCGAGCACCCCTAGCACACCGGGTATCAAGGTTGTCGAGTTTCTCTTGATGCAAATCAGCCCGAAAGCTATGGTTCCGAATGAGAAGAGGGAGATCGTACCACCACCTCCGGATATCAACCAGCTTCCCTACTGTGCCGATTTATCAGAAGCACTGCCTGTCGGTACCAAGCAGGCAGGCTTTTCTCTCGGACAATTGTCCCTGATATTGTTGGTCGACTTGATGGTCGCACCCGTGCAACTGTCAGGGGAGAACTTGCCAGTCCTGTTGCAAGTTGTGACGGTGTTGTGGGACCACTATACGCCTCTGGTGCAAGAGCAGGCTCGCGAGATGCTTGTCCATCTAATCCACGAACTCGTCATCTCGAAAATGGACGATGCGACACCGGTAGAGACCAAGAGCTCCATCGAGGATGTGATTGAGGCAATCCGTTGCCATGACCGCTCTGTCGTCTGGAGCTACGAAGACAGCAACGGCAAAGTCGATGACCGTGACAGCAAGGTCCCGCACAGCATGGAGTACCTTACTGCAGAGGTGGTGAAGACTTTCGAGGTCACCTTTCCGGGGATCAAGGAGCAGTGGAGCCGCCTCTCACTAACTTGGGCGACCTCATGTCCAGTTCGGCATTTGGCGTGCCGCTCTTTTCAGATCTTCCGTTGCATCCTAACTTCAGTAGACCAACTGATGCTGGGCGACATGCTTGCACGCTTGTCAAATACAATCGCGGATGAGGACACCGAGATTCAGACGTTCTCCATGGAGATTTTGACGACACTGAAAACCCTGGTTGCGAAGCTGGAGCCGGAGAAGCTTCTGTCCTATCCACAACTGTTTTGGACAACGTGTGCATGCTTGGAATCGATCAACGAACTCGAATTCCTTGAGGCAATCGAGATGCTTGATATATTCCTTGACAAGCTTGACTTCCACTCGCCGAACATTCGACAGGCCCTTTTGGATGGTCAGCCTCCCCGATGGGATGGTGTCTTTGAAGGCATCCAGCCTTTACTATACAAGGGTCTGAGATCGTCAATCTGCCTTCAGCCGACGCTTAATTCGATAGAGAAACTTGTCCAATTACCGAGCGATGCCCTCATTGGCAGCGATGACAGGCTCTTCTTTGCAATTCTCGCGAATTTCCCGCAGTTGTTGCAGGCAATGGAGCAGGGCTTCACCGACGATGGAACTTTGCAAACAGCTGGAATTCTGCTTGAGGTGGCAGAGGCCCAGGGGCTCTCGGCGATCTGCGAATCCTTGAGTGATTTTATAGACTCGCGATATCAGTCGAGCAGGGCGCTGATGGTTGAGCTCTTCGCAGCTCTGCGCGAATTCTATCTCCCACAGCTGGACTTCAAGATGATCACCATGCTGATGGGATTCCTTACGAACAGCTTGTCGTCGGTCAAGATAATGACGATGCGGTTACTCTGTGTCATCATCCCCGAGACTGAGATGCGGAAACCCGAGATTGCCGGCCATGGCTCTGATCTGCTATCTCCACTCCTCCGACTGCTCCAAACCGAGTTCTGTATGGAAGCACTGGTTGTGCTTGACAATGTTGTTGCAGTGTCAGGATCGTCGATGGACAAGCACCATCTCCGAATGAGCATGACCCGCTCCTCGTCGAAAGCGATCCGGAAAGAATATGAGCGGACCCAGAGCCTGTTCGGTATCCCCGAGGAGTCTGGATGGGCGATCCCAGTTCCGGCGAAGAAGACTGACGCCACCCGCGCCAACATCCATGCAGCATTCTACATGTGCCAGGCAGATGCGGAGGATGGCATACCCACAGACCCAACCCCAACCCCTGAAGTTGAGTTCCATGCCGATCATGACTACCGCTACGGCTATTTTGAGATGCCCGAGCGAACAGAAACCATGATGTCGGATGAAGCCCGCGGCGAGGGCCACATGGGCGATTTGGTCATGAAGCTCGACAGCCTGGACGACTTCTTTGACGACATGTCGCAGACCTCGCCGAGCGAGGCCCGGTCATCGAGGACCGTGACAGAGTTCACTGCCGAAGGCTATGAGTCCGGCGCACGGCTCTACGATGACGTGCTACCCATTTTACACCAGGCGTCGACCAATACCTCGTTCCACAACGGCTTCGTAGACCGCCTCCCGGTGCCGAGGGAAACCAACACAAACACGATGAACCCAGCCGCATTCAACCCAGAAATCGCGACGCGGCCAGCCCTGCACTCGCGCTCCATCACGTTGCCCTCGGCCCCGGGGTCGTATCAGACGAACCTCGCCGAGTTCACGTCAGACGACGAGCTGACCGAGGACGTCTTCTCGGACGGCGACGACGATGGCGTGCACGTTGGGCGGCGGGGTCCCGGGAGCGTCGACAGGGGTGGTGGACACATGGCGACGGCGTCGGGCACCGCCGGCGAGAGCTCGTTCTTCCTCGAGAACATGATCAGGCCGATCGCGCAGTCGACACGCACGCACATGCGTCGGCTGACGGGCGGTCGGTCGCGCGACGCTGAGAGGCAGCGCGAGCTGTTCCGCGCCGGCGTGCCCTCGCCGCAGGTGCCTAAGGTGCCGTCATCATTCCTGACGCAGACACAAACGCAGATGCAGACAAAACCCACCACGTCGCCAGGGGATATGCTGTGAGGAGGTCGGGCGGGGGTTGAGGTGTCTGATGACTGACTCCCATGAATAGGATTAGACATGCGCGATGTACGAGATATGTGCGAGAGATACCTACGATCTATACTGATATGACGATGATGCCGGCTGGCTGAGACGCTAGCGATATACGAGGGGTTGCGGCATTCAAATGTGTGCGTTGAACATCTTGACCGTTGTTAGCGTTGAGGAGAAGCGAGAAGCGAGAAGCGCGTGGATACCTGATAGACTGACTTCTCATCTTGATTGTATGTGTACCTATGTATGTATGTATGTATGTATGTATGTGTATAGGAGGAGAATAACCCACCGTCCTTTCGTTCGGTGGGACATCGTGTAGTATCTACCATATGTAGAATATAGTGGTTCGTGGTGTGAGATATTGATGATGAGGCAACTACACAAGTATGTATTCATGATGTTTGATTCAGTGAACTGCTTGTTATACTTTTGCGGTCTTATGTTCATGCTACGAATACCTGGGTGTCTGGGTCTTAGACCGACGTTGGGTTGGGCGTGATAGTCTTTGGTGGATATGGTAGGATAGGGGCTACCAGAAGTAAAAGACAATTTACCTCAGCTCCTACATCAATACGGATCACAAAACATGTGACGAGGGAGACGTCCTCAAACCCCCCGAGGCCAAGGGGAAGGGAGTCTACGTCCGGGGACGGACTGGATAGAGGGAGAACGGCGTACCTGCAGTGTCACCGGGATCTCGGGAAGGAGCATTAGCATCTTCGGGTTCATGAGTAAGAAAGTTCGTTGAATTGTGAGACCAACCCTAGTACGTTCCCTCAAGCAGTCCCATCGGGACTCTTGGCCCCGCCCCCCGCCGTCCACATAACGCCGTAGATCGCCGCCTAGGTAGGAAGAAGCCTTTCTTCAGGTCATTAATCACACCGCGGTCGTAAGTCGGATCACACCACCGTCATAAGTCGGCTGGTTGGGCATCCTTGAAGTCGAAGATAAACAGGCGGATGGATGACTAATAACGGTAGCGCGTGGAGTAGTCCTTCGGGCTGACGACGAGACCGCGTCCCTTCTTGGCGCCGCGGTAGATGGTCTCGATGATGTCGATGAGCTCCTGCTTGTCCTCCAGCACGAAGTTGAGCTTGTTGTTGTTTCCGGTGCCCAAGTCGATCATCATGTGCTTGTTCCGGAAGAAGAACATGAGCGTCATGGGGTCGTAGACTGTGTCGCTACTGGTCAGTACTCATGTGTTATGGAAGGTTCAGAGGGGTGGGTTGGGGGATCGGGGGATGGGAGAAAGGGGGGATTCTGATCGGAATTCGTGTGTGGTGGTACTTACGCTCGTACATCTGGTTGAAGTCGGGAACCACGTCGATGTCGCATACGTAGATCACGGCGAAGTTCTAGTAATGAAGCCTCAGTCAGTATGTGTAGCTCAGATGCATGTGGTGCTCGCCACCGCTCATAGCGGAAAATGAGAGGAACAGGGGTATGGAAGTACTGACCTTCACCTTGTCGGCGATGCGGTAGAGGACCTCGTCCTGCCGCATGCAGTCGGCATCATGATCGCGGCCGAATCTGATGACGACGAGTCTTTCCTCTTCCTATGATGTCTGGTTAGTAAATGTGTACTGCGTGGAGTTGGAGATGGGTTTGGGGAGCGCGTATGAATACTCACCGACAGGATCGCTTGATCGACGTGCCAGCCGGTGTTGAGATGGGGTAGGACGACGGAACCTGCAGCCCATGTTAGTATCTGAATATTGAGAGCCCAGGGGTAGATGGTGGTTTATTACTGACCCATAATGATGAAGTTGAGTCTTGTTTTCGGTCACGTGGAGCGCGAGGCCTTATAGGGTTACTCTGGCCAAGGGAAAAATGTCGGGCAGTAACACCAGTTTAATGAACGACTTTGATGTTGCTATATTCGCGGACTGGTAGACAGTTGGGAAGACAATTAAGAGAGCAAAGTAAAGGTGGATGACTGTTCTGCCGATGATGAGAGGGACGAGGCAACATTCACATGTGGATTCAGGGCAGCTAGATGGTGGGGCTGTGGATCCCAGCCACTGGATGCAGCCAACAGTACCTTATCGGATCTCCTGTCATCCAGGGCGTTCTACGATAAGGTTACCTGGGATGGCTGCCCCAGGTGACAGGTACCCAACCACTGCAATTTAGGTATTTAGATACTTCTTGGATGGGATCCTTCCCGTCCGAACGTAACCAAGCACCAACCAGAATACAGATCATCCCAACCAAGACTTGTGATAGATTTCTGTTCTAGTTCCGCTACCACAAAGGCACAGGGCTATGAGTGAGTGGAGCCGTGCTTCCATTAGAGTTAGCTCTGCCAGGGTGGAGAACCAGAACTGCCTACTTCCAATCTTGCGCTAAGTCTCGTACGGATGGCGGGGAGAGCGGTCAAAAACGGCACAGGAACTTTTTCTAACGGTCCTGAGCTACGTACCAAGGTAGGACAAGATTCGAGTCGTTGAATCTGTAATAGTCCTCGTGAGGGAAGATTGTTTGAGCCCTCGAACCGACCTGATAATCTGGAGAGGAGAGTGAATCAATTGTCAAACTTTCGAGCGCTTGTCCTGGCAGTTAGTTCCTTGTTGAAACACCCCACGCCGAAACCCCAGAACATGCGCAGAGCTTCGGTATTTGACAAGACTACGCCATGGCGAAGCGCAAGTCTCACGGAGGTGAAGGCAGTCATGCTGGAAAGAAACAGAAGACCAACCATGTCCACGAGCCACCATCCTCAGAAGAGGTCTATACTGGAAGGCAACTTCATCAATTGCTGACCTTTGAACAAGATCTTCGCAAAGCTCGACACGGTAGGTCGCATGCGCTTACAAGGACGCTTCCTCTGCGCAAGTGCTAACTTGCATCAGGCCTTCAATCTTTCAAGGACCTCCTTGATGCGATTCTCAATGGCGACGACAAAGATTCCGACAAGCTGCCAATTGTGCTCGAGTTCCTCGAAACCACGAAGCCCACCGAGGTCGAGGACGAAGTGCCCGTATACCTGCCCGATATCATGGAGACATGGAGCATGGCTTCGCAGATGAGCAACGAAAATGTCATGTCCGCGGTCGCAGTAGTGCTCGCCTTGCTTCTCAAGCTCATATCTGGGAATGTAGACTTGGCCTCCTACGGTCTGGGCATATGTCGCACCCTGCTTCAGAAGCGCCAGCAAGAGCTCTTGGCCAAGAATCTTTCAGCGGAGAAAGGCAAGGACTTCATCATATCACCGACCCTAAGACTCTTGAAGGAAGCAGTATGCCTAGACGGTGGAGCTCTCGCCGCCCCAATATTCAGAGCGAGAAACAACACCTTCAAGTCGCTTGCCAGGAATATGGGTCTTCGATATCTTGGTGAAGGGATAGAAGACCCTAAACGGCCTTCTGTGAGGACGAACGCGATCCGCTTACTTCTGGGTAGTCTGAAGCTTCTGCACAACGAGGCCAAGAGGGACCTGCTGTCTCAGAAGGACATCGTTGCGGCCTTGATGCGGCATCTGCGTGAAGATCCTCCGCCCCTCATATATGAGATATTGGATGCCCTCAAAACATCAGTCGTTCGGGACAAGAAATTGCCCAAGGACGTCAAAATCCGAATTCTCAACTCTCATTCACTGACCCGGATAGCATCACTGTATGGCTATTCGCGTGACCCTGCAGATTCCGAAGAAGTTTCTGAGAACGGCCGACCTTCCGTCGAGGATGCGGCTCACGAAATCTTACTTGCAGCAAGCACGGATCCTAGTGCCGGTATATGTCGGTCACAACATGGTTACTACCCCGAGGGCGTAGACCCTGATGCGCTGATCGCCGGCACAGACAACACTCATTCGCTAGAGCTGGGTATCGACAGTATCCCCTGGATGAGCAAGTTTGAAGACGAGATCCCTGTACGGAACATGTTGCTTGCCGAGTTCATCCGGTCGTTGCGCCCCTGGTCAAGCACAAAACAAAGCGAGCTTCTCATCACCATATTCGAAACCTCCCCAGAGCTGATAGCTCATTACTTCTTACACAAAAAGACCTTCACATTCGACCCGAAGCTGTCGGCAACGTGGATGGGATATGCCGCACTTCTCTATAACGTCGTTCAACTGCCGATACCCGCTCATTTTGGGCAAGGCAACGGCTACGCAAGGCTTCCACCCCCTACATCCGTGGTTCTCGGCAATATAATACCGCCTCCGATGACACTGAAGGCCTTGACACGATGCTTGTCGAACAAGTCCAAGCTGGTGTCTTTCTATGCCATACGTATGCTAGTGTTGGCATTGCAGAAGCTAGCAAGAGTGCTAGAGATGCATAGGGAGGCCTCCTTTTCATCCGAGTCTATCTGGGCCGAAGCTGCTCGTCGGCTTCTCGACGAGTTCTATCTAAGGATCCCAGACCCCAAAGAAGTAATAACGTGTTACCGGACGATGACCGACGACGATCTGCTACAACGAGAAGCCGCCAGCCGATTGATGTTGCTTTACTACGAGGTTATTCCCCAGCTTGCCCTGAGAGCCAAGTTCGACGTATCACCTGTCGTACTTGCCACTATCAAGAAGGTAGAAACTTCCGAGAATGCTGGTGAGGATGTGGTTATGTCGTTATTGGAACTGGAGCATCTATGTGCCATCGCTAAATATTCGCCGAGTATGCGATGGTTTGCTCGAACTCCCGAGATGCCCACCTCTCCATTTACGACGCTTTTGAGATTATACATCGAGAAGACGACAGCACTCTCGGGTGACAGGCTCAGCAATGTTCTGTCGTACGTTGCTGATGAGTACCAACTTGTGGAGAGTCGGCCGAATTCCCCCGGCTTGGACCCTCTCATCGAAGCCTTGAGAAGGGTGAGCGGTATCAACGCCGAAGTTTGGACGTTCCTGGATAACTGCGTGGAACGCTGCGGCAGGACGCCCACCAAGTACCTCGAGATGATCGAAGAGCAAATGGAGAAGGCCGGAGTTGATACAGATGTGAATACTACCACATGTCCGTTGATGATGACACTGGTCGAGCAAATACCCTTTTTTGTGTCGGCTTCACCTGGCAAAAGAGCTCTCGAACAACTTGTGCAGCTTCTTTCCGAATACCTAGGTTGCTCGCTTGCTTCGGGTATCAACCGAGCGTTTCTGCATGTCACCAGAGAGATGCTTATTGCTGGTATCGGAGACAAGAAGCTCGGTGGCAAGGTACTCATTCCTGACAGATCGACGTCGTCAGAGGAGCTCCCAAGCACTCATGATATCGACGCCACCCCAGTTGATGGTCTCGTTGACGGGGTCGCGGGTGGAGCAGCTCCTCGTATAAGTACAGAGGAGCTAGAGGACCGGCTTTCAGTACCCATCATCACCAGTAAGGAAAACTCATTGCTGAAATGGTCATCCAAGACGCCAGAAGAGCTTGTTGAAGAGGGATATGCGACATCATTGATACTCCTCCTCTCCTCCGAACACCCGAGCATACGGAGGGAAGCACTCACAAACGTCATGAAAATGGCGACAAAGATCAAGGAATCGGCATACGAGGAGAACGAACAGATATGGCTCCTGCTCATGGAACTGGCTGAGTCTTCACAAGCCCTTATCGGCCAAGCTCCGCTGCCTAGTGTAATTGTGGCGTTCGCATGCCGTGCCCTTGATGTTTTGAAGAACCCACTACACTGTCTCTATGAGAAGGTCAATGTGTTTCTCACCAGTGGCCCGGTATGGTCATTGGACAGGATACCTCTCATGCAAAACATACTCCAAGAAGGCCCGACTGACGATGGCACCTACTACTCCGAGGTCAGCTGGCTCTTGGGATTCCTGCTCGACAGCCTGCGAACCCCCAAAGACATCGATTTTTTTCACACACGAAAGGTCTTTGAAAGGATATTCGCCCTGAGCTCGAACCCCTATATGGGACCCAATCTCCGAACGCAGGTTTTGCGGATTCTTTACAGGGCCACGAGCATTGAGGGTGGTAGCGACACTGTGATCACCCGGTTCGGCGCGGTGAGCTGGCTGGTGGCTCAGAAAGCTGCCAGCACGGACGCTGCTCAACGTGCGCTCTACCAGGCGTTGATCAGGAGGCTATGGGAGACTTGTGACCAGAAGCGCATTTCGGCCTGGAGCAAAGGAGGGATCGAGAAGTTGATTGTAGAATAGGAACAATATACCACCCACTGCCTTTAGGGACTTTGATCGGTCTCAATCAGAAATGGGTTTCATTAAGCTCGCTGTCTGGGACACGCATGTCTCTTGATACATGCACGCGATCTTTAGAAGGATAGTTGCTACTTGGGTAGCCAAGGACTTCACGTCTTTTCATTCCTTGTGAGTCCTTGCAGCACTGCAGCAAGGTGCCAGCCACATGAGTACATAGTAGATCTGTGGTCTTTTTGAGCCCCTACTGCTCTTGTAAAGGACAGGTAAACTCGTTACCCCTATCACAGGTCGAGATCACAAGGGAACCCACCTTGAGCCCTAGCAAGCAGACTCTATGTATATATTTCAGAATAGACGAGGAGCCTCAATCAGCAACACTGTTGATTCGAAAAGGTCTACCCATGGAATGAAACACCAACAAGGCATACATGCAGGCGAGATTGGGGTACCTAGGAAGTCAGGTACGTCGTCGACTCTGTACTTTCCACAACGCATCATCTAATCTGGCATCTGTAGAATGAACTGTACGCCCATCATCAATTAAATAATATAAGGTAGAAAATGCTATCTTTGCCTCAGAATGCGCAGTGCCAGAAAGATGGCCTCTTATGGTCAGTGTGGACAGGGGAGTTGATACCTTAGGGGGTGGACCGTGAGACATCCATGATGGACTGTGCTGCTTACATGGAGCTAGGGCAGGTACGTACCAGGGTAACGGTGGCACGCACGGTTCAGCACCCGACCTAGCCAGGCCCAGACACGCAATTCCTCTTGATCTCTGCATCCAACGGTCCCATTGAACGCCGCTGGACAGCCACGCATCTCCTATCCACTATACCTCCATCTGAGTGCTCGCTGTCTGCCGTCTGCAACCTCCTCCTCACCTGGGCGACACCAAGCAGATCCCTCGACCGTCCTCCCTAGGTCTGCCTGAAACTGCACACCATCGCCTCGACAATTCTCCCCTTGTCCTCCACAATTCACCCCGCACAACGCGAGCACTACAAAAACCTGCCTCTTCGCCCCTGCATCACATCAGCCTCGTATTTCGCGATTCTGAATACCTCCTTCCTCGACATCAAGTACGCTCCAGACTACGCCTAGAACATCATCGCCGTCTACATACCCATGCCGCCTGAACAGGCTTCATCCGATTCTTAGACATCACCGACAGACATCTGATGCTATGGCATTACGATATACAGCTGACGCGCTGATTCATTTGCGCGAGTCGCCGCTGTGTGCCAAGCCTAATGCGCTTCCACCTGCGGAAGAATGGATGGGGTATGTCAAGTTGAATCAATGGACTAGAGTGAACCAATGCTGATTCGTGTACAATGCGCAGACCGCCGCCTGAAAATTTCCGCAACAGCTCAGGAAACAAGACCGGCGCCGACAGGAACCGAAACAATGATACCAGTCTGCTTGAACAGACAAACCGCCGCCCAGGAGTCGACAGACATCTGTCTCGAAACAATGCGAGTATGTATTTGCGCGCCAATCAAACTTGACCCCAATCCCCTGACTTGGCTCTAGACCCGGAGGATATAATCCTTGGGCCTCCGCGCACGACATTCAACTCGGCCACCCTTTCGAGAACCAACAAGACTTTCGAGAATGATAAAGCTTTGAAGGACATGGATCCCCGGGAGCGCTTTACTTTCCGTAATCGCAATGGGGAGGCCGAGAGCGGAGAGCGCTTTCGTGAGAAGGATCGCGATGGCAGGAACAACTTCCGCCGTCGGGGCGATGGCGACCAAGATAGCGAGGGTTGGAGCACTGTGAAGCCTCGCAAGAGCTTTGGTCATGAGGGTGCAGAGCGCTTCTCCGGGCGCATGGGTGATCGACCGGACCGCTTCGGAGCAGAACGTGCACCGCGCACCCCAGACGATCGCGAGAACAATGCTGAGCGACCACGCCGCACCTTTGGCGAATTCGCCAAAGAACCCAAGGAGGGAGAAGACAGCGAGAAACCTCGCCGAAATGGTCTGGCTAGGAACCGATCTGACCAGCCGTGGACGAGGGACAGCAACGAAGCCCCACCGCAGCGCGAGCGATTTGACAGGTTTAAGAGCTGGAGGGAGAGAGGTGCAGATGATAACGCTGAGCCGCAACACGAGAACCCGAGGGAGAGAACATATGAACGCAGATGGGACCGAGACCGAGATCATCGTCAAGAGCGTGATCCGGAATGGCTCGACGAACCAGCCGAGGAACATCCTCAGGGGCGTACCGAAGAGGACTTCTTGAAGTTCATGGCAAACATGAAGGGCAAGAGCTCTGCAAAAGCTCAGCCGGCCCCGACTTCGATGTTTGACGGGGCAAATTCGCATGAGAAGCTGGAAATCGAGAAGCCCAAGATGCAATCGGTCAGGTCGACGACTGCAGTTGAGCTGGGACAAGACAAGTTCTTTGCTGCATTTGCTTCGGGTATGGACGGACCTGGGACACCTGGCGATGTCGTGAAGGAGAATGCCGCCCCGGCGCTGAAGCCGAAATCTGGTTCACGGTTCCAGACGTTCTTCACGTCCCAAGAGGAAACCCGTCGACATATTGAATCCCCAGCACCAGCTCCTGCGGCCCCACCAGCAAGCCAAGTGAACCCCTTATTGGCAATGCTCGGAGCACCGCAGCCGCGAGCCGGGTCGCAGGCAGATTCGTCCGAGAAGGTAGCTTTCCAGGCCTTGCTCCAGAAGCTACAGAAGCAGACATCCACTGCCTCAACACCTCCTTCCGCGGGTGGTTTTGCGGAACCCCCGCCGATGCACGAGTACGTACCAAGTAACGCAATTGCTTCACCTGGTCCATTCCATCCATACGGACAGGAGCGCCGTGACGAACTCCTTGCTCGTGGGCCACCGTCACAGCCCCAAGAGCTTCACACCCCTCGGCCGCAGCAGAATACACAATTTGCTGCAATGCGGCCAGGGCCAGAGCAGCAGATGTTGCATGACCTGATTGGCCAACGTCACCCAAGCCAGAACTCGGGCGCCGGGCGTGTCGACCAACCATCGAGCCGTAATAGTAACCATAACGCTGAGTTCCTCATGAAGCTGATGCAGCAGGGTTCGCGATCAGGACCAGAGCTTCAACGACATGACCAGCCGGTCATGAGGATGCCTCAGCCCTCGCGACCTGCGCAGATACCCCCAACACCGGACCGAGAGCCTGACTATCAGCGGGAGCGCGGCGCATCGCAGCACCAAGGTGGCCGTCCCTCCGGTCTACCGAGCTTTTTCGACGAAGTTCCCATGCACCATCGTGAGCAAGAGACTCGTCCACAACAGCCCACCCAAATCCTACAGCGCCAACAAGGACCTCCGGGCTTGGACCAGATGCATCCCAACAACTGGATGCAGGCTGGTGCGCAGCAGATGCCTCCGCCTGGCCGCCCCATGATTCCCCCTCCTGGTCTTCCTGGCAACCAGCGCAATGGTCCCATGCCCGGCGCCTTCCCGCCGAATTATCCCATTCCCGGGTTCCCTCCTCCGGATGCCATGGCAGGTCCTCCTCGCAACATGGCACCGCCTCCTGGTTTCTTTACCGGCGGCCCACCGGGCTTCATGCCGCCTCCTGGAATGGGAACTCCCGGTATGGGCACTCCCGGAATGGTTGGCTTCCAGGGCCCAGAGCCCCTTGGTTTCTTTGATGGTCGCGGAATGCCTCCTCCTGGGGGTCCTTACCGTCGGAACTAACAATGGTCATACTCTTCACTGCGGGGGTTGGATGTTCGCACAAGTCTGATGCGAGCATGAAGTTGATCATGTTGTGACGACTCGCTCAAGCTTCTTCGTGAGCGGTGCTCATGGTTACTCAAGGATGGCAAACTGGCAAGCCGGCACCCGTCTGCGGAAAAGTAAGCGGAGGAGCAACGACGAACAAGCTTGTCTCGTTGGTCTAGCCGAACGGCACTGTGGCTAGTGTACTGTATCAATGTAATACCCACCTTGCCACCATCTGACGAGCTCGATTGGTTTGGGGTTTCTTTCCCGGGTCGGCAGGCTGTGCTACTCTACGTGCTACACTACATGCTACAAGAGCCAGTGTCTGATAATGGCCGGCCATGACCACAATCACGAAAATGGACCGAGGTGGCTTAGTCTAGCTAGATACGTAGCCAGGTAACTGGTCTAGATGAATGCGAGCTTCTGGCGGACGAGACACGAAAATCCACATGAAATATGTGCCTCGGTTGAACCTCCTGACTACATCGTAATGCCGCGTACCCTAGTTATGCTGAGATCGACCGGATCAACCAAGGCTGCAGCCCATGAAGATGTTTCGAAAGCACGAGCGCTGACTTATATACCCAGTGGACGTACTTTTATAAAACGAAGAAATCCATAGATGAACGAGCCTGTATGCTTGACTTGGGGATGGCGAAGACGACGATGGTAGTGAGGTATACACTGGAATGCTTACGTGGTAGCTAGCTGCTTGGGAAGCCGAGGTATAAACCTGATGGATGGGATGGGATGGGATGGGATGGGATGGGATGGGATGGTATAACAGCAGTCCGTCCACACCTCCAATACGTGGATGGCCATATCGCCTGTCCGTCCACTACCCACTGCATGCAGGCGGTCCCTCACCTGGACATTTATCTTGTAACGTGCATACATGGATTGATTGTTGGTGCTTGATTGACTGACTACCTCAGGTAGATAGGTAGGTACAGACACGCGCGAAGACGGGGGCCCTGTCTGCCAGACCTCCCTCCTGTCCCCAGTAGCCAATATCCAACAACAGAAATCGGCTGTCGCGTTGGCACAGACAGGCACACGGGACTCAGTTGGCTTATAGTTGCTGCCCGTGTCATTTGATTCCGACTCGAGCTCTTCCATCTCTCCCTCTGCATATCCACCCCCACCAAAATTTGCAACCGACTCCGCAACGCCGTACATGCTTGCTCGTGGCTCATCCATGCGCTTGTATTGGAACGCAACGCCTCTGCCTCCTTGTTTTATCGTCAAGCATAAGGTATTGTACCAAGCCAAGCAGATACGCACATAGCCAAATGGCTGCTTTATGACCTCGCCGACATCCAAGGGCTGGCTTCGTGACACCCTCGGCCACTGTGAGTCACCTTGTACGCTAGGTCAAATAGGGGTATATGCGTTCATGACTCGTCAGTCACCTATCCCTTACTACCCTTGTCCTTCTTCATTCCGAGGAAGTTCCGCTTCTTCTTCTCTTTCTCCAGCTTCTGAGGCGTCCCGCTGTTCGACGGGGGTCCCGAGTCCGCCCCGTTTGGCGGTCTCGGACCAAGACTCATGTTGCCCATCTGCTGCGTGGGCGGTGCGGACGACGCGCCTCCGACCCTCGGGCCGACTGGCAGCCCTCCTGGTGGCGGCGGTGGCCGCCCTGGAACTTGTTGCCTTCCCGGCGGTGGCCGAGGCCCTCCCGCTCCTGGTGGTGGAGGCGCTGCGGCCATTAGCGGAGCAGGCCGTTCGAACAGGTGCGCCGGCGCTCTCGGAGGCGGTCTCTCGATTGGGAGATCCAATTTCCGCTTGTCAACACTCAGATCACCTACTTGGCGCACAAAAAGCTGAGGCGTGAGCATGTGACTAGTCGCGAGGAAAACATCGCGGTTCATAGCCGACCCGACTTCATAACAAGCGCGTGACTCGGAGAACGTTGCACCGCCAGCCATGAAGACGATTATCCGCTGCCTGTTCTCTACCACCCGTCTACCGGCACCGGCCCAGCTGGGTTTGGCTGCTCTCAACGACCCCTGCCCAATCAGAGCATCTTCGTTGGGGTCGGAAGGCGGCTTCACATACGGGAATGATGTCTGGTCCAAGGTTCCTCTGCACAGATTCTCCAGCACGGACCTCACGGCAGGGGAGAATCGCGACATGTAATTGTCTTCGGGAATAGGGGCTTTGGTGTCAATGGGAAACAAGGGTAGGTTATCCCTGCGAGGATCTTTGAGGTTATGGGTCGTACGACCACCAAGGAGTTCCATGTTCGATATAATCTCGCCGTCTTGAGGTGGCAAGGAAGCATGCGCGAGTAATCTCTTGATATCCTCCATTATCACGCCGTCGCGATAGAGGACAAACATAATAACGAGACGAAGTCGGGCCGACTTCGTCACCGCGTCGTCGTCGAGGAGGCGGACTATCGAGTCCAGAACGTTCTTCGGTTTCCGATTGTCCTCGTCAAGTCCTGTCGCCATATTCTGCTCTATGAGAGCCATCTCGGAAAGCTTGTGATGCTGGAAGATGTTCATGCACTCCTGGGCCATTGTGAGATGGAGAGAATAAATTTCCTTCATCTCGGTGAACTGCGGCAACCCTGCCATCATATCCTTAATCGCATTTATGCTTGTCGCATCGCCGTTCGAGTTGGTAAAGTGGGGATTCTGGTCGAGAAACTTTTGGAAGTCGCCCATGATTTTCTCTATCGTATCCTTCATGTGCTTATGCCGGTTGTCTACCCAGACTTTGTCCTTGTCAGTAAGCTCTACATCTTTTTCTTCGGCGCCGGGTTCCTCTTCGTTGACTGTCATGTGAAATGTAGTCTTGTCTCCATCTTTGATCGGTAGGAGGTCATGCGCCATCGCTTGGTAGGTGAACTCATGTACCAAAGGCGAAAAGAGATCCATGGATCTATCGGACACTATAAGCACACCTTGCGGCCTCGAGCTTGGTGGCGGAAAGTCTGGGTTCCATTGGGCATATTCATCCAGCTCCTCAGAGACGAACCGAGCAAGATGCGAGGATAGTACAGCAGCTTCGTGTATCGGGTTCCTTGGGCGATAGTACCGAATTTTGGGGTATTCTCCCAAAGATACACATAGACCAGTAATCTGGTCGCCTTGAAGTCAGCTCGCTTCCCTTGTAACTACTTCAGAGGCGCAACAGACCTTTTGAGCAAGGTCCTGCATGTGCTTTCTTATCAGCCCATTGCAAGCCGGGTGATACAAGATGGGGAAACTCCAGGGGTCTCTGAATGTGACGAGATGCGATTCTCTTGGGAAGTAGTCGATGGAAAGCGTCTCGAAACCGGCTATCTGCTGTTTCGCCAGAGCAGAGCCATCTATTCGCCTCCTCAGCTGGGGATCGAGCACAGCGGTCCAAACCAGGAAGCATTGTTTGTATCTCCGGCGTTCGATATCAGCCATGAGGCAATCGACAATGTGTGACAGAGGCGAGAGGATGTATATAGCATCCATAGTCGGATTCATCTCGCGGCGGTCCTCGATTCGCTCGATATCTATGGCACCACCCTCAGCTGCTAACGTCGTAGAGGCGGGGCACGGCTTGGCAACATACTAGCGATATTATGGTTGAGGATGTCATCTTCCTTGACGACATTGTCGATGATCCGCTTGGAGCCTTCGTCGATGACTAGTACTTTCCACTGTGGCAGCCGGCTCGTCAGTACGGAGTTGTACACAGGGATAAGGAACTGGGTCGCAACTCACATCGCCGGCGGTAATGTTTTTGATTGTATCTATGAGGACTGCGCGCAGGTGAGAATCCATTGTGTTAGCTGTCCGAAGCTTGTGTTCCTCGTCGCCAGATAATGGGCGGTCGACCACAAAAGGGGGGTGCTTGGTGAGGCTCACTGTCACGCTGCTCTTGGATGACGGAGGCTCCCATCTTGGCGCTTGGCCCCCAGCTGGAGGCGCCTCGGTCGTCGAGCAGAAGACGTCACGGTGCTTCAGCGAAGTTCGGGGGGCGGAGGAAGGATCAATGGCTTGTATGTACGAAGCGAGTGCAACGTGGGCTGTCTTGACTCTTTGGGCAGGTGACAGCGGGCCACGGGTGGTGGGTGGTGTTTCTGTCGGACTGGGTGCTCGCAGCTCCAGGGCGTCTTTCACTGAAGTGGTCAGGGGAAGAGAAGCTGCCGTAGAAATCTCGACCAACGACAAGGCCAGAGGAGGAGGACTAGGTATGGTCGGATCGCTTTGTTGTTTAGGTAGGTAGAAAGTTGAAGTTGATTCAAGGCCCTTGGCGGGGGTTTCAGGCCTTCGTTGATTCAATGC
Source organism: Anthostomella pinea (assembly GCA_963556695.1). Classification (NCBI taxonomy): domain Eukaryota; kingdom Fungi; phylum Ascomycota; class Sordariomycetes; order Xylariales; family Xylariaceae; genus Anthostomella; species Anthostomella pinea. The sequence goes on along the minus strand of CAUWAG010000020.1, from coordinate 3,948,561 downwards.
GACGACCTGGCATTCCCCCATTGCCCAAAGCTACCCCACCTGCCACCGCCTGCGGCTGCGACAAGGCCCCGACAGTCATTGGGCAATGGCCGGCGATCGCCAGGTTGACTGCGGAGACCCACTGTCCCACTGATCCAACCCCCTGAACATGACCCCTTTCCAACAAATCTGTTGATCGACCGACTCAATGAGGCTCTCAGGAGTCAGCGTGAATGCACGTCCGTCACTTTTGCATAGCTGTAGTACATACACAGACAGAGACTCAGGCAAGGTACACGATGGTATAATTCTTAAGACGATCAGAAGGGTATTTATTAATGAGCACAAGTAGCCGCTTCTCTCCATCAACCAAGTTCGCCATTAAATACTGTACAGCATGTTCGTGAATCCAGCGTAACGTGTGACTCGTCATCTCGTGAAAACAACGAACGCGAAGAGCGTTATCCATGTCCTAGGTACTTATCCACGTCCGAGTTGCCATAGAACTGTTGCCTGAGCTTCTTGTGCCGCCTCTTGTCATCTGCAGCCTTCTTGCGAGCCTTCTTCGCATCCAGCGTCTGAACCTTCTCCTTCTTCTTCTTGACGACTGCGTCTTTTGGCACCTCGACTCCTATACCTAACGTGTCGTACTTGGGTTTCGCCTTGATGGGATATTTCATGCCCTGCTGCGTGGCACCGAGTCCTATCCGCGAGTCGGGATCCCACCCTTGAGACTGTAGGACGCCCAGCCCCATGCGCGAACGGTCCAGGGCAGAGGGCGGATGTGAGTGTGTCATGCATACCTGATGCGCTATCGAGGCTTCATGGGGTCGACCCGTTGCGTTGTTCGTGTCTACAGCCTCAGAGTCCTTGTTTATCGGGAGGCTACAGACCTGGCAGATCTGAGGTGCAGGAGTATTCGTCTCGTTTGCTCCCGTAGACTGGTTGGCGTCCTTTGGCAGAACTATGCTTAGATACATGTCGGACACTGATCTAGACGGCTTCGGGATTCTCGTCTCTTCGGTAGTATTGAGGCCGCCTGTCGAAGCAGGAACGAAGACGACTCGTTTTCGCTTGAGTCCTGCCCCGAATGGTCGTCTGTCTTGCAGAGGAACCTCATATTCATCCTGATCGGACCAGTCTTCAGAAGCCATTTCGGCAGCCAGATTACGTTGGCACTAGTCTTTCTCAACTTGAGATCAAGGCGAATAGGGCGTGGATTTCGGTGTGTTGAGAGGTAGTATCTGGTTTGGATGTTAAAGTGGATGAGGTTCGGAAGGAGAGGAATCAGAGCTGATGGCACTGATGAGAGGCAACATTGGAGATAAGATCCTGCCAATTCGGGGCCTTAAACGTCAGACCCCTGTCGCGGCGGCCGTACCCCTGCTTGTCCGCGACTAGCAGGACACACAGCTCCGTCACCCAATTCTGTAAGCCTGTGAGAAAAGCGAGCCTGCGAGCCTCCTGTGTTCAACTTGTACATTTTGCAACTCTTCAAGGTCCGGCACATCCGCTGCGACAAGTACGACCAGGTACGACGACATGTCTTGAAAGGTCAGACGAGTATCAACCACGCTTTTGTCTTCCGAATCAACGCCACCATGCCTCTCCCTTTCATATACGAACTCGTCTCCAATGGCGCTCCGGAATGGGCGCCCGAGTGGATGTCAGACCCTTGGAGGGTGTTGCAGGTCGTCGTGGTACTCGGTATTCTCTACCTGATCAAGAGATATAGCAGCGGAACAACGAACACGGCGGAGAGGGACATGCACGGCAGGGTCATCATGATGACGGGCGGCACCTCGGGAATAGGGGCTGCCACGGCGAGAGACCTGGCTACACGGGGAGCCCAGCTTGTACTTCTCACCCGCCTGCCGCCGTCGCACCCCTTCCTCGCCGACTACATTGGGGAGTTGCGCGAGCAGACCAACAACGAGATGATCTACGCCGAACAAGTCGACCTCACCTCCCTGCACAGCATCCGACAGTTCGCTACCAAGTGGATCGACAACGCGCCGCCCCGACGATTGGACATGCTCATCCTGTGCGCCGCCACGCTGACGCCCCCTGGAGGGAAACGAACCGAGACGGACGAGGGGATCGAGGAGATGTGGATGGTCAACTACTTGGCGAACTTCCACCTTATGGGGATACTCAGCCCGGCCCTCCGAGCGCAACCCTTCGATCGCGACGTGCGGATTATCATCCCGACATGCTCCTCGTATATCGCCTCTCCATCTCTCAGCGAAGCACTGGTCAAGAAGCAGTGGTCGCCAAGGAAAGCATATGCCCGGAGCAAGCTCGCAATGATGGTATTCGGACAGGCCTTCCAGAAACATCTGGATGCATACAAGAGGCCGGATGATCTTCCAATGACTGCGCGGGTTCTGTTTGCAGACCCTGGGTTCGCCCGGACGCCCGGAATGCGACGGTGGCTTACCCGAGGTTCATTGTGGGGACTCGCTGTCTACACATTCTCCTACATCATCCCATGGTTCCTGTTGAAGGACGAGGCGCAGGGCGCGCAGTCCATCCTGTACGCCGCGATAGAGCCAAGTCTGGTCCGAGGACCGGGCGGCAAGTTCATCAAGGAGTGCATGGAGGTCGACTTTGCGAGGCTCGACGTCAAGGACGACGAGATTGCAAAGCAGCTCTGGGAAGCCAGTGACAAGCTGGTCGAGAAGACGGAAAAGGAGCAGGCGGCGATGAGGGCTCTGGAGAAGAAGAACCGGGAGTTGAAGGAAAAGGAGAAGCAGGATGCCGAGAAGGCGCAGGAGATGGATGCCCTGGTGGACGCTATCAAAAAGGGGAAGGAGAAGGAGGCTGACAAGAAGCCGTCTAGACGGCAGAAGAAGAAGGGGAACAACCCATGAGGGAATGTCATCAGTTCCGTGCCTTTTCAGATAACCAATTTGTTGCCCTGTCTATACGTATGTTGCCACAACATGTCGACAGTGCTTCATTCCGGGAAGAAGAGCATGTTATACAGCGACCCTAAGACCCCCTTCTGTACCTTCGTAGATTTATTTGGTTCCCGCTGGCCGTCGGTGTGACCCCGACTCAGCCGCCGGAGCGTCCTTTCCACGCAATGACACCACCCGACGATCGGGGTATTCACTGCGACATTCCCGTTTGAGCGGGACATCTAGGATAACGTCCGACCAAACCAGAAGCTCCGAAAGTCTTGAAACAACAAGAACCAAAACCTCGACCACAGTCATTGCGAATACTACATTCGTCCAATTTCGCAACCCAAAGTCACAGCAATGCGTTGAATCAAGCTGTGCAATTGCATTGCATCGAATACATCGACCTACGTACTACCAAAACTGCATAATGCTGCTGCGCTCGGCCTCCCAGGTCTTCGGCTCCAAGCACCCTGCGCTCTCCAGCTCGTCTTCTACACGTGAGAATGACGACCAGGGCCCTGCTCCGTGGATGTGGTGGGGTAGAGCATCAGCTGCCGCGACAGAACAACCTCGGGTTCGTCGACCCCGTAGCTGCCCAGTCGCATTTCTTATCTTGCATTTCGCATTTCTAGTCTGCCAAAAGACGAACATATCTCGAATGATATCACTTTTCTAACAAGCCACTCCATCAGACACCAGAGACCATAACCTTCCCAGAATCCAGTACCCCCACGACCGCGACCGCGACCACGACAACCGCCATTCTCCCTCCGTCCGCCGCAGACCACCTGCACTTCCAACCCCCCGAGCCGTACTTCCAACCCCCAGCCTCAGCAACAATGCCGATGCCGACGCCGACGCAACAAGCGCTGTTCCAAAAAACCCAAACCGCCCAAACAACGCCCACGCCCACAACCCCAGCCCTCGCAGACTTCCAAGCCATATGGGCGCAACAGCAACAGAAGCAACACGAAAACCAGCAGACCGCGCGCGACACCTCGAATCTCCACCCCGTCTTCTTCACCGCGCGCCTGCAAAAGTCGCCGTTCGTGCTCGACGCCGCGGCGGTCGCGAGCCCGGTCGCGCACGGGTATGTCTACCACGAGAGCCAGCGGAGGGCGGATGGGGCTATACCGGCTATGTTGTGAGGACGACGGGGTTTGAAGTGAAGGGTGAATGGAGGATGAAGGCGGCTTGTAGGCTAGGCTAGGACCTCGGGATTGTTGACCTCGGGATAGGTTTGATGATTGCAGACAGACGCACTACATGCCTGCGCGAACTCGTAGCTCGAGGGTCTGACATCGAGCATGGTCGGCTTGAGTATTTACATCAACCATGCTCTACAGCAGTTGCCTGCTGACATTGGAGGTGGTGGGAGGCCACTAGAAATGCACATTTATGTATGGGATAGCCGTCGCCGAGCCATCGGAGTGCTTTGGCACGATTCAGAAGGATGGAACTGTATGTACACATTGTAATACACGTGGAAGCCCTGAGTCGATCCCACCTCGCTCGGGTATCGACAATGAACAAAAGAGAAGAAAATGCTGTCTCGCGGTTTTGTGCCCCTCCCGTGTCCTGTTGAGTCCCTGGTATAGCAAATGGCGTCCTTTCCGGCCCTATCCTGGGATGATTTAGTCCCCCATTACCGTTTATGCGGTGTCGGAACCCAGAGTGGCGGCCAAAGCGGTATATACCCACCGCCATGCCATGGCTTGCCATATGGCCACCGAATAAACACCGTTAGGTATCGATTATCAAATTGGTCTCCCGCTTGTCGAAGCTTAACCGGTGGCGTTTTCAACGGCGATCACAATAGCAACAATAATCAGTAAGAGCACGAGGGCAAGCAATGCCATCAGTTTGACATTCTTCCACCACATCTGCCTCTTGAGGCCGCGACTCCGCACCCTGAACTCGCGCGCGCTGCCGCCCAGGCGATCCGTCTTGTCAACGAGCAGGTCGATGCGCTCGCCGCGCTCGAGCAGGCCCTCGATGTTGCGGGTCATGATGCCGCGCACGTCGTCCATCTCGCGCTGGACGTTGCCGATGGCGTCGTCGCGGCCGCCGCTCGTGGTGCCGAACTCCACCATCAGCGACTTGAGCTCGCCGTTGAAGCTACCGGCACCGTAGTTGGGCAGGTCGGCGAAGTCGGTGGCGTCGGCGGGGAACTCCTGGAAGAAGCGCTTGCGGATCTCAAACAGGAAGCCGAACGGCACACGGCGGCCCAGCGACGAGTCGGCCACCACCAGGAAGGTCAGCCCGCCCGCCGCCGCGTTGCCCGGGTGCGCCGACGGCGCCTCCGACATGTAATGGATGTGGTTCGAGCCGTGCGTATATGTCAGCTTTTGCGGCGTGTCGTGCGTGATCTTGGGCAGGATCAGCGACGCGAGCGACGACGTCTGCGACGACGCCGAGGTCGTGCATTCTGAGAGGATCGTCGTGTTGTGCGCTATGCAAGAGCTGCGGGTTTGCGCATGTCAGTCTTCCAGCCTCATCGCATCCCGTGGTGATGGGGGCTTGACGGAGACGGGCACGTACTAGAGGAGCGGAGTCTGTGTCGATGAGGACGCCATCTTGTTCCCTTGTCGACGTTCAAATTGTCTACTTGTGTTTGTATTTCCCCGACCCCATCAGGCAGACTGCTAGGTAGTCTCACAGAATACTAGTAGGTTCCTAGGAGGACGGTATGTGGAGGCGGATGCGGAGGCGAGGTAGGATAGCGTTTGCGAGACAGGTCGACACAAATTCCAGATTGTCAGGCAGGTCGGGTTGATGGACGGATCTATGGATGGACGACGCATTTAATGCGACGAGCATGAATGACGATGCACTGGACCAGTGGACTCAGCCGGCGGAACTCGATGCTGCGGGCTGTGCGGGCACTGACCACTGACCACAGCAGCGGCAGGAACAGTGCTTCCATGCTGATCCCTGCGAGGTTGGCGGGCCTATTGCATGCAATTTGGCCGGATAAACCATGGGCTTTTGGCGATAAGGAGAAATCGCCTTTGTCGAGGTCCACTTTATCGCCGATAAGGGAACTTATCTCAGGCGCGCCAAAGATTTGATGTCGATGATCGCAAGACCCTTCAACGGGGTACCTTGTCATTGCTGAACCGTTCGCGAGAGTCGACAAGTCTGAACTACTGAGAAGCGTGGAAAGCAGGCACGTTTGAACATGGTTCCGGCGCCCTTCCTATCCCGATATGCGCTCTTTTCTCAGAAGTCGTCTGGCTAGTCCAAGCTGCGCAGTTCGTCCTTGTCGTCGCCATGCCTTCACAACCACCACCCAAGTCGCGCGCAAACCATCAGAGTTCACCTTCAGACGGACGCCTAGTGGTAACCCTCGTGCCAGTATCGGCAAGCTGAAAGACGGTCTAGATTCAACACAGGAAGCCACGGCCGCGAACCAACGTGAAGTAAACCGAACCTATGCCATCTTTCGAAAACTGGCCCTCACGCGATGCGATTCTATGATGACCACTTCGAGGAGCTTCGCCAGCAGGAAAGATGAATACAAGGCCTTTGGCGTTGACACGCAGTTGGATTTCCAGCGAGAGGCCAAGCTGTTTAAGGTTTCCATCGAAAGGTCCTGTGACCTGGCAAGCCTAAAGGGTGTTATCTCGAGGACCGACAACCCCCTGTTCTGGCAGCTGCGCAGTGCCTTCGTCGAGCGCGACATCAAGGGCCTGAACGAAGAGATCGTATACGCTTTTCAGAACTTCCTCATGCGTTCGAGGTTCCCCAAGAACATCGCCGCCACCCACAAGAAGATCGCTGATTTCCGATTCCCTTACGAATGGTTCCCCGCCACGCGAGCTCTTCAGCGTACCGTCTACCTGCACGTCGGCCCTACGAATTCGGGAAAGACCTACAATGCGCTAAAAGCTCTGGAGGAAGCCAAGTCCGGCATATATGCGGGACCGCTCCGGTTACTGGCACATGAAGTCTATTCTCGCTTCTTGGCCAAGGGCAAGAAATGTGCACTCATCACGGGAGAGGAGCAGCGTGTGCCCAAAGACGAGGACAACTACTTTAGGAGTTGCACCGTCGAGATGACGCCGCTGAATCACATGGTCGACGTTGCCGTGATTGATGAGATCCAGATGATCGGAGACAGCGAGAGAGGGTGGGCATGGACGCAAGCATTCCTCGGTGTTCAAGCCAAAGAAGTCCACCTATGCGGGGAGGAGCGAGCCGTCGAACTAATCCAGTCTTTGTGCGCTACCATCGGTGACAAATGCGTGCTTCGTCGGTACGAGCGCCTGAGCGGGCTGCAGACCATGAGCGAGTCTCTGTCCGGTAGCTTCCATAACCTACAGAAAGGCGACGCCGTCGTCTCCTTTTCTCGAGTTGGAATACATTCACTCAAGAAGCAGATTGAGAATGCCACGGGAAGACGCGTTGCCATTGTCTACGGATCGTTGCCGCCCGAGATCCGGGCTCAGCAAGCCGCGCTCTTCAACGACCCAGACAATGATTATGATATTCTCGTTGCCAGCGACGCCATCGGCATGGGTCTCAACCTGGAGATCAGACGAGTTATTTTCGAACAGACGCACAAACGGGACGGCAACAATTACCGTCAGATGACGATATCTGAAGTCAAGCAGATAGGCGGTCGAGCTGGTCGCTTCAGAACAGCCAACCACGCGATCAAATCCGGTGCGCAGAAGGACTCGGACGTGGGCGCGGCAGCTCTACCAGCTAAACCTGGTCAACCGGGGTTGGTGACGGCTATGGAAGACGACGACTTGGCGGTGGTAATTGAGTCGTTCAATCGAGAAGCGGAGCCTCTAAAAACAGCCGGAATACAGCCTCCCCCTTACGTGATCGAGCGGTTCTCGTCGTACTTTCCACCGAACACCCCTTTCAGCTACATCCTCCTACGCTTGCGGGAAATAGGCCGGCTCTCCTCAAGGTATCACATCTGCTCCGTAAAGGAAATGTTGTCAATTGCAGACCTGATACAACCTTTTCCCATGTCAGTGTACGACCGGTGTGTCTTCTTGAACGCCCCGGTTGCTCTGAGAGAGCCCCGTTTTGCGGAGGTGGTCCAAGCTATGGCACGGTGCGTCTCCAGCATGGAAGGTGGTGATTTGGTGGACATCAAAGAGATCGACCTAGAGCTTCTCGACGTCGATAAGGAGAATTACAAACCCGGCGCGGCTGAATATCTGTCACGGCTAGAAACGCTCCACAAGGCCATCACCCTGTACCTGTGGCTGTCCTACCGTTACTCGGGCGTCTTCAGCAGCCAAGCCCTTGCATTTCATGTCAAGGCGCTTGTCGAAGAGAAGATAGACGCCCAACTCTCCGAGGTCAACCTCACGAACGCGTCTCGCAGGGCGAGAAACGAAGCCATCAAGAAGTCAGCCAGGGCTAGAAAGGCCAAGATGGCAAACATTGTTGGCGACAACGACATTGCCGACGGTCCACCACATGAAGGTCCCGGCGAGTGGAGACAAGAAGGCCACGAAGAGCCCCTGTTCGATGATCAGGCGGAACTCGAGCAGATCACCCGACTGGAACGGAAATCCGGCAAGAACGGGGCAGAACGAAGTCCCTAAGCGAATTTATCAAATGTATGTACCATCACATCAGCATTGGGCGGAGTTCAGAAATGTCTTTTATATATGTACCATACCATTTAAGACCGTTGTAATGGGTAACGGGTAGCGAGAGGCCGTCACTCACACTTGCTGTGTGCATATACTGCTGAAGTAAGAAACTAGAATTCCCATCTACATGAGCAGTATACCAGAGAATCAGCGCGTCGGTAACGCCTACGTTACCTGCACCCCCTTGTCTCAACACCTCAGCTTTGGAAGCCTGCCGAAGCTGAGAAGGTGCAAAGACAGCAGCAGGCCGAACGTTCCCAGTCTGTGCTCCCTTAGGGAAGTCGACAAGGGGAATGCGCACCTCAACTTCGGTTGCATGAGGCATGTTTCATGTCTCAAGTGGATATGCATCCTGATGGTGGAAAACGATGGTATCAGCTGCCATGTGCTTTGTGTGGTAGAAGAAGGGTCGCGCCTACCAAAGAACCCCGTGAAGAATGTTCCTCCTCATTGAGTGCAGCTGATCTGGGTGCCCTCGAGATCAGACCGACCTACACCTCCAAGACAACAGTTCCTAAGAAGTATTCTCTATGCACCTACTACCTCACCGTTACTTCTCAACAATGAGAATTCCGTCGTGCACGCACAACCTAACTTAGCTCCAATGTCTGCCGAATCTACACCCAGTATCCCCCGTGTGTGCTTCTCTGCGCCTGTCTTCACTATCGGTGAAGGCCCCGATGATGCCAGATCCTGGACAGACTGGCCGCCTACGAGGAGAGCCAGCGGTCGATAGCGGCTTCGCAGCATCTCCGCCATGGACGGCCCCGCCAGCAGGCTTCCATCGACCTCCATCGCCGCCGCCCCGAATGCCGACATCGCTTTAGCAAACGCCATCAGGGCGCGCCGGAGCACGAGGGATCTCTTCTCAAGCGCGCCCACCACGCCCATCACACCCACCGCCCCCAACGCGTACGTGGACCCTCCACGGCCTGCGAAGGACGGCCACGAATGGGTATGGTTTCCCGCCGGTTACTGGGCGGAACGCCTGATCACCGAGGCACCCCCGAAGGAGTTCTCGAAGGGGTTCAAGTGGAGGAAGCGGTCGGCGAAGAACAGCTCTGGTCAAGACGCTCTACTAGAAGAACGATCACTGTCACCCAAGGCTCTGCTCGAACTTCAATTGCAACAATCGTCAAACATGCCCGTGGCCAGCCCCTACCTCTCCGAAGAGAGCCACGTACAGTCTCTGCAACGCCCATCCCTGAAGCAGCGAGAGATTAGCAGCGAAAGTAGCACATCGTTCCCGTTGAATCGCATACCAAAGCCACCGCTAGCTACCCCCTTCTTGACGGAGGAACAGCACGTTCAGTTCCTACAAAGACCGTCTCTGACACGCCGCGACACGAGCAGCGAAAGCTCAACCTCGTTCATGCCGAGTCGTCTGTCCCAACCACCGCTAGCTAGCCCATACTTGAGTGAACAGGCACATGTGCAATCACTACAGACTCCGGCAATTCAGTTCGAGGATACCAGCAGCAGCAGTGAAACATCGTTTTTCAAGATCAAGACACCGCTCACTAAACCGCTCACTCCCTCGCCCTTGGCGGCAGCTAACGACGATTCGGGCTCTACCACTCCCATCGCGAACTCGCCGACCCCGGTGGCCTCAGGCGTATCAACGATGGGTCCCCTGTCCCCAGCACTCAGCACCGAGACGAAGGTCAAAAGGCCGCATTGGTTTTCCCCATCAGAATTGAGATTGGTACGAGCTACTCTTCACTCTCTGGTGGTCCGCACATGCAGATAACTCAGACTGGAAGCTGACAATAAGAACAGCACAAGCGCAAGAAGGCGCAAGTCAACGGCGAGGAGCACACGGAGGCCACAATCAACGGCGTGCAAGAGCAGCTCGGCCATGTGCAGACACCCGCGAGCAGGCCATCCTCTATCTTGCGAGAGGAGAGCAAGAAACTGCAGAAGATGTGGTCGATGAAGCTCTTTGGCAAGAGCACCTGGCACCGCAAGACCTCTGTCGTCTCCGACCCCAGTGCCACGACCAATGTCCTCGACATACTCAGGGGCAACACGCCAGACTCGTCTCCGCCCTCGGATAAAGGGGGCTACTCCAGTAAGTGATCCTGCTGAACAGAGCAGAAAAGGCTTTGAGACTGACTTCTGTCTCTGCAGTGGGAACGCCCAGTACGTGGTCTGCTCAATACCCTGGTGGTGTAAGTCGCCGCCCACTCTACGTCCTTATGTATAGGATGCCCTGGACTGACATGGGCAAACAGGAAGCAACAAAAGTGGAAACGCCACGCCTGCGCGAGGGCGGAGCCAAACCCCCGCGCTCCTTCTTCTTCGATGTATCGGCGCCTGTATGCCCGAATAGGGGCGGCGGCAGCAGCAGCGGCAGCCCGAGCAGCGGTAACAATAACAAGAACAAAAAACGACGCCGTCCACACACCACCTCGCCCGTACAGACCACCCACAGCTCCTCCTTTTCCTCCCCCTCCTCCTCCAACGAGAAATCCGGGCCGAGAAGAACCCGTCACAACGACAACCACAACAATCACAACAAGAAGAAGGACCACGACAACACCAACAGCACGACGAACCGCTCTTCGCGGCGGTCGTCCTCGACGCAGAGGCGCGACTCCTCGCAGCAGCAGCAGAACACGCATCAGCAGCACAAGGCCAAGGAGTGGTGGGAGACGCCCGTGCCCATGTGCGCGTACGCCGACATGGCGCCCGGCGGCTTCCAGTTCGACATGCCCGAGCACCTGCCCAGCAGCCCCATGTGCCCGGCCAACAAGCGCCACCCGTCGGGCGGCACGGGCGTCTGCGTCTACCACGGCCGCCGCAAGCGGAGCAGCCTCGCGGACGGGGACGGGGACGGGGGGATTCGCGATCATGGGTTGGATGATGTTTGGACGTAAGGGTTGTAGTGGTTGTAATGGCTGGGTGGGGGGTGAGGGTTGAGGGTTGTATTGTGCTGTGTTTGGGAGCGGTAGATGGCGCCTTAGATCGAAAGCGCATGTGGTGTATCCCTTATTGAAGCCCCTATTGAAGCCCCTATTTATAGGGATGAATGCTCAATGACTCCACGTGAACTGATTTTGCGCGGAATGACATGATATATCATGTTGATAAGGCACATGACATGACTAACCTGAGTGATTGCTGGTAGGTTACTTCAATACGTCCAGCAAGGAGATGTGCGGACCGCTTCCTATAACTAGATCCACGGCCGACCTCTATATCAATATACATCAAGCCCATTGCTCTAAATGAGTTATTAACATGATTTACTGCAAAAAGATTACGCTCCCAAGTGACCGCAGAGGCAATTATATAACGAAAATAGCCACATAACTCCAGTCATGTTGACACTGCTGATGAGCCTCTCGGCCAATAGGCTAACCGTTTCATGATGAACGCTTCCCCCAATTGTTGATACATGTGTCACCATGCTCAGATAGCGAACAGTAGTGGTCGAATGCCAGGCCGGGATACGTCTGCCGCAACCGAAAGCACGCTATCACAAATATACTGCAGTCACGTCGAACCCATTAGTGGCAACCACCTTCGAGCAGCTGAGCCGCCAGCCGCGACGGACTAGGGTTCCTAGTCCTGAGTTTGGACCTTGTGGTCGCCCTTGACGGCCTCGGCGTACGTCGGCGGCGCCGGCGCCTGTCCGCTGCCTTCGCCATCCTTGTGAGGTGCCGTTGACGACGATTCTGCATTGTTGTTGTCGCTGGCGGTGCCGTAGTTCATGCCGCCGTGGGGCTGGTTCGGCTTGTGCTGTTTGCGGCCCTGCTGCTGCTGCTGTCCGGAGCCGGGCTGCTGGTTGACGAAGACATAGGTTACGCGGCCGCCTTCGCCGTCCTGCTGCGGTACTCGCTCGTAGTCGAGGGTGTCCGGGAACTTGGCGATTATGTACCAGGCGTGCAGGAGTCCGGGGATCTGGGTGCGGTTGTTAGCTGGGGGAATGCGAAGGGTACGGTAGGTGTTTGTTGGGGGTGGACTTACGTAGCCCAGGAGACAGAGCAGGAGGTTGATGATGGAGTCGGCGGAGCAGATGCCGCACTTGACCCAGACTGTTTGGATGTCAGCTTCTAACTCGCATTATTATGTAGTCAAGTGTAGTCCATTTCGCGATTCAACTTGAAGCGCGTCCCGTCACCTCGACGCCGCTAGGCAGACGAATGGCCAACGGCGAATGCAGGGCGCTTTGACTGGAGATGCGAATGCATGGATGGAGCATGACGTACCGGGTAGAGGCGGGAAGAGGATGGCTAGGAAGCCCAGGAAGCAGTCAGCACCGCACATGTTGACTGATAGTATTCGTCCGGACTCGGCCTGTTTCTGGAAGGAACGCAGTGTTGTAGGTATATACGGAATCTTAGCGATGGTGGTTGACGGTTGAGGTTGGGGCGAGATAGGTTCAGAGAGGATGGACGGATGGGAGGACTCATCACTCCATGGGGCTGAGCTGGAGGGCATGTCAGTAGCGGGAGGCGAATTCAGGTGGGGTTTTAGCGCTCTCCACCTAGACTCAGCCGACGTCCAGGTACAGGGCCCGGGCTCAGCCGCAAACACTCACAGGCACTGTCATTGTCAGGCAGCTGCTCACCAGGTGGGGGCCTTGCTGCTGCTATCGGAATCGGAGATAAGCAACGCTCCCACCTCAGAAAAGCGGGTCGTTATCTAGACTTCAAATGTTTGCGACGGACTACTCACCTTAACAATCTTCGCCGATCCGCGTAGGCCCTCGAGAATAATGGAATAAGGTGATTACACCCATTTTGGCGAGAAGAAACACTTATGCCGGCTGCTGGGACGGTTTGTTTACTTTGAGCACTTCAGCATTTGCATCGTCAATCAGCGGATCCTGCCTCGCGCATCACACGCACCACACGCCCCACAGCACCCACCACCATGGACGGCCTCGAGGGTCTGGAGGACTTGGAGTTTCTATCGCTTGTCTCCAAAGTCGTGAGCGAGCTGCAAAACCATCTGGACGTCGAGAACAAGGACCTGGCCGAGTTCCTGATCGCAAAACGAACAGAATGCCCCAACCTAGCCGAATTTAAGGCCACCATGACCGGCATGAGTGCCGCACTCTGGCCAGACAGTCTTCTCGAGAGTGTGGACCGCCTGGTCCAAACCATGCATCCCAAATTCAAGGGCGCGACGAAAGAGGATCACACCCACGACGCACAGCCAGCAGCACGATCGCTGCAGCAGAAGGAGACGCTGTTCCCTGGCATGGTCATCCCAGACAGCACCATCGAAGACTCCTTGTCCCTCCTGGAAGAACTGGAGCCCAAATCACACGCTGCGAGACCCGACCGATCGTTGAGAAAGCGTTCTCGAAGCCCGCACGACGAGTATATGGATTCTAGGCATGCGAGAAAGGAGAGGCGGCGGTCTCGAGACGACGACGAATACCACAGAGGCCGAAAGGAGCGAAGGAGCAGACGAGAGCGTAAATACGACACCGAGGACAACGACACGCTACGTCGTGCCCCGGAGGCAGAGATTGACGATGCTCCTGTACTATACAAGGTGTATGATGGCCATGTGACTGGTATCAAAGACTTTGGCGCCTTCGTCAACCTACACGGGGTACGGGGCAAAGTCGATGGCATGGTGCATATATCCAACCTGGTTCAAGGGCAGAGGGTCAACCATCCCTCGGATCTTCTTTCGCAGGGCCAGCAGGTCAAGATCAAAGTCACCAAAATCGAGGGCACTCGAATCGGACTCTCCATGAAGGACGTGGATCAAGAGACTGGCGCGGATCTGGCGCCGCAAGCACGTATAGGGTCGGGTGCAAATATGGAGAGCCTAGGTGGCTCAGGTGCAAATATGATAAGCCTGGGCGGCAGAAACGGCTTCGGCGGAAGGCCAGACGACAATTTGGCCGCTCTTTCAGAATATACTGGTCCCCCGAGACGGCATAAGAAGCGGATGACTTCACCAGAACGCTGGGAAATTCGACAGCTCATTGCTTCGGGTGTCGCGAAAGCTTCAGACTATCCTGAGCTCGAGGAAGACTACAACGCCACCCTCAAGGGCGAAGGGGACATGGAGCTCGAGGAAGAAGTCGACATCGAGGTTCGCGAAGAGGAGCCACCATTTCTTGCAGGGCAAACTAAGCAGTCTTTGGAGCTGTCCCCAATCCGGGTAGTGAAAGCTCCGGATGGATCTCTCAACCGCTCAGCCATGTCTGGGACCACGCTGATCAAAGAGCGAAGAGAGCTGCGCCAGCAGGAGGCCGAGGCGGCCGAGGAAGAGTCCAAGGTTGATCTGTCAGCACAGTGGCAAGATCCAATGGCGAACCCCGACAGTAGGAAGTTCGCCAGCGACCTACGAAACACGAAAGCAAACGCAGCATCGGCAGAAGCCGTGCCCGAATGGAAACGCGCCATCGTATCCAAAGACCAATCCTTCGGGAAACGTACGACCATGTCTATCAAGCAACAAAGAGAAAGCCTGCCTGTATATGCCTTCAGAGATCGGCTCATCGACGCTGTGAGGGAGAACCAGATCTTGATTGTGGTTGGCGAGACAGGCTCTGGCAAGACTACGCAACTCACACAGTATCTGGCTGAAGCTGGTTTTGCCAACGATGGCATCATAGGATGCACGCAGCCACGACGAGTGGCAGCTATGTCCGTAGCCAAGCGCGTTGCTGAAGAGGTCGGTTGTGAACTTGGCCAAGAAGTCGGTTACACCATTCGATTCGAAGACAAGACGAGCCCGGCCACGAGGATCAAGTACATGACGGACGGTATGCTGGAGCGTGAAACCCTGGTGGACCCGGATGTGAAGAGGTACTCTGTCATCATGCTGGATGAGGCCCACGAGCGTACCATCTCGACCGACGTCTTGTTCGCACTTCTCAAGAAGACCCTAAAACGTCGGCCTGACCTCAAAGTCATCGTCACATCCGCTACCCTCGACGCTGACAAGTTTTCCGCCTATTTCCACGAATGTCCCATCTTCACGATACCGGGTAGAACGTTCCCCGTCGAGATTCTCTATTCCCGAGAACCTGAATCCGACTACCTTGATGCTGCCTTGGTCACGGTCATGCAAATTCACCTGACAGAACCTAGTGGTGACGTACTATTATTCCTGACTGGTCAGGAAGAGATTGATACCGCAGCCAGCATCCTATACGAACGCATGAAAGCTCTGGGGCCAAATGTTCCTGAGCTAGTCATATGCCCAATCTACTCTGCCCTCCCGAACGAGGTGCAATCCCGCGTGTTCGATCCCGCACCACCGGGCAGCAGGAAGGTTGTCATAGCCACCAACATTGCCGAGACATCGATTACGATCGATGGAATTTACTACGTGGTCGACCCGGGCTTCGTCAAGCAGAACAGTTACGATCCCAAGCTTGGAATGGACTCGTTGGTAGTGGTTCCAATATCGCAAGCTCAGGCTAATCAGCGTGCCGGCCGTGCTGGTCGAACTGGTCCTGGAAAATGCTTCAGGCTCTACACAGAAGCAGCCTATCAGTCGGAAATGCTACCAACTACGCCGCCAGAGCTACAGCGCCAAAATCTGGCTCATACTATCCTCATGTTGAAGGCGATGGGCATCAATGATCTTCTCCACTTCGACTTCATGGACCCTCCTCCTACCAACACCATGCTCGAAGCGCTAGAAACTCTCTACGCTCTGTCCGCGCTGGATTCGGAGGGTTTGCTCACACGGCTAGGCCGCAAGATGGCCGACTTTCCCATGGAGCCTGCTCTAGCCAAAGTTCTCATAGGATCTGTTGAAATTGGCTGTTCGGACGAAATCCTAAGCATCGTTGCAATGCTCAATCTTCCCAATGTCTTCTACCGTCCAAAGGAAAAGCAAACACAGGCCGATCAGAAAAAGGCCAAGTTCCATGATCCACACGGGGATCATCTTACACTTCTCAACGTGTACAATGCCTGGAAGCAAAGTGGCTTTTCCGCTCCTTGGTGCTTCGAGAACTTCATCCAGGCCCGCTCCATGAAGCGAGCGAAAGATGTCCGCGATCAGCTGACGACAATCATGAAGCGATATCGTCATGCTATCATGTCCTGTGGGCGTGACACCCAAAAGGTCAGACAAGCCCTATGCTCCGGCTTTTTCCGCAACTCGGCCAGAAAGGACCCCCAAGAAGGCTTCAAGACACTTGTTGAAGGCACCCCAGTGTATCTGCACCCAAGCTCCGCGCTGTTCGGCAAGCAAGCCGAGTGGGTGATTTACCACACCTTGGTCATGACATCCAAGGAATACATGCACTGCACGACAGCCATCGAGCCAAAATGGCTTGTCTCGGCAGCGCCGACCTTCTTCAAGGTTGCTCCCACCGATAAGCTCAGCAAGAGGAAGCAGGCTGAACGGATTCAGCCCCTGTATAACAAGTACGCCGCAGAAGACGACTGGAGACTCAGTGCTCAGCGGAAGGGCGGAAGGGGTGGTGGAGGTGGTGGCACTTGGGGCTAGGATTCGCCGGTAGATACCCATACCTATGCTGGAATGATCCATAATAGCTCGCAGTATATTAGTTTATATCTTCAAGTACATATTAATCATAGTACTTTGAACGCTTAAAAGACACTTTGTCCACGCGCCGAGTTTCCTTCTTGCAATATTTGGTATAAGTAGCCTGGAATAATAAGCAACCTCTGTTTGATATGCCACTTTCTATGCTCGTTCCACGGTGATTACCCCAAATGCAATTCCTTCCCATTATAGATGTTCACCACCTTGATGAACGGTGTACGATACAGCAACCTTCAGCTATATATTACCAACAGCAACCAAGCTGTCTCTAACTCGAACCATTCAGATTGCTACGAAACATGTACGAGCACAAGATAGAACAAAAAATATGTATCTATAGCGCTCATGGGAGTTTGATTACTGGAGGTATTAATTACTTCATTATATTCAGGATTTCTGGCAGGTCAGAGATCAAGGCCACCCATATGTCCGTCCCCTAGGTCCATGCCGATTCATCAGGTAAGGTACTCATGCAACCCCCCACGTCGAATCCATTACTCGAGCTATTCTCTGTCCTCTGGCAACTGGAAGCAGCCTCAGCTTATCACTAATTAGGCGACCACCTCCATAGCCACGTTAACAGGCTCGCACGACGGGTTGTGGGGCGGGGTAGTAAGGGCCCAGCCGACAGAACGATAATAGTACCCCTCGAAGTACTGGTAGCACAGGTAGAAATTATCAATAGGACCGACGTACGGCTCCACGGGGACGGTCTCATTAAAACTAGAGTCGTCGACCGCGCTGCCGACGTAGAACGTGCCGTTGTCCGGGTGGAAGGAGAAGTACGTCGGGTCGCCGAAGCCGAACATGGCCGGGAGCACGTTGCTGACCAGGTTGACCTGCAGCTCGAGGGCCTGGCTCTCGTAGCTGACGCTGGACCCGTTTGCACCGCTGGTGAACGGCAGGTTCCAGGTGATGAGGCCCGGCTGGGAGACGGCGCCTGTGTCTGGGCTGTAGGACGAGTAGTTGTAGTAGTATTGGTTGGCTGACGCGCTTGCGGCGCCGGCGCTGTAGCAGAGGGTCTCGATGGCGGCGCCGGAGTGGCAGGAGGCGCCGTAGCCTACGAGGCGGGTATCAGTGGGTAATGTCATGAGAGGGTTGTCAGTTAAAAAAACATACCGTCAATCGTCTTGTCCGTCTTGCCGGTGATGTGCAGAGCGAAAGGGCCGGTCTGGTTCTGGGCGAATGCCGACGTGGCGAAGGCCAATACAGCTGCGGAGAAATACATGTTGAAAGGTCAATGTTGTTGTGCTGTTGCTGCTGATATCGATATCTGATGGGCAAGTTAGATGTTCTGGTTATTGGAGACGGGCACGTCACTTCCTTTTATATACCTCAGCATCTCACAAGCTTATCTGTGAGATGACGATGGTCTTGGAATAAACCGCTTACATGGTAGCTTAGATCGCTAGTTAGTAGATCGCTACCCAATTCACTTGCCATGCACATCCAATCCCCGAACGAACCCCTCAGCTCACCAGGCCCCTCTCGTGTTCAGCTTATTAAGGACAGACATCTCGTATCTGCACTCGGCAACTCTTCTAAGCAATGAGCATGGCACTAGGTACTCAGTGCTCAGTCACTGGTGCTTTTGCAGAGTGTGCCACAGGGTGCCCGGCAGACCGGGGTCACAGAGCAAACCATCCAAATATCTCGTATTCAATCATCAAGTGAGCGGCCGTCGTGCCTCCTTTAGGTCATGTAGTTAGTAATCGCCACCGTCAGTCGAGCCGCTTACATACAGACATACGGACAGCACACATCAGCTGGTTCCGGCATTGTTCTAACCTTAGCTGTCCTCAACAGGGCTGAGAAATCAATAGAAGCCTTCCGCAGTCACTTAAACCTCACTCTACAAGGTGCCGCCGTAGGTTAAGCAGTACAGATCAAGGTAATATTCCAGCGCCAGTAGGTATACACAGCAATGAAGACAGACACTGCTTGCTACCAACCCCAAACCCACCCCGTTTCAAGCAATACATTCCAGACTCGTCAAAGCGCCATTCAATACCCACCCACCAATCAACAAAGCTCTGATCTAAGTCTACGTCCAGTGACAGACAAGCACGCTTAAGGTAACACATATATTCAGCTCAAAGACAGCACGCCCGCGATCCCGCCACCCCGCTGCTCCTCCTGTGAGACCACCAAGTCCCGACCTTACTGGAAGACGAAGATGACGCCGGACCGGTCGACGCTGACGGTCATGGTGTACGGCAGCTCGAGCACCGCCACGTCGAGGACCGAGTCCAGGTGGCTCCTAAGCAGCTGGCCCTGCTCGGCCGAGATGACCGTGTGGCGCGGCGGCTTCTCCCTGCCGCTGCTACCACCTGCTTCTGCGGGCTTCCCGTTCTTCCCACCGCTCTTCTGATCCGCGCTCTTGGGCAGCCGCTCGACGTTGAGCGTCAGGCCTGGCTGCGTGGGCGTGTTGGCGGTGGCGAAGATGGGCCTGGCGTCCTCGCCCTGCAGACCGCTGAAGACGCACGAGTTCTCGATGCGGATCAGGTCCCAGAAGCGGAGCTTCTTGTCCGAGCCGCCCGTCAGGATGTAGCCGTAGCGGACGTCGCGCTGGTCCTCCATGGTTCCCGCGCCGACGACCATGGCGCGCACGCCGCGGTCCACATTGGCGCTGGCTGCCGCCGGTTCAAGGCCGTTTGTCGCGAAGTGGCCCAGCATGCCCTCGGGCTTATCCTCGTCCACGTCCCAGGCTTTGTACTCTTTGGGTCCCTCCCGGGCCCCGCCGGCGCGGTAGATCTCGCGGCATTGTGTCTTTTCGAGGTCCCAGACCGTCACCTCTCCCAGGCCGGTGCCCCCTGCTACGCACACCCACTTCCCGCGGCCCTTGACCGGGTGTAGGCTTAGGCGGTAGATGGCTGACTTGCCCGGTATGCCCCAGCCTTTGAGGCGCATCTTGAAGCGCAAATCCCACAAATCCAGGACACCGTGCGATGTGCCGAGCAACAACCAATTCCGTTTTCGATCAATGCAGAAGCACGTTGGTGTGCCGTGATGTACGGGATTCTCAAGCACATACAATAGCGTCATCGTGCGAAGGTCCATGGCCAAGACACGTGAGCGATTCGTCGCCACGATGAGGACAGAGCTCAGCTCATGTTTGAAATGCTCGCACCAAACAGCGTACTCGTCCGTCGGGAGTTGGTACTCTCGAAGTAGGCGTAGTCTGATGTACTTGGTAGCTCCGCTCGAGACCGCAGTGTCAACTTTGACGATGTGAACCCTGCCATCAGTGGCGCAGCTGACGAACGTATGCGTGTTCTCGATGAAGCAAAGGGCAACGACTTTCGCACCCGGTGGATGCTTGTGCGTTTGCCTCGCGCGATGTGTTACATTGCGTTCAAGCCGTGATGAGTCCCATACCTTCACACAACCATCATCGCCTCCTGTGATGAAGAACTGATGGTCTGGAGACGGGATGACGCGGTTGATAGCCCCAATATGCTCGGAAAACGTAGCAACCAGCCTGCCACCCGGCTTCCAAGCTTCTTCGCTCAACTGGCCTGCGGCTTTGCTGGCCTTCCTTCTCGTCACTGGCGAGACGAGAGGTCCGAATTCCGCGATATCATGGGGATAATTATCGACGTACATGTTGTCAAGCATCTTGAGTATGTTCGGGTCACTACCCTCATATGTATGTGCTGGGCGTTCTCTCGTGTCTGACTTGCCGTCCTCCCCAGCATCTCCAGCAATGATTATTTGCGGAGGCGGGTTCTGTGCAAAAGGCCCTTCTACTTGGCCGAACGCATTCGCCTCGGTCGTTCCTGTTTCTGCAGTGGATCTTCCACTATCCTTCCTGTTCAGCAGATCGAGTGCGCTCGCCTGGTGTCGGATAGTCCTTCTTGAGGCGTATGGTGCATCCGAAACCGAGGCGTCATCATCCTGAGACTTTTGCCCTCGTGTGACTGACGAAGCCCTCCGCGAGGCATCAGAGCCCGCGCGTCCGTCTAGTGGTGATGATGGCGCTGTGTGTACCGGTGACAATCCCCTGTTGTCCCTTGTCCTCGGCGAAACTGTGCCCCCTTGGCTCATTCGTGACCGATGACTATTCATAGCAGCGCGCCGTCTCCGTCCAACAGGTCCATCAATTGTCATAGATGCATCCATTAGCGCGTCAGCAATGGTATATGGCCCCTTATCGGTCTCCGGCTCTTGCTGCTGTCGCCATCTCTGCTCCTCGAGTCCGGCACTCTCGTCGAACATGATCGTCTGCATCTTGACATTCAAGCTTCGCAACTCGATGATCTCGTTGAGAGTCGTAGTTATATTATCCTGCGCATTGAGGTCACGATTCTTCATCTGACTCAAACGCCAGATGAATTCCCTGAGAACAAGGAGCTTGAACTCATCTTCGGTGGCCATTCCCATATTTCGCAGTCGCGAAAGCCACTGCTCATCCTCGTCGTTTCGAGGCACTTTATTGAGCGTCTGAGGCTGTAGCTCCCGAGATGAACGAATAGCCAGTGCCGTAGACGCAATCGTAAATGTTGACTGCTTCTGCTGCCTGACGGCTTTCCAGAACAGCCCCTTGTCGGTTTTTTGTGCCCAAGACAGCGCCAAGTCGAACACTGTCCTCGACATTGGCTTCTTCAACGCATCCAGTAAGGCCAGCTCGGAGAAGTCAGGAATGATGGCAGGTTTCAGGAACGACCTGACGAGCGGTAAGACGATACATCGTATGTCAGCAGGTGACAGCAGCTTTGCGGCGCTGGATATATACTCGGCCGCTGATTCTCTGATCCAAAGGTTCGGATGCATTGTGAATCGGCCAACCACGTCGATCAGCTCCCACGTTTTCGCCTTGGACAGGAGGCCCAGTTTTGCGAGCTCGGCCAAGGAGTGTAAAGCTGCTTGTACGACATGCTCTTCAGGGTCTGTGACCGCTTGTACCATCAGTGGAAGACTGAATTCTTCCAAGCTTGTGCTACCAAGGAAGGCCGCGATCCCGACGATTGTGTCGAAAAAGGCACATTTCAGCATCCAGTCACGGTCGTTCAGGTAGGTATTGAGATGCGTGAGCAAGATGTCGTTTGACTCGGCACTGCCGAAGAACATGCATAATTCTGGGACTGAAGTGAGGAAAGCCCGGCGAACAGACGCGTCAGAGTCCTCAACCAACGCTTTGGCGTGGTTCTCGAACAGGTCGACCAGCTCCCCTTGCGTGTTATCGAATAAGTGATCAAAGGCAGCATCGGCCTCGCTTCCGCCTTCCACTTCAGGGTCCGCTGTGCTGATCGATCCCTCCGCTCTAAGGATGGCCGTCAGCTCCAGGAACCTCGATGCTGTGGTTGCAAGGCTGCCCAGGCACGATGCGTAGGTTGCACGAACCAGCGCACTTGGTTCTCTGCGTTCCTTTCCCATGATGAGTTGCCTGGATGCACCTGACAGGAATACCTGCATCCTGGGCATGATGTATTCAGGAAACACATGGGCGTTGACAGGGCTGACAATCATGACCAATGCTAAAAGCTGAGTCACGGACCTCAGAGCCGCGATTGCAACGAGGTCGACTTCGTCGTTCATCATGGTCATCAAGTACGGCAAGACTCGATCCAGTTTTGCCTCATCGGTCAACCTTTCCGCAAAAGCCAATAACAAATCACATGCTCTGATCTTGGAAGCGGAACGGGCAGTGTTCCTAAGAGAACCTGCGACTAAAGTGAGGAAGATCAAAGTCCCATCATCTGTCGGATCCTGCGCCCCAACAGTGGTAAAGTGTTCGTTATTCGGTATGTTCAATCGTACGGGGAATAAGCCAAGGCCAAGCCTGGGTGCGAAATGGGCAAGTTCTGATTTCTTCTTATTATCATGATAGCCCAGGAAGTAGGCAATCTTGTCAAAGTCGTAGAACACCCGGTCTATTCGATCATCTGCTTCGCCCAGGTTCTGGGGGTTCTTGCCAGAACCCGTGATGGGGGCTCTCCCGGAACTGGGATCGGTGATGAGCTCCATGTACTGGTGGAGGAAGCTGTAGAAATATCCCGGAAACACCTTGCTTTTGTAGAAGTCTAGATACTGCTCGGCCGAGTATCGCTTCTGAGGATCCCGCTGTATCATGCTGGACAGCATTTCGCGCAACCCTTGGTCGGGTATTCTGCTCAGGTGTGATATGACAGGATCGTATTCGCCGCGGCGGTACTTGAACGTTTGGCTTAGACTGAAGATTGGCGTTTCCAGGAAGAGCTCGGCGATAACGCAGCCAGCGCTGAAGATATCCATCGACCACGTCAGATCGTGTCCCTCCAGCTCTTGCGCATTCTGGATATGCTCCACAAACCTCTCAGGCGCGAGATAACAAGTCCTCCGGCCGGATAGGTCGAAGAAGTACGAGTATGTCCCAGGGTTATTGTCGGGAAGCTTCGTTGGTTTGAAAGAACCGGTAAAGTCGGTGAGGTATAGCCAGTTCCAAGAGGTCACCATGACATTCTCCGTCTTGATGTCGCCGTGGTATATTTCCCGGGCGTGGCAGTCGCGCAAAGCGCATAGCAACTGAAATGCCAACCATTTCTTCTCTATGTCTTCGAGAAAGGGTCTTGTGGACAGGCGATCATACAGCGAACTATAGATGTACTGGCGGACGAGGTAGGCGTTGGTGTCGGTCTCGAAGGCGCGCTCGAAGCCGAGGGCGTTTGGTACGTCTTTTAACTTCTCACGTTCCACTTTAGAGGTGGTTAGCGAGAGATGTCACATTTGAAAGGCAGGAAGTGAGAAGTGAGGGCGGCTCACGCAGTATCTTCTCGCCGTACTCGCGCAGGGAACAGTTGCTGTAGGGCTTGACGGTGACCTTTGCCAGAGCCACTCCGTCGCGATGGCGTGCGCGGATGCTCTTCATGAACCGGGCGTTGCCTATCGATCTCTCGTGTGCTAGATCTGCCAGCTCCGGAATGTCGATACCAGCCGAGCCGGCGTACGGCGTTGAGAGTGAATAGCTGTTACCCATTGCGTGGGTATGTAACGCAGCTACCTTGGCGAGGATTCAACGAGTAGATGGATCATTGTCGGCACCGCCCATGTAGGATCGGAACATGGAACAGTGAGAGATCCGTGATTCTTAAGTTCGCTACCCGGGCGCCGCAATGCGACGGGACGAGGTGGCAGCTGATGTACTCAAGCAATGACGCCAATGCGTCGGCGAGGCAGACGTGACCCTGATAGCCTGATAGATAAGGTATGGCGGGTGACAGCTTATACCTCCGAAAAAAGCAGAGCCCTTTTCTCTGCAGGGCGACGCCCTTGAGGGGCGTCGCCGTCCGTGCCTTCTAAGCATGCGACATACTTTAAATATTATTTTAAGCTAAAATTGATAGTATGGATATTTCGATCATATATAACGAAAAGAAAATTTATATATTTTATGAATAAAAGTGTCTTTTAATGTATCAATTTACAAATAAAATAGAAATAACTCATTTAATATCATTTTTAACCTTGTAATTAATATATTAAATAAACGTATCAAATATTTAATAAAACGTGATTTATTCTTCAATTTTTTAAGAATTAAATTTTTCTATAAACTATCACAATTTGAAATTTGGGACATAATAATAAGTTTATTGTTTTAACTTTAATAATTTAAATAAATACTTTACTTCAAAAAGCTAAGCGTATAAAACGTATTGATTACTTTAAAAGCTTTTTAAAAAAACATTTTCAAACATTAAATGATTTTATTTTTATTTTTATTTTACCTATTATGTATATGTACAATTTAATCGTTATTACGATATTATATACGAAAATATCTATATAATATTTGTTTAACCCTATTTTATTAATAAAATATTCTTGATTATATTTATATATATAAAATGTCTTGGTAGGAATAAGTGGTATAAGTTTATAACTGTTGGATCCATGTGATCCACAGTCAAACCATCCATACAGAACCCACATGTATGATTAGATAAGAGATTAGATACCGGATTATTAGGTCACTTACCCAGACTTGCAGGTCCAGCTAGACTTCCCAATCCAACCATCAGCAACATTATGACCTTGACCCAATACTCGAGTATTATGATTGATCGTTCAAGCCTGTTCCAACAATAACGTATTTTTTTAAAAATTAATCTTGTTTTTGTAAATAAAAACTAGCTTTAATAAAAATATTACATATAAAACTTATTTATTTATATTTAACCTTTTTTCACCATCAATTACGTTTATAAAAAAGAAACCCTTTTAAAAAAATATTTTCATTTATTTAATATTACAACTTCCTACAAAATAATAACTATTAATAGTAAGTCTATTAAATATAATATTTGTTGAAATAATTATATATATATTTTAATTAATTTAGGAAAAGTTAAATTTAATTAGTTTTTTAATAATACAAACGAAAGTATTTTGAAAAAATACATCGAATTAATAACATTCGATATATATTACGTTACTAAGAGATAAGAGAACACTTTTGGTTAACTCATTTAATAGTTAAGAATTCATGTTTTTTTATAATATATATATATATATATATAGTTTAAATACACTGTTAGTTAAAATAAAATAAAAATTTTATTGGAAAATACGGTAAATTTAGATTTGTAAGTTTAAGCTTTTATAAGCTTTATATTTATTAATATGATATGAATTAATTTAAAATATTAATAAAGATTATTTTTATTTTTAAGCGATATTTGAAGTTATAAAAAGGTTATGTTTTTATATAATACTGCTTTTAAAAACTCGAATATTTTAAAAAAGCAAAACGGGTTATTAATATTTTTTATATAATTATTAATATTAATAATAAAATTAAACCCTTTTAGTTATACCATATATATATTAATATTTTAATTAGAAATGTTATATTCAGTAATGTGTGTTGATTAATACTTGCTTTTATTACGCTTGATCTTTTATATTAACACTAGTAATATATATAACGAATTTTATAAGTTTATTCTAATTATTTACATTATTTTACGAACGGTTATTTTTATTTTCAATATTAATATATTAAGCATTAAATTAATCGTTTAATATAGCTTTTTTTAATGTATAATAACAAATTGATTACATTATACGTTAAAGTTACTATTAAATCCTTTTATATACATAATATAGCTATAATATTTATATTATATTAAGTTTTTTGAAGTTTTAAAGCTAATTACTTCGAATTTTAACAACTTAAATTTGAATCTATAACTATTATATTACTTAATTCGATTTAATTTTATTTAATTTTTATTAAAATTAATTTAATTTATTTGATTTAATTTAATTTTAATTTATCAATAATAAAATGCTTCACGGTATTTAAGCAAATAATAATATAAAATTTATTACTTTTAATGTTCTGGTTACTAATATAATTCTTAACAAGTTTTAATTATTATTATTTTACGCATTGTATGATAAATAAAATTGAATAAAAATTGAAAAAGTTAATCAATATTAACGGACTAAGGTTAACTTTATTATATTATTGTTTTATATCGTACGAAAGGAATAACCGTAAACTTTAATTAAATTATCAAAATTTTAATTTAAACTATTTAATAAGCTTTTTTCTAATTAAAATATACCATAATAAGTATTATTTAAGTGCGTTCGAGTCGCTTGAAATATTACATTTTTTAACTTACGGCCTTTTATTTATATAAAAAGAATGTTTAATAATATGTTTATTGAATATTTAAAAACTAATATAAATACAAAGCTATTAAGATTTATAAAATAATATATTATAATCTAAATAATTGCTTATACCAGAACCGTTTCAATTTGTATGAATCTCAATTATATATATTATCATATAAAAAATGAAAGATTTTGATTTATTGTTATTAAATATAATAAACAAGGCTATTAAAACGGGTTAAAACCTTTATAGAGTTATGTTTTTATTTTAAGCTTAATTCAATTAGAATTATAAAGACTCTAACGTTCTATTATTTAAAGATAACTTAAAAAACAAGCGAAACAAACGCTTTATTAATAAAAGTAAACATATTAAAAAGCTTTTATACATCTAAACACTAGTTAAATAGAAATTTTTCTAACAAGCTATAATTTTATAATACGTGTAATTACTATAACTATTACTTATTTTCAATGAAAGGTATAACTGAAAACCAAACCTTAAATTATTACATAAATTAACGTTACATTTAAAAACCACTATATAAAATGTTAACAGTTGTTGGATGGAGTGGTGCAGGTGGTGTGGCTGCAGGTGGTCTGCGCACGGACCAGGTAGATTGGGGTGGTCCGAGCGCCCTAGAAACGGTCGACTAGGGACGTTGCCCCACAGCTCTAGTGCTACGGCAGGCAGGCGCGTTACACCTGTATTTAGGTGTGAATTCGTCCATACCAAAGTAGATACAGAACTACGAACGAATGAACCAATATTTCCGCATACAAATTCTAACAACAGTTAATAATATTTATTTTGGTAGATTTTTTTATTTTAAATAACCGTTTTTCTATTATTTATTATTTAATAACGGTTTTTTAAATATATATTTACTTAATAATTGCTGGATAGAGTGGTGCAGGTGGTGTGGCTGCAGGTCGTCTGGGCGCGGACCAGGTGGATTTGGGGTGGTCCTAGCACCCTTGGAACGGTCGATTAGCGACCGTTGCCCTGTGCCTTTGTGGTAGCGGAACTAGAACAGAGATCTATCACAAATCTTGGTTGGGATGATCTGTATTCTGGTTGGTGCTTGGTTACGTTCGGACGGGAAGGATCCCATCCAAGAAGTATCTAAATACCTAAATTGCAGTGGTTGGGTACCTGTCACCTGGGACAGCCATCCCAGGTAACCTTATCGTAGAACGCCCTGGATGACAGGAGATCCGATAAGGTACTGGTGGCTGCATCCAGTGGCTGGGATCCACATACTTTTTCCGAGGTAATTAAAGCACCGATACTGCAGCCCGCTTACCTATGTAGGTATAGAGCTTGGGCCATACCCGTCCCGACCTCATGTTAGAGCCTCCTTTGTGTCGTCTGATAGCCTTGTTTCAACTACCTTAGGTTAGGTAGGTATTATTGGGAACGATCATCTTAGATTCTGCAGATATGGAATCCAAGAGCATTGTTATACTGAAGGCACTGAATCACATTACCGTTGCACCTAAAGCACCAGCAGGATGTGCCTCGATATCTGGGCGAGGTCAGACGCCTTACCGATTATCAATCCGTGGAAACCTTCCAATACGAACGTGCTCGTTGGCTTGCACCTCTGGCATTGGAAAAGGTCGTTGGTAATCTTCCTTCTTATTTAACTAGGTGATCGAGGTGGAGGATGTCAACTCTTTGTTTGACAAGAGACTTTCCACGCTCATCTACATGCACGGTGGCATGAGAACGCCCTTTACAACCTAGTGAAGAAGTACCCCTAGGCGTCTCACTTCCCATCCGCCAACTCCCTCGTAGGCATGCAGGCAGCATAACATGTAGCTCCCACCTCGTCCCAATCTCTCCTCTGGGAAGCAGAATCATATTAAAAAGCAACGGCCCTCCCCGACAGCATCCGCCCCCACAAACACCTTGCTTCTAGGGCAAATCGGGTATATAGATGAAACAATCGAAGAGAAAGGGGAGGGCGCCAGTTGCAAGTATTCGTAATATTAGGTATCATTCGTCTCTTCAACTCAAAGGTTTCCGAAGACAAGCCGACGCGCAGTTCACTGCTTGCTACCAGAAGGCTTGGGCGCAGGTCGTGATTCGAGGCGATACGTCGTCAGAAAGTAATCAAATGGGTCGCGTAGAACTGAGGGCATTAAGCGTGTCCATCACAAGAATGCGACTTGTCGTATCTATGTGGAAGGGTTAATGGTGGGAGATGCCGGAGTGGATGAGGTCGACAGCACATCGGCGTTGGGCTTCTCCGCAAGTTGGGAAAGTCGACCTGACAAGAGGAACGTAGCCCATGGCATGGCGCAGTATCTCGTCCGAGCCTGAATCCATGGCAAACGGTCTGAACGCCGGAGTATGCAAGCAGAATTCCTTCTTTTATCCTTGAATCCGAAATGGGCAACATTGAAGGTCATCATCAGACTCAAGTATGCTGGCTGCCTTGGTGCGCACTAGATCCAGTTTCGGTAGATCCATCTCCTTCAATCGTTTTTCTCCAGTGCTCGGGTAGGCAGACACATACCAAGGGGAAAGCCTTGATCTCTCCGCTGGCTGGAGGCGACTCCTCTCGACCACGACCGGACGTATTCGAAACTCCGCTGTCTCTCTGTGCTTGCCGTCTTGCTTCCCATTCGTCTGCTCTCTCGTCCATCAAGATGCCCGTCGCCCATCCGTCATCCCAGATGCCAACCACCTTCAGCATGTCGCCACGTTCCAAGGCAAATTCGTCAGCGGCGCGCGGCTGATATGCCCAGAGTACCGCGACGCGGTGTCCGGGATGGATGTCGTCCTGTGAATAGTAGTCCTTGAAGAATGGTAGCTGTTCTGACTGCTGGCTGTTAATTCCCGGAGCCGATGACATGCCTCCTGCACTGGTCGGAGACTGAGGATCTTCACCCACCAAAACCGAGTTGCTTGATAGAGACCCATTCCTACGGGGGTTTGTAGGCGGCGGCCGTAAGACACCAGCTCGCATCTCGGAATTGGGGCTGTCTCCAAAGGAATCAGAAGACGAGTGGTTGTCTCCCCTTCTTCTTCCAGCCATATACCCACCGGCTGCACCCGCAGCTGCAGCACCGGCTGACACGCCAGGTCTTGATCCTCCGGGTATCGACGGCGAAGCCCCCGAGTGGCCCTCCAATGCCGACATACGCGCAATCCTTCCTCCCGGTAGCACTTCGTATCCCTGTGGAGGTGCGTTTGCGGGTATCTGAGATGCCTGAGGGCCTTTCCTAGAGGGCGCCGGCTGGTTGAAAACGCTACCTTTCTGGCTGCCATGTCTTCGCCGTGCGAGTCTAATGCACATGAACAGCAGGAACGCTAGAAGCAATGCTCCCACGAGCGATCCTATCACGATACCGGCAATAGCACCACCTGAAAGGCCCTTCGAAGTTGCCGCAGCTGGCGTGCTACTGGGGGTAGCAGTAGGCATTGATGAATTGAAATCGACCGTGGGTGTAATCGTGGGCAAAACAACGCCTTGGCATACGTCCTCCACATTCGAGTTGTAGCAGCAGGTATCCGTCGAGTTGATGCCGCCTGAAGAACAATACGAGCACAATCCTAGAGTACTGTCGCCATATCCACAATTGTTTGGCTCGTTAGCGATACCTTGGATACAGTTGTTGCTTGATATCGCGTTCGCAGGTAAAGCGCAGTTGACGAAGTCAGCTCGGATCTGACTCTGCAGGTTGCTTCCACCAGTCGTGGGACAGAGATCTCGGTCAGCCGCGATATACGATTCACTCTCGGCATATTGAGCGCAAGAGTCGGCGCACAAGGGCCTCGATGCCTCTGCGGACAAGGTGCAATTGTCGATAGAATTCTGGACAATACCATTACAGATGACCGAAATGGTAAAACGGGCATAGAGATCGGCATCGGAAAGATCGACGCTACCGCATCCTAGCAGGTTTTGATATCTAAAAGTCCCGGGTGAGCTCAAGGCCGAGGATTGTTGGAGTAGTCAGACTTACTTCTCTTGCGCATAACTTCCCTGGACGTACTGGGTCAACTGTTTATCGAACGATGCTGTGTCGGTTACATATTGCAAGAACGGGCTGAATGCAGTCAAAATTAGCATCTGATTTGAGGACCAATAGCTGCCCCTACGTGACAACCGACGTCAAGGCAAAATGTGGCACTCACTATATG
Organism: Anthostomella pinea; assembly: GCA_963556695.1. Lineage (NCBI taxonomy): Eukaryota > Fungi > Ascomycota > Sordariomycetes > Xylariales > Xylariaceae > Anthostomella > Anthostomella pinea. The sequence goes on along the minus strand of CAUWAG010000020.1, from coordinate 3,917,785 downwards.
CGGTATACATAGCTGCTGGTCGATACAGAGGCAGAATCGAAAGCTGGGCAGGTGGTTGAGCCTGATAATGACACACATGTGCCATCTTGTGCCATTGCCAGAGGGGCCGAGGAGAGAATTGAGACAAGCAGTCCCCGTGTGGTCCAAGACGTCCTAGTGCTCTGGCTGGTTCGTTTTCTGGGGCTGGTGGATGGCATCGTGAGGGCTCGCTCTGGGTGTGACAAATGGCGGAGGTCTGATGCAGCGTTGGCTGTCGTGCGAGCCGCGTCGAGGATAGTGGCTGCCGGCGCTACGGATGCATGACGTTCTGATCCTATCATTGCTCAATACCGCATGCTACTCGGAAAGATTGAGTCTGGGGGGTCTGGTTGGCAGAGGTGCAGTCCTCGGGTTGTTGCGCGGCGGCGTTTGTGCGTTTGTCGAGCGAGCGCCTGACGTGAAGAGGTACTCGCTTTGTGTTTTTGTGTTGTAGGGTAGTGTCAGACTGGTTGGATTAATAGTCGTAACCGTAACCAAAACCAAGAAAATCAGTGCCGAGCTGTTTGCTGTCAAAAGTGAATGTGATGTGAGGGAATGGTGTTTGTGCGGCGAGATGGTGAGACTGCCGAAGAGTCTGTTGTGACTCGGGATGAGTGGTGGTGTATTCCAGATGACAAACGAGTGACTACAGTTGGGGAAGGTGAGACCGAAGGGCAGGCGTACGGGTATGGGTATGGGTATGGGTATGGGAGGAAGGAATTAATGGCAAAGTACGAGTGGGTGCAGGTGCCTCAGATCGTGGTTGGCGTGCTGTCGTCTGGTCTTGTCTTGAATGCACGATACCGGAAGATTCATGGACGTCTCGTGGAGCGCAGGTCAATTGGCCGAGGGGGGACGCAGCTGGAGGTTACGCATGCAACCGTGATGCGTATCCAGGATTCGCAGTTATGTATGTTGTGTTAGGTATGTATGTAGGTTTTTTGTGTAGGTACGTAGGATTATCGAAGGGGAATATTAGAACGGACGACCCAATGCGCAAAAAAAACAAGAAAGGAAAACGAGGTAGGGCACCGGCGGTGTGTCGTGGAACCGTAGATCGGGCCAGGCGGATTGGACCTGATGCCGAATGGAGGGAAAGAGGTTGAAGAAGGACGGCCCCGACGTGTGGCTGCTGGCATGCGACCAGGCGACTCGACCGACAACAAAAGAGAAAAGGAGGAAGGACCTGACCTGACCTGACCCAGACTGCGATTTGATGCTTCCAGCCAGGCGGCCTGGGCCCTGTGCCCGTTCTGCCGTGCCTCCACAGCGTCTGTCCCTGCACTGCGCGCGCCGCCGTGACAGGCCGTGGCTTTGGGCTTAGCGGGCTTCCACTACATCCTGCAATACCTTGGCGCGCTACTAAAGGCACCAGCCAGCCCGTGGGAAATCTCAATCCAGCCGATGCCATGAAGGCGCCGTTTGAACCTTCGAACCGGTCTTCTCAACGTTCCCAATGGTTCACTTTGCAGCTGAGGGCTTGGCCACTCTCCCTCCAATTGTCTACTGTAGGTATCGGCTCGCACATCGATCCAGAAGGGTGCACCGATGCGACGTCCATCTGCCTCTCCCACCAATGGCAGCAGCGAGGCCGCGAAGGACAAACGGCAGCGCATCGAACCGGTGCACCAATGCGGAAAGCTACTGTCGTACCTGCGCCAGGGGCCCCTTGCGCATACATGCCACTAATGCCCCTAAAGCCCGGGTCTTGTCAGAAATGGGTCAAGTGCGGGAAGTCAAGAAGCACGTTGAAATTGCCCGTCAAGGGTCACCCTTCCGAGAAGAGCAAGGCGCCTCTCATCTTCCAAGGTTGTATCATTGCTGATGAGAAGTGATCAGCGATAAGAGAAGAACTTGTTGCTGTGTTTCGTTCTCATCTCGCACCAGTCCGCCGGGAATGCAGACCTGAGCAAACACAACTGACACATCAACAGGTAATTTTGCAGGTGACACTCCCTCCAACGGTTGTGTGGCTTGCACCACAGCAGGAGATTGGAATACGGACTGAACATCAAACTCTACATACACCGAGCTGCCGAAGTCTGCATACGTTTGAATCATCTTGAATTCCAGAATACATCAACAGGCCTTCCCCTGTTTCTGGCACTATCAGATGTCGATCAAATGAGCTGAAACTTCTATTATTCAAGGCCGCCAGCGAGATTGACTTGTCACAGACTCACGCCTGGGACGCCGGACGCCTTCACAGCCATTGGTTGGGAAATCTGTCGCCATGCCCAGGGAGGCTCGCTTGAGGTTGAATCCCTGCCAGGTAAGGTACCCCCAGGCTGAATCCCAGAAAGCTCCGAGGCTAGCGCTCATGGCCTTGCTGACGCGAAATGACGATGGCCTCAAACGCCTGTACGGTGGACAGAGTGTAATAAAAGGGGGAGCGGTCCCAGCTCCCACCTGTACCGGTATCGTCCACAAATCCCCAGACCTTGCTGATAGGTAGTGCGTGAGAGAAGCTTGGATCTTCCTTCACATACCTTAATACATTGATAAATGGCGGTCCACGTGTCCTGACGATTCAAGCTTCGACCAATATATCCAACTTGACCGACCTGGTCGTGTGCTTGAGTTGCAGCGCCTTGATCTATTACACGTCTATGCAGTGTTAACGAACAGAAAACGATGCGACATCTAGCGGTCATGAAATGGACAGGAGAATGATAACCGGGCTCAAGACATACGGACCTCGCATTGTTGACATCCGATATGCGCCTGGTGCGTTGTAAATGTGTTCCAGTAGTGACTGCACGAGCTGACTTACAACATGCTCTCTCTCCATTGAATCGCCTCATCCTACAAGAAATATCATGTAGGTCTTCGCATGCAGTGCTCCATACGTGCCCTGGTCCTTCTGCTGCGAACTTGCGATGCTGAGCGGATGCATGTGTAGCGCGGATGCAATAAGGGATCAAGCCGCAGCGTTGATCTACATATATCATCACGATCATGTTCAACCTACCTAAACTAAGCTCAAAACGCCTCGCTGTCATCCGATTGTATGGCTAGTGTTAGGTGGCATGGGATAGGACTCAGTCTTCCCACTACATACGTCTTTCCTGGCCCGGTACGGCAGAATTATCAAGCAGCCGGCACTCATGATGTCAACTTCAACATCGACCCGTCAGTGAGTAAACACTGCAGCTTGCTTCCACGCTGTATTCATCTGAAATAACTCAAGCACTCCAAGTCATAACAGACATCTCGGATGTTTGATGCCATCGAGAATTATGATAAGAAGCAGCAAGTGGTGGTTGGGAAGAACCGGGAGCCTGCACAACTAGGTTGCGGTTCGCAACCATGCCGAGCCAGATATAAGAGATCTGGGTCCGAGGAGGATTGATGTACTCTGCAGACGCATTGTCCTGGGATTTATTTGGACCCCTGGCACCTATCGAGCTCGTTCATATTTCACGCATTTCATTCAATAACGATGCAACCAACCCTGCCTCGGGAGACGACGTCGTTCAATGGCACCCTTCTGAGCACCTTCAATGCTCACGATGCAGGCGAGAGGGAACGCCGAGGATCACGAACTCTTGGTTGATCTACCCTCGTTCCCACGACCTTGAGACATACCTAGGGTTCAGCTTACGACCATCACCAACCGGCGATTTGCGTAAATACCGTGCTCCCAATATATCAACGACCTCCTGCCGTTCCGCTGTTACACAAAGACCTTGCCTCCTCACATATGCAGCCTGTTTTAAGCTATACCTGCGTATGGACTATTACCCTAATTTGACCCAGGAGATCTTCACAGGTAGCACACGCCTTCTTCAGGACCTGGTTCGGGTGTATGTCTCGTGACCTGCTAGGCTTACTGACGTGGGTTATCACGACTGCGTTCGCAACGGGCTAAGCAGCCTTTTGAGGTTTAGATACAATGCGTTTGAACATACTCTCCGCTTGGTATATCAACTGGAACGCTGCACCTCGTGCGAACTATCACATTCGCTCATGTACCCTATCAGGAGTTGAAAGTAGGAAGACCGCATGATGTCGTATTTCAGCTCCTCACTGAAAAGATCTAAACGTCGAATTTAGCATCATGTCGAACAACATCCGTTGGGCTTGCTCTCAATCTTAAGCAGTCCTCTTCAGCCGCTCCCAAACGACGGCGTGACCTGATCTCGGGTCATGAGGATCAAAAAACCATTCACTGATGAAACTGTTGGATTCTGGGCTATGTTAGCCCATCCATAGTCATCTTTCAGGATCACCATCCCCATTTGTGACTCTGTCACATACGTGGCCCATATAAGGCCACGTATCCTTTCCTTCAGTATCTTGGATATATATAGGGCCATTCTGGCCGCTCCTGAGTAGCTGGAATTCCTCTCCTTAATAGAACACTTTGAAATCCCACAGAAACCTATGCTTCGTCCCTCTCACACCCAAGTGTGACTGAGACGGTATGATCTTTGCTCTCATTGGACCATTCTCCCTTACACCGGAGCATGCGTTGTCGGGGTTCTTTTTGCGAGCTGGGATCATATGAAGCCAGCAGGGGCAGTCGCAATATGCTAGGACGCATCCCACCCTGGAAACCACGCTTCAATACTATCTGTGTGTTACCTCGGAAAAGCCCAGTCTGCCGGGCGGCCTGTATCTATATGTATCAAGAATTTGACCCACTTTTCTAGGTGAATGGACCAATCAGATGGTTAGGGTGACGAAAGGCCGCCTGGCAGACTGGGTACTAAGTATGTTGCAAGGGGCTATGATATATTAATTGTTATTGAATTCGCAATTACAAAGTTATCACGTAATATATACATACACCAATAATGTTATTGTCACGATGCCTGCGCCGGTGTATTGCAATCTGGTATTGATTACGAAAATAACAAGGTGAGGAAGGAAAAAGAAGCCAGCAAGGTGGTGTGCGCAGCACACACCTTAAGTGGTGGTCACATTCCTTCCTTATCTAATCTACACGTGACCTGATGACTCAGCATCCAACCGGGTGGATACAGCTGTACACCATCACAATTATTAATTAATAACTGCGCGTTTGATTTAAGTTTTATAAGGTGTTAAAAGTTAATATATAGTAAAATTATTAGATATATTTTTTAAGTTTTTAATCCGACATATAATTATAAGTTAAAAGCGTAATATATATATATATTAATTGTTGGATCCATGCGATTCCAGACTGCAAACCGTCTATACCAGGACCCACATGTATGATTAGATAAGATAAGATAGTGGATTGAGAGGGCACTTGGCCAGACCTTCGAGTCCAGCTAGATTCCTCTCAATCCAACCATCAGCAACATCATGACCTTGACCCCATACTCGAGTATTATGATTGATCGTTCAAGCCTGTTCCAACATTAATTTTAATATGTTATAAAATTAAAAACAAATTACGTTTAAAAGATAAAATCATCGCTGAAAATAGGACTATGCCGGTATTAAAAAAATTTAACGTTATTTTAATATTAAAAAGGTATATTTATCGTATTAATTTATAATAATAAAATTTAAACAACAGTTATATAACGTAACATAGCTGACAAGCGAGTTGACATTACAAGCGAGTTGGCACTCGTCATGAACTTTCCAACCAATACAATTCAAACCATCATATCTCCACCAACAACAATGGCACCGCGTTATAACAAATCAGACTTGTAGCTAGCTGTTCAAGCTAAACAACGTGACCCTCATATTCCTATATTTCAGCTTGCGAAACTCTTCAATGTCCCTCGTTCCACTTTGAGCAATAGAGTCAAAGGAATGCCATCACGACGCGACAGCATGCCTAATACTTTGAAACTTATGGTTTCCGAAGAGAATGCCATTTGTTCCTTCATTCTCGACCTGGATGCGCGAGCATTTCCGCCCCGGTACAGTTATGTTGAAGATATGGCGAATCAATTGTTGGCGGCGCGTGGGGCTGGACGCGTTGGAAAGAACTGGACGCGGAACTTCATCAAACGTACACCAGGCCTCCGGACGCGTTTTCATCGGAAGATAGACTACCAGAGGGTCTTAAACGAGGATCCAGACGCGTATCGCGCGTGGTTTTGCCAAGTTGCAGCGGCAGTCGCGAAACATGGTATCCAAGACGCGGATATTTACAACTTCGACAAGACTGGGTTTATGATGGGCATTATTGGGTCCGGCATGGTCGTTACAAGCGCCAAAAGACGTGGCAGGCCTAGACAAGCTCAGCAAGGCAACAGGGAATGGTCTACAGCAATCTCTGCTGTTAATGCTGATGGTTGGGTGGTCCCGCCGTTCATCATTCTACAGGGCAAAACCCACCTCGCGTCATGGTATCGCGACACAATATTACCACGCGATTGGAAAGTGGCCGTGTCCGACAACGGGTGGACCACAAATAAGATTGGTTTGGAATGGATTCAGCATTTCGACAAGTATACCAGACCGCGTATGACTGCCGGTAAACGCCTCCTCATCCTAGATGGTTACAAAAGCCATTATTCCTAGGTCTTTGAGGATTATTGTCAGAATAACGGTATTATCACCCTTTGTATGCCTGCCCACTCATCACACAGGCTCCAGCCTCTAGATGTCGGCTGTTTTAGCCCGCTCAAACGAGCTTACGGTCGCATGATTGAGGATCTCATCCGGCGTCATATAACCCACGTTTTGAAGGAGGACTTCCTTGCAGCGTTTTGTGAAGCACACAACGCTGCTATGACGCCAGGAAACATTCGAGCAGGTTTCAGTGCCACTGGGCTTGTTCCTTTTGACCCAGAAAGTGTCATTTCAAAGCTGGATGCTGTCACTGTCATACGAACACCGTCGCCAGACCCCAATCTGCCACCCACTACTTGGACTTCAAAGACGCCTACCACCATTAACGAAGCGGTAAACCAATCGGTTTATATCCGAAACCGAGTCAGAAACCACCAGGGAAGCTCACTTACATCAATAGTTGATGCGTTGAGCTCGTTTTCAAAGGCTACATACGGTCTTATGCATAAGGTCGCTTTGGTTGATTCCCGGGTCCGCGAACTAGAAGAGGCCAATCACCTACTAAGTAAACACCAGAGAACAAAAAACAAACGTCTAATAAAAGGAGGAGTACTTTCCGTTGAAGATGCAGTAGATCTTCAGGCTGCAAAGGATGGTACTGAGCTGGCAAAACAGGAAATGGGTGAAGGTAGTCGTCGTCCGAGGCAGGCGGCAGCGCGTGGGCGACGGTGTGGCGTTTGCGGCAATACTGGCCATAATGCGCGAACTTGTACAATAGAGATAGAAACCTCTGAGGAAGAGGAATCCGATTGATTGAATTGAACTGAATACGTTGTGGTGAAGTTATTTGACATGGCAGTTGGAGAGTTCATGACGAGTGCCAACTCGCTTGTAATGTCAACTCGCTTGTCAGCTACGTTATGTAACTTTTATTTTATATAAAAATTAACATATAATAAAGCATTTTTATTTATAAAGTTTATAAAAAATTTGTAGATATATTTACAATATTAATTCTTTACAAAAATCAATACTTAAAGTATAACGCGTAGATCGAGTGCTCGAAAGGCACGGAAACCGACGCCTTGCAGGTGCGTCTCGGAAAGAGGGCTCTGCATTTTTCGGAGGTAACCTGTGTGGCTTTTAATATGTCGAATAGCTGTTGGAGCAGGAGATGAAACACCCGCACTCCGGTCAGGCTCGGCTTCGCGGTAGGAAGCGATGTCCCAGTTCTAGATTTACTAGGTAGGGCTGAACAACTCTTCCGCCTGGCGAATCAGACGGGTATCGTGTCTTCCGGTACGAAACAAAGGCGCCTTACCTACGATTCCTCCACTCAATCAAGCCTGGGGTGGTCGTTCAGCCCGTCTTGCGATATGATATGCCTGATAAGTCCGGCTGTATACTCCTCTTGTGCCCTCCAGCTCTTGCTACCCGAGGTAGATGCCTTTTATGTTTCGCACATATTACAATGAGCACTATGTCCTTAAGACTAGGCTATATACTGCGAGCAGGCTATATTTCAGCCGGCAAGGTATATAACGCTTCGTTGTTTAACCAAACGGTCGATCTGTTTGTCCCTGAGAGTAAAACGTCAACAAGCTCCAGCAGCTTAGGCGAATCGATGCTTCCAACGTTTACATGCAAGTACTTGAGGAGAGGGCGACTAGATTATCTAGCTCCACGAGACCTCTGCCCATAGCATGCGCCATTCGTGGTGGTGTCATTGGACAGGGGTACCTCACTCACGATGGCGGTTGAAACCTGCAAATCGATGGTTACGTAGCTTAGATGTGTGAAATACATGTAGTTGGCCCTGGAACTCGTATCACTATTGCCAGCAGTATCTTTCATTCTCTCGGCGTGGCCTATTATTCAGGAGAGTTGCCTTCATAGGGTTCACATCTAAGATAACCAACGACGACAAGATGATGCCGTACGAATGTCCGAAGTCTTCGTTGGCACTCCAGTTGCCCCTATTCGGGTGTATCAATGGTGATCTCTACAGTTCGAGACGCTGTTCAAGGGCACCATAATGGCCGTACTAATATCGTACCCTTAGTATCAACTCGTCCATTCATGTAGAGCAGGGCCTACTGGCTATGCGTCATCAGTCTGGTCGCCATGCCTCGTCGCGTTCTTAAGATGAACACCTTATCGGGAAGAGTGAGACAAATTCAGCCCAGCACACCTAATTCCGTGTGCTTCTGAACAATGAGGTCGAGACTGCACACAGTCTATATGGAGATACATCTAATATCGATAGCTACTTGAGTCAACTACTCCATCACCAGTCCATAGTAGTGTTACCGCCATCACCAGCCGGACTCCGTTCTCCCTCATCGATCGCGCTTCAAACAGCGCTTGCCTATCTTACACTTCTCATGGTAAGATCACAGCAATTGTACATGCGGACGGAAGCCTGGGCGTGATACTGAGAACTCCCAGTAGCTAACCACTTCTGAGGCATGTGCATGGCTTGAGAGGTTGTAGCTTCCTTTTCTAGAGGGTCATCAAGGACAGTGTCTTCATATCCACATGGAACTCTGCCCCGATTAGGTATGTAGCTTTGGGTGTTCGATTGTGTACTGGTGGTTGACTACATGGTAGACATGTGCAAAAGGTACGGGGCTGGTGCATAAGGTGGCTTAACTCAATAGAAAGAGATTACCTCTGAAAAACACAGAGCCCTCCTTTCGTAAACGGCCTTGCAAGGCGTCGTTCCGTGCCCTTGGGGCAGGCGGTTTACGCGTTATACTTTAAATATTAATCCTTATTAAAAGTTAATATTATAAGTATTTGAACGCAACCAATTTAAAAAAAAGGTTTGTAAAATATTTTATAATATATACGTTTATATCTAAATTAAAAAACATTTATGTTATATAATTACAGACTTTATTTATTATTATTTTATATTAAATAATTTATTTTTATTTTATTAATATTAGATGAAGATTGAATTTTTTTAATACCGGTAAAATTTTATTTAAAGCGATAGTTTTAATTTTGAAACGCAAATATAATTATATATATATATATACTGTAGATGACAAGCGAGCGGTAATTACAAGCAAACAGCAACTTCTTACCAACCTTCTAATCAATGTGTCAAATAACTCGATCACAACGCATTTAATTCAATCTAATCAATCGGATTCTTTTTCTTCAGACGTTTTTATTCCTATTGTACAAGTTCGCGCATTATGGCCAGTGTTACCGCAAACGGCACAACGTCGCTCATGCGCTGTACCCTCTTTGGACAACAACTACCTTCACCCATTTCTTGTCTTGCCAGCTCACTACTATCCTTTACAGCTTGAAGACTTATTGTATTTTAAATTAAAAGTATTTCTCTTTTTATTAGATGTTTATTTTTTGTTCCCTAGCGCTTACTCAGTAAGTGATTGGCCTCCTCTAGCTCGTGGACCCGGGAACCAATCAAAGCAACCTTGTGCATAAGACTGTATGTAGCCTTTAAAACAAGCTTAATGCATCAATTATTAATGTAGGTGAGCTTCCCTGGTGGTTTCTGACTCTATTTTGGATATAAACCGATTGGTTTACCGCTTTGTTAATGGTGATAAACGTCTTGGAAGTCCAAATAGTGGGTGGCAGATTGGGGTCTTGCAATGGTATATGTACGACAGCGTGTGATGATTTCACTATCAGGGATAGTCCTAACTCCCCATTGACCCCATGATTATGTGACTAGACACGTGACTAGCACGTGACTGATTGGACGACAGGTTGATCCATGCTATGGTGGGTCTGGTGGGGGATGACTGCCCACATCTAGCTGCCCACCAATTTGGGTACGTTTCTAGAATTTTCTTTTTACTTTAACCAGAGTTTGTTATACGTCGATAGTTAATAAGGGTACCTGTATCCTTGCAATACATTTACGGAATTGTAACACAGCGACAGCATGCAGCTTTGAAATGACACTTTCTGGGTCAAATAAAACAAGCCAAGTGGCACTAAAACCTGCTCAAATGTTTCCTGGCGTTATAACAGCGTTATGTGTTTCACAAAACGCTGCAAGGAAGTCCTCCTTTAAAATGTAGGTTATATGACGCCGGATGAGATCCTTAATTATGCGACTGTAAGCTTGTTTGAGTGGGCTAAAACAACTGACATATAAAGGCTGGAGCCTGTGTGACGAGTGAGCAGGCATATAAAGGGTAATAATGCTATTATTATGACAATAATCCTTAAAGACCTAGGAATAATGGCTTTTGTAACCATCTAGGATAAAGAGGCATTTACCGGCAGTCATACGCGGTCTGGTATACTTGTCAAAATGCTGAATCCATTCCAAACCAATCTCATTCATAGTCCTCCCGTTGCCGGACACGGCTACCTTCCAATTGTGTGGTAATATTGTGTCGCAATACCATGATGCAAGGTGAGTTTTGCCTTGTAAAATGATGAATGACGGGACCACCCAACCATCAGCATTAATAGTATAAATTGCTGTAGACTACTCCCTATCACCTTGCTGAGCTTGTCTAGGCCTGCTGTTAGATACTAGCACGAATGTGTTGAATAAAAGCCGGAGATAAACACCGGAAGATCTCCAGTGGGGCAGAAACACACAGTGCATCTAACCTACCAAGAAGACAGATGATCAATCTCTGCACGTGGAGCAGAACAATTAATAGAATCAATCAACATCTGTGTATTCAATACCTGCCACGTCTTTTGGCGCTGATAACGACTATGCCAGACCCAATAATGCTCATCATAAACCCAGTCTTGTCAAAGTTGTAAATATCCGCGTCTTTGATGCCATGTTTTGTGATTGCTTCCGCAACTTGGCAAAACTATGCGCGATATACGTCTGGATCTTTGTTTAAGATCCTTTAGTAGTCTATCTTCTGATAAAAACGCGTCCAAAGACCTGATGTACGTTTGATAAAGTTCTGCATCTAGTTCTTTCTGATGCATCCAGCCTTACGTGCTGCCAATAATTGATTTGCCATATGTTTAACATAACTGTACTGGGAAAGAAATGCTCGCGTACCCAGGTCGATTATAAAGGAGCAAATGTCATTCTCTTTGAAAACTGTAAGTTTTAAAGTATTGGGTATATCATCACGTTGTGATGGTCAGCCGGCAATTCTAGCCTTTAAGGTATTATATGAGATATAGAAAGTCTTAGAAAGCTTGCCAATGGTAATATAAGGGTCGTGTTATTTAGCTTGGACAGCAAGCTATAAGTCTGATTTGTTATAACGCAATGCCATTATTGTTGGTGGATCAATTAGGAGCCTTGATAAAAAGGTTAAGTGGCTGGTAAAAAGTTGCCGTTCGCTTGTAATTGCCGTTCGCTTGTAATTGCCGCTCGCTTGTCATCTATGTTATACGCTTTATATATATATAAATAACGTTCTTAAAAAATAATTATATATTAAACAATAGTTTTAAACATTTAATTAATTATTTCAAGCCGTCTAACTTTTAACACGTTTTAAAAAGTTAATTAAACGTATAATTATTAATTAATAACATTATTAATATACGTATATATTACGTAACAGCCTCGTAGTTACAAATTTAATAATTATAAATATATCATAAACTTTTACAGCCTACTTATCGCTTAGACTGCTAGGCAGCCTTTTGTAATCCTGATTATCTAATTAGTTCATTCACCTAGAAAAGGGGGTCCATTTTCTGTACAACCTGATACTTTAGGCTGCCTGGCAGACTGGGCTTTTCCGAGGTAAGAAAGAGAAAGGGGTGAGGGTATGGAGGGCTAAAGAAAGAAAGAGAAAAAAAAGGATGTCAGCCGCTAGGGGAATCGAACCGATATGCCTATATACCTATAACAATACTTTGTAAGAATACTCCGCTAGGGCGTACCAACCGGGCTACTAAACTCATCTGTCAAACTCGCATATATATCCTGTGCCGTTGGGGTGAGGGCTGGGCTATAAGCTTTGCAATGTGGCTGTTTAGAAAACTTTGTTTAGAGTGAGTCAATTTGGATGGACGGATGGGTGGATTTCGGGCTGGATCGGCGTGTGTCGGAGTACAGAAGATAGGGGTTGTAGTCACAAGGTAGTAGTTATTGTCAGACCGAGGAGTCACGGTTGATTCGTCCGTAGCATATTGAACGCATTTGTGTCCTTCCATGATATAGATCGCAAGTTTTGAAGAGCTCCAGTGGCACATCCGCGTCATGCAGCACACGACTTCTGCTCGGATATTCTTCAGTATTCCAGTACTGAACATGGGTACAACCCTCTGCAATCGACGAACAGTCAATCGGTTGTGGGCCAGGTATGATGTAGTCTTGCAATGCCTTTATTTCCGGTCCCAAAGTGTCCTATCTGTACACGTCGATGATCTCCGGCTCTATGAATCGCCCTTGTTCGCCTTCTGTGCCGCCTCGTGCTCCTTGATCTGTACGCTCCAGCTAAGAAAGTCTCGTCAGTACGTAGTCCAGCTGAGAGACTTGTGTTGGTTTCGGACGTACTGTCGACTAGGGAAGAATCGGTCTGGCTCTGGCATCTTGTGTCTGTACTCTCGCTGCGCGCTCAATCTCCATGTCAGGGCGGTGATACCGAGGATGACTCCCATGAAAACCGCCGTGTTCGCTTTCCAGTTCTTCGGTTGCGCGTACCAGCCACCGGCCGGCGACCAGACGTGCTTGGGGTAACTGTGGTGCGAGGGTTAGGACAACCGGGGTCGTGGTTTTGCAATCGCGAATCGCTGAATGGTTTATGTTTTTGCTTACGGGACTCGAGGACCGCCACCCTGGTGAATGTTAGCAATCTATCCAGCGCGAACACACGGTGGCAACTACCATCTTGTCCAGCAGTGAGAGAAATGGGGGTTTATGGTAGTCAATTGACGTTGATGGCGGGTTGAGGGAAGCTCGAATGCTCGCCGTCCCCAATTGAATTGACGATGGGAGCTGGACGTTTACGGGTGGAGCCGACTCGAAGTGGGGCCAGACCCGGCGCCGGACCAATGGTCGATTATTAGTCCGGGAGATTTTCAATGCACGGTTCAGCGATCCCTGAGCTCACCTCGCACCTGCACCTGCACCCCCGACTCGACGCCAGCTCGGGTCCCGTCTCATAGAAACTTTTTCCTGAGCCAGACACGAGACGACCCTCCTGCAAGCAACATACCGGGACATCTCAACGACGCCGTGTCCCAACGCCTGCCTATTCGTGGGGGATGAGGGATCTGGATTTTCGAACATGAAGAGAATAAGGATCGACAGATTATCGAGTCAATTGCTCGCTGCGACTCCAGCCCGCCCGCCGCCCAGTTCAAACAGAATACCCCGAGCTCTGGCAGCATCCCGTCTATCGCCAGCCCCATCGGTCTGCCAGACAAGATGCCAATCCACGGCTGCGTCACCCGAGGTCATCTACGAAGATGCAGGACGTGATGTAGCCGCCCCAAAACCTATAGACTACAGCAAGAGGCCGCTCCCGTCACCACATCCCGACCGGGCCCTGCGGTCTGCCAAACTTGCCGCCCTCCACGCGCGACTCTCCCTCTCCTCCAAGATTCCCCTTCAGACCCTCGCCCGAACGCTCATAGACCCGTCCGCCGACGCGCACCCCCGATTCAACAACGTAAACCTCGCCTTCGTCGGCGCTGCGCTCCTGCAGTACCACACATCCGAGTTCCTCGTGACCCGGTACCCGCGCCTGCCCATGACGATCTTGTTTGCTGCCATGAAGGGGTACGCAGGCGTGCCAGCACTGCACCAGATCGCGCGGGCGTGGGGTATCGAAGCAGCAGCAACCCCCGGCGAGGAGGTCGACCCGGGTCTACTGCAGTTCGCGCCGGACAGGCCAACAGTCACGATGAACAGATGGGGGTACGTGCGCGCCGAGTCTAAAGAGCTGCAGCGATACAAGTGGCGGAGGGGTGTGAGCAGCCGTATCCTGTACGACGATGCATTCGGCGAGCTGGTGCCGGGCGAGTCGGAGCAGAGCCACGACGGGCTAGAGCTCAGCAAACAACGGAACACGAAGGACATGATCGTGGAGGACGTGGCTCAGAACGCCCATGCAAACTTCGTACGGGCCGTCATCGGGGCCGTCTATCTGCACTGCGGGCGCGACGTCGCGAAGACGTTCGCCAAGGCACATGTCCTCTCGAGACAGTTGGATCTGGCGAACCTCTTCAACTTCAAGCTTCCCACGAGAGAGCTCGTACGTCTGTGTGCGAGAGAGAACTTCGATGCGCCAGTTGCGAGGTTACTGAGCGAGACGGGTCGTCTCAGCAGGACACCTGTATTCGTCGTCGGAATTTACAGCGGAACAGACAAGCTTGGCGAAGGCGTCGGTCCGAGTCTGGACGCCGCGAGGATATCAGCTGCTATCAACGCACTGAAGTCCTGGTATCTGTACAGCCCTGGCGACACCGTCGGCGTGCCCAGCGATACGCTGGCCGAGGATGCCGCGCCCTGGAAGCCTGTCTACGTGGATATTGGAGAGATAATATCGTAGTGGGTCGATACCAGCAGTCTGAGGAAAGGGGGGAGGAAGGACTTGTATGAGAGGCGGACTAGAAAGACGACCCTCCAGCGAGGCATGTACAATTTGGGCTGTAGGATCGACGACAAAGGCCGATCGCGCTTCACCCTGGGTGTGCCTGGGCGCCGGCCGTTATATCACCACGCACCAGTGTACTGTACCATATCAACCAAAACAAAAAGCAGGCCACCCATGTAGAATATATATGCGAAACAGCAAACCCACCCACTCCGCGATCGAGTGTACATATCTTTACTTGAATCTTTTCTTCTTCTATACGCAGGGTATCATCCTGATGACTTCTAGTACAGACAGATAGACAGCGCCCAAGTGCCTTCTCTCCTGCACCACACTCATCCAATCCGGGAGGCATTCTATCCTGTAATACATGAGACGTACAACGTACACAGCAAGAACCTCTCCTACACCACCCCCATCGAACCCGGAGAGGCACTCTATCCTATAGTACAGACGGTACACAAGGTACATAGCAGAGGAACTACTACAAAAAACACTCCAAACGACAGGAAGAACAGCGAGAAAGGGAAGCATAGAAGCGTAGCAGCGAAAACCCCTCTCAGACGAGCCCGCTCAACTGAAGTGGTGCCCGCTCAACTGAATGCCCGCTCAACTGAAATGGTCGCCCTCGCCCAACTTCCCAGCAATACCCAGACGCACAAGCCTCCGATAACTCTCCGAGCGCGCGGCCTCCTCGCGATCCTCGCGCATCTTCCTCTTGCGCTCATATACAGCGCGCACAGTGCGGCGGATCTGCGACCTCCCCTCATCGTAGTTGGCGCGCGCGAGCGCGACCACCTTGTCGACCTGCTCGGGGGTGTATACGAAATTCCATGTCGACATGTAATCACTAACGGCCGGGTCGACGCCCGAGACTTTGGGGTTCGCCACGAAGGGCAGGTACACGACGGCGATGCCGGCACTGGGCTGCATCAGCTGCCACGCGTCGTCGTCGCTGGTGAGCGCCTTGGACGGCGGCGGGGGTTGTGTTGAGCGCTCCTCTGTCGTGCCGACCCACACTGTGCAGTAGCCCAGCTCCGAGTCATCCGGGTGCGAGATGTCGTGCTCGGTCTTTGTCTTCTTCTGCTCGGCTGTGGCCTGCGAGGACGCGGGCGGGTCGGTGGCTCGCTGCGCCTTTTGGTGCTGCTTTGCTTGCCTGAGCTTGGCCTCCGCTTCGGCTGCAGAGTCGACTTGTGCGGCGTCTAGCTGTTTCTCGATGTTCTGGGCCGATTCGCCGCCTTTTGGCCAGCCTATGCCAAGAGGCCAGCCCTTGATGCCACGCTGGCGGGCGTATCCATCTGCTACGGATAGCCAGTTGTCCGTTTTGATGTCTGCTGAGGCATCGAATGCGACGACTACATCGACGTCACGGCCGGGTCGGAGCAGGGGGTAGATGGGCAAGTTGTTCGACATGCCAGCATCCATCAGTTGTATGTACTCGTTATCGTAGATCTTAGTAGGCGTCGTAAAGCGTAGTTTGCCTTCCATGTTATATGTGAAGTTGGGTATCAAGGCCGGATCGATGGGGTGAACTTTCTCCAAATCTTCGTTGCGTCCATGGATCATCTCGTCAACCGTGCTGAAGCCAGTCAGGCTCCTCACGAGGGGCCGGACCTCGCGATAGTAGTGACTTAGAGTCGCACAGAAAGCACTCCCGAAGATGCCCATCAATAGGGGCATGCGAATTTCTGGTAGGTGAAAGCCGGTTTCTGGGGCGACGTCTACTCCGCCATTGAATCGTCGCCCGAGAGCCCAGATCGGAATACCTGCATTGAACTCTTCGCAAAAGAACTCGTATGGTGTCATCTCGAACCATTGAAACCACGCTTCTTGCTTTGCGATGGCTTTCGCTTGTTCCGAAGGGGAGTCATCGGGGACTCCTTTACTATTTATGTCGGGTATTTCGTGCCTAACCGCAGTGTAAATGGGCATTGGGTGTTGTCCGTATTTGATGAATTCTCGTTGGTTGGACAGCTTGAAATCTCTGTCGTTCACCCCAAGCTCACCCTTCGGTACTAGGAGTCTCGCTGCCAACAGAATGCCATAGACGTCAACTAGTCCAAAACTAGCATTGGGGTCACCTTTGAGCTTCTCGACCATACTGCTGAGAAGTAATTTGTTGGTAGGAGAAGTTGTCACCGACGCGAAGGCGGCGGGAGGATACGCAATGTGAACCCCTATTCTTGCCTTCATATGGTCAACGATACGGTCTAGTCGACCGTTCGTCAAGGAAGAATGGTAGAGGGCCTGCAGCCAACACGATCCACTGACACCCGATGTATAGGTGACGCAGTCGAATAAGCCATCCTCTTGAGTTGCGAGAAGTGAGCCTGTTCCCGCAACCAGGGCGCGAAGTCCACCGCCAGATCCACACACAGCAATGGTGGGAACATCATCCGGGTGGACCTCCTCCTCGTCCAGGTCGAGGTATTTGGCCAAACCGGCCGTCGCGACTTTCTTCCGGCGCGCGAGGAACTCCTTCTCCTCATCACATAGCTCCTCCGAGACGCGCACTTTGGCGGAGTACCTGATTTCAGGGTTGATGAAAGGGTCGTGAGCTTCCTGCCATATCTCATCCGCTAGTGATCCATCTGACATGGACAGCTCGCGCTGCAGTTTCCGAATTTGCCTAGGGATTCCTTTCCACCACTCCGGCAGGATCACGTCGGTGATACGGTCAGACAGTGTCGACCACTCGATGTTGGTCACGTTTGTGAAGTCTTCAAATCCTTGAGCGAAGCCTGTCCACGCCGACCCCTGGTCCTGGTCTTTCTCATCGTCCTTAATGTCGTTCTGAGCAGGTTCCGGCTGCTGCCTTGTCTCTGCTGTAAGTCGGGTTGGGCGTTGCGCGTCGCCTGGAATGAGCGTGTATATGAGTATGCCGCATAGAACGAGAATCGTTGGCGCGACTGCAAGGGGACCTTTACCAGCCTTCGTTTTCTGTTTTTGGGTGCCGGAACTGATGAATCCACACGGGAAGTGGCCTTGCTGCAAGGCTGGCCGACTAGCAAGAGATGCAAGGTGTGGCCTGGGTGCCCATGCGGTGATCGGCAACCGCTGGGCGCTCCTATAGGTGAGCCTCACGCCATCGACCTGAGATTTCTGGAAAAATCTCATCGTGATCGCCGGATATGTAAAGCCTCCAGGATCGTGTATTGTAGTGTTCTGTGCATGACTTGCCAATGGACTTGGCCTGACAAGCTGCCCGGGAGATACCTCGTGAGGACTTCGCCGACTCACAGCTGGAGTCGCGTATGGTCTGATTTGAATCAGGTTTGAATTCGTGAGTAGTGACATCATACGTGTTAAGTACATATGCCAAGCGAAATGCAATACCAAAATGCCTCCTTATCGATTGTACTACCCCTTTTTGCAACAAGGAACTGTTTATTTGACTGTGTCCAAGACAAATCAATCCATCTTCTGGCCTCTCTGCTATGTCGCATAATCATGCATCTTGAGACTCACTACTGATTCGAGCCTCAGCACCGTGTACAAAATGTTCCTCTGCCACGTCGACAATTTTTCGCCGTGATTCCGGTTCTTCCCTAGCACTGAGCAGTAAGCGGCAACGATCTTGCAATGATCTCGATGTCTTGGATACACATGTGCACACAATTTATGGACAGAGAGAAACGCCAGATACTGGGCGTAAGTGTACGGTACACACCGTATGACATCAATTTATTACGCAGCCGAAGCTCTTGTGTGGAATACCACGTTGGGACCCTCATGAGTCGAGGAAATGACATTGTGAATCTGGAACTCGCCCGGTCTGTGTCTGCCGTAGGCGCCACCACTCCTTCCAGCGCCGAGTTCACCAACCTTCCCCGGGGCTTTTTCAAAATCAAAGTGCCAGAGAGTCTTCGAAATGAGGACACTCGTTTCCAAATACGCCATCGCCTTGCCTGCCCAGATGCGGGTCCCTGCTGAGAACGGAACGAACGCTTCGTGCATGATTTTCGTCTGTTCCTCAGACACGCCTGACAACCATCGCTCCGGCGTGTAGGCAAAGGGATCCGGGAAATACTCGTCATTGTGGAGGATGGAGTAGACGTTGACGCCGATATGGGTTCCGCGGGGCACTTGGTTTTGGAAAGAAATCAGCTCTTGCTCTTCTGGACAGCTGGGCGGTTGAGCGGGAGGGGGTTACGAACCACGGGCCAGGAACTAGCACCTGGAAGACAAACTCGGCCGGGGACTTCACAACCGTGATTCGGACGAAAGGGGGAAGAAACACCCGACACATGGGCAGCATCACTTACCCGCGTGACCGTCTATAATGAGCGGAGCATCATCCGTATCAGATTGTTGTCGCCAGGGTGTGCGGGGTGCCGGTGGAGACATGCGCAAAGCTTCGTCGATGCAAGCCCGGAGGTAGCGGCAACTTGTCAGTTTCGGGCCGCTGCGGATTTCATCTCTGCTGTCGAACGTGGTTCGGATTTCACGAGCTAGCTTGCTGTAGCAGTCTGGGGCCCTTGACAGGTAAAAGAACAGGGCCGCCGTAACCGTAGCAGTGGTATCACCACCTATGGTTCAAACCCGGGTCAGCCAACTGTTGTGCCTACTTCAATGATGATACCATATGTATGATGCATAGAATATGACGACCCTGCTGCGAATAGAAAGATTGCTTCTGCCCATAAGTCGCTCGTTGGGATGTTTTCGCGACCTCCGGTGTTGATTTGATCTGCAACCATGGAGTACAGGTCCTGTTTAGCGTCCTTGTCCTCAGTCATGCGAGACCCGATCAGCATCTTCACCACGCTTCTGTATGGCTTTCTGCGTTCTCTTATATGCCCAAGTATCTGTAGGGCCTCCGTCATTCGAAGCTGTGTCAGGACTGGGCACTGCAGCTTCATGTTTTGAAAATAGTTGCCCCGCCACGATGCCGTCAGAAACGAATCGATTTTTCTGTTCTGTCTGAGTGTGCAGGGGATATCCAAAGGCCAGGAGGGTCACGATGTCCAATGTGAGGTATCGCAGCCGGGGCGACATGTAGATGGGCGCACCTTTGGTACAGGACCGAGACAGTTGCTCGATGAAAATGTCCGTCTGTTCCAGGATGATAGGTTCGAACAGCCGCATGCCGTGTTCATTGAGAGCCTGTCCGATTAATCGACGTTTGGCACGATGTTGCTGCTTGTCAATCACAGTAAAGACACTGTGTACATTGGGTGCCTGCATGATGTTGAGATACGCGTTGGATTTGGTGACTCTGTCGTTGTAATAGATGTCTTCACTATCATGTCTCGTTAGCTCTTCTCATCTTCGAGACATGGTATCATAGGTACGTACCTTGCAATGCTCGGAGTGAATTGAATACCAGCTTATTAGGACCATGCCTTATCACGGGGCCTGAAGTAAAGCTATGTAAGTAGTAGTTACGACAGACTTCGTATTCTGGATGGCCTGACTCACCATAAGCTTGATGATTTCGCCAAATCGCCACGTGTTCGTCCATTGATGCCGCGTGGTAGAGGTTGTAGAAGTCGGTCAACTTGGCGGCAATGGGACCCGGGTACGCACTCAAGGGGTGGAGTGTGAGGCGGTAACTGACGAACAGCACCACCTTGGACGCGTTCGTTAGTGATTCTGCAGCGATACAATGAACGGGTAAGTTCAACGGTCCATACCGATGCGACAATAACATATCCGAGGTAGACAAGAGCCGGCATGGCAGCACCGAGGAGCTCCATCTTGAGCAGAGGATGGTGGGCAAAGCACTCCTCACTACTGGCGCTGGTTTTGGTAATGATCGATGTTGTAAATGGAAAATATGAATGGCTTTGGAAGAGCAAGGAGCGGAAGCCAGAGCGAGAGGGGGGAGACAAGGAGATCGCTGCCAAGCTGGGCCCAACAGTATGGTACTACTTGAACCTGATAGGCGCCTGCCTGCCAGTGACCAACAAGATCCATGGATGACCACAACATTCAGATTCTGACCCTTTCGCCGAGGTACCGACACTACGGTCGGCGCGGTGGCCCAGTGGTTTGGGTCTGGACACGCCCGTGACATGGTATTCACCTCCTCTCTGTCTCTCCTTATCAACCACAATTCTAATGTGGTTAGAGGATGACTTCCAGCTGGTCGCAGATGATCTGGATGGATGACTCGAAGAATACCCAGTGGAAGGCAACCGTCAGCAGGTATGGAACGAGGCTGCGCATTGCTGCCACGTCCGTTCGGGCTCATAACCGTGAACCTGGGCTATCTCTAACACATGTTGAAAACAGCCCAATCACAACATTTACGAGGCAGGTCTAATTCAATTCGCGCGATCGATGTAGCATCATAAAAGGTGGTTGTGCGTGTGCAAGGAACGCCGTTCTTAAGGAAGGACTGTAGCATCTTATCCCGGCCCCCGTTTCGTGGGCCGGGATAGCATTCGGGGTAAGGCTCACCACAGTACCGTCGTCGGCTTGCTATTGCCAGGGCCACATCCGTGAGATGGATCTGGCGGGAGTGAACTTATTGAGTATTCAAATGGTGCGCCTCTATTCCCCAGTGGGTGTTTTGTCTTGGACCAGCACTCATGTGTTAGTCCAGCACGACGACAATGCCAACGTCTAACATCCACCGAACACCAGCAACCCGTCGCCATCGTATTTGGAGGGCAGTTAAGCGGTGTTTGCTGTGACGTCTTACAGTCTGCTTATTGCTTGAAGAGTGATGAGAAGCCCTTGTGACCCTCTCCACACAGCGCCACATAAAAGCTACATGTAACTACTGAGCCAGACCCAACTCTCGAATGAAGATATCGGCTGCCTTCTCTCCTATCATCAAAGCCGTATTCATCGTGTTCGCACAGACGTTCTCCGGCACAATACTCAAATCTGCAATTTTCAGTCCGGAGACTCCATATACGCCGAGCGCCTCGTCCACCACACCCATCTCGTCCCGCGGCGCCATCTTGCACGTCCCCAGTCCGTGCCAGGACGTCGTCATATTGCGGCGAATCCAATCTTCGATGATCGCATCGTCGCTAGGAGTGTACTCGAGATCTTCGACCACATCCGGTGCAACACCATCGGCCACCTCGACGTCATAAGATGCAGGAGAACCAGGCGGGAACTTCGGGAGCCTGTAGGTGAGCCCTCCACGGTGTAGTGTCATCCTGCGCACGATTTCACGCTGCTTCTTATAAGCCCAGACCTGTGCCTTCAGGTCCAGTCCGTGCTCGTCGCTGAGGAACCCGGTGCGGAAGCAAGGCGGATCATTCACGTCTGGGCCTGTGATGTGCTGGGTTGCCAGTGTTAACACACGAGCCCAGATCCTTTCTTGCTTAGATTAACTTACCACACTTCCGCGAGAGTATGGATAAGTCGTATAGATGCCAATAGAGAAGTATTGCCAGGCGCGGCTTGACTCCCATAAGCCCGATCAGCTAGCAGACTGCACTCCGAGTTAGCGTATATCAGCCCTCGGGGCTATGAACTTACCCTGCGATGAAGATCATGGAGGCAAGCGGTTTGCTGGGTGTCTTTCCGAAGTCCCTGTCCCAGGCTTTTCTGAAATCGGCCCCAAGAGCGTCGACCTCCGATTCAGTTGGTCGAATCTTGGAGGAGGCATCAATGCCATTCCATCCCAGTATCTGATCCTTCTTAGCAATCAGCTCCGGAATGCTGGTGTTTCCAAATTGAATGGCATCGAAAGTGAGCTCAGGACCAACGCCCAACTTGTAAGCATACATGCTCATGTTGTGGTCCTGGTAGTCATGGCCAACCCCGGGCAGGTGGGCGATCGCGGCGACACCAGCCTCTCGGAGAACCTCTGTACTGCCCACCCCAGACCGCTCAAGGACCGACGGCGTGCTGAGAGTGCCACAGGATATGACGACCAGCTTCCTAGCCTTCACAGCTCCGACGGGGTCTTCAACGGAAGTTGACTGCATTGCTGGATTGGGCCGAAACTCGACCCCTGAGGCCCTCTTGTCGCCGTCGAAGGTCACACGAACAACCTGCGATTCAACCAGAACATGGAGATTCGCATGTTTTCCGTCCTGAAGTCGTGGGTGTAGATACGTGTGTGCGACATCCTGTCTCTGGCCTTCGGGAGACACGTATTTCTGTATGGGTGCAACACCAACTGATTGGAAGTCTTGCAAGTTTTCAACCTCGGGATATCCGACTCGCTGCATGGCCGCAATGAAATCGCTCTCAGCCTCTGTTGAGCGAAATGGCCCACCAGACACATGAATGGGTCCTTCGTGTCCATGGTTCTCGCTTTTGCCGTGTCCGTGATAGGTCTGGAACTAAGCCAGACGTTAGTATCCGGTTGTGCCCGAGGACTGGACGTCTTTGAAGAGGTCTTGTTACCTTTTGCAGGTATGGATGCAGATCATCGGAACTCCAGCCCTTTACTCCCCACGAATCGTAGTCACACCGCTGAGCTCGTGTGTACATCTAGATGCATGTCAACATACTGCATATCGAGGTGAAACTGTCGACTCTAGAGATCCCAGAACAACAAGGAAACCAAAACAAGAAGCCTCAGGTAATAGCTAACGCATAGCACGTTCGATGCAAAAGTTCAGAATCTAGGCAGTGAGCCAAAGCGAGGGGTCTCCTTACGTACCATGAGATTCATGGAAGAGCTGCCCCCGAGCATGTTGCCCACTAGCACCATGGACTCTCGGCCTGCCAGCTGCTCTTCCTTGACGGCCTTGTGAATGTATATTCGGGGTTCCTCGGGCGCATGATTGCCACGCCAAAGTACAAGGTGGACTACAGTGGGGACATTGTAGTTGTCGCGGCCGCTCTCTATGATGAGAACTGACAGCTCTGGATCCGCATCAGCGAGCCTTGACGCGACAATGCAACCAGCTGTGCCACCTGCCACAAGGTAGAGTGAATCAGTTAGCCAGTACTGGTGATAATGTTGGCCAGGGGGTTGTTGGAAACAACGCCTTGTTCACTCACCTCCGGCAATAATCACGTCCACTTCTTGAATCTCTTGGGGGAGCGTTGTGTATATCCCCATAATGTACCGGCTCCAGAGACTGAGACGGAGTAAGTATTCAAGCGCGCAGGCGGCGAGGGACGACAGGTAGTTATACTGTTGGAGACAGGATGTGCCCCTTCTGATATAATATCTGCCGTGTGCTTACCGTACTTGCCGCGATATCGATGCCCGATGGTTCCCTGCACCTGTGTTGTTGAACAACCAACACGCCGGAGGGGCGGGGTCCCCAGTAAGGGTATCTCTGTCAGCCTGTTGGTTGGCATGACATTGTTGCAGCAAGATATGAATATCGGCCGGCACTTCTCTGGTTCCGATGCAGTGTAACAGCATAACGCAGGTAAGGGGGCACGAATAAGATCCACGCTGCGCCCCTTCTGACCGTACCAACTGCCAACCCCCAACCACTAACAGCTTTAATGTATGCAAGTTTCTCGCAGTTGGATGCAAGAATGTGGTGCAGCCTTATCCATAGAACGACAGGGCACGCGGTACGACTGGCTGGGCTGGGGCAGCAGGGTTCGTACGCCCAAGCCACGACCCATGATTTCAGTCACCCATGGGCACCATTGCCTTACAGAGATACAGCACGTAATTGGAATTGGGCCATGGCTCCTGACTGCCTACGAGTCAGCCGTGAAGGTGAGAACAGTATCTTCTCCGTCATCATTGCTCATGCCCGACTCTGCTGTCACATCCTCTTCTGGATATCCACATCGAGGCTCTGGGGTGCGCTTTCGTCCTTCTCTAAGAATGTGAAGAACCCCCGCTCGCCTGGGTGAGCTCGGTGTGCTGGTTCGATAAGCACGTGAGTCGCCAAGATTACCTCTATTAATGGTAACGAGGTAATGTTTCGAAGCTTGGCGTAATAGAAAGGGGAGAGAGATTTCGGGTGGGGAGGACCAAAAAGAAAAGAAAAAAGAGATTTCAGCCGCTAGGGGAATCGAACCGCTGTGCCTAAGGATACCTTGTAAGAATACTTTGTAAGAATATTCCGCTAGGCCGTACCAACTCGGCTACCAAATTGCTCTGTTAAACTCGTAGATATATCCTGTACCGTTGTGGGTGGAATAGGGGGCTGGGCTATAACGTCGAGCTTTGCAGTGTGGCTGTTTGGAAACTTTGCCTAGCATGAGTCTTCCCATGTGATGTTAGTCCCGAAAGGTTATGAATCAACGGATGGATGGTTGGATCCTTGATAGCCATGACTTTATGTTCCCAACCCAGCAGATTGAGAGATGGTAGGTGAATAGAACGATACATACTAGACAGTAGCTTTTACCGGACCCTGTACAAGCTGATCCCACTCGCGCCCCGATGCCAGCCGTCCGGTACACGGATGTTTGCGAAACGATCCTCCGGCAAGGATCCCGTCTCTGCGTCTAGCAGCCTCATGCCAGTCTCTTTTTCATCTACCCATAGATGTGTTGAGACGGTGTTGTTAGCCGACCATTCTTCCCTAATTTGTATTGTACAGTCCCTTGGGGAAAGTTCATAGTCCTCCATCATGACAGCAGGCAGCCTTGTTCCGTTGGATGCTGTAATCCAACTATGTGCCTCAACGAGATTCCATGTCCTGCGCACCCGTAAGCAGATCTTCTCCGCCTTCGTCCGTTGGCATGCGAACGAGCAAGCTGTTCTTGGATTTGCTGCTGTGGGCGGCGATGTTTTTCCAGGGAAGTGTCTGGCTCTTGTTCGCAAGAACATCGCGGCGCACGAAGGCGCCGAATGACGCCCATTGAACCCCTTGCGGCAAGGCATCAAGTATCCACAGCTTCTGGAGCAGAGGCGCCCGTCCTGAATGGACCAAGGTTTGGAGGCATTCGGTGAAGGCTTTGACGCCGGAAACGCGAACCTCGGGGTTGCAAGGAGCGTCAAATCTCTTGACAATGGCGCTTGCTCCAAAGGATGGCTCACCCAGTTTGACGATACATTCTCGGAGTCTCGGAGCGTCCACAGGGGTGAAATTTGTTGTAGCCGTTGAGGATGGGTCGAGCATGTGCCTAAAAGTTGCCGGGCACAGGCAAGACCAGCTGAGGCGGAGGAACCGTAGCTGCGGTATGAGTCGACGAATGGAATCGCAAAGGTGCGTCTCACTCTTCTCTTGTCGATGTGGTATGGGGGCCGAACGTCTCGGACATCGACCTCGAGACTCGAGCAAGTTTGGGGAACATGATGCAGGATTTCTGCCATTGACAATTCAGGAATCCAGAGTCCTCGAGGCAGCTGAGCTGGAGTATGTATTGAAAGGCTCCGCAATCGGACCATGCCACGAAGACGAGATGGCAGCTGATCCAGGTCAAGTCGTAGCTGCCCAATGGTGGTAGCGGGATGCTCCCTTGCAGCCTCGGCCCTGACATCGGTCACACACAGGGTGAAGGTCTCGATTGTGGCATCGGAGGATGGAGGGCCGGTGCTGGTCCATCTGGAGAAACTCTTTGTGCCGACCGCGACATGCCTGCAGAGTACCGAAGTCGCCAGAGTCCTCCATTTCCTGCAACAAAGGATACGTTGAGCAAATGTGGCGGTTGACGTGACACATTTAAAGATCTGAAGCAAGAGCTCGTTCGACAGCTGCGATGTCCAGTCCCGGCAGTCGTCTTCATGCATTTTGGTTGCCCTCTAACGTTGCACGATGCTCTCTGACGGCGAGAGGGAGAGGATGGGAGGGTGATTGCTGTGCCTCGTGATTGCTTCCAAGCAAGTTAAATCCGAGGATACAAAAGCGGGGTTCCTAGGTAAGGATGGAACGGAACGCTCACAAGAACTCTCACCAATACATCTTCACCCTTAAGAAGAAGAGGTACCAATATGATCAGAGAAGCGTCCGGCTGTCTGGTGGGAGAGTGTTGAAGGTGGTTGGGATGCTGTGTGCTGCTACTCTGCATTGACCGATGGAAGTGGCGTAACAGAGTTACAGAGCACTCAAGACGCTCTTGCCGACTGTCCTTGTGAGTTCAAATGTTCAATGTTGTTGATAGCACCTTCCTTACGCAGTTTCCTCAAGATCCGGTCTGGCCAGAAGGGGCAAGGGCGAGGAACAACATGGGGTGCCTACATTCCATGCACTACGCACTGGGTTTACTGGGCTCGACACATTACCTCACATACCACATATCCGTACAGCAAAGCTCGTGTATCATAGCTTTCCCCTCTGCCTACAACCCATCTCCTTCATTGGTTCTCTACAGTCTAGGTACATCGCTACATGATCGCTGAACGGTATTTCAACAATGTCTTTGCATCGCTGGTCGCTTCCGAGTAGGGCATTCGCGCGTGGCAAGCCCAGCGCTGAAGACCCGAAACAACCCACCAAGTCCTCCACCATCCATATTGGCCAGCCTGGAATGCTTCGAAGAGGCGATCTTTCGGCCGCTTTCGGGGCGCTTTTCGAGAATGCTGAGAACCGTCGAGCCGACTCGAATCTTGAAGACACACGACGCGGGCCAGACGGGCTTCGACCGTTGGCATCTCGTGCCGAGAACGTACCCCACATAGTCAATCGTAAATCTTCGCATGTTCAAGAGCTACAGGATACAACCCCAGGTGGACTTGACGACGTATCAGCGAACAACGGAGGGAAACCCGACATCGCAACAAGGGACCCTGTTGTCCATCGTCTGCAGGGCCCGTTGAGTCCCATGCACGGCGTGTTCGGTCGTACACCTCTTACGTCGCAGCAGCAGGATGAGCCCCGGAAGATCCGGTCCTTCAGCTTGTCTAGTTCTACGGATGAGAGCCGCGAAGAAACCCAAGAGAAGGATCTACCAAAACTCATAGAGTCAACCTATTCTCTCAACCGAGTCCGCAGTGCCTCTTCGTCTTACCCCTCGGAAGGTATCCGTTCTCCCAATGACCTGGGTCGGTCGCCAGAGCCGACCGTGTACACCCAGCATCTGGTATCCGACTTGTCACGCTATGGTGAATACCTTTCACAGGGTTCTTGTTACACACCCAACATGTCGGCAAACGAGATGCCAGGTCGGGACCAGGGGGTCGATCATAACATTGGTGAAGGATTACCAGCAAATGGTGAGACTTCAGATACGGGCTATGAAGCTGATAGCGAGGACCGTGGCCACGAGCGTCGACTCTCCACAATTCCCTCCAGTACGGTCATAGACATGAAGGATACTACAATATCGCAATCACATTCTGGAGGTGATCTTTCCCCAGAGAAACACCCTGGAAACCAGAACTCATCTCCACTGGGCGGCTTTATGGTGCCCATTCTGCATGACCAGAGCTCTCGTGCGGAAATGGAGGTCTCTCATATGGCGATGAGAGGGCCTAGACGCACGAGTACATCTGAGGATTACGATTGCTATAGAATCAGCAATGTCGGCTCAACAGACCGCTTGCGTCCGAGTACCGATACCGCCTCGACTTCCCCCACAACCATCCGTAGGCATAGCCAAGCCGAAACATCCCAGAAAATGCCTACATCAACGCTCCACCATTCACGAAGGTCTGTTGCGGGCGAGGGCTCAGCAAGTCACTCGGTCGGATCCGAGCTACCGAAATTGTCCTTCGCAACCAGAAACATGTCCTCAATTACCCTGGTTCATCGCCTACAGAAGTTCAAGTTCAAGAAGTGGGTGAAGAAAGTGTGCCTTCAAACCAAGGTCCGCTTTGAACACGACTCGAAGCCGACGTCATCCTCGACGGTACTACATGGCAGAAAATCGACCCCTAAGAAGTCCCGAGCGACCAAGAAGAAGCACTTTAGAAGAAAGAAGAAGACCATCTTCCCGCTTTGGCATCCTTCTAAAACTAATTTGACAACCAGGAAGTTTACAAAGAAGCAGAAGAAGGCCGCCCTGAAGCTCTTTGACTCAATGCAAGCCAAGAAGAGTCTACAGTTCCCCGTCACCATAAGGACAGAGGCGAACGGCACAATTAGCCTCAGAAGAACTCAGTCGTGTCCAGCAGAGATAGGTCTATGAGTGTATGATCGCGATAGCCACTCATTCATTTCATCAGGTTGCCGCGGGCGAGGAAAAGGCATGGAATTAGAATCGTGACCGACGCGGCGTGGGCGTGGGTGTGGGAGTATAAACGCCGGGTTGGCTCGTTGGAGCAGCAAGATCGTATGGTAGTTCAGATCAGGCCTTCAATACACACATTCATGGAAGCTTTAAGTCATTAAGTATCGCTGAAACGCGCAAAGGTGACTTGGGAACCTGGGCCATATACCAATGATGGCAGGCGAGCAATTCGGGCTGATATGGAACCGAAGGACCCAAAAAAGAAATTGCCAGCCGCTAGGGGAATCGAACCGCTGTGCCTAAGAATACCCTCAAGAATACTTCGCTAGGTTGTACCAACCCGGCTACCAGATTAACATGATAGAGTTAGCTATATACCGTACACGGCTGTGGAATGTGCAGAGAGGACCGGGTGAACATGCGCAGAAAATAAGGCGCTGCTGCATTAGGTGGCTGAACTTAATACGAAAAGAGAAAGGGGGAGAGAGTTCCGGTGGGGAAGCAGGCCCTCAAGAAACGACTCCCCGTGAGCGGGTTACCAACCAACCATGAACATGGTAAATCACCGCGGTATAGCGAAACTTCGAGGATTGGAGTTCCTCATCCGCCCGATCCCAATCATGCGTGAGCAGATCCCAAAGCTGGGCAAGTATACAGACTCGGTCGCGAAGCTGGAGGACGATGCCTGGAGCCTGGGTGAGGACGCTTATGTGGCGGCGCTGGATGTGTTCCACAACTTACACTGCTTGAACACGTATGTAAAGATCTCATACGCACCGAAGGGAGACAGGGCTCCGTCTGGCCATCGCGGTGGCCAAGGAGGTAATGCGACGGGATCGGGGTGCACAAGCTGACTGACAGACTGTACAGGTTGAGAGAAGCAATATACCATGAGTACCATGACTTACCAACTGATATTATTGACTCCGAGGCAGATTACGCCTCTACACAGCGGGGCCCTCACTGACTGTGTATCAAGCCGACGCAAACTACCAGAAGAGGAACCACGAGATCCACATCAACCATTGCATGGACATGTTATACCAGGTGATATCATGCAGGTATGAAAAAACCAAGGCTTCGCACCCGGTGAATGACATGAGACGTGGCTGATTGGGCGAACAGCAATAATGTCAATCTGGTCACCAGGCACTGGAAGGAAGGCTTTGATTACCCCTTTCCAGATTTGTGAGTTTGGCCACCCCTTCTCCTGGGGTGATTTCCGGCGGGCCGCCTCTGTACGATTGATTACCTTGCTGACACGGCCATCCTGCGATCGTATAGTTCCATCAACAAACACTGCGTCAACTTTGAACAGCTGAAGCAATGGCACAATGTTGTTGTTGTTGTTGTTGTTGTTGTTGTTGTTGTTGTTGTTGTAGCATTAACGCCGGGGGGACTGCCGCGTAGCGGCGTCAACCAGGGGCTCCAAGAGGCCGCTCAGGCGTGATAGGCTAGGTCTTCTATATACATACACTGTCCATCTAGCAGGTCAAGTCCGTAGACAGCCACCACACTTAAGCGGCGGATCACACCGTGTCCCCCCTCCTCCGGGTGAGGGGAAGTATCGGCTGAGGTCACAAATGTTAGTTTCAGGGCGCACCGCCAGGTTCAGTGCTCTTAGAGCTACAGTAGGTGCTGCGGCATGCCGCAATGGTTCTCACGCGCCCTGTGAGACGTTAAAAAAGGAAAATAAAAAGATAAAGCCCCCAGACGCCGTAACAGAAGGAAAGAGTGAGTGTGCCCTTAGCGAGGAGGGCAGATGCTGCCATAGAAGTCGGTAGCCACGAGTAGGTCCATGTACTCCCGTGGGGAAGTCATGAGTTCGTCTAGATACTTGAGCCTGGCTCTGAGCTCCGGTCGGGATGCCGGGGCCCTCGGCCAGACCATGTACCGTGCCAGAGTCTTCCGGCAGTGGATGAAGTGCGTCAGAGTCTTGCTCCGGCCGCACGAGCAGTCAAGGACGGCGTCCTGATGTTTGAACTTGACATGATACCAAGAGAAGTCGCCGTGCCCTGAGCGGAAAGCGAGAAGCAATGGCACAAGGAATCCCCAGTGGACATGGAAAAGTACTTGCAGGTCATGAAGAAGCCGGAGGGTGTCGAGGAGGAACCGAAAGACGTCTGACATTCGAGGGAATGGTTTCAGGAGCCGCATCTTTA
Source organism: Anthostomella pinea (assembly GCA_963556695.1). NCBI lineage: Eukaryota > Fungi > Ascomycota > Sordariomycetes > Xylariales > Xylariaceae > Anthostomella > Anthostomella pinea. The sequence continues at coordinate 3,886,662 of CAUWAG010000020.1, read as the reverse complement.
GCATACAAGTCCCGGGCGAGGTAAACTAAGTGATCGTAATGAGTGCGACGCTCATCTCATTGGCCATGACCTTCTCTGCTGACACTAGAGGATCTACTCATGCTGGTTGCTCCTCTTCGGCTTGTGAGTCCGCGTGTTGCCGAATGCCCAGCCATCTGCCGAACGTCAGTATCAGACCGCGAAAACAATCAATAAAAACAACAACTTACATTGACTCGGCAAGTGAATGTCTTCCTCGTGCTCATCAGCCCAACGCCACACCAGGAACGAATCATTCAAGAACTGTCGGCCCACGAAGACAGCGTCGGCCCACCGAGCATCCAAGATAGCCTGGGCCTGCCTGCCAGATTCGATCTCGCCGACGGTGCCGACCAGGGTCTTGGTGCCAGCGAGGGCCTTCTTGATCGCCTCTGCGTAGGGCACCTGGTAACCCAGTTTGGCAGCGATCTTCTGGCGCGCGTCGATGCCCCCCCGGTGATGTCGAGGAAGTCGGCCCCGCGCTCCGCAAGCGCCTGGGCCAGCTTGATGCTCTCTTCTTGCGTCCACTGCGGGAGCGAAGGGTCGTGCTCCAGGTAGGCTGTGGTGTGCATGCGGATCATGATGGGGAAGTCGGCTGGGACTTCGGCCTTGAGCAGGTCGACCATCTCGAGGAAGAGGCGGATGCGGCTCTCGAACGAGCCGCCCTAGTCGTCCGTTCGCTTGTTAGAGGCCGGGGAGAGGAACTCGTTGAGGAGGTATCCGTGGGCCCCGTGAACTTCGATTACCTGAGATCGGAAGGTAAGTTGTGACACTGTTCTCGGCAAGGCTCACTCTCACTCACGTCGACACCGGCTTTCAAGGCGCGTCTGACTGCGGCCACCCAATCCTGTTTGAACTTGTCCAAGTCTTCTATGGTCGCCTCCCGCTGCACGATTGTCTGCGTGATGTACACTTCAGCCGAAGGACCGATGACGTTCTTCGGCCATCCCTCTGACTGCATACGTATGAGTATAGTAAATCAATCCAAATTTTCGAGGCTGGCCAGCTTACGTAGTCGCGCGCAGCAGCTTTGCGATCAATCCATGGAGCGACGGTGCTCGCCTTCCGGCCAGCGTGTCCCAACTGGACGCCGAACTTCACGCCTTGACTATGAGCGAAGTCCACAATCTGCCTGAGAGGCTCGATCTGGCCATCTTCCCACAAGCCAAGATCTGCGACATCCGCGATCAGTCATTGACTTTAATAAAGGTTTGAACCTCATAGCCACGGCAATGAGGTACTGACCTTGGGGCGAAATGCGACCTTCGGGGGAGACGGAGACGACCTCGGTCAGAACGAGACCGGCTCCGCGCACAGCGAAGCCACCGAGGTGCACATGGTGCCACATAGTCATGTAGCCATCTTTGGCCGAGTACTGGCACATGGGGGAGACGATGATGCGGTTATAGAGTTGCATTCCGTCCACCTTGAGGGGCGAGAAGAGAGATCCCTCCGGTTCAGTGTCCCAGGGCGTGCCAGCAGGCGGGCTTTGGACTGGCGTGTAAAACGGAACCTGTGGCAGATGGTAAGCGCCGATCAATAGTCTGAAAGTGTTTTGCAATCAAGTAGGAGGGACTCACGTTGGGTGCTCCATGGTTGATGAGATTCTCTTCTGTTGAACAAGGGGTCGACGCAATGGGCGCCTGATCAGCTTGGACTATTTTTCCAGTCATATTGAACGAGATCGAGGAACAGCGGTATTCGAATGCGTTCGAGGGGGCTTGGGAGATTCCAATAGTAAAGGAGGGAGAAGAAAGCTGTGAAGACAGGCACCTACCACTGCTGAGTGACACTCGAGTTTTATACCTGGTTTCAACTCGAATATCAGGGCAACAGCAACCCCTCCCCAATGGACGTACCAAGAGCTTAATGTCATGGCCGTGACCTGATCTGGGCCAATGGGCATTCGTCAGTTAAGTGTACTGCAGCACACTTACTCATCGTGTAACTCTGATTCCGGAACAGTCGAGCCACCTTTCCGCAACAGCGCATGGAAGCGTGCATTGCAGATTACCTCGCATACCAGTGCTGCAGAAGCCTCACAAGAAGCATGCCAAGCAGGATGGGATGTCCAACACTGGCGTTGTGCTGCGTGGATAACCCAGCCGTACACATGAGAGGCAGCGCCTGATTGGTGGTGCCGAGTCAGCAACCGACATGTGGCTTGGAGTCACCCTTTTCACGACAAGCCTACTCTCGTGTGCCAGTCCCGCAAAGCATTCCACTCCTGTGTAAGCCGTCGCAGAGGGCTTGAACAGTCCTTGCATGACGCGAATCGAAATAGACGTCTCATTGCAGCGTGATGAGGGCGCCGCACTTTCATGGGCTCCGCATCAGCCCTCGGGGCCGGCTGCGTCTCGTAGACTTCCCTAATCGACACAAACACAGCTGCGAACCTTTTACCAGATCATTCAATCTACTTGCCATCCGGTGATGCTCACTGTATCGACTGGACGACTGACCTCGTTTGGATATTGGTGCCAGACCTAGACCGCCGGGATCACCATAAGAGGCAGGCTATCTCCCAAGTGTATGAAGGGAATTGACCCGGCTTGACAAGTAAACCCGGTGAAAGACATGCTCAACCTCCCTGAGGTAGTGATAGCTGGATGCAAGTTGCTTGAGAGGGATGGAGTATGGATCATAAGTATGTATCTACATAGCGTATATGTCTATCTGCCGGGAAGCACACGATATGCACGAGGGCTGCTCATCATGTCGTCGGTGGATCTCGTCCTGACAGTAGCTCTTCCAACTTGCACTCATTTCCAACGATGAGGTTAGAGATCGCCGGGAGAAGTGTCGGGTAGCTTGTGCTTGCAAGGAGACCTCGTTGGCTGTGCCGCGCCCGTAGTTGTCGACTGAAGCGATTGGGTCGATTGAGTCGACGTCTGGTTTGGAGGCCTGTCCGGGATGTTGTTCTCGTCAAGGTAGACGGAGACGAAGCCTCTCCCACCACCTGCTCAAATTAATCAATGTATGGTCGAATGAGTGGCGCGACTCGCAGTGCCGCATAGGTTCACGTACAAATATTCATCGCATACCCAGCGCAGGGCACGTTGCAGTTGGCCTCCTCGACGACATCACGCAGCGACGGAGTCGTCTCACCGCACAAGCACGTAGTCCCGTTCGTTAAGCCCCAGACTGCGCGGCCATAGCTGGCACATTTGTCATGGCAATATCCAATTGACTGGAACACGTATCGACCGTCGTCTACGAGACCTGCATCCGAGGAGAAACAGCCAACATATGTACGCGTCTGTGCCACGGAGGCGAACAGGGCTAGGAGGCTAGTCCAGGCAATTGTCGATGGCGGTAACATGTTCGCGCGATGGTTGAAGTACAGTAGTTGTCGAGGTAGTTGGACTGTTGAATGCGTGAGGACTCATCACCGTTAACGCCGGTCAGAAGTGAGCTAAGAAGATCGAGGTCATGTGACCTTGGCCGTCAACAATCTTACCCCTGGACCCGCAGACTCCCAGAATAGAATACATTGAACTCCACATAATCCTTCTCAACATCAACCAGAAATAACACCTTGACTCTGTCTCTCCAGACAAACCAACCACCTCGTACTCCGAAGAAAGGCTTCCCGCTCACGCTTGACGCAAGACCTCATTCCGGGCTCTGATACGTTTCCATCGGAGCCTTCTGAGCGGCTTCCGGATCATTCTTCACAATGGACTCCTTTTCCTTCAAGTTCGGATTTTTCGTTTCATATTTGCTGCCCTTGGGACAGAAAATCGTCTGTATAGGATCGTTGATCGGCGGTACTTGAGCAGAGCCTCCGTACCCCGAAAAAGCCACCTGTAGCGGGTACGGCTTTGACTTGAACGTGGATTTTTGTCCGTTCGGACCCATGGCCCAATCTACCCCCGGGGCAGCGTCGTAGTCTCTAGGGACCGAGAAGATAGTGTTCGGGTAGCGCATCGCGAGGAACGCCAGGATGAACTCCTCCCGACCCGTGTAGAGATCGTTGGCGTCCATGTCATCGACGGTCTTCATGAACCGGACGGCAACGTTCAGCATGCCGAGAGAGCTGCCAACTGCTGTGTTGAAAACAAAGGAAAAACAGTCCCACAGGTATTTCTTGGGGTCCGACCAACACTTGTTCGTGATGTCCCGGGGTCCCTTCTGCCGATGGAGGCCGTACTCTCCCATGACGATCCCCGTATCTTCGGTCAACTCGAGCGCCCTCGCAAGCTTGTTCTCGTCCAGGAATTGGTCGATGAACATGCCCCAAGCCACGTTGTGCTCGTCATAAGGCCTGTCAGTCCACAGGATGCTGAAATCTGCGAACATATGCTTGAGCTAAACGGATTCAGCATGACAGCATGGTACATGAGGTATGCCTTGGCGTTATACGCGGCCATATAGTGAGGTTTGACGTAGAAAGACTCCGGAGGTTCCTTGGCGCCAGGATAACATTTCTGCCACCCGTCAAACTGGGCAAATAGTAGTGGTTCTTTGACCGTGAAGCTGGCTTCCTTGCCTATGTTGGTGGGAATATCCCAGAGAGTGGGAAATTCTGTCACTATCTGGACGTATTTGTTGCCCGCCTCATTGGCGATGGCCTCGATCTTCGGCTTCTCCCCAGGCGGAACAAAAATGATGATTTGTTCCTTCGTCGCTGCTAGGTTTTTAAACGAGTCGTAGTACCAATCCAGAGGTTTACGTTGGGTGTTACGGTCTTCGACGGGATAAAAGAAAGTGATGATTGTTGCTGCATCGAGCCTCGTGCCCTCGATCTGGGGTTTTTTCTTGTAATCATTATGCGATAGACTGTTGTCACTGTCGGGGTCAAAGAAGTCTTGCTGCCATCCTGCGACCTTGCGGCCGTAGGGTGCCGAAAATCTCAGGACGTAGTCTCGTGGATGCCGGTCGGCCTTGTTGTCCCAATGAAACTTAGGCTTATCGAGAGCGGTGATCGACGGATGATTGTCTTGGTTACAAACATCCTCTAACTGTTGCTGAAGAGAGTTTCTGATATTGATAAGGCCACCAACTGCGTCGATTGGGAACAAGCCCAAGGCCAGTACGCAAACTGTCTTGATACTGACGGTCATGACTGGTAGAGCTGGCTTTCTGAATTCTGAAATGTCACTTAAAGAGCTAAAGAATCCAGTTTGCATCTCATGAGGTATGGAATGAAGGTTCATATATTATACAAGTGTCCAGGAGAGTAACTAATGGTCAGCGGTTCTGCGTCATGGGGGACTTTCAGGTCTGTACTTTGCCTCCCAACAATACGCCAAGATATACATCGCCACTCGATCTGGTCAATAATGATCTACAGTATTATATAGAGCTTTACTCCATGGTCACATCTCGGTATGTATTATTAGTTAGCATCATATGATGGTAACGGTTAGCGGTTCAACGTGACGCAGAGTCGGAGACCTTTTGGGTCCGAACTTTGCCTGTTAAAAATACGCAAAGTCCTGATCTGATATTATCTGCAAGGTTATAATGATAGAGCTCCAACTAAATGACTTTCTGTGAATGTGATGGTCTACAGACCCATACCCCCCTAGCCTGAGGATCCGCTAATCATATATTCTAGACCTGTAGGAAGAGAGCATCCTGTCGAAAGACACCCGGACGCCGAGCTGTCTGCAGACTGCCCGTAACTGTGCGCCGTCGATATCCTCAGAGGTGGCCGAGCGGTTCTTCGACGTCATGTGACCCGCCTGCTGAACCCATGCTCAGTGGATGCTCTGTATGGAGTTGGACCCTGGAGGGTAGCTACGGTATTGATTGATTGATTGATTGTATTTAACGTGCGGGGTAGCTCCTCAGTAGTGCAAACCACGCCTCCCAGAGCCTCTGTATCGCAGGGTTGTGGAGGTCTCAAGATAATAAGTACAGTCAGTCCCGCTCACGGGCCCATCCCCGTTGTTGCGGCGGTATGACCTTGGGGTCATCCATCTGGTCCTTCAAAAAAAGCTATCTATCGGGGGCAGATTGTTGAAAAGAACTTGCTCTTCTCCACGAATTTTGTCCATTCTGTGCTCCTCTCCCCTAAGTATTGTAAACAAGCTGTCCTAGGCAAGTACCTAGGCAGCAGCCGGTTTTTCCCCAGCCTCTTACAAAAAATTTTTTGTTGTGGTGTTTTCTTCTCACCATAGCTACAGTGATTATTCAAGTCTGTATGCCCAAAGTGTTCATGATATCTGGCAAAGTCGCCATGTCCAGATCTGGCTGCTAGAAGTCTGTGTAAAGTACTCCTCTTAAAAGATATAAGGTCTCTTTCAGTTACTATATGTGAGTATACTTCTTGATACCTAGGTTCTGGTTAGTCTTTCCACCATTGGTTGAACTCTTTCTTGCCCTTTCTTTTGAGATCTCTCTTGATCCAAGAGATGTAGAAAGGTTTGTCGTGTCTGTTTCTAACATGGCACCCTCTTTTGCTAGTATGTCGGCAGCTTCGTTGCCATCAATATCTCTGTGTCCAGGAATCCACTTGACGGTCACTCCAGGAGTGTGTGCTGTGGCAAGTTCTTGAAATCGTAGAAAAATGTTCTGTGATGTCTCGGGTGGAGTCCCATTGAGCCCATCTACTACTGACGTGTTGTCCAGGCAGACATATAGCTGTTTTCTGTGTCCAATTGCCCTGGCTGCTGCAAGACCTTGAAGAGCACCATGGACTTTAGTATTTGCTATTTCTGTTTGGAGAAGTCTGCCTTTTCCCCGGTATACTTCTTGTGTATTGCTGCCTTTCCTGATGGTATAACCCCATCCAGTGCGGGTTGTGCCTTGGTCGTCCAATTGTGATCCATCTGAATAGATGATAAGGTCAGTATTCACGTTTCTCTCCTGTAGCTATTGCTTGAAGAGCTCTGTTTTTTTGTCTTTGTCTTTACAGATTGGGGGCTTCTTCTATGATTGCCTGGTAAGTGTTGGTCTCTAGAAGTCAGGGACTAGCTGGAAGCTCCTTTGTAACCTTGTTGGTTCTTTGCGAGCTTATATTTAGAGCCTGCCAACAAGAGGGTGTCTCTGATCTACTCGTCCGAGTCAGAGGCCGTGACGTCTTTTTATTGACTCTGCAAGAATTCCTGCTGGAGGAATCTGTGATTCAAAGTGTAGGATATGTCCAGGATGTGTTTTCCAGACTGGCAAGATAGTACTGATCGCCGTTTGTAATACGGCATCTATTGTTCCAAGAAGCCCCTTAATGCGACATGCTGATGTCCCACCTAAGCTCCCGACTTTTTTGATTCCTGGGTACCAGGCCTCCAGGCCGTGTGTAAGAATAGGAATAACACAAGCTTTCACAGCCCTCTTGGTTGACTTTACTGGAAGTCTTTTGACTGTGTTGCATAGTCCTCGAAGGTGATTTGCTACCTTATTAGCTTTCTTGGCCCAGTAAGAAACATGATTTTTGAAGTTTAGTTTTCTATCCAGGAAGACACCCAGCCATCGTATGGAGTCCTTTGTTATTTTGTTTATTGTTTTGTGGCGGACTGGAGGGTTATCTGAGTTCTTTTTCCTTAAGAAGTGCATGATCTCAGTTTTATCAGGATCAAATTTAATAGCGTTGTTATATCCCTATTAACTAAACAAATAAAGATTTTCAGAAGCCTCTATAGCTGTTTCCTTAAGGTTCTTTTTAATGCAGAGAGTCGCTAGGTCGTCTGCATATCCAAAGCGTCTCCTTTTCATACCGAGTCGGGCACAGATTGGCTCTGTATACAGCATATAAAGGATTAAAGAAGCTGGTGAGCCTTGTGGTAGCCCATAAGTGAGAGCTTTTATGTCGGTCACAATACCTTCAAACCGAACTCTTGCGGACCGTTCAGACATGAATGACTGGACCCATCTTATGAGAAAGTCTGGCCAGCCCTGTTCTCTCATGCGAACCACCAGCCGTCCCATTAGGGCAGCGTCGAAGGCCCCTTTTACATCTGCTGTGACTACCATTGCAACAAGGCCTTGGTCAAGGGCCTGCTCGATATCGTGTATGAGCGCAGCTACCAAGTCGGCGGCAGAGCGCTTTGGCAGAGCTCCAAAATGTTGTGGAGCTAGAATTCCGAGTTTGATGACAAACCAGGCAATTCTTTTTGTAATGAGTCGTTCTAGGCCTTTGCCAAGACATGATAATAGCGATATTGGTCTGTAGGCCCTGGGGTTAGAGTAGTCTTTCTTGCCTGGCTTTGGGATCATCACTACCTCAGCTACTTTGAATGGTTTAGGGTGGTGTCTAATCTGTAGACAGGTCTGGAAAAGGGCTCTGGTATGCTCCCCAATGACTGGCCAGCAAGCTTTCAGAATCCGTACTGTGAGGGTGTCTACTCCTGGGGAGTTGCTCTTGGTCCCTATAGTGTACCCTTCAGCCTCTTCTAGTCCAACATGGTATTCAAGGGGGATGTGTGGCTTGGCTTGTGTGATCTGAACAGACCAGGGGTCGATAATATCGTTGTCTGGGGTACTTCGTTCAAGCGTGGCTAAGCGTAGTGCATTTGCCTTGCTCTCTTGTGACTCAAAGATTTGGTCCCCTATGATAATTGGAGGGGAACGCAATCCTGCTGACAGCTTGTGCCAGGAAACAATTCTGTACAGGTCTTTTGGTTCAGTTGCTGAATCAATTAGAGTCTGCCAGTACTCTCTCTTAGCTTTTCGGACCACACAGCGAAATTCCCGTCGGGCTGAATTTCGCCCTTCTTGGCTTGTGGTCTGTTTAGAAAGGGCCCTGTATGTCTGAACAGCTGCTTTGCAGTCATCATTCCACCAAGCAGTGGGCCTAGATTGACGGGGCTTCTTGCCCACTGTCCTGATACAGCCTTGAATCATATTGATCAAGCTTTGTGCAAAGGTATTCACCTGGCCAGGGGATACACCCAGCCAGGGGAGTTCATGAATCCTGGTTTGGACATTGTCTGCCAGCTCTTGTAGTTTATCGTCCGGTATTATCCAATGATTGGCCTTGGGGACTCGGTCTAGATCTCCCTGAATTGGGACAACTATTCGTAATGTCTCATGATCTGAAGTGCACTGGAGTGCATCATTCACTGAGGCTTTGGCCATAGGGACATCTAAGAACACCAGATCTAGTACATTTCCGTCATCATGTGTTGGGACATCTGGTTCAGAAATCAGATCTAGTCCGTGGTCTGCCATAATCTGTGCAAGTATGACACCACCATGATATCCTGGATTGCTCGAGTCCCAGGATGTGTCGCCAGCATTGAAATCTCCAGCTATAACGCAGCCAAAAGGTGGAGTCCATACTTCCAGAATATCGTCCACTTCCTGTGGGTTGTCACATGGCCGGTAGACACTGGCAAATGTAATGCCTTGTACCTTGACCCAGGTGATGTCTCGTGTAGCATAGGGCCGAAATTGATCCGCTTAAAGGTGTTTTCTCACATAGATAAGAGATCTGGGCCGTGTACTGTCGCTGTCCCAGGAATCCATTGGGGAGTATATATCGTAATTGGGGTGTGTCTTTACTCCCATTCTCCTGCCTGGTGGTATGCCAACCCAGGGCTCTTGCATCAGAATAATGTCTGCTTGTTCTCCTTTGTAGTCAGCCAGGTTGATGGCTAACTCTGTAGGGCCTGCACTCTTTTGTCCTCCTGCTGTATTCACAGAATGGATGACTAGATGCCCGTGTCGATATGTTTCGTTTGATGTACCTAACATTGACTCACAACAATGGTATCGGCATCTCTGGGATGAGTTGTATCTGTTGTGTCGATTTGCATTGTGATGTCTTTGTTATTGTTGCTGGGTGTTGACCCAGCTTGGTTTCTGCCTGTTTCATTGAAGGCCTTGGATCGGTAGCTACGGTACTCTAGCCCCTATCTTCCGCGTCCCAGGCATCGATCGGGCACGGAAGGATAGGGCCCCGAGCGCCGACGTGCCCTGACCACCTGCACGTGGCCACATTCAGGGGCTAATAACTTAGGGGTAGTATGTGAGAATGTACAAAACGTGGTCGGGAGACGAAACTGTGGACATTCGACTCATTGTCGCTAGGTATTTATGCTTAGCATATACGTGGAGATGATTCTTACTACCTCTGAAAGCAAGTGCCTTCCGTATAGGAAAGGTATTTGTTAGGTCTAGGTTTCAGTTTTACCCGAACTTTTATTTCTAAATAGGCTTAGCTTTGCACTTTAAGCCACTGTGGCTTGAAGATTGTGGCTGGGCCGTGTTGGGCGGATAATGTCGGTAAGGCGCGCAAGCGGCGGGCGGTACGCCCAACGCGAGCAAGCCGCAGCCGACCTTGTCGGTCTCGAGCACCTACTACCAGCTGCCATTACTTTCGCTAAAGGTCTATGCGGAAAGCTATTGTTGCGAGCTTTAGTAAAGCCTCTTAGTCTTCAGGCATAGCATTGCAGCCAGCCGACTTTATTCCCGCTTTTGGTCTGATGTCGGAGCGGTCGGTCAAAGGGCACCGAGGGTCGTTAGCCGGCGGGTCGACCACGCGGGACGTCCGACGTGATGATGGTAACGGAGCCACGCAAAGGGGTCATGGGGGTTCTACTAAAGTGCCACCTTCTTTTATCAACGTCTACACATCCAAGCGAGAACATCCTCCATCCAACTTCGTTACTTCCTATCAAAGTCCGGCGATTTTCTGGATCTTAATCATTCAAGATCGCCAGACCTGCAGCGCCGAGGCGCACTCCGACTGACCTCTCACAGCTCTTATCTCGAGCAGGTGGGCGATCTCCGGCCCTAGGCCCGTCATCGATGCCACCAAGCTTCCAAATCCGGCCCAAGTCTCCGTGCCGGCTTCCTGCAAGTGAGCCGGTCAATATGCACGTGGCTGGGACCTTATCCCGACTGCCTGGCACGGCGTAGAATGGAAGGCGTTAAAGGAATAATAAAAGACGAAGAGCCGACGCCGCTCGCGTAGATTGTGTAGTGACTGGAATTTACTCCTCTATTTTCGCTCCCGCCATTGTCGAGATGTCTGCTGCGCGACGCGTCTTTGCTCTATCGCTGCTCTCGCGAGGGGTGTTGGCGGGCTTGTACCCCGGGTTGAGCACCGATAACCACACGTGTGCCCTACGTATGTTGATAAACCCCAATTGTGTTTGAAAATTGCAAATTCTAAGTCGCGAATATAGAGCCCCAGGTGCTCTCCTGTTCAGAAGAAGCTCAGCCTGGTCTGGTCGACACATGCTGTGTAGAGACCTTCGGAGGCCTTGTGGTAAGGAACACCATCGACTGATCCACGAAACGGATATGTATAGTGCAGTCGTAATTGCTGACCACCGACGTCCATAAAAGCTTCAGACACAGTTCTGGAACACGTATACCGGGCTTGAGACGGAGGGACAATTGCTCCCGAAGGATTCGTGGACGATCCATGGACTATGGCCGGGTAAGCCTTTGGGATCATGAGCAAACTGCAGGATCATTAATACTAACTTTCTTCAGACTTCTGTAACAGTACGTGAACACCTATCCGTCTTTGCTAGAACAGCCATGCAGTGGGCATCGATGATCTGATCCATCCCGACAGGTTCATACACACAGTACTGTGATCTGAGGTAAGGGCATGGCAGCAAAGCGATCCGAAGCAGCTCATTCATAAGCTGACCACGACTCCAGTCGTCAGTATGACCCGGCCCCATACCCAACTACGACGGACGGCACGCCGAACGGCACAGTCGTAGAGCCCTGGACCGGCGTCCCAATATCGGATTTCATCGAACCCTTCGGCAAATACGATCTACTCGCATACATGCGAAAGTACGTCTCCCCTTACCCAAGCCACATACCCATACCCATCATATATACCCATCCCAACCCCAATCCCTAGACACGTCCCTTTAACAAACCACCCACCCAACCCACAGGTTCTGGATCGGCCTAGCCCAAGACAGCCAAATCCTCTGGGCGCACGAGTTCTCCAAGCACGCGACCTGCTACAGCACCTTCGACATCGAGTGCTACGGCCCGACATACGTCGAGCACGAGGAGATCGTCGACTTCTTCACCACGGCCGCGTCCTACTTCCAGAACCTGCCGACATGGGGCTGGCTGTCGGCGGGCGGGATCCGGCCGTCAAACACGAGTTACTACTCGCTGGAGGACATCCAGACGGCACTGTCGTCCGGGTATGGGAGCCTGCCGTACGTCGGGTGCTCGGGACCGCGGTATAACGCTACCGAGGCCGGGGCGGGAAGTGACGATACGGGCTACACGGTGCTGTCGGAGATGTGGTATTATCACCATGTGTACGGCGCCGTGCAGCGCGGCCAGGCACTGCGGGTTGATGCGAGTGTTACGGGCGGGAGCGTGACGAGTTGCGCGACTACGCCTGGTGCTATCCGGTACTATGAGCGAACGGCCGGCTCTCATGCTTGAACGACCGGGCTCTGGTCGAGATTCTGGTGAATGCAGAACTAGGCAACTCTTATCGCAGAGCAACATAATGCATAATACTAGTAATAATCAATCGGACGTGGTATTAACAGATACGTCCGGTTCCTGGACTATGTGGTGCAATGATACAGCCCTAGTTCCTATTGTACAGTCCTTTCGCATCATGCTAAATGAACGCCGCAAACGCCATTTCCTGCAATGTTCCCAACCTTATTCATCGTCGGCCAGCTCCTCGACTTTCGGGGCTGTATAGCCTTGTCTTTGTTGCGGAGACGTCGTCTGCATTTGGGTATCGGTCGCGGTGGTGACAGCAGATGCAGGACCCGAATGGCCTTGACCTGTGGTACCGGCGAAGTGCGCAGCTGATTCGGCGTTCATCGATGATTTGGACTTGCCCTTCTTCTTTGGTTTCGCAGTCTAATGACATGTTAGTCCAGTGCCTCTCTAGTCGTTGTGGGTAGAACAAACCTCATGCCATGCCCACACAGGACGGAAGCTGTCCATAAAGGAGACGTCTTCCCAGAGGTTGGGGTAGAGCCATAAACCGGGAGAAGCGACGAAGTACGTGATGCAGAAGAGGATGACACGGAAGATAGCCATAAGGAAGAAGAGACCCAGCAGGCACAGGAATCCCCAGCTGAGATAGTAAACACCTTGTCGTAGTACCAGAGGCCAAAGAGGGTAGAGGACCAGCAGGAAAATCACCACAAGGGCGAGACCAGCGTAGACCTTACGCATGAACTGACTGCCCTCGTATAGCCAGACATAGTGCATGTCGTCGCCGGCTTCCTGCTGCTGCTCGATCTTGACCGTCCAGAGACCCTTGACTCTCTTCCCCTTCTTCGGTGCGTGGTCGTGGCCTTCGTGGGGGTCGACCTTGCTGACGCGAAGAGCTAGCATCGACATAGGCAGTAGCTTGAAAGCGTTCTCGAGGGAAGCGCGGTCTTTGATCTCGGGCAGCGCGGGGTTTTTTGATCGTGCCTTCGCATAAGCAGGCGACTCGAGGGCGCGGAGGGCTCGCTTGACTAGTAACGTGTAAGTGGGACCCTTCACTTGTAATCGCACCATGACGCTGAGAACGTACCTCGGAACATGTCCTTGCGCTCTCCGTTGATGATGGCGGTACGTGGCTTCAGGGACTGGCCCCTTAGAAAGTTGGCGAGAGCGATTGCGACTGGGTTGGGCGGGCCGGGCCGGATCGGTTGAGGTTGTCCAGCAGGAGGACCAGGGCGAGGGCCTTGAGGAGGGCCACCTTGCTGTCCTTGCTGTGGTTGCCCTGGGCCACCTTGCTGCTGTTGCTGTGTCTGCATCTGTGCTATGCGTTGGGCCTTGATCTTCTCGACGAACTCCTGCACGGTCATGCCATGCTTCTGGGCTTCGGCTGCCAGCTGCTGCTGCATCTGCGCGATCTGCTGGGGAGTCGGCATTGGGCCTCCTGGGGCCCCGGGCGGGGGACCATTAGGGCTCTGCATAATGACTGGTCGTACGTGTGCGCGCGAGTTGTGTTGTGCTGTTAGGTGGGCTGTCGAAAACGAAATGCGAAGCACAAAAAAGAAGAAAGTATCAGGACTGGAAGATTTCCCAAGTGATAAGTGGCCTTGGTGGCACTGACGAAATGCCGAGTGGAACAGATCATTGAACAGCTGTCATTCTCAGCCTTGGGGAATTTTTAGAAGATCAGCTAAGCCAGTCTCCACATGTGCTTCTGGCGCTTCAGCCACCGCTTCAGCCACTGGATATTAGCCAGCCTCAACGCTAACGTACAGTGGCTACATATACTGTTGAATGGGAGCCGGAGATAGACACCGGAAGATCTCCAGTTGGGCAGAGACGCACAGGGCATCTGACCCACCAAGAAGACAGATGATCAATCTCTGCACGCAAAACAAAAAGACAATCAATAGAATCAATCAACATCCATATATTCAATAAGTATTAACGTTAATATTAAAACGTAACTATTGTAAGTAACATTTTTTTACTTACGTAATATTATAGCCGGTTTTATTAATAAAACTGCAGACTTTAAAGTTTATTAAAAAGATATTAATAACTAAGTACGTATTGTTAACTTGTTTTATAACTATTATTAACAATGTTATGAAAAAAATTCAATTTTTTAAAAACTTACTTTTAACGTTATTTATAAACTTATCTTATAGAAGCATAACATGGATGACAGGCAAGCGGCAATTACAAGCAAACGGCAACTTTTCACCAGCCACCTAACCTTTCTATCAAGGCTCTTAATTGATTAACTAACAATAATGGCATTGCGTTATAGCGAATCAGACTTACAGCTTGCTGTCTAAGCTAAGCGACGCAACCTCATATTACCATTGACAAGCTTTCTAAGACATTCCATGTCCCATATAATACTTTGAAGGCTAGAATCACCGGCCGACCATCACGACGCAATAGCATACCTAATACTTTGAAACCTACGATTTTTGAAGAGAATGCTATTCTTTCCTTCATTTTTGACCTGGATGCGCGAGCATTTCCATCCCGGCACAGTTATGTTGAAGATATGGCAAATCAATTGTTGGCAGCGCGTGGGGATTGGAAAGAACTGGACGCGGAACTTTATTAAACGCACACCAGGCCTCTAGACGCGTTTTTATCAGAGGATGGACTACCAGAGGGTCTTAAACAAAGATCCAGACGCGTATCGCGCGTGATTTTGCCAAGTTGCGGCGGCAATCGCGAAATATGATATCCAAGACGCAGATATTTATAACTTCGATGAAACTGGGTTTATGATGGGCATTATTGGGTCTGGTATAGTCATTACAAGCGCCGAAAGATGTGGTAGGCCTAGACAAGCTCAGCAAGGCAACAGAAAATGATTTACAGCAATTTCTGCTGTCAATACTGATGGTTGTGTGGTCCCGCGGTTCATCATTCTACAGGGCAAAACCCATCTCGCGTCATGATATCACAACACAACATTACCACGCAATTAGAAGGTGGCCGTGTCCGATAATGGGTGGACTACGAACGAGATTGGGTTGGAATGAATTCGGCATTTCGACAAGTATACCAGACCGCGTATGACTGCCGGTAAACGCCTCCTTATCCTAGATGGTCACAAAAGCCATCATTCCTAGATCTTTGAGGATTATTGCTAGAACAATAGCATTATTACCTTTTGTATGCCTGCCTACTCGCCACACAGGCTCCAGCCTTTAGATGTCAGTTGTTTTAGCCCGCTCAAACGAGCGTAAAGTTGCATGATTGAGGATCTCATCCGGCATCATATAACCCACATTTTGAAGGAGGACTTCCTTGCAGCGTTTTGTGAAGCACACAACGCTGCTATGACGCCAGGAAACATTTGAGCAGGTTTTAGTGCTACTGGTTTTGTTCCTTTCGACCCAGAAAGTGTCATTTCAAAGCTGGATGCTGTCACTGTCGTACGAACATCGTCGCCAGACCCCAATCTTCCACCCACTACTTGGACTTCAAAGACGGCTACCACCATCAACGAAGCGGTAAACCAGTCAGTTTATATCCAAAATTGAGTCAGAAACCACTAGGGAAGCTCACCTACATCAATAATTGATGCGTTGAGCTTATTTTCAAAGGCTACATACAGTCTTATACACAAGGTTGCTTTGGTTGATTCCTGGGTCCGCGAGCTAGAGGAGGCCAATCAATTACTAAGTAAATGCTAGAGGACAAAAAACAAACGTCTAATAAAAAGAAAAGTACTTTCCATTAAAGATACAGTAGGTCTCCAGGCTATAAAGGATGGTAATGAGCTGGCAAGACAGGAAATGAGTGAAGGTAGTCATCGTCCAAAGAGGGCGGCAGCGCGTGAGCGACATTGTGGCGTTTGCGGCAACACTGGCCATAATACGCGAACTTGTACAATAGAGATAGAAACGTCTGAAGAAGAAGAATCCAATTGATTAGATTGAATTAAATGCGTTGTGGTCGAGTTATTTGACATGTTAGTTGGAAGGTTGGTGAAAAGTTGTCGTTCGCTTGTAATTGCCGCTCGCTTGTCATCCACGTTAACCTATTATCGCTTCAATATTAGAGCTTTTATAAAATAAAGCGATTTTTAAATAGTTATTTAAACTTATTAACATCTTTTAGATAATAATAAACCGCTTTTATAAATAATTAAAGCTTACGTAATTCTAGCTTTACATATTATAAGTATTATAAAATGAAACATTTTACTGTTAAGTATTTTAATACTTTAATAAAGTTAACGTTTAAATATTAATGTTTAAAATTCAAACCGATTTTTAACGCCTTTAACTCTTTACACATTATGATTCACAGCTTAAAGCTAATTATTTAAAAGGAAAGATATTACTATCGTTATAAATTAATAAGATATAGGTAATCTAGTTATAATGTTTAAAAAAAACGCGTGGCTATTATAATAAAAGTAAAGATATTTAAAAGCTCAAATATAACGCTTATTGAAATAAATTATGTTTGAATATCAAAAGGAGAAAAGATAATAACTAAAAGCTAAGTAAGCCTTAATTTATTCCATATATCTTTTTAAAAATAAAGGCGGAAACAAAGCAGTCAAATAAGAGTTATTTTTCAACGCAATTTAATAAAAGCCAGCGCTTTTAATAATATATTGGGATTTAAATACGGCTCGTCTTATAAATATAACGTTAGAATAGTAGATATTAGCTTTATAAGAAATAATAAGATTAAAAAGATAAACGATAAAAACTTTAAATAACCCTTAATAATTAAGTACTTATTGTTAAGATATATTTTTTAACGTAAAAACTAAATAAATTAAAAAGAAATATAAAGCAAAAGGCTGGACTATCTTTACCAAAAAGCTTATTAATAAGGAATTTTAGAAGCCTAGTTGCTTTTAAAAAGAATTAAAGCCTTAACTAACGTCTGACGTTATTAGATAATATTAAAGTACGTTAAGGTAAAGGCTTCGTTAACTATGTAAATATAATAAATTGTATTGAAATTACTTTAAGCCTTATTCAGTACTTGCAAGCCAGCTTTAACTTCCTTAAAAACTTCCGATATTTAAAAACTCGGTTTAAAAATATAATAGAAAAACTAAACAAGGATACGTGAAGATAAAAAATAGAGAATAAAAAATAAAAAAGCTTCTCTTTTTAAAAAACTCTGTTATTTCATTTAAGTTAATAATAATAACAAATTTAAAAGCTTTTATTTTTACGGATATAAACGTCAAACCTAAATTATTTTTTATCAGGTTAAGACATTTAAATTTTAATTAATTATTATATATTAAAAAAAAGTAAATTGGTATTATTATATGAAAAAGAACCGCTTAGGAAAACTAAGGTGCTAAATTAAACTTTATTTACCTTTACTTTATTAAGCGTTAAAATATAAAAACCACACTTTTTAAAGCTATTAATATTATAATCATTAAACTTATAAACGTAAATAAGATAAAACTTAGTCATTTATTTCACCGGTTTTAACGTTAACGTCGAAAATATTTAGAAATATTATTAAATAATCGGCACTTTTAAAAGAAATAATAAGAAAACCTAGCTCTTTTTTAAATTAACCTAGCTTTAAACCGTTATAGATGTTTTTAATATATATTAAAGCATTATAATAAATGATAACTTAGCTTTTAAAAACGCATAACTATTATAACCCTTTTTTACTTTTTTATTTAAAAAAAAAAAAAAAGACGTTAAAAAAAAGCTACTGAAAGTCGTACGATATAAAAACCTTAACGACGTTAATAGCGATAATCCTGATAAAGAAAATTGAAAATTTGCGACTATTACTTATTTAATAAAAACAGCTTATTGAATTATGATTTAGAAAACTAGTTTACTTGTTTCAATAAAGTTCAGTCTTAGATAGATTATTAATAAAGCCGCGAAAACTAAACTATTTTCATTAATAATATATTCGTATAGAAGACGTATTAAAAGACTTGTTAAATTTTTATATCCGATTTTTCTGCAAATTTTAACTTATTTATCACAATTAATGATTATAAATCCATATAAAAAAGCGGTTAAACTATTACACGAATATTTGAAGAGTTTAATTTCTAATATTTTATTCTTAAGAAAAAGTAAAGTGTAACTCGCCCGTAAAAGAAACTTATTTTTAAATTATTTAAATTACTTCTTAACGATAAAAAAGTAAAATGACTTTTTATTATTATAAAATATGAAACTAAGAATTACAACGCTACAGATTTATGAAATAAATATAAACTTAAACAGTTAACTTTTTATTGTTTGAATTTTTTTTCAAGAGTAAAATATACGTATTAAAACTATAGCGTAGAAATAATAAAAGATATGAAACTGTTAATAACTTAATTTATTTATAAGGTACGATTAAAAAAAACTTGAGCCTTGAAACCGATGATTAAAAAAGGGTCAAATTTTTTGGTAATATTATCAATTCAAAGTATTATTAATAATGTTTTAATACTAGTCTATATGAATAAACTACGGTTATAAATAAAAAGTTTTTAATTAAACCGCAATATTAATATTCGTTATATAAAAACGAGCTTTAGAATCTTTGAATTATAAGTCGAATTAAAATTAATAATTAATTATAATATCGTTGAAAAAAACATACCGGTAATATTTCTTTTTTTACTTACTAATATATATTAAAGGCTTAAAAAACCCCGAGTAGATTTTTATTCAAAATTTAGCATTAAATACGGCTACTAAGCTATAAAAGTATATTTAAACTCGTAATATATTTTCGCTTTTAAAATCCTTAAATTCTTCTAATCATAGCTAATAAAACTACCGTAAAAAACTATGTCCGTCGCTACTTTTATAATAAAAATAATAAAGACTGTTGGATCCATGTGATTCCACAGTCAAACCATCCATACAGTACCCACACGTATGATTAAATAAGAGATTAGATACCGGATTGTGAGGTCATTTAACCAGACCTGCAGGTCCAGCTTGACTTCCCAATCCAACCATCAGCAACATCATGACCTTGACCTCATACTCGAGTATTACGATTGATCGTTCAAGCCTGTTTCCACAAATACAATATTAACCTCTGTTTTTAAGGTTTAATTAAAGCCTTATATTTTTTTTACGGTTATTCGCAGCTCATTAAACTTAAAAGACCTTTTCAATAATCTTGTTTACACTTATAAAACCATTTAAAAATAATTCGCGTTTATTAAGTACGACTTTTTACTTTGAATAATATAAACCTGGTTAAAACTTTCCTTTATTAAGTGTATGATTTAGTTTTAAAACACTATAGCTTTAAATATAATACATAGAATACGTAGCCGAATATTTAGTAAGTGTGACGGCCTGCACGGACCTTCCCACATGACAAGCTGATACTTCTCAATAAGGGAAGGATCTGAACAGAGGATCCTCTTAAAGGGGCAACCTCCCGCTGTACCTATCTCTCTCTCTCTTCCTTTCCTCTCTAGTCTTGATATTCTCGTCAATAGAGTAATAACTGCTTGCTGCCGGCCATGTCCTAGCTCCTCAGTACGCTCGCCGTGACAGTAAGTTAAATAAAATCAAGAAGCTAAAATATTAACTAGCAATAAAAAGTTAAAACAACTTTACTAGTTTATTAAAGCCGTTAAGTTGATACTTTATTGAATGAAAAACTATCTAAAGATTTTAAACTTTATAGAAAGCTTCAAAATAACGTGTCATAATGATAAAGCGACGTTAAAACGTTTTTATAAAAAAAGAAGCATATACTGTTATTAAAACATACAATCACTTATAAAACATTTCGTGTAAAATATATAATAATATGATAAGCTTTAACGTCGGCTTTACTATTATAAAAGTTTACGCCTAAATATTGAGGCGTATTAAATATAATAGCTTTTTCTTAAAACCGAACGTAATTATAAAACGTATGAAAAAGTTTTTTTTGGGGTTTTTTACGCGTAAGTATAAAGGTGATTTTAAAACGAACAACTTATCGATTATATATATTAATTATGAACCTTTCACCTTTCTATTATTATTATTCATCGTTAAAAATACTTACCTTAGGTAAGTAAACGAATTACGGCTTTTAAATATTAAGGTCGTACATATTAAAAGTAAACGAAAAGACTTTGTTAACGTCTTATTACGTATTGTTTTTGATACTTTTAATTCTATCCATAACTTATTAAAAACGGTTCAATTAAAGACTGCTGCTATAAAGTTTAGAAAAAGAAAATTAAAAGCTATATAACGCTTTATATATAAAAACAGGCTTTAAGCAACTTTTTATTTTTTTTAACGATAAACCTATTTTTTGCTTATATATAAAAGTCAATTAATAACTTAAATAAAGCAGAAAAGGCCCAAATTAAAAGACCTTTTAATTTACACGTATTATTTTATAATCTTAAAAAGATCGATTATTTATTTATTGGTAAGATAATAACTATAAACAAGAAAATATATATAAAAAACTTATAAAACGAAAATATTTCACAAATTTTTTCAAAAGGTTAAATTATATATAAATATAAAAGACTAGGTGTAATTATTATGTTTAGTCGTATAAAAAACTACTAGATTGATAACGGTAATTTTAAATACCGCTGTAAAAAAGTATAAAAAGTACCTTATTGAAAAGAGTTCCGAACGGGTTAAAAGCAGCATATAACAACTTAAACTACTTTTTATCCTTAATTACCTTTAATTAATTAAGAACAACTGTATTTTAACTTATAATAGCCCGCTATATATTGGTGTATATTTTAAAATAAATTTAAGATCATAAAGTAGTCTTTTAATGGTTAAAAGCTTAAATTTACTTGTCTTTAGTTGTAAACTTTTTTAAATGCGTATAAGAAGTTTAATTAAACCCTTTTTATTATTAGACAAAAAAACCTTCTATATTTATTATATTGTGTTACGAACCAACGAACAGTGCGGCCTGATAGCAGGCCAAGAGGGGACGATTAGAAACAGGTTGACCAGTAAGTGGGGTGCTGATCAGTGGAGAGATCGGAGCAACAGAGCAACGGTACACAGATCACGTGACTAGCAGGACCTGGGTCACGTGACTAAGAATTTGGATCACTGGATCACCATGGTAAGCCAGTGAGCAGGATCACCTTGGATCACCGGTGATCCAGGGTGAGCCACCTAATCAGTGAGGGAGAGATTGGATATATAAGGATGGATGTTTCCTAGCTAGACAGATAGACAGTCTCTGCCTTAGTGATCAATCTAGGCATCTTAGCCAACCCTAAGATGGGAGAAATCTCCTGACGACTCGACTATTCAGTGATCCCCTGGATCAAACCAAGCTCCAGCATCTGAGTGTCTTCTAGTTGACAGAAGCCTCTATCGTCCTTTGTGTTGACTTACCTCAGAACATAAACCCTATAGAACCCTTTAGCCTTATAGGTCAGACGGCTCGTCACACCTTTATAATATAAAGAAGTTTTCATATATTATAATAACGTGTTTAACTCGCTTTTGAAAATAAGTTTAAGCTTAATTTTTAAATCATTATATACGTAAAATTTTAATATCAAAATAGCTTAACGCTTACTTTATTTATTTCGGTTAGAGTATTTTAATACTATATACGTTTTTAAAATCTCGTATATATAACCGTTTAACTATTTAAATAAAACAAAGGTTCTATCAGAGTTAATAATCTTTTAAACTAAAAACCGGTGCGGAGAAAAAATATAATATATACTAGTAAAAATCGAAAAAAGAAAAAAATTTGAGCTTTTTTTTCGTAAGTGTGACGGTCCACCCACCTGGTCCCTGGTCAGGTGACCCACCAGGTCATATGTAGATTAGATAAGGAGACCAGGACCATATGTGCTGCAGCCTCGGCTGTACGTACACCTGTTCCTTTTCTCCCACCTTATTATTTTCGTAATCAATCCCAGAGTGCAACACACTGCCGCAGGCATCGTAATAGTAAATATAATTACAAGTGCCGTTTAATATATCAGAGTGAAAAATTTACGAACTTTAGGTATAATTTAAATAGTTTAATCGATTAATAAATAACGTGGCGAAAAGGAATATTTTAATTTTTGGAAAAGCTGCTTATTATTTATTTATAAATTTAAGTTTGAGTTTGAAAAAACCGCTTCTTTTAAACTTCACAAGTTTATATTCGAAACTAGTTAATCGTAGCTAGTCTATTAGCTTATTGACGTTTTATAAAGCGGGTAATAAATTTTTTTTTTTTTGAAATTAAGCCCTTTATTACTAGCTATATATATTATTTTAACTAAAAGTAAATATTAACCAAATGCTTAATTTTAAATAATACGATTAAATACTCTAAAAAGTTTTTTAACCCTTTTATATATTCAAAATCGGTATAAAAGATTAATCATTATTTAAATAAATAGTAAACTAAGAGTTTTTTGAGGTTTAAGTATTTTATTAAGGTTATTTTTTTCGTTAAAGTATAGATTTTATATTGGTATAATTAAATAAAACCGTTAATAACTCACTTAAGTAAATAAGTACGAATTAGTTATAAAAAAGCCCTTTTTCTCTAAGAAAGAGTTATTTTACGCTTTTTTTTTAAAGATAATAACGCGACTTTATCTCTTGTTAATAGTATCTTAAAAAGATTAACAGTATTTAAAACGTTAAATTTTCGTTTTTTATAAATAGAAATAATAAGCTAAAATTTAAGATACAGTTTACTTAATAACGTTTATAATTTTCATTATATTACGCTTATATTAAATGCCGGTGTAATAATAACTCTAAATTAATAATATTTTTTGCGTTAAATTGAAAGGATTATTTGAAAATTAAATCAGCGTAAAACTAATAAGCAAGTTGATATTTGCGTTATTTAAGCTGCCTTTAAGCTTAAAATGCCCTAGCATGCAAAGCGCTAAGTAGGGAACTCAGACTGAGTTTACCTAGTATCTACGGTAGCTTGAAGGTGCTCGGGCCACGTTGTAGAATTAAGAACTTGGGTGGACCCTGATCCATCTCATCTGACTCTTTAACAATGAAGCGCCGTGTCGCCGGTGAGGGGATATCTGAGAATTCGATCCATCTCCCTTTACAGAAGGCCGCATTGAACAATACTCCAACGAAATTCTGATGACGTCCTCGTTGACTGCTTCGCCATCCGGACGATCGCCATGTCTCAGATTGCTTGCCCGTTTCTCGTGTTTCGCTAGGCATATTTTGACACCAGTCAGTGCCCGTACGCAGAATTGCTTCGACGCGACGGCCGTGTATTAATAGTAAGCGACGGAGACACCAATGATGACAACAAACAAACAACGCTCGGAACTTTGGTAACTTTGCGCCAGCCTGGGCACGTCCTGGCCCTTACGCTTGACAGGACC
The DNA here is from genome assembly GCA_963556695.1 of Anthostomella pinea. NCBI lineage: Eukaryota > Fungi > Ascomycota > Sordariomycetes > Xylariales > Xylariaceae > Anthostomella > Anthostomella pinea. The sequence goes on along the minus strand of CAUWAG010000020.1, from coordinate 3,862,991 downwards.
TGTTGTGCTTCACGGACAACTCTTAAGTGCGGATATCCGTCTGAACAACCCTATGGCCATCTTGTCTGTACCTCTGGTCCCTCCAGATGGAGACAGCGGCCGGGCAAACATGTCACCAGGTGGAAACATCCAGCATGCGCATGCTCGTTGTTGCAGAATCGGTACCATTCCCGCCGGACGAAGCTCTGATTTCGCCTTCCATGGGTGACATTCGCGAGTGCGCACGCCCATCCACTCGAGCTTATTCCTTCGGGGATGACGAGAGACTACCTACTGCTGCTGCGCGGTTCACAACGGAAGGCCTTGGCTGCTACCCGCGGCGGCCAATCTCTGAGGCCCACGAGACACACGTCTCAGCAGCTTGTGGCAAGGTGACTGCAAAACACCGTGAAGGAGGGCAGCTAAGTGCTGCCGGAGGAAACACGAAGCAAGGAATTCTAAGACAAAAGACTGGCTGTACAGCAACAATCATCTTACGGATGGTGGGGTCCTGCAATCTGGTGTGTGCCGCCAGCCAGCCGAATCCCCAGGACGGCCGTCGACACCCCATCGTGACCCCGGTCCGTAAGCGCCGACTGGCCACGAGTAGCCCTCGGCCTCTGTCCGCCAGCCTATCAGCGCCGCCCATGTCTGCATCCAAACCATCTACGCTTCCCATCCCGATGTGAGGCCCAAGTACCCCGAGGCCCAGCGCACGCTCAGCTGCTTCGAGCCTAATGGTAAGTGCAAAAGGTAATTTCTCACGTCTCTCGCGTCTCTTCCATAAAGGCAATATGTATGCCCCCCCGACCATGTCTGCTTCCACCCGCTTTCCTGTCTCTCCCAACCGCTGGCCGTCTGCCCTTCCCAGCCGGCTCGACATGAGGTCAACACCATGAAAGCACTTAGTGGGATGTTGAGTTCATGGTCCGAATGCATCTCTCAGTGCTGCATCCCAGTGACTTCCTACTTTGATGAGAAGTCTCATCACCATGGTAAGCTCTCCTTGGACGGTCCAACCATGCTGATATGCATCTACTGATCGAGACAGATACCCAAGAGCCGTTCGTTGTCATCCGCGATGAGCCAACGCCTGGCCCTCAGCCTATGGTAGCACCAATGAGGCTGACTATGGGGGCGGCACCTGAGTGGGAGCGGGCTCCAAGGAAGAGGCGAGGGTCGGGGTCGGGATGGAGTGGCTTCTCTGCGAGAAGGCGGCTCCTGCCATCAAAACCCTCGTCATCGCCGCGCAGGCCGCAAATATCAGCCCCATCGAACTTCCGTCATCTCTACTCAGACTCCTTTCGCTTCCCAGACGACGGTCTGTCGCAGTTGAGACCACGACCGCGCTCCTTCCACCCTCTTGAGCTGAGCATATACATTCCCGACGAACAACTGTCGCCAATCCTGCCTCACTTCGACTACCCAAGTCCACCTGTGACGCCTCCACAACGGGCTTACACTATCTCAAGCCGCAGTGACAACAGCCGCAGCATGTCACACGAACGCAGCTACTCGTCAATGTCCTTCCATATTCCCCGGCGGCCAGTCAACGGTGGATCCGTATTTGACTCGCCTCGATCAGATACTAGCACGCTGCGGCGACCTCAACCCGCAAGAGTGAGAGCCTACACGTCGCCATCGCCCCCGCCTCCTCTCGTGGAGGACCTGGTGGAGAAGGTTGCCAACGCTTTGTTGGAGAGAGACAGGCTCCAGGAGCAGATCGACGATGTCGTCGAGAGGCAGAGTATTTACATCAGCAGCAGGCCGTCTACTGCTCATGGAGCGTCAGGTGTGTATTGTCAAAGGTTGTTGCCGGTGCGTTCGATGCTGACAATCGGCAGAAATGGAGCCCATGCCAGTTATACCTGCTTTGCCTCCTGACGCGCCGTCGTTCAGCGAGCGCCTGAGCTCCGACCGTCCTCGGACTGCACCATCCAAAGCGCCTGTTCGCGTACCGTATCGAGCAAATTCATCACGGAGGGTCGAAGGGCATATTCCACCTCCACCATTGCCACTTCGATTGCGTCCACCTCTACGCAAGAAGAAGTCCTTTTCACGAGTCTCAACTTGGCTGTTCCCCAGCGGGGAGCACCACAGGGAGATTAGCCTAGACTCCCTCACCAACGCCCCGAAGCCAGTTACCGATGCGGAGGGATATTACCAAATCGCCAACCCAGCACTGAACCGACGGCGCAGCTTCGATAGCGACAGCACCGTTTCGGACTGGAGTGTCGAAGAGCAGCAGACCCTACCCACTAGTTTATCACCCAGCAGCACTGCAACCCCGAAGGCAATGGCTGAGCCGGCCCTAGGGGTTGCGTTCGGGCTTCGGGAGCCGGTTATACTCCCGCAACGAAACAGTGTTGGCGTTGCCTTCTAATGCGTTCTGTAATATAGCCATTTTTGATACCATTGGTGCTGAGATACCGTGTATATATCCACGCCAGCGGGTGAACAGTGGTGACTTGGCATGATTGGGATATAGGTGGACATTTTGCGGTAGCATTGCATTATATGCTTTGAGCACGGAGGGCTTTGGAAACGTCCATCAATAGGTTCAGAGCTTTGATACTTCTAATAGCATATATCCGTATTGAAAAACTTGCTCCTGATTGTGTGCAACGTGCTAAGTCTAAGACATGACATGCTGCTATTGGTTTGTTATGTAACAAGCCCTCGCTAGTAATTGCATTTACTTCCCTTTTCGCTTTCCTGCCCTCTAGATTCGCGCGACGATTGACTCCATCGTGAACCTTTTCGATTCATTCCATTATCAAGTTCTTCGACCGTAAGGGAAGAGCCAAACCCAAAGGCCCTCAAATGCAACAAAAAGCAGAGCTCTCGTGCTGTACGCAAAGTTCAACATAATAGGGACAGCCACATAAGTTCATTGTGAGAACATATTGCGATTCCAACTAGCAACACGATAATCATTACTTCCTTCCTCATTGTGATTACTAGGTAAGTAATTCCGCGCATTCATTCCAGCAGCATCCGTGGAACTGCAACGGCTGAACGGCCGGGCCTCCAACGACCGGACCATCAATCGGCAGCTGCCGAAAGCCTGCATGCCATGCATCCATGATCCCGGGGCCCCATATGTGGACCAAGAACTGCCGCGTCTAGGTAATCTCTGTTCTCTTCCCAATTGCGGGTTCCAAGCATCCCCTTTCCGACAATGAAGCGAGAAACCGAATCGTACTCGTTGGTCATGGACCAACGGGGACCTCCCATCTCTGCGATGGCCTCATTTTCCGACATCTGGAATCGATTGACTGCCTTCGTGACCGGCAAGCAGTACACTTACACTGCACTGCCCGAAACCATCACCCAGGACGACCTGCGACAGCGCGCCAAGGTGTGGGCCGACCGGCACAAAGCAGCAGTGAAGGTCACCATGGCGGCCATGCTCATGACCGCCATCGCGTTTTTCGTCGTCAGTTTCATGTAAGACTTGGAATACTTCACAAATCTACCATATGCTAACCGTGAGTGCAGGCGAACAGCTGCCGCACAATCGTGCGATTCGGCGAGGGAAGGGTTCCAGTGCGAACCCGACATCTCTTACTCATGGGGCCAATACTCCCCCTTCTACTCAGTCCCGTCGAACATCTCAGCTTCGACGCCAGCAGAGTGTAAGGTCTCCTTTGCGCAGATACTGTCGCGCCATGGGGCCCGCTATCCCACTGCAAGCAAATATGACGCTTACAGCGCCGTCATTGAGCAGATCCACGACGGCGTGACCGAGTACGGGAAGCAGTTCGAGTTCATCAGGGACTACAACTACACGCTTGGTGTGGATACGCTGACAGTCTTTGGCCAGCAGGAGCTGGTCAACTCGGGCGTCAAGTTCTACAAGCGGTACGAGAAGCTTGCAATGACAGTCTCCCCTTTCGTGCGCACGACGGACCAGGATCGTGTTCTTCACTCGGCGCTGAACTGGACGCAGGGCTTTCACCAGGCCCGGCTTGCGCACAACCACTCAGATACACCGGACGCGTATCCATACGATGTGCTGATTATCCCCGAAGGAGTCGGGCTTAACAACACGCTGAACCCAGATACCTGCACCGCTTTTGATGAGAGTGTGGACCTGGGCAGCAAGGCGCAAGAGGTTTGGTCGGCCATCTTTGCACCGGCGATTATCGAGAGGTTCAACGACAACCTGCCCGGAGCCAACTTGACAGACCAGGACATCATCTCCCTGATGGACATGTGCCCATTCGACACAGTCGCCGACGATAAGGGCCACATCTCTCCCTTCTGCGGTCTGTTCACGCTCGACGAATGGCACAGCTACGACTACTTCCAGTCCCTGGGCAAGTGGTACGGCCACGGGAGTGGACATCCCCTGGGGCCGACGCAAGGGGTGGGCTATGTCAACGAGCTGATCGCCAGACTCACAAGTAGCCCGGTCACGGATAATACGAGCACCAACACGACGCTCGACAGCTCTGATTCGACCTTCCCACTTGGAAATGTGCTGTACGCGGACTTTAGTCACGACAACGTCATGACTAGCATATTCGCAGCCCTGGGGCTCTACAATGCGACCCACCCCCTGCCGCAGACGACGAGGGAGGGTCCCAGGAAGACCAAGGGGTATAGCGCAAGCTGGGCTGTCCCTTTTGCGGCGAGGATGTACGTGGAGAAGCTGTCGTGCGGCGGCAGCGACGAGGAGCTGGTGCGCGTACTGGTCAATGACAGGGTAATACCACTTCTGAACTGTGACGCTGATGAGCTGGGCCGCTGCACGCTGAGCAAGTTTGTGGACAGCCTGACCTTTGCTAGGGATGGTGGGCACTGGGATTCGTGCTTCGAGTGATGGTCCTCAAGCCCAGGGTTGGATTAGAAATGATCGTCAGCAATGAGATCGGCTTTCAAGCACGACCAATTCCTTCCTGCGTTCGTTTTACTAGCGCGAAGGAGAAAGCGAAATCTGCCAGTAAGCCAGCTGCCCTATCGAATCATCAGAGGCAGAGGCAGTGAAACAGCCGGGATAGTCATCGAGTAGGACGGTCCAGCGGCCTCGCCGTTTCCAGTACCGTTCACATGCCTCGCTGCGGGGCAATTCCTCGTCACAAGGCATATTCTGTCCGACTTGCCATATATAAGTGAGACACGCAGCGAGGCTGGGGGTTGAAATAACTAGTTGGGGGTGGTTATTTTCTTGGAGTGAGACATTGGAGAGGCTTGGAGGAGGAGCTGCTTCCCTGCGGCACGGCTCTCCACCAACTGTTTAATTGTGCGCACAGATCATCTGGGGTCCAGATCAAGATAGAAGGTGGGGCAGGCCGCAGCAGCAGATCAGAGATCCGCGCAAGCTTCCAAGGCCCGTGCAGAGCAGATCCCTGCCCGTGCTGTACCAAGGTAGAGCTGCTAGCCCAGTCTGCCAGTGTGCTGTCATAACCATCAGCCGCAACTTCCAACTTTAAACTGCACACATGTGAGACAAGCTGACGGAGGCAACGGGACAACAACACCACATCTCGTCGTCCAATTGAGGTTGATGTCACCCCCATCACTCCGAACTGCATCGCCTTGCTATCGCTGCTGTCGAGCATAGCCGCTGCACGTAACCACCCGGTACCTACAATACGATACGAAGCGATTGACTGGTCGAGCGACCACCACACGCCCCGAAGATGGTCAACGCTGTTGGCACCTTCTTCATCGTGCTGGTCGTGCTGCTTATCGCCGCCGCCGTGGGCTGGGTCACCTTCACACAGCTGCGCGCGCGACGGTTAGGCGTAAGTTCACTCCTCTGCCTCTTCTGTTCCCTCGTCCGACGTAGTCGTGCGTCTTGCATGATGCTGTCTCACTTGCGCGGTCGTGTCCGTACCGCGTTACCTGCCCTACACCGCTCACCACAGAGAACCATCACATGCCGTGACTTCATTTCGTCCATGTCATATTGCCAACCACATCAGCTAACACCGCCCGCCACAGCTTCCCGCACCACCCCTCTCATCCTATAACCCCTTCGCGCGCTCCGGGCCCTCACCCTACGGACCGCCTCAGCCAGCAAGCGGCGGTATCGGCAGCTGGTTCAGCGACAAGCTGCGCAGCCTGCGAAGCAGCGGTGGCGGCGGACGCTCCGCAGCGGGCGCATACGAAGCGCCATCGTCATCCAATGTGCGTGGCGGCCGGCGCGGATTCGGTGCATTGGATCCCGACGAGGCCTGGGACACTCGCGTCGGAAACGAGGCCGACACCTACGGGCCCGGCGGGTACTACGAGGAGCAGGAGCTGGGACTACACCCGCGTAGCCAGGGATACGGACATGACCAAAACCAAGGTCACGATGCTCACGAGGCGTACTCGGGTAGTGGTTATGAGATGAATGTGCCACGCGAGGAGGAGCGCGGCCGCACCATGAGCCGGAGTCCGGGCGTGGGTGGGGGTCTGGGTGTGCCCGGTGCGGCGGGCGGGAGAGGGGGCAGCCGAAATCCCTTCGATGACGATTCGGCGGAGCCGAGTAATATTAGCCTAAGGGGCGTGAGCCCGCGGCCGATCGATACGGGCGTGGGGCGACACACGGGAGGCGGTGGAGGTGCGGTGGTGGGCGATAGTCCGACTTCGACGTCGGAGCGGAGATCGATCTTTAGGGAAAATGTCTAGACCCGGGACGTCTCTATGAGGGGTCTTATCTACACCTCCGCGTCACAGGGATACCCGCAGCTGCCGAGCCACGAAGAGGAGCGGAAGACCGAATCTGTCTGAGTATGGTTTTACGACACCCGGAACGAATCAATGAAGGGAATCATTGTTAGTATGGGAAAGATACGGTGTGTGGAGTTTAGGCGTCTGTACGAGTCGGGCATATGTCATGTACCCGTTGAAAGGCTTTAGGCGTTTGCGTTTCAGCGGGTCCGATATAATGTATGTGCTTGACATCGCTTTGGTTATTCTCACTGCGCAGCTGTCCTTCGTGGTTATTTATACCATACGAGTCTGGGCAATACTTGCCGTGAGACGATGATGCACGCGTCCAAAGCACTAGGTGTAGAGCAATGTATGTTGCTTCATTACTTCTGTACAGCTTAAGAGGTGTGAAAGCTGTCCTCACGTCAACCTCCAACCATCCTGGCGAAAGCAGCCCTCGCTGGATGTACCTCCAATTGACCCTCATTGCCAGTGTGTGATCCCAGAAAGGTTGATTCCCAGTTCCAGAGCGTGCCACTGCCTCCTTTCCCAAGTGATCCGGATCGGAGCCGTCGCTGACGGGGGTCGCCGTAACGTCACCGGTGTCGGCGACAGTTTCGCAGAGAAAATCCCGCTTTCTTGGATCAGACTAGATGGAAGACCGGTAAGTCTAAGAGGAGGAATTGTGCAACTCCTATACTACCAGTTTCTCAGTTTCAGCCTCAGACCTTGATTCGGATTTTCATAACTTACGGAACATCCCCGTCCATGCTCTTTTTTGCAGAAAACACCAAGACTGGGAAGCTGCAAGCTCGGGAAAAGGGGGAAGGGCACTTACTAGGACTGGTCCGTTCCGATCTACATACAATGTCCGTTATGAAGTGCGAGTCCATGACCGACTCGCTTGAGCCGGGTTTAGATGCGCACGCATAAATACTGGAATTGACGTTAGCAGCTCAAAGTAGGACGCCTGATGGTCGGGGTTTTATGTGCACGCGTAAACAACCTCCCCCTCCCCCCGTGCCCCTATAAGTATTACCTATCTTCTGTCTTCGGCGCCCGGCACATTTAAGTTATGATTTAAACTTACAGACTGTAAATAACAACCATTTACCTATTCTAGCCCTGCGCATAGTATAACCCGATTATTTAAGGATTGGGATGACCGGGTAATATAACTCCACCAGAGGCCCTCGTGCCCCCAGAACCAGAGGACCTAGCCCACAAAAAACAAAAACAAAAACATACAACACCGGGGATTCGCTGGTCGTCACCGACCCAACTACTAATCCGGCGGTATCAGGCTTATTAAGGCAGAGCGGACGGGATGCCAAGTTCTCCTGATCCTATGGTCGTATGTGACAGAACCTGCTCCTAACATGCCCTATAGCGTATACACCCACCGAGGCTTCTCGTCACCGCGGCTCATGCTGCTAGAATCTGATGGTCAGGGGGTAAACTCTTGGTTCGCGCCTTCTTATCTCTTGGAGATGGAGTTTTTCTTTTGGCTAAGGAACATGGTTAGTTAACAGTGAAGGAATGGCACTGGAATCTCTCAGGGTTGGGACTGGGATAACTTAGGGTGTACACTTACTGTGGATTCTAGTCGTAGACTTTTCGTGAAGTCGATAACACTATGTTTTTTAAAAGTTTATTACTTTGTAGGTGTATAGGCGTAGACTTCCACCACGGCGCCTCTCAGTCATTATTGATATAGATACGCTCGCAGGTCTGCTACTAGTGTTTAGGATGACCGTGAATACTCTGGTGACTATATACCCTAGAAGGATTCACCAAATTTATATCGAGTAAGTTACTACGGGCTGGTAACCCGGGCTCATCATGAGAAGTACGGTCCGATCAGCTGTTACTACATGTAGTCCTGTATCCAGATCGCGAAACACTTAAACGACACGGAACCTGGAGATCATGCTTGATCTGTCGTTACTACGCAGTACAGCTGCACCCCGTTCCACGCTGATCCCATCTTCGGCAACGGTCATGATGAATTCTCCATCAGGCATACGTTTCCAGTAAGTGTGAGATTTCAAAGTGTTCTATTAAGGAGAGGAATTCCAGCTACTCTGGAGCGGCCAGAGTAGCCCTATATATATCCAAGATACTAAAGGAAAGGATATGTGGCCTTATATTGGCCACGTATGTGACAGAGTCACAAATGGGGATGGTGATCCTGAAGGATGACTATGGATGGGCTAACATAGCCCAGAATCCAACAGTAAGCAGGGCCTCAAGGTCGTTTTGGCAGGGTGACATCCCGTGATATTGAACTGGCAGGGCCGCCCAGTTCGCATCGATCGGTGCTAATAGTAGACAAGCCACAGGACTGCTATCGGTTTCCGAGAAGGCCTTTGATTGCCCATAGAAATGAGACGTCTCGCGCTTATTTTGAAAAAGTTTGTATTTTGACTCTTGTCACTGTTCTGGCTTCTGGTGATTTGCCCGTCTCAATAACTGCGGAGCGCACAATTCAAGTTGAAGAAACCAAAACACAACCACACAGCAATCAACCAAATCAAGCAGGGCTTTAAATGAACATTTGCAATTCAAGCAGAGCCTCGCTGGTGGATTGAGTTGACTAGTATTCAGTGCTCATTTAGTTGTTTGTGTTTGTTTGTTTTGTATTTAACGTGGGGGATTGCTCCTCAGTAGTGCAATCCACGCCTCCCAGAGCCTCTGCATCGCAGGGTTGTGGAGGTATCAAGATAATAAGTACAGTCAGTCCCGCTCACGAGCCCATCCCCGTTGTTGCGGCGGTATGACCTTGGGTCATCCATCTGGTCCTTCAAGAACAGCTATCTATCAAGGGCAGATTGATGAAAAGAATTTTGCTCTCCTCCACGAATTTTGCCCATTTTGTGCTCCTCTCCCCTAAGTATTATAAACAAGCTGCCCTAGGCAAATACCTGGACAGCAGCCGATTTTTCCCCAGCCTTTTACAAAAGAAAATATGTTGTGGTGTTTTTTTCTCACCACAGCTGCAGTGATCATTCGAGTCTGTATGCCCAAAGCGTTCGTGGTATCTGGCAAAGTCGCTATGTCCAGATCTGGCCGCTAGAAGTCTGTGTAAAGTACTCCTCTTAAAAGATATAAGGTCTCTTTCAGTTACTGTATGTGAGTATACTTCTTGATACCTAGGTTCTGGTTGGTCTTTCCACCATTGATTGAACTCTTTCTTGCCCTTTCTTTTGAGATCTCTCTTGAATCACGAGATTGTGGGATTAGTTGTTTGGTTTTCGGGGTTTCCCGACATCCTCGCTTAGCTCTGGGCGAGCTAAAGCGATTGAGCATGGTTGCGAGTCGGCGACCAGCAAGGGATTGCACCGAAACAGGGTCCTGGAGACGACAGTTTGTTCGGGAAGTCCGAAGGAGCACAGTCTAAATGGGACGGCCCGATGCGGTGGGTGTGGTGCTAATCCTTGTGGGTAGTAGAATCCATCCATATCTAATGGCATGGCAATGTACCTAGTCATAGTAACTTATTATAGTAACAGATAGATATTGCAGCTACCAGAATAGCCACCGGTGATGGGTCTCGAAACTAATTGCAGTATATGTCCGTTGTCACTACGGTATGTGTCTAACTTATTGGTAAGTCATCATGATGTGGATGATAGGTCGTCATCAACTACGCTCGTGAAATCCGTTGGCAGGCAGCCATTGCACTTGGTTGCCCCCATGAATCGTAGAAGAGAAATGAGTATATAAAAGCTGGTAACCCAACTGTAGGAGGAGACTTAGATATATTCACAACTTCTCACACCAGTACACCCCAACACCACCCGTAGTCAGCACACACTTCTCGACCTGGAGTTTTATACTCGCATTGCATCACGAATCATCTATCACACAACAACCATGCAGCTCTCCAACCTCCTCGCCGTTGCCGCTCTGGTCCTTCAGGTTCGAGGAGCTGTGCTCGATCCAGCATCCGCCGGGGGCATGCAAGCCCGTAGCCCCGAAGTGGTTGAGGACGACGCAGCACAGTTAGCCGATAGGTCCATTTTCGGGTCCATCTTTGGTCCAGACTCAGAGTCCGACCTCGAGGACGACAAGCACTGTGATACCAAACGGGATCCATTGGCCGCACGTGATGATGCAACGGGAGTAAGTCAAGCTCACCAAGTCACCGGTCCATGAGGGCATACCCTACTGGGGTACTGACTACCTGCGCAGACGTGCAGTGGCAAGGACAAGTGCAAGTTCAAAGGACAAAACCCTCGAACTTGTAACGATGGAGTGTGCAATTCACAATGTGGCATGGACTCTTGCACCGGCTTGATATGGTGCGACTAAGTTTTTCTCTTACTAGGCTGGGGGTCAGCACTTGGAGGAAATGCAGTGACAGAGTTGGCACGATATTTTGACGGGTCGCAAAGTTTCGTGGAATATCGATCTGACGGGCTGGAATACTTTGTCCTCGCCATCCCCAAGACGGGACGCAATACCCAACAACCATGTACACTAGGCACCAAGTTGTACCATTCATGCCATGGGGTAATATACATATGAGTGAAGAGCTGTGCTTCTGTAAGATTTTGTGTTTTCACTCTCGTTATAGAAAAATGACACAATAATCCAAAAAGACCGTTGCCATATCCATCTCACCTCCCGCCGATGGCTTTTTGCTAGGTCATAACTAACTGCTGGTATGTTTGTCGATGAGGTACATGGTAAATGAAAACTTAATGTTAAACGTTTGGTCTTCTGATTCCGGAACTTGCATTGGACATTATCATTGTCAGCCTTGGGAACGTGGGGTCCATCAGCAGGTGGCAGCGCACTCGCCGTGGCTCCATTGAGCATCTCCTTGAGGCGCCGCGGGCAGCGTAAGCTAATGCGTGCGTGCGGATGGGGAACCATGCGGCCTTCCGTATCCGACCTACTCTTCTTTCAGTCAGATAGTACCAAGAACCATAACAGCGCACATCTCAGTGGAACATGGGTACCTAGTGAGGACCCAGGCAAAGGCCGCACATCTCTCTCTGGTCAACTGATGACTCCCTTCGTACCTATCAAGGTGATGCTGAAAGGTCCGGTCAGGTATGGGACAACGGTAAGGGTTGATATTGATTTACAATCAGGTGGGAAGCGGTTGCCTGTTGATGCGGTGAGTGTGTAATGCGCATGGTCAGGGGGCAAGCAGGAGCTGAATACTTACAGGGAGAGTCCGGCGCACGATAGATCTGTAGACGTAATAATCATGTGAGAGACCTCAGACGTGGGCGGGAACAGGGGGAGGTATGTACAACTTATCATGCACAGTCGCTGGCTTGTTCAGTATGAGATGAGGTAGGCTTATCGAATAAAGTCTGATATGCTGTCATGTAAGATTTGCAGATAGGAAAGGAGCTGTTTAGTACGACTGTCAGGTGTTGGAATGTCAGGTCCATGCTCCTGTATCGTTGGCTGTTCTATCCCGATCGAGGTTAAACCCCGAGTAACATGGAGGAGCTATGAATAGCAAGCGCCATTGATGTCAGAGAAGGTTGGGCCAGGGACCTCGCGATGATTGATCGCTGGGGCCCCTATCGATACTGCCATGAGAGGCCGCAGCCGTCTCCGGAATGAGTCCTGGACAATTATGAGGCCGTCGCGCCAATCAATGAGTAGATCATAGAAATGGATGGCCCCCAACTGCCGTAACAGAAATACCAGGTAGAAATGAGAGTTGGGGACTTCGTGTTAGCCTCCTATTCCCAATTCAGGGCTAGGAGGAAGGTTGCCCACTCTCGACGTCAGCGGAATCTAAACGTGACCAAGTTCACATGTCACTCGTTGTGTGACCCTTAGGGAAGAATGGATCGAAAGTCCACGACCAAAGAAGAGATTGGTATCGATGAAGAGCCGTTAGGCCAACCCCCAAACGCCTCCCAGATGCATAGTCTTAACATTTGCCAGTAATGGCTCCCCTCCCAATCCCGCACCATAATAAATCATATATGCCACTTATGCCTCATATATACCTCCACGCTCCTCATCAATACGTCTTCCCCCGCAACATCTGGTTAGCATCCCACAACAGCAGCCTCTCGTCCCAGCCAACAGTCGCAACCCAGCCACCAACACCGAACAGGCACCAATCAACACCAGTGACAAATTCCGTATGCCTGTTCATCAACCCGAGTTGCACGCCTGGCCTGACAGGGTAGGCGTGGTCGGTAGCCATGGTTGACCCGTCGGTCCATAACCGCACTGTCATGTCGTAACTGGCACTGAGCAAAATATCGGCAGCATGCGGGCTCCACGCGAGCCTCCTGACGGCATACTCGTGGCCCATGATCAGAGACGCGGGCCCGGCGGAGGGATTCCTGATGTCGAATGTCCGTATTACGCGATCCACGCCGCCTGTCGCAATGATTGTGTCTCTGTATTTGTTCCAATCGTGGGTCAAGATCTCGGCAGGCATGGCAGGCGGTGCTACGCCGGGTGGTAACGGAAATGGCGGTGGTTGGTGGACCGGTATCTTGGTTGTGAGATGATACTGGGCATTTACGGGCGTTCGCAGATCGAATATGCGCAGATGCGAGTCGGTCGACACGGCGGATACAATATTAGGATTCGAGGGGCAATAGGATGTGCTGTAGGTACAGTTCCCGACCGGGAGAGTTCTGAGGGCTTCTTTTCTGGCTGGCGACCACTAATAAAACGCCATCTTAGCTGTAGTCCTCGCGACTGTGCGTGTCAGGGGCATGTGGTACATACAATCTTTATCGTCCCATCCCACGAACTGGAAGCGAAAGTGTCTTTAGTCACAGGACTCCACGCTACTGAAAAGGTCTCCCGCTTGTGCTCATGGAAGTTCATGACAGGGAACTCGTTGACTTTGATGTCGTAGAGCTTGACGGACCCGTCGCCGCACGCGACCAACAGCTGGTTCTCGTTGATTTCGGACCAGGCGAGGTCATACTGGGCGTCATTCGTGTCGAAGCTGCGCGAAGAGTCAGCAGACACGAAGCTGTGGCAGATATGGCTTGTCCATAGTCGCACGTCTTCTCGATCTGGATACCCTGTGGCCCCAAGGCCAGGCAGAACAGCCGGCCGTTGCCCACGATGCCATAGTTCGCGGCCGATGCGACAGCTATGCGCGAGTCGTAGTAGGGCGAGTACTTGACGGCGTACGGGTTGAAGCCCGGCGTACGAAACTCCAGCATTGAAGCCATGACCTCGGGCTTATAGGGACGTCGTTGTAGGCCCACTGAACCGCGCTTCAGGGTTGTAATCGCATTCACTGAGATGGAAAAGCTGGCCTGCTGAAGTCGCGATGACGATGTTGGGGGTGGGTAAGCCGAGCGCGGGGCCTCGGCTGTGGAGGTTAGGGCGCTGCAGGGACCCCGGCTCGCGGTCCGGGCTGTAGCTCCCACTAATTCCGAAGCTTAGGTACCTAGGTTAGAGATCCCCGACAACACCACTCAAATCCGGGGGTATCAGAAACGGCAAAAAAGCCAGGATAGGGCCCAAAAAGAATGACAATTTCCCTCAGACCGATTTCGAACTATAGGAAGGTTAGTCAAGTGTCAGGAGACTCATGGAAGAAGTGCACGGACCCGGTGACATCTGGATAAACAGTCTATGCAATTACAGTCCAGCGCCATAAACCAACTAGACGACCGAGGGGTGATTTTGCTGGATTTTTCTGGAGAATATTTTCGGACGATTTTTCTTCGAGGGGAAGTTATTGGTGGGCGATATATGTACCAGCACAAAAACCAGACCAGTAACATCAATACACACGGTACCGCTTACACTGTTTCATGGTGACAAGAGTGGGATTCGAACCCACGCGGATTGCTCCACCAGGACCCGGGTTCGAGCCCTGCGGCGTTAACACACGAGTTTTCAAGCACGACTACACGCATACTTCGAGTCAAACCATGGGATTGGCGGCGGCTGGAGTGATGGATGGATGGATGTCGTATGGATCGGACTCTCGTCGCTGTTCTCGAGCGTGGCAAGATGGCCGAGTGGTGGGGCGATATATGTACCAGTACAAAACCAGACCAGTAACATCAATACACACGGTACCGTCCACAAGTTATCAATATCGGTAGGTCGATGCTACCTTGGCTTGACTACTTGTTGCATCGTGCATATTCATTGTTGAGGCATGCGCACTGTTTGTCAGCATGAGGGCCGCTGTTAGAAACGTGGCTACAGGGATTGGAGAGACGGCTTGCATTGCCGAGGCGTTTTGCAACTTGCAGCTGCCAGCATGCAGTCAGCATGTGCCAGCAACCAACAAGTGACACCTGCAGGAGATCTCGTACGACAGGAAATATACCTAGGTAATTTGGAGCCGCCCGACCGTGGGCTCAACGACTGCCGGACCGGAATTGGCTGTAACGCCGGACGCAGTCGGGTCAAGAAACCTAAGGTTGGTGAAGACAGTTACCACAGATACTTTCCTGCCCACTGAGAAGCGATGGGGCCATCTCTGGACCTTTTCAGCTCAGACGAGGCCATTGCCAATCGGCTTCAAAGTCTGGAAGAAAAATAACCTGGGCCAGAGAAACTTCCATGGTTGAGGCGACAAGCGCAGACCAGGGAATCCGGTCCTGGCTATGGTAGAGCCCGGCCCGAGGCGAAGGGAAATGAGTAGGGGACTGAGGTGGTGGTTGACCGGTCTCTCGGGCACAGAATCCACACAAAATGCGACTGTGATAAGGAGAGACATGCAAGAGTTAAGACTCAAGGTTTTGGGAGTAGGGTTTCTATCATACGGGTTTTCGTAAAGGTGCTGTATTGGTATAATAATTAGTTACAACGTACGGTGCATCTAGGTAAGCTACGGTACCTAACGATGAAGCTATGTACCTTGGCCAAAATGTCGTCGAACTGATGCATGATACGGTACTATCGTACATACCGAAGCGCTTAACCGCGAGAGTCACGTGTAGGATACTACAGCAGAACAACCGCCGTACGCGCCGTAAGGGGAAACACTGCGAAGTAGTTACTGTATTTGACCAAAGTCATGCCCGAGTCCATCCGGGCCGAACCTGACGCTCCTTGCCTCACCAGGTTGATGGTAAACCCACTCTGCTCCTATTCGCACGTAACCTTGGCTGACTTGATACGTGTATAACTACTGCATAAATCCCATCGGGAGGGACGATACCGCTGTGGGCTGATGCGGCTAGGCTTCCGGTTCGCACCTCCTGTTGTTAGATACTAGCACGAATGTGTTGAATGGGAGCCGGAGATAGACACCGGAAGATCTCCAGTGGGGCAGAGACGCACATGGCATCTGACCCACCAAGAAGACAGATGATCAATCTCTGCACGCAGAGCAGAACAATCAATAGTGTCAGATGTGGTGGCTCAGGGTGTGTGTTGGAGGTGGTCTGTGTATGGGGATCGGGCTGGTCCGAGCTCCATGGGGACGGTCGACTAGCGACCGTTGCCCCACTGCTCAGCCGCTACGCGAGTGGGACGCGATAGGTGCGTATTTGCATACAAATACGTCCATCCCAGATAGCAGTGGAACACTTAGATAATCCACGAACGAATGAACAGTATTCTGCAACCTGAAGTTTAACAAATAGAATAAATCAACATCCGTGTATTCAACACCTGTGCCCGAAACTACAGATCAACTGACCACTTAAACTCTTAAAAGGGTAATAAGGTTAGAGCGCCCACCACTAAGGCCTAAAAACGCCTAGACAATCTTAGATAAAACGCTTTTAAGTCTTTAAATACCTTATAACTTTTATATTATATGTTATAAAATTACTACACTATAATTAAAAGCGCTATATTATCATTATTAACTATTAATTAAAATAAAAGTAAGTACTTATAAATTAATTAATTAAAAACACCTTAATTATTAGAACAGGCTTGAATGATCAATCATAATACTCGAGTATGGGGTCAAGGTCATGATGTTGCTGATGGTTGGATTGGGAAGTCTAGCTGGACCTGCAGGTCTGGCTAAAGGACCTCACAATCTGGTATCTAATCTTTTATCTAATCATATATGTGGGTTCTGTATGGATGGTTTGACTATGGAATCACATGGATCCAACAATTGTGAGGGCCTGCACGGACCTTCTCACCTGACAAGTCGATACTTCCCAATAAGGGAAAGATCTGACCAGAGGATCCCTTTAAAGGGGCAACCTCCCGCTGTACCTATCTCTCTCTCTCTTCCTTTCCTCTCTAGTCTTGATGTTCTCGTCAATAGAGTAATAGCTGTTTGCTGCCGGCCATGTCCCAGCTCCTCAGTACGCTCGCCGTGACAACAATTACGGTTATAAAGTGTTTATATATAGTTATTAAAAAGCAAAGCAGTTGGAAAGTAGCATTATATATCTTTTTAACTTATACTATTAAATTTTATTAATAATTACTTAATAAGTGTCAGGTTATCAAAGGTTGACAAGCCGGTGGTGTTGAGCGGTAGTTGCAATCGTTGTTTTCATATTCAGGTCTGCCACATTGTGTGGCAGCTACAGCTATTTGATTACATCTGGTCATGCTGGAGTAAATGCTCTGGACCATCCTTTTCCGAGTCAGCGTACGAGTCAGGGTGCTAGTCATAGCAACCACCACGTGTTATGTGACTAGTCAGCAGCACACCGCAGTGCAGCCCCCTGAATCCGATAATAAGTATTTAATAAGTATATAACTAGGCTTTACGGCGTAAAATAGTAGTATAGTCAAATCGACGGCTAGTTTAAAACTAAATCGATAAAAATACCTTTAAATAAGTATATATTAAGTGCAGTTATAAGTACTACTATCGCGCGACTACAATTACTACCCGCAATTACCAATTAGTAATTGCTACTGTGTAGCTAGCCCAATTAAGCTTTAGCCTCGAAGCTCTGACCACCGACTACCCTTTTAGGAATTCAAGTGGTCAGTTGATCTGCATTCACCTGTGCCCGGGGGAGCGGTACCGTCCACATCCGTATCCGTACGAGTAACAATTTGTGGCAGGGGGCTCAGACGGACTGAGCCATATCACGATTCTCCATAAATCCTCCCGAACGAGGACTGTACCCACAGACTCCCATGTCGATCACACCCTATAGCGAGACGTGCACTTGACAGGTCACGTAGGTTACCACAGAGAGAGGAATGTCCAATTTCTCTCAATCGTGTTCCTACACATTATAAAGCGCGTTGCGATCCCAAACTCGGTTCGAGCCATGCTCCCGGGTCTGTAGGGGCTTCAGGTTGAGGGTGGAATTCGGAGAGACTACCCCAGGGCCCGGGATGCAGGACAGGTTGCTAATCGTCACCAACATGGCTTGGTGTCAAGGGCGATCACCTGACCACCTTGCTCGCTGATAAGTACTCCTTCTGCCAGTCGCGTCAGTAACGACGGGCTTGGGTCCTTGCGCTTCAACATCAACGAACAGCCCTTGACACAGCCTTCTCGTCCTCCTTGACGCCGAGCACCTCCTCAACCCATCGGCTCCCTCCCACGGGCCTCCTTCTTTCGATAATAAGCCTAGACAGCACTGGTGCTCCTTTCGGCTTCGTCTCAGTCCGGTTTGGAGACAATGACAACCCTAGCGAAAGATCTGCCCAACCTCCAGCTCTCGCTAGGCGTCGACGATCTGGCGAATCTCGCCGTCACCCCATGGTTCAGCTACATAGTCAACCTCGTGGAGTGCCCGCTCCCAACCATACCAGAGCGGCCCCACCTCAAAACCGAGCGTCTGATCTTACGCCCCATCCTGCCGTCTGACCTGGACGCGTTCTGCGAACTCCGCAAGATCCCGGAGTGCCAAAACCAGTCCAAGACGCGCGGCCGCGCGGACGAGAGCAGGGAGGAGACGAAGCAGGCACTCGAGGCGCTGAACCGCGAGGAGCAGAACCACTGGTACTTCGGGGTCTTCCTGCAGGCGACGGGCGAGCTGATCGGCGAGGCCGGGCTGCCCGACTGCGTCGCCACGGCCACGTCCAACACGGGCTGGCCCGAGGCCGAGTTCCTGCTCAAGCCCCGGTTCTGGCGGCAAGGGTACGGCACCGAGGCGTTCAATGCCTTGGTGGACTCCTGGTGGGGTCTGCCCCGGGAACGACGGCGGCACCAGCTGATTACCCCGCTGGTCCCTGGTATCGAACCGGGCGCCGAGGTTCCCGAGGGTCTCGTCTTTCAGTGGGAGGCGCACAATGTGAGGGCGAGCGGGTTCTTTGCGAAGGTCCTTGCTCAGGCGCCTGCTGCTGCTGAGGGCACGTTTGAGAGCCGCGATATGCGCGATGGGAGGCAGGGCGAGATTGTGCGCTGGGCTGGGACGTTGATCGGGAATCCGAGGTCGTGACTCGTGAGTTTCAATACCTAGTTAAGGTAGTGCCGTTATCGACTTAAGAGGAAAGACGCGTTTATGCGTTACACGTAGTTGTCGACCTGTAACATTGTGACGGGATCCCTGGTGAATAACCGGGCTCAAGTGATGCAGTTGTGCTTCAGGGGTGGTAGCTGTGCCGCCTGATCGCTTTTCCCGACAAATGCCACATGGCAGCACGTGCCACGGTGGCAGGGGGCCGGCATTACCTCCCCCCCTTTAATCAAGAAGCGGGGATGATAGCGACCCCCGTGATTCCCATTTCCAATGTCAGATTCAAGGAGTCGCAGCCTCAACATGACAGATGATCGCGCCAGCATCATAGTTCTTGAATCGATGCAAGGAGCGAGTCGTTGGTCATAGTCGGGGCCCAAAACGTGCGACTATCTGCAAGCGCCCCTGTATCATAGCACACCCAATGCAACCCTAATAGCCGCCCGTCACTTTGGCCGGGTAATCACCCAATCAGAGCCTTTCAGAAATGCAGTTGGCTCGTATGGAGCTCGCTCACACCGTGTCACTACGATAGCCCTTATTCCCCCACCCGTAAGTGCATTCAGGCACCTGAACCATTTGGACTTCCTGTGAGATTTCAAAGTGTTCTATTAAGGAGAGGAATTCCAGCTACTCTGGAGCGGCCAGAATGGCCCTATATATGTATCCAAGATACTAAAGGAAAGGATACGTGGCCTTATATTGGCCACGTATGTGACAGAGTCACAAATGGAGATGGTGCTCCTGAAGGATGACTATGGATGGGCTAACGTAGCCCAGAATCCAACACTTCCTCATTCGTACCAATTTCCCTCAGTTGAAATCTTATTCTCAGAATGGAGAAGTCCGTGGTGCAGGCCTCTACGGACTGGGATGGGACTCCCCACTGGGAGAAGGAGCCAGAGGTCGCGCAGAAATACATTACATACATCGATCCCGCCGTTCAGTCAAGTAAGGGATTTCCCAACGGCCGTTGCTCACTATACTAACCTCAGTGGCGAAAGAACTTCTCAGTGGTGTAGCTGCACAGCGCATAACACCACATGGTGTCTCATTCTGGACGCGCACTGGTCGGATAGTGGCAGTCCAGGAAGGCGGCTCGAGAGTATTTTTCTTCTTGAAGGTAGTTCTCATTCTTCATCGGTATGATGAAGCAATATGCTAAGCCTCTTCATGCCAGCTCTCCATTGGTGATGACGGCAAGGGCATGATGCACGGAGAGTACGAGTCCATGAAGGCATTGCATGAGACCCTGCCGGACCTTGTGCCTCAGCCTATCGCATGGGGCACCTACGAGACAGACCCAGACATCCACTTCTTCATCTGCACCTTCTGTGACATGAAAGAAGGGCTGTGCTCCCTCGATGAGTTTCCGAAACTGGTTGTAGCGCTTCACGAGAAGGGCGTGTCTCCTACCGGTAAATTGGGCTTTCCTGTCACCACGTACCAGGGGCTTCTTCCTCAGGATCCTACCTGGTGCGATACTTGGGAGGAGTGTTTCTCTCGAAACATCGATATTTACTTCGAACACGAACTGAGGGCCCAGGGGCCTGATGAGGAGATCGCCGAGCTTCGCGATACCATCATGACCAGAGTCATTCCGAGGTTGTTGCGACCAATGGAGACGGGTGGAAGGAAGCTGGTGCCGAGGTTAATCCACGGGGACTTGTAGGAGGGGAACGCCGGGACCGACCGAGCCACAAATGTGCCAAAGATCTTCGACGCATGTAGTTGGTATGCCCACAACGAGTGTAAGTGTTTGCCTCCCAAAGGAAGACTTTGGGATTATCACTAACACGCCCAGTCGAGATGGCGCCCTGGAGCCCAGCCCGGCAGAAGATGGACAAAACTTACGTGGATGCCTACCTGAAGCACTTCCCCAAGGCAGAGCCAGAAGAAGACTTTGACGGCAGAAACGCTCTATACGCTCTGTAAGGCGGTGCTCTCGGCGTTGCTATGGAGATTGGCTTACAGGTTTTAGCCGCTTCAACCTCTGCTCCTCTGGCCTGTACCCGGGGAATCTCAATTACCGTAACGTGTAGGCTCCTCATTATTCCCGTTCTAGGTACAGGGTGTATGGCTAATTGTAGCAGGGTAAGAATGGATATGCGCGAGCTGGTCGACCGATATCCTGAGTCCTTCGAAGAGTGGCAGAAGCGTCAGACTATTCCGTCCCTGACGCGTGCCAAGATGTAGAGCGAGAACATGTGATTATATTTTGCCTCTCGGCCAGGATAATCATTCAAGCTGCACTCAGCCTTCGCTCGAAAGAAAACCAAGCTCGGAAGCCTTCGTCAGTATCTGCTACACCACCTCATTCTTCCTAGAAGTGTAGACATCCATCACCTCACCGTTCTCTCTCGCTGCAGCCGCACACTCCCTCTTCGCCCGCGCATACAACTCCCTCTCATCCTCATGCTCCCTCAACCAGTCCCTGAAGATGCGGTGCCTCTCCACTTCCGCACAATTGGGGCCCCAGACGTGCAGATTACACGACATAGGCTCCGAGGCGCAGAAGAAACGATGTCCATACCATGCAGGCTCTCTCAGCAGGAACTGAAACCCGGCAGCCTCGAGGCGCGGCACATAGTAAGGCTCATCTGTTAGTGGATTGCCTGAGAGCACGAGATCGATGTCGACGACGGCTTTGGCTGAAAGACCAGGGACTGAGGTTGAGCCGACGTGGTTGATGGTCGAGACTCTGACTCCAACGGCCTCCTGCGGTCCGCTTGGGTGATGAATTCCGGTGTCGGGGTCATGGTGCTCGAACGCGGCGAGGATGCGTAGTCTGAAGGTTTGGAAGTGAGTAGGCCATTCTGGGTCTGGTTCAACGATGGCGAGCTCTGGTGCTTTGACCTTGCGTCTGGAGATTCGTTCGACGAGCACGGGATTGTCTTTGGAGGGGTTGATGATGGCTTCGATCGGTATGCCGTTGAAGGTCTTCTCTGCTGAATCCATGGTTAATTCAAACGTTGTTGTCTATACTAAGACTTCAGGCCCGCACGTCTCGTTCCTCAGATACACGACCAAGATGACCATGAGGGTGAGTCAGCGGCACATGCGAACACGCTTCTTGTACACGGATGCGGGGCAGTAGCTGCAGCTAATCCACTCAGTGTTGAGTGGCACGCAAGCCACAGTGGCTTTCAGGGAGGTGGCAGTGCACCAACAGGGCCTTTAGGGCATCTTGGAGTGCTATAGCACTCCACTGCAGATTCTTCACACAACAACAATCCATCAGAAATCATCAGAATACCACGTTTTCAACCATATGAACCCTATTCACGCTGTTTGACACCTAGCAGTCCCCTCTAAGTCCTTCCCAAAGTGGTTGTTCTGGAAGCGATGATTCCAGGACTGGTGGATTCAGAATCCGTGGATCTGCACGGGACGGTGCCTCTTGCACGTCGGTGTCACTAAGATTCACGTCGTTCAGCAAAGGCGGCAGTGCATATAGATACACCCATCAGGTTGGCCACTCCAACACGTCGATCAAAGAAGGCTCAGCATCCAGTAAGTCGGAGTCCTTGAACGACATGTCATCTAGCACAGACCAAAGAGCCAACCCTTTTGCAACCTCAGTCAGGAGCTTCGGGTCAGGGCGTGCGTGGGACATATGACCGTCTCGGCCTGGACGTTGAATTCGGCGTTGATTTGAGCAACCATTACGGCTCTCTATTCGACAGGCTGCCGGCCTCATCCGGATGCAGTTTGACGACCACAGTGACTTCAGTCAATTAGGGATTCATAAGCCAAGAGAGACATGCATAAAGATCACAAAATGGTTGGGAGTTCACATTGAAGCTTTGCTCTGAATGAGATACGAAGGCGACATGAAAGCACAATGAGAAAGGTGATAAGACAATTGAAACACATCTACCACCAGACGGACTGTCTAGCACGCTCCGTCAACGTCACAGTTCGACTGGTGGTTGGTTGGTTGACACCAGAATGGCTGAGTTATTGTCAGCTTCCATGAGAAGTTCCTATCGTGTAAAGTTCTACCTATTACCATTGACAGATTCACGTGGACCCGCTAACCATTACCATCCTGGACACCTGTATTCACCAGATTCGGCAGGAAACATACCTTCCCTCCACATGGCGCCGCGCTACTTCTTCCAATCCTGGTGACCTGTATATACATATATATATAGGAGTCTCCATCCCTATGTACACCTATCTCAACTTCCTTTATTACTACCCATCACTGCCGAGTGCCGAGCGAAGGCACTGCAACAACTGGACTCCTAGTATCGACGGAACACAAGCCTACACAACCATCCTGATATCAGCTCACCGTAGGCACCATGACGACCAAAACATCTATGACGACCCAGGCTTCTTCAGCAAGTACCTCGGGCTGAAGAAGACGCTCCCAGCCGGCCAAGCCGGTGTTCGCGACCTGTCCAAACTGGAGGATGACCTGCCACCCATGAGCAACCTCCGCGGCCTCGACATCGGGTGCGGCGACGGATGGTTCTCGCGCTGGGCCATCCAGACTGCGGGAGCTGCCAACATGCACTGCATCGACATCTCGCAGAGCATGCTGGGACGAGCGCGCGAGCTCAGCTTCGCCGAGGCCGATATCATCAACAACTGCATGAGCTTCGAGAGGGTCGATCTTAACCACCCGCCGAGCACATTTGCGGTGGCGGGCCAGGAGTTCGACTTCGCATTCAGCGCCCTGGCCATCCACTACCTGACAGACTGGCCCGCCCTCGCACGGGCTGTCCACCAGAGCATCAACCCGAACGGCTGGTTCTACTTCTCGATCGAGCACCCGATGGCCACGGCGGCGCGAAAGGGGGAGCTCGTCCGGGACGCCGACGGCAACAAGGCGTGGCCGATCAACGGCTACTCGGACGAGGGAGATCGCGTGCGGACCTGGCTGTCGGAGGGTGTTGTCAAGCAGCACCGAACCCTGGCATCGTACATGAATGGCCTCCTGGACGCCGGTTTCGACATTGTAGACTTCCTGGAATGGGGCCGCGCCGACGCGGGCCATCTTCGCGACGAGAAGTGGTGGTCTACGGAGGAACAGCTGCCTTGCTACCTGATGATCGGAGCGCGGAAAAGGAAACAGATAAACTGAGGACTTACTGTAGAGGGGATATCGGCCTTTCCGATGTCTGGGTTCCCGGCTACACTGCGTTCGTTGACCAGGCAGCACAGTTGCATGACCACCTATGTAGCAACTAAGGGTAAAGGGGCTTGGGTGTGGTGTTGTGAGTATCTGGCTCGACGATAAATTCAGGCAAGGACTGTACAATTACACTAAGTATAACAACATGAAGCTCTACCCAATTCTACCACCTCCTTGCCAAGTAGGTAGGTTCAAAGCCATGCCATGCGGTGATAAGAGCTTTCATAGACTGCCAGTGTCGTAGACTGCTTAACTACATATGTCTTCTTACAGCGGAGACCCCACCGGATTGCTTTAACGGGGCTGGACTATCTCTGCAGGCGGCAGTCACCTCCTTTAATGTTGTCCGCGCCTGCGCCGCTGCTGCCTTGTCAGTTCCGTCCAAGTTGGACGGTCCGATTACATCGGCTGGTTGGCGCTGCGATACACCAGACCGTTTCGAAATCGGAATCGAAACAAGAAGAGCCTGGGCAGAGCCGTGTGAACGGCCAGCGGGAATCTTCTACCTATTTGCATCCGCAGACCATGCCTCCGCCCGGCATCTTCTTGGGTACGGCCGGCAATGTGGCCGATGATGTTGTGGTGCTTGACAGTGGGGATGTCGCCGACTTCAACAGAGCAGATATCCTGCCACAACCAGACTCCCAGCTGCGAAACATCCGAGCCTGGCTCCAACCTACAGAGTACGCGCACAGGGATGGCGAGTACATGAAGCACATGTCCTCTCATCTCAATGGGACTGCAAGATGGGTGCTAGACGCGCCCATCTTCCGGCAGTGGCATGATAGTCAGCAAGACGGCATTCTCTGGATTCGCGGTACTGTTTCTCGTTGACCATTCTATGCATTCTTTTGCTGGCCACAACTTGAACTCTCGCAAATGATTGGTGCACCTCTGACTGTGGCATCACAGGCATACCCGGCTCCGGCAAGTCAGTTCTTGCGGCGAGTCTGATTAAACATCTGACGCTTGAGGATTGCCCGGTCTTGTACTTCTTCTTCAGGCACACTCTCGACACTAACCACAGCCCAGAGGCGGCTTTCCTCGATTGGGTGGCGCAGATACTGATCAACAGCTCGCCGCTGCAGCTTGAGCTCACAAATTCAATGCAGGTGCAACACTCAGCCACCGTGCCGGTACAAGGGCTCACGCTTGACGAACTGTGCCGTCTTTTGCGTCTGGCACTCACTCATATCCCGAAGGCCTACGGTGTGGTGGATGCGTTGGATGAAATGGACCAGAACCGACTGGAACCATTCCTCCGGTGCTTAGATGAGCTTGGCCAAGGACACCTCAAACTCATCATAACGAGCCGACCCATTGCCATGGTGGAAAGGGTTATGCGAGGCATCAAGGTGCTTGATGTTCGTCTGCGTAAGAATTTGATCGAGCCGGACATGACCGCTTACATGTGTTATCGACTCAACCTCACACAAACCCCGAAGGCCGCATTCTCCTCTATCATCCAAGGCATTTCGTCGAAAGCCGATGGGCTCTTCCTTTATGCCAAATTGGCCATGGACGCCATCGCTGATCTACCAAGAGCCGCGGACATGCAGCAAGCTTTGCAGCTGATGCCAGCATCCCTCACCCAGATGTATACAGATCTCCTAGAGGAGCACGCGGCGCACAGGTATTCCTAAGGACCTTCAAATTTTGGTTCTGCAGTTCGTCACACATGTAGTGCGTCCTATTTGTCTATTGGAGATATCAGACTGTATCCTGCTCACCCAGGCACACTGCGCAGAAGATTTAGGCAGAACGAAGGACCTCGTCCGACGCGTTTGTGGACCTCTCATTGAAGTACTCCCGGATGAGACCGTTCGGGTCGTCCATCACTCTTTGACCGAGTATCTGCTCGGTACGACTAGCGGACAAGGGGACAACGAATCCCTCGTGGTCTTCAATTCGGCCAATAGTCACAAGCGGATGGCCTTGCTCTGTTTATCATATCTAGCATCAGGTTGCCTGACCCGCGTCAAAATCAAAAAGGGGTGGCATGGTGACTACCAGTTGGATGAGACCGAGGCCAACGATCCGTTTCTGAGGTACGCAGCCAGGAATTGGCACGTACATGCCAAGAAAGCTGCTGCACTTGGGGTGGACCAAAGAGAGATAACCGCTGCTATTAATCAACTGCTATCAGGTCCAGATGATGTCGAAAAGTTTAGTCTGTTCGCAGACTTGCGTAGAGGCGGAATACACAGCGGCAAGACACCTCGACTACCCGCGATGAGACTGAGGCTTGCTATCGAGCTCGGTCTTACAGAATTTGCCGGCAAGGTCCTACAGACGCACACAGCAGACATTACGAACTACGACATCGACATTGATTATTCACCTTTGGTCACATCAGTATGCAAAGGCCACGAGAACGTTGTTCGTCTGCTAGTTCAGCTCGGTGCAGATGTAAATGAATACGACAGCCACGGGTATACGCCACTACATGCTGCTGTAGGACGTCATATTACCATGCAAGGAGAACCGCACATTGTCACCATTCTCCTGGAGGCGGGGGCTGATGCTAACAGACCTAATGGACCGGACAAACATATAATGGGCATACTCCATTCC
This sequence comes from Anthostomella pinea, assembly GCA_963556695.1. NCBI lineage: Eukaryota > Fungi > Ascomycota > Sordariomycetes > Xylariales > Xylariaceae > Anthostomella > Anthostomella pinea. The sequence continues at coordinate 3,836,330 of CAUWAG010000020.1, read as the reverse complement.
AAAGAATAGACGCCCGCCATGTACGCATTCCACTCCGGCGATGAATCGATAACCGCGGCATTTCTGCCCTATATGAAAAGCACGGGGGCGATCACCAATGCCCTGATTTGGGCTATCGAGAGTGAAGCACAAGCCTCTCATGCCGTTCGACTGATTCTCAAGCATCCTATGCTTGATGTCAATGATAAAACACGTGCCAATGGTACAGCATTGTATTTTGCATGCACGAAGGTGCGCCCAGATCTGGTCGACATGCTTCTCCGGGCGGGCGCGGACGAGAATATCCTGCACAACCAATCCAGGAATCCGCAGGGGCTTGACGCGGGCCGCAATGTTCTACACACTCTTGCTCGCGGCTATATGCAGGGCCAGCATCTCGAAGCATGCGATGAGGATGTAAAGAGGTGTGTTGAATTGGTATTTGCGGTGGGGGTAAACGGTTCGTCTTTTTGGTGCCTTGTTTCCATGACTATCTAACTATAAGCTCTAAACCTCGACCTTGGCTTGCTAGATTAGAGCAGCTAGTTTCCTCTATCTTTCTATCTTGTGCAATCCTTCCGCCTTGATGTCAAGTTTCCTAAACTTATCGAAGAAGCCGTGATAGCAAACTGATCGCGGCCACAATAGTACATCAAGTCGACGCACGGGGAAACACTGCGCTGCATGGAGCAAAGGATGCCACGGCTGTACGGCGCCTCTTGGATGCTGGTGCAGATGCCAATGCTACTAATCAGTTCGGAGAAATACCTCTGCACAAATGCAGGGATGACAATATATTCAAGTTACTGACGGAGAGAAACGATATCAACGCCAAGTCGAAAGGGGGCAGAACCCCCTTGGTCAGTCTCTTGGCCAACTCTCACAAGGTCGACACCCAAAGCTACGCGCGGGCGCTTGAGCAGGCTCTCCAACTAATGAAGGTTGGAGCGGATGTTACACTGACAGACGACCAGGGCAACAGTGCTTTACATCACGCAGTGCGAATGGAACACACCGGCAAGCACGGGCTACCGTTCCTCGAGGCATTGATAGCCAGCGGAGCCGATGTAAACCTCAGAAACAACCAAGGCGAAATCCCTTTGCACACAATAGAACCTAAAGCCTGTGCCGGACTCCAAGAAAATGTTCTGACGACTTTGATCAATACGAAGGCAGATACGGAGGCCGGAGAGAACAAGGGACGCAGTCCTCTGATGAGCTTCGTAGACTGTCTGGAAAATTCCAGTCCAGAGGATGTCGTTGCCTTGTTCAAGAAAATGGTAGAGGTAGGCGCACTCCTTGACACAACCGACTCGACAGGCAGAACGCTCCTACATGCTACTACTCCCCACTGCCGAGGCGATACGGCCCCTTTGCGGTATTTGGCGGATCACGGCGTCGATCCCACACAGACCGACAAGGAGGGGAATACCCTGTGGCATATTGCAATACCAAGGTTCTGTAGCTGGAGGGTATTACCCAACGCTTTTTACGAGATCGCGGCTCTTGGGGTCCATCCTAGAACGCCAAACAAACGTGGCCAGAGTCCTCTGCACGTAGTCTGCAGTTTTCGACAGTGGGCGTGGCAGAAGGCCAGCAAGTCTGGGAAAGAAGATTTCCCGACCATTTTCGACTACATTGTAGCTGCCCAGGAAGATGTCGACTGTCCTGATGATGACGGTGTGACTGGGTTACACCTGGCTTCCACTTTTGCGGAAGACATGGTCTCCATACTCTTGTCAAAGGGTGCAGATCCGTCCAGGGCCACGCACGAGGAGTTAACACCTTTGCATCTCGCAGCGCGATCCAGGCAGGCTAACATCATGGGTCACCTACTAGATAGCCTCAGAGCCGCGAAGAGCCCTGACGCTTTCCTCGCAACGATCGACGCTACAGATAGCCTCGGTCGTACAGCTCTCTACTATGCATGTGCCTCTGGCAGAGCGGAGAGTGTTGCCGTGCTTCTTGACCATGGTGCAACTCTGGATTCGGTCTCCTTTACAGGATCAGCATGGAGCGGCTGTGCCGATTTTGAAGAAGAACAGAGCACCCCAGGATGGCATCGATTCCAAAAAAAATGGGCTCCACTGAAGATGGGGAGCCTCACGCGGGAGGCGTCTTGGTCTTCGACCCACGGCGACCTGCACCTTGCCAGGCCTTGATGGGTTCGCCGTGATTGTGTCCTACAGAATGTTTGGAGGACATCGTGAACCTACTCATGACCAGTGCGCCATCCACGAGCCGGACTTTCATTGATCAGGCCATTTTATCAGCGGCAGCGCGTGGCTTTGACTATACTGTAGATGTCCTGTTGCGGGCGCGAGAAGCCGTAGGTCTCGAGGAAAGTCTGCAGTGCGAAAAGCCAAAGTCTGTGCTGCTAGGCGACAGATTTTTCTCAACTCCAATCCGCCAGGTAACGTTATATCCCCCTTTGAACACAAGATACAGAACAGGGATTTCCATTCTCCGCCTGGGTCCTTTGACGACGGGGGGCAAATGAAGCTTGCTAAACCGACTTACGAGAGCACAAGTATCCTCCATCAATTGGTATCTAGCGGTTTTGCCTCACCACTTGATCTTATGGCTACACCAGACCTCGTATCCAGTTTCGATTGCGATGAGAAGCCGGAAGAGAATACACCAAGAGTATACAACTCCAGGCGGAGACTCATCCCCCTGCTCATCACGGGTTGTCAGCGGGAACAGCCGAATCTCGAAGTGATTCGCATTTTGGTAGAGCAAAAGGGGGTGAGCGTTGCCACGCGAATGCCGGCAAATCTGACAGGGGCCGGGCAAACTGCATTACATGTCCTCGCCCGCGACCATCACTGGTGGAAGGCTCACTTGGCACTGCCGTATCTTGTCAGACACGGTGCGAACCTGGAGCTGGAAGACGAGTTGGGAAGAACACCCCTTAACGCCGCCATGGAGGAAGTTGGCGCCCCTTACTTCAACCGCAAGGCAATAGAGACCCTGCTCGAGTTCGGTGCCAACGCCAACGCCACGGACCGTCGGGGCATGTCCTGTCTGGCAAAGGCGGGCAGCTGTATGGACATCCATAATCTGCTGATTCGGTACGGTGCGACTATTTCCCCATCGGCCGTGATGATGGCCATCAAAGCGAGGGATATGGACCTCCTGCGGATGATGCTGTCTGGCGGTGCCGACCCCAATATGCGCAAGGCGGGAAAGGAAGTGCCGTCCTGGATGTCTGAGAATGGGAGAACCCAGAGACCAGCCCGGCACGACCCTAATGGTGACGAGGAGTTGTACCCCCTAGACTACGTCATCTGTGAGTTCCGGAGCGCCAAACACGATCGCACTATCGGCCTAGCAATCTGCGGTCTTATTGGAGCATGGTGCTGATCCGAATGCCAAATACGAGCGAACAGCCATCATGCACCGAATGGTACAGAATAAGACGGCCTATATGGGCACTGAGACCAGCATGTCGGGTTCCAACCCGTTCTTTGTGCTACTCCTCGGCCATCGGGGCGTTGACCTCGAGGCCCGTGACGGCCAGGGGTTCACCATCCTTCAATACGCATGCTTACGCCGAAACTACGCGGTAATAGACCAGCTCCTCGACCGAGGGGCCGACGTCCGCGGTCGAGATCCGCGAGGCATGTGTCCTTTGCATTATTATGTGTTGTCGCCTCTATCGACACACGGGACAACCTCCATTGACACGCTGAGGCGCATGCTATTGCAAGCCCCTGAGTTGCTGCAGGCGGAGGACAACATCGGGAGAACGGCACTACTCTGCGCGCTCCAGGGTGGAAACCTTGGAGACGAGGTCGATGTGCTTCTAGAGGCAGGGGCGGATGCCTGTCGTCCCGTAACGACGACGGGCGACGCTCCTTTGCATCTACTGTTCGGCGGGGTCTGGCAGATTGGCGAAGATGGGGCGGGAAGCGGGAGGTGTCAAGAACTGCTCAAACGCTTCGTGACCGCGGCTTGCGATATCAATAAGCGGAATCAAAAGGGCGAATCTCCCATCTTCAGTTTCTTCCGCGAGGGCGGCGTCGGTGTCCCTATGGCCGAGGAGGACAGAGGATCCCCGACGGCTTGGCAGAGGCGCCTGAGCATGGAGACAGCCGCGGCTGTCGAGTCGGAGGCCCTGGTCTGGGCGCTTTTCGACGAGATGCGCGTCGACTGGCGTGTGACGAACCAGCAGGGTCAGACACTCCTGCACGTGGTTGCGGCGGACAAGACCCGGGAGCGCTGGCCCGGGAGGAGGGCGGGCAGGTTCCGTTTCCTGATGGGCAAGGGTGTGGTTCATACGGGCGAAGACGTGGACCATCGCACGCCTTTGGATGTGGCGGCTGAGGCGGGCAATCAGGATGTCTTGGATCTCTTCGCTGGGGGTGCTTAGATGGTGATTGCGTCTTTGATACCGTTGCGGATCTTTCTGTGATATATGAAGAGCATGGAGTCTCTTCGGAATTTGTCAGCTTCTCGGGGAATGTTGTTACTACGCAGCTCGGCTACCTACCTACCTAGCGCTATTACGAATGAAGGAGACGGTTACCCCTATTTTAAATGAAGCTTCAAGCTATACCCTCAGGTGGACACGCACCCTTACTGCGGTACTGCATTTCGTACGAGGGAAGGAGAGCGAGCGGAAGTAATTTCGTGTGTGCCAAGGCGAATATATTCCTGTGAAGGACGACCGCAGATTGTTCCGGGGCTCTGTGTTTGATGTCGACGATGGAGTTCCCGGTTGCGACGACGGGTATTAGACGAATATGACTCAAAGTAGCACACACAAGCGCTGGCAATAAAGCATAGATTGGACATCATAGAGCGATCGTCCCTTCTCTGTAACTTTGGCATGGGAAGATTTGTGTTGGTATGTAGTGAGTCGTATTTTACATATTTTCACACCACGCATGCAGATTCAGCGATTTCACAGGCCTGGACCGCACAACAGCAAACCCCATTCTCTACCAAGCGTACCTACAGTATCTACCTACCTACCTACGACTCGACATACCCCGGCTGGAGAGTGTCATACCCATCAATCTGCGTGACATGCAACTCCTTGACGTCCAAACCATCGATGATCCGCAGGTTGACCGGCCTCAGCGCCTGCATCCCCGTCAGAAACTGCCGCGCCTGCTCCGGCGCCGATGCCAGGAACGCGGCGGATAGGGGCTGCGGCTGGTTGTGGACCGGCACGCCGCAGTGCCGGCAGAACGACTTGGCCGTGGTCTTGGGGCCGAAGAGGTAGTGTGTCAGGTTGGCATCGCCCTGGATCGCGAGTTGGTCTTTTCGCGGGTACGTCCAGATGCAGCCGCTCTGTTGCGCGTTGTTAGTTGCGTGGGCCATGGGGAGGCAAGGGGTTAGGTGGTGAGTGAGAGGGAGTTTGAGAAGGAGCGGGAGACGCACGCGGCTGTCGCTGCTGCAGTTGCACACACAGATCTTCTCGGGGAACGTCCTGTCCAGGGGCTTGGATCTCAGGGCGACTCTGACGGCGCCGCAGTGGCAGCTGCCGGTGTATAGCTTGCCGCCCTCGACCTCTGCCGTGGGCTCCGGGCCCGTGAATTTCGCCGGCTGGTACGCTGGTGGAAAGGAGCCACCGTCGAAGCTTGGGGGGCGGACATGTTGGTGATTCAGTTACACTTGCAAGAGGCTCACTAGATTCAGGCACTGCTCACGGATTGGTATCCAGGTTCCACACATCGACACCCTGCCCGTACTGGAACGTCCGCACATTGACCGCGGTCTCGGGCTCCTTCTCCTCGCCTTCCTTGGGCGGGTGCATGTGCCCGACGAGCATGATCTGGTTCCCGCACGTAGGGCAGAACTGCAATACGTCGTCCATCCATCCCGTCAGCACATTTCCCCCATACGCCTCAGTCCCAGCGGGGATCGGGCAGGCAGACGAACCTTGTGGTTGAAGAGCCGCCGGCCAAAGGTGTAGTCGGTCAGTGACTCCGGGTCGCCCTTCAAGAAGCGCAGGTTCTCGGCTTTCGGGAACTGCCATAGCACGCCCTTCTTGTAGCACACGCTGCAGTTGCACTCGTCGGCGCTCTTGATCTCGGGGAGGACGACCTCGTAGACGTAGGCTGCGCAGTGGCAGTTGCCGCGGTAGGTCTTGAGGGGGCTTGTTCTTCAGACATTGTTGTTGGTAATATGGGCTTATAGCAATGTGTGTTTGTTGGTCACGATTGACGGATCCGTGGAAGGTATTCGCACCTCCTTATATAATGGAGCTGAAGGTAGGTCTCACCGCTTTCTTGCCAGGCTTCTTCCAACAGCCAGGCAGCACCAATGGTACTGGACTCGAATATGTCCGAATACCGCGTGTCACGTGTCGAAATATCCTTGTTAGTTACATCCTGCGTGAGCCCCCGAGACCAACCCTGAATGCAATAGCATAGTAGCAAGTCGCGGGCCGCGATGGATTTCGTGTCGCGCTGTCAGGTGACTCGCGTCGGTAATACTCTCAGTGTTGTTCAGCCTATACCCCCGGGGATTCATTCTCTGGCTCGTCGAGACTAACCAAACCTTTATAGCTGGCTGATATGATATATCTCAAGGCGGAAGCATAGTGAGCTACTTGGTTATCAATGGAGGACAAGCAAGGGTTATTCAAGATAATTCCAAGCATCCAATGCTGCCCCATAGCGTCGACGCAACCCCTGCCGGGGTCGATCCTGGAGGAACAACTGCTCCAAAATCCAGCAGGGCAGACAAACCGGGATCAAGCGCATCAACAGTAGGTAACAAATGCAGCTTTGGCGTATTGACTTGATGGTGATTATTATCGAGACTACTCGTCATGACATTGAATCTGGTGCAATTACTCGATGTCAATTGAAAAGGACCAAGCTCTTCACAGGGTTGAGGGTCGATCATCGATGTCAAGAAACCGGGGAAAGAGTGGGAAAGATGGGATGCCCTGGCCCACGATAAGATGAGCGCTGCACGGCGGCCCGCAAATAGCTGGAGGATTCTAGGCTAGCGAGTTGCCCGGCGCAACACAGACTCCAGAGGGCTCCAGAGGGCCTCTTCTGTATTCTGATGATGGATCCCCGTCATCATCCCGCGTCGATTCCACCATCTTGTCCTCGTACCTCACTGTGAACTACATCCCTCCTTTTCCCTAGTGTCGTCAGTCACTCGTTGCACATTCGAAGTGCCGTCCGATTCTTGTACGCAGACTGGTATTATTCGCCAATTGCAAATTACTGTAAGACTGGACAGCACAGGTAGAAACGCCAATCGTCGTACTGTACCTCCATGCGCGGAGAGTGCGAAATACCCCGACACCTCCGCCGTCCAAACACGACGACAACACCTGTCTCCCACAGTTGAATTGAACCGTATCACACAGCCAGCGCTGTCACAACCTTCATCACATTTACACGACTATCGAGCCTAGCGAATGATAGGGACACCTACTGTGATTCAATTAGCGACACACCGTCCGACCCGCCGCACATGGCACCCCTCATCCCCTCGCGCCACGCCGCGCGCGACGTCCTCTCGCCCCTCACCCCACGATCTCGACAATCGACGCCCGGCCTGAAAGCCCTCACAGCGCGCATCCTCCCACGCGCCGCCACCAACGTCGACACCGTACCGCAGGGCTACGGCCAAACGCCCTTCGGCCCGGACGCCGGCACCGTCGTGGGCATAGTCCTAGGCTCCGTGGCGGGCTTCCTGTTCCTGCTATGGCTCATATACATGGTCGTCAACCTCGGGAACGGGCCCTCAGCCGTCGTCGAGACGGGCTCCGTCCGAAACGGCGGCGGTACGTCCGCATCCGTGGTATCGCGACACTCGAAGCCGCGCCCGCACCGCCACCACAGCAAGCGCCGCTCGCACCACTCCTCGCGGTCGCCGGCGCCCGGACGCCGCACCACGGAGACCGTCGAGATCCGCCGCGAGCGCATGGCCGCTGCGCCCATGCTGCCGCGCACGCCCGACCGCGACCAGATTGTGGTCGAGGAGCACCGCTCGCGCAGCGTCAGCCGGCCGCCGCCGCCCATGCCGCCGCCCGCGCCGCGCATCGTCCCTGACGATGACGACGACGATGAGGTCGTGGTTATCGAGGAGCATACGCCGCCGCGCCGTCGCGACAGCAGGGGCCATCATCGCAGGCGGAGCAGCGAGCGCAGGAGCGGCGGCGGGTATCGGGATGTGGACCCGTACCGGTTCGCCGGCGGCGATGGGCCGGTGCGGGATGTGAGTCGGCGGAGGAGCCAGTCGCGGAGGTGAGGAGGTGTATGGATGAGTGGGTTGGGATACTACGGGATATATATGCGTGTATGTTCTGGGAACGAGATGGATTCGAGCAGGCCGGCTTCATGCGTACATATTGTGATGGGGGTTTGGGGAGGTCCTTGCGATGTAGGACAAGGTATGGTGTGTTTGCTAACGGTAGGCATGGTGCATATGCGCATTGTTTGACGTACACGACCCTTCGAGCGGTTTACACTTACCTGTCTGTATTGATACACCATGAGCTGCGGGTTGCTTGCTTGCGGGGCTCTTTACTTAGGACTTTTATTGGGAGCCTGTTGGCTGGCTTCTTGCATTATATAGTACACATTTGGGTCAGGAGAATCGCACTTATGTCAGCTCCATTATATATTAACTATTGAAACCAAGCCGTGCATTAGTTTGGCTTTAGCATTAAGAGCGACTCGATGTGCCTGTGTTGACAGATACAAAACAAGGCACTCATATTGTGGTTAGCAATGGCAGGCCTCGGGCAATCGTGCTACAAGATCGTACTAATAAGACGTGACGGGCAACATCACAATGCGACTGAGCTATACCACTAGAGTCTATCGTATTCGCGAGACTCCGGCATCATTCCCGAAGATCCGAAAGTTATCAGGATGAGGTTAAAATCTGGGCCCTGAATCGCAACTAAGTAGCTTGATAACTCTTTTAAGTTAAGGAAGATCAGCACAGTTACAAGAAAGTTTTCAATGGCCTACCTGACTAAGAAACCTAATGTAATGATAGATCAGTCAATTAACGGCTCAAGGTGAGTATAACCTACCGGTATCATGGTCTTAGTTAGTCAGGGGTTGTGTCCCCGCGGGCTCGGGTCGTTCCTGGATTCACATGTCACTTCCATTCCAGTCTTTCCCGTCCAATTCAGTGGGACCTTGTCTCATCGCCGAATGACATCATCCCGACGCCAACTGCACGAAGTCCCCCCGGGCCCTTCTTTCCACGCGACTTACTAATTAAACACACTAGGAATCGTCTCCTTCCGACGACACTGATAACCATGGTGTGGTTCGAACACCGCCACACCCTTTCCGATATTTCGACTACGCTTGTTGTTGCTCTCTCGCTGCTAACGCTGCTCTTCTTCCTCCTCCTCATCGCGCAAACCTACATCTTAGTCTTGATCTACCGCCTGTTACGGACCGAGTCAGAGAAGCCCGAGTCCAAGAAGAAGCGGATCTAACCTTCATCGCCAGCTTCATCTTCTGAACCGCCCTCTCACAATTGCAACTCCAACTCACACTGTCAGGCAAGCTCTATAACCACCTTTTACACCAACGCCCAAGATGGACGACCCAGAGGCCCAGTTCACGGGCATCGTCAAGGCCCTGACGGAGGGCCCCAATAAGGACCAGACCGACACGCTGAACGACTACTTCCTGCGCGACGCCTTCTTCACCCACCCCTTCTGCCGCGTGCCGTCGTTCAAGAACTACCGCGTCCCCTTCACGTCGTGGATCATCGACTCGCGCTGGGTCGTGCTGATGATCTACCGCTGGTACCACGTGCTGAGCCCCGAGATCAAGCTCGAGGTCGACTCGATCAGTGAGTCAAGTCAACCTTTCCCGTCTATTCTCCAACAACCTCTTCAGTCCCCGTAATCAGTGACAGACATAGCGACTGAGGAAGAACTTGGAGACATGAAGGAGACGTGTATGTGAGACTGATTCTGGCATATCAGGCTTCGACAAGCCCAACAACCTGCTCTACGCGACGATGCGCCAGGTCTTCACGATCTGGTTCGTGCCGTTCTCTCTCTGGCAGGCGCACGTCAAGCTCGTGACGGTCCTCACGCTAGCGCACCTGCCCGTCGACGAGGAAGGCCGGATCATCCTCCCTCCCCCACCGCCACCTCAACACGACGACCTCCACCAGCACGGGCAGTGCCAGTTCGGCGACGAGCAGTGCCAGTTCGACGCCGACCAGCATTTCCACCACCAGCAGTACGAAGACGACCACGCCCTGGCGCCGCACAAGCACTACTTCATCCAGGGCCAGGAGGACCACTACCAGCCCGAGGAGTGGCTCAAGTTCATCGCGCCGTGGGGCGCCTCGATGCTGTGGATGGCCTGGCAGCTGTTCGCCTCACTTGTTTGCGTGGTTGGCGTGCGCGTCGTGTGGCCTGTCTTTGCGCCGCTGCGGGATCGCGTTTTCGTATACTGGAACAACGACGGGTCCGCTAATGGGGCGGATGGACAAAGTAGTGCTCAGAAGAAGGGGGTTTAGAGATTGATTGATACAGTCAATCCGGGGAGATTATCAAGGTTGGTTGGGTGAGCTGGCCTTTTCTGCTTGCTTGGTGGTACGTACGGGCCATGGGACTCATCGTGTGCTTATGAGAAGCGTTCTGCGCTGGCTGGCTTGAGCAGTGTGCTGGATATGATTATTGCAAATACCTAGGAACGCCGGCGCTTCACTTTTTTGATAATATCAGAGACTGTACATACACTTGTATCATTGCCTAAAAGAAGGCGCCCAGCAAGATGTTGAGCAGGGTTTCTGTATCTACGACGATAGATGACCTTTGTCTTCCGCAAATCGGGCATTCCCCCACGGGCCTGTCTGTGGGTGAGTTTCGGAAAGACTTGAGTATTCCAGTATCCCGCTAGACCCGACCCGAATTAGGGAGGCAAACAAACGTCTTGATTCGATGCACGAGAAGAATTAAGTTTCAACGCAGTCATTAGCATAACCTGAACAAGCAGCAGGTACCTTAAGAGATACAAATAATAGAGTCAGCTCCATCATACCCACCCAACCAACACTCGGCGTAAAGCTCCCATGTCCCTCCCATCCACGCAGTCAGGGGGAGAAAACTAAAAATAAAAAACCAAAAAGCTCGCTACCAGGTGAGTTAAACCCCCTAGCCGCTACGAAGATCATCTTCCTTTTAGGTGATAGTTTATTAGGCCAGGGGTACACGTAGATCGATGCGGAGCGCATTGGTTATTTGACAGTTGCGCCATTCATTACGCCTTTGCTGGTTGCGAATTTGGAATTTCATTTGCATAGGTACTTATGGCCTTGCGTCCGCCGAAGTACGGGAGATGACGTCCGGGGACCGTGTTGTTGATGCCCGCCAGTCGCAGTACAAAGCAAGCCCAATTGGTATGAAGAGTAAGAAGACATTTATCATTATACGGCAGAAATGTTACTCTATGCCTCTCCGAGTACGCTTCCTTCCCAGTCGTGAGTGTGAAGGCGAATTTCCTGTCCCCCTTTCATTTCCCTTCTCTACTTCCCCTTCCCCTTCCCGCCGTTTCATGAGAAGCCAACGACCAGGGAGGTCCTCCATCGCAAAGCCAACATAAGTGATAGCGAAACCAGGGGGTATGAGAGCCAAGTATTATTATACAAGCAAGCGAAACGAGGCGCACGCTCCAGGTATCTTGCGTTCCTTCCTTCCTTCATTTTCCTTTCGTCTGCGTAGATCGGAGTCCAGTTGTGTTCTTCATTAATTATGAAAAGCTCGTCATGTCGCCGTCCGCCACATTCGTACTTCGTGTTCCGCGTATAGCATAAAATCAGTTTGCCAATCGTTGCGGAAGCGAGGATTTCAAAGAGACCTCTCGAGGTGTGGGCCAGTATGATCTACTTCTTCAGCCAATTGCCCCTCCGCCGCCCTGCTGGCCGCCGAAGAAAAATCCGTCAAAGAGGTCGACCTGTTGTCCATCGCTAAAGTCGTGATGCATGCCCTCCCAGCCCATGCCAAAGCCCATGTCCATCTGCATGTCTGTATTGTTATTCGTGCCATCGGCGCTGGTCTGGTCCTGTAGGGTTTGCAGGAAATCCATGCCCTGTAGGTCCGCGTAGTTCAGGGTACCTGGTCCCGGGCTGTATCCGGCTGTGGGCGACCTCAGAAGATTGTAGTTAGAGTTCGGGCCAGCTTGAGGCGGGAATTGCCCCTGGTTCGTGGATGTTGGTGTCAAACTTGCTGCAGATACTGGGGAGTTTACCCGTGGGCTGGGAGACGGTAACAGGACGGGATCGATGGCCGAGTTGTCAGGCATGGACACTAGATCAGAAGAGCCACCTGTATTGAGGCTCGGTACTGGCATCGATCGAAGCATCGAGTACCCATCCTGTTCGGTTTTGACACCAGGGATGTTGAGACGGAACGGTGCTGTTGGTTGACCTGGCCTTGGTGTCATTTGCGCAGGTGCGTTCCGTCCACCATAACCATCGTGTGCGCTTACATCGTAAGGTGCGCCTGACCGAGGATCAAAAGCTGGTCGTTGATGCATCTTCTGCCGGTTTGCTGTTGCCTCCCTTGCAGTGATATAGTCCATTCTATCGCTGTTACCCTTCGATCCCCGCTTGTTTCGATTCAACACCGGTCCAAATCCGCCGGTAGAAGTAGCCATTTTGACAGTTGCCTTCGCTGTCCGGTCGAAAGCATCACGACAAGCTTCTGCTGGAGGGCATTTGGCAATAAGATCGGAGAAAACCGAGGTAGCTGCTAGAATAGTGAAGTCGACCTCATCACTCGTCTACTTCTCTGTTAGCTGCTTCAATCATCGGTCCAACATGCGCACTTACCAGTCGACTCCTCACAACGTGAGAGTGCCATATTGCATAGAGGTATGATATACCCGCCATGAAAAGGTGATGCGTGGCCAGATAAGTGTAGTTCACAAGTCCCACCACATGCAGCTGTCTGTAGAGCCGCAAGATCTTCTGTCCTGCTTCGGCGACCTTGACGTAGACTCTTTCTTCATCTTCTCGCAACTCGGCTGAGTAAATGGACGGGCTGTTCACTTCTTTGGAGGTGTGGTATTCGCCTTCGAACATGGCGGGTACGCTCAGACTCTGGCGATAAAGCATGATGATTGCTTGCCAATAGTTCAGCTCCAGGAACTCGGTTGAGAACGCAACCCCTGAATCACCTTTGGTTGGTGCCGAGTTCTTCCAATCGTATAAACGCTCGTCGATGTTTTTCCTCCAGCTCCTGAATGAATCAAATCTCGACAGGAAGGGTGAGGGGAGACGAGTGTGCATGTACTCGTTCCGCATATTTTGACCGTTGAATCTCGCGATCTGTGCCTGTTGGTACTGCAAGACTTGCATTATTTCTGATTGTAATAATCGCAGTCGCCAGTAATGCTTCGCAACAATCTTGTATGATGGCTCGCCATCTGGAGTAGGCACAACGATACCAGCAGGGGTAATATAGCGATCATCCAACATGGAGGGAAACTCAGTTGTGATGACTTGATCAGACACACCAAATGGTCGCCCGACACAAGTACTGACAAGTCGGTCGAAGGCATAGGTGCACCACCATAACCGTCTCCGAAGGTCGCGAATATATTCTCGTCGGCCCCTTTCGCGCTGGTGGACCTCGCGTGGTCTTTCGCCCTCGCCACCGCCTCTGTTTGCACTGGACGAGTCTCCAAGATCAAACTCAACATCTTTCCCATCTTCGTAATGAAGACCGAGATCCACCGCCAGTCTCACAGCCACGCCAACGATGTACCTAAACCGAGTTAACATTCTGACTTGGGAACTCATGTGCACCGATGGGGACATACCATAAGCCGGGCGGAACTGGCCGGAGCAAAGCAAAGTTTGCTAGAAGCAGCACAGCTTGGAGCTCCTCTAGGCCACCACCACTGTTGCTAAGACAGGCCTCAAGATGGATGATGGCGCTGGCATGGTACTCTTCCGGCTGAGACTGGGTCTTCAGCTCACCCGACGTTCTCGACGAGGCGGTCTGCGCGTCCATGATGATACCACCGCCAATAGCAAACACCATATTCAACATGTACAGCTCTTTGGGTCCCCGTATCCTACCTTCATCGGCGTATGCAAGCTCGAACATCTGCATGAAGTCTTCGCGGTGGAGAACTGGGATCTGTGGGTTGGCATGCTGAAAATACAACTCTACCAGTTTGCAAGCCAATTCCTTGTCAGGAAACTCGGCCGGGCTGATGGTCGGTCGTGTGTGGAGGCCAAAGAACGAGTCGCGCATGGAGGTACCCGAGGAGACCGCCCCGTTCCCAGCGACTGGCTTATACGGTCGAATTCCTGCTTTGTCAGAACTTGATCTGTGATCTCCGACAGATGACTGGACGGCGGCAAAGACTACGCGCGCGAACGACACGCCATTGGTAGACCCCAGATACCTCTGTCCATTCCCGCCACTATGCCTCATAATCTTGCTAGGTCTTGCATGTTCTTCTCCATTGTTATATGACTTTCCACCACCCGATGCCTCAAACGCCTCGGGGTGCATGGAGTGCGAGCCATCCGTGGGCGATCTACCATGGCCCCCGTCGGTGCCAGGTCTCGAGCAGTATTCTAGGTTCTCAGCTGGTGGAAACTGTAAGCTGTTGGCACGAAGCAGAGCTTCCAACTGATCGACGCGGGTCTCGAGATAAAAGACATAACTGAGACACAAAGTTAGTCTAACAGGAACATGGTACGCGCCGACCGTGATCGGGTCCCCGGGACAATTGGCTGACCTGCGCGGAATCTCCCTCTTGGTTATTGGATCGTATCCCACACATGGCACCCTTGCCTTCTCGCAGCTGGCACAGCTCGGTAGCTTCTGGTCACACCTGTTCTTGCGCAACCGACATCGGTTACATGCGCTGACGTTTCGAAAACTGCTGCTCTGGCCGACCTTGGAGCTCTGCGGCGCGCCATCGGGTGAGGCTTCTGTGACGGGAGAGGCCGGACCGACGGTTCCAGAAGCCGGTGAGTCTTTGGACTCTGGAGAGGACGGGTGCGGGCGCTTCGAAGGGCGCGGGTGCGGCGATGGCGGCGAGGCTGGTGACATTTTCCCCCGGTGTCTCGATTGACGGAGGACGCCGGATCTCGGTCCTCTCGCCTTGGAGAAGTCGGTTGGAACTCTGTTCGACTAGCCGCAGCTTGAGCCTACGAGGCTGTGACACGGTGTATCGGATGGCGCCAACCTGCGCAGTAGGCAGCGTGCTCGGCTAGCTACTGATGAAAGCCAGTATGCCTCTGCGCCATCTCCTATATAGCGACGCAAACTCAATGGATGGAAAATTCGGCGTGTCCGACGAGTCTGGTCCGGGCGTCGTTCTCGAATGGTGTGTGTGGGTTGGAAGCTCTCAACATCCACGGGTCTCTCTGAGGTTACAGTTTGCGGTGTACCGAGTCAATGCGGGGCAAGTCGTCGAGGTGCGAGACACAGGCAGGCACAGCACAAGGAGGCTGAAGAAGATGCAGCGAACAGATCGTACATGCATTGCGGAGTGCTTCCTCGTAAAATGTGCCCAGGAGGTGATCTCCTGCATGCGACTGGGTTACATGTAGGTAGTAGTGTGGTGGTGAGCATGCATGCCGCGTTTTCGAAAAGCTGTGCCGATAGTAGATAGTCACGATAGTGTAGAAAAACCACAGCAAATACTTTCGAGCAATCAATCACTCAATCAGCCGTGCTAAATGTTCAATGCTGGTAGCGATACCCACGCTATCCACGGACGGGGGGTCCAGTGCAGCGGTGCTACTGATAAGCAACCTTCGGCGAATCAGATTATCAGCAGCCGTCGCAAAGACGCCTCCTTGCGAGGATCAGCCCGCCATTCTATGGAAGGTTCCAATTGCGCTGCGGTCTGTGCGGTGGCTCTGCCGCTTTGCGGTTGACGCCCGAAACACCCGACCTGCCGACGTCACGAGAGGCTGATAACGCACCCGATCAACCCCCACATGGCACACCGCTTGACCACATGCAGACATTGCATCCATGATGTGGTTGGGATTGTCAATCGTGGCTGGTGAAACCCATTTCCGCCCTGCTTCGAAAATATTGAAGCAACCAGGCTCGATGCCGATTTCAGCTCATATCGAATAAGATAATCTTTCATGTGTACAGTCAAGTTACAAGTACACAGGTACGTCCATACATGCTTCTAAGTTCTTGCAGTCCGGCAGCCGGGTTACTGCGGGTGCTGACAGACATACTTCTTAACCCAAGCCACATTGGGTGGTTAACCCCTGAAATAGTGTACCTTGCAAACCATCAAGATACTTGCAAGCACACTCAAGCTGTTAGGGCTGTTAGCAACACACTTCAGGGGTCATGACTCATGACAGCCTAATCCACAGGGGTCACTCCAGGGGAATATTCAAACCATCGTAAGAAAGGTAAGTGGTGGTATATGTATATAGGAAGGTATGAATGTGCAACGTTTGGTATAGATTAAAAAAGATGACTACCTGGCTGCGACGTTTTGGATGCCTGTCATGTTTCGGCACGGACGCGATTCTACATTATTTCAGGGATTGAGCTGAAAAGACCCTTGCCAAGAATGGCATATAATTCCTCGTAATAGTATTGCAACAGCTGTGAAGCGTTTGATTACCTTCCGTTTTCAGTCCGGCCACGAACGATCGCCATCCGAAACAAGATCCAACCAAGATGAATATGTACCGTACAGCACGTGGCATGTGAATCATCAACCTTGTACAAAGTATTCAATCGATCCCTTACGGCTTAGCTGCGATCCCGCCCTCTGACGCCATAGCCTTAAACACGGGACAGCCTCCGTTGAGCGCTTCATGAATTCAAGTGGCATGCCAATCGTCCGCGAAACAGCGCCAAAGTTTGTGTCGTATATGAGGAGGAAAGATGGGGATGGATATAAGTCATCAATGACGATCGTTATGTTCGTATGGGAAAAGCATATTGGCACTCAATGGGTGTCTGTTGCTCAGGGAGCAAGCATCGGCAATCCCGATGTACGACTCAACACCTTCGTTCACACCGTTGTCAGCTCTCACACTTGAAACCAAAACGGAGATTCCCAGGCTTCCCGCGTCTGTCTGACCATTGCGCCTCCTCGAAGAATGCACACACCAGCCGACAGATAAGTGGAGGGAAAGGGGGTTTGCCGTGCAGCTACCTCTTTCAGACGTTTAATTTGTGATGAGAATTGTCGGGATGAAGTTTGGTAGAATTGGTTAGAAGGATGGATGCACTGTGAAGCTTTACCTGCAAATACGCAGATGTCGAGAGAAGAATAGGGGGGCAGATTGCCAGATTTAGCAGTCCGGAGCAAGGGGTATACCGCGCTATCAGCCTATCAGTGATCGCAGAGCTATCCCCCGCAGTCTCCACACCAGCTGAAAGCCCCACTATAGAGCCTCAGCTGCCAGGCTGAGCCAGCTCAACTATCCAGCAGCTCAAGATTTTTGCAGCCTCGCAATGACGTCCTGAGAGTCAACAAACAACAAACACACAGCCAACAACACATACAACAATTCTGGTACTGCCCCCAAACAGACCACCGACAATGGCACACATGACCAACCCCCTCGCCACGGTCGACCAGCTGTACCGCCGGACCTCGTTCAGCGCGCTACCGTCGGACCTCCAGGACACCATCTTTTTCGCGACGCAGTGCCTGACACAAGCGGCCGGCGTCCTGCTGCGCGTACCGCAGTCCGTCACCGCGCAGGCGAACGTCGTGCTGGCGCGGTACTGGCTGGTCGACTCGCCGCTCGCCCACGAGTTCAGCGCAAGTCTCCCCCTTCCGTACATAGCTCCCAGAGCCAACCAACTAACCTCCCGCAGGACGTCTCAGCCGCCGCCCTCTTCCTCGTCGCGAAGCTCGGCGCACACCCATGCCCCCCGCGCGACGTCTGCAATGTATACGCCTACCTCCTCTCGCCCAGCAGCCTTCTCTTCCAGGCGGCATCCCCCTCGCCCACCCCATCGCCACCCAAGCCCGACCCATCCACCTACTACCTCACCGAAACCGCCTACGCATCCTTCCACACGCGAATCCTATCCCTCGAAGCGCGCATCCTCTACGCGCTAGGCTTCGACACGCACGTCGCGCTCCCACACCCACTAGTCGTGACATACCTCCAAACGCTCGACTTCCTGGGCCAGCCCCGCGCCGAGGTCGCCCGCCGCGCCGTCGCCCACCTCAACGCCGCCCTGCTGAGCCCGCAATTACTATACCTGACGCACCAGCCGCACGCGATCGCCGTCGCCGCCGTCTATAATGTTGCGCGCGACGCCAAAGCCAAGATGCCCGAGTGCGCCTGGTGGGAGGTCTTCGACGTCGACCGCGAGGAGCTGGGCTTCCTGGTCGTCGCCATGCGCAGCCTCGAGGGCTGGGCGCGGCGCCAGAGGGAGGAGGGAGAGCCGCTGGGGAGGGGGGGCATGATCACGAGGGGTTTTGTCGAGGGCGAGATGAGGAAGAGGGGGTTGAATTTTGGGAATGGCGGGCCTGAGGGCGAGGTGGATGAGGAGACGGCCTTGATGCAGAGTCTGGACCAGAAAGCAGACCAGATGGAAGAGTGAAATAAATTCCGTTCGCCAATACGGGACAAGCTCACAGCGAGCTGATCTGCAAATGGCACTGCTCGATGACGATCTGGTATCAAAGCTGACCATTCAGCATGGTGACATAACTACCTACTCAGCTACAAACCGGAATCTCGAAACACAATGATTCATCTCAGAGCGTTCAAGAATAACGAGAAGTATTGTGTTTTCCCTCTTGCAAAATTTCGTAGGGCTCCCAACGAGACGGACCAAGGCATTGGTTCTCTCATGTTGAACCTCCAAAGGCCCATAAGCTCCCTTTACACTGCATCATCGCTCCATGCGACACTCGACGTATAGCCTCCTGATCGCTGATTGTCAGTAGCAGAAACTTCATGTCTTGGGGAGTGACATACCTAGCGAAACTCTGAAGAAACCTTTCATATCCTTACAGCTAATGATAGCTCACTAATAGGTCCATGGGTGCACTCTGCTTCCATGGACCATGATGATGGCCACTTTGACCTGTGAACACTTTTCAATAGGCTTGTTTGGCGTAGGGACTTATGGGACCAGACCAGAATGATTCATAGGCGATTAAAGCCCCAAGACTGTTCGTATGTACCCATAGGTTCAGCCATCCAGCATGAGAGGATTTGGATCAAATGTTTTTGTCGAAAGCTGGCTCGGGGATTGACGGATTGACACCTTGTGTCAAGA
Organism: Anthostomella pinea; assembly: GCA_963556695.1. Taxonomy (NCBI): domain Eukaryota; kingdom Fungi; phylum Ascomycota; class Sordariomycetes; order Xylariales; family Xylariaceae; genus Anthostomella; species Anthostomella pinea. Next base: position 3,817,129 of record CAUWAG010000020.1, on the reverse strand, counting down.
AGAAGAATAACCAGAAAGGGAATCTTGCATGGCTGCAAGTGCGCTGATATTTTGGGTGGGGACTTGGCGAGATGAGGACGCTGTGGGCTCTTCCATTGCCGGAGTCGTTGCTCGTCCAGTCAATACTGGTCTCTAGTCTGCACTGGTTGACGTTGACTGATGGAGGACTTGGATGGTTTTGAGCAACTCGAGACGAAAAGCAACCCGCTCCAGTTCGAAGTCAAAGAATGCTCGGTTGAGTATGGTGAGCTCTTCCGCTTTGAGGAGACTCTCTCGTTGTTCATCCGTCCATCTCATAGCGTAAGGCATTTTCCTAAGGTCCTCAAGCTTCTTGTCGAGCTGCTTGAGATCGACCAGCGCTTGTACATAAGCGTAACGCTCCTGGGCTTCTAGGTCAACAGGTAACCATTGAAGTTGCTCTTTGGCCTTTTGTAGCAAGACCTTGTGCTTCTCGTCTTTCAGCATCCCACAAAGGAGAGCACATTTGACCAAGATTTGGATCACGTCTGATGGTTGTGTAGGTGAACCCTTCTTGCGGACGCCGTGGCATTGCCGGAAAACCTGGGCCAGAATCACCGATGACTGCCCCTCCAAGTCCAGGGATTCCTTCGGCACAAGGTATATGTTAGTATTGTCGTGTTCCTCAGTACCTTCTGCTCGGATGGCGTCAAAGACCTCTTTCCAGGGCATGCGGGGACACCATCGGCGTAGCCATCGCTGCGTTGCCTCATTGGCTATTTGGAGGATTGTGTTAGCAGCGAGATCCAAGGTGCTCTGGTCGATTCCCTTCAGCTGCTTGTCTGGGTTCTCGAGAAGCAACTCTTCCAGTGATTTCCTCACTACTCGGTCGGGAAGGTCGATGCGGTGCCGGGTCTTGCTATAACCCCCGTATCCATCGGGACCAGGCTGGCGAAAGGCGAACCGCGGTCCTTTGGGAGTTCGCGCCAAGATGTCGATATCCTTCTGCTTCTCCTCCTCGACCTTTATCTGCTGCTGCTCTTCCTCGACCTCCATCTGGGAGGCGTACCGCGGTTCCTTGGGAGCATGTGCCAAGATGTCGATGTCCGTCTGCTTCTCCTCCTCCTTTATCTCCGTCTGCTGCTGCTCTCCTTTGACCTCTATCTGCTGCTTCTCCCACTCGGTCATGGCGATATCTTGGTCGCTGTCCATGACTTCGCCAACGCGTTCGGCGAAATGCTGGTTTCCGTTAGAAGATGCTAGGTCGCCAAACCCAAGCGTTCGCTTGGTCGGGGCATATGTCTTCGTGGCGTATTTCTCCCAGCTTAATCCAGGGTGTGTTGACTCTTGCATGCCTTTATTGGTGTATTTCTTGTTGGGTGGCTGCTCAGTCTTGCGTTGCGCTACCTTCTCTTGCACGGCCTGTCCAACATCATATGTCAGTGATCGTTCCTCCCAAGCGCTGTTCTGTGATCTACGTTGATTGGAGGGGCGGGAGGGAATCAACAGGGAAGGGGAAAGCCCGCCAGAAGGTCTGCCCTTCCCAGGATGCTGAGATTGCTGAGAGACGTCCGGAAAGTACCTATGTATAGAGAAGGGGTGTTGAAGAACGACTCACCTTCCCCAGCGCCCGCGCTTGCCATGCCCTAGTCTTTCCCATCGTAAACATATGTTGTTCGTGGACAGCGCGAAGATGCATGGGAGGAAGCAGGCTTGAGCTGGCGTGGTGATCAAATCCAATGGGCAGTTTTATGTGCGCATCGATTAGCGTGTTGCTGCTGCCCGGCGACCGGCCCTGAAGATGAGCAAATGCAGATCTGTCTCTTACTGCACCGGCCTTTTCTTTCCTTGGGTCAAGAAAGCTATGGGAGACGGATATGGGTATGCTCAGGGAAGCTCAGCATGGCGGGCACACGTACGTGTGGGTGATGTGTTGTTATTGTCGCGTCTCATTAGAAGGGAAAGCGCGACTGTATTTAAGTTTCCCCTATTTGGACGCCTGAGGCAACTGACTGCATGGATCCAGTCACTTGGGCGCCTAGACACACTCGGCTTGCTTTGTCCTAATCACATGGGGAGCACGTGCTAGAGCAGCACTGAGTTCTTGGAGCAGATAAACAGGCGCATATAACGTTAAGACGCTGGTGATCCAGTGGTATTGGTCTTATCGCCAACAGTGCCTTCCGACCTGGGCCAAAAGGGGGAATTGTTCACAGATCCAGTATTACCAGATGTTGTTGGTCAACACCAAGCGCATCAAATGGCAGCAAGTGTGTAGGTGGTATGATCAAGCAATTGTCAACAAGGAAACAAATGAGTCTTGTCGTCCTCAGTCAAGTATATGTAGACGCACCGGATTGGTATGTACATCAGCAAAAGTGGTAATGTACACAAGATTCTCGCTCTAACCAGCTATTCAGAGGCCGCCAGGGGAGTCGTGGATATCCTGGACATAACAAAAAAATCCAGTTTCACGTCCCTCAGTACCCAGACTTAATTCTTTTCCGATCATCCTCCTATTCCAGTTGCGCCATGCTAGTGCCGTCCCGTAGCTCTTGGTATCGTAAGAACCGCCCGTAAAACATCGCGTAAATACCACCAGCTGCCGTCACCTCAGCAGACTCCCCACATCCTGTAAACGAATGTTCTCCATCGCAAGGGAATTTCCCCCGCGGTCTATCCGTCCCCAGCCAGCGCCCCAGCCCGGCAGCACGCCGGCATTCGCAACCGTGGAATCGACCGTTCTCGCGATCCCAGCAGTCGAGCTCGTGCTGTCAGCATACCCTGCCCCATCATGACACGGATACCGACGGCCGCGTTTCCACCACCGGCTGTTCTTCCTCTCCGTCGCGTTCTGCGCCGCCAGCTCCGGGCTCGTCATGATCCCCACGCGACCGCCGGACCCTCCAAAGCTGCCCTGCGCAGACCGCGGGTAGAAGAAGCCCGCGGGCTGGCCGCCGCCAAACGGGTTCCACCACGCCTTCGGCTTCTCGATGATGCTGCCGTTGCGGCCGGAGTTGTACGAGGTTGGCGCCTCTCCGGCCAGCTCCTCGAGGGTGTAGCCTTTTGTTTCGGGCACCAGGAAACTGGTGAATGTGCCGCAGAGCATGAATAGGGCAAATATCTGCATGAGCCGGTCGAGCCATGGCGAGCAGTCGCTGCCGCTACATGGCGATGGTGCGTCTTTGGTCAGGAGGGGGAGCGAGATCACTTGTGCCACGATGGCGCCCACTTTGCCCATGGCGGCGGACAGACCGTGGCCCGATGAGCGGTAGCGTGTCGGGAAACATTCTCCAGGGATGATAAATGTGGTAGTGTTCGGCCCGAAGTTGAAGAAGTAATTAGCAATGACATATAGAGCCAGTAGGGACCCCTGACTGAGTCTGTTGTAGCAGAATCCCAGGACGGAGAATGTAATGGTGAGGACAATGAACCCGAGGATCTGGAGTGTCTTGCGGCCGATCGTATCGATCAAGAAAATAGCCGTCCAGTAGCCTGGCAGGGATCCCGCAACGACTAGTATGATAGTGCCGACGGCACCGTTGTATAGAATGTGATAAAGCGAGTCGCCGTTCGCGTAGCCAATAGCTTGCAGTACTATTTGATTATTCAAACCCAGGCCGTAGAAAGCCAGATCCTATGACCGAGATCAGTTTCGCCAAGTTAGGAACAGCAGTAGAAGGGGCCTTACGAGGAAGAACCAAGACATCGTTGTCCCGAGTAGGACCTTAGCATTGGTCCATTTCGAGAAATATGAGTGGAGGTCATCCCACGAGGCGGCTGGGATATTGAGTGCTGGCGAGGCGACTTTCTTCATCCGTGCTTGAGTAACCTCGTCCACTTCCCCCTCCGATTGACTTGCCATATACGCTTTGATATCAGCAGTCGCTTTCTCGACGTCTCTGGCAACTTCGAAGGTATATCTCGGTGTCTCGGGGATCGTGATGCGGTAGTACAGAGCGAAACATGCTGGTAAAGCTCCAAGTCCAATAATGATGCGCCAACACCTGTCTGCAGCCATTTGACATACCAAGTCGCATTGGTCGACGCCGGGTGCATTGCCAAATGCCTCCTTGAAAGACACCGTGACGACGAGTGCCACCACTGCCGCCATCAGCTGTCCAATGCCCTGCATGGAGAACACAGCAGCCATCATTGCTCCTCGCCATCGTGTCGGCGCGAACTCGGAGGTTATGACAGAACTCAGAGGATAGTCACCTCCTATACCGATGCTATATCGACAGTTAGCTTGAAGTCTGCCTTCTGACGATGGTGAAGCTCACCCCATAATGACTCTCCAAAAAGTCATCAGACCTGTAAAGCTTACAGCATGGCTCGCACCGACGAGACAGCACGACAGTGTGGAGAACACGATGATTCCCAACTCTATCCCGTACATTTTTCGTCGTCCGTACTTGTCGGCCATCCAGCCGAACAATATCTGGCCTATGATAATTCCTGCGCTGGTCGAAGCCTTCAATGTCTGGCTCACAGGCGTCGGTAACAGCCCATGGTTTCCTCCATAGCCATTGCTCGCGTCCTCAGGGGACCCATGCCAGAAGACCACACCGAGTAAAGCCGTGACAAGGTTGATGGCGAATATGTCGTATGAGTCCAAGAAAAACCCGATACCGGCTACAAGCACAGCTCGCACATGGTACCATCCGAACGGGATCTTGTCGATTTCCGAGAGCGCGAGTCGCCGCCTTAGATTCGGGTCTTGTATGTGGTTGAAATCGTTGAAGAAGTTGTGAAAGGCCCGGTTTCCGCCATAGGTCCGCTCGTACGTCACAGGCGACATGGGCTCGGGTAACATCTCCATCTTGCCAGTCTGGGTCCCCTCGGCCTGGACCAAGAATATCGTTGACGCTCTAGGTAGACACCACTAACTCGCACCCAGTAGCGGTACCGAAGCCGTGCCTAGGTAGATCCTGGCGTACTCATGGCATCATCCGGTGGGTATGTCTCATACGTGTGACCAAGTGTACCTATCTTGAACCAAAAGTTAGGAAGAAGCGAAAGATACCACGACAACAAGAGTTGGCTACAGTGAGGCTGAATAGGGCAATGCGGCTCAGCGGTAGGAATGTGTATCGAGAAGTTATGGTATATGAAATGGGAAGAAGTAAGACAGTCAGATCTCCCGAGCTCGGAAACGATGTGTAGTGTCTGGGGCGGAAAGGAGTGGGACTTGACGTCGATCGCTTGGGGGGCTCCAAGCTGATATTTTAGGCGAGGGCCAGCAGGTTTCATAGACTGTTGACCCAATAACGTGGATGTGATGATGGCTTGCCCGCTAGGCGTGCGGCAAAAGGGGGCTGACTGGCTGGGCTGACCGGCCTGATATGCCTGGAGGGGTGGCTGTCCAATGCGATGTGCGGAAACGCGGTGAATGCTGAACGGGGGCTTGTGAGAGGCTCGAGAATGGGAAAGTGTGCATCGCGGGGTGGAAGACGATGGCGCAGTCGTATGCTTACGCGACCTGAAACCCATGTGGTCCTATTGCCGACCTGATTGATGCACAGGGGCCGAAGGGCTCTGCTCGTTTTTGATCCCCTTCGATATCACCGTTGCAGTCCGTCGAACGATAGACTTTCCACTGCAACGGACACCAAAACAGTGCAACGCTTGATCGTACGGACGGGCAGTGCTGGAGAGAGAGAGTGCTGAATCGCACAACGTACCTGTAAGCAGCATAAACTGAGTCATATGCGGCAGAGGCGCGGGTCAGGCCTCGGCTGTAACGCGTCTGTCTGACTGACTGAACGAGCGCACGGTTCTCGGGACTCGGAGTACGAGGAACAGAGGCCAATAAACCCCAAGCAAGAAGTCACAGGATTGGAACAATATCGAAAACGTCCAGTGCCCTGTGTCGCGAGGTAGTAATGATGGCTCTCAAAGTAAGGTACATATGCGATTGGTGGCGGAATGGGATGTGATGAGTTATTCCCTGCCCTCTCCACGCATCAGAGGTCACGAATGCCGAGAGTACCTGACCTCTTGCATGTGGCCGTTTCCCCGGACCAGTTGATGCCAATGCTTTGCAGGTGTGCCGCCGAATTAGAATCAAAGCAGGGATGGCATGAGCGCCACCATGTCCTGAAGAGCCTGCAGATTCAAGGGTTCATCTGGCTGCCGCAATCCTACGAAGATCGATCCTTTTCTGTTGGTTCCGCCAGATGCTCAAGCTCTGCTAAAGCTATCGCCTCAATGCCACATGCGTGCACTGGACTCGAGAACATTTCCCACGGGTCAGAGCTGCTTCCGATAATAGAACGATCATCGTGAAGTATGGCGGCGTGATGATGACTAGGTATTCAGGGACCAGTTCGGCTTCCTCGGTACTGGTAATCCAAGCAGGGGCGCAACCCCCGTAGCTATCGTCCAGCCAATCAGAAGCGCACAATGAGCAACGTGCTCAATGCATTCGACATCCAACGAGGTGATCATGCCAGGAGCGCTGCTTCACCTGAACATGATGCACGTTTCTTGTAAAACAGATGGTATCTTTTATTAGGTAATTGTCAACATCAAAGAGACACAACCGCTTTATAAATACACGGGGGTTGACGCTACACCCGTATTCCGTAGCCGAGCGTTCACGGTGCCGTGTTAGAGGTTTCCCCAGGAGCATTTAGTTCCTGCAGGTATGAAGGTATAGGGACATGTAGATAGACGTCAAGTAGCTATGTGTGCCTACCAACTGCAAGTACACACCCAAGACGCTTTGCAACAAGGACCAGGTTAGACACTCATATCTACTGTCATTACAGTGAACGAGCCTGTTTGACAACCCCACGATTTGTAATGCACCCACGCGTGGCCAAATGATTTCGTGAAGCTGGCCGTACCGACAGCTTGGGACGTGGCTATTTGCGTAGGGCCCCTACTCGACCAGGAATATTGACCAGGTCCCAGAGCCACGACCCCGGTCTAAGACTGTATTGGATTCAAGTAAGAAGAAACCCCACGGACCCTGAGGCGATAGTTGACAGCCATCTTTTAGACTGATATGGTTATGTAGCTATTGACTACCTACCATGCTGTGATATCGTCGACCTCGGCCTCTCCAAACGTACTAGTCTTCGTCAACTGGCCCACGCTTGCTGCCTCCACGTGTTCGCCCCCCTTAGCCATGATGTCGGGCAGGTTCTCGTTCAGAAAGTCCAGGATGTACCGGTTCACCTGCTCGAACTGCAGCAGGAAGGCATCATGACCTTCTTGGCTATCGATCTTTTCCAGCTTTGCGTTCTTGATATACTGCGCCAACTCTTGTTGCTCAGCAAAGGTGAAGAGTCCGTCACTTTCGATTCCAAGCACCAGGGTGGGCTGTTCAATGAGACCGAGCGCCTCGGCAATGCTGTCAGCCCGGTATCGCGACACGTCATGCGTGTCCAACTTCCGCGTTATGGCGATATAACAGTTCCCATCAAAGCGTTTCACAAACTTCGCTCCCTGATAACGAAGGTAGGACTGTGCGGAGAAGTAGGTTGAGGTTGGCAAGGAGTCACCACCGGTCAGGCTCGCCGTCTTAGGGCCAGAGAACTGCGGGTCAAGTGACTGGCCGTCTACATCATTCGGGCCAACAGCAGCCGGTTCGGTCGTCGGCTTTTCGGCATGGCTGTTGGTTCTGGACAACCGTGTTGTCTTGTGTCCATCATTGTGGATGTGGAAGTGAGCCTCGGATGGAGTGCTCGGACGTGGCCTTTCCCGGATAGTCTGGCGCCTAGCTGGGTCCGGGATGTTGCGACCAAAGCGAGCCTCAAATGAGTTCCGACTGCGGTAAGTCAGAAGAGCAGACATGCGGGCTGCTCCCAGTCCCGCCGACGGCGGATCGGAAAAGGAGTAGTAGCCGTCCTCGTACTTGGGGTCTGCATAGATGCTTTGTCGTTGCGCCTCACCCCAGCTAATACCCCAAGCGCTATGCTGGCCAGATGTGGCAATAGGCACGATGCTCCGAACGTAGTCTTTGCCGAAATATGCCCATTCAAGGACGAGCATGCCGCCCATAGAACCGCCAATGACCACAGCTACTTGACGTACTCCCAGATCGTCCAGAAGTAATTTGTGCAGGCTGCTTCGTGTCAGTATCGGGTGCTCAAAACCTCCAGCATCCATATGCCGCAACCTACTTTACATCATCCCGAATGGTAGTCAAGGGAAACTCGGGCCCATATCTTTCGTTTTTCGGGTCGCCATCCTTGGCAGTCACGGGGCTCGCCGTACCATAAGGGCTACCCAGGCTGTTCATACAGACCACGAAGAACCGCGAGGTGTCAAAGGCTCGGCCAGGGCCGCCAATGAGTGGTCCCCACCAGTCGCTGACATCGGCAGAGCCAGTGAGCGCATGGCAGATGACCATGACGTTATCTGCGTCTGCAGACAGCTTCCCCCGTGTCGTGTACGCCACTGGCACATTATGCAGGGTGACACCAGACTCTAGGGTAAAACTTGGTACAATGGCGATTTGTTGATCCGGAATCAGATCCGCGAATGGATTCTCAGGCTGCTGCTGAGTTCTTTCTTGGAAGTATTCAGCCATTGTGCTTTGTCGATCAAACAGTCGAAAGTGTCAAGAGGGTAGACGATTTTGAGAGAGACTGAGAGTCCGCGCGAGGAGAAGAAGAACTGACCATATTTCGGCTGGGAGCCAGCACCCTCCTCGGCGGCCATTGTAACTCTTATATGTCCGTGTCGCAATAGACACCGGAGTGAGATGACCTCGAAGGCTTGATGTGTCGATGGCCAAGAGATGGTGTTAAGCGGCAGATGTAATCATTAAATATTAGACAGGCAGGTCGTCCAGTTAAATGAAATACCAAGTAAGGTAAGCTGTCGTATCGGCCTTTGGTCCCTCAGGTCATGTCACACTGGGTTCGCACGTCATTTCGGTATGGAGGTCTGGGCAGAGGATGACTCCCGTTTGCATGCGCATATTGATGATTGGTCTGCATGCTAGAAATTTAGCTTACATAAGTCCGACCAACGGCCGGCAATTCCCCGGCCCCATCTATTTCTGGTGATTACTTCTCCATCTGACACTCTGTACTTTTGCCTCAGGCAGTTCCCACCAGAGATCCAAAGTCTCTGCCAGCCCATCCCAAAGTATCTGCAGCCTTACCAATCTCCATTTGATTGCATTGAAGCTTGGAAGCTTGATCAGTGAGGCTGCTGCACCCTCCCAAAATTTACCTTCCATTACCAAGAGTCCATCGCGCGATAGCTTCTAGTCTGTCGAACGCGACTCGTCCTTCCCGCCGTCTTCACCCGCCACAGCTGGAGCCGACATTCCCTCTTCTCTCCAAACCGTCTCCCACCGCCTCTCGTGCATGGTCATCATTTGGGAGAAGATGGTCGCTGACAGAGCCTGATATCGACACCACTTCCACTTCCACTTTCTTTGTTCCACTCATTCAATCTCTTTGTCGACATTCAGATCCAACCAACACGGTCGTCTCTCCGTGCTCCAACAGCGCGGCAAGGCTCGATATATCCAACGACGACCAAACCAGTACCCGAATTGTCGCCCGATCCTGCGAAACATCCAACGCTCGGCGTTTTCATCTCACAGTACGCTCTCTTGATGCCAACATCGACTTTCCAACCACTCCCACCCACGGTCCTTCTCCACCAACATTCTTCTTCCCCTCGCGCCTGACCTTCCGATGACCAACTATTCCACACAGCCTTCCCTCTACACCCAAGATGCCTCCGAAGCGTAAGCGCAATGAGAGAGCATCCGAGGCTGGCGGCAACCGACCAGCACCTCATCGCCCATTTGATACCGCTCTCGGTCAGCACGACAGAGAGTTCCAAGACGGCAGCCCATCACAGAGCCGCCGCGGACCTGGTGGTGGAAGAAACACCAGAAGAAACCCAGATCGTCGCGATTCTTCGGGCAGCCAACTCGGTCCAGGCTCAAGTAATCGAGTCCCTGCCTCCCCGTCAGTTGCTCGACCACCTAGCTCATCCTCGCAAGCTCCAGTAGTAGCGATGCCGGCCACTCCATCCGCACCCCCGCCCAGTCAGCCTCGTGCTGCTATCTCCTCCAACTACAACTACACGGTCTTGACAGAGGCGCGGTTCTCGGCTTGGCAGCAAAGCGGTCGCCAGGAGGTTATCGAGCATGGCATTACGTCTCGTAGCGATGAAGATGTCGAAGAGATCTCTACCATCTCCCAAGAATTCACACGCGCTGTCCTTGAACACCGCCTCAATCCTTTGGATGCAGGCGGCTGCATGAAGCAGATTCTTGGACCCGAAACCGAGAGAACTGACGATTCCGAGTTTGCCTTCGATGCCCAAACCCTCTTCCTCGACATCATTTCCGTATTCATTGAATCTGAGAATGGCAGACCAAGCACCCAACTCCGGGATTTTATCACTGCGACGGAGCTCTCACCCAAGCTTCTGCGCGAGGTCTTGGATGCAACAGCACTGCAACATCTCGGTCTGATTCGGGACAATTTCGTCAAGCTTGGAATTCGCTATGCCACGAATCAGTTGTATCGGCAAGCAAACTACAATCTGTTGAGAGAAGAGTCTGAGGGCTATTCGAAGCTCGCTGCGGAGCTGTACCGCACCCCGTATCATACCCAAGGCCCCAAAAGCCAAGACTTCGTACTTGTGGAAGCATGCTGGGAGCGCGTCAAAGCGCTCATAGGAACCTTTGACTTGGATGTTGGCCGTGTTCTTGATGTGGTCATCGACGTCTTCTCCGCAACGATGCTGAGAAATATCCAGTTCTTCACAAGGTTTTTGCGAGTCAGCTCCTGGTGGCCTCACAACCAGGTCGTGCACGCAGAGAAGGTGTTCGCAGGCGGCCTGCCGAACTGGGCTTTGCCTAGTGGAGGTCTCGACTTGGGCGATTTCGACGCTGAGCTCGCAGAACGTGCCCACGAACGGGACCTTGCGTTCTGGGATAGAGCCCGGGAAATCCACCTGGATGCCTTCTTTGAACTTGGAGGAAGACGAGTCGCGGATGCCGATCTGCAACGGCTTGTGGAGGCCACGTCGGAGAGCTCCAACCTGAATATTGATTCAAGTCTGGAATGGATGAGAAGCACGAAAACTCTGCCGCCTAGCGGGAACAGAGTAGCTGCTCAACTGCTTGGCTTCAAGTTCCGATTCTATGCATCCGACGCGCGAGACCGGAGCGAGACTCTGCCGGCCAATCTTTATTACCTTGCGGCTTTTCTCATAAAGATCGGGTTTATTTCACTCCCTGATCTGTATACCCATCTTTGGCCTGCCGATGAAGATATGGATAAACTCAGGAAACGGCGCGAGGATGACCTTGCTGAAAAGGAGAGGAATGCCAGACAAGGGAATGAACCGAACGCACTGCTCATGGCTGGTGCCTTGTCCGATGACACCGTGCCAACGTCGAGATCACGCGACGCTGCAGCCGCAAAGTCTGACGCCAAAGACCAGGAGGCCGGTGCCAAGCAACAAGACGATGAGACAAGCCTCCCAGAACCAAAAGAGGCCCACAAAGCAGACCTAGTTTCTCACCTGCTTGTCGTTGGTGCTCTCCCAGAAGCTCTTTTCATCTTGGGCCAATTTCCTTGGCTTCCTGATGCATACCCTGAGGAGATTTATCCAGCGGTAAATCGCATCCTCCTTCATTCCATCAGTAAAGTATACCAAGATGCGAGACCCGTCGAACTTCGGACAACAAAATCAACTCTTCTTCGGCCGGAAGCTGCCCAGGATCAAGCTGGCATACCAAAAGGCAAACTACGACTTGTTGATGGTACACCGATCAGGGTCCTGAAATGGCCGCACCCGGATGGTATCAGCAAGGGCACCCTCTATCGATTCTATCTCGACAGCTGGGCGGATAATGTTCCAGTATGCCAGACTGTTGATGACGTCTTCACACTTTGCAGTACGCTCCTGAACGTTTCTGGTGTCAACATTGGCAGAGATCCTACGCTAGTTAAGAAACTGGCTGCCATCGGCGTCAAGAGCTTGGTAGAAGATCAGTCGGCAGAGAATACCGCCCGGTGGCAGGACCTTCTCCGTCGGGTTCTGGTCCCGTCACTTTCCTTGACCACCGCCAACGTCGATACCGTGGTTGCAGTCTGGGATCTGCTCAAGCAGTTTCCAACGCCAGTCCGTTACAGCATTTACGCCGAATGTTACGAAGGACAAATCACCCGGGTGCCTGCAATGGCACATGCGTTCAAGAATGCCAGGCGGGACACATTGGCGACGCTGAAGCGGCTGGCGCTACAGAACGTACCCTCGTCTGCGAAGAGACTGGCTAAGATCGCATTGTCATCTCCAGGCATTGTATGCAAGGTTGCTTTGGATCAAATCGAAGCGTACAGCAATCTCATTGAAGCTTTCGTCGAGTGCACCAAGTACTTCACTGAGCTGGGGCATGATGTTTTGGTTTGGTCTCTCCTGAGCTCCCTCGGTGGCAAGCAAAGAAGCAGGACTCAAGAAATATCTATACTCCTTACCAGTAAATGGTTGCAAGCCCTGTCAAGGTTTTCAGGGAAGGTTTTCCGGCGATACCCGAACATGGATGTTACTCCGGTCCTCCAATACGTGAACGACCAAGTGGCGCAGGGCAACTCGACCGACCTAGTAATCCTCCGAGAACTGATCACGTCGATGGCTGGTATTGTCTCGGACATCGATTTCACAGACGTACAGCTATCTGCATTGAGCGGTGGTGAGCTTCTACGGCGCCGCACTCTCATCAGTCTAGGCGACAAGCGATACGACTCGGGGAAGAGTGCCTCTCGCTTCATGAAAGCATTGGTGCATACGAACATTGCCTCGCAACTCCTCACGAACATGGCCCAGTACCGGCAGTCGGCTATCTATCGACTACCCGAGAACGAGACACACATCAAGTACCTAGCCACCGTGGTCGACGACTCGCAGCAAGCTCTCGTTCAATACGTTGAATTGCTTCGCAGTAACTTGACGCCTGAAGACTTCGATGCGCGTATGCCAAGCGTTCCCCAACTGATGACGGACTTTGGTCTTGACGCGAATCTCGCATTCTTGATCGGCCGCGCCAGTCTTACATACTACATGACAGGTTCAGATGACGAAGGACAAGCCAAACAACCTCTGGATGCCGACGGCGATTCGAATATGATCGCAGACACTGAGGCTGGTCCAACAGCAACTGCCTCCAGCGAAGACTCAGAGGACCGTATGCAAGTCGAAAATCCAGATGCGAGCGGAGGCTCATCAGAGAAAACGACGTCCTCGTTTGCTAATCATCAGAAGCCTGACCGTCTCATGAACGTGCTCAGTCCTATCGTTGACGCCGTCAGAACTCTCCTACCGGCAGACGTGTGGAACAAGCTTAGCCCTGAATTCTTCGTTCTTTTCTGGTCACTTCAAACTGGCGATCTCGATGTCCCTAAAGCCAGCTATGCGCCTTTGCTGGAGGCATATACCAAGGAGCGCGACCAACTCAAGAGGAGCGGTATAAACAAAATGGGTGGCGAAAATAGGAACGAGTCAAAGATCACCGCAGTAGAGCAACTCATGGAGCCCTATTCCAAGGAACTGACAAACAGTATGCAAAGGGCAGGCAAGACGAGGTTGCTGATGAGAAGACAGAGTTCTGCTTGGTTTAGCTCATCCGCCAAAACCGATCTTATCACTGACACACTCATCGAGGAGTGTCTCCTGCCCCGGATCCTTCTCTCGCCAGGCGATGCTGACTTCTGTCATCGGATGATCATTTTCTTGCACCTTGAGCGCGTGCCAAACTTCAAGATTGCTAACTTGTATGATCGATTTTTCAACGTCAATCGATTACGATCGATGATCTTTGGCTGTACCGTTCGGGAAGCTGAGTTCCTTGGTCGTTTCATCAAGATCACCTTAGGAGATCTTGCCCGCTGGCACCAGAGCAAAGAAGAATACGAGAAAGACCAGCAAGGAACACTAGGATTCGCAACTGCCTTCGACGACAATGGTAAGCCTGTGTCGTTCATGGAACATGATAAGTTTCGTGACCTGCTCTGGACGTGGCATCGAAACCTGTCCACGGCTCTGAGGTCGTGTCTCGGAGGGACTGAGTGGATGCATATTCGGAATGCGATCACGATCTTGAAGGCTGGCCTCGAGTATTTCCCTGCTGTGGACTTTATGGGCCGGCAGTTTCTCCAGAGTCTTGGGAAGATCGCCGAACGCGAAGCTGCTAGTAAGAATGGGGCCGAAGACGGACACAGCCACAGGGTCGATCTTGCCGTAACAGCAAACACGGCAACTTCGGCTCTCAAGAAATACTCGTCGAAATGGGTGATGGTGCAGGCCTTCCGGGTCAACACTGTAAGCTTTGCGGTAATCCGATGCCAGAAAGGCGCTGACGATCGACAGACTGGTGACACGGCGGAGGAGAAGAAGGCCGCAGAGTCAGGTGAACAGACTCAGTCTTCGCATCTTCGTGCAAATGCGCCGGAGTTCAAGCCCCGAACGACCAGGTGAGTCAGGCCTCGCTGCCAATATAAAGTTACACGACTAACATGCATTCAGTGGATCCACTCGGACCAGGACGAACGTCGATGAGGAAGATGGCGAGGTCAAGGATAAGGCAACATCGGCTATTACCCAGTCGACAGGTGCAGCAAGAAGGGATGTGAGCCAAGTGAGATCGATGCACACGCCCCAAAAGCAAGATCCGAGATCCGCATCTACCAGATCTTCTGCGACAAAGTCGACCCCACCTGCGGCTGCCCCAGCGCCAGGGCTGAGACAGGAACAGATCCGGACGTCCAGTCTGACTCCGGGTCCTGGTCTACCAAGCCGACCAGAAGTCCCCTTCCCTGGTCATTTCACGCATGACCATCTTGGTCAGATCAAAATCACACCCAACCGGGAACAACGGGACTCGAGGGAGCCTAGGGAAACGCGAGAACCAAGAGATTCTCTTGGCTCTAGGGATCCCAATTTGAGAGACTCGAGAGATACACGGGACCCAAGAGATCCGCGACCTTTCAGGCCACTTGAGGATTCGCGGTCAAATCGCGCACGAGATCATTCAACTCCTGACCGCCGAGCGGTAGAGAGTGTGCCAAGGGAGCCTTCCAGATCAGAAAGAGATCGTCAACCACCCAGGTCAGATGCGCCTCGACGAATTGAACCAACGCCGACAGACCGTGATGTACGACCATCGAGAGAGCGTACAGTACCGCCTAGTGGTACCGGACGAGGTACCGAAACGCACCGAGCACAACGTGAGACCCCAGCGGCCCCGAAGCCGATGCCACCACCTCCTCCTGCCCCCCAACCAGAAACTCCGGGTCCAACTGTGAATCCGGAACGCGCGTGGTTGATCCAATCTGATCGTCCCGAAGACCGATCAAACCCTGTAAATCCGGCACGAGCGGCCTTGATCAACGATGGACGACCCGTTGGTCGTCCGATCCGAGAGGACAGTCGAGATCGTAACAGCCCACGACCAACATCGCCAAGGCGCTCTGATCGTCCCGACTCTCGAACTGGTGACTCGTCCCGTGAGGAACGACCTGGTCGTCCTCATCGTGTAGACCACGCCGCAGCCCGGGATCATCGAAATGAGCCCCAGCCAGCTTCCGCCTCCAAAGGTGGCAGGGTTTCAGACAATGAAGGCGACCGAGTAATGACCGACAGACCACGAGACTCGGCCGCTCTTCAAGGACCACTTCCGGCATCTCGTGGCGAGCCTGATCATGGCAGGCTGGCTATGCAAGATCCGGAATACGGTCGTCTGAGTTCCATCACTTCCATTACCGAT
Organism: Anthostomella pinea; assembly: GCA_963556695.1. NCBI lineage: Eukaryota > Fungi > Ascomycota > Sordariomycetes > Xylariales > Xylariaceae > Anthostomella > Anthostomella pinea. Next base: position 3,801,417 of record CAUWAG010000020.1, on the reverse strand, counting down.
ATGGGTAATCCGCCCGAGGGACCTCGTGGGCGTGGTCGGAATGCGCCTCGCACGACGGTGAACACTCAGACACCTCGACCCGATGCTAGATTTCACACCAACGAGCCTCATCGGCAGCCCTCACCAGACCGACATCACCCTCCCACTGGCCCTGCATCGTCTAGACCGCGGCGCAGCCAGCCTGGGGGCCAACACAATACCGTCGCTGCAATTTCTCCAGTCAATGCAGGACCTCCACCAGCGGGAATACATCCTGAGAGGCTAAGACAACTGAACGTTGTGCCTGGCGCAGCACCGACGCCGACTCAAGGCTCTCACTCGGCTTCCACGCCTTCACCAGTATCCGTGCACCCTGATAGGATGCTCCACATTGTGCCGCCATCGTCATCCTCGGCAGGAACCTCGTACCAAGGAGGTCGTTCCATGCCTCCGTTGCAAACACCAGAGCGGCCGCTCCACGTTGCATCGTCGAATCATCGCCAGTCGAGTGGAAGCCATCCGATAACGCCTGGACCTGATAACAGCCCCATTTCGGCCCCCACCGGACCTGCGGCGGCTAAGGATCGTGCCAGGACCGGTGGGAGACGGCAGTTGTCGGCCATTAATGATACTCTGCAGGGCAGTCGAAGTCTGCGCTCGACTAATTCCAGGTCCAACATGGCTGGCTCTGATGCCCAAGTGCTCACAGGTGTCTCTCCGATCTCTACGTCAGTACATGAGCGTCCTGAGATGGCACCACCGTCCAACGATCGTACTGGCAGTGAGCGCTCTGGGCGAAATGAACAGGAGCGGGGACGAAGAGGACATGATCATGCCGAACGTTCCTCGCGTGTTTCCCGTCATAGCAGCAGGGATCGCAGTCCGGACCGAGATCAGAGACCAAAAGATATTCGTGAGTATCGTGACAGAAAGCCATCTGCTGCAGAACCTAGTCAAGGAAGAGATAGCGGAAGGGAGCATTTGCGCCGAGCGAGTCGGGAAGTGTCTACTGCAGGCCGCGAAGCTTTGCCTGCCATGGGCCGGGGTGACCTGATGGGTAATGGAGGCCCTCGCCACCCACGTCACCGTGGAGATGGAGGCAGCAATAGACAAGAAGACTACAGTCGTAATGGGGGACGAAGGGGCGGTGGACCACGGGACGAGCGTCGGGGCGAACCCCGTGGTGGACAGGATGATCATCATCGTGGCAGGAAGCGCCAAAGTGGCGAGGACTTTCCGCCGGGATCGCATGAAAAGCGGCAGAGACGCTAGGGTCGGAGTCAAACGATTTTGTTCTCACGATTTGTGAGGAGTAGCTCGAGCGAAGGTCGGCTCTTTACGGCTGTGTATCATGAAATCGGTGGAAGTCGACACGGAGCGCACGAACGTTACAACAAGACCGAAATGGACGATACCATAATAGCATGGAGCAGAACCAGACGTTGCCAATGCGAGGAGGAACAGGGTTCGACGCTCACTAGCATTGCAATCAGCGCACGGCGTTTCCTTGGGCGGACCTCTCGTTGCACTGCATCATGCCATGGCGTGCAAGAAGCGCCCCAGGCACAAGGCACAAGGGGCAAATCATTAATTCAATCTCCTCTACTCCTCTTCGCCGCCCGAGATTCCAAAATGATTCACATTTATTTCACATGATACCCACCCTTTCGGTTTGGCGTCTTGGCTGGGGAACAAAAAAGCAAACTGTAAACTGAGAGCCGGACAAGCATTCTACGGAGTTCTGCTTGACTCGGGGCCCGTCGTTCCTGGCGTTTCGCTCCGGCCTTCAACTGTGGTTCTCGCCACCGGAGTAGAAGGACGACGGCATCTAATGAAGGCATGACGCATGGCATGCATAGCGTACTGTAACATATGTAGATAATCATACAAAGACCATCAAAAATAATACTCTTGTCGGAGAGACATCGTGATCTCCTAGAGTGCGTTGCTGATACCGCTGCAAGGTGTTGATAGAACTTGGGCACTGGCCGAGAGCCTATATCTCGCCATTATAGGAGCTGGTGTGTCGTGATTGGATCACTCACATCTGGTAGTGGTGCTTTTTCGCGGCGATTTACAGGTGTTTTCTCTCGCCTAGAGCCATACGAATCAGAGAGGGAACAAAGATCATGAGATGACCAACCGCGTTTCCACGTGAATTATGTGAAGGGAGTGCGAGAAAGAAAAGGGGTTGTTGGTACGTGGTTGCGTTGCGGCTGAGTGATAGATATCACCCTTCTGCTGAGAGCTCCTGCGGTACATACAGCATCTATCACCTACTGTAACATAACGAGGCGTCCAGAAACCCGACACGATACGCAGTGTCCGTGGGACGACTCAATATAAACACATCTGTCCCCCTGCGTCCACGCTTTCATTCCCGGCCATACGAACCACGGGCCGGGAAAGAGTCCCAGGCTTTCTCAGGGGAACAACCACTACATTCCCGAAACGGCGGAGATGGCGGTGATAATCATAGGCAGGTTGCAAGACCGAGAGCGATGCCTCGGCGACCCCTGATAGCCACACGTCCTCTTCAGCGTACGCCGCCATCGTTGTCCTCTACGCGGACGGGGAAGACGAAATGCCACGGAGTTGTTTGCGGAAGGAGGGGCTCACTGCCAAGTCCGTGTTGCCGCATTTCGCAGCATATCCGCTGGCGTGAGCCTGATGTCAGAAAGGCGCGTAGGTAGTACCGAAGTTGAAGGAGTCCGAAATAGCTGCTGTACTTGACTGTATATCAGGGAGATTGCGTCCAAAATGGTGCATGATGGCCGAGAAGACTTGCGTAGTTAGAATTCGGCGATCCGCTATCGCAATTACACCAATGAAGATATAACGGACGAGCCGGCACACAGTGAAGTTATCATGAATTTATTGCTTTTGGGACAATTGTATACACCGATTTATACAGGCGGCTCCCAACAGGGAGTACTTCGTAACGCAAATAGCCAAACGCGTACAGAAACATGCATGCATACGACGCAGCCAGTACCCCGTACCTCATCAAGATCGTTTGACATGATTCAACCAAACGCCCAGTTGTTCTTGGATATCCCCAACGCCGAACTCAAGGCTGCCCCCCGGTTCTCAAATGCAGATTATGCCATCCCAGTGGTGATATGCGATCCCAGTGGTGGGTTTTCCATGTCCGACCACGACCAGGTTCAGCAGCCTCATCGCGGGCCGCCCTGCGGATCCCGATCACCCCACAATGCGTTGCCGATCTTGACTTGCGTCGAGTTTCTCGGATCCGTCGGCGCGCTGACCTGCTGGTTGTACCATCCCGCCGTGCTTCCTCCGTGGCTGTCATGCGCATCACTGGTACCGTACGCGTGATATTGTGGCTCCGCCGTGCTTCCTCCGTGGGTGTCATATGCATCATTGGCACCGTACGCGTGATATTGTGGCGCCGCCGCTCCCAAATCGCCTCTAGCGTCATCGTAGGTAGTGTAGCCTTGAGGCGCCCCTATGCCGTGATAGTATTGTTGCCGTCTCGTATCCTGATACGGGCCTGGTTGTCTTTGGGGTCTGCTTCCTGGGTCCGGTTGCGCATTGGCGATTAGACCAGCGCTTTCTTCAGGTATACGGCCCATTGGTTTGCTGGAGATTCCAAACGTGCTCCGGCGGAATTCGGTCGCAATAGGTAGATGGTCTGTACTCTTCGCACCCGTTGAATTAGGACCGTATGACTTCAACGGATAGCTGGTATCAGAATCCTGGCTCTTGACCTGGTAGCTTGAATCATTGCGGCGGTGCTTAACGCCCACGAACAACCAGCGCATACCGCGGCCAAATGCCTTGACAATATCCCACACGTTGAGTGCATGGCCAAAGGCTTTGAGACCCGCGAAGCCACCCATCTTGGGGCCGTGTTCATTCTCGCGAGCCGGGATTCCCATCAAGGGGTCCGGACTGGGGTAGAATGTGACCTTGGAACCCTCGACATAAGGACCATAGGGGAAGGCCCATAGATGCAAGATGGAGAAAAGAGCCATCTCCACGCAGAGGAGCAAGTTGGGAATGCCCACTTTCAAATCGGGATACGCCAGGATAGAGTTCGGGCTCACGATGTGGAGGGTGGACGTGCCGACAGATATAGCGATGGACTGCCAGAAGGAGAGGAATATGACGAGCTTAATAGCCAAGACCTTGAGGAAAGGCTTATGATCTCCCAGGGGCTCCCGTAACTGCACATAGAACTGGATGACGCAGTACATGGCGACTGTCACTGCTAGAGACTCGATTGCGATAACCTATGCGGCGGAGAACATCAACCGTAAGCCAGGTTTCCTACTAGAACAGATCGGTGGTTGGACATACCCAGATATGAGCAAAGATTGGGCTGTTAGAGCTCTCGCAATATCGTTCGAAGTACTGCGTCACAACTGCCGTTATAGTCATGGCGACCCGAATGAAACAGTAATGGTAGATTCCGACCCAGACGATGTTGAACCAGGTGAGACCGCTCTTCGGCGTCCTCCAGGGACCTCGGTCTCCACCACAGCACTTCGCAAACCAGGTCACTGGCCAGACCCATGGCTTGACGGGACGCATAAGTCGAAAATATTCCTTCTGCTCGTGCAAGTCGGGCGCTATGTAGTGACACATGAGAGCGAAGAAGGAGGCAATGGCGAAGGCTTCGTAGCACTCGCTAATGACCTGAAAGTAGATGGCGTGCCAGTAGTACCATATGCACAGGAAGGCAGAAGTCGCATATATCGGGACCATGAAGAGTATGCGAATTATGCTGCGTTCTCGTTAGCTCGACACACATGTACGTTGTCTGCATTTCTCAACGTACTGTCTCTGCTCATGAGGCTTCGTGTAGTTGAGTGCGTGCCGCCATATCAAGTAGAAACTCATAATGTAGGCGAAAACGGTGGAGCCGCCGGCAATGATCAAGGCCAGCTCGTGGAAGGTGAAGTTTCCCGCGATCTTCTCCTCGGAGCCAACTAGCGGTGGCATTGCACGTCAGCATCGTCCTGCCTCGGCTCCACGACTCTGAGCATGCAAGGAACCGCAGAGCGACTGAAGCTTGTTTTAGGGTACCTACTCCTTATCTCCTCCAGTGTCGAGTTGCATGTTAAATTCCACATGGCGCGTGGCTCGTCCCTCCCTCAGGAAGGTGTAGAAGACCGATTGGCAAGGTTACGGCGGCGACGCCAGGAAGCTACCGCTCCTTTCTTCGTCCGCTGTGGCAGTCCTCGTCCACGACTCCAGCGGGCAATACCAATACGTGTTGCTGGTACTGCGTGCGGTACGATGTTATCCCCCAATGCGCTCGGTCGCGGTGTTCGTTTTCGGGACTTTTCGCGGTCGCGGGTTCATTCGTGGCCGGTATCTTGAAACGCTTCGGTAGGTGTTGGCGTTGTAGTTTTGCGACCGAGTCGCATGGGAAACAAAGGGCGGGCGGAAAATGAGAGGCGCAGGTTGGCCCGGCCCCGAGTCGGTCGTACAGAGTCGGTGGTATTCGCGTTCGATCGGCAGTCGAGGATCAATGGTAGGTACTGTGGCGATGACAGGAAATGGTGGTGAGAAATGGAGTGAATCAATGATGGATGCCTGCTTGGAAATGTGAAATGCGTGTACTTTGGTAGAATGTGAAATGTAAAATGAAGGCGGGTTGAGCTCAGCCCCGTTCCCTTGTATCACTATCACAAGCGCCCTGTGCTGGCGTGGCGGCCCTTTACCTTAGGCTTTGGTGCACTCCTATTACTGGCACAGGTGGCAGTTGCAGGGCAGCAGGATTGCCGGCGCCAAGTTGTTTGATGCACTACAGTAGGGGATGGATGTCATAAGTGGGGCAAGACGGTCCCTTAATGGAGGCTAAGCGTGCTATATATGTACACACCAGCCACACCGCCAGCACAGCATCCAATCAGCCACTCAACCACTCAGCCACTTGTCCCAAGTCACACAGCTAACAGGGCCCCTTTTGACGGGAATCGTCACGGCATAATATGAATCAGAACACTCCATGGATAAGCGTGTAGGTAGTCACAACATCCTCACTGTGAATATTCACTCACAGTTCGCCCCTACCGCTGAACACCATTTACTTCCGAGAACAGTTTGGTTATCAAGATTTGTGGTGAATAAGCATTGGAATATGTAGGAAAGAATGAGACACCGAAAGGCAAATCGCCCCTAGACCTAGGTGGTAGATCTAGAATATGCAGTTGTTTCTAGTTTTAGTATCAGCAAGCAAGAAGTAGGTATAGCCGTGTTATTGGCACACAAAATAGATATATACGAAATCGAGCTCGCTCGGCAGCTAAGTTATCATGAATAAAAAGAAAAGTAGAAGAGAAGAGGAAGGATACCAAAGGGCTTTAAGAGGCCACCGACGGTATGTCCCAGACCGTCAAGAAAGTAGAAAGAAGGATCCCAAAGGGCCTCATGCAGCCAGCCAGTGTCATAATGTCCCAGGTCGTCAAGGCCCGCCCCGTCGACGCTGTTCCGACAATTATGGCGGTCCATGGTGGCCGCCAAAGCCACCACCCCACTGGCAACACTCGCCTGGGTCTGCAGTAGCAGTGGCCGTGGCCGTGGCCGTGCTCATCACCGTGGTCGTGACCGCCGTATTGCCCACTGGGGCTGTACTCGTAGTGACCGCCGTATTGCCCGCCGCGGCCGTACTTGTGGTGACCGGTGTGTACGTTGTCGGCGTGTAAGCGGCGGCCGGGTTGGTGGCAGAGGGTTCATACGAATACGTGCTGCTAGAGGAGCTATATGAGGACGCGCCCCCAGAGACAGCACTGCTGCTGCTGTTCTGGTCCTGTGCCGGGTTGGGAGCGCAAGACGTCCCAATGCAGCAAGTTATGCCGTTGTTACACTGCGTGTAACCGTGAGCGCATGTTCTCGGCACCCCAGAACACACACAAGATCTTGGGGAACACTTACAGTGTCACCTCCGTTCGTCGTTGCAGCATCATCGCTAGGCCAAGTGTATGCCGCGTGCTCGCAAGGCACGAAGAAATCCGGCGGGTCGACTTTTGCGTAAGAATCACTCCGCGCAGTATTGATGCACGCTCCTCCATCATCCACGTCCTATTTTTGTCAGGCATCGGTCAGCAACATATCCAATCCAGGATGGAGATGATCGGAGATAAACGTACCTGGCAGGTGTTTAATGCGAACATGTCGATATTGCAGCCGGTCACGACCGTATTGTCACAGGAGCAAACCATAGGTAAACTGAAGCCATTCCTGTTGGACCGTGTCAGCGGGACAGCCAAAGATCATACACGATATCTTTGGTTGGTAGAGGTCCTACGTACACGAAGCTAACATCCGCGTACGCCTGCGGTTTTCCCTGGCCCGACAGGTCCACAAAGCTGCTCTCGATCAAGGAAGCGGCGTCCGTAAGTTTTTTGCCGGGCCTCCCGACTGCGATGCCGCCATGGTAGCCCGACGGAAGTGCGAGGATGGCCGTTTCGTTTGCGGCCATAGGGCCGGAGCCGGTCCCCCCAGCAATGACTGTGGGCGCCACCCCGCCCAATTGATGCGACGTCGAAACTGCTGCGCCCATCGAGTTCACGATCGTCATGGTGACGACTTGGTTCTGTCTCGGCGGCAGGGCTCGGGCCCACGCCGTCGGGGAAGGGGGTTCGGTGACCGTGGGTGAGACGACATCGTGGGAAACTTCGGTCACGAGCACTGGCAAGGCGGCAGATGCGGCAACGGACACGAACGCCGAAATGGCGGCGAGTGTTAGGTAGGCCATGCTACCTGAACTGGTAAGGTATGGATTAAAGAGAGTAGCGAAATCGAAATTCCAAAGGCAATAGATTCAACCTTCGCCCCATGGCCATCTGTGCCGGCCATGGCGATTATATAGCACCCAAGAGCCGCGAAACCGGACACTATTTCGCAGGAGTCTCCTCTGGACAAGTCTCCGGTCCGTGTTCAGGCTCGCGACCTCACATCCCACGGCGGATTCGCGTGTAATCCTGAGCTGCGCCTGGGGGGGGCATCACCAAGTTCCGCTCCTTCAGCCCGCAAAAGGATGCGCGGCAGCTTCTGGGCTCTTCGCGAGGCGCCTGTTCAGGGACCAACGGCATCATCGTGCGTTCATTGGGAGCGGTAGGAAGGCTGAAGGCTCGATAGGCGAACTGGCTTCGTTTTGGTTTTATTCAAACGCGCACCTTGGCAAGCTGGCGGCACTCGGCGCATCCCAAAGGCTGAATAGGATCATGGCGAGTGCTTCCATTCCCGTCGTCGTACCTTGATGGGTATGACGTAGATCGGCTGTCGATTGACCTATTCTTGAGCGCATGTTGGCGGACCTCATCTTCCAATGCTTCCCCGTCTTCGTACCTGAGAATGATATGTACCTCCACGCATGCGGAGGGGCGTGGAGGAGAGACGTTCAACTCCATCACAAACCCACTGGCACGGCAAGCATGCGCAAGAGAGCAGCCCTGGCAACTTGATATGATTATGAGCAGATGAAGCTTGGATTATCCGAACTTAGAAGCAGAAGGTATGGGCTAGAGAAATCGGACCGCCGGGCGGCCTGTGTGCCTGCGTCCCCAATGCTTGGCACACGTGGCTATCTCCAGCCTCCAGCCAGCAGCGAGCAGCCAGCAGCTACCCGACCGTACCTTCCCCTGATCGGCCAAGGTTCCCGATCAGGGGCTCTCTGAAAAGAGTAACTTCCGGTATAGATCCCCCATCTGACATCGTCATCTGTACCTGCATATACTTCCCTGCTTTGCGGGGAGTGATCAACCTATCCCCATGACAAATGTCTCATTGATATCAGAATCTTCAAGCCACGTCCTTCGGGAAAAGATGAGCATGACATTTAGTTGACCGCTAACCAGCGGCTTGGAATCCAGCCTACCTAGGTAGGTCCCGTGAACAAGTTCATTCGTTCGCTTTCGTCTAGGGCTCTCGAACTTGTGCTCCTTCGATGAGCGCTAATTGCTTACAATGACCTCTATCATTCTTCCTACACGCCTTTTTAAGTGTTCTGCTGACGACGAATCAACACCGTTGGTCGCAGCCGGCAGATATATCCATGACACTTCAGCAGAAGGCAGACTCTGGTATCTGGAGCACTTGAATCACACCGCATCCGAAACGGGGAATCCTGATAGATGATATGTATATTCTAGACTAGGCAGGATACCAGCTCATACCTGACTAGGTAATATACCTCCACCGTCTCGCCAAGACGGTCTCGACCTCGACCTCATTCTCTCAAAGCGAGCCAAGAAACGCCAAAAATCCGGGGCCAGACACGCCTTCCCACACTCACTCCACCAAACAAGATTCCCGTCAAACTTCAGTTGTTTGTGTAGTGGGGACGTTGGGGGGGCTGAGGGGGTTCGTCGTCGATGGCGGGCGGTAACATGAAGCCATCGTTCGGCATACCCGTGTCCGGGAGCCCGCCCGCAGTACCGCAGCTGCTACCACCACCACCTGAGGTGCCGCCTGAATAAGTGTTGTGGGTGCCCGAGGAGCCGGAGCCGGAGCCAGTTCCAGTTGATGATCTCATGTCGTCGTTCTTCTAGGGGGATACTGCACGTAGCCAGGTTCGTTGTCTACCGAGGTGTCTATGTAGGCGATGTTGATGATGGAAGCTAGTGTAGCTGGTGTAGGCGACGAGAACATGGGGAGCATGAGAGCATCAAGCTGCACGGGGTGAGCTTTTATATATTGCGGTTACTATCCAGTGACTCGGCACAGCTCAGGAAGGAGAACACATCGACGCATCAGCAACGAAACGTTATCACAGAGCCGCTTAAAACGACTTCACAGCAAGTGTAGGACTTGAGGTATCGTGAAGACCGGTCCGGGGCGACTGTGACATTGATCGGCTTGACGATGCAGAACCTGCCGTGATTAGCTCACCGTACCCGTATCACACAGAGGTTCATCTAAGGTCATTTAAACTGTAGGGTAATGAATCAGAGGACAGCTCCGATACTATCAGGAGTGAAGCGCAAATTCATAATGTAAAAGGGACTCTGAGCCTGTGGACAGCTTTGAAATCGTAAGATGATACACCAAAAAGGCCCTGCACTGCTTGAGAGCTCGTTTCTGTTGCTGTAACGAGCTGGCAGGGTTAGATGTACAGCACATAACTCACCGCAAGTTAGACTTACAGCCTCTCCCATATACATAAATAGGTACATAGGGGATGCATCGATCCAGATCTCAGTACGGCTCCTACCAATAAAGCTGTCGGAAGTTTTGATACCAATCAATGGCAGAGGACCCTGATATCATCCCGGCGGATTCTGCCCAGCGGCATGAGGAATGAGATCAACGGCGTATGACGACAGTCCGACCCTCAGGAACTGCATGCCGGCGCAGGATCATCCAAGGTAATCCGGCAGTCCGGTATCGTCGTTGCTGGATAGCGGGACTGCGCAGTTTTGTTAGAAGAGAACGTCCATCTCACCTTCCTTCCGCTCTTCATCACTACTTACGTTCGAGATTATTTGGGACCCGATACGTTACACTTAGCCAGTCATGCTCATATGACAAACCCCCCGATTCATCACAGCAGGTTCCAGGTTTGGTCTGCGCTGACTGACTGGCTGTAGGACAAAATTGGCCGACGGATCATGTCAATGTTCTGCTAGATGGCCAGGAGAGGAACAGTGCAGGATGTGACGGAGACTGACTGGTGTGTGATCACCGAAAGGAGTCATGGCAAACACGGGCCACTCCCGACAAGACGAGTTCAGACGAGCCCTTTTTGAGTGCGATATATCCTTGACATCCTCAAGATACCGGTCGGCTTCGCAGTCTGGTATGAACAAGTCTTATAAAGACACCATGCCGAGCCATAGCAGCTGTTGGGCTTTGGAGAAAAACCATCCGGAGTTGAAGCTGTGGTCTAGAATCTGACATAATTGTTCACATGGGCTATTTATACGCCCATTATCAATGACTAGAGCTCCAGAATCGGTCCAGTATGGTCATCGCCAGCTCATATACCTACCTTTCCTGACCGATTCCTGCGTCTGTTCCAGCGCTGCTCGCCAATGTCTTCTCCCGATATTTCGGTAAGGGGTACCTACTCACACAACACAGAGACCATTTGCGAGCCGTCATTTGCCAGCCCGACCCTTTCGGGGCCAACTGCAGCTTGAGAGCAGCAAGTCCGCACGGGAGGAGGTGTTTATTAAGGGTATGGCCCAAAGCAGCACCACGAAGCCCTGAAGGGTGCGTGACAGTGGGAGTCGTTGCAGGAACAACCGTGAACAGCAGCCCCCCAACTGACTCTTCCTGGGAAATTTGCAGAATGAAGGAACGGCGTGGCCTGAAAAACTGCCCTAGCAAGGAGGTCAGCCAGGAGGTCAGCCAGGAGTTACCATCAGCCCGACACTCCTCCCCAGCTTCGATGTCAGCACGTCTCGACCCTTGCCCATCTGGCCTTCGTATGCGCACGAGGCTGTAAAGGTACTCGTATATACACGCTGGACACACAAATCCACTCAATACGACCGATCCTTCCAATATACTGGCGTCACAGGTACTTGGTCATCTCTTCCGTTCCCGCAATTATGAGAATGAACAAGGTACCGCAGCCGGGTGAAGATACCCAGAGTGATGACAGAGGCTTGTCAGCACATACGCCTCCAAGCGAACCGTGGTCCGGACCGCGCGAAGACGGGAAATGTCAGAGTAAACGGCCAACAACATGGCCGAAACCGCATCCCACAAACGCGGTTGCGGCTCATCGCGGTATCTACAGCCTCATCGCGCATCCCCTCTGCCCTCTTTCTTCCTCCTCATTCCCGAGCGTTAACGATCATCATCGTCATCGTCATCGACCCCAGGCCTGAATCATGTCACCGACGTCGGAAAAGAGCATATAAACTCACTAGAGACCTACACAGTATACCGTCTCGGACCAAGGCATTTGGGCATGGACCACGCAGACAGTGCCGACATAAGAGCTCATCCCCATCCCGTCGTCGACATCTCTGATCTCGTCTACCATCCCACTGCTTAGGGCACGCGCGCGGCCCGCCTTCGGTATCTCTCCGAGGCGGAACGGGCAACCAGCGGAGGGCGCACATACGCGTCGAAGAGAGAAGAACTAGATGCGGTTTATCCTGTCTGCTAGACTCGGGGCGCCTCAGGGCGAGGGCGAGGGCGAGGCCGCGTAACCCTTACCTGTATTCATTTCCCTCTTACCTCACTACATACTCGCCTCACCTCCCCTCCCCTCGCAGCGGCTCATTCCGTCCGTAGCCAGAACCACAAGCTCACAATACCCACCTGCTAGCTTGCTGGTTGACGGATGCGTCACGTCAGCACGTCAACAAACGCGAGTCCGAAACAGCCAGCTTGAAAAGTCGACGTCACATCAATGGATCGTTCGGGAAAGCTCCCGTCTTCTTGGAAATCTCCCCCTGACTAGCCATCTAGCGACTCGGCTAGTTTTGTGCCAAGGTTATTAGTCTCGATGTGCAAAGCGGGAGGGAGCGGCGAAACAGACCGAAGCGACGGGACTGCTGCAGGACCGCGCCGGGATACATGGCCATCATCATGACCTCTAGGTTAGAGTCCCGGTGTCCAGGCAACGAACGCTACCGTCGAGTACGCGATAGTGTAGTCAGGAACGTCTCGAAAAGACATCTCCAGCAGCTGCGGCGCATCGCATCGCTTCTCTCATCATCGACCAGGAGGTACACACCACAAGTGTCCGCCGTGAGGGCAAAGAAACCACGCGTTTCCTCACAAATCCCCAACGCGGCGGCGCGGCGTCGTGCGGTCGGGATCTGAGCTAGCCGAGCCCAGGCTTCCCAAAGCAGGTAGTTACTGGGCAGGGGCAAAGAAGCGCGATATGGGCTTTTCAGCAGCTACAGGAAATCGCTAGCGGGCCGCGGTGACGGTAGCAAGAAAGGGGCGCCCAGGAAATCTAAGATCCGTTCTATCGGGTCAATAGGATACCTACCTAGGCTACCTAGGGGCATAGCCGGAGTCGTATAAGGGCACATGTCAGCACCGACAATCCCTCAGACCAGCAAGTTCTACCACCGTGGTCCTTCGTCGACGTAAGAGAAAAATACTCATCGCAGATGTGGATACGTAGACCTCTACTGTAGACATCCCAAACTCATGATGGCCATGTTGAGAAAATGCCGTTCTTTTTGATGAATAAAAGCCAGATATCTACAGCACAGCACACACAGCAGGCGCGAACGCCTCCCGCGCGCGATGATGCAAGCGGACCCAGCATCCTCATCTAGGCGTCTAATCCAAAACAGGGCCAACAACAACCTCACTAACCACGAAAGTCTTACCGGTATTTCCAACGTCGCCTATTCCCAGGCCTGCATTTCGGGTGCACGCCCCCTTTTCAAGTCTTGATGCCCGGCGTGCCTTGCCCGCTCCCGGCGGGAGTCCCAGGGCCCAACTACCGGTACTCGGCTCCTGCGCGGTCAAAAGACGTTTCACTTTCACACACACCTTTGCGCAAGTCATACGATTTGCAGGGGTTGCGCCGATGCGGTGGGAAATTTCCCAATGGGATTTCATTGTTCAAGTGAAGATGGGAGCGAAAACTCCGCCATCCCTAGCATAATAGACCGGGGATTATCATGCACCCCTGTACATCGCAGGAGGATGCGGCCGAGGATGCCTGTCAGCAGTATTACCACATTGGGGAGTTGTGCCTGACGGTTAATATTGACGGGATCATCGGCGAACAGGGAGGGCAGCTCGGCACCTAAGCGAGACGCCAGAACGCGTGCCAGTTGTAGTCTTATAGGGGTTCATTTTGATTCGTTGACGCTCTCGGATATGTCCATCTACCAGCCAATCCCCGAATGGCCAGCGCAGTCGCCAATCTGGCCACCGTATCACTGACCTGTTCTGTTGCTTGTCCCTGTATGTACTCCTGTCCGACCGTGTCTATTGCGTGTGTGGCCCTTCCTGGGTCTGTCACGCGTCCGAACGTGCCTCCGTGTATCTACACCCATCTCGGACCAAGAAAACCTGCCGCTTCGTATCAAGGCGACCAACATGATCCGAAATCCAACAAGACACGCCAGCTTTCGATACATGCGAAGCTGACAATCGCGACGTGGATCGTGTGGGAAATCGAAGAAGAAAATGTGTGATGAATCGAATCATGACAGGCCGAGCCGATATCACCTGATTAGTATACCGGTCGATGCGTGCCATGTTGTTTGTATGCGAGTGAAAAAGTCCATCTTGCCCTGAATTTCAATCTCCTGAAAACGCCGTCGTTGGTATCTCGAAAATGCAAATGCAATGACCCAGAGGTAAATGAGGGCCGACTGAGAGATCATTTCTTCGTCAATTACTCGTATCCGATCTACTTCCTGCCAAACGCTCCGACACTATTAATCCTGGCCTTAACGGCCGTCAGGCGGGTCCGGGTTTGTTGTTCGGAGTACTTTTCTCGAGTAATCTTGATTGTCCTGAAGCGTATTGACACTCTCGTGGCTTTTGTTGTCGAAGCGTGTGTAGATATTTGTCGTATAGGGATCCATACGAGGATCGTGGGGCATCAGACGACTGCTCCTTCGGCCCATCGACATGTTTTCACCGTCCCAAATCGATCCCATTGCGGTGGTTGACGTACCCATCATGCCGGCTGAGCTTCCTCGCAGGCTTCCGGGATTGTCCGCCATTTCCTGCTCTTGTAGCCGTCTCTTGCGTCGAAGCCAGAATAACACCCCTAGGATACCCATAACGACAATAGCTCCTAGCACCCCAACGGCAGTACCGACTGCTGCACCTGTGCTGAGTCCATGTGGACTGGACGTGAGATCCTTTGCACCGGCACCGGCCGAGGCGGCTTCGTTGGCTGGGTTAGCAGTCACCGTCGGCATGACAGTCACTGTGTGCAAGCTGACCTGTCCACCCTCGGTAACTGTAGCGATTGAGACGCTGGGCGTCGTAGGCTCAGTAGACGTTTGTTTTGTCGTCGTAGCTTGGGTCGTCGCAGCTTGGGTTGTCTCCTGCTTCTACTAGTTGTTAGCATTGCGCTCTCCAACCATTCCGAGATTGACCAAAGAAAACACAGCAGGGTTAGCAAGGCATACAGCAGAAGTTGTCGTCAGATCATCTGTTGGAGTTACAGTGACCTTGATTGTGTTTTGTACAGTTTGAGTAATAGGGTCCTGACATCAAATAAACGTTAAATTGGAATATCCCCCTGGGGAAGAGTCGTCACATAAACCGCACGTCGCACGTAGATAACAGGACCCAGACGATATGGTTCGAAAAGGCAATGTCTCGAACTTGTCATGGCAAAAAATGTAGGGCACTTACTGGTGTTGTCGTCGTGGGAGTCGAGGTTTCACCACCCTTGGTACCGGCGGGTGCTTTGTCCAGCAACATATATCCCCATAGACCATCTCCTCCACACTTATCGTCAGGATAACCAGGACAGTTCTGGTCACACTTATCGACATCGATCTGGATCGACGGATCGGGTTCGTAGTTGCTGCACCAGCAGTCCGAGTCCTGCAAGATGGCAAAGGCGTATGTGTCGACGCAGAAGTCGTGGCACAACCCGGTGGATTGATAATCACTCAAATCTTTCAAGACCATTAGCCACGCATGATCCTTGACCGTCAAGCAGAGAAATACTCACTACCGGACCCCGACGCGGTATTGATACTGGCGCAATATGTCATGTCGATGGACATCGCCGAGCTAGCCAGCAAGGCCAGGACGGCCGCAAAGGGCACAATGCGGTTGATGAGTGCCATATTGTGCAAGATGTCGAAGATGCAATGAAGAATCTGAGGCAAAGCTTTGTTAGCAAGATGTCAGCTTGGTTAGGGTAGGTCGCTGTGTGCGTTGCGAGCTCTGGAGGGTGGGCTGGTGGTCTACTCGGAGTGACCAAAGAAAAAGCAGAGTAGCGGGTGAGGGTGAGGGTGATGGTCGAACTTACAAAACCAATCTATCGGTGGCACAAAGTGATCCAACGGCCAGCCAAACGATCCGGGCAGTTACTGGAAGAATGTCACGAACGAACAGTGTTGTAAGATGTTGCCATGACCAAGCCGACTGTGTGCCTGAATGACAAGTGAATAGTCAGGTGGGCTCGGAGGCGATTGGCACAACAGCCAGTCCGGACCGCAGACCGTTATTGTGGAAGATCGGAAGACCGAACGAAGACTTAGGATGCCTTTAACGAGAGATGGCAGAGGACGGTCACGAAACTCAGGTGTCTCTGACTCTCGGAGGAGAGGAGAGATCAAGATGAGATGGGACGCGAAGGAAGGAGAGAATGAGCATGGAAGACAGGCAGGCAGGCAGGCCTGTGATACAGTGCTTTCGGTACCTAAGGTAGGTAGGCTGGTAGGGTGCCCGTTAGGAACCTTGGAAGGCTAGGGCAGGCCCGGCAGGGGAGGGGTGGCGTCCAGGTGGGATCCGAGGCCCTGGCCTGTTCCAGTGGTCCAGTTGCCTAAAAGCTCTAGCGCAGCGTAGCGGCCGGAATGGCTGGAAGAGGACGGGTCGTGCACGGTAGTCCACGGTGGTCCACAGGTGTTGGTTGTGGTGGTTCACTGCAGTACGGTTCGCCAGGCGGTACGAGACCTGTATTTTCTAAATTGCCCGGCTGTTTCGCGGCAGGCGGACAGGGACAGGCAGGCCCGAAAAGAATGGCTGAGAGCTTAGCTCTATTGAAACGAAACGGAGTGGCTTGCTTCGTGAGTAACGAAGAATGGACGAATGGATAAGTACAAGGCAATGAGCGGAAAAGAAGAGTAACGGTAAGCAGGTGACTCTTCCCAAATGGAAACTGACACACAGCGCAGCAAACAACAAGATAGAAGCGAGGGTGAGAAGAGACGGAATTGTGTTGAGAGGAGGAGGAAGACGCAGCTTGGAATGAACAGAGGAAGAATGGCGAATAATACAATTACAGAGTAGCGGCATGACTGGCGGTTGGTTAGCCCTTACCTAGAAGAGCACATACAGCCCGACAACCCGAAATGAAGATCTACTGATGCCTCTTCGGGCCTAGACGGGGAGCTACAGGCACACAACCTCTGCTCTGGAAGGGAGCTAGTTCGTGCCAGTCCAGTAGATATACCTTACGATGAAGCCGTCGCAGCGAAGGAACTGATTGATTTGATTACATGCACCACAGATGCAGGCAGTACAGGTGTGGCTGCAGGAGTCACTATCAGGCTTCGGTATAAACTATCAATGATCATGAGAATATGATTCCGCAAGACCTGGATAGGCTGATAGGTAGGCAGAATAAACCAGGAAAATATAGTATGCCAGTGGCTCACCTCCAAGGCCCGCTGGGGATATGGCCGAGTGGATAATGTCGTCACCATCGGCTGGCGTTGGCCAGGGAAGCCCCGTCTTCCAAATGTAATCGCAAACGAAGAACAGTTTGAATATCAGGTCAAGATGTTCCCTCCCCTTTGTCCAATTTGAACCTACCGGCGTTGCCTGAAAAAAGCTCAGACCACCAGACGGCCTGTGAGTAAGTATCGAGAAGTATCGAAGAGGGGTCCCTTCGGGACCAGCTTTTTCGAACGATTTCATTGGTTTTGAGGTGACAGGCCGCCTGCCCCCGATGGGGCACGCCCCCCGACGCCCCTGCGGGACGTCGTTTGAGGGTGGTCACTGCGTTTTATGGAGGCAATACCGGCGGATGTCACAGCTTCCGCTGTTGTGTCTTGACGTGCTGCACCGATATCGTTCGCTTGCGAGTAAGACATAAGACACGGCATGCAGCCCATGCCCGACACGAAACGAAACAAAAATGATGGGATTCCGTCCGAAAGGCCGAAACAACAATCACTCGCTGTTTGAAACATCAGCCTTCATTCATTGGCCATATATGGTACAGGATGTGTCGAAGCTTGAAGAGTGGGAGTCCACGATAATCAGGGGCAATACTACTAACCAACCAGCAAACGCGTCGAGGTCCGAGTATGGCGACAATGATTTCAGACTCTCGAGTGTGAATTACCATATCTAGAAACTGGAGTTGCGTTTGTGAACTGTATTTGTGAATTACTACTGTCCTGGCCCATCGTGTCTGTTGACCTCTCCTTTCTAGCCGCGACACGTCCAATGGTGAATCCTACATGTACGGTCGGCGACCTCTTCGCGTCTGTTCCACCACCCCCGCAACGACATCCCTTGTCCGCGCTTGCCGTGGGGTTCCCTGCTTTCCAGTGTCCCTCAAAAAGGACGGGTGGCTGCACAACACCAGCAAGCCTTTCGCCAGCCTGCTTTCTGACAGCGATCACGACACCGGATCACGATCTGTGAGCTTCCAGAATCCAGGGAGAGCTAAAGATGCCTATAGTAGTAGGCCGGACACCAGGTATGCCTATCGCGACTATTCTCTCTAGGGAAGCGCTAGCAGACGCCGCCTCCCTCGAATATAAAGTTTACCGAGTTTCCCTCGCCAGGGGATGTCGAACCCCTCGACAAGCCGCAGAGTTCCAACCATAATCAGATCTAAATCGGGTAAGCTTCTGGAGTATATGCACCGGCTGACCCTCTCCACTTTTAAATGTACCCCTGGTCGTATCTACTTAGGGGTATGAGTACTTTATTATGCCTTTGCCACCTAATCTTAGTACGCTAGATGTGCGACAACTATACCCGTTATGGTCCTATATCGGTCGCTTATTGTTGAATACAGCGGTCAGATGTATTGTGATTTATGTTGTGGTGATGAGCAAGTTCTGCTCGTCTATCTGGTTCTAGCACTAATTTGGCTGTGTGCGCTAGTCCCATGCTAGGACCAGCTCATCCACGTGACATGGCTAGTACTAGACGTGGCCAGAGCGGCACGCTGGTATCTGACACTTATGAACCGCTTACATAATGCGCTCATGATCCGATCATGATCCGCTCATGATCCGCTTACGGGTTGCACGATATTATTTTACCATATTCCAAGGGAACCTTAAGCCTTAACTTTAACCCGAAGCCCTAACTACTAACCTTAAGCCCTAACCACTAACCCTAACTACTAACCGACCCTAATCTTAACTACTAGCCTTAACCGGCGCCCATAATCCGATCATGAGCGGATATAGTCTGTGCATACTTAGCGCACTGTAATTAGGTGGCAGGGGTTATGAAGTATTCATACTCGTAAGTGTGGGGTAGCATGGGTGTGCTATTAGTGGGGAGGGGCCAGCTCGTGCATTTCCTCAAGCTTCCGGACCGGATCGCTAGCTGCTTTATTGTGATTGCTTAATGGCTCGTACCACCCAGACGACTATCACCGCCTACATAGGTATCTCAATCCGACCTGCCGAACCTCCCTCACAGCCACACTTGAATATTCGGCTCGTCCAATTAGCCAGATCTCGACCGTTTGCCGGGTAAGTCATTAGTGTGATCCTTATCAACATGTCAGAGCATCGACGGCAGCATCATTCTCGAGCCGCACTCGAAGGAGGGACACCGAATTCAATGTGACAGGGGCATGGGGGTCTCGACTCTTCACCGACGAAGGCGACATTTTGCCTCTCGTTCAACAACAGAACCATTATCGTCATCTGCGAACCATGTAGTAGTACGATGCCATCATGTCCACCCAAGCGTATGGATTTGGATTATCGGATACTCCGTGACCTCGGATGGCTCCGGTCACGATGGCATCATACCTGCCGGTTTTAGTGAGCCTGGTTGCAAAGACGCCACGCAACTTGAACGACATGAACAAAGTGCTGTGTGTAATACCAACCTCCCCCGCACTGCCGACGCTTGCGGGGTGAATGGATGCTCTGTCCAACCCAAGAAGACGGACAAGGCGAAAGGAAGGAATCGCAACAGGATTCGGCATCAGAACATGGGTATCAAGGCCCGAATCACATTCCCCTTTCACGATGGTCGCCGGCTCCCACAGAGGCTCCATGCCAGGTGTGTCACGACCGCGCTGGCCTTTATTACTGGGCCAAGAGATAGCCGAATCGGCCGTGCCCTTTTTCGGTTGGAAATCGGGCAAAAAGACCGCTGCAGCTTGCCGATGCCCGCGATATATTGCAATCCATCACACTTACGGGTAATGTGTCGATTTGTTTCCTGTTCCTCGGCTAGGGACGTTTCCTGCCGCGACAGCAAACCAATCATTGCTGGCCGTACGTGCTGTCACTTATTGCTCGTGCCTCGAGTCGACATGGAGTGTTGCTCACCAGGGTCATTGGCTTTCAGCTCGCCGGCGCTTCGGCCCCCCAGGCGGTTGCCCAAGTATCTCAGTTGGTTGGAGGCGCAACACGTCGAAATCCCGCGCGGATAGGAACACGCTTTTGTGATTGAAGGTCAATGCTATTTCGGTAGGTATCTTTAACTTCACATCGGCTTTGTGCTTTGCCCGCCTAACCCTGCATCCATCCCGGTATCTTTCAGATCCTCCAAAATGCAAGGCTCTCTTCAGTGGCCCTGGCCAGGCCTTTTGCAAGTAACAACTGCCGATGCCAGCCAGTTCCTTTCGCGCTGGCAGACCACATCACGCAAAGAACTCTCTTGGGCATCAAACCACCCGACGCAATGTGCGACAGCAAGTGCTTTACTCGCTTTCGCTTCATGAGCCGCCCCGAGACTTCGACGTCTCAGTCGCATCGCACAAGCAGCCGGAAAGCACCTGAGGTCAGCTACATACCTGGGTACCCCCACGTCAGATCTGATCCGTCAATCTCCCATTCAGTGGGTTTCGCAGCTCACAATTCGGGCAATGACGCGCCGCGCTCACGCCTTGTTTTTACAGTGATAAGTATGATCCATGCCCGCTCGTGGAAACAGATCCTATGAAGAGACACTACGTCATCGACCAACATTGAAAAAATCACCCTGCCAAAACTCGTCACCGAGCTCTGGGCAGATAGTGGCCAATTGCTGCCTCACCGGGCACGCCGTCGCCGGACCAGTGACGTGAGGGTCTTATCTTAGCGCCCTATTATTAGGATCTCGAAAAGAGCCGGAAGAAATCCTTCAGCATCTCGGTCTGGAGTTGTATTTTTGAATTGATGACATTTTATTCTGTCGACTGTCAAATCTACATACGTGGCAGAATCCAGGAAGTCAAGGACTGTCGATGCAGAAAATCTCCGAAGAGCAATTCAGGGGAACGGTGAACCGGATTTCAGGATTCAAGAGTCTCTCTGCAGGAGTGTGCACGGATCAAGGGGGCCGCTGTCCGCTCGCACAGTCGCGTTGACTTGCGGAAGCGCTGTGGGCACTCTCAGGGGCCCGCGTGTGCAGTGGGCCGAGAGCCCGAGATGAGGATCGGCCACTATCTCTTTAAGCCCCAGCGCAGATCTTGTTGCAGATTTGGGATCCGTTGATTTTTGGGTCGAACCCACTGGACCACAATAAGGAATTTGCTTGGGCAACGACCGTGTTTTTTTTCGATTTCGAGCGACAGCTTCGGTAGCCAGGCTTGGTGGTGGGATGCGTGGCTTTTGGTGCCAAGAGCTGAGATAGTTTTTCTTTGGAGCTGTGTCGATATGATCATAAGGTATCGTTTACAGGTAGGGCGCTGCATCATCGCTCACACCCCTCCTAGGTGATGATGGATTGGCGTTCACTTCTATGATGTGGTTGACGGTGAAGGAGTCAACGGTGCTTACTTCATTGTGAGATTTCATGGCCATATGCTTGATGTTCATACACGCATTTCAATGTCACTGTTCTGCAGAGGCTTCTACGACCACATTGTTGGGGGAGAACGCATTAACCTCAAGAAGCCATGACCCCTTTCCAAGGGCGGCATGAAGCTCATGTCCAACACGTTCGACTCGGAGGAAGCACACAAACGGCAATATTCTGCCGCTTCACGGTGAATCCTCGAGTACATATCGTGGCTGTCCGCTACAGCAGTTCTCGCCCGGATTTTCTGCAAGAGGGTGTGCTCACATAGTCATCCCGTCCATCCATCCTGTCCAGAACATATCAAGGGTGCTTCCATTGCATAGGTAGGTATGCCAGAACTATCGTCGACAGCAGCAGTACTTATGGTCACAGCCCTTAGACATCAAAATCTTGCACAGATTTAGAGAACTCAAACGAGTTGTAGGCTGCTCGTGGCTGCACGGCGGGCTGCTTCTCGGGTAATTTCATGGCCACAGTAGCATGCGTTCATCTACGTGACCGGCATGCCATGCACGAGAGAGTTTCAACAAGGTGCGTGAATAGACGACACAGCAGATCCCTTGGCTGGTTTTCTCCTGTGACTTACTAGGTATCCAAGAGCTCCTCCTAGAGGGACGCGGTCTCTCGAAGGGGCATAAACCTCTATTGAAGAGCCAAGGGTCTCCACGTGATCAAGTCCAATACCCATATGGAACGTAAGAACTTTGACCAGAATGTATCATTCGCATATATGTCACCATATCTGATGTCACATAGTATGCCCCATGCTATGCAACTACTAAAAGCATCCGCTGATGGTTCAATACAAACCCCCACATACGGAGAACAATGCAAGATACGCGAACAAAAATCAACATATATTCCACAACGCCGGTATGACCCTTGGTATCCATCCATACATCCAAATATCCATCCAAGCATCCACAGAATGTAGTCCGTCCGTCCCAGCGCTTCCCTCTCACGCCTCAGGGGAAGGCCCCGGAACCCACCTGGGACACATCAGGCACACACAGAGGAAAGTAATCTTGTCCCTAAGGTATCCAAACACGTATCCTTTCCCCGGTCTCCCCGAGTATAATACATACAAACGCGGCCGCTGCAGATCACCGCAAAGGCGACCCCCGCGTAGGCGAGGTCGACGGACTGCCCTCGCGGCTCTTGCTCTCCAGATGCTCAACCATAGCCAGGACACGAGACCGCGGCTTCCGATCGGACCGCGGCGTCAGCGGCGCGGGAGCGTCGTCTTCACTGCTGCTGCTACTGGTATTTACGTCCCTGCTGACGATATCCAGATTACGGGCAATAAGATGCTTGGGCTCGGGCTCGGGCTCGGTTTCTGGCTCTGGTGCACGGTCAACCAGGTGGTCGTGGTGCTCTGGGGTCTCCTCCCGGGACCGGGCCCGCGCCCTCTCGTTATCGCGCTGCAGTTCCAGTCCCAGCTTCTCGATCTCCTGGTCGAGGACAGTTTGCTGCTGCTGCCGCATGTCCTTCTCAGCCGCCTCTGCCTCGGCCCTAGCCCACTCGGCATCCAGTTCACGACGCAGAGCTTCCTTCTCGGGGTCGTCCCGCCGCATCGGCCAGTTCTCGCTCACGGGGCTCGGTGTCGGAATGGAATCCGCAGCCGTAGTCCACGTCGCGAGCGGAATCTGCAGGCCCAAGCCTGCAGGTTGTATCCTCTCCGGCTCTGCTGCCGGTATGGGTTCTGGACGGCGAGGTTCAGGTTGCGACAATGGAACCGCAAGCCCAGGGTGGTGTTGTGCAACAGCAGGCCCCTCCCGCCTCCCCTCCTCCTGGGGCTGCGCTGCGCGCTCCCGAGCGGGATCGACAACAACGACGTCCTCCCCGCTCTCCCACTCCATCTCGGGCTCCGCATTAACCACCCTCAGGCGCTCCTTAGGCACCGTAAACATGACCTGCACGAGTCGCTGCTCGACCGCCCTCTCGATGTCCCAGTCGTCGTCATCGTCGTGGTCTTCGCCGTCGCCCAGGTCGCCAGCGCCCGCGCCCGCGCCCCCCGTCCCCAGCTGCGCGTAGCTCCCGCGGCCGGAACCCGGTCTACCGCGCCCCTGGCCCTCCCAGGCCCCGCGCCCGCCCTTCCGCCGCAGCAGGAGCCCGTCGGCGGCGATGCCGCCCAGCCCGCCGCGTCGCGCGTCGTAGTCGCTGGCCTCCGCCATGCTGTCGCGGAACGGGTCGCCTTCGTCCCTGTCCATACTCTCCCCTGAACTGGGGCTCGGCGTCGGCCCGCTGAACACGCGCCGCAGGCTGCCGAACCAGCTGCGCCGCGGCTTGTTCTTGCTCGGGCTGCCGGGCTCCTGCATCTCCTCCTCGTCCCTGTCCCGGCCCATGAGCAGCGTCGGGCCTTCGGCCTGCATCGTGGGGAAGCTGCTCTTGGCCGTGTTGTAGGTCGGCGCCGAGCTCGAGCTGCTGCTTGTTCCGCCGCGGTCTTCGGTAGCGATGCCCGCGGCCGCGGCTGCCATGCCGAACCCGACGCGCAGGTGTGAGCGCACGGAGCCTGACCGGCTAGGGCTTAAGTTGCTACGATTTGATTCAGAGATGTTGCTCCCCGTGCGCGAGCCCCCTTCGTCATTCTCGGCTGTGTGGCCGCCGAGCGAGCGGGTTGACCTGACGGTGTTACGGCGTGTGGGTGATGAAGAGGGGCGCCCTGCCCCGCCTGCTGCCGGGCGTGGTCTTAGGAGCGCATCGGCGGCGTCCAGATTAAACATCCAGTCCTGCACTTCGGGATCTGTGGCCGAATTGCGGCGACGGTCCTCGGGACTCGGCGACGCTGAGGCGCGGCTGGGTGGTGGAAAGGAGAGCGGACGCTCGTGCACGGGCGACACGAACGGATTTGAATATTGGCCACTGTCTCGGTGCGCGTCGCGCAATGGGCTGATCGGGTCGCCAACTATATTGCCCCCGCCATATTGCAGGGCGTCGTCTTCGTCTGCCTCGTAGATGGGGTTCATGCCTCCTGGGCCCCGTGAGTTGTGCGCGGGATCATAGGGATCATACACCGCTGCGGGCATTGGCTGATATTGACCTCTCGCCGAACGGGGAGCGACGGGTTTCCTTGCTACCGGCTGTATGGGCGGCATGTCGCCGAACCAGTGCTGGCGGCTGTTGTCCATGCTCCCGCGATTTGTCTGCAAGCTCTGATATCCCAGCGAGCGGCTCCCTTGCGCATAGGGATCTGCACCACCCATATACCATGACCCTCCTTGGTCATGCTCCATCATCTCATCCTCGTGGCCTAGGAACCGTGAATCATCTTGCGCTAATTCGCGAATCTGAGAATCACGGATGAGACGCCTGTCTCGTAGTCGGCGACGGTAATATATATAAACCAGAACAGCTGCAATAATCGCCACACCCCCGAGTCCCAGACCAAGCCCTAGGCCTAGATGCTGTTTGGTCTTTTCACTGAGGTCGTCAGAGTCACCATCCGGAACGTTCGCGTTGTAAGATGGATTTGTATAGTCATCGGACCACGTCATTGAAGTAAGGTTGAGGAAGGTGGGTGTGCCGGCAGAACCCTGTCTCCTAAATTTGTTTCCCGAGGAAGAAATGCTGTAGCCTCCATAAACCATCATCACGTTACCGGGGAGGAGGGCAGCGCCATGTCCGTATATACCGGCTGATGGCTGAGTATCAGGAACCGACCACTGCCAGTCTCCCTCACCGCCGTACCCCGATCCGACCTCGAGGATCGCGAGTTGCGGCGAAGCTGCCTGGGTCAGGTCGCCCACCCAGCCACCCAATATGATCAGGGATGTTCCATCTTCGTTCAGCAGGGCTGTGTGACCCGAGCGACTGTCTATGCTCGAGACTGCACTCTCAACAGCCAAGTCGGTACCACTCGTGCTTGACGCCGCCAACCCAATGTCCGAGACGAAGGCCCAGCTTTCTTCCGGGAGGTTCCAGATCGCGACAGTGCTCATGTTGACGAATGCCCACTGGGTGTGACCGCCCAGTAGGACGTAGTTGACCTGCTGTGTCACCATACCCGAGTGATTCGAGATGGACGGGTACAGGCCTGTGAATGTGAAACCGGCTTCCGCTACAGGCGGGCCCTTGCTGCTGACGGGTGTGACTGTGTAACCGTCGATACTGGAATCCGAGGGTGCGACCTTGACCATTTGGTTCGAGTATGTCGCCCTGCCTTGTGGTGAGGCATAGTCCAGGGTACTGTCCGGGCACATGCCGCCGTAGACGTATGTATTCGCCTCGGACGTTTGTGGCTCCAAAGTAGTTGAGAAGCTGAAGCTGCTACCGAGAAAGCCCGGCCCTGTCTGGAGGGTGTCGTCCGCGGTAGATATGGTGGTGCTTTGTTGGACCCACTGGGCCGATGCATCGTCGTTAGTCGAGGAAGTGAAGGTCCAGATCCCAGACGTGTTTGATGACGAACAGTCGCCGGCGTAGACGATGAGTGATCCATTGTCGGCGAGTGACGGGGTAAAAGCGGTATTGTTGCCATCAAGAAACGGTAGGCCAGATGACAGGGTCTTGAAGGAGAAGGATGAGGCCTTCAGGCTTTTCGAGAGGTTGAGTGCCAGCAAGTCAACTGAGTCGTCGTCCTGAGGTGAGAAGATGTAAGCGATGTCGGCCGTGCCATCTTGTTGCGTTTGCGCCGTCCTGGGCGCCGGGATGAATATATTGGTGGGGATGTACGGCAGTGTCTGGGCGGCGACAGTGCTTGACAAGAACATGCAAACGGCGAGCAATATCGCGGACCGGGTAGCTGCTGTTGTCGTTGTTGTCGATGTTGTTGTCGATGTTGTTGTCCGCGATGGCGGTAATAATGGGGCCGAGCCGAATCCATGGCCCGTCAGCGAGGCCGACGACACCGTCCCGAAGGAAGACGCCTTCTTCATTGCTTCACCTCACTCAGCCCTGGCAGAAGCATCGTCTCTCAGCCGAACTGCAAGAGAATGGAGAAAGCCAGCAAATGAGGATACGGCAGAAGAAGAAAAAGTGTCTTAACCCGGTGGCCTATGGGCCGGCTTGCGCGATGAGTTGGCCGGGGATAGTCCAGGCTGTCCAGTTGGCAGTTGAGAGCACGGGGCAGGCAGGGTTGTTTGCGTTCGCGATCAACACGGGATGTCGTATGTGCTTGGTGGGGTACATAAGCAGAGACGCCCCTCGTCCCCGTCATACAAACAAAGACAGCAATCAAGGTGTGTCGGATGATGGCATTGATGTCTCGATGGTGAACGCTGAAGACGCTGAAACGATGAGTGGCATATAGACAGGAATTGATAAATTGACAATACCTCACTGCCACTGCCACGGTCACCTTGAACCCTCTATTAATCAGGACTTTGTGTTCCCGGTGCGCGCGGCGGTGGATTGCCCGCATTGGGCTGGTTGTCGGGGTAACGCAGCCAGGGTTGCGATTCGCGAAGTTCGAGATCAGCCCATTGATGCCAGACTGATAGGCTGCGATAGCTGATAAGCGGATAAGCCGCCAATAATGCAGCTCTGCCCACTTCTTATTAACCCCAACCCTGACCCCTGACCCCTGACCCTTGACTAGGTACAGATCCTCACGATACACCACACATCCAACTTCCATCTTGAACTACCTATCTTTACATGTTGTGCAATTGATTTGATTAAAAGGAGTGAGAACTTTAAGATCACGGTACACACACTCCCACTTGTACCACCGTGAGGGTGCGGGCACACACACACAATCAAAATTCAGCAGTGAGCATGACCTCGACAAACTGAGACAATCACCACCTCGGCGTGAGAGCGAACGTTTTGAAGCCGACAAAAGAGACCTGATTAATTCAGTGGCACCGGACTACGCGGTAGCTAGCACTTCTATTGTTACATGTAACACACGAAACCAAAGAACCAGCCTCCAACAACAACAGCCCAACCTAAGGGCCCCCCCAATCATCCGGTTCACCTCCTTCTCGCACCACAGTATTATTATTACATCTCACCCCAAAGCCCGTCGAGGCGGCAAGGCATCAAGACATCAAAAGCGAGCTTCATCACCTCATGATCGACGAAACGTCCGGATGTTTGAACACGGGATCCTGTTGGATCTCTATCATCCACCCAAAGTCCTTCTTGTTGAGTTTCTTGTCGGGGCCGTTGAACAGCGGAGAGACGAAATGTATCGTGCGGTCGATGCCATCACTGGCCTCCCGGCCCATCTTGGCCATCTGCACGAGGGCCTCGTGGTACGCGACCTTGGACACGATTAAATCCTTCTCTATGAACGTGCCGCGCGGGCCGATGTCGTACGGCAGCTGGATAACGGGCAACGTGGAGCGCGGCAGCGTCTGCGGCGGCTTCGCCCCCGGCTGGGCTGCTGCCTTCAGCTGCTCCGCCTGCGACTTCAGCTTTTCCAACTCCTCCTCTTTCAGCTTCAACGCCGCCTCGACAGACTTCGTCTGGCCCTTCGTCTTCACC
Organism: Anthostomella pinea; assembly: GCA_963556695.1. NCBI lineage: Eukaryota > Fungi > Ascomycota > Sordariomycetes > Xylariales > Xylariaceae > Anthostomella > Anthostomella pinea. Next base: position 3,773,421 of record CAUWAG010000020.1, on the reverse strand, counting down.
GTCTCCAGCTGCGTCTTCAGGCTCTCGACCTGCTGCTTGCATTTATTCAGCTCGTCCGTGGTCTCTTTCTGCGCCTTCTCTAGGGCCTCCTGGGCCGCCTGCAGCTGGGTCTGCAACCTCGCCACCTCGGTCTCGGCCGCCATCGACCGGCCCTGCAACGTCGTCACCACGGCCTGGCATGACTTCAGGCTCTTCTCTGCTTGCTGCTTCTCCTCCTCTAGGGCCTTTAGGGCCTGCGTCTGCGCCGGGTCTTGCGGCGCCTGGGCCGCCTGCGACTCCAATGTCTTCACCTGGGCGTTGCAATTTATCAGGTTGTCCTGTTCTTGCTTGAGCGCGTCCTGTGCTTCCTTTAGCTCCGCGTCTGATTTTCGCGACTGCTCCTTCAGTTTTCTCTCTGCTACGCGTAGATCCTGCATCTGACGCGCGCGGTCGTTGTCGCCCTGAGCTTCCGTGAGACGCTGATCTGCAAGCGATAGGTCCTCGACTGCTTGCCGCAGCTTGGCCTCCAGTTCTTTCACTTCTTCTTCTGAGGCGTGCAGCCGACCCGCGAGGTCATCGCTGCCCTGAGCTTTCTTGAGATCGTTCTGTGCTTGTTTTAGATCGTCCTCTGCTTTCTTTAGGCGCGTGTATGCTGTCTGCAGCGCGGCGTCCAGCTGCTTCTCTCGTTCGCGGCAATTAGCCAGCTGCTGCCTGGTCAGGAAATCGCTTTCGCTCTGAATTAACGGCGCTTGTGCCTGAGCATTCTTGAGAGCGTCCTGTGCTTGCGATAGCTGGGTACTCAGCTGCGTGACCTGCTGCTTGGCGTTGTCGAGTTGAAGCTGGAGACTCGATGTTTGGGTGTGGCACTCATCGACCTGTTGCTCGGCTAGGGCCGCCTTATTGTTGAGTTCCCTCAGCTCGTCATATACCTTCGCGGAAATGATCACGAGGTTCTTGGCAGCGTTCCTGTACTCATATGCGTCAGGAAGGTAGTTGGCTGGCAGGTCGTCTGGCAGCCCGGCGGCTTGTAGTGTCTGGCCCGACGCGTTGCCGGTCACCATGGTTTGCACTGCAAAATACGCATCCTTCTCCTTTTGCAGGTTAATCCTCTCCTGGATTATGGCCTCCAGGTCTTGTGGTGTCTGGCCCGACGCGTTGCTGTTCACTGTGGTTCGCAGCGCATCCCTCTCGTTTCGCAGGTCATCCCTCTCCTTGATTGCGTCACGCAGGTTCTGCTCGAGGCTGCGCTGAGTCCTCACGGCGTCCTGCTCTCTTGCCAGGGCGCTCCTTTCGCTTGCCTCGAGCTCCAATACGCGATTCTGCAATACGCTGATGTCGCTAGTGTCAGCCGGCCGGAGTTTCAAATTACTCAGCTCTTTGTTCAATTGCCTGATCCGCATCTCCCTGTCGATCACCTTCATATCCGTCCCCTGGAGTTTCAACTTCAGGTTGCTGATTTCTGCTGCCAGGCTCGCTATGGAGTCCTTGCCGTCATGTTTAGCCTGGTTCGACAACCGGAAGGCGGTCAGCTCGTCGGTCATGGAATTGCCGTTGGCCATGCAGTCCTTGAGCTTTTTCTTGAGATTTTCGACATCCGCCTCGAGGTTGGTTATATGCTCCGCTGTGCTGTCGCTGGTACTATTGGATACCCTGCTCGCGCTTTTCCTGTAAGCACGCAGCTGATCAACCTCGTCTTGGGCGATTTCCCGCATGCCTTCACAGTTGGCGAGCTTGCTCTGCAAGTTGCTATTGTCGATCTTCAACTGTTGGAGCTCGTCGGTGTTATCATGAAGCTGCCTATCCCACTCGGTGGTGCGCGTTGGCATAAACGGCTCCGGCACCGTGACCACCGTGGGCCGCCCCTCCAGGTCCCTGGTGTACTCGGTGTTCGGGCGGTCTCCGAAGGCCGGGAGGACGAAGAGTGGCCCGTGGCCGCTGTTTCTGAGGCGGTAGTACCGCGTGCTGAGGTCCAGCTTGACGATGCCGCGGGCTTTTTCATTATCTTTCCAAATGCCCTCCCCGACCACCTCCTGCTCACCATACCGTTGGTCTACCTTTTCGTCGTAGGCTTCTTGCCTGTCCAGCATCTGGTGGATGAAGGTCTGGACGTCCTCGCCGGCGTTGGCCAGGATGAATTTGTCCTGGGGGAACACGATCTCCCGGCCGGAGCGGCCGTCGGGCCCGTGGGCGCTCAGGTGCTGCATGGGGACGACGGCCTCGTTTGCGAGAAGGTCCAGGCAGTTCGCGTAGTTGATCTCGAGCTCGTGCATGCGGCCCGTGAGGTGCTGCGTGAACAGGATCCACTGGCCGATCAGCGTCTTCTTGGCCTTCTCCAGCTCGGCCTTCTCGTTCACGGTCTCGGCCTCGAGCGGGATGACGGCGAGGATGCCGCCCATGGCCGAGTACTCGTGGTCCAGGCGCTCCAGACACTCGTTGGCGTGCATCAGGAGCGTCATGTGCGAGTGGAAGGGGCGGAACTGCTGATCCGGGTCCTCCTCGACGAACTTGAGGTCCGAGGCTTCCAGCGCACAGTGCCACTTGGGGCCCTCGATGTCGTTGTTGTCCTCGATCAGGTTGGCCAGCGCGTTGAGTGGCAACTTGTGCATCTTGTCTTCGGTGTTGTAGTGCATCTGCAGGTTATTCAGCCAGTCGAAGGCCTGCTCCCTGGCGAACCCGTGGTCGCCCTGCTTCGTGTTCTCATTGTCGATCTCGGCCCCGATCTGAGAGGGGGCGATCATTTGGATCAGCGCCGTCAGCGACTGCGCGTGCTGCTTCAGCGCGAGCAGCGTCGGCGACCGGCCCGGGGTCGACACGTAGCTGCAGCTGACATGGTCGAGCAGCTGGGTTTGTATCGAAGGGTTATTGTGGATGAAAGAGCTGTAGTACGGCTTCCCCCAATGCGTAGCCTTGATGAAGCCCTGCATGGTGTCGTACACCTCGGTCACTTGGACCCCGTTCTCGTTCCCATCTTGAGGCTGGGTGTCTGGCGCCGCCATGATGACGACGAGGGCAACGATCTCGAAGCACTTGTGCGTTTATTATCCCAGTGACGAAGCGACGATTTGCTCTACTTTGCTTGCTTGGAGGCGAAGCTATCCCGAGCGGCAGATTGGAGAGATCGAGAGGTAAGAGAGGAGAGGGATCAGGTCAGGCTGGGAGTCATTGTTGATGAAGCTTCAAAGGGATGAGCAAGCCTCATCCCCCTTCCCTCTCCTTCCGGAACAGGAATGCCGAGACACTCCATTGGCAGTTGCCATGCCATACCATGCCATGCCATTCCATTCTGTTTGGAATATTTTCGGGACAAAGAAGAATCTCAGAGAGATTTGGATCCTAAAACTTCATCTGCGGAGGAATGAATGAGGTTTGTCTCTGTCCGTCTGAGTGCAGAAATCGGAACTTGACAGCAAGGCATGTTGGAGCCTGGCTGAGTTGTCATAACAGGGAAGGCCCTTCTTCTGTCCCTACGTGGTTGAGCATAACCCTTGAAATGTAGTCATATATGAACTATCTGTCGTTCTAATTATGATGGGTCTGACTTTCTCGGGGGAAGGTAGGAGCAGCATACTAGGTAGAGGTAGCATCGCGACCCCAATTCCGAATGCGGTCCTCTCCCTGGCGCAACATCAAAGTTGGATATCGGTGTTTACCGTAGTGTCTCAGGAGGTTAAGGTCTGGTACTACCGCCTTTTCTGGGCAACACTTTACTACTCCTCACGGACCACCTGTTCGCCAAGCCAGACAATTTACACCCAACGTGTTGACGATAGGATCTGCGTACGGCAAGCGGTGACTAGGTGAACCATGCGAACACGTATCACTGTAAGTAGGTACACCTGCTGTTCACAGGTGATCATTTTGCCAAAGAGTTACACAAGATCTATCCACAACTTCGCACGGCGTTCTTGATTCTTGGAAACAGGACCGTCGGTGTACGACCCGGCTGTTTCGTTGAAGATACCAGTATGGGCCATTGAAGTGTGACGGTCCGCCGAGGGATGCTGCGACCACGCGCGCGCCAAGAGCCACCGATGGCGAGCAATAATCACGCATGGGAGATGGGTGGCTGCGCTGAATAACAGCCTACATACATACCTGGTTGATGTGGTGATACGGTTCAGCCATTATTGTTGGTGGTGTACTGTACTAGTAATCACCTGTGCAGCCTCTTGCTATTCATCAATATGACAAGTGACCGCACGCGTGAGAGTCTGAGAATTGCCGTGGTGATAGTTCCTGATTCCCCACAATGAGACAAAGACAAACCAGTGCCCAATAATAATATGTAGGGGTGCTCTTGGCTTCGCTGCGGCCGAACGGCGGGGAAAGCTAACGCAGCTGAAAATATCTTGGACCGCCTGATCATCTCCCCCTTTTGGAAAATATATGGGATATATTGAGAGGAGATCGGCCAGAACCTGGGCTGTGTTTGGGCGGCATTGCAACAACTCTGGAGCACAGTAGCTATTATGTAAGCAGTCGGTGATGTCATTAACATATAGGGGCCCCTGTACCACATCCATGGATCAGCCCGCCTTACGTAGGTACTGTGCCACAGATGTGCCTATCCGTCAATCGCATCTTGTGAAACACAATAGACCGCTTGGATATGAGTGAGATGAGTGAGTTGGAACCATGCAATGTCCCCTTACTTCTTTTCTGTACACCAGACTCGCTGACTCATTGTCAAGTTGGGCAGCCCCTCTTCCCCTCTACAGAAGTCCCTCTTTCTTACAGTATCGCTTTATTATTATTAAGGCGTGTTCGGTAAGCAAAGTTTAAAACTTGGAAAATTCTTAAATATACTTTTAAAACGCTAAGGCCGACCAAAAGATTACTAAGATAAGAATTTAGCGTTTAAATTTACAGTTAAATAAGATTAAAAAAGGATACATTGTCATAATATAATATAAGTCTCATTTTAAATATATTTAACGTTTTTTTCTACTATAACCGTATATAAAGTACGCATTTTTTTTGCGTAGTTAAGTATAAAATTGTATTATATTTAAGTTTTTTTAAACTAATATTTTTTGAAAATAAATATAGTTAAATAAGTGATTTTATTTTAAAACATCTTAGTTTTTCTGTTTTAACAAACTTATTACTTTTAACGTAGATAACAAGCGAGCAGCAATTACAAGCAAACGGCAACTTTTCACCAGCCACCTTACCTTTTCATCAATGCTCCTAATTGATTAACCAATAATAATAGCATTACATTACAGCAAATCAGACTTACAGCTTACTGTCCAAGCTAAACAACGCGACCCTCATATTACTATTGACAAGCTTTCTAAAACTTTCCACGTCCTATATAATACCTTAAAGGCTAGAATTACTGGCCGATAATCACGGCGCGACAGTATGCCTAATACTTTGAAACTTACGGTTTTTAAAGAGAATGTCATTCTTTATTTCATTTTTGACCTGGATGCGCGAGCATTTCTACCCCAGCACAGTTATGTTGAAGATATAGTGAATCATTTATTAATGGCACATAGGGCTGGACGCGTTAGAAAGAACTAGACGCGGATCTTCATTAAACATACACCAGGCCTTTAGACGCATTTTTATCAGGGAATGGACTACCAGAGGATCTTGAATGAAGATCCAAACGCGTATTGCGCGTGGTTTTGCCAAGTTATAGCAGCAACCGCAAAATATAATATCCAAGACGCGGATATTTATAACTTTGACAAGACTGGGTTTATGATAGGCATTATTGGGTCTGGCATGGTCGTTACAAGCACCAAAAGAAGCGATAGGTCTAGATAAGCTCAGCAAGGCAACAGAGAATGGTCTACAGCAATCTCTACTATCAATGCTGATAGTTAAGTGGTCCCGCTGTTCATCATTCTATAGGGCAAAACCCACCTCGCGTCATGGTATTGCGACATAACATTACCACGCAATTAGAAAGTGGCCGTGTCTGACAACGAATGGACTACAAATGAGATCGGTGTGAAATAAATTCAGCATTTTGACAAATATACCAGACCGCGTATGACCACCAGTAAACGCCTCCTCATCCTAGATGGCCATAAAAGCCATTATTTCCAGGTCTTTAAGAATTATTGTTAGAATAATGGTATCATTACCCTTTGTATGCCTGCCCACTCATCACACAGGCTCTAGTCTTTAGATGTTGGCTGTTTTAGCCCGCTTAAACGAGCTTACGGTCGCATGATTAAGGATCTCATCCAGTGTCATAAAACCTATCTTTCAAAAGAAGACTTCCTTACAGTATTTTGTAAAGCACATTTCTTATCACCGTGTTTTATAAAATGATTAAGTAATAATTGAAATCTTAACGTAAGTTTATTAACCCGTATTTACTTGAACGCTATATCGCTAATACGTCCTAGTATTTAATATATTGACTAACATTTTTATTTGTTAATTTTATCAGAGATGAAAGGGGAAGAGATATTTATAAGAAAGATCTTGCTAGATATTTCAAAAGAATTAGATCGTCTCTAGCGTGACGAAAACCAAAAGCAAATATATCGATCATACGATGTGAGGTATCAGCTTAATAAATATTATTCGCTTTAAAGTTAATAATAAGTAAGAAAACCTTTATATTTAAAACCTTATACGTAGTTGATTTACTTCATATAATTTAATTAAAATAGTAAATAAAATATAAAATGCAATGTTTAAAATAAATAAAAATAAAAATAAAAATAAAAAGTTTATTTTATATAAAAACCTATTTGAATTAACTATTCGAATATTACTTTCATAATAAATCCTACTATTAGTAGATTTACAGATTTAAATTGCTTTTAAAAATAATATTGAAAAATAAAAATCTATTAAAAAGATAAATAGTTAAAAATTCAAGGCATGTCATATTAAATACAGTACAAAAAAGCTTCTTAAAAATATTATGTTAGATGTAGTAGTGGGTCTGTTATGTGGTTTGTCGTGGTCCGTGCGTCACTATGGGGTGTGTGACAGCAATCGGGTGTTGTGTGGCAACCAAACAGCCACCTGTCTAGGAGACGGTTGGTAAGGGTCCCAGGCCACCTATTTAGATAGCTATTCGTCCCTTCTTGGCCACCGACCCGACACGAACAAAGCAACCAACCCGATCCTGATCCATCCCCTGTCCTGACACCTGTCTGACTTCTCGCATATTATAAGTAAGTTAATATTAACATATTATAATATTAAAAATAAACTTAATATTATCGCGTACTTTGCGATTTTGACCTTAATATTAATACTTAAGAATAGCTTATTTTCAAGTAATAATAAGTTGTTACAATAAGAAATAAAACGCTATTGGTTTCAGTTTTAACGCTTATAGCAACGGTGTGTCGGAATGCTCACCATAACCACCATGACACGACTGTTCCCCCCAAAAGGATGTTGAATATCAAGCGTGACAGCTTGAAATTCAATGGTAGTACATGTACTCATGCCCGGGCTCCAAGACTCACCACATGAGCTACCTGTACCAGACCATGACAAACGGCTTTTATTACTATTCTAAAAAACTAGAAGAAAATAAAACTGTAAAACAAAATTCGAATATATTATAAGCAATTATTAGTATTTAAATCATCGAACTTAACAATAATATGTAAAATTTTATTGCGAATATAGTCGTGCGTTTTAATTGACCGAAATTAAAGCGTGAACGAGTATTAAATATAATACGATAGTTAAAGATAAGAATAATCGTTAAAAAGACAATTGGTAAGGCTTTTTTTAGTAAATATTTATAGAACAAAAGCGCTAAAAATTGATGTAAAACAAACCGAAGATACGTAACGCGATTACGTTATAAAATTAATAAAAATTACCAAATTATAATTATAAAACTAAATACTTAAAGATATATATATTAATAATTTTAACTTTTAATACATTAAATAAAGTAATCAAATTAACAAGGCTATACCTTTTATTTACGATATAGTTTATAATAGTTTAAATTAAATATAGTTTTATTATAACAAGTAGCCATATTTGCACGTATTATATAGTTTTTATAATATTGATTTATTTACGTATTAATTTTTTAATTTAACTATTAATTAATACGTATAATTATAATACTTATAACTGTCAATTCCTATACAATATCAACTTTTTTATCCTTAATTTTGAAAAATAATTAAAAAATATTACTTATACGATTTTATGTTTTGTAGTATTTAAATACTTTTTCGTTTTATTGTTTTATAAGTAATTAAAAAAGCTCTTATCGATATTTTATTATTAAGAAAATATCTTATACGCTGCTTTTAATATCCGTACTTTATAAATAAATTAATGATTGTATTATACTTCAAAAAGGTAAATATTATTAAATAAAAGCTTGTTATTACTATTTAATAATTTCGTTAAAACTTAAATAAAGAAGTTATAAAGCGCCGTAATGACGTATACGATTTTTTTTTAACTATATTTCATAGGATTAGGTTTAAAGATATTTTTGAAGATTACTAAAAGGTTTTTTTAATTATGATTTAAAAAAAGCAATAGCTAAATATTTTTACTACGCGGCTTTTTATTTATAATACTTTATTCCTTTAAAGAATAACGTATTTTAAAGTACGGTATTAAAAAACTTTCTTTTTAATTAAAACTAACGTTTTTAACTAGTACTTGCTTTTAAATATTTTTAAACCCGTCGGCTTTGTAATAATTAAATACCTTATAACTGTATATATAACCTTTAAATTTAAATATGTATAACAAAAGATTTTATTTGAATTTATAGCCGTTATTACGTTTTAAGTAATATATTTCTTATAATATCTTAAAACTCGAACTTATAATAAAAATATATATGTATAAATTGAAATATTATCGATTATATCAGTAGAATCATTAAAATAAAAGTATTTTTTATAGTTATTAAATACATCGGTTAAAACCTTATATCAATTAATTGGCCGGACGACCTTATTAAGAAAATTTATTTCATTATTAAGTAGTTTAATAAGAATACTGTTAAAAGTAAACGTTAAACAACGTTAGACAAATTTAGATTTTCTAAAAATATAATTCTTTATATAATGTTAGATAGAATGGTGCCTGTAAGTGGTTTATACGCGGACGAGGTGGATTTAAAGTGGAATCAACGCACAGAAACAACCGTCGATTGACAACCGTTACTTTATAACTTTAACGATATGCCGGTTAAACGCAGTATAATTATACTTAAGTATAAATTTATTTTCAATAAGTAATTATAAAATTATCAATAAACGTATTATGAAAAGATTTATATATAGATTTATATATAATAATATCCTTTATTATGACGTAATAAAATATTTAAAATTTATATATATATATGTATTAATACCCTTTTTTTTAATAAACTACAACACACGCATTATTATCGCAACACTTTTTTATTATACTGTTATAAAATCGTTACTTAAACATAAAACCTTTGAACTTTATAAGCTTAATTATATAATGTTAGGTTATTTTATAAGAAATTTAAGCGTTAATAAGGCTTATAAATAACGTAAATAATTACCAAATAATATAAAACTACTAAATATTAACGATAAAAAGTTATTGACTATAAAAGTTATATTTTATAAAAATGTCCAAAAACTAGTTTTTATTAATAGATTAAAAGAACTAATACACACGCTGGAAAACAAACAACTACTTTAACTATTAAATCATTTAATACGGCGGTTAGAGACGGAAATAGTAATAAATAAGCTGTCGACTTAATTAAAAAGTTCAGAGCTAAAGTTTTTGAGAAGAAAATTCGCTTTGTTAAGTAAAATATCCTTAACATTCTAATAAAAATAAATTAAAGACTATTAAGCGGAATAAAAACCAAGCGACTTTTTAACAAGATTAAAAAAGATACCAGGAAAAATTAAATTTAAATTAAATTAAAAGAAAACGTATGAGATTCTGGAAGGATCACAAGCCTTCGGGGTGTGAGCGGTCGCTGCAAACGTTGTTGTCATTCTCAAGTATGTTCCGCAGTGCTAATCTACAGCTAAATACCATACAGCACCATGACAGGGTGGATCCGCTGGTCCTCTGGCAGCCCTTTAGGATGTACTGCACTTAAGGGCACCATATCTGGGATCTAACATCTGACAAAACGTAAAGAATCGCGTTCTGAATCGGGTTTTGAGCTTATAAATAACGGCTTTTTTAATACCTTTATAAATCTTAATAACGCGCTTAAAGTAAACGATAATGTTTTGATAACAACTTTTTATCTTCTTTATTTGCTTTGAATTCTAAGAACGAATTTTCAAGACAAAAATATAAAGTTGAACTTAATAAATATCGTGATATTTACAATAAAAAGCATTTACAAAGCTAATAATAAGAAGTATATAATAATAAAAGTTTCATTTTAAAAACCCTAGATAAAAAGTGAAAGAATTAAGTTAAATATAAAAATTTTCTATTCATTTCTTTATATAAAATAAAATAAAATTCCAAAAAAACTCCACATTTTTTTTTTACTATGATTAAAGCTATTATTAATACCGCGCTCTAAACACCAACCGATATCATTTTAAGCCTTTAATTAAGTATAAAATAATCAAAACCGTTCATAAAATACAAACAATAAATAATAAAATTAATTAACAAATGCTTTAAAAAATAATTACTAGCTTAAAATATTGAAAACAATATTTCATTAAATTTACTTCTAAATAATAACAATTAATGCGCTAATATAAAAAGTCTTGCCTTAAATTCGGTAGTAATTAATTAATAATAATATTCTAAACAATAATAAAAATTGGAACGGTTAGTTAAGCGAAATAAATCGAAAAGTTATCATAATATTTAAAAAAAAAACCTAATATTATAATACTAATTAATAACTTTTTTACCTTTTAAAAAAATAAATCGAGCAAGATTTTGAGCATAATAATAATAAGCTTAATAATAATAACGTAAAAAAAAGGAACTGGTGCGCTGTCAAAAACAATAATAAAAATAAAAATAAAAATAAAAATAAAAATAAAAATAAGAATAAGAATAAAAATTAAAAAAGATCTGATTAAAGCAAATATCTTTTTATCGATGAATAAAACAATTAAGGTATTTATAAGTGTTAAAAATGTAAAAAATACCTTAACTATAACGGTAATAAAAAACAAAGCTATTACTTTTCAAAGATTGGTTTTTTTTAACTCTTTTGTAATAAAGTTTAACTTTAAATAATTTTTTAAAAACCTATATCTAAAAAAACATATCATAATATACTATTTTTAATATATAATTGTACGGTTTATTCCGTTTAAAATTACTATAATATATTAATTTGAATATAAAACTAAGTTTTCGGACGAGAACGTAGAAAAAACGGCTGTTACACACTTTTTGGTTATATATAAAGTTAAAAGTAAAATTAATATTTACAATTAATTATTATATAATATTAGCTTCAACGTATCGATTATTAATACCCTTTTAACTTTTAATAAAATTCAATCACTAATATTTAAAAAGAAAACTTTAATATCAATATTAAAAGGGGACTAATAAAGGCGGGAAAAAAAACAATACGTTACGAATTAATTAGTATTAAAATAAGAAGGTCTTTATATAGTTTAAATACGGCTTATACGTTATAAAGTTACCTACTTAAATCATTTTTAATAAACGATATGTAAGCAGTCGGGTGGCTCACAGGTGTGCTGTAGCACGCTTCTAGGGGTGACAAGGCTGATAAGGCTGACAGCAGCACTAAAAGGAAGGAACAGCCTGGAAGCGGGCTTTGAGCCTTAGTGTATCTGGGACAAGGGATCTTTACCCTCCGGATCAAAGGCTGGGCATTGCTTTGAAGTTGGTATGTGTATTTAGTACCTGAACAGGTCCCAAGACCCAAGGGTAGATCCGCACCCAGAATGTAAGCAACATGATGACCTGAACCACTGAACCGATCTTTTCCATACGATATTATTAAAACAATAAGTATGTCGTTAAATACATACTTTCTAAGCTTAAAAAAACTCCTTATTACTTTTAACGTTATTAAAAAAGGCTTTATCTTTAAAAAGTACAACTGGTTTGAATTAAACACCGGTTAAAAGCTAACTACTAGTTAATAAAAATCTCAACAAAATATTAATACTAATATACCTAATAATTTAAAAAGTCTTTTAATCTCTAACACTGTTAAGAAAATTGTAATAATAATAAATGGAATTATTAACAAAATAAGCATTTAATATTAAAAATTATACTACATTAATGAAATAATAACTCAAGAGATTAAAATAAGTATAAATATCGATCTTAACTTTGAAAAATCGTAAATATCCCTTATAACGCTTACAAATGAATAACAACGCGTTATGTTAAAAAAATAAAACCCATAAAGTAAATTAATATAACAGTAAAATATTTTAAAGCAATATTAATAAATTAAAACACGCTATTACTAATAACTATTAATATTGTACGCTTGCTATTAAAAACGCAAACCGTAAATTGATATTTAAAACTTATAACTAAAAGAATATTAAACTTTATTTAATAAATAACATTACTTACATTTAAACCTTCTTAAAAAGCTAAATACCTAATAAACGTAGCTTTTATAAACGAATACGATATTTTAATTTAATAAAAAGCGTAAGTTCGATATATATAAAATGAAAAACTTTTACACTATAAAAGAAATATTTTTAACTAACTCGTTTTTAGCGAAATAATGTTAATATAAGCGCGTAAAAATTATCGCTTTTTAAATTTTTTAAATTTTTTCATCATTTTTAAAACATATATACTAACAATCTTTTAAAACAAGATTATAAAGTAGCCTTACTTATACCGTTAATCGTACAAGATAATTTATAATTAAAAACTTAACTGTTCATAGAATATATGATTAAAGTTTCGACCTTACTTATAAATATAAGTTAAATTGATAAAACTTTAAGGGTTCTAAATTACGTTATTTCATACTTATCAACTAAAAAAGTTAATTACAACTAAAAAACTCGACATTAAATAGGTAAAAGGAATTTATATAAAACATTCAAACTAATATAACTATATCATTTAAATTATTATTAATAGGAAGTTTTTCATTATTCTGTATGGTATTTCTTAGAAAAATATTAATTGTTTGAACGATAACAATTTTATATATATTATACGATCCTTACCTCTTGTAATATAAAAACGTTTACATTGTTAGTATAAAAGTTAAAAACCGATTATATATTTAACGAAAATATCACGAGGGAAAAAACCAACCCGCCGGGAAAAAAAACTTAAAGGGTAAAATCTTAAAATATTGTTTTTATAAACTTTTAAAAATGTCTAACGATTTTTTCATACTTAAACCCGTTTTTATAAAAATTGAAAATAGTAATAATCAAAATGATGATTTAGATTTATATAAAAGCAATTTCGATACTTTTTAATTATAACCACATAAAGAAATACTTGATATTAAATGTAAACTAATATTAAAAGCACGTATTAAATCGTAGGTTAACTATATAAAAACATTATTAAAATTCTTTATTTTATATAACCTTTTAAAAATGCTTAACGCAAAAAAAGTCTTTAAAAAAAGCGATATATAACCTCGAACTAATTTTTTTAAGATGGTAATATTTAATAAAATCTGCTAAAACCTTAAAAAAAATACCTCCAAGTTTGTTTTAAAACCCAAAATCGAAAAAACACTATATCGATAAAAATAAACGCAAAATAATATATTTATTGATAAACTTGATAAACTTAAAGCATGAATTATAATAAAACTGCCATAACTACTATTAAAACTATACCGTAAAAATATTAATAACTTTTATAAAAATTTGTGAGAATTTGTATGCGGAAGTATTGGTGGTACGTTCGTTTGTGGTTTTATAACTACCTATCGCAGACAGATTTATACTTAAGTACAGTTACAACGCGTCAAGCTAGCGTAGCGCTGGAGCTGTGGGGTAACGGTCGCTAATCGACCGTTGAAAGAGCGCTGGAACCACACCAAATCTACCTAGTCCGCGCACGGAACACTTGCAACCACACCATCTGCACCACTCTATTCAACATGATTAATGAATTATTTATTATTTAAATCGATTTTATAGCAGTATATTTAAACGAAAGGTTTAAAAAACAAATATTTATAAACCATACTTTATACTTAAAAATCCGTCAAAAATTCATTAAGTAAAACAATAAAATAAAAATACTACTTGATTTTTTAATAAAAACTTTACAACTTACTGTACAACTTGAAATAAACTAAAAACACGTAAAAATTAAATAAAGCTATTCATTTAAGAAACCGGTTTTTACCCGTTAAAATTAGATTATACTGTATAGATTGATTTAAGCACTAATATTATCATCACTAGTCACGTCGATAATTAATTAATATTAAAAATGAGTTAACTTTTTTCATAAAAACTTTAGAAAACATACTTAGAACTAATCTTCAAAACGTCAACTAATTTACTAACGTTTAAATACTATAAAATACTTTTATAGAAACGTATAACTCAATTAATAACAATATGTTTAGAAAACTTTGAAGCAAAACGAAATAAATGAATTTAAACCTTTTTTAACGCCGATAAATCTCTTGAAGTGCAAAATCGCATTTAAAAACTTAAAAAAACCACCTTCGCATGAAAATATATTCCATTTCGCTTTAATAATTAAAAAATAAAAGTTCTTTTTTCATATTGGAAAGCTTAACCTCGTATATATGACTTTAACTTAAGCCTAGTTTATATCTCATTTAAACAAAAAATAACAAAAAATAATTAAACAAATGTAAAAACTGGTTTTTAAAATTTAATAATATTTATGTTTACCAATTCATTAATTAATATAATAAAAATAATAAGCCAATATTATTCAAGCCGATTAATCTTAGCATAATATTAAAATAAAATATTATAAAAATATTTACTAACTATATTTCTATATATGATAAAAACACCAGTTTTATAATATTTAGAATTATAAGCACTAATTACATAAAAAAGCTATAAAACAAAATATACTAGATTTATTACAACTGCTAATACTACTACTTAAATATGCTTTTACATATATGTATGGATTAAATGCTTAAAAAACTAATTACATTATTAAAAATAACTTAAATATTATTATTTTAATAAAATCAAACGTTATAAAAAAACCGTTACATATAAATAACTTAACGTGGATGACAAGCGAGCGGCAATTACAAGTGAACGGCAACTTTTCACCAACCTTCTAACCAACATGTCAAATAACTCGACCACAACGCATCTAATCCAATCTAATCAATTGGATTCTTCTTCTTCAGACGTTTCTATCTCTATTATACAAGTTTGCGCATTATGGCCAGTGTTGCCACAAACGCCACGACGTTGCTCACGCGCTGCCGCCCTTCTCGGACGATGACTACCTTCACTCATTTCCTGTCTTGCCAGCTCATCACCATCCTTTACAGCCTGGAGACCTACTGCATCTTCAACGGAAAGTACTCCTCCTTTCACTAGACGTTTGTGTTTTGTCCTCCGGTGTTTACTTAGTAGGTAATTTGCCTCCTCTAGCTCGCAGACCCAGGAATCAACTAAAGCGACCTTGTACATAAGACCGTATGTAGCCTTTGAAAACGAGCTCAACGCATCAATTATTGATATAAGTGAGCTTCCCTAGTGGTTTCTGACTGGATTCTAGATATAAACCCATTGGTTTACCGCTTTGTTAATAGTGGTAGACGTCTTTGAAGTCTAAGTAGTAGGTGGCAAATCGAGGTCTGGCAACGGTGTTTATACGACAACGACAGCATCCAGCTTTGAAATAACACTTTCTGGGTGAAAAAGAAGAAGCCTAATAGCACTGAAACCTGTTTAAATGTTTCTTGGCGTCATACCAGCGTTATGTAGTTGTAAAAAGTTTAAATAATAGTTAATAAAAAAAAACCGCCCGTTTTATACGCGTCAGATAGCCTTTTTATTACGATTGGTTAGGCTTAAAGTGTAATAGGGCAGCTTGGAGACCAGGACAAAAGTGCACATTAATATCTCTAATTGTACAAAAATACTTTGGTGAAGAAGGGAAGAGAGATCTGCAGCACCACCAAATCTGGTGGGGTAATAGATCTCAAATACCGACCCACAATTATATATCCATCTGTGTAGTAGGGCAACGCGTCCACCTTAACAAACCACCTGATGGGTGTCAGATCTATCACATAAAGTTTAAAAACTTTTTCAGCATAACGTCAATAAGTCTTATGGCAGCTTTAAAGTTTATAACTATCTAACGTAACATAACCTTAATAATTTCTTTAACTATCTATTATTTAATTTCTTTTTTGTGCCGTTAGCAGCGATCCTTATAAACTACGAATAAATTTAATGTTATTTTTACGTTTATTTACGGTTACCAATATTTTACATCAAATAAAGCAATAAATAAATCTTTTTAATGTGTTTTTTAAGGCCTTTCCTGGTATGTATAAGTATTTAACGGTAAAGCTTTTTATTATTATTATTTATTTAAGCAGATATAATAAGCAACGTGTATTAATAAAATAACGTATAACATTGCTTTATTACTTTAAATATAACTTATTTTTACCAAATATTTTAATTTTTTTTAAAGATTTATTTTATATGGATTTTATAAATATATCCTCTATTGTATTAACGGGTTTTAAAAGTTTAATAATAAACATAATAAGTCGATTGATGTTTTTCCCTTTTTTAATATACTTAATTAATAAATGATAATAAGTTAAAGAGGAGTTTCGGTTTATTAAACGTCATTTTTTTGGTTATTCAATATAACGAGATTTTTGTTGAATTTGTGATAGATCTAATATCTATCAGGTGACTAGGGTTGTTGGTGAGGTGGATGCGTTGCCACACTGCACATATTGATGGATAATTGTAGATCGGGATTGGGATCTATCACCCCACAAGAATTGGCTGGTGCCTCAGATCCTTCTTCCCTTCCTCACCAAAGTATTTTTGTATAATTGAGGATATTGATGGGCATTCTTGTCCTGGTCTTCAAGCTGCCCCGTGATAATATTACTTCTTATTAAATAAAAGTTAATATATTATATATAAATATATTACTTTTTTAGATGTTATAAACAATATCTTTATTACCAATTATTTTATAATCACTATTAACCTTACTTTTAACTTTTTTAAAAATTTAACGAATTATTAGTTATTGTCAGATTTCAAAGGGTTGAGAAGCCTGTGGTTTTGAGCGGTAGCTGCAATCGTTGTTATCATTTCTCAGTTATCCCAATTAGGTGGTATCTACACCTATTTGTACAGCTCCGGAGATGCCGGAGACGCTCCTCTGGCCCACCTTTTTCCGAGTCGATGTACGATTCAGGGTGCTAGCCATGGCAGCCTCCTTGACTAGCCACCTGACTAGCCAGTACTCTACATGGCATACACCTATGGAGATCCCTTGAACCTGACAGTTGTTTAATTATGAATAGTATTAAAAGTCGCAATATTATAAAGTGTTATAATCATTTAGGGGGAAAATTGGTAGTTATATTAATAGCATTTATAAATAACCGAAAAAATGTGTTAAAATAAAGGTTTTAAATATGAAAAGGAAGATATCAATTTCGTTATTTTACATTGTAAATAACGTAAGTATTTACTTATATATAAATATATTTTAAAAACGGCAACTTTTAAAGACTTAGGCTATATATTCCGATGAATTTTTATGCCTTTGTCGCGCGCTATACCTGAATTGCCATAGTAGGCGGGAGAGGGGTGTAGCTTATGTATATTTCTTTAGGTTTGAACTTTCGTTCCGAACACACCCTTAGACTCCAGCTTCCCGCCTACCGCCCCTGACATATCCCGCTTGCGCCTGGGGCTTTTATTTTCTGCAAGCAGGCTCGTTAATAATTTCTGGCGTCAAGACTCTCAACTCCGATATCATAAGTACTAGTATCAACCCAACTGGGCGGTTCCTCCTTCCTCCTTCCTCCCGCGCCTAGCATCGCTGCTGGCTGCATAAAGTAGTCGATAGTTGGAGATCCAGACCCAGCAATATCTCCCGGCTCAGCTCGCGACAGGGGTAAGTGCGCATCGCATCGCCGTCATCGCCGCCCCACTGCTATCCATTGGCAGCTTGTGATTGTTGAAGAGGCTGGGCTATTGAATGCGTCTCTGTCCAGTGTCCAGTGACAGGCCTCATTTGCCGAGCAAATCTTGAATCTGGAGACGCCTGGCACGGCAGGGGTCCGCCGGCCTGCTCCATGATCCATGATCCATCGCGGATTCGCGCGACCCTTACCTTATTAGGTCCCTACAATAGCATCGTCCACGGCATCGTCCCAAAGCCCAAGGGGAGTCCTGTTCCCTGTCCCACCCACCTCTCCCGTCTCTCAAAATCCGACCCGGGTTTAGACGTCTTGAGGCTCATCAGATCTGGTCCGCACATGAGATCTCCAAGGCCTCCAATATCTCTTTTCGTCTGTCGCGTTTGATAAAACGGGCACTATCGCTGACAGTTCTCCCACGGACTAGGTACAGTGAGGTTGCTTGCTGCTTGACAGTTCCTCTAGTGTCCGGACAACCACCAGAGCGGGTCGGCATTTGAGAGGACCCTTTAATCTACCTACTTTTTCTTCTGCCTACCTCATCTTATACCATCTTCCCTGCGCACCCACCGACCTACTCTATTCACCTTGCTCTCCTTCGCGCCCTAGAGACGTTCACCTCCTCGTCCTCTCTTGCCGTTAGACTTTTCCATTGCCCTGCGCAAGGAACTGCTCTGCGGCTCGGCACCCGACAAACATCCAGTACATAGTACCTCGGCACCCGACAAACATCCAGTACATAGTACCTCGTACTCGGCATCATGAGCAACCAAGGAGAAGCGCGCGATGCGCAGCCGCCCACTTCGGCGTCATGTATGCTGTTCCAAACCCAACGCGCTCTATTCTTGAACATTCGGGACTGACTCTTGTGTGCAAATAGCGCTATACCTTACTCTGGGTCCAGTCTTACTGACTGCTGCTGTCTACATATCCATCTTTCTGTGTCTGAGAAAGAGCCAGAGGCGCTACTATGCTCCCAGAACCTACCTGGGAAGTTTGCGCGCGAGGTGAGTCTCGTGTCTATTCACTTGTGTGGTCATCCCACCGGCACACCTACTTACGATGATTTGCGCTCAGCGAGCGTGCACCTGCCCTGCCAACGGGATTGTTCAATTGGTTCGGGGCCTTTTGGAAGATACCCGACATACATCCCCTCCAGCATCAATCCCTCGATGCCTATCTCTTCCTTCGCTTCCTGAAGGTCCTTATTGCCGTCTGCTTCGTGGGATGCTGCTTGCTGTGGCCCGTCCTCTTCCCGGTCAACATCACCGGAGGGGGCTCAGCCACGCAGGTTGACCTCCTCTCTTACGCCAATATCAACAAGGACACCCAGAGTAACCGATACTACGCCCACGTCTTCATGTCTTGGATTTTCTACGGTTTCGTCATGTATATGGTTCTGAGGGAGTCTATTTACTACGTGAATCTGCGCCAGGCTTTCCTGCTGTCGCCCTTCTACGCCAACCGCATCTCTTCTCGAACCGTCCTCTTCGTCTCTGTCCCTGACGCATATCTCGACGAGGCCCGGATGCGGAAGGTCTTCGGCGACTCGGTGAAGAATGTTTGGATCACTGGAGACACCGAGAAGCTTGACGAGCTGGTCAATTCGCGCGACAAGGTGGCTATGAAGCTGGAGAAGGCCGAGGTCAAACTGGTCAAGCTCGCCAATGCTGCTCGGCTCAAGGCCATCAAGAAGGGCGCGGCGGATCAGAGGACTGAGGCTCCTGTTGACGCCGAGTCTGGTAGTTTGGCCGCCCGCTGGATTCCTGCCAAGAAGCGACCTTCTCATCGACTAGGGCCCCTCGGGCTGGTGGGCAAGAAGGTGGACACGATCAGTTGGTGCCGAACCGAACTCGAACGCATCATCCCGGCCGTCCAGAAAGGTCAAGATGCGTACCGCGCCGGGGATTTCAAGAAGATCAGCAGTGTTTTCGTCGAGTTCTTTCATCAGGCTGATGCCGAATCAGCCTACCAAGTGCTGGCACACCACCAAGCTCTGCAGATGTCACCCAAGTACATCGGCGTCACTCCGGGTGAGGTTGTCTGGAGCAGCTTGAAAGTCTCGTGGTGGCAGAGAGTCATTCGCAGATTTGCTGTCGTCGGCTTCATCAGTGCTCTCATTATCTTTTGGGCCATCCCTGTTGCTGCTGTCGGTGCCATCTCGAATATCAGCTACCTTGAGAACATCTTCTTCCTCACATGGCTTAAGATGATCCCTGATATCATCATGGGCTTCGTACAAGGTCTTCTGCCATCGGTTCTATTGGCAGTACTCATGTCTTTAGTGCCCGTTATCATGAGGCGTAAGCATACTCCATGGCTATGTCCACCTGTCCACCTGATTGACTAACATGAGATCAGTCTGCGCCAAGCTTTCGGGTGAACCTTCACTATCTCGCGTCGAGCTATTCACCCAGAACGCATACTTTGCTTTCCAGGTTGTCCAGGTCTTTCTGATTTCAACCTTGTCATCTGCTGCGTCAACCGTCGGTCAACAAATCGCGGAGAATCCCGGAAGCGTCACCAGCATTTTGTCCGAGAACTTGCCCAAGGCCTCCAACTTCTACATTTCTTACTTCATTGTTCAGGGCATAGGTATTTCGGCAGGAGTCGTCTCACAAGTGACCGGATTCGTCATCTTTACCCTGATGTACAAGTATCTATCAGGCACACCACGTGCTCTGTACACCAAGTGGGCAAACTTGAGCGCCATCTCGTGGGGTAGTGTGTTGCCGGTGTACACCAACATCGCTGTCATTAGTAAGTTCTTTCTGAGGTGGTTTATTTGCATGTTACTAACTAAAGTAAAGGCATTACGTATGCGGGAATTGCTCCACTGATGCTTGGATTCGCTACTATTGGTCTTTCGCTCTTCTATCTCGCTTGGCGTTACAACATCTTCTTTGTCACCGACACCAAGATCGACACGAGAGGTCTCATTTACCCGCGGGCGTTGAAGCAGCTCTTCGTCGGCGTCTACATTGCGGAACTGTGCATGATCGGAATCTTCGCCACCTCGGTTGCCATTGGTCCGTTGGTTCTGATGATAGTGTTCTTTATCTTCTCGATATTGTTTCACATGACGATCAACAGCGCTCTTGACCCCCTGCTCTACAATCTGCCCCGGACTCTCGGGGTCGAGGAACTGGCACTGCGTGACCCTGTTGCTCTCAAGGAAGGTCTTCACAGTGGCGATGGGGAGCTCAGGAACGGATCTGTTCCCCAAACCACCGCTGCTGGCAAGAAGGCCGGGTTCATCTCCAAGTTCTTCAAGCCGTGGCAGCACTGCGACTACGAGACCCTGCGCAAGCTGGTTCCTCATGACCGTATTGATGTGCACAACCTCTACACGGACGAAGTCGAACGCGACGCGTACTTCCCACCGTCGGTGTCCAGCCCCACGCCACTGCTCTGGATTCCCGAGGACCCGATGGGCATCTCGAAGCAGGAGATCCGGGATACCGCGAAGGTGATTGCCATGACTGACGAGGGCTGCACCCTGAACAACAAGAACAAGTTGGAGTGGGATACGGAGTCGGTCCGACCTCCTCTATGGGAGGAGAAGATATACTACTAATTCGAATGATACCCGAGGTGCCAGCCTCAACCATGCCACAGAGTTCGTGGATGGGTGGTTCCGGTGGAACAAGCAAACCGAGCGTGGTCGATTGAGGTTCTTGTTTACTTGATGGTGCTTTTGCATTAGTGGCTGGAGCACAGTTTGCTACGGATGGATTTCTGAGTATGAGCGTGTGGTTCGATACCCCTAGGGTGATGAACGTCTTTCTTCTCGAGTTAAGGCTTGCATTGTCACAGTTACCCTAACGAATTTAATAATGATCTCGATCATGTTCACCCTTTGCGAAACCCGCCTCTGCAGGTCAGTGTCCGACAGCCCTAGACCTAAGCAACATGCTGGTTACACGGCTTAGGGTTATCTGTCTTGACATGAATAAGAACCGTGCAATGACTTGAGACTCTTCCGCTCTTCACGTTACGCCCTTATTATATAAATTTACCATAATATACCTCTATTCATTACACTAGACCGTTGTTAATAACGGTACAGTAGGTACTGTTACGGACCTTTGAGTTTGGAGCCAAAGCACGGCGGACGGCCCGAGCCTAAATAATATGACAGCTGCAGGTGGAGGTCTAAGCTCAACTCCTCAAGACAACCAGCTGCGAAGCGACGTCTGGCATTTGGCAAAGAACTGCCCAACCCCACACAACTGTTCAGCTGTTCTAGGCCATTGATTTGGAAGTGGGCCCAGTGCAGCTGGTGTGGAGGGACTGGAGCCTTGCAGGCGTCCTCTGTCAAGCCAGCCAATCAGATAAGCCCTGCCAGAGTCCCATGACGTTCCCACCTCTTGGACCAACCCGCCCAGCACCGCCTCCCCATATCTAGCTATCTTCGCCCGCCACCAGCTTTCTGGACGAACGGACAGTCGACTGCGCATTCTATTCCCAGGTCTCGTTCCACGCCATATCGATTCTTCCTCCACCATACTCTCACGAAGTTTCCCCCCTGAAAGAACGAAAGAATAACAAAAGCCGCGATGAGATTCTCGACCGCCTGCGTGGCCGCCGCCACCTTGTCGGCCGGCCTCGCCTCCGCCAGAGGGGGCTGGTTGGGCGGCTTCTCCTCGTCCCAGGACGTCAGCGCCAGCGACGCTGAGAAGGTGCCCGGCGATTCGCCGCTGGAGCTCTGCGACATGGACCACAGCAACGACCTCGTCAAGATCGACAGCGTCGACCTGTTCCCGAACCCGCCTGCAGCGTACGTGCTATCCATTGGCTTCCCTTATCGCTCCCCTCCCCCAACCAGTCCCACATGACACTGATGAAGGGAATGATTGACTAACTAAAGTCGTGCTGCAGCGGCGAAATCCTGTCCATCAAAGCGTCCGGCACCGTAGTCGAGACCATCGAGGACGGCGCCACCGTCAACCTGGTCGTCAAGTACGGCCTGATCCGCCTCGTGAACACCAAGGCCGACCTGTGCAAGCAGATCAAGAACGTCGACATGGAGTGCCCCATCGAGAAGGGCGACGTGTCTATCACAAAGGAGGTCGAGATCCCCAAGGAGGTCCCACCGGTACGTTACCTTCTTATAATGATTCCCATGCATCTTCTTGTTCGTTATATCTGTTGTTTTGTTGGTAGGGTAGGGGCTGACATGATATCTGCAATTTAGGGAAAGTACAATGTCTACGCCGAGGTCGTCAGCAAGGACAACAAGCCCATCACCTGTCTGCAGGCTACTGTCACGTTTGGTGGCAGCAAGAGGGAGGTTGTGAACGACCTGTAGGGATCCAATAGCGAAGAGATTTCGAATTTGGCATTCCGACATACACAGACACGGCGACACAGCATGTTGTGCCGACGACAATGACGATGAACGGCATGGCACTCTTTTGACGGACGCGAAGGCCTTTTCCTACGTCTGTAATTTTATGGCTTGGTGGGCAGCATCATATTTTGACTTGAACTGCTTTGATTCGACATTTTCCACACGGGAAAAGGAGGCGACGGTCCGTAATCACAAGGACTGGCATTAGTCACGCATACGGACATAAATGATATCCCTCTCGGACCCGTTGAGACACTACCCAAAGCAAGGTCAAACTTGGTTTCGAAGATTTGCTTGGATTCTACGAGCCCCTATGCATGAATGCTCCGTATGGTACACCGCTCCAGCCAGACCTTTTCGTGATAAGCAATCACTGTAATCGGTATAGAACAACCGAATAACCCCCCTGCCGCGTTGTACCACTACTCTTCTTCTCTCTGCATGATCAATCACTCTCCAAACAACCGCCGTACCCGTCTCAACACGCTGTCCTTCTCGGGGTCGTAAGGGTGCTCTTTGCTGGGAATCTCGAGGACGGTCGGGAACGCGGCCGTGTAGGTGTCGATGCGATGTCTGATCTTCTCCGCGATCTGTGTGCCGGGGGATCGATCGTTAGCATGCACCATTTTTTGCTGCTAGTACCCCCAAGCCACCCTCCCGCTTGCCCGCTTTAGATAGCGACTGGATGGGAGGGGAGTATGTATGGCTAGATGAATTGGCGAGTGGATAGACTACTGACATGTTGGTTGATCAGCACGATCCCGATGTCCTTGCGCTTCGTCGTGAACGAGTCGAAGGCGGCCTCGATGGCCGCGTTCTCGGTCTTGCTGTCGACGACTAGGAAGTTCTTCTGCGAGTCGGGCGGGTTCGTGACGTGCTGGTTTTGGGTTTTAGTGTCCTTCTTTCTCTGGCCGTGTCTGGCAGTAGAGTTGGCTTGTGGGGTTTTTGTGAGGGTCTGGGGGACATTGAGAAACGTGGCGGGCGACTTACGCCAATACCGGCCAGCAGCAGGCCCGTCACCGAGTCCTGGTTTTACTCGTTAGCCTGGATGTGGAATGCAGCGGGCGACTTGCGCCGGTGATAGTGGTGATGGTGGTGCGCACCTCGTCCCCGATGACGGCTAGGAACTGCCGGTCCTTGTAGTCGGCCTGAGACGCCGACATGGTGAGTCGGTTCGGGAGGTGGTCGCCCGGCTGGTTGCGGCGGGCTTGCGGTGCGTGGTTGTTGGAGGCGGAGGAGGTAGGTAATGTGAGTATGATGTAGTGTGGGTTCTGGACCAGGCTGAAGAAGGATGCACGATGCAGCTGGCTGGAGATGACAGAGCTCTGACTTGCCTCAGAAAACTCAGACGGTGATCACGGGGACCGTAATCACCGTCTGAGTGGATCTTGTCGTGACAGGGGTTTACATATAGCAGCCTCTATCTATCGCAGGCCTCAAGGGGCCATATGTAAAAATTAAGGATAAATCGCGTGCGAGAGAGATAAATATAGTTCTAATCAAGACGAGACTATTATCAAATAAAACAGCTAAGAATTTAAAGCTAGAAAATGAGTATTTAACGCGTTAATTTATAATGGTCGTGCAGCGCGCGGCGTATGAATAAGACACGTTCGTTTTATTTTGTATAGCAAGGACCATATGTAAGCCTGTTTTGAACAGAAATGTTGCAGACCCTCGTTGCACTCGTCGCGTCGCTGATAAGCTTCCGATAAGGCAGCGAGGGTCTGCATTTTATAGAGGCAAGCTCTGACCGCCTTGCAGCTCAGCGTTGCCTCGCCGCCGGCTGGAACCCCGCCATTCCTCACGGGCAGATAACGGGCATCGAGTTG
Source organism: Anthostomella pinea (assembly GCA_963556695.1). Taxonomy (NCBI): domain Eukaryota; kingdom Fungi; phylum Ascomycota; class Sordariomycetes; order Xylariales; family Xylariaceae; genus Anthostomella; species Anthostomella pinea. Next base: position 3,748,175 of record CAUWAG010000020.1, on the reverse strand, counting down.
CATGCCCCATTGTCCGCCTAATCCGGCCACTAACATGTAATAATGATGTATCCACCACCAGCGCTAGAGATGGGGCAGTAGTTGAAGCTCCCTGTCACCTGTCTCGCCTGTCTGCCTGTCAGCTTTGTCAATAGCAACCACGACCCCAGTAATTATTTCTCGATCCCTTGACAAGCTCGTCCATTCTTTCCCACGTCAACAAAAGCAGTCTCAGGCTCTTCGCCTTTGTCGCCAGCAACGGTCAATCAGCAGGTGTGGCTCGGCGGGGAAACAGTCAAGCTTAGGCTGCGCAACAACAGTACTGCTGCAGCATCAAGCACCCAGTCCCATGTGAGCTCGGCTACTAGGCAGTAACTACCGGTGGCAGCAGCAGCAGTAGCAGCAGCAGTGTTGCGACCGATCTCCGCGCCTGCACGCACGACAAGTCAAGCTCAACCTAAGCAGCAGCACCATCAAGATGCCTCGACTCGTCCGCCGAAGACCGCTAATGGAGCGTGTCAAGGCCATGCTCAACCCCATGGACTTCCTGCTGTGGCTGTCCGAGGAGATCGAGACTCGCGACTGGGATTCCAAGCTCGTCGGTACCCAGCTGGGCCTCGCCATGAACTTCGCTTTCCTACTTGCGCGCGCCAATAGTGGAGGCTCCCGCGCCGCGGATCCGGTGTTCGACGAGGGCGGGACGTCGGGGTGGTTCAGTTTCTTCGTGAGTTGCCCGCCAATGTGCCCGTGGAGGGGCGGATGGGATCACGGATGGTGGGAGACAGTTGCTAATCGTCTATGTCTGTATGCTCGCAGGTCGGCACCCTACTCTGGCTCCTAATCGGCTGTTCTGTCATCAACGCCTTCTACACCATGTACCGATCCCGCCACTACCGATTATTCGAGGCCGACGTTGAAAAACCACCGTCGACACCCTCTGCCCAACGCGTCCGAGTCCAGTCCTCACCCGTCTCGTCGTCGCCGCTGCGATTCTTGACTGATATGATGAGTTTCGAGAGCGCAGAGTCCAGGGCGCATCCGGATAGGACCCGGGACGTCTGGCAGCTCTCGGTCTGGGACCCTCTGCCCATCTCGCTGCGCATCTTCTGCTTGTTCAGCCCCGGTCATGTCCTCGTGTACATGATGTTCCTCCCGCTGGTGCCTCTCGACGCCAGACCGAGTGTTACCGTGTTCAACTGCATCGTCCTGCAGATCATCCTCTCGGTGCAGCTGGTGCTGTTTCAGTCCAGGTTCTCCCAGCAGAACAAGGACACATCTGTTATCCAGAAGGAGGTCATGCACGAGTATGACACCAAATTTGTCCATCCTCGCCTGTACCCGACCGTCAGAGATGCAGGGACACAGTTGTCAATGGATGATGACAATGAAGCGGAATTTGTGGAGGTTGGCACTCGTACTGTCCAACTACGTCGGGGCTTCGAGACCCGGCCGAACCCCAACTACGCAAGGCACATTAATCCCGATGTGACCGGTTCATCGCATATGAACAAAGTCATGGCCCCTGGCTTATTCACCCCTCCAGTCGCCTCACGTCAATCAGCGCCCTTCGGCAGTGAGCTGAGAAGCCGACAGTTGACGAGTAAGCCCGCAAGAAAGAGCACACCAGGCCCGACACCTTTAAGCCAGGCTACGACCCGGTCGGTGGCCACTTCTTCGACCAATACCGGTGATGGGGGCTACCTTGGAGTCTACAACCACCCCAGCTCACCCCTGAAGAAGGCTCCAAGTCTTGGGGACCTTCAGTTCAGGTCGCCTCGCAACAATGGCGAGATGGCACGAATCGAGCAATACCAGTCACAGCAAGGGGACCGAAGCTCGAGCCCCTTGAAAAGCTCTCGCAAGAGTACGGGTACGTCGGCGGCGTTGAACCCACAACCGTCTAGAGCATGGGGGAGGCCCCAGCAGCAATCGTACGAGAGATACCCGTCGATGTTCCAATGAGGGTTGGAAGTTTGCTGGGTATTTATGGTTCATGGGGCTTGTGGGGGCACACTTGAGCGGGCAAGCTTTCCACTGTTACATCATTGCAGTAGGGAAGAACACCTTGTATTCGCAGGGGTTTGTATGATTAGGCGCTGCATGTACGCTGAGCTAACGATGTAGTTGGTCTGTGGTGGCGTCTGTGTCGAGAACCGGTTGAGCTCCTGCAGGTGGCTCTGACAACCTTTGAACTCAAGGTCTGTTTATTTGATACAAAACAAACCTTCAGTAATGAGGTAGCATCAAACCTTCGGTAGTGAGGTAGCATCAAACCTGCCCGTAGTAAGGTAGCCGCATTGAGTGGTGCACGTCAATGACCTGATTTCCTTCTAATCTCAATGCAGTCCGAGTTCATCATGATGGTGACTGACTGTCTGCCTGTCTGCCTGTCTGCCTGTCCCTGGACCGTCCCCAGTCCTCGTTCGAACACCTCGTCCGAGCCTGCTGATTCAATGTTCACACACGATGTTTCCCTACCTAATGTATGCATCGCTGCTGCAAAATGGGAACGATTAGACTTCGCAAAGATGTGTGCTTTGCCCTTGCAGGTTTCACCCTGCTCCTCCCACTTTCCCTGCGCCTTGCACCTTCCGTAACTGAGAACGCCATGACATCCGCAGGAGCAGAGGCAGAAATGGAACCTATACCCATACCTATCTCAGTTTTCACGACGCCACGCCGGCTGGGTCCGGACTGGCCTCTACCCTCTCCTCATCAACGACGTCGACTTCGATTTCAACTTCGACAGCAACGGTCGTCTCGTGAACTGGTGAAGATGAGTCCGACAAGGGCCTGCTCGGCGGCCAACGACGGGCGGCCAGCGCTCCCACCCAAGCGCGCCTCGTCCTTCGCCGGCTTGCTCAGCAAGATCCTCCCGAGTCATCGCCCCGAACAGGGCGGCACGCGGCGCCCTAAGGATGCCACCGGAGACACCGATTCGGCGTACCATGACCTGAAAATAAACCCCAACGAGCTGCGAGACTGGAACGTTGCACGGGACAGGCCCGCGCGGGTGGTCGCTGCTGCTGCTGCGGCGGAGGAGTCGAGTCCTCGCAGGGGGCACAGCTGGAGTCCGCGGAAAGGGGATAGCAAGTTCGTCGAGGACCTGGCCCCGAACACTGCGCAGCGCCTTGCACCAAACGTGCCGGATCGTCACCCACCACCTCGCCCGGTCACGGCCCCGAGCACATCGCTCCTAAAGTCTGATTCGATGACGCAGGCCGAGATCTCGGAGCTACTCAAAGCGAAAGAGAAATCGCGCAGACAGCGCCGCAGTCTGAAGGCGAGCGGAGACTGGCTGGGTCCGCAGGGGGCCGATCCGTACACGGGCGAGTTCCCGGTCCTGTCGCCGACGGACACGCTCAGTTCGGACACGACGACGCTGTCGACGCGGGACCGGCTGGCCGGCCTGATGCGGCAGAAGGAGGAGGCCAAGCTGGCGTACCAGCAGGTCAAGCTGCTGGAGGAGGAGGAGAAGGAGAGGGCCAAGCGCGAGAAGGAGCACGCGAAGCTCAACAAGATCGAGCGGGCCAAGGACGAGCTCAGACGGGAGCAGTCGTTGGTGAAATGGAGCCAGCATAAGCGCCATTGGTCCTCTGCCGCCGAGCCGAACCTGAGCCCGATTGCTCAGTCTATGGATAGCCTGGCGTTGGGAAATGGTAAGTGGCCCCTTTTCGTGGGTTGTCTGGGATGAAGGGCTCACGGTGTTCGCTTGGCAGGTCCTGAAGAGATCACGGTTATACCTAACTACTCTCGTCCGTCTCCATCACCAGCTGGAGCTCGGACTGTGGTCACTGGCCCGTTGGAGCCATTGAGTTCTGAGAATAAGCAGCTTCGAAAACACGAGCATCGATTTGATCCATCGACCGACACTATCATTCACAACACCTCAGTTAACCTTCCACCTCCAAGGCTACCATTTACTGCACCGGCTGTTCCGCCTCCCACCTTGCCTTTAGATAACGAGCAGTCGGATCTCGTACGCAGTAAGAGTGAGAAGCATTTTTTATGGAGACGCCGCCGAAGAACGATAGGCCCTGGGGAGCTGGTTAGAGAACCAGCCGCAGGCGCGGGAATCTCGACGTCGGTGACGGAAGGGCGTCTCGTGTCCAGTTCGCTGGTACACCTTCCCACGACGACGAACCACTTCGCCGACCTGGCGATCCCAGATCACCGCCTGCATCTGATGTCGCCAGACCCGGTCGGGAAGCACGACAACCCATCGAGTCCTTCGGTCGGCTACCCATCGATATCACCGACTCGAAAACGCCAAGGGGTATTGGACGGTACACAGATCCTGACCCCAACGACAGATACCCAGTCTCACCGGGCAGAGTCCCACCTACCCAGCCAAGGCACCAGCGTAGCTACAGTGACCTCATCCCAGTCGAAGTTGAAAGGGCTCATGAAGCCTCCCTCCATCCCCCGAAAGTTGGCCCCAAGCCGACTGGTATCCGCCCCAGCCAACGAGACGCACAAGCTGCTAACGAGTATCCACGACTCTCTAAACCGCACCGACAAAGATCCGTCAGGGGAGACCCTGGGGTCCCAGAGCGAACATCTACCGGTGGATATCCAGGGGAGAATCAGTCCCGAGTGGGCTGGGAACGTGCTGCACCACATGGACAGTCGCATCGAGTTGGTCAAGAGGGAATCTGCGTCCATACACACCACCATCACTACTGGCTCCGATCCCGCTCAGCCGAGCCAACACGACGATACACCATCTCAACTACAAGTCCCGAACGGCCAGCCCGACAGCGTCGCGGACACCAACGGAGGTCTAGTGACTCCGACGTCACCGAAAGGGCAGCCACCGCACTGCGTCGAGTCGACCCCAGCCACCTACGAGAGGACGATACCTTCCCGTCCCACTACACCACCGAACGGCTCGCAGAGACTCGTGCACGCCCAAAAGACAGCAGAGACAGATACTGTATCAGACCGCCCTGTGACACCGGACCAAGACCGGACGCCGAAGGCGCACCACCCCTCGACTCCCGGCTCTTGCCGGACTCCCAGGCAGACAGTCCACGAGAAGTCACGAGACAGCCTCGAGGAGGCAGGACAAGGGACAGTGACTCCTCCGCCCAGATACGTCGACTTCACAGAGGGGAGCGCACCGGCCGTGAGAACTCCAGAAAAAGAGCCGAAGTACAAGAGCACAAGCCCCATACGAAACCTTCAAGGAAAATTCCGACGAGCTCGTCCGCGCCAGTCACCTTACGAGCACACGGAGGCGATGGTGCAGGATGCGGCACGGATCGCCATGCAGCGGTCGCGGGCAAAGGAAGTCATGAACCGCAGTCCTATCCGAGCCAGCCGGCTCCCAGGCCCGATCGACAAACCACCGCCCCTACCACAGAAGAAAGAGAAGAAGGGGCAACAGCACCCCGACCACGACGGCAGCGCCAACGCAGGCACCGGCGTTCTTTCCAGGCTTAAGTCCTTTGGGCGCGGACAGCAGCAGAGGGGGAAAGAGAAAGACACACAGAGCCAAAATCAGAATCAGAATCAGAATCAGAATCAGAAGAAGCAGTCTGATGATGCAAAGCAGAAGACGAAGACCAACGGCGTCTCCTCCGAGAAACGAAAGCCGCCGGCTGATGGCGCTGACGCTAACGCTTTCATGGTCATGGGGCATGGTTTTATCATGGTGTACATGGTGCTGCTGGGCCTCGCGTGCGCGTGGTGGACCGTGGCGCGCCCGGCGTTCGACCAGACGAGCGACTTGTGGAAGAGGCGCCGTGGGCAGCGGAGCTCGTGGGAGGATGTTTCGGTCTTTGCGGCTGCGGCTGCGCTTTGTGCTGTTGGTGCTGTTGCGACTTGGTTTGTGTTGACGGGGGTTGGGTGGGTTTTGGGGGTTTGAAAGGCGGAAGGGGGGGTTGGTAGTGCAGCAAGCAGTGTGATAAAGGACGAGTATGCAGATATGGGGGGCAGATTGTCGAGATTGTTGACGGGTTGCCGAATTCGGCAATGGGACGAAAAAAGTCGGGCCAGCCCCTGCCGGCGTGGCCGATGGTGGAGCCGACGGCGGATCTGGAGCTTACACGGCAGCCCGCATCGGAGGTACACCGGATCCTGTCGGCTGCCACTTGTCACGATAGCCAAGAGGGTGCCCTTGTGATAACGGTTGCAGAGTCCTAAGTAGGCATTCATTCTTGGAGCATAGGAAGCATGATTGACGAGGGGGGAGTTGTACGGTTCATTCGGTTAGTTTTAGCTGACGATCATTAATAACGCGGTATTCCCATGCCGATTGTCTTTCGTTTATAATTCCCCCTTTTATTTTTGGGGTTTATGCACCCGGGGGGCACTACAGTAGGCGGACTTCACGGTTTGGATTGACCCTCCCTTCGCGGAAGCTCCGCCGCCCTGCTGGAGAAGCGAATCTCGCCTTTCGAGGATCGACGTATGCATCGTCGAAGCGCAAGAGAGAGAGCGTGCGGCGTGGAAGTGTACCATGCTCAAGGCAGCTCTGTTCTGGGGTGACGTCGCACCGCGTTGTCGGTGTTATTCCCGTCCGAATGGTCTGGGGTACTATTGGCCAATTAGTCAGATGCCACCATCCCGCTTGGCAGAATAGAAGTTGTGGTTGCCGATGTTGCCTCTGGAGTACCTGCCAGATGGAATGATATGCCCGTATGCCTGGCATATTTCCAAGAACCTAGTGTACCAAGAAGTAGGAATTGTTGGATAGAATCTACCTTACCTCTTCAGTGCTTCTGATCCGACATGTGCATGAGATGGATGTATGCTGCAGTTGACTGGTACCCAAGCAGTCGGTGCGACGGTGCCCCTCATGTGGGGTAAATCGATCCGGCCAAAGACGCCTGTACTTCGCTGCAGAGGTCATGTCGTGCCCCGCAGTAGGAGGCTCCCTCAGCCAATCTGTGCTCATCAAATTCAAATCGCCCTCGTACCCCGGGACCGGAGGCGCGCAGTTCGTGGTCCGATGTTCGGGGCGTCTGCTTTGTTCACCCATTTTTTGTGAGGCCGGCTGGGAATACCTACTAGGTAACGGTCAACCGTGCTCCTGTGCCGCAACTCAAGCTCTCTTCTGTTTTTCGCCTCGTCAATAGCGACTCGAGTAACTGCGGACTGACCTGTACATATTTAAGCCTCCTCCCCGCATTCCTACTCACATCGTTAATTCTGCCGGCCGGCTTTTCTACTGCTTCCATTTCTTTTCCCTCTCCGTCTACCTACCTCCTCATCCAACCACCTACTACTCCCTTACTGCTCTCTACTCAGACCTTGGCTCTCCTCAATTTCCACTGAAGCGACTATCGTGGTGCGTGGAAAAGAAGACGTCCGACAACCAAGATGCCCGTCGCCGAAGGAGCTCCGCAGACTCTGTACGACAAGGTGCTCGCTGCCCACATTGTCGACGAGAAGCTTGACGGCACCATCCTGCTCTTCATTGGTACGTCAGAGTACAATTGGGAACTGCACTCGGGTTGTACTGACTGCGACAAACAGACAGGCATCTTGTTCACGAAGTCACCTCTCCTGTATGTGGTAGTCCCTCCGATGATATGCGGACACCGCATCTACCCGCCGGTTATGTCATATTGCAGCGCAGTCCAGCTAACACAATGTGTTATGACAGCAAGCTTTTGAGGGCCTCAAGAATGCAGGGCGGAAAGTGAGAAGACCGGATTGCACTCTTGCTACTACAGACCACGTAAGTCCTCTCGTTTTTCTCAAAAGACACTTCTGGTTTGTGTTTGTTGTGTGCGAAAACGGACCCTCCGCTAATCGGCGGTGCTACAAGAATGTCCCCACCAAGTCCCGAAAAGGCATCAAAGACATTGCCAGCTTCATCGAGCAGGACGACTCGCGACTGCAGTGCACCACCCTCGAGGAGAACGTGAAGGACTTTGGCGTCACCTACTTCGGTCTCGGCGACAGACGCCAGGGCATCGTCCATGTCATCGGCCCCGAGCAAGGCTTCACCCTCCCGGGTACCACCCTGGTGTGCGGTGACAGCCACACTTCCACCCATGGCGCCTTCGGGTGCTTTGCCGCCGGAATTGGTACAAGTGAGGTCGAGCACGTCCTGGCTACCCAGTGCCTTATCACAAAGAGGAACAAAAACATGAGAATACAAGTTGAAGGAGAGCTCGCCCCTGGAGTCAGCTCCAAGGATGTGATCCTCCACGCAATAGGCCTGATCGGTACTGCTGGTGGTACTGGTTGTGTCATTGAGTTCTGCGGCTCAGTCATCCGCAGCTTGAGTATGGAGGCTCGCATGTCTATCTGCAACATGTCCATTGAGGGTGGTGCCAGAGCTGGTATGGTGGCTCCTGACGAGATTACCTTCGAATACCTCAAAGGCAAGCCTTTGGCCCCTGCCCCTGACACCCCTGAGTGGGACCGGGCTGTTGCATACTGGAAGAGCCTCCAGTCGGATCCCGACGCGAAGTACGATATCGACGTCCAAATCGACGCGAAGGACATCATCCCGACAGTGACTTGGGGTACCAGCCCCGAGGACGTCGTACCGATTACCGGGTCGGTACCGGACCCCGAGACATTCAAGACCGAGGCGAAGAAACAAGCAGGCCGGAGAATGCTGGAATACATGGGCCTCACGGCTGGAACTCCCATGCAAGACATTGCCGTCGACAAGGTCTTCATCGGCTCCTGTACAAACTCGCGTATTGAGGACCTCCGGGCCGCCGCACAGGTCGTCAAGGGCAAGAAGAAGGCGGACAATGTCATGCGTGCCATGATCGTTCCTGGTTCCGGAATAGTCAAGGATCAAGCTGAAGTTGAAGGTCTTGACAAGGTCTTCTTGAATGCTGGCTTCGAATGGAGAGAAGCCGGTTGCAGTATGTGCCTCGGCATGAACCCAGATATTCTATCGCCCAAGGAGCGATGTGCAAGCACAAGCAACCGGAATTTCGAGGGCAGGCAGGGTGCCCAGGGCCGAACACATCTCATGTCTCCGGTTATGGCTGCTGCTGCGGCTATTGTCGGCAAGCTCGCTGATGTGCGGAACCTGACCGAGTACAAGGCGAGCCCGCACGTTGAGGCTTTCCAGTCTACTCCGTCATCGGGAAAGCCTCACGTAGACGACAGTGCTAGCGTTGAAAGTGATGACACGTCCGCCAAGGAGAGACTCACCGATCAGCCTGAGGATAGCTCTCCCAGTGCTAAGAATTTAGTCACAGAAGCCGCTGGCTCGCCGGGTCAGCCGAAATTCATCGTCCACAAGGGTATTGCCGCCCCCTTAGATCGGCCGAACATCGATACCGATGCTATCATCCCCAAGCAGTTTCTCAAGACCATTAAGCGCACAGGTCTAGGCTCTGCTCTCTTCCACGCCTGGAGATTCAACGAGGACGGATCTCCAAACAAGGATTTCGTTCTCAACCAGGAGCCATATACGAAGGCGAAGATTCTCGTCGCTGGTGCCAATTTTGGCTGTGGCAGCTCGCGAGAACACGCTCCTTGGGCTTTGAACGACTTCGGTATCCGATGCATAATCGCTCCCTCTTATGCCGACATCTTCTTCAACAACACCTTCAAGAACGGCATGCTGCCCATCGCCATCACGAATGAAATCGATATGGAGAAGATCACAGCGGAAGCCCGAGCAGGCAAGGAGATCGAGGTTGACCTGCCGAACCAGGTCATCCGCGACGCCAGTGGCAACGAGATCTGCAAGTTCGAAGTCGAGGAATTCCGGAAACACTGTTTGATCAACGGTCTGGACGATATCGGTCTTACTCTGCAGCTCGAGGATAAGATCGTCGAGCACGAGAAGAAGATCTCGGCCGACACACCGTGGGTGAATGGCACAGGTTACCTGAGGAGGAAAGATGGCAAGCTGGCCGTCAAGCCCGCCCCGGTGCCCAGCACGAATCGTGGGCAGGAGAAGAAGGACCCCATTGAGTGGTAATCAGCGTGACTGCGTGGATGTTTATAAAAAGCGAAGTTCGCAGGAATATATGAGATATGCGACGAAATTCAACCGCAACAGCATTGGTGCTCGTCACCTACATCGTGCAACATGGAGAGGAGCGTAAGGAGGGGGTGTAAAGTGACGACTGACTTGCTCAACGACGCCCACGAATATCTCATTGAGGTGGAAAAGCATCGTGTTATGGGACGCATTTTCTGGCTTCAGCCGGCTTAATAGTCTATTGACCATCTTTATCAGCATCATTGGTGCTCTGGGCATTTCCCATGCTCAGTTGAACCTGAACTGCCTGTTTCATTCTTGACTACCTCCGATGGTTTGGCCGTGCCTTGTGCTGCCCTTTCTGATATGCGTTGCTAGGCATGTGTCTACCGTACGAGGCATGCGCTGATTATATGAACACCGTAAGAGGACGTAGACTATACTGCAGACAGCGTATCAGTTCACCAGGGTCGCCTGTTCTGGAGAGAGAAATCTTGCCAATAGACATCGCGCCGCTGATGTCGGAAATTTGGAACGTGATAAGTTCTCTAGGCATCTAGGATACGTGCTTGGGCACTATATGGTAACGCGATGGTGTGACCGTACAGCTACTTGCCTTGCCACACACACATTGGCAGTTCGTATTCCGGCCCTGGGTGCCTAAATTCGCATGATGAGCCTACCAGCCTCGCTGGGGTCCATTGACCTCCGTTAGTTTCGGGGGGGTTTAGTTCTGGTGACGAGCCTTTCGTATACCTGTGGCTGAACTCCGTACTCCCTATTCCAGCGCTCCACCTCTGGTGAAAAGTCGCCTGTTGTCTACCAGTGCCATACCCCAAGCGTGACTTCGTGACTTGCACGGGGCTCAGTACCTAAGTGGTCGCCCTGGTAGATCTTCTAGCTGTATCGCAACGTATACTGTAGGTACAATAACATGCGGGGGCTTGGAGTGATATACGGTAAGTGAACTATGAAGTACTTGCATAACATCAAGTAGCTTGGGCCGCGATGCTCTTGCTCTTCTTGGAATGATAATGATATTGCGAACACTGGTGTCGAGGGGTAAGGTAGTTCTGTGAGTCACTTCATGAGGGGGGACTACTGGTCAGGAATGTAACGAGATGTGGGAAGGTGCAACGCACACCACCGTATCTCACGTCACTGGCAGACCTGGAGAATCTGCTCTCCAGCATCATCACAACCACCGATTGATTCACAGAGACTGGAGGAAGGTGGTAGGTAGGTAGTTGAAGATGACTTACAGATAATCAAGGTTGCTTCCCAGGCAGTGACTGTTGTGTCATGCACCTTCTCCGACTCCAGTTTCCCATCACATTCACCTTCCGGGAGTGACACAGATGGACACATTGACAATCAAAACACGCCCACTGCAGGTGCATGCGTGAATGAAATGGAACGATCCTTCTGATTTGACTATTCTTCTCATCGCCATGTCCTGCAATGGCCATAAAAGGTGGCTCTGGTGCTTCTCCAACTCCAAACAGCCACGAGATCCTACATCCGAGTATAGTCTTCTGTGACACAGTTATCCACACGATCATACTATACCTCGAGCATATCTCAGAAAACGCCACACGTCTTGAATAGCAATTCTATCAAGATGGATATGGAAGCCAAGAGAGCCCGCTTCGAGGAAGCCATGCAAATCGTCTACGGGCCCTACGAAGCCGACCACCACGATCCGTCCTGGCAGCCTTCCAGCAACCCCGGCGCCTGGGCATACCGTGGTCGCTACCTCTGGACCGACGCCTTCGGTGTCGTCAACTTCATCACGCTTTCGCGAGAGTACGACTCGAAAGCTTATGTTTACCTGAATCTGGCAAAACGCCTTGCAGAGACAGTCCACTCCGTCCTGGGACGAACGCGCGACGGATCAGCCCGTCTGCCGCGTGCTACTGATGCCGAGCCCCTGAATGGCGGCCTGCGGATCGGGAAAATGGACGAGGAGGGTCCGGATTGTGATGGGCAGTACCATCACTATCTGACGCTGGTGAGTGGCACCAAGGAATCACATTCGCTGCCCAGTTCGGCATATCCGAAGGGTTGTTTCTGTTAGCATCATGGGCTTTATCTAACCCCACTCCATCCTTGAAGAGAGATTGCTGACTTGAGATGCTACAGTGGATGTTCGCGTTGAACAGACTGGCGCAGGCCACCGAAGAGCCGAAATGGAACGTGTTGGCTGTGCAGCTGGCCAAGGCGATTCATCCGCACTTCATGGTGAACAGACACGGGCGTGAGAGCATGGTCTGGAAGATGTCGACGGCCTTGAGCGCTCCGCTGATGGCCAACAAGGGACACCTGGACGACGTCTTTGGCTTCGTCGTCTACCAACTCCTGCAGCAGACCTCGATACAATTCGGCTATAGCGCTGCCGCGGACTCGCTGGATGCAGACATCGAGCAGTATGGCGGCATCATGGACGGGGCGCCGAAGTCGCTCAATGGCGACCCGCTGGACCTCGGCATGGGCCTGTGGATCGCCCATTTCAATCGCGAGGCTGGCTGGGCGCGCGAGCTGTCCGCACAGGGGCGGGATATCGCGTGGGACCGGTTCCTGCCAACGTCCACTGCCCCCGTGACTGCCGAGACGCGATTACATTGGCCGGCGTTCAGGGAGTGCGGCGCCTGTCTCGGTATCCAGTGCTATTGTTATTCGACCAATAACGACGACGTGGCCCTGACGGAAGGGGTGCGAGGAGGTGCTGCAGGCTTGGGAAGGCAACCTAAAGTTTGATGGCAATATGGACTACTTGGGGCCGATTACCCTCGTCATGTATGCCGCGGCATTGATTCCTGGAGGTAAGTCATTGAAACCCTGGTCGTGGTGTTCTGGGATGGAGAAATGACTGACTCACTGACTTGATACAGCTTTTCGTGAGCGAAACCTTGGCCCTTGAGAGTTGGTCAAATGCTGTGCTGGGGGTTAAGAGAAGTAGTGACACATGACTCCCCAATGCGTACAGTAGGATGCCTCAAGACAGAACAAGAGACGCCTGGAATGAGACTGTGAGAGTATGATACCAACCAGGCTTATCTAATTACTAAAAACCATTGAGCACTCGGCAATTGGGCAAGGCAACCCCAGGTTTTCTTGAGGCTCTTGGCAGGCCTGGGAGTGGAGTGATGATTGGCTGCGCAACTGTTTTTCGCACAACTCGCTTATCGTGGACTAGATAGAGAGAATCCGGGGGTGCCCAATCAACTTATCAAGCCTGAGAGATGCTGCAGGCCTGTCGGGTTACTAAGGTTGTATTGAATGCAGAATAGTAATCAAAAAGCCAGCCTGTCGGGTTAGGTTGTATTGAATGCAGAATAATAATCAAAAAGCCACAGTGATGGCGTCCGCTGACGCCATGTCGCTGACTGACAGATTGAAAAATGGGATCCTGGGGGATCAACAATAGGATGTCAGGATGTAAGCGGGCACGCAGGCACGGCCAGCCGGAGATGGAGAGAGGGCCACTGGGCCAGAGCGCTGTCGGTGACGTTATGGGAGCTCGGTGCCCTCTGGGATTCGGTTTGGTGGAGAAAAATTCTGTCTCTCTGCCCCGCAAAGCGAGGTCGGGCTGGATTTTTGACTCACGCCCGCGGCCACTTACTAAGTACCAATTGTACCACTTGTACTCCCGAATAAGGTTGAGTTGGCATTTTTCTCCCCCTTCAACACCACACACTTTTCCAACATTGAACCTCCAACCACTCAATTGACCACCTACCGCCAGCAACAATGTGCCCAGGACCCAACGAGAACGGCGTGAACGGCCAGAATGGTGTCAGCGGCCAGAACGGGCACTCGACCGACCAGGCCACCAAGAAGCGCGCCGCTGCCGGGCCCTACCAGCCCGTGGGCGACGCCCTGTCCAACATTGCGAATTTCAAGATCATCGAGAGTACCCTGCGCGAGGGCGAGCAGTTCGCCAATGCCTTCTTCGACACAGAGACCAAGATCAAGATGTATGTCAGCTTCAGGTTGGCTGGCTCTGCCCGGGGGAAAGTGACTGACTAGTCTACAGAGCCACCATGCTCTCGGATTTCGGTGTCGAGTATCTCGAGCTTACCTCGCCCGCAGCCTCTCCCCAGTCACGCGCTGACCTGGAGACCATCTGCAAGTTGGGCCTCAAGGTGTGTACTGACTGAGCCCTCCACTACCTCTCTTGCACCGACTCCCATACACCTAAACACGTGCGCAAACATTCGTGACCTGCGCTGACCTTCCCTTAGTCCAAAATCCTTACGCGTGAGTGCCGAGATGTCAATTTCCACGTATCGACATTTCGCTTACAGATCAGACACACGGTGTAATATGGAAGACGCCAAGCTGGCCGTCGAATGTGGTGTGGACGGAATCGACGTTGTTATCGGGACATCCAGCATGCTCCAGGCTCACTCGCATGGCAAGGACATGGAATACATCACCCGGACCGCCATCGAGGTCATAGAGTTTATCAAGAGGTTCGTCACCAAGGTACCCGATCTGATGCTCAGGCCTAATTCGATACAGCAAGGGAATCGAGGTCCGCTTCTCGTCCGAGGACTCCTTCCGCTCCGACCTCGCAGATCTACTCTTCCTTTACAAGGCCGTCGACCGCGTCGGTGTCAACCGCGTTGGTGTAGCAGACACAGTCGGCTGCGCCACGCCCCGCCAGGTTTACGACTTGGTTCGGACATTAAGGACCGTGGTCGGTTGCGACATTGAAATTCACCTACACAAGTGAGTGACACCCAGGTTCATTTGGTGCTCTAGTGGTGCAGATCGGGAGATGTTTGCCGCAAATTCATGTCCCGATCTACTTCAGGCTCCGGAAATGATTGCCCAACTAGTTTCCAGGGGTATTCGCTGACTCATGACCACAGTGACACCATGTGCGCTGTTGCGAATGCGTATGCTGCGCTGGAAGCTGGAGCGACACGTATGTATAACCTATGGGTAGCTGGAAGGCTTTTGCTAATAGGCGTCCGTTGCAGATATCGACACGTCCGTTCTTGGCATTGGCGAGCGCAATGGCATTACGGTGAGTACACTGCAACATGTCTTCATGACCATCACTGACATATGTAGCCCCTTGGTGGTCTCCTTGCCCGCATGATTGTCTCGAGCCACGAGTATGTGACTTCAAGATACAAGCTCCACAAGCTCAAGGAAGTCGAGGACTACGTGGCGGAAACAGTCCAAATCAACGTTCCCTTTAACAACCCTGTTACTGGCTTCTGTGCATTCACCCACAAGGCCGGTATCCATGCCAAGGCCATCCTGAACGAGCCAAGCACCTACGAGATCATCAACCCCGCGGACTTCGGTATCGGACGATACATCCACTTTGCACACCGATTGACTGGCTGGAATGCTATCAAGAGCCGTGTTGAGCAGCTGGGTCTCGCCATGAACGATGACCAGATCAAGATCTTGTATGTTGAACTACACGGTCAAAACGTTTCATCCATCTAATGCGAAAGCAGGACGAACCAGATCAAGGCTATGGCTGATATCCGCCCGCTTGCCATTGATGACACCGACTCGGTCATCAGAGCCTTCCACTTTGAATTGCAAGGGGAGGATGTTGACAAGATGAACTCGACAGGAGCCTTGACAGTGGAGAATTAATCGCAAGAGTCGGAATGTTGAAAGTCAGAACATTGAGATGACAAGGACCATGTCGAGGTGCGGATCTACCATCAAAGCCGCAAAACATAGCGACTGCTATTTCACGGGATGGCGTTATCTGAAGTACAAAAGTGCATTGTCTTTGATACACCATGGGAAGGAAAAATAAATGATTTTCAGCCACTTATTTCCGACGTCTACTTTGATGTGACTTGGAAACTTTTCATCCTGCTGTGCTTGGAAGCCTGTCCGACCGTGCCCTGATCACCATTAACGGCCGGCTTTCAGGATGGTGTCCAGGGGTTAGTAAATAGGTACGGTCGGGGGAAGTACTAGGCAGTGCTTGCACAGCAACGCTGCCCTAGTAATGTAAGAACGGTACCCTGCCCTTGACGACTTCTAAGATATATTTCCACTCGGAGACAGAGGCTTTAGCCGCTCTCTTTGGTTGAGTTTACTGTCAAAAATAATGGTAAGCTGTGTTCTCCTTCGTAGTTCTTCTCTGACCCTATATAAGTTACTGCTACCCTTTGCTCGATTTACCTGTCCCGGCCCTGACCCGAGGGCCGGGAAAGGGATTTACCTACCACTACCCGCAGAAACCTTTGCGGAATGAATCAGGCAAGCTTAGTTTGCTGCTGGCTACTGGACCTTAGCCACGGGGGCGGAATTCCAACACCGGAAAGAGAAGCCAAGGCAGCTATGGCACATTGATAAGTTAGTTGGTTCTCCCTAGGAATGGTTGTGAGACTGTATATTCTGCTGTTGTTTACTACACCAATTCTATTAGGTGTATATGCTTCACTGTAAGGAGGAGACTGTCGGTTTAGTACTTCTCTGATTTGGAGTATACAAAGACTACGGGAAGTCGTGGTGCCATGATTATCCTCGGTTGATTTTCCGGCAGGTACGCCATCAACTCTTATGAGCATGTCGGTGCTTTATGGGCCCAGCTGCTTCCATCCGTCGGCCCCTTTACCTGATTACCGGCTAGCAGTTCCGCAATTTCTGGCCATTCGCTGGTTTTGACCAGGCTGTCTGCTTCTAATGCGGTATCAACACATCCTATGAGTTGCGATATGACGTCGAGTTCAACGTTGTTTAGCAGTGCGAGGTTGTCTTTTGATGCAGATTTAGCATCCCGCTCGACCTCGTCAACTCCATTATTGACTTGGGCTTCGACGTCCAATAACACTCTTAGTTCGTTGTCTTCCAGCTCAGCCAGCAGCGCGTCCAGCAGCGCGTCCACTTTCAGTCCGTTCACCGACATATCCATTAACTCTAGTTTCGTTTCGTCCATCGGCTCAACATCAAGCTCGACACTGCTGCCTATTATGTTAGCTCTTTATGCGCGAGGGGATTAGGACGTTGCAGATACTCCAAGGCGCCATACGAAAGTCCCGTAACCGACCTTTTTAAGGATACCGCGAAGGAGTATACCACGTATGTTTTCCTACGCATGTGCTAAATATATAATAACGGTTCTTGGGTGGTTTAATCTATGTGGACAATGTACTAACAAAGTTGATACACCTGGTGCGCTTTTCGAAAGGGGATAGATAGATAGATGGCAAAAAGGCGACGCTGGGGTTCGAACCCAGGTTTCTAGAGTCAAAATCTAGTGACTTCACCACTCGTCCACGCCGCCATAACTATCTATCTGTTTGCATTTCGACTTTTGAGGACAGACAGCATTGGACGCAGCATATTGTTGATTGCTCCTTCCGTCAAAGGTGGATTGCGTCGGTACCATGCGTTGGTCCGGGAGTTGGCATGGCGGCGGCATCTATCCGAAGCCTGCCGTCATTGACGGCGAGATGGCTGGACATATCTTCGACTGGTAAACAACAGAAGGAGTATAGGACGAGGCGACACTGTCTCACGGCACCATTCTACTTGCACTTGAGATTCCTTTGCCACTTACTCGAGCCAGCCTCTTAGTTCCCGTTTGCCAGCACAACGTCTATTAGCTGCAAACAGCAGGTAATCCATTCCCAACTAAAGCACGATATCATCTCAATCAGGAATACTCCCGACTGCGGAGTCGTGCCGTATACGGAAACAAAGCCCACCTGACTGTACGTGAACCATAAGGCCATTGTCGTCGTCAAGATATGTGGGCCGTATCGCAGCCAATGGAAGTAAGGAGCATCGACTATGTACCGTTTGAAGCTGGTAAAGTCGCGAGCCGTGAAGACGACAAGGGGGTTGGGGTGTTGGTGTTGGTGTTGGCGTTGGTGTTCAGTGTCGTGTGCGTACGACAGGCGCAAAGAAGCACCCATATACTTCCATGTGAAGCTAGCAGTCGCCAGAAATGAGATCGTCACGAATGCGCATTAGCAAGCTGTAGAGTAACTAGTCGGCATTCTCAGACTTGACAGGAACGAAAGAAAGAGCAATATTATTTTAGGCCCTTGCCAGACACACGGACAGAAGAGATTTCAGCTGAGACGTCAACTGGCATCTTGTGCTAGATTTGGTTTCCTGACGTTTTCAGCCGTGACCTTTTCATCGTTGATCTTCCACAGCAGATACCTTCATAATTGTGGCACCCAAAATAAATCGTGGTTTTTGTAGCGTGTGCCCACGATGTGATGTAGAAGAAGAAAGAAGGGAGCTGGACTGAAACCCTCTGGTCTTTTTAGGGGCTTATCTTGTTACGTAGGGTTTTGCCTATTTGACTATCCTCTGCTGTACGAAACACTCACCTATGATGAGAAACGCGGTGTTATCCAGCGAAGAGTGGTTGCGATCCCGTCGGTCTCTTTGCGGGTGTCAAGGCACAAAGGGCACCATCAGTGCCTCGTGCCTCGAAACAAGGGGGATGGGTTGTTGCCAAAGGACAAAGCAAAACAATGCCCTTGTCCCTCAGTCTCTTCATTTACTAGATAACACTACGAAACGAGCTTGATGTCCTGGTCAGTACGTCCAACAACGTTATAGGAGAACGGGGAACTGGAAAAAGGAAGCCCCAAATTTGACAATCCTATTCCAGCCCATAGACCCAACAACCAGGTAAGCGAACATGAGATGGTGCAAAGATGGAAAATGCAAGGCCCGTCGCCAGTGGCCCAAGTCGCGCGAGGGGACACCCACACCAGTCCACTGGAAACGCCGCCTGTGCCACGGCGAAGCTCTGCTGGAGCAGGTACGGCAACCGTTTTACGCGGGAAACCCCCGGACGCACGAGGAGCGCCAGCGTGCAGAGGCGCGAGCGGCTCTCATCTCCGACTTCAGCAACTACCCGGAGCAGATGACCTTTGCCGAGACGCACCACTTCCTGACGGCCTGCTTCGACAACATCGACCGGTACTTCTACACCGGAGCCTTCTCCTCCGGCCGAGTCATCAACGTCCGGCTGATCCTGAGGGAGGGGATCCCGTACAGCAGGTGGGCGCCCGGCGTCGAGAAGCCGCGGCACGCCAGCAGCCACGACTACACCAAGCGCAGGATCTGGCGCATCGACATGTGCCGCACGTGGTACGGCGGCCAGCAGCCGTCGAAGCTCGCGCTGCTGCGGATCCTCATCCACGAGATGACGCATCTCTACATATGGATTTTCCACCGCTGTCCTGACGAGCGGCAGCGGCTGACGCTGGGCAGGAACATGCGCAGTCCGTTGTGGAGGAGGTGCAACCAAGTGATCGCCCGCAAAGTGGCCGAGTTCGATCCCGTGTTTGCGGTGTATGTCGACGACGAGGGCCGGTTTGGCATCTTCCCCGAGAGGTCGGACACTTGGCTCTACCTGGAAGATGTCTATCTCAGGACTATGGCGCGTTACCCCGGCTTCAGACGAGATTATAACCAGGAACCGATGTGGGTTCGAAAGGGTCTGTCCATGACCTTGGAGCCTCGTCCCAATCCGCCGTTGATGACTGGCCTCACTTCTCTGAGATATCCCGAGTACATCGACTACGTCAGGGACCGAGTGCCTGGGTACGAGAAGGCCTATGCGGCGGGTGCGTTGGTGCTTCTTACTGGTCTGGTAGGTTCGTCCATATGGCTAAACTCCTCTTTCTTGTAGCTTCATTGGCGTAGCGAGGGTTACAAGCGTAGATAAGCAGTCCTGTTTTCTGATTTAGTTAATGTTTCAAACACAGCTAAGTACCGTAGGTTATTAGTAGCCTGTGCACAATGTTTAAATTAAATCATTTCAAAGCGGCTCAACTTTTAGGTGAAGTGTGCATATAGCGAGTTGGACCGACTATCTACATAGCTGGGAAGTTGGCCATGTCAGGGGTTCTTTGTTGCGTCTGGTCGGCAGTCTGTCCTGACTTTGCCATATTCGTCTCGCGTTCATACTGACGCTCCAGGTTTTTATGACATACAAGTACGGCGCCCGCAGCTGACAGGGGTAGCCGGTACTACAAGCCTCTTGAAACATCCATATTGATGATGCTTACGGCGAAAATACCACCAACGGCTCATTCGTCACCTGCAGATCCGCGGAGAAGGCTGGACGCCTCCCTCAGTGCGCTGGGGCGCTGCCCCCACGTGGATAAAAACGTTTCATGTGGACATCCATTAGCAGAAAGCTGCAGATGCAGTGATACGGGCTTTGATTGCATTGAAATTCCTGCGATAAGTGGCCAGAGGTTCCGCGATGGACCCTGTCCGTGATTGGATACCGCATACTATTGACTTGAACTGCACAGCCTACTTTTGACTTGACCTGCACAGCTTTCCACTCACTACCTGGTGGCGCTCTTGGTGAATGGGAAGAAGGATCACCTTCGTCCCATTCGCTAGCCTTATTATTATTATTATTATTACACATCGATGTTGATGCTCCTCGACGACGTGGCGTGGAGGAGGACCCCGGCAGCTCCTTGAAGATATGGTCACCATGCGAGTGCTGCTGTGTGGCTTGGATTTAAGCCTCTGTGATGTGGTTGCTGTAGCCTGTCGTGACGTTGGACCAGCAGGTACACATGTGACATGTTGCATCAGGACCCGACAAAGCCGGCTCTAGCTCCATGGCATCAACATCAGCTTACCCGAATTCAAGACGCACCCCACGATCTAGTCCGACAATTCGCCGACGAGGCGATGTAGGCGGTTCGTGTGTCAAACAGATCGCCTGCTGTAGAATGCAAGACGGTAGTCTACCCTGGCGGTACCTTTCCCCCCAGATCATCATGTCCGTCACAGCTGGATTAGCCGAACTATATGGCCATTACGATCGGGTTTCGTGTGGAGATGCCATATATTTTCAGATTATTATATCCCTCGCAGCTAGATATGTTCGTTCATCGCAGTCAAATGGGCAACTTAGCCGGATTAGATGACCATCACGATCGGGCTTTGTGTGCAGACGCCATACATTTTCAGATCGTCATGTCCCTGATAGCTGGGCTGGACCTGTTGGTCATAATAAGCTCGGTGGTCAGGATCAGGCCCAGGCGGCAGCCAGCCCGAGAGGTAGGTACCCCGGCGCGGTACAGCAGCGCGCAGCTAGCAGAAGTATTGTGCTAGCTATCGTGCTATCCTGCTATCGAGCTGGCTGCAGAGCAGGCGCATTGCAGGGCAGAAATGATTATCTTCCAAAAGCAGACGGGGCGAATTGGACGGCCTCTCTGTTTGTGGGGAGAAGGAGTGGAGAGCGAGATGAGTAATATGCGAGTAATTCCAGAGCGCGGACAGCCTACAACGGTACCTCGAAGTAGATTGGCGATCTATCGAGGTACCTCGCGTGGCACGTCTATCGAGGTACCTCAAGGCGGCGGAACAGGTTAGGTATTCAGCCAAAGACACCGCTATCCCTGGTTGACTTGACCGCTTGGGAGGCAGCTGCATCCAGCAAGCCCCACCATCGTCATCCGTCACCTGTCACCCAAACGAGAACCTTCACAGAGTCGGTTGGTCCGAGCTTGACTGGGTTTGCCGAATGGCTTCGAAGAGGGTCGTACAACCATGCTGCAGCCGTGCAGGTAGGTGCCCGACAGGGTTGCTCTCCGCGCGTTGGTGGGCAGCATAGCCCCACCTGGCCGGGACCTCACGTAGCGTACACGCAGCACCAGGGGATGGAGTGTGGTTGTGTGGTGTTGAATACCCAGCCGCAACGAGCTTATATATCACGTCCGCCGTCTAAAGTAAACAACTGCTGCTCATAACCTTCCTCATTACGAATCAATAATCACACACAAGAACTGCCGCGGTCCCCCTCAAGTTCTGATAGCTCCTTCTCACTCCAATGCAGTTCTCCCCCGAAGCCATCGTGGCCATCCTGAGCCTCGTTGTAGCCCTACCGCCATCCGTCCTCGTGTTCCTGCAATGGAGGAGGTATTACCAGCGTCAGAAGGCCGAGGTCGACCGCCTGCCAACCACACAAGCGCCTCCTCCGCCTACTCCATCTCAGCATGTCATGCTCCCTCCAAGCCTTCATCGAGCCGCCGCCGGCAAGCCTGACGGGACAACGTTCGAGGTGGTCTTCGCAGAAGGGCCACACAGCCATCGCTTCACGTACACACGAGCATCATCAGATACTTGCAGCCAATGAGTACCAAGGTATACAATCAATGTACTCGATTCTCCAACATGAATTGCAAAGACTGACTGCCATCAGGTAGTGAGACGACTTGACGGCACTGTGTTGGGAACGGGGATATATCATCCCAATGGTGTGTCCGCCTCATCGACCAGCCAAGTCAGTACCTGAGAGTCAACACTGCTACAACATCGGGGAATTAGCGACGGCGTTTAGGAAACGGAACTGGAAGGGCTTCTTTGGGAACGCATGTACATATATCCAGGGAGGTCAGGACTCGGGGATCCGGATCACATACCTTTACATACCTCGAACATATCCCAAAGCCCATGAATATAAAGCTTGCGCCTTACCCAGACTGGCTGCCAGGTGGGGACCCCACTAACGTCAGTTGGCGTACCCCACTAAGGTCCAAATAAGGTATTGCGGGTTAGCTCCCCCGGATCGATCACCGGCAGGTCAATCCAGGGAAACCAGGATCTAAAAGCCAGTGTCCCCTTTTCACACCCATAACCACTTCCACTTATCAACGACCACGAGACACGCCCACATCCTCACCCTTACCCACAGTCGCAACCACAACCACAATCGCAACCACAACCAAACCACACAATCGAAGAAAGACAGCAACACCACCGAGCAACAACTCTCCATTTTCCTCTCTACGAACTCGCACTAGTCTAGACATTATGCACCACTTCACTTCCCCTCCCGTGCGGTCGGTACCTGGATAAGGAGCCGAGTGTTCCAAACCCGGCACCCCACGAGAACGCGCGCAACTCCGTCCTGCCCTGCCATGGCAATTCCTCAACCGTCCAGACCATTCATTCCAGGGCAGCCCATCGTGATGGCTAGGCCGTCAGACAGTACAGTAGCTGCGAGTTGTAGTCGGGCAACACTGATGACTGACCATCTCGATGATGGTAGCACACATCAGTACCAACCCCATCTGCGCATCTTCCTAAGAACGGAGAATGATCATGCCAAGCAACGCAGCGGTCGCAAGTACAAGAATTCGTTTCCGATCCAAGACGGTTAAGGATGTGGAGAAGTATCCGTGGGCTCGTGATCTCGTCAAGGCAAATATTTTTCGCCTTCCCTTTCGTCTTTTCCGTGATTGGTCGTTTTGTTGTATGCTCAGGCGCCTGATTATGAACTAAGCCAGATGCTGATGACGATGCGTGTGTTGTAGTGTATGTGTTTGTGCCGCGAACGCCTGGCCTTCTGCTCTATCCATCTATCCCCTGCAATGGTATCCGACGTGAAAAACCAACAAATAATCCCACAAGATCTCCCTGCCAAGACCCATACCACTGAGCTGCACGGAAGCAGTCAATAATAAGAGGATAATAGCTAAAAATGTTTCTGACAATTCGTCCTCGCAAAGCCGAAGGCCTGGGCCCTCGTCTGTATCCCTGAGCCCAGACACGGCTTCGTGTCGGTTCCAGGTTAACATATGCTTCGATCGTGTCGAGGGTAGAATCATAGTACCAAATTCTAAGGAGACAAGTCAAGTTGTTCCTTAGCTTGCGAAAGGTTGCGCAATGCTGTCGTAAAGCCTGCCGAGATCAATACGACCGTGGTATTGAGGGAGATCGAACAGGTCGTCCTACTTAACCCGTTGTCGGAAATCCCTGAATTCAGTGACCTTCTTCTGATGCTCAGCAAAGGCATCCAACCACTGAGCACGAACGGCCTGGTCCTGGTCTATCTCCATGAGATAATCGCCTGCGTCATCGCCACCACGCTGTGTATCAAGCCATGCCGCACCGCGCTGTCGACGTCTTTCCTTGAACTGCCCCTGGCGAGATGCAAAATGCATCATGATCTTGTCGTTGAAGCTCTCCCACTTATCCATATAGTTGTAGAAGTCCTGGGCATACTTCCGGAACGAGGCAATGTTCGGTCGAATACCAGCCACACCCATGGTAGGCGGAAGTCGCGGCGCAACGGGCGGAATGGGGAAGGCTAGAGGTCCAGAGGGGATCTCCTTCTCTAGGGGGATCTGTTCCGATGGCTGACTCTCAAACGGCAACGTAGACTTCAAGTCAGCAAACGACTTGAGACCTGTTGGGGCAGGATCCGCAAAGGGTTCCACGTTCTTGAAATCGGAGAAAGTCGCACGGAATTCGTCTGTGTCCTCAGATCCACCTGCAGGCACGAACGGGTTCGCCGTAGTGGGCGCAGAAGTCGACTGGGAGAAGGCTGCCTCTGCAAAAGGAACCCTTGCAGGGTCCGTGTCCAAGGTCGGGATGGCTGACTTGGAATGTGTGCCATTCAGATTACCTGCTCGCCAATCTTCTCGATGAGGTTCGACTGGAATTGTGCGAGCACCATGAGTTTGAGCGGCCTTCGGTGTGTCTTCGACGTTCTCTGAAGGTGGATCAATATCCATTGCATTGGGATCAAGTGTTGAAGGAGGTGCAGCACCAGAGGACGGCCGCGGAATCTCTTGCCAATCTTCACTCTCTTCGCCGTCAACCAGCCCAGCTGTCCCCGCAGTCATCTTGACCGGCTTAGGTTTTCTTGAATTCCCGCGTCGGGTTGGGCTCGTAGAGGCACTGCTGGGAGGCTGAGGCTCAAAGTGCTGAGAGCCTATCTTCTCACTCCACTCTCCGGGTGAAAATCTCTGCTTCTGGGCATCCTCCATTGCAGGCTCCTCCATTGCAGCCTGCATTGAGGGCACACGATCCGTCGGAGCTGGTCGAGATCTGGGAGTCTGCCGACGGGTGAGACGGCTGCGAGATTGCGGACGGGCCTTGGAAGGTGTGGGTGGTTCATTTGCCGTAGCAGAACCTGCCTTGAACTGCCACCCATCAGGGTCCTCATCTTCCACAAACCGTGTGTTGATGCTGTCAGCACTGCTTTTGGTGAAGTGCTTCGTGTTAGTGTCGTTGCCAGTTGTGTCCTGTTCTGCAGAGAAGTTGAAGCTAAATGCACCATTGGTGTCAGCACCGTTCTTCATGTTTCGGGTTGCTGAAACATGTGAAGTGTTTTCGGCTCTGTTCTTTGTCTCTGTCGAGAGTCTGTTCAGACCTTGTCCGAGCATGACTTTCTCGCGGATGAGATGTGCGACAGCTTGTCGCTGTGCTTCCTCATAGGGCAGCAGTGTAGGGGGCTGGGATTTGGCGCCCTCACTAGAATCTTCACTTGAAGGGGGGTTGCAATTGAAACCCGTGATGATTGACAGCCAGTCCCGAGCCCGAGGGGCATGCTCTTTGGCCCGATCAGGTCGGGCCGTGGCAGCATGAAACTGGGTGCGCGACTGGGGCAAATGAGAAGGCTTGCTGGGTGGTGGTGCGTACACTGAAGGGCCGCCACCATTGGTCTGAGCCGAGCTTGCACGAGGCGTGGACGCTGCTACTTGGTTAGCAAAACCCTAAGCTTTGGTTGGGACAGATGAAGAACATACCATCATTGGCACTGACAGGCTCCGACGAATGGTCTTCAGCTGTTGCTGCACGGAAGTGCGGTGTCGTGTTACTAAGATCGGCCTTTGGCTTATACCGTTCACTAGCCCGCGACTGGAAAGAGCTGTTAGCGGGAGCCTTGCGGTTCACTGGTCCGTTAGCCCCTGTGTTGACCTTTGTGGAATCCTCAGAACCTCCATCGTTACTAGAGGTCTTCGGAGTACTAGTGCTCCGCTGGCGGGTGCGTGGGAATGTGCCCGGTATATCAGTTCTCCGAGGAGGCGTACGAGTGCTCGTAGTACGACCCAAAGCAGGCCCCTCATCAAACAAGCTGGTCTTCTCACCACCCGAAGCGTAGTAAGGGGTTCTCTGGCGGGTATCCGTATACCTATCCTTGAACTGGTCGAGTGGATTTGCTGAAGTTGCTGAAGACGAAGCGGAGGGCTCCGCAGCTTTAGTCTCTGACGGCTCAGTGAACAAGTATGAGTGTGTCCTGTTCGTAAAGTAGTTCTTGTTTGTGACAGGGGGCTCATCAGCGACACCTGGGAAGCCCGGAGTGAAACCAGGTCGTTTAGTGGCGCCAAATGATGCTTGGGCTTTCTGCTGCTGGTAGGCCGTACGGGGAAATGTAGGCCTGGGTGCCGATGCGTTTGCGCTTGCGTCGCGTGTTGCAGACGTGGGTGCTCTTCCAGGAGGGGGCCTTGCGGGAGTAGGGGGAGGAGCTTTGTCTCGCGCTGGGTGCGACCTCATGTTTTCCCAAGCTTCTGCGGTGCTTTTGCGCGTATACGGGTCATCTTTCGGCGAGGGTTTGGATGCACGTGGCATACTGCTCGTAAAGGTCTCGTAACGCTGAGCACCAGAAGTCGGGCGGGGAGAAGGAGCTGGTGCCGCTGCAGGGCGTCTTGTGGGCGGTGGGGGGTAATGTTTGCCCACGTTGGCCCATGGATTGCCTCGTACTCCAGAAGATGTGGGATAGCGGACAGCATAGCTTCTTCGAGCCTCGTCATATTGTCTCTTCAAAGTGTCGTCGATCAGGATCTCGTGGGCACATTGGATGGTCTGGAATTTCCCGTTAACTTCGGCTTCTTTGCCGGGGTTTCGATCTGGGTGATATTTCAGAGCTGGGGCTCATAGTGGTTAGTTGTAGGTTCGCAAGGCAGGAAGCCAGACTCAAAGAAGATAAGGTCAAGATACCTAGCTTCTTGAACTGCCTCTTGATCTCATCGGTAGTTGCATTTGGCGACAACTCGAGGTCCGCATAGTAGTTGCGGGTTTTGTCCCACTTCGGCATGATGAAAGCTTCAGGAGGAAGTCAACGTCAGGAAGGGAAGGGTGGATGGTTGTGGTGAGGGTAGTATTCTTTGCCGACTGTTCATTACCGCAGAAGATTATCGAGGTGCGATGGCGGCAGAGGGAGCAGGGAGCAGGTGGTGCCTAGCGGCAGGTCGGAAAGAACAGCAGTGCGCAGCTCGGCGTCCACAGCATCGAAGGATTGGCAACGAAGAGACCCAAGAGACTTTTCTGCGCAAGTGGTCCAAGGATGGCCAGAGGCGGTCGAGATTGCTGCAGTCGCAAAGTGAAGCGCACTGCAAGTAATGATGTGAGGAACGTAGGTGACTGTCGACAAGATGCAGGTCAGCCTGCAAGTCGGGTTTCTGCTAGGTAACGGTGGAAGTAGGTATGATGATGTATCGAAGTACTGCGCGGCGCCTATGGAACCAAGGGTGCCCAAGGTGTGAAGACGAACACCAAGTCGGGAGAGATGGACGGCAAAGGCAAAGGCTGCAGCTTGGTAGAGGTACGCGTGTTTGTGCAGGTATCGCGTCGGCAGAGGTGGAGGGTGGAGGGTGGAATGCGAACGGCGGACGGCGGGCGGCGAACGGAGGGTGATTTGGATCAAGGTGGGGCAGGTGAACAAAAATATGGAGAACGCCCGCACCTCTCAGAAGACGGAGCTCACAACGGTGCTGATGCTGTCTCGGCTGTCTAGGCAGGGTCTAACCCAGAGTCCAGACATGCCAGACTACAATAGTAGCGTTCCAAGCGGCTGGATGAACCTTGTCGGTTGATGCGATCGACTTCAAGGATGCCGTTGCAGTGAGAAATGGTCCAACCGTGACTGGCAAAGGGTGGGATGAATGAAAGTGAGGTGGAAGTGATTCCATGAGATATAAAGTGAGGAAAAGCACGGGCAGTGCAAGGCGCATTGTTCACCTTGACTGTAAAATCCAGTTCAACCTCTGACAGTGCAGGAGGTCCGCTAGTTGTGAAGCTTGGACGAACTCTTTGGTGGGTGGTATTATCGGCAGACGGATTCAAGCCCTACCTACCTCCCATCGACATCACACTCGGCCTTGACAAGTCGGGTAGTATTATTACTCGATGGATCAATGCGCACACGTTGCACACCGCCTCAACACCGTAACCTGCGGCAGAGGATTGACTATAGGCACGCAAATCATAATGAAGCTGACCGGCAATGATACAATCCTATGATGACAGCGTTAAAAACCCTGGTCAACCCCGGTCCACCCCAGTAGGGCACCATCTGCTACGAACATACCTAAGGTACGCAGTATGCATGTGAGAATGCTGTGAGACTCGGCCAGGTCATGATCTAGCAAAGGCCAATGGGAATCTGCTGGACTGAACACTGGTTGGTCCCCAGGCATCCAGCAGGTGTAGGAATACCGTTTCTGCCTGTTGTTATACGGCGGCAAATGCTGTAGAACAACGGGATGCAAGTCCATACCTACAGATCCATGAATGGAACCAGCATCTCCAGACCGAACATGAAGCTAAGGCAGACAACCGGTGAACCCTACCCCCAGCACCAGAATAGGTTCCGTCCAGTCGGGCAGCCCGCAAGCATGACGTCAACAAGTCCTCTACCTGGCTTCAGACAAGAAGCCAGAGAGGGTCTCCTATTTCTCCCATTCGCACCGTTTGGGAAGGCGTGCTATGTATATAAACCCAAAACCCTGCATGTGAACACTTCAATGTTCCGAATTGGTCATACCTACAGGCCACACTTCCAATCCCCACACCAGACAAATGGCTGAGCTCAAGGGTCATGATGCCGTTTTCGTCATGTGCCCACGATATCTATAACCAGCTACTGGTAAGCAGCCACATATAAACGGACATGTAGCCTCATGATGTAGGAACACCCGCCATCCAGACCCTTCGGAGCACCCGTTATCCAGGGTCCAGGCGCCACCAGGCCCCTCAATCCTATAGAATCCCGCCTTCTTATTATTATTATTATTATTATTATTATTAGCCAGTCTTGACAACATGGTTTCAATGCCACGATATGGCCAGACAGAAATATTCCATGGTTCCCACCCACGTGCCACCTCAGTCGCCAGACTCAAGAGCGCACAGGGCTAGGCTAGAGGCCGTCGGGCATTATTTATTAGGTTACACACAGGTCACACAAAATCTGAGCCTCATCAAGTGCCGCTCCCAACCTCCGAGTGTTTGTCTCTTCATCGTTCACGATGTCAGGAGCCTTGCAAGCCATCCAGGCCTATCGCGGGAGCTACCTTAGAGTATAGGTAAGATAGGTGAAGCCCCACCACTCAGCTCCAAAGAACCCTTGCCGTTACATCAACGTGACCATGCGAGCCGTGTCAGACATTCCACACGCAACGGTGTGCGCCAAGGGAAGAGCCCAAGGTCACACTGAACGCTGGCAGTCCGAATGATGATGATATGTGAGGAATGACCGTCACGGCCTGACTGAGCATCAGGCCGGCACCAATGTATATTCATTTTCAAGCCTTCCTTGTGATCATGAAAATAAACACGAGCCTCCCCGATTCCAAGAACCTCAAAAACGCCTGACACTGCATATTCATATGTCATAAGAGTAAACCAACACCAGTCTGATGCAATGCCTCGGATCCAGTACTACACCATTCCTTCCCACCAGGCCAGAGACTCCTCGTGCCGGCCTGATTCAGATGCATATCCTACACCATGTCGCGACTCATCTCATAAGTCCAGCCACCTTCCCGCCGCATCTTGTCTCTCGCTGCGAGATCTTTCCGGATCTCTTCCTCCGTCAGTCGATCGGACCCGCTCCAGTTGGCGCTTGATGTCCGCGCCCGGAACTTGTGGAACCGGTCTTTGCTCTTCACAAACACTTCTTCCATGTTAAGGGGACCTGGAGCACCGAACACTTCAAACGGATTCTGAGTTTCCTGCTCAACCAGTGCCCGACGGAGATTGGGCGAGTCAGCCCAAGCGGCAACCATATCTTTCCCACCATCGTCGTCGTCGTCATCGTCATCGTCGTCGTCCGTGTTGATCTCCGGGAGTTCGATCGCGTCCCCGTTCTGGAACCGTGGGGAAGATCTCGTAGCCGACTTGGCAACCGACTTGGCTGCTGCAACTCCTTGAGGGCGTCCAGGCGTCTTGTACGATGGGCCAGCCGGATTGGGGTTGGGAGCAAAGGGAATAGCACCCTTGGACACCTGCGCCATGTCCAGAGGGTGCGCAACCTTGACCTGGCTGTTGTGCTGATGCGTGAGGGTGGTCTTGAACAGATCTCTGGTGCCAGTCTGCGGCGCGTTGGCATAGCCGGCGGGGAACATCGACTTCGCAGGTAGTTCCTAGTTGTTTGTTAGCCATGGTTCACATCCAATTTGGGTTGACTTATTCACCTTCTTGAGGCCACCAGAGGGGCGAACAGGTGCCCCCTTCAGACTTGGCTGCTTCTCCCTCTCCGTATTGTCATTCAGTTCATCTGTCATGCGCATTCTCTTGGACTCCTTCGACTGGTAGGCGTTACCGACCCTGGCCTGTGTTTGACGAGAGGCATTGTCCTCGCCGTTGTCCTGTTGCAAAGGGCGCTTCATCGCGGCCTTCGAGCCGGTCGGGAGGAGTGTACGACCTCCCTCATCTTGAGAGCGTGGAGCAGCCGTATTCATACGTGAAGGAGGCCGAGCAGGTGCGGCTTCAGCTCTGCTGTACTCCAGAGGAGCATTCGGTTGATTTCTTGCAGCCGGCGGCGGTGCTCTGGTTTGTTTCGCCTTTTCAAGCATCGCCTGTCTCTGCGCATTCTTCTTTGCCTCTGCTTGCATTGCAACCTGCCTACGCTCCTCTTCCTTCTGTCGCTCAGCTTCAAGCTTCCGCTGTTGCTCTTGACGTCTCTCCTCCTCCTGCATAGCAGCTCTCTTACGCTCCATCTCCGCTTTGGCATCACGCTTGCGTTGCGCCTCACGCTCTTCCTGCTCTTTCCTTCGAGCCGCTGCTTCAAGAGCCTTGGGCCTACCTACAGACGAGGTCGAGCTCTTCAGACTCTGCAGCGAAGGCTTGGTCTTGGGCTGAGGCTGGGACAGTGTATCATGAAGGCTGGAGGAGAGACTATTGTTCGAGGGGTGATACTGCGAGTGCTGAGAACCCATGTTGACGCGGATGACCGTAGGGGCTTGTTTTCCTCTGCCAGCCGGCTCCTTGGCTGGTCTGACCGGGCGCTTGATCTCTCGGGTCTTAGTAGCCGAAGGAGGTGCTGCCGAACGAGGAACCGAAGGAGGAGGCATTGAACCTGGCGCGTCAACCATATCGACATCGTCTATGGTTCTCTCATCCAACATAGCAGCTTCTGTTGCACGTGCTTCAGCCGCAGTCTGTGGCTTGGCCTTCCGTGGGCTCGTTCGAGTTTGACCCGGTGCATCGTTCAACGTAGGTGCAGCTGCCCCCTCATCTTGTTCCTTCTGGTCGGCAACGTGTTTCTCCTGGGACGCGACTCGTTCCTGTTCTTTGCTAAATACGCGGGCTTTCTCACGTTCCTTCTCGCGAGCCTTCTCAAGCTTCTCCATTTGCTCGGCCATTCGGCGGGCCTCTTTGGCCTCTTTCTCCTTGCGTTTTTCTCCAGCCTTCTCTCTCTCGATCGATGCTCTTGTCCTACGTCCTTCTGTCCGTGCTGGGCTTGCTGGTCTTGCGAGTGTTTGGCTGTCATTGGCATGACGGGAAAGGTCAGGATAGAGAGGTTGAGTGTCTTTGGACAGAGGCGACCCAAGCGTCTGGGTCGAAGGGGCTGCGTGCAAACCCAGCCTAGTAGTGGAAGGTGACAGAAGGGAGGACTTGCCCTCGGCACTGATGGCAGCACTACTAGCCAACAAACCTTTGGAGCTCTTCAGAATCGAGGACAGCTTGTTCTTAACTTGCTTCAGGGGACTATTGCCGAACCCACGAGATGGCGTCTTCATGGGGGTAGTAGGCCGCTCTATCTCCGAAACTGTCGCAAGGGGCGGGTTGGAAACAGATATTGTCTTCTTAGGAGCGATGCTTTCTTCATCGCCGCGATCATCTGTGATAGGCAGAGCAGGGACCGATACTGACTTGTGATGTCCGAGAGTGCTCGTGTTCTTCTCTGGGACCCGTGGGCGCCGGGGAGATTTGGAGCGACTCGTTCGCTGGCGCGTCTTAGGCACTGCGAAATCATGGCCGCTCACCGTCTCCTTACCAGACACTCCCTCCATAACATCTGTCGAGTAGCTCTTGGGAAGGCCCGGACGAGGGCTGAATAGACTAGATGAGTTATCGGGGGGGCCGAGAGGGCGGATCCAATCATCCTCATCATCTTCTGGAAACGCGCCAGGTGTCGTGGTCGTCTTCTTTGGCGAAGGTAACGGCTTCTTCTGAGGAGTGGGCTGTGAGACTGGCAAAGTCGCAGCTGGCCGCTGCGGAACAGTAGACTCTGCGATCGGCTTGGAGGCTTGCGAGATATTCGCTTGGGATTGACCTAGCTTGTTGATCTGGTCTTGAAGTCTTTGTGTGTAGGTCTTGTTGTGCATGGTCGCGTTGTCCGGCTCAGCTGGTACTTGGGCCTGTTGGGTAGTGAGTTCTTCGTCCATATCAATATCCATATCGTCATTCTCGTCGTTCTCGTCATCTGTGAGCTCAGGCCGAGCATTGCCCAAGCTCTTTCCTCCAGTTTGTCGATTGTAGTAGCTAGTCCGGTGTTGGTCCAAGTGACTCGTCCTTGATATCCTGTTGCCAATGCTCTTATGTGTAATGGGCTCT
This sequence comes from Anthostomella pinea, assembly GCA_963556695.1. Lineage (NCBI taxonomy): Eukaryota > Fungi > Ascomycota > Sordariomycetes > Xylariales > Xylariaceae > Anthostomella > Anthostomella pinea. Next base: position 3,715,726 of record CAUWAG010000020.1, on the reverse strand, counting down.
CGTGCTGGTAAGGAAGCGAAGTTGAGACTACTCTTTCGAACAATAGGTCGAATAGGGCTTGAGCCATCAGATGGAGACCTCGAAGGCTCCTCGAGCACGGTATCCATCACATCAGGTTCAGCAGATGGCGTATGACTAGTTGTGGATTCCGCGAACTGGGCAGGTGAACCAGTTGGAGTAGTGCTCTCGTGGTGGACGCTCTTCTTTGTCGATGACATCGCTGCGCCAACATGAGCAGTGAAGTATTGAGTGGACAAATCATCGGTCGCTGTGTCCACAGTAGGCTCTGGCGATTGTCGTGCTGAGCTTCCGTACAGGTGTGGTTCGGGGGAGACATGGAATGCCACATGGTGGTTGCCTTGCGGGCTGAAGGGTTGTGTTGGCTCGGCGAGTGCAGTTGGGTCATCGACGTCCATCGCGTCTTGAGATTGGCTTCCATGGTATCCAGAGTCCACGACAGATACTGGTTGTTTCGAAGCATCGGGTTTCGGGGAACCAATATGCTTCAGGGGAATTGTAGGTCTTGTTTTGGCTGGAGACGGTTGGGGGTCTGCAGCGATCCTGACACGGGGTGAATTAGGTCGGCCAACGTTTGACATGGCAAAAGGGTTCGAAGCCCCCTTCGGTGTAGCGGAAAAGATATCGGACAGGGGCTAGCAGCTGTCAGCAATCCAGACATCACCGTCGGCTATGCAGGTGGACGCGGGATGTTACTCACGACGCGGTTTTCTCCAGCATTTGCTTTCCGCACTGTTCGAGGCGTCTTGCCTCGTAGTTTTCCTGGTGTTTTGAAGATTTCGGCGACATTGCTACCATGGTATCAGTAGGGAAATACTCGTCGCCCAGGGATTGGATACCCACATCTGGTTCTCGCTGAAGATCTCGGCCATATGCTCGTTCAACCAGTCGAAGTCGTTCCGCGCAGAGTATGTGAACTCCTCGACCTCATCCTGTGCAATCTGCTTCGCAGACGACCTCTCCTCGGTGATCCATGGCGTGGATCCCACCTGCAGACGCGCCGCTCTAGAGCCTGCCATCGCGACAAGCCGACGAGGATGGAAGTGGGAGAACGCGTCGGGTACCGGGTTCTAGTCGCGATCAATTGCGCGGGACGGACGTTGGAAGGAGTCCGGATGAGAAGAAAAAAAGAAGAACTGCTCAGCTAAACATGGCTCATGAGTTATCTGTCGCGGTGACGAGATTAAGTAACAATTGTAGAGGCACAAATTCTCAACGAGACAGGCCAGTGGTCAAGAGGTGGTGGTGGTGGTGTGTGCGGGTGAGGTGGGTTGCTGCGAACATTGAACTTGGAGAAAGCTGGTTTCCTGCAAACCATTGGCTGGATGCAAAGTCGCTGTAAACAGAGGAGCTTGGGCCACCGCATCAAGTCTCGGCTCCACTGCCGCGACCCGCTAACCTTGGCAAGTTGGAAGCCAGCCAACGTCACGTCACGCCTTCATTCTCACATCACTCCCGTCGATTTCCACCATGAAGGCCGGTGCAGTCTATGCTTTCTGTTGTAACAAGGTGCAGTCCAATGTAACCACACCTCATTACGCAGGTCCGGAACCTGACTTCGGAACATCCATCTGACAACCAGCTCCATGGACCATGACCAGTCTGAATCCCGAGGATCGGATCTAATGGCACAGTGGTCGCATGCGATGAGACTGGGGTTGATAGCAGCAGCTTTTTCTGAATAAGACCAGCGCCGCACATCACAAGCGCATCGAAAACATGCAAATCACTGTTCAGGCAGAAAATAGACAGGAGACAAATTCCTCAGGATTGAAGAATCCTATTGATGTAGCAAGGCATCAGACGCCTCGCAGTAGAGCCTATTTACCTGCTCTATTAATACTGATGGTGTGCAACCCAGCAAACCGTCGTGAAGGCCACCTGTCGCCATGATTGTCCCTTGGTCCCTTGACTGTTTACTCCGAGAAGAACGCCAGCTGGTTATTTGCAAGGCCAGAAACCCTCGCAAACAAGTCAAAGTCGTGAAGTCAATCATCCTATCGCCGCGCCCGTGTTGTTGGACTCGAGGTCCGCGTAATGCAGCACGAAGTGACGCTACCAAACATCAGTAAAACATTCGATACAGAACGCCTGTCCATGTTGCAACTTACTCTGTCCTTGCGCCACTCGGTGGTGTTCCAGACGATGTAGTAGCCTTCCTCAGCCGCACCACTCATAAACCGAGGTTGCATGGTATCATCCTTGGTCAGCCAAAGCTTCAGCTTCTTGTGCCACCGCCACGCTCGGTTGTACCTGCTCAAGAGTCAATAAGATCATACATGCTTGACTTTCAACACGAAGTAGAATCGTCTCACAGTTCGTGCGCGGCCAGATGTTGCTTCAAGTCGCCAGGGTTGCTGTAGAAGATCCACATCAGGGTTTCCTCGTTGAAATTGTTGATCTTGTTCTCCAGAGGCTGCACGTTGGTGACACTGTAACAATCCGGGAGCCGAAAATCCGGGATCGTCGGCCGAGGAGGCGCGTCGTTGAACAGGTTGTAGATCTGCGTTGAGATGGGCCTGAAGTATGTGATTAGCAGAGACTTACGAGCGACGATCGAGTAAACTTACGCGGGAGACGCGAGGTCTAATCCCAGAGTGGTGGGATCAATACCCGTGACGGCTGCGTTGTAATCCGGGTAGTTGTTCATCAAAGTACGAAGACCCTTGAGACCCCATCTGTCGATAGGCGCCATGCCAGCCAGCGGATCATGAACCGACGGAGATTGTGTATCCTGATCATCTTTCGTTCTGCCTGAAGGGGTGTCGGTGCTCATGCCGCCAATCTCACCAAGCAGGTTTCGACCTTCGGACAATTGCGCCGGATCTTGAGGGGACGATTGCGAAGCTAAGCTGCCCTCACGGAAGCCGGGTGGTTTTTGACGAGCCTCGTCGTGACCACCAGCGCTTCTTAGCTCTTGAGGTCGCGGAAGGCCTGTAAACATAGTAAGTATTTGATTATGAACTCGTGGCAGAAGTCTTACCAGGGGCCGCGGGCGTATCTGGAGAGTGACCATCTGTTGAACGCGTGTTGGCAGACAACGCATTCAGCAGGCCATTGCCAGATCGAGTGGGTTGCAGGGAGCCAGGTGTGGCGCTGCCTTGAGCACCGAAACCCAAAGTCGACATTAGCGAAGATCCACGCTCCTGGCCGATCTCGCCATTGCCGTTTCTGGGATTGTTGTTCAAGGGAGGGAACTCGTCGATGCTGTTGGGCTGAGGTTGAGAGGGCTGAGGCACGCTGTTTTGGTTACCGAAGCGGAAACCACCCTGATTCGAGCCGAGGCGTGACGATGAAGAAGAGAAGAAATCTTCTTGTTGGCCCTGTTGGGACGGGGGCTGGTTCCTCTGCATCGTGCCTCCCGTGTTTCTTGACCCTCCAGTTGACCACAGAGAAGATGAGTTCGTACTCGGAAGCTGTGAGTTATTAGACAGTGCCGGAAATTCGCTACTAGAAAAAGTTAGTAAAGGTAGTGGGGTGGGTTGCAGATTTCATCGGAGAAAGGGAAGTGGGATAGTTTTTGAGACGAGGCTGGTGTGAGAAGCAGCTGATGAAAATATTGTGGCATGTCTTTACCGTCTCAGAGCGGAGGCATAAGGCAGGCCAGGTCGCAGTAGAGCCGAGGGGGTGTCTGAAGGCGTATCCAGAGGTAATCCCGTATCCTCGTCTGCTTGCAGGTTTGTGTCTCCCTTGACGACGGACGAGAAAGGCGGACGGCTGGTAGCATCCATCGTCGTCGCCGGGCCGCTTGACTGGAGATGGATCTTGTGGACAAGCTTTGGCTTCTTCGGCTTCAGCTTTGACGCCATCGGGTCGCTGATCGACGAGTCTCCCATCTCGTATGTCGGGCCCACCATCGTGCGGTGTCTTTGTGTGAATGCAGGTGCAGAGGGTGGGAAAGCAGTTTGGTGACCAAATAGGTGAGTGCAGTTATAGGATAGACAAGCATGTGCAGTAACTGAACGCTGGTTGCCTGGGCGGCGCACGCGAAAGAAAAATTGGAAGGAGTCAAAACACCTACGTTAGGTCAAGCGGTGTTGCCGGCTGCGAGCCACTCAGGCTCTGAGCAAAGCTGAGATTCCCTCCTCCCAGTTGTCTGTTCGAGTTTGGCAGACCTGCACCACTACCCATTGGCACGTTGCTCCCAAACGCCCATCCAGCACTGTTGTTTGCTTTGCGACCAGACGCAATATCAGCCTACGATCCAGCAAGTACCAGAGTCTTGTGCACATTCCATACCTTTATTCCCATTTGGTAATCGATTCGGTACCCCCCTACCTGGTTGTTGAGGTTGTTGCTGGCCTCCGAATGCAGGTGGCATCCCTCGTAGGTTCTGGGGCACGGCACCTGGGAATGACCAGTATTAGCCAGGTTCACAAAGGTCTCCTTGTGAACAGCATTGGGCAAGACATAGAACCAAGTGGTTCGAGGGGGCCTTTGTTCGGAACGACTCGTCATAATGGCAGACGCTGCAACCTCGGTCGTCCCCAAGGGCCAAGCTCCCTCAGCCAACGAGGCTGAGGCAAGAGACACCCCAGTCCCTGCCCGTCCCTGCCCATCCCCTTAGCATGACCAATGGCTTCACAACAGCATCGCATTGCTGGCAATGGGGCATCGACGGTCGGTTCAGGGCAATGGAGGCCTCGGTATGGCATGCGCAGACGACGGGATGGCGATTTCGGATTGCAAAACAGCTGGCACGCGAGGCAGAGGGAGAAACGGAAAAGAGTCGGGTTGGCAGTACCTGGTCGATTCATGACTATGATTCAGATCTAGAGATGCTCTATGGAGGAATCTCTGGCGCCTTTCGAGTGTCGCTTCGCACGGGTTGGGTGGTTGAAACGATGCTTGCGATCTAGGATTATGCTTTCATGGGAAAGTTGCTCGAGATACTCGCGGCCAGTCTTTGGTGGTTGCGATTGCACTGCTGTTGGCCTTGCCAAAACGCTATATTCAAAGTGGGGCCCAACCACAGCGCACCAATCAGCGCTGTCAGCCTTACCTGTGCTTTTAGCTCCGGTTATCTCCACACTCAGGCCCACACTCAGCCTCTCAGGTCCGGCTTAGAAACCCCAGCTTATTTATTGTTAGGTTCCAGCCACTCCCCTTTATAATTATCTCCCTCGCGCTGCCATGTTACCCTCCACAGCAGCATCGCATGCTACGTGCCTACCTAGGTAGCAAATGACCTGGATATGAGTAGAAAGCTTAGGGGTATAATCATTTCACTACATTTCCTAGTTTCCACCGTTGTCCGTGGCCGATCACCTCTCTCATTACTTACCCATAGCCTACTTCGCCTACGTAGCCTACCTAGCCCAGGTGCCTGACAAATTCGTGACCGTCAAATGGACGGCTATACATGTTTACCGCTTCTCGGTACGTCTAGCTACTGGCAGCATCGTCTTACGCACTCCGTACAGTGTGCACATATGCTACTGGGCCAACATGGAAGTTTCTCGCCCTGAATACATAATGAGAGACAGCCAGAAGGATGGCACAGCCAAACGCCAGGCTCGGCCAGTTCATCGTCTCAACTTTCGGATTAGCCGTGCCTGGGAAGAAGCAGGATATCCAGGCCAGCAACGGGGAAGATGATTGCGCCGGCGTTAACTGGGTATCCCCACCGCCCGAGCTTGAAGTCTGCATCCAGAAGAGGTTTATGGCGTACTCGGCGGAGGAAGACGCAACTAATCGAAGTCAAATAGGATGGTAGAAGTGATATGACACCGAAGGAGACAATCTGGTGGTAGGCGACGGAAGATCCGATGTTGATGAGTGTGAGGAGGGTGGGGAAGAAGGCAGTGAAGAGGCCAACTGCTAGAGGCGTCAGAAGAGGAGCACAGTGGAAAAATTCAAGATTTTCCAGGGTCTTAATTTACGACTCAGGGCGATGTCCTAGCCCTTGGGCATGGTAGCAAACCATTTGGAGAATGGCAGCCCCTGATCCCTCGCGGAGGACAGCGGTTGCCGCGATGCGCCAGCCATGTTGTTGAGAGCATTGGCCAGGGTGGAGGTGACGAGGATGCAGGACATCACAGTGGCGCCGGCTTTGGACCCGGTGACATTGCAGAAGACTTGAATGAATGGGTAGCCAGTAGATGTAGAGAGGACGCTGTCAACGTCTGGACATGTGGACATCGATAAGAATATTAACATTTGTGGAATAAGCACACCGGAATAAGCACATCATAGCTATAAAGTGGTCTTTGATGCTTATTCCAACCTGCTTATCCAATTTATCATAAACGCAGCTTTCGCTTGGTCAATGAGCTGCTATCCACGAGAGCACCATGTCCATAGCTCCACTAAAGTCTTCTTTGACTTCGTGAGGGTGTATCGAGCGAGTTCGCGATGCCCTTTCTTCTCGTCTTCATGGACCTCCATGTCTTCTTCGTAGAACTTCTTGGCAGCACGGTGCGCCAGATCTAGATACTCCTTTCGTTCAAGATCGTTTCCCCCGAACGCAGACATGCTCAGCGTACTTCAGAAGCAGTACGTTGAGAAGAATACGGCACACTCTTCCATTGCCGTCGCCAAGGGGTGGATGCAAACGTTCTGTGACAGTATCGGCTCGCCATGTCGTAAGGATCGATCGATTTCGTCTCTTCCGCTGCTGTCATGTCCTTATGCAAATCCGACACCAGTTGGCTCATGTATTCGGGTACTGCGGAGGCGCGGATAAACTTGGAAGTTGTTTTCTTCTTATCCTTCGTGTCCTCGCCATGGCTTGCGGCAACCTCCCAGGTCCGGTACACTCCGGGATTTCCAGCGACCTTGCCCAAAACCTTTCCCACACAGAGTGCGTTGTATATGCACTTGAAGAAAGATTCAGTGATCGGCTGACTGTTCAGGACGATTCGGTCGATGGCGCTAAGCAAGGCATGCGAATGGTTGATGATCTCTTGTCGACTTCTCGTAACGGCCTCGGCGGAATGCGGACGCTTTAGGGCAATGAGAGCCTCTCGCGATTGCTCGTACTCGAGCGAACCTGGTTCAACTCCGGCAGTCACGGGATCACCATGGATTAATTTTCGCCAGATCTTCTTAGTGACATGGAAGCTGGATCCTGTGACTTCGATGTAGTTGGATGTGTAGACGACCCATGCGAGGCGGTCTTCAATCTTCGCCCCGAGCTCATCTATGTTATTCTTGAATGATGCGCTTCTGACCTGATGGATGATGTTGGCAGGATCCTGTGGGAAGTCTTGTTTCTTCGCCTCTTCTTTCAGATAGTCTGATATGCGAATCGTAAGGTTCATCATCTCAGGCTGAGATGGTCCACGGATGCTTAGCCACTGAGGCCAGCCGGCTCGCATTGAGCATTTGAGCTTCCGCATCAGGTAGAAGTCGTAGAACATTGTTGCTTTCAATTTGGCATAGAATGCGTCTATTGTGATAGTTGTTGGAGTGGGTTGGAGTGGGCTCTTCGTGGTAACGGAGGAATGGCAAGAAAGGATGACATGTGAGCATCCTTAAATAGTCAATAGATGACTCGACCGGAGACGAGCCAATTTGAATAAGGTTCTGGCTGCCATCTATCTGATGTTATTATTTGGTGGCTTCGCGGCTGCACTAAATCGCTCGCAGCAAACTCAAAATAACATAGGAACATAACAGAAGCAAAGCCATTATGCTCCTGTCAACTCTTAATATCAATGTAAGTAGATTCGTATTAATAGAATAAGAACTATGAAATAAGCAGGTCTAGTCTAGTTAGCTATATTCGATGCTTATCTCGGACTGCTTGATTTTATTATTAGGAAAGGTTTAAATAATATTAATAAAGAAAACCTTTCTCGAAGTTTAAATCAGCTGTTACGGTAGCTTTACACCTTTAAATAAGTCTAGCTTAGAGCTTCTTTAACCCTAAAGGTGTTAGCACCCTTTCAATTAGTTAATCGCATGTTAGCAGGCTTTTAATTAGTCTTTAATTATTAGTAAATTAAGCTATTATTACGTGACGGGAGGGAGGTCTGCTGTAGCGCCGCAGGCCTGGCGAAAGGGGGGTCTAGGGGGTCTCCCCTGGGATAAAAACACGACGCCACAATAGTATCAGGGTCTCCCACAGGGCTCCAGGGCCCTATACACGGCGCTCCAGGACGTAAATCAGAAGCCTGAAGGCTCTGATTTTTAACGAATCAAAGTCTAAGATAGGTTAACAGTAAACCTTTCCTAACTTTAAGGCAAATCCTTTGCACTACACGGCTTGATAATAAATACACCTTTCGCCTGGTGAACGAGGGGTATACAGAGACTTCTGAATGTTCAGCGTAGGCTCTAGACGCAGAACTGTACCGAGTTTTCAGCCAGTTTGGAAATGGACGCAGAAGCCGGCTAACGCAGATACCTCTTAATCTACTGCTACCTCACCTCCATGACGACAACGAAGGCGGCGGCGGTCTTACGTGGTCATCGTCGCGATGGCTCCATACCTTAGGGGAAGGAGACGTGCCGCTCGTCGCCGCAGAACCTGGCAGACGAGGTTGACGACGTGCGTCGCTCTCAAGCGACGACCTGCTTCGACGGCCCCGAACCACGATACGAGAGAGTCTCGACGCCGAACATACGTCAATAGAAGGGGAGATGGTGACCTTTTGGCGGATGAGAGGTTGGAAGCTTCGTGACAGCTCTTCGGAGCCCCGAAACACCAGACACGACGTTCTAAAAGGAGTGAACGCGTGGTCACGATATGGCACGCCCTGAGATTGAGGAGGCTTGAATTGGCTTCAGAAGCCACTTGTATGTATATATGGGTGGACTGCTTGTAAACGTCACATCGCCCTTGTGGCCCATAGGTTAGACGTTAAAACTTGCAACCAACCAACCAACCTCACCTCAGAACATGGCTGCAACACGGAAGCAAAAGACAACCGCGACACCGGTGACAGACAGTTTTCTTTTCTTTTCGTCGACAGAGCGTCCAGGCCGATCAGTTCCCACCAGACACACGCTTCCATTCCCGAATACCCCCACTCCATCCAAAACACGGAAGATCATCACGACATTCCGACTCCAGATCCAACGACACCCCTCGATCCCAAAGATTCCATGACCGACTCAGACCCTTCTACTACCTACACGAATTGATCGATCAACTCAAATTGTCCCCAACGAGTTGACCACACCTCAACATTGCACCCATCTTGGATTGCTGACAGACAATTCCCATATGATTTCTTTCTAAGGCTCTCTTTTTCATGTCTTCTTTCTTAGCACTACCGTTCATATCTCTGCATGGGCGTCTGCATGACACTCCCAAGGCATTGGGGCGTGTTTGTCGTGTATTACGACATAGGGCATGCGCTCGAGACAATCGAACAGGCCAGGTGGCCACTTTTGTGGCTTCAAGTGTTGACTGTCAGTTCTATCTTGCTCGTATTTACCTATTCAGCACTGTAGTCAGACTATGCTCAAAGTCAACCCCATGTAGGCCTCTTCCAATGAGCACAACTTTGCCCGTCTGCGTGGCATTTCCATCTTGCATGGACAACCGCTCCCCATCCAATATCTCAAACACCTCTCGAACACCCTGAACCAGTTTCACGCTGCCGTCTTCGAAGACCAACCGAGCTTTCGAACGATGTATCTCAATCGGCGTCTGCGGATCGAGCCCTACTCCGGGCACTTTGTTGTCCCACAAGATCGACCTCAGCCAAACGTCTACCTTCTTGAGTTGATCTGGGGCTAGTAGTGGAACATTGACCGTGACTGTGGAGATAGTCTGTCCATGTCAGCGAGTCACATTTTCAGAAAAGAACCGAGGGAATACGAACGGCATCAAGATGACTATGCCCTTTCCCCACGTTGTCCAGCACCTCAACCTGGTCATAGGCATGTATGTCCAGCAGGAGTCCCTCCAGCTGGGGTACCATGCTCTGCTTCGTCACATGGATTTTCGCGAGCCCGTTGATCGCCTGTATGCGCGCCTTGACACTCCCAAGCTCACTGGCATCGACCAAATCTGACTTGTTGATGACGACCACATCTGCGTGCGAGATCTGGACATGGGCCGTAGTCAACAGGGGTCCGCGATCATCATGGTCCTCGTGTCCCTCAACCTTTCCGGCCGGATCGTCTAAGCTGCGTAGGATATTCTTGGCATCGACTAAGGTGACGATGCCATCCAAGTAGATTGTGCTGCCCAGGCCATCATCGACCCAGAACAGGGGTGCCAGGTTGCCTGGATCAGCCAGACCTGTGGTCTCTAGGAGGATGTAGTCGAATGCGCCCTTCTTCTCCATCAGCGATTCAATCGCATTGACTCCGGTGTCTCTGCGTCGCAGTTAGCATCTGATGGCTGCACACATTTGGTGAAGTGGTACTTCACTGAGCAACATATGCAGCCGTTGCCCACCTCGAGCCACTCTTCCACTTGCTCGCCACCATTGTTCACCGTGAGTGACTTTTCAATATCAAGAGCTGCAGTCGAGTTAGCTTGTTGCGTTTAGCTAATTACGGCGAAGGTGACGTGCAGTCGCCAAATTCATTCATGATGACTGCAATCTTCTTGCCATGACGCGCGGTCAGGATGTAATTGAGAAGTGTGGTCTTTCCAGCTCCCAAGTATCCTGTTTGGACCGTTAGAACTAGCCACATGCCTGCAGGATGTTAAGATTGTACATACCAGTTACGATGGTGATGGGGACTTTGACAAGCTTCTCCTCTTGTTCTTCCAATGCCGGTACTGGCTCGGCCTCGACAAGCTCGGGCGGAGCGTCATCGTCGGGATTCATCTTCAAACCCCACAAACTGCGGTGGAATAGAGCATAAATTAGGAAATACTGGCGCTTTTGGGATGTGAGTCTTGCGCATATGTCAACAATGTCAACTAGAATCGATGATTTGTCTGGATTTGAGTTGACCTTCACGCCCTTCCCATGTGGCCCATTGATCTGTCGGTAGATATATTGAATATCGGTTAGTTGAGTGTACCGCTAAAAAAGATGCATGCAACGAACCAGTGCATGACATGCAACAGGGGCAGCTCAATTAGTGCATCGCTAGCCGCGCCTCCAGTCGCCGTGTTCCAGAGCTACCAAGACTTAACAAACAACATTGAACAATCAGCGCCACGGCGACGGCACCCAGGAATTCCCCAAGTGAATCAAACTTTTTCGCTCAAGGTCGCCGGCCTCGGATGAAAGAGGACACCATGTCAATGTCCCAAGGCTCCCCACGACTACCCAGTCCACCGCCACCGGCCGAGATACAGATGACGCCGGCATCCCCCGGACTGGGCACCACAGCGAGCCGACAAGCACAACAGATGGAGCAGACCATGGCCGACGCAAATGCGAAACGGCGCATACACCCGGGAACGAGATCAGAGGATATGGCTGCCGGGCCGCCGCTGGTGCCTTTGAACGAGGTGCGTTTCTACTAGAGCCTCTGCGACGAGTGATCCTCACTGACCTCAACCCTACAGCTCGACTCGGCCTTCCAGTTGCAAGAACACCTCGCAGCGCTACATTACCACCACACCGCCCTGAACACGACTGCGATAACGCGTGCGGCCGCCGCGCAGATGGCTCAGCCTCCTCCCGGAATCGACCGCACATTATGGCTCTACGAGCTGTGCCGATTCTTGATCGCGAAATGCAACTGCCTGATAGTCGGCTTCCTGTTCGACACACCGCCGTGCTCGTCGGCAACATGTCCTGAAATGCGCGCTTCCGAATGGCAGTTCTTGTGCGCCGTTCACGACCAGCCCAAGAGCTGCTGCGCCATCGACTACTGCTGCCACACGCTAGACTGGGCAGCGAATGTCGTCACGAATCCCAAGATCTTCCCGAGCAGATTCGTCATGGTTTCGGAGGGCCACGACAAGAGCGCGGTGCTGAAAAACCTAGTCAATGTGTTTCGGCGACTGCACAGAATATTCGCTCACGCATGGTTCCAGCATCGAGGGGTGTTCTGGTCGGTCGAGGCGCAAATGGGGCTGTATGCGTTCTTCAAGACGGTATGTGATATGTACGATCTCCTGCCGGCCGAGAACTACAAGCTCCCGCCCGAGGCTGAAGGATTGGAACCTACGCCATCTGAGAAAGACGAGAAGAAGCCGACGATCACGGCTATTGCAAAGCCCCCATCACAGCAGAATGAGGGCCCCGAGCACGACGACGATAGCCACAGTATGGTTGCCCGGAGAAGCAATACGGCCAGGCATTCGAGCAGACCGTCAACTGGTAGGGCGGTGACGACTGTCATCGAAGAGCTAGAAGATGAATATTCCAATGTCGCGAACAGGCTCAGAGGCATGCATATTTCAGCTCCTGAGACGGTAGAGGAAGAATCCGAGGTCGAAGTGCCTGTCATCGTCGAGAGTGGAGTGATGGACGAACCCACCAGCGGTCAACCCATCGAAGCACCACAACCTCCCGTGCACCAAGATGCGCAACCTCGCGAAGTGAAGATAGATGTTCAGGAGGATATCCCTGTGGAGCCAGACTCGCCAGACGACAATAATGAACAGAATGAGAACCCTCACGACGCACCACTGCTTGACCATGAGAGATTTGGGGAGTTCAACGAGCAGGAGGTCGAGGGATCCCAACCAAACGCGGACGATGACGACGACAGGGAAACTGTCATTGAGAGCGCTGAGCCTGAGACGAAAGCAGATGAGGAAGCAGTTGAGGAAACAGAGCCCTCCATAGTGGAGTCAACGGACGGAGCGGTAGAGACGGACCCGGCGAAGGAAGAAAAGTCGTCTCCAGAGAGGGCAAGCATGGATTAGGATCCCAGAATCGCCCTCCTGGAGCGAGTTGACGACGACGACTTTACAGACGTGGACGATGATGCCGTGCGACACGCCAGACGGCTGACCCGCCAGCTCCGGCGCATCAGAACGCGCACCAGCATCCCGAATGAGGAGGATACGAACAGGATCATCGAGCGTACGCGAGCAGTCACCAGCCGGCTGCGGAGAAGCCAGCAGCCAAGCCCGTGGGCTGTGCCTACAATGGAATGTGGGGATGACGAGTCCCACTAGATAGGCGTTTGGCGTACTGGTCGAGGAAAGACTGGACATTGTATGAACTAATATGAGCTGAGGGAGCTCAAGTGGGCAAATAGATACCTGATACCTCTGTATGATAACTCTGTTGTAGCGAAGTGCGTTTATGTTCTCGACGTACGTCTCCGTATTTGATTATCCGAGTCCGGCAGGCCTTGAGGATGGAGTCGCTGTATTATACAACCGAGAGAGATACAGTACCTATGCATTCTAACACTTATGACTGCGTCACTGTCACAGATTCGCCCGATCCCGTAGCTCTATTCCACCAACACTGCCTCTGGACTCTCTCGGTTCGCGGGCAGAACCTGGTCGCCAAAAACGCACACTGGATGGTACATACACATAGGCCTACAGGTGATCATCTCCCGAGCGCATTGATATTGGTAGCAGAGAGATGTTGTATCATTGCGGGAGACAAACATCTTCTGCGATTGATGACTACCCCAAGCGTCTCGTTCTGGCATATGGGTTTCTGTGGGCGGTATCGCAATCACAATCCCGACCATCAACGGCGTAGGCTAGACACCCATCATCAGTAGACGATATCTATTTAGCAAAGAGCATTCGCACCTCTTACCAGCCTTGCACCCTCCCCCCTATTTGGGGCCGTATATGATTCTTCTCACTCAACCTGCACTCCACAACACAACGAACATCGATATTCATCAAGTACTGCAAGATCGATCATGTCTCTCCAGCGCATCCTCATTAATCGCATTGACAGGGTCTGAGTACGCAATATAGCCCCCAATTTACATCCCAATAACCAACACTTATTTCGTACATCGCTCCTTTGAGCGTCGTCCTCTTCATCATCCCTTGCCACTCCGCGACCTCTCCCCTCATCTTCGCACAGAGGAAGAAAAATAGCATGAACTTTTGCTCGTAAAGTTTTGACCCAGGAGAATTCTCAACCAAGCTTCCCTCCCTCCCCCAGGAAGGATTTCATCAAGAGGGAATCCTCCTGTTGGTGGTGTCGCAGACTGATGACCAAGATTGCGCCGTTGCCCCTTTTTGAAGACCCTGCCCCCTTTCCCCACCTCCCACCTGCCTGCTTGCATATGCGGACATCACCCCCAATGCGTCGCGTCGTGAGCCTTTCGGTCTGGTATTAGAAGTGTCAGGTTCTCGCAATGCGTATACGTGTCGGCAACGCATGGATATATTGATGTTAACTGAATGTGACAGTTGTCTGCATGCGCAGTATGTTTCTGTATATGCCAGGAGCACCTCCGTCAATTTCATCTTGTTCTTTACGCTGATGTATTCATGTCGATTTTTTCATGCTGATGTGTTCATGTTGACGTGTTCGATTTGATGTATTCGTGCAGATGTATTCAGGTTGTCGTGGCCGCTATCACGTCCTCTCGGACGTACGGAAGCAGAGCCGCATCATCGGCAATAGGCCGCATAGAAGATGGCCCACGTTATCTCGGCGCGCTGCGTCGAGGCGAGAGAGAGCAAGATTGGCGGAGGCGGAGTGTCCGGATAGCGAGATGTACGTCTAGATTGCTGCTGCAGCGGGTAATATTCGAAGCGAGGGCGTGCGTCATGGAGGCGTCCAGGGGCACTTGTAGGTGTGTGTGTATGCAGACGCGTGCCGTGCAGGAGGTCGACGAGCCTGTGGCCCGCATCGGGACTGGGAATAGCCGTAAAGTAGCGCTTCTGTGGTCATACGAGTGGCGCCCCGTGCCAAATGCAGGAACATCAGGTGGTAGTCGGGGCATTTCCCTGGGAGCCTCGTGATCACTGACCGTGTGCATTCATCGCCAGTGATTATCTGATTTGTCACGATACCAATGGAGGCCAACGATGGAGGTCAGATTTGCTTGATCGTCGGGAGGTCCCCGCGGACCCCCTTCCGCATCATCCGATCACATGTCGGATTCAAGTCTCAGTGATCTTCGTCGCATGTCCGTTCGTCTGATGCTCTGAACAGGGCAGGAGTCCATGGGTGGCAGGCAAATCGGGCGGCAGTTCAGACGGAGGGAGGGTGCAAGGGTGTGATCATCTTGCATTGCATCCACGGGCTCGAATCCTTGAGTTGGAGTCTTCGACGTTGCAGCAGCCGCATGGCTGGACTCTCTGCACTTTCATGGGTTTGGCGAGTTCAAGGTGCCCCTGGACCTGCAGCAGAGGTGCATCTCGGCTCCGATTCCATCCCGAAGCTTTCTTCGCCGCATCGAGGACATGTCTCACACCCCGGTCGTCCACAACGTTACTGCATACCAACCAGCTGACCCAAGCACGCCTTTTCGCAATGCATGGGTTTGATCTCATGTGTAATAGTCTTGTTGGCTGCATGTCAACCGCCGGCATTGTCTGCTTCTTCTGATTGACCGGATCTAGCCGTGAGAATGGCCTGGTGTCTGGTTGACCACCTCCACGCATGACTCTGTGCTCATATTCTCGGCACAAGACTAGCCCTGTGCAGCCTTCCCTTTACCTCGAGAAGTCGTGCTGGAACTGCCTGGCTCGATAGGTGGTGATGTTTCGTCCGGATCAAGGCGCAACTTGGTGAAAACTGCGCTCATCTCCCGGACATTCTCTGTCTGTTGTGATACAGGGCTGGCGTTTCGCTCATCTGCAAAGACACGGATACTGTGAAGCATAGGATGCAGTCCTTCATCGTTTGGGAGCCACCAGTGTATGCACGAGGGATCTCGGAATATCTCAGCCATTCGGGCTCGCATCGTAATCGGAAAGACATATCTAATTGGCGGAAGCCAAGCTGTCAGCGCTCTGCCACTTCCAATCGCAAAAAAAGCAATGCATAGCATCAGATGTAGCTGGCGGATTGCCAGAACACTGTCATTCAAGCCAGAAGACGTCGGGGAAGACCCGTCATCTGCTGCAAGAACTGTACCTCATTTGAGCAGCGTTTCCACAACATGTTAATGCAAATTTTAAGTGTCTAGTCGATAGCAAGACGTCCAAACCGTTAAAGACGAAATTTTTGACTTACCCCAGTGATTCAAGCAATGCAAACCTCCGTCTGATCCACATGTGGTGTCGTGCGTCTCGCGGTATAAACAGAGTGGCTATGGCCAGACCAGCTTGAACGATGATCAAGGCGCCGTTTGGAGTTGAGGGCCACAATTGGATGGTTTCGAACATCTCGCATATCGCAAGGGCCGAGTGCCTCAGCTCGTCTGACGGCTCCTGGAGGGACATAGGGGTTTCTTTACTCTGATGCATCACATTGATCGAGTGCCACTCCACCATCAAAATCGACGAAGGGAAAAAGGGGTGATTGTAAAGGAAACCTGCCTTGTACGGGTCGACTATGTCATCCTGACCCAAGACGTCCCTGTGCGGGAAGTCTGTAACCAAGAATTTCGGGTTCGTCAAAGCAGGATCGAATTGATTCTTCCATTCGCGGAGCTGGTAGGTGATATGACGGTGCTCCTCCGCGAAAGATGCGCTTGGCATCTCACCACGACCGCTTCTCGCATAGAGATCTGACATGTCCAGGGAGATTAGTCGCAGTGCCGCTGCTTGGACTTCGATTCTCCAGCCAACATCTTCCGGGTCTTGATCCACTTGTTCTTGACTGAATTGCACCGCCATGGAAAAGTATTCCCGCGGTAGGCCTGTGTCGAACCCTCCCATCATACCAATGAAAACGTCGAACCTAGCGTACCAAGTCAGTAGCATTCGGCTCGTAGGTGACTGCTGAGCTGTCTGAGGTGTGAAAAATCGTGTCACGATCTCCAGCGCCGCTTTCTGGTGGCCCATAAGGTTCACCCAGTCGCCCAAGTACTCCTAGCTTAAGGTGAGCAATGCCTTTTCAAGTTCCTGAAAGGGCTGTCCGCTCACCTCAATGGTAGCAAGTTGTAGTATTGTCAGTAGTGTCGCAATATTCTGATTGTCTTTTCCCTTGAGGCAGCTGAGAAGCAATGTGACACTCTTATTGTAGTAGCGCAAGAAGTCCTCGATCTTGCCATTCGGGTTTTGAACTGAACGATGGTAAACCGAGAAGCCTACGAGAGCGTAGAGCAAGGCGTCGTTGCCGCTTTGTAAAGCGATTCCTGGTAAAATTTCCCTGAAGAAGTCATCAGGATCGTTTACCATGCCGTAGTTGTAGTGAGTGATGTTCTCGCAGAAGTAGCCCAGGTAAGATTGTAGGTCTAATGGAAGATGGGACCAGTCTTTGTGAGGTGCGCTCGACTGTAATGCTGGATCGACCATGTGGAAAGGAGTTGTGAAGCTGGCAGTGGTGCCTGTAGAAACAGATGGCGACGAGCTTTTGGTGGCTTCAAGCGAAGGCGTTTCGGAGCCCCGTCGCGTAGATATCTTTCGCAGGTTCAGGGTCGACATGGTCTTTACACGTCGCAATCTCGAAAAGGATCTTGGCGGTTGCGATGGTCCTTCGTCCGGCTCCTCCTCGTCCAAGATTGGTTCGAGCTTTGCATCTTGGTCGAATTCCTCCGCTTCGTCTTGCGAGGACTCTGGACTCGTTCCCTGACTCTGCGATGCTGTGTCCTTCGATGATCCCGGGCCAGCAGATCCCTTTTGCGCCGCCGGTTCTGGATACACGCAGTCTCTCTTTCCTTTGCGACAGCCTAGAAAGGTCAGCTAGGGAAAGGGGCCACGGGGAAAGTTTAGTATTGCTCACGTTCACAAGTAGGACGGGTTTCGTCGCACTAGGCTCGAACTTAGCTTCGTCGTGCCGGAGTGAGAAGGTGACTACTTACCTTAACTCTTCTACTTCGGCAAGTAAAGCAACCAGACCGAGTTCGGCGGTGTTTGACGTGATCCATGCCAGGTGTGGACTTCTTCCGGCTTCGGTTGCCCTGGGTTTTGGGCGCTTGGAACGGAATTGGATCAGGAAAGCCAGTGAAATATCCTAGATTCTGGTACGGGTTTGGTATAGGAGCGCCGATGTTGCCCAGCTGCGCCTGTGGGTGTTGGGATTGGTATTGAACATCCTGGGGGGCCGCACCTGGTGATTCCTCTCTCCCCGCTATGGAGGGCGAGTATTGCTGATAGAAGCCACTCATTGGGAGAAGAACCTTATCGGCGAAGACTTCCCGGTCAAGCGGCGGTCAGAGGTCGATTGACACGATCACTTCGTTGTCTCTGAAGCGCAAGGTCACCTCATCGGTGTATCGGTGTCGAGATGGCGGTCGTAGTGTTAGGTGCGCCCCAAGTCCGAACGACTGGTGACCAGGCGCGGAGCTCCCGTGGAGTATGCGTTCGAGGGAGGGAGTACTGTTATAAGTCCACTAGGTCGGAGTAGCCTGGGCGTTAAGAGTGAAGCTCGTGCGATTCCGATCTCGTCGGTATGTACGACAGTTGGGTGGACGAAAAAGGGTAGTAGGTAATGACCATAAGTATATATGAATGGACCCTGCTGGCAAAGGAATGTTCCACTCGAGGCAATGGTTAGCTGGGAATTTCCCTTGGCCAATATCCCTTGGCCAATCGGCGTGTTCAGCGGGACCTAGGATGACTCTTCCAGACCGATATGGCGTATGCTCCCTGGTATCTTACAGCGGCTCGGCTTGTTCTGACCGTCCTCGATAGAATATATCTTGTTAATAGGGGACCGAGGAGCTTCCCAATAGCCAAGACGCGTGGTAAGATGGTCACTCAGCTTCGAAGCTTCTCGGTATGCTGGTATGCGAGACTCGACCGGTATGGTCCGGCTGCGCGAGAAGTGGACGTGATGATCTAGCCAGCAGCTTTGACAGCTCTGGTTTCCAGCGACTAGGGGTATCTGTTGATGCTGTGGGGCTTTGGTAGTCCACCGTGCAGGACTCCCCAATGCTGCTAAGGCCGCCTATCAGGAAGAACCTGTCGAGGATCTGCTGACGGGATGATGGCTATAGTGGGGCTTTGTTATGCGGCGGGTAGCCCAGGAGGTGCAGACAAGGTGTCCAAGCAAGAGCAGATCCTGGTATTTTGTCGTCGTCTGTCAGAAGGTAATAAGAGACACTTGGGGTTTAGGATTACCCCCCAAGTTGAAGGGTCAAATAGTGAATGACCGGGACAAGATGTACCTTGCCCAGGTAACAGTCAGTTCCCTTCCGAATACTGCCCTAGCTCAACTCGACTAGATGTTCGAGAGCTATGATGATAGAATGCCGCTCTTCCGCTCCCGGTATGGCCTGATGGGTTCTGAATAGCTTCAGAAGGGTTTGGGTTGCTCAAGGATGGTAGACGACTCCTGGATCCATATAGACGATAGAAGTGCCTCCGTAGCCGCAAGCTGGTAGGGTTGTCACGGTTGGCTTTGAAGTACGGGTGGAAATCGAAATACCGGTACAGGAAGAACAGGCCAGGGGGCGGCGGGATGGCGAATTCGTTGGGCCCAAGATTGTCATAGATGGCGATGATCTGTGGCTCGGCGTGTCTCCAGACACGTTAAGAATAGTGTATCCAATGGTCATGGATGTTGATGGGCGTTGGTAGTTCAGCTGTCGTCAAAATTCGTCAATCTGAGCCCAAAAGTAGTAATTCTGGAAGCTACACCGAGAACGGGTAATGACTTCAGCTCGAACCACCGTATCGGGACCGAAACTGCTCGTCGCACTGACAAGATCATCACAACAACCCGAGAGCGTGTTGCTAGGAAGGTGTGGGCAATTACAATGCCGCGTTAGAGTGTAGAGCACGCAATAAGGGTTGTTCCGTCTGAAGATGTCAGGCTGGGGGTGGGCTGCAACAGGGGTTTCAAGGACTAGTAGGGTACGGAGCTACCGGAAGAATGAAGAGCATGGACGTGAGGGATACACCCTTGTGGTAGTACGCACGCAGCCTTCCAATGCCATTCCATGATTCTCTACCAATCTGTGGTATTACGAATTCCTTGGTTGCATTCTCACCGGGAAAGGTCTCCCACCAGTTGACTCTTGAAGGTCTGTGAAAGGCTCATCACTGATCAGGGCAAATTAAAGCTACTGCCGTCAGCCCATGGATGAAAACGAGATAAGGCCACGGGAACTGAGGCAGGGGTCTTCATCCGCGGTCCTGGGGGTAACCCAGCGAGCCAGGCTGGCGGGGAACTGGGGAACACACCACAGGATGAGGGAGAGCCCGTCGCGAGAGTTTCCGCCAGCGGTTTGATCAGCGGCGGCTACGATGAGGTCTTCAGTCTGTTGAACTGACAATGCATCTGAAAAGCTCATCTTGAGACGAACGAAGCCCGCCATGGGGGCAGAGCAGGCTTCATCTCGCAATGTTCTGGACTGGCTTTTGCGCGTACAGTAGTTTGACACACAAAATTCGAGACAAGTCGACCTGTATGCGACTCCTCATCACGGACGCAACAGACATGTCGTAACATGAGAAGCGGACGTACACTCCCATACTGTGCGGGCCACATTAGAAGAAGACGTGTGGGTTGTCCCAATGAGAGCTTGTTCTGGCGAGGCTGGTCAGGTGTGGTGAAAGCCTTTTGTGTACTGTCGAAGGCCCACCTTGGATTGAGGTTCTTCTGGGCCCCTGCTAGGAAAGGTGCTGGTGAGAATCCGAGGGGGCCACCAACTTCCAAGACCCGGTCTTCGGTCCCGGCAAGAGCCTCTGGCCTGCGATCAGGACGTCACCCTACTCATCGGCTGCATTTCATGTGAATGCGGTCCTGAACGTCGCGGTATTGAACGTCGGTGTCGATGAGCGCAGACTGCAACGTCCACGACCGTTCGTTGATTGGGCCCATGATACAAGGGTCCCAAGCAGGCCTAGGAGAACTAGATTTTGTAGCACAGACCAGGAGGTCAATATGCTGTGGTACAGTAGTACTCTGTAAGACATTGGGAAAACAGCGAGGCTTGTTAGCAACATACCCTAGATCCTGTGCCTCGACCCTGTCTGCTGGGCATGGACGGCGGCGTGGTTGGAGGAAATCCGAAGGGCGGCGATGGAGGGATCGATCGGTTCCAGGGTCGTCGCTGCAGCTGCAGCTTCAGCAGAGCTCCCCCCTTGACGATCGCCACATTTGGGATCGGGGCATGAAGCTCCAGTTTGTATTCAGAAACCGGATACAATACATCCCAAGACTTCAGGCTGACGCCCCGTAACTCAAGCTTGTTGATGAGAGGCCACGAGGCCATCGAAGAACATGTCGTCATGACTTGGGGATGATGACACTTGACCATAGATCCCTAATTATAAACAACCCCGGTACATCACGCCTTTCACACCAAAGGCGTGGTCTTGGATGTTGCCTGAGCGTATCGCTTTGTGGCGATCAAAGCAACTCCATCACCACGTTGCTGCGATGATATGTTGTCGACAATGCAATTGCAAGGGTAAACCACAGCCCGTTGCTCCCCGTCACTCTCGGACAATAAAAAGAAAACACACAGCGATGGTGCGACGTTGAGATGTGGGAAGCTCAAGCATCGGAGAGAAAACAAGAAGCAAGATGCAGGATGGATGCACAGTGCCTAGACCACGCGGCGGCGACGGAGCAGGGTAGGTACCTAAGGGAAATCTGGAGACCCCGAAACCGTAGGAAGTTGAAACTAGGAAGTAGCGACCCGACTGCAGGTGGTCACTGCCACACTGGTCACTGGACTCATAACCTTATCTGCCTCGACCAATCGAAACCCCCCATGGGAGCACTCGGTCGGGAACGCTGTCCCTTGCAGCAGCAGCGACCACATCGGCCTCTCTATTAGGTAGGTGCAGGTGGTGCTTACATTTGCACTTACCTCGACCTTCACGGTGTTCACCTGCAGCCTGCAGGGTACGGCCAGATAGCCTGCGACCTCGCCCTCTCCCAGTCTCCTTGCCGCTTGTCTGACGATGACCCATTCGCAATCGCACCTACCTAATCGTGTCCGGCCGACATCCCCGGGGTTCAGACTCCAGACTCCAGAGAGGGGCCATGGAGACAGATTTGCAACTTGCAACTTGCAAGCACCCTCGACCACTCATTATCATCCCCGCCTCACCATCAGTCACTCACAAATTGCATCTGACCACTCTGCCACTCCACCAATAACGAAACTGTTATAGGGCAACGCGTCGCGTTGGGCGCGTCCTGCTATACTAATTTACTGCAGATTACATTATTGTATCTGCGCATTGTATCGACGCCTTCGGCCTCACTACGGTTCGTATCTGTTGGGAGCATCGTGGTCAATACGAGCCGGGCCATAGCTATAGGCCGCCAACTACGAAAACACGAAGCTCAATCAGACAAATATCATAAGAGCAGTCTTATGAGTTGTTTCGTTTTGATGTCAATCCTTCCAACGAATCTAATACTGCATGCGCAAGTCATCAGCAATTTCCCACGTTGACAGGCAAGATTTTCCAGGGTCAACGTTGCGTTTACATTGTCTTGTGGGCTCGAAACCGACTTAGACGTCTTGGCAGAACTTCACATATCACCAGGCTTCATCAAAATGAGGATGACTGCTCATCTTGATTGGAAGAATAAGAGATCCTCGATAGCGTCTCCTGATGAGAATCCTCTGGAATCGAGTGGCAGGCTGGTAGCCAGCCAAATGACCTCTCGCAACGAGATCCCGTCGTCCCTGGTGGCTCCGATTCCCAGTTCCCAGCCTCCTGGATCAAACGTCCAGGACTCCAGACGAAGATGTGCCCAGCAAATGCCGGCCGGCTCAGCTGCGCAACGGGGGCAACGGGAGTTCCTGAGCGGGGGTCATCAACGCAGCACCTGAGGCGCACCCCAATACCTTACAATAGCTAACCTGTTCGGGCTGATTTTGCGGGAGCGACACCATGCTCGTGGATCCTGCGATTGGCTTCAAGTCACACGATATGCACACGCCTGCATGTCAGCCTGGCCAGGTATGTACTCAGCAGCCCAACAACCGGCTCGAAGCTGGCTAAAGCGCGCGTCGGCATCTCTCCATCTGCATGAGGAGTTCCCTATCTGGCCAATTGGGAACCCGCTGAAGTGTTTTGAGGCTTATTCCGTCGCAAATCCTTGTCGCACACACCACCCAGCCCTGGCAGCCTGGTCACATCGCTCATGCAGAAGACTTCTGCATTGTCGAGCGCGGGTTCTTCTGGTCGGCGATGACGACCAACATCAGACGAGACAGCCAGCCCATTGATAGCCTCTGAACCATGTCCGCGCAAAGGGATGCCGGGAAAGACAGACCGGACAACCTGTGACAAAATATCCCGAAGCCCTGTGGATGATCCCGCGTCCTAGGTACCTGTCAAACCCTCTGACCCTCTCAAATCTTCAGACTTCAGACGTTTCTGCACACATCGCCGCTAGGGTCAAACTTTAGGTGAAGAAGCTCTCGCGCGCGCATGCCGGAGGTCATGCAGTGATGATGCGGTCTGGCCCGATTGCAGGAATCAGCGGCTCCGTGAGGCGCTCTCCAATGACGGCAAGCCGGATACCCGAACGAACTTGTCGCGCCATGGCTTGGAAATGAGACGACGAACCGCCTGCGAACTCCACAGCCACTACATACACTGTGTCTATCGTGGTGCATCATCTAGCCAGCCCAGCCAGTCATCTTCTTCTACCCTGCGAACTGCAACCGTTGCACCGCGCTTACATTGCTGGGTAGTAGCTCCTGTGGAAATCAGAGTCCCGTCCGCCTGCATCCATGGATCTCTCCACAGTCCACACGTGTCAATGGCGGCCAAAGCGCGCGCATGGTACCTTACATTAGCTGGGTGCAACCCGCCCGATATCTCCGATCAGGGGACAGACTCATCGTCGTCACCGCGTCAGTGCTCAGAAAAATTGGCCCAGATTCATCGCAGAGACGGGATGATTACTGGGATTATTACTGGTAGCATCTCGTCGCCCCTGCCCGACTAGTTCTTGTCCGTACCAGACTTTGGCGACGGACTTTTCCGGCCAAGTCTGGCCCCATCATATGACATATCACCTACACACCGCCTACAAACCAAAGGGTGCATTTGGTTCAACCCTCCCGGATCACTCAGATCACACATTCGACGAACCGTTGACCGCGATTTTCAAGCCTCCTGCAAGACCTCACATTTGATAAGCAGCTTATTTACAAGGATGATGCCTATCTACCAGGCTGCATGCACATGCTGGCCAACACGGGTACTACATAATTTGACCGCCCACCATCCCACACTCCTTTGGGGCAGTTGCGGAATTCCAATCGTGCTTGAGTGTGCCGACAGCAGACATCGCACCTAGTTACAAGGAAGCTCACCGCCCTACCTGTCGCCTTTGGAATACCTACCTAGCGGATTTGGTACAGTATCACGTGACACAGCAGGAGGGGACCTTGTCAATGCACAAGACAAAACAAAAGTTCCATGTATTGACCTGTGGAGGCAATCGATCATCAAGTAAAATCCAACAAAGAGAAGAAAAATAGTCATGAAGAAAAACATAATTGATTAGGTCAAGCTGGGAATCGAACCCAGATTAATCGGAGGCTATTGCGTCAGAACCGAATGTGATAACCATTACACTACTCGACCGTACTTGGTTGGTGAAAATTTCGGAATAACGGTATTATATAGGCCGCAGTCCGAGCAGCCCCACATCTCTCATCAATCTCATCTCAAAGTCACAACTGTTCACCTAGGAGTTGAGACAGCAGAATGTCTAACGTCTTCTTTCGTATGGTGTGTCACGGGCCTTTCTGTCGTTGCCATTCGTTTGACATCGAGTGTGTAGCAGCTTCCGTTTACACTGATACCCACGGCCGGTTGCCGGTCGTGTATGTTTAAGTCCCCTCGAAGACTCTCTCGTGCACTGGTTCCATAAGGGAGGTACCCTGGGCCCGGAGTTCTCTTGATTCTGGCTACCTCCCGAATGCGCTTCCCTTTGGCATGCGCGTAACACTGTCCTGTTCGTGTTGTTTGCCTGCCTCGTCCTCGTCCGGGTGTTGAGGTCATTGGGGCCGTGTCCTGGGACTACCTCTTCGTAGCTGTCGCCTCTATCAAGCTCTGGGTCCCATATGCTTACCTCTATGCAGCCATCTTCCGGAAGATTTACATGCTACATTTATGCGAGGCTTATGCACTGAGAGGTAGGTTCCGGAAGTGACATTGCTGCATCCCGGCAACCTCGCCTGCTGTAGGGGATCCGGGAGGATCCAATTGGCAGGCTACGCTGTTGAGCAAAGACGACGGTCCCGACCGAAGCTCATGAGGCCCGGCGTTTCAAATTGCGTGGGTTTTCGCTCGCGCTTTTGTTTCTGGTGAGAGTTTGATCATGAAGGTTTCGTTGGATAGGGACGCGATACTGCGCGCGCGCGCGCACCAGCTTGGTTGAGGCCTGATAGGACCAGGTTTGGACCGAGGCAATGCATTCTGTCGTGTGCCAGCTTCAACAGGCAAGCAACAGCTTTGAAGCTCTACGTAATACTGAGAAGCTAGGAATTGTCCGTCACGGGTCGGAGACGGCAATTACTCAGTTGGAGCGATTTCCGCGAGAGACCACGCAGCAACACTGTCCACGTACAGCAACCCGTCTGATACTCAGCTTGAAATCTGTCCTCCACGCGGCGGCCAGGCATAAAATACATCGACCTCATCGGGACAAAGTCACGGCACTACAGAGAACATATCTGCTGATGGACCTGGTTCCCTTGGACCTCTTCAGGCGTCATAGGAGCCAGCCGTTGGGCAGGCAGATCATCGGGACTACAGGTTCCCATCGACGTGAGGCCAATAGTTGGTAGGACACTTAATACCAGTGAGCCTCTCTGATATAAAGCTAGGGCAGCTTGGAATGTCGAGCTCGAAGTCCCGTCGTGCCCGCAGAGTTGGCAACATAGAAGCCCATCGCCTTTCAACGACACCAGCTGGACCGATGGAGATTGATCGCGCCTGTGGCCTATTATACAGAGGAATGGTCAACTCGACGGGACTCTACGTCGGCTCTGACTGCTCGTCCCATACCCACATTCCGATCGCAGGCGAGTCACATGCAGCAGTGCTGATGGTGAGGTGGTCTATATTCAGATTCAGATCTGGGTAGATTGCATAAGGGGAGCGGCATTGATAGGTGAATCTAGAATGGCTTGGGGCTCCATTCTAATGGCAAGTTGGCGATGTGGCTGGGAATACGACCAAAACCAGCCTTGCTCTAAGTAGCACCTTATCCCGGCCTCCATGACGTGGGCCGGGATAGCATTCGGGGTAAGGCTCACCACAGTTCCGTCGTCGATATGCTATCGCCAGGGTCACACCCGTCGCAACCTACCTTATCACCCAAGAGGTTACACGGGTCTTGGTAGTACCTCTGAAGGAGA
Organism: Anthostomella pinea; assembly: GCA_963556695.1. Taxonomy (NCBI): domain Eukaryota; kingdom Fungi; phylum Ascomycota; class Sordariomycetes; order Xylariales; family Xylariaceae; genus Anthostomella; species Anthostomella pinea. The sequence continues at coordinate 3,689,497 of CAUWAG010000020.1, read as the reverse complement.
AGAACCCCACGCCGTCGAGGTCTAGCAACCGGTTTATGGTGATTCCTCCTCTTGTGATGAAGGTGCATCGGGCCGAGACTTTCACGATCGAATACTGGTGCTGTCATTTCACGGAACACAGTCGCTTTTGGTGGCATCGTAGGAACGCAACAGTACAGGTCAGACGAGACAGCATTTGCAACCAATGCATGCTGAATACCCAAACGGACAGAAGGCTAGTAGGTCCGCGTGTCCCCACAAGATTCCTTTTCTATAGACTTCATACTTTTGAACGATGCTCACACAGGGTTCTTGGTCACACGATTTCCGACATATCTCAGCAGGATTCCGGTCAAAAGCTGCGCTGGTCCAGATACGCTTCCAAGAAACATAGTTGATAGAGCGCATAGCCGCCTTCTTCCAGACTCAAGATCAAGATTGTCGACCTTCATTATCCCAAGCCTTCATGCCGTACGGACAACACAGGACCGCATCTCCTTTCGCAGATGCCGAGGAACTGCTAACGCTTCCTAATCATTGGTACACTGGAAGTACCAGCCCGAGACCCGACTGCTCCGACATTGAAACCCGCGGCTATCACGAAAATTAATCTATTCTAGGCTTGAGTCTGTCGCGGCATCCGCCGAAGGCAAATCGTCTCCTCTTGTGGTAATTGAATACCTTCTTTATGAGCCGGCACGTTCGCCCCTATGTGACATGACACGTATGAAACCCTTTAGAGATGCCCAAGAACCAATGGTCATGATTGTTCGACGATGTGGCGGCGGCTGGTGACTTACGATATGACATGTCAGCCATCGGGGGTGCACGTGACTCATACGCACGTGCGCCACCTCCTGATTTGTTTCTTCATTGTCTCAAATGTTTACCAAAAGTTCCAAAACTGGCGCTATCGAACCCCCGTGCGATTCTGCGCCTTCATTCATCTTAACTATACACGAAAAAAATGCATTGATCGTCAACTCGATCGGTACTCATCCTTTCGTTCACAGTGGACGTTGGTGGGAAGTAGAAGGTGTTCGCTCCTTGCCGGCCAAGAAGCGTTAGTAAGCCACCCCCAACCAACGACTCCAAGCACACCGGCTGCCGCTATCCGCGAAACCCGTCACCATGGGCCAATCCTTGATCAGCGGTCTGGATCTGGACCTGAGCTCCATGTTCCTGCTCTTCGTCACCGTCTGCGCCTTCATGATCCCCGTGGTGGTGATCCTGCCCCCGATCCCGCTCAGCAAGAGCGACGCGCTGCTGCAGACGCACTCCAAGGCCGGCGTCAAGCCCGCCAAGAGCAACCTGCGCGACCAGCACGCCGCCGAAGCGCACGCGCTGCAGCCCGGCCACCCGGCGCGCATCCACAGCCTCGTCGTCTACCCCGTCAAGTCGTGCCGCGGCATCGAGGTCACGCGGTCGCGCGTGTTTCCCCAGGGGCTCGAGTTCGACCGGCTGTTCACCTTTGCGCAGCTCAAGAGCCCGTTTCCGGCGCCGGTGCAGGATGCGGGTGCAGCCAACGCCACCAAGAACGCCGAGGAGGAGAAGAGCCGGCACCGCTGGGAGTTCATCACGCAGCGCCAGTTCGCGCGCCTCGCCACCGTCAAGGTCGACCTGTGGCAGCCGGACGAGATGAAGCTGCGCAAGCAGTCGCTGCGCACGCGCGAGGCCTTCCTGACGTTGCGCTTCCCCTGGCGCGGCCACGGCTGGCGCGGCGTCTGGGACGTCGTGACCACGAAGCTGGGCCGGGGCGTCAGGGCCGAGCCCGAGAGGGAGATCCTGCTGCCTGTTGATTTCCCGTCCGAGGCTGAGATCCGCGATAAGGGGTACGCGTACGAGGAGGTCCGCATCTGGAAGGACACGGCTACGGCGCTCAATATGGAGAGGGACCTGCCCGAGGAGCTGCGCCTGTACCTGGGCGTCAGTAATAAGCTGGGCTTGTTTCGTATCGATCCCGCGCGGTTGCGCGAGGTCTACAGGTGTGCGCCGCGCAAGGAGGCTGCTGGGTATCAGCCTGTGACGGGATTTCAAGACGCCGTAAGTTCTCACTCTGCTATTTCGACATGAATTGAATACAGTCATGGCGCATTCGAGACCAGCCAACGCTCCCAATACTAATGCCAAGAACAGTACCCGCTACACATGTTGAACCTCAGCAGCGTACAAAAGTTCAGCTCCGAGGTGCCGAAGGACCAAGACCTGAAGCAGCTTGATGTGCTCAGATTCCGCGCCAACATGATGGGTAAGTTTGTCCTCATTCTACTAACATTATAATCTTGCCGCAATTCTGCTAAATATCCTCAGTATCTGGCGCACCGGCTTACGACGAGGAGACGTGGAAGAGAGCCCGCTTCAAGCCGGGCACTTCCGGTCTATACAACGATGCCGTGTTCCACGTATCGTGCAGGACTGTGAGGTACGTGACATGAACAGTTTGACCTGATCATATCTGTCCCCTGCAGCCCAAGACGGACGACGGTACTCACCCCCAAGTACACGTCTCCCGCATATCCAACGCACATGCATACACATACACACACAAGACACATCAATCCAGAAACAAAGAGAAGCTAACCCCCCAAAAGGTGCAAGATGCCCAACGTAGACCCAACAAGCGGCGATCGGCACCCGCGCGAGCCCGACAAGTCTCTGCGGGCGCTCCGGGCCGTGGACGAGGGCGCCCCGCTGCTAGGCTGTCTAGGCATGCAGCTGACACCGCTATTCGAGGACTCCGTGACGGACGACCAGGAGCGCGCGGGCTGGGTCGCGGTGGGCATGACGGTCGAGGTGGAGGAGCGCGGCGAACATGTGTACATCAAACAATGAGAGATGGTGAATGTGGTGTCTGATATGATCTAGATTGGCCCGCGCTGTGATGGTGGTGTTGTGTGGGATTGAGTGTACTCCGGATAGAGATCTAAGATAGAGGGATAGGCTCTGCCTGTTCTATTTGCACTTGTACTCTAGCTACCGCCATGGAGCGCATCGCGAAGACAATACAGGGGCGATTTGATATTCAGTCCCGCAAATACATGCCGTTGCCAATACAAGACAGTCACACAAACCAAGTCCGGCCATGCATACATCCTGGACGCACAGCTAAGACAAAATGTAAACAATATATACGCATCATATTATTCTCGTCAACTTGAAAAAACAAGCGGTGCAGCCCCCCAGAACCTGGTCATTAATACCCAAACATCATCATACCAGACTGGCTCGCCCGCTAGGTACAGAACAACAGGGTGTATAAACAACAAGGTGGTATAATACGTGTAAAACGCTGGTGCAAATTGCCACACACGCAACCCTACCGCAATACCCTGGTATACCACCACCAAATTCATACGCATCCATGACGCCACAACGAGATATCGTGGACTCATCACCACCGAGAGAGGTGGAAGACCGGTCTCGCAAACATTAACTACCAACGCGGAGCCCGGAAGGACGGCCTCTATTTGAAGTCCGCAGCCGTCAGCGCCTGGACCATACTCGTTCCTTCGGAGAAACGAGTACGGAAAATGCGGTTCGCATTCTGGAACATGCCGTCCTTGAGGGAGACGACGATGAACTGGGAACCCTTGAAGCGCGTCTTGATGAGACGGCCGATGTTCTGCGTGTGTGACAGGTCGAGCGCGGCGTCGACCTCGTCCAGGATGTACATGGGCGCCGGCTTGAATTGCAGGAGAGCCATGATGAGTGAAAGGGCGACAAGTGATCTATGATGATAATCAGTACGAGTGTCTCAGCAGGCAATGAGAGAGAAAAGCTTACCGTTGACCACCACTCAGCTCTGTCAAACTTTGCTTCCACACCTTACCCAAGCAGACCTTGACTTCTAGACCTTCATTGATGGTCTTGCCCTCGGGCGGGTCCAGCTTAGCGAAACTGCCACCGGGTAGCAACTCGGCGAAGATGTTGCCAAAGTCGCCATTGACCTTCTTCCATGTCTGCAAGAGGGCCTTCTTCTTGTAATCGTCGAGGCTGACGATGGTTTCCTCGATCTTGCGCTTGTCGCGAATGACCGTCTTCATCATCTGCTTCAGTCCGACTTCCTTCTTCTCGACACTGTCGATCATGTTCATGACCTTGGGGTTGATCTTCTTCTTCATACCCTGGAAGCGCTCGGTGAGATTCTTGAGCGTGGCCTTGCATTCGCCGATGTTCTGGCCCTTGAAGTCATACGGCGTGCCTGTACGGCCGAAGTTGTCCTTTTCGTCGGCAATCCATTCGTGCTCTTGTTCCATGTGAGCGACGGTTTGCACGGCGTTCTGTTGCTCCTTGTGGAATTTGTCCACTGTATGACCGAGCTTTTGCATCTCGAAGCTCTCCTCGGTTATACGAGCGTTCTTTGACCGAGTCGTTTCCTCCAGAGCACGTAGTTCATCATCAAACCCGGTCAGCTTGGCGCGCTCGTCATCGAGTTCCGCTTGCGCAACGTCATGCGTGTCTTGAAGACCTGACTGCTTCTTGACGAGATCCTCGATCTCCTCCCGTTGTGATTTGATTGCTAGTTCGACTTCCATGCGCTGTTCTCTTGCAGCAGCAAGGTCACCGGATACCTGTTCGGAGTCTAGTTGAGCACCCTGGAGCTCCTTCTGGATAGATTTTACAGCAGTCGAATTCTTGGTCAAGGTTGCGCGGAGCTTGTCGAGAGATGCCTGAAGCTCGACCAATTTTGAGTCCTTGTTGTTCTCAAAGTCATCCATATCCTTCTCTATCCTCTTGGCGTCAGCACTGGCTTCGCTTTGTCGTTTCTTGGCCTCAGCACTACTGGTCTTGAGCTGTGTAATGTTCCCCTTCATATTCTCGACCTCCTGGATGATCGACGACGACGAGTTGCCGCTAATCTGCTCCTCAGCAAGCTTGATCTCGTGAGTCTTGAGATCGAGGTCCTGCTTGATCTTGCGAGCTGAGTCCAGCTTCGACTTCTCTCGAGAGATCTTGGATTGGAGGTCATGCAGAGTACCTTCAGCCTCCCTGAGTTGGCGGTTAATGTCGTTCAGCTTCTGAAGTGTGACGAGGACGCCGCTCGAGTTTGGCGAGCTGCCACCAGAGAGCGTACCCGAAGGGTCATATGCGTCACCTTCGAGCGTAATACTTCTCATCCGAACGTTGGGATCGAACGTCACCCTCTTTGCCGTCTCCGCATCCTGGCAAACAAGAATGTTGCCGAATACGTACTCCATTGCGGCAGACACCTCATCATCGTAGCCAACAAGAGACAATGCCAGGTCGACCTTTCCTGGTGCGATCTTCTGTGCTGTAGCTATTGTTTGTGCAGATGCCTTGAAAGCCGCAATCTTGTTCAACGGTATGATGGTGACTCTCTTTCGCAGTTTGCCCCCTTGGAGAAGTTGGGTTCCGGTGACCTCGCTGTCAACGACAACGTTGTAGAGACGACCGCCGGCGCAAATCTCCAAAGCTGTGCCTGCTCTGGTGTGTTCCTTGTCGAGTGTAAAGAGTTGAGCGACCAGACCCTTGACCTTCGAACGGTCAAAGTTGGGCGTCGGGTCAGCGTAGTTGAAATCAATATTGGCAACCCTGCGCTTGAGCGCATCTGCTTCTTGTCGCAAGCCTCGGATGGATTGCTGTAAAGATGATTCCTGCTTGTACATCTCTTCTTCTTGGCCCGGTTCAAAGCCGAGCTTGCCCAGCTGACCCTCCAGTTTCTGAGACTGCGCCCTTAAGCCCTCGAGGTCCCGCAGTAGGTCCGAATTCTGTGCCTTTGCCTTCTTCGCTCGAGGCTCCTCCTCCTTGATACGCTTTTCAAGATGAGCAATCTTGATCTTCGCTTGCTCCTGCTCAGTCGCAGCAGCGGCTACTCGATTCCTCGCGTCTTGTAGCTGGCCTTGGTAGCCGCTTTCTTGGCCTTCCTTGGATGCAACACCGGTCTGTAGTGTCTGCAGTAACTCTTCTTTCGACTCCGCCTCTTGGTTCTGCTTCTCGTTCTCCTCTTTGGCCGCGTCGTACTTCGCCTTGATCTTTTCGTATGCTTCCGTCTTCTCCTTCAGTGTCGCTTCTAGTTCAGCCACGTTCTTCTGGACTGCTGCTTTGCGCTCTTCTTCTTCCGCCTTGCTCGACTCCTTCAAGTCCATGACCGTAGCGAGGCGGACCAGCTCGTTGGAATGCTTCTTGACGCTGTCCTCCAGCGCTTGGGCTTTCCCACCTTTCTTGAGTTCCTTGTCTCGCTCTGCCCTTACCCTCTTGACGTCTTCCTCCAAGTGGGATATCTCACTCTTAAGCCTGGTCGCAGAAAGTTCAAGGTCCTTTTGTCTCTGTTTCTTGTTCTCAAGGTCTGTTGCGGACTGCGCCAATCGCTCCTGGTATTTGACGTAGTCGTGCGCAACGACCACTCTCGTCAACCGCTCGAGGTCGTTCTGTGTCTGTTGGAAGTCCAAGAAAGCCCGCTTCTCCGTTCGTAACTTTTCAAGCTTGGGCTCAATCTCGTCGCGTAGGAGTTCGGTAATCTCTGTCAGCTTCATCTCCTTCTTTGCCATGGTCTTCAAAGCCTTGTCCCTTCGATCCTCGAACATTCGCGTGCCGGCCGCTTCTTCGATCATTGCTAGCATTTCGACCGCCTTCATGTTCAGGACCTTGGTGATGCGACCTTGCATGATCAAGAAATTGGGGTTGTTGATGTTTAATTGGACGGACTGGAACAGGTTCTGGACCGTCTGTTGTTGCGCTCGGTGACCATTAATCAGGTATTTCGAGGTTCCTCCGAGGACGATCTGTCTGGTAACGCTGATGGTGGCATACTCTTCGAACCCGATGGGCGATTTCTGCTTGTCTCTATTATCGAAGACGATCGTGACGCTGGCTTTCGTCACACCAGCTTGGCCGCGCTTGTAGATTAGGTCCTGGGCGCAATGGTAAGCACATGCTGTCAACAGCAAACGCGGGCGTCTGGGCCTGGCATACCTGTAGGTTCTGCGCGCGAACAGTTGACATGTTCGTGATACCGAGAACGAAGCAAATGGCGTCCAAGATGTTGGACTTTCCACTGCCGTTCAGGCCCGTGATCGAGTTGAAGCTCTCGTCCCTACGCGACATCAGTTGCTGATTTGCGACTGAGAACACTGCCATTGTTTACTGACCATCCTGAGATCACCGTCCTCACCGCATATGATTTAAAGCCCTTGGAGAAGTCAGTGGGGTGCCATCCATACTGTAAAAGCATACATACGTCTATTATCACCTCTGTGACCCTCATGTTGGCGAATGCGACCGTGTGGGAGTCGCATGGAGTTAGTTGTTTCGTGGTTGATGATGGCCTCTCCTCGTTGCTACGCGTGCACGAAAGTCAACAAACACGCAGATCGCGGGGCGCCTGAGCCACACAAACCACATAAGCCACAGGTGAGCAAGCCACAATTGCCAACTCATCTATGCACAGTATTTGCGACTGTTAATACCGTAATTCACACTGTACTGTGATATCTACCCCTAATCCGTCCCCCTTTCATATTTCCCCCTTTACATTCAAATACGCCGTACTTAAGCCTTGAGGCTCTCGCCACGGCAATGCCCGTGGTTAACTTACCATCTGACTCTAGGTAGAGGAGTCTCAGCGTGAAAGCCCAAGGATGTCCCCTTGAATCACCATATTCACTCCTCGTCTGATAGAAGCCAAAACAGCTGTAACTAAAGTTCTCGAGCACCAAGTGTTGTATGCTTATCAATCCAGTTGCTTATTAGCCACACCTTATCTTAATACCTTCTTTCAGCCTCGGGACATTGTAACATCGAGTCAATCAATTCAGCTCAAACGATCGGCATTGATCGGAGCCGACATCACAGCCCCAATTTTCCTAGTTCCGCCGCATCATTGGAGACATCCATCATCCATGGTCTTCCACCCAAGCAGCCAAGCTGTCTTCCCTAGAATCACTGTCCATTACTTCGCAACGTCATCTCGAAACCCAACCTCAGTCTCCCAACAGACTCTCGCCCCGGACGACCTTCGCATGAACTTTTATAGTATTCAAAACTCACCCACGCGCCATCGAGCCCGATAGTTCATCGTTCGACCGACTGGAGGCGACCAGACGCACGAACGAACGGACACTCCCTCCCACGGCGCAGCGCCCAACCCGCCATCTCCATCGCACAACCCACCATCACCATCACACCACACCCACAATGGCGGACGAACAGATATCCATAACATCATTTCTCCTCTGCATAGTCCTAAGCGGCCTAGCCATCCGGTGGCTGTTCTTCTCGCCCGCAGCCACCACCAGCACAACAGCATCCAGGGGGACAGCGCAGTCGGCGCAGCGCGCCCGCGAGGCGGCCGTCGAGCGCGTGCAGCAGATGTTCCCGCATCTCGACCGGCGCACCATCCTGTGGGACCTGCAGCGCAACGGGGGCAACATCTCGGCCACGACGGAGCGGATACTGGCCGGGCGGATGGAGGCTGTGAGTGCGCCCCTTTTTATCTTCTATGATATGCTATTCATGCTGTCTTTGCGGTCTATGGGTTTCTGGCATCGTGGTTGCGGTTTCGATGCTGCTCATCATCTGGGTTATCTCCTTCCAGTCTTAATCTACCTACCTAGGTATCTATCTACAACTATAGCTAACACCCCCTCGTCCCAAAAGCCCCCAATAACCTTCCAACCGCCCCCGCCGCCCACGTCCGCCAGTCCCTCCGGGGCATCGCAGCCCGGAGTCTCCAAGGCCCCAACAAAGCCGGCCGAGCCGGATCTGATCACGCGGTACAAGCTGCAGGACAAAATCACCCCCAAACAGAGCGAAGCCGAAACCACCAAGGGCAAAGCGTGGAGCTCGAACCGCGACGAGAGGCAGGCGGCGCTGCAGCGGCGGCGCGACGACATGATCTTGGCAGCGCGGCGAAGGATGGAGGCCAAGCTGGCGGCGGAGAAGGGGGGTGCGCAGGGCACGTAGGGTCCACTTACCTTACTTACATCGAGAAGGGTAGGGTGCATGGATGCGAGGAATCGACACGCATAGCACGGTGGATTAGAATGGACTCTGTGTCTGCGCTGTGTGTGTGGCTAGACAAACGGAGAGTGTATATTTGGAAGCTGTACATTCGAGTCTAGGTACTCAGTCTAGTGTATAGATGGCACCTAGTTCTGTGATACCGGATTACCGGGGTGAGACAAGTTTAGGACGTGAATTCGATTCCTCGCATGACTTCAAAATTTGAGCTAGTGTTGATATAATTCTTTGGAGTTTTGTCGTTACCATAAACGTGCCGACTTGTCGTTACCCATAAATTACCTAACGATACGCCGTATTGAATGCAAAAGCCGATCGATGCGTGGACCCAGACCTCCCCGTGAGCTTTACCATAATGTCTATATGCAAAACCATGCTCTCTATCCCAATGATTCCCGCTTGTACCTGTATCCAGTACGCCGGTGCGCCCAAGCAAAAGCAACCACAGACGTGACGGTAGCATAATTCGTAGCAAGGAAACCCCCACGAAAGCCATGTCATTTCCGGTGGGCCTCCCCCTCCTGCCGCTTCCGCTCGATCATGAAGAGCCCCTGGCCGATGCCGTCCTGGATGCCGCCCGTGACGTTCTCGACGGCCCAGGCGGCGAGGTCGGTCATGGCCCTGCCGACACGGCCGTCGCTGAGGGCGTAGATCCTGGCGCCGAGCACGAGGCCGCGCGCCGCAAGCTGCCGCGAGAGGTGGTGCTGGCGTTCGTACTGCGCGCCGACGCGGACGAGGAACATCATCACCGACAGCAGCAGGTACGCCACCAGCACGATGTTGGCGACGAGGCCCGCAACGCTATGGTGCAGAAAGGACCGTTCCGGGGTCGTCTGGGGTCCCGCGACGAGGGCGCGCTGTCGCTGCGATGCGGTGGCCCCGGTTGCGTCTTCGTCCGGCGATGCGACGGCTTCGGGCAGGGCGCGACGGAGCACACTGCTCTCGTGTTCGTCGAGATCATCGGGCAGCGCCTGCAGCATGTAGGCCAGGCCGTCGATGTAGGCTTTCCTCGAGAAGACGACGTCTTCCCTCTCGGCGGAGGCCGAGTGGTGCATGTAGGAACCTAATCCACGTATTGGTCATGGTTCCTCTCGAACAGGGGCAGTAGAGTAGGGGGTGGTGGGGTTGTAGCAACTCACCTTGCTTGGCGTATCTCCATTTGACTCCCGATCCCGAGAGGGCGACGGCGGCGTTGTTGGTGCTCTCGTCGATGGCCTCGCCCTTCACCCTGCGATCCGCCAAGCTTGCGGGTGCCATCTGCTGTATCTCGACGATGGAGCTGTCTTTCCTGCTCGCCACGACCATTTCATCTGTGTCCTTCTCCCCTGGTATAGGTACGGTCCGCATCCGGGACGATAAGATAGATAAGCTAGCTGACCGGAGCGCCTGGAGGGCGGGCAACCGTGACTGGACGGATGAGGGGAGCATGTTGAAGACGAAGATCAAGGTGTTTGCCTGTTCCAGCATGGTGTTTCTCGACGCAGTGGGCTAGGCGATGCTAAGATTGACGGTATAGAGGGAGAATGCACATGGATATAAGCTGGCAACCCTCACTTCTCCGATAGGGCTCCGTGGATGTCTTCAGCGAAGGTTGAAACTTATTACAAACAGAAGGTCGGTTCCTACCGGGCTCCTGACAGAACACAGGGTCCACACAACCACGAGGTGTTTGATAGATAACGGATTTCACATGTGACAGGAGGCGGGTCAGTTGTTAATCGTCAAAGACGCCGTCCGCATCACCTTCCAAGCGCCGTGTAGGATCCAGGAAGCGTGCCGACAGGGTAGGCAGTAGTTGGAGGCTGAGAAACTGGTACTGCCTGGCACCTGGCCAAGCCGGTTGATGGTGGTGGTTTGAATTTGAGCAATGATATGGACATGTGCAAAGGGCTCGCATGTCACTGGACAAGAACGAACCCAGCCCGGCGGTGGCTTCACGCGGGCTTCACGCTGGCTCCACTTGGTAGAGTGCTTGCATAAGACGAAATCTGTCGAGATCACCAAACCGGTGCACCTAGACGTGGAGTTTGGATCCATAGTCAGTTCTGGTGGCTTGAGAATTGGTGGAGGGAGGCGCTTCAGATAGGCGAGACATACTCGCGGAGTATCTGAATTGTCGTTTGGAAAATGTAACAAGGCGCTGTACCTAGTAAAGGCCGACAGTATGGGATCAATTGGCGCAGGAGATGAAAGCACATGCACTGATGAGGTGAGCTGCAACATGTTTGGAGTTGCATTGCCCACAACGCAATCGGACGGGAAGCTTTTGAACTGTCCCGTCATGATCAAAATCATTATAGAGAGCATATGCGACGAGCGGAGAGACCGGACTGAATGAGACAACCCGGGGATTGATTGAATTCGATGATTGCTGGACCCGCCCGTGGACCCGCAGCCAACTGGAGGATCCCTTCTGCTTGGCTCGAGCTCAAAAATTTCCTTCGTCACTTTATCGCGCCGCGCTCCTTTTGCCTCTTTCTGCGAGGCTATCAACACCAACAACAATTTTCTCTTTCCTTTCCGACCCCCTTCTCTTCTCTCGTGAAGGCCTATACCCCCTTCCACAGCCAGGATGTTCAAGGCATCAATACAACGGCAAGCCCGATTGGGCAATGTCGCCCGTCGTCAGTTTTCTGCCTTGTCCCTGCAGCCTGTTCGCTCGCAGTCGCTGGTAGCAGCATGCCAGAGATCGTCGTCCCGAGCCACATTACGCCTACTTCCCATTAGACAGCTTTCCACGCGCTTCTACTCTTCCGAATCTGCCGCCGAAGCGCATGAAGATGTCGACGGCGCCTCGTCTGATTCGGGGCCCATCACTCGCTTCGCCGACCTGGCCAAACTCGGTGTCAACCCGAATCTTGTCAGGGCCCTCACCGATGGCATGAAATACGAAAACATGACTGAGGTTCAGTCATTGACCATCGCCCCCGCGATCAAGGGAGTTGACCTGTGAGTACCATGGAATTATCTTGGCGGCCCATTGGGATTGTCATCTAATCGGCGCCACAGCGTTGCGCAAGCAAAAACCGGCACAGGAAAGACATTGGCTTTCCTGGTTCCCGTCTTCCAGCGTATCTTGATGCGTGATCCGGAACTCATCAACCGGCAGAACCGCAGTCGAGCCTCGTCCGAAGACATTCGCGGTATCATCATCTCACCGACCCGTGAACTTGCCGAACAGATTGGTGTCGAGGCGAGGAAGCTGGCGCAGAACACCGGTATCGTTGTCCAGACAGCTGTCGGTGGTACGAGAAAGCGAGAGTCTCTTTTCAGAATGCAACGCGAGGGCTGTCATATCTTGGTTGCAACTCCCGGTCGACTGCAGGATCTCCTGTCCGATCGCGACGCTCACGTCTCCGCGCCGAATATTGGAGCCCTCGTTCTCGATGAGGCCGACCGCATGCTGGATGTTGGATTCGCCGACGATATTCGCAACGTCATCGATATGCTCCCACCCCGAGAAAAGGTTGATCGGCAAACTTTGTTGTTCTCTGCGACCATCCCCCGGGATGTTGTCCACCTTGCCAAGAGCATGGTTAAGACGGACAACTTCGAGTTCGTTCAGACCATCAGGGCAGATGATACTCCAACCCATGAGAAAGTGCCCCAACACCTCGTACCCGTCCAGGGTTATGAGAACTGGTTCCCATCCATCATGGAAATTGCAGCCAACGCCATGCAGAAGCATAAAAACGACCCTTCCGCTCCTCCATTCAAGGCCATCGTCTTCTTCTCGAACACGGCCACCGTCGAGTTTGCCTACGCTGTCTTTAGAGATACCTGGCTATCGGGTCGAACTTGTCCCATCTTCGACATCCACTCAAGGCTCACGCAAGCCCAGCGCACGAGAAGCGCTGAAATGTTCCGTCGCGCAGACTCTGGTATTCTCTTCTCGTCAGACGTTACAGCAAGAGGAATGGACTTTCCCAATGTGACACATGTCATTCAGGTCGGTCTCCCACCTGACCGAGATCAATACATCCATCGGGTTGGCCGCACAGGCCGTGCTGGTCATGCCGGAGAGGGATGGTTGATTCTTGCGGAAGAGGAAATCCGAGAGGCTCGTGCTCGTCTTCCAGGTTTACCCATCAAACCGAACCACAGCATCGCATCTGCCAAGCACGTCGTAGGGACAGAAGCGCCGTCGGACGCTGTCGCCGGCTACTTTGAAGAGCTGCGGGCAGCATACGGAAAACAGTACAAGTCTAAATTCGGCGCCGCGTATCGTGCTATGCTGGGCCAGAAGTTCGGCAGAAACCTGCAGGCCGAAGATGTAATCGGACTGCTAAACGGGTGGAGCAGGAACGGCCTAGGCTGGGAGGAGCCGCCCGCTATTCCCCCAAAGGTCGTACAGAACCGCGGGTTGAGCAGAGTAGCTGGAATTCGCATCGGATACGATAACGACGAGGAGCCCAGAGGCAACAGCTTTGGTTCCAACTTCGGTGACCGAAGGGGTGGTGGACGCGGCGGCGGCGGTTCGTTTGGTGGACGAGGTGGTGGCAGCTCATTCGGTGGTGGACGAGGAGGTGGCGGCAACTCGTTTGAGGACCGATTCGGCTCACGGGGTGGTGGCGGTGGCTCTAACTTCCGTTCAAGATCCGCGTTCTAAAGAGACGACACCAACCCTTCATTCGGCACCCAGGGCGCACATCGTTGCGCACGTTCACCGCCTTGTCTCGATTATTTGACGACGTTACTCCCTCGAAGAGACAGTCTTCGAAGTGTATAGATACCAGGACACGGACATGTACATTGCCATAAAAGATATGGATGGCGCGCTTGCGCAAGGACACATGGGCGGCGTGCCTTGTCAACAGCGAGCTTACATTTGCGGGTTCTTGTCGGAGTCGAGGCTCTCTTGCTTAATGGCTAAATTGGTTCCTGGCGTTGGGATGGGCCCACCAAAATACCGTCAGATACGGAAATCTCTACTTTACTTGTCTGTACCATAGTGTAATGAGGAGAGGAGCACAACGGGTGCCTGTATAGATTCCCTGAGATGATGTTCAGAATTGAAGACATCTTTGCGACCAGCCATGGTGATGAGCTGTGAGCTGTGAGCTGTGAAATGAAGGCTTATGTTTCATAATCGACTGGCGACGAGGGGAGCAAGTCGCTAGGGGCACTCTTAGTTGTACCACATGTCAAGCCGGACATGAAGTGGTTTCAGTCTGCGTTGGAATTGGAGTCAGAGTCCTCAAGTCTGTTTGGACAGGCCCAGGAGAAACGGTTAGCCAGTCAGCCAGCCAGGCGAAAGCGTGGTCATGACCGCACCGCAAGTAGCGACCCGTGAGGGTCCGGTCCTGGACGTGAGCAAGTGTCATATGAAGCGGCAGAGGGTTCTCGGGCACTATATTCGAGCAGGTTGGGCGTCGGGATCAAGCCGACGTACACGTATATGGATGGTAGTTCAGGGAAGCAGGACTCTGAGTTCGAGGAGTACGGTGTATTCTTCTATGCACATTTGATTTGATTTAATTTGTGGTGTGTAGGGGCGGGAGTGGTTGAAGTTGTCCGAAGGCTGCTGGATCGCGGCTAGAGGAATCCAGTCGATCGAGTGGTTAGCCATCAGCAGATGACTAAGGGAAAGGGGACAAGGGATTTCAGGTTCTAATACAATGTCAGAATTAAAGGAAGAAGCTGAGAGCGACGCTTTCTGGTGCGGTGAGGTATGCTGGTTCAGGCTCTCTATAGTTGGCAGTCAGTCAGTGTGTCTGGTGTCAAGTTGATGTCCTCGCGAGGCGGAGGGATCGAGTAGCCATCGCGAGTATCATTGCCAGTCTTTATCTTGAAAAGGTATTGATCTTTTCGTGCGCGCGTGAGAGAGAGAGATGCCTCAACCGGTTCCTCTTATGTGGCCCAGATGTCAAGTTTCCCGTCGTCTCTCTGGCGTGTCTCTAGAGACTGTTGATAGTTAATTATATGCCTTCTCTCGTTTTTCGTCTTGTTAGGTTGGCTTCTCTAACAGTTGATGGACGACGTCCAAACACCATCCCTCAAACTCAGAATTCTTGCCTTGGGCTTAGATGCTATCAACATATTGTTACTCTCGAGCTGGTTATATCATGACTTTGAAGAAGGGACGGGCAGGCAGCCTGAGGACTCAGGATCAATGGTTGAGAATTTTCCAGCGAACGCAGCGGTGTATGAAGCTGTCAAGACCCTACACGACACACGGAAGATCAGGCTCCTGGAATACCGCCACAGTCTGCATCTGCAGCATGTCTCAATTGCTTTCCAACTGGTAGGGAGTATCAATGGTCTCATGCATATAGTCCTATTACAAAGCGGAACCCATAGGCTCGTCTCTGCCACAAACAACGGGAGCTACACTAGACGATACTCCTTAACATCTCTACCAGCCCAAAACTCATCATCAATATCTAGTCCGTCAAAGGTTCCACTTCGAATCCTACATTGACTCAAGAAAGCGAACGCCTCCCCAGACGGCCTGATGAGGCTCGGGGTCGCTAATCCCTTGAAGAGACACACGAGGTCTCCGGGCTGAATTCGAATGTCCTCCCTATCGACGCAAACGATGGTGCCATCCGTGAGTAGCAGACAAGCTCGACTGAACTCGTGCGCCATGGTAATTTCTCTCGCATGTGCATTTCCGGTGCGCGACCCCTTGGTAAGCGTAATAGGCGTGCCATTGCTGAGTTGACGGTAGGTCTGGCGGAACGATTTCAAGTCCCCCTGCAAGCCGCGATGATGGTCCTTCACCCAGCTGTCGAGGACGTCGTCTTGGGGGATCTTTCTGAGAGTCGAGGACCGCCTGATTATTCGCTCTTCTATTTCCTTCAGGCGACGGGACAGGGCCGCTGCATGGCTCGCTGTATCAGGCTGTATTTCCTTCCACGGGCAGCCATCGAGATGGTCACTGATAGGTTGGACCTCAAGGCCCCAAATATGTAGGGCCGTCTTATCTGGTGAGAGTTGTATGATACCACGCCTCTTCTGGGACTTCCTAACAGTTTCGGCGTATCGGAAGTCCGGGACCCATGATGGCACATCGACTAGCTGGTTCTGTGTACAACCCAGCAGTCCCAAGTCCGCCGTGTGTTCGAGGATGAAAACGGAGTACCTCCAGCACACCTCTCCATAGGGCAGACTGTAGTCAGGCATGAGTTCCGGTGGCATACTCTGCCGCGTTATGACAGTGACAATGCCCAGAAAACCATAGAGCTGGTCGAGTGGGTTCGTGGATTCCTTCGTGCCCGCGGCTCCTCTGACCATCATGAGACATTCTGCCCATTTCACCATTGGGCATTCGATACTATCGAACTTGTGAAATTGGCCACGAAACAAGTTACGTATCTGATTCAGACCAGCGAGTCTCATCATACCTGGTGCCAAGGCCACATGGCGGTGTTGTCGTGCCATGGCGATCAAGAACTGATAGAGACGGTCAAGCTCGATGGAGTGCTTCCCAACGTAGACCACAGGTTCTAAGCCGCCCAAGCAAGCTTCCTGAACTGTCCAGGTTCTCTGAAACCATGGCGTCTGCATGAGAAACAGAAGACCCCTTTCTACCAGAGCGTAATGCCGACCGACTTCCTTCTTGAGTGCCACTACATCCTCATCCTCATCTCCATACAGCCATTGGCTCCAGAATCTTTCAGCTGTCGCAAACAGCTGCTCGATCGCAACATCTGGGGATGGCCTAACATATCTCGACCCGTGACCCAGGAGCAGAATCTATAGATGTGAGCGAAGTCAGCATGGCTCTTCCAAGCATGTAAACGCGGTAACACAACAGCTTCCTCAGTCTTGCCATGCTCCTGCGCGGCTGTTCACCATTGTCAAGTAGGATATACTGACATCTGCTACTCCTGAGGACAGCAGTCGGCGTGGGGACACATCTGAATACCAGATTGACTTGGCTTTCCGAGATAGCCTCTTGCGAAAGTTGTTTGCTGAAGGCCCATTATACGCCAGCCAAATGACGACTCGGATACTCTCGGAGTATATCTCATTCATCCGAGGTACATGTTGAGACTTTTCGGCGAGGTCGTTCTGATTAAGGCAAATGGCATCGATCCAGAAGTAAGATTCCGTATAGGGGTATTCGCCGTCGTCCAACTGCCTCAGCTGGTGGAGTGCTGCGTAGAGGTTTATAGTGACCTCGAATTGTATACCTTCCAGGGATAATGGTAAGGTTCTCGATGCGTCTCCCCACACGTAGGACAAGGCATAGTAGTAAGGCTCTGGACTGAGAGGGACGCAATCAAGGCGGCATTCGATCTGGTCATGGTACTCTCCTGGCAAGATCTGGAGGAGTCGGATGTGTGTATCAGGTAGGGCTTGGTAAGGATACGCTGGACACCTGGTCCCTGGGAATCCTTCGGCTGATGCTGGTACCTGGACTTCTGGTCGGGGTTTCGACTTGAATGCTCGAGAGAGAGGCCTCAGACGCATTGTAAACTATGATCGTGAGGACAGTAGCAGCATGAGGTTTCGATGAGATAGAATAGACGAGAAACACCCCGACAGCGAGATGTTCCTTACTTGAGGTCGTGAACAGCGCATCGTGCCGAAGCGCTCGGGTGCGACTGTAACATGACCCAACCAATCACCTCCCCCAGGCCCCCTTTCCAAACAGATCCCGGCGGCTAGGGACCCAACGCACTGGATCACCCATTATATAAGGAGCCTCATTGCGCACTTGCACTGATGGGATGCCGCAGGATCAGAGTGTCACTTGAATTGACTTCTTGTTTGTTGACTCCTTCGTAGGTCGCCCTCAATGGATATGGGGCTTCTGCCTACTGCACAGTAAGTCAAACTCCAGGAAAGTGCTGGCGGTCGGACTTGGTAGAGAGACGGGTCGTGGATTGTAGTTGACATCCATGAATGCTTGGACAATGTTTACACGTATGGAATACGGCATAGTTCATAGCTGTGTGTTCGAGCATCGTGCACCATAGACACCGAACAGAGCGTCGCGCACCAGGCCAGCCTGTAATAGACATTCAGCGCGATGGCCAGAGAATCTGAGCAGGTCCAATCAGTGCTCCATGAATTGGGCGTGGATGAGCAGTCCGATATGTGATGGCCGAGTTTTGTGGAAATAGTAGCGTAAGGTGAAGGCGTCGGAACAATACTACCAGATCCGCTTCCAGTACCAACCAGCAAAATGCTTCGATTACGCCACCTGCCTGACCCCACTAATAACTTGAAGGCCTGAACCTTACTCGCCTCTAGGCTTTAGCAGGCTAGCAGCCCTGCGTACCTGCGAGTTTCCCTTGGGTGCAGGTGGTTGGATTGGATTTCTTTGGAGAAGGCTCATCCACGGGGGTCATATCAGCCAGAGCCCCGTGCCGCCTAACCCCACCAATGCCCAGTTCCTACCTCATTTCACCCACGACTGCTTCCATCTGATACCTAAACTTTGTCCCCTACCACCACCACGACTCTCCATCCGTCCCAAGTGAAGCGAAAACCTACATTATGGCGGGCAAGAAGGGCGGCGACGGCAGCAAGAAGGCAGCAGGCCAAGCCCGAAAGGCCGAAGCCGCTGCTGGCAAAGCTGCTGCGGAAAACGCGAAGAACACGGTGGCCGAGGACGCAGAGTGGCAGAAGGGATCCAAGAGCAACGCGAAGAAGTATGTTTTCTCGTGACATTCCATCGCACATTGGTATTCAGGGCGGGAATCTCCATCTCTTCCGACGTGCAACTTGCTGGGTCGGATGACGACATAGCCTTGGTCTGCATCCGTCAACGCTAACACCTGAGCAGAGAAGCAGAGGCAGCCAAGAAGGCAGAACAAGCTCGGAAAAAGGCCGAAAAGGACGCTCTCGCCGCCGAAGAAGAAAAGAGCCTACCGACTCGCGCCGGTCCCAAGAACGCTAAGACCGCTGTCAAGAAAACCAACCCCAAGCCCAGCCGCGGCCTCGACCTGGGCCAGCTCGAATCCAGCGACCCCAGCGACAAGAAGCTGCAGCCAGTAGTAGCTAAGACCATTGAAGATAGCATTAAAGCTCTTGAGATGGACGACAAGTCTGCCGCCCCCAAGCTCGACAGGCACGCCGAGAAAAGAGTCAGGCCCGCATGGTTTGCATTTAAGGAGAGAAGACTCCAAGAGATGGCCGACGATGGCACTGGGAAGGGCCTGCGCCTGACCCAGAGAGTACAACAGATCGAAAAGGAATTCGATAAGAGTCCCGAGAACCCCAAAAACCAAGCCCACGCCAGTCATAATACCTCGCGGGAAGAGATGGAGGAGCTGCAGAACAGGATAATGGCAGAAACCGAGGCCAGGCTCACGTCAAAGTAAGGTGTTGACCAGCCGCTTTCTGGAATGCAAGTAGTATTTCAGGAAGTTCCCGGCTACTCGACACGATAGTCAATTGTTCCGATATCCACACAGAGGAGCGATGCGGGATAGGAGATACCTGTTAGGCAGCCCTCATGTTTGCCCTGATGGATTGTCACGATGGTATGTGGATGTCTGTAAAGGAAGGCTCCTCGATATATACAGACTGGACCAACATTGACGGAACACGGACAACTGGGAAAAAAGGATTATGTGATCCAAGGAGTGATCCAATGAGTGCTCTCCATGCCGATCTGTCCATGCTGTACAGGCAACCAATGTCGGATTGTGGATGACCTCAAATTTCGACTCCAGTGGAAGCTTGAATATGACCAGGTTGGAACGCAGACTGGGAACCAAGGGATGCGATAGCCACCTGCTTCGTATAGGTAGGAGACCAGATGAATATGAATAGGCCTTTCAGTAACCTAAATTATATTGCTGAATATTCGGCTGCAACCCTTTCTGGTCCATTTGACTGAGCGAGAGAGAGTTGGGAAGAGCAGAGTGCCACCAGGGGAGGTCCGTTTGAGTCTTATTACAGGTTTCCCCCTGAACAACCCTCAAGGAATGGAATCATGTTGGTGATACACAGAACATAGCATAGACTTGATAGGGTGGAATCACCGCTGAACCGCTGAGGCGGGACGGGCGCCCGGGGGTTCGTAGCGTGTGACAATCACACAGTGCCCAGGGTGGTAGGCCAAGCTTCGGCAAGCCTCGGCTCGGTACCAGTAAATGACGTTTGCGGCTTTCAACGCGTTGCGCCCGGGCAAGTGGAATTCCGCACATGCAAACTCCGGGACCGCTTTTCCCTTCCATCTTACCGGAACCTAGAATACTCCCCTACGAGCTCCCTCACCACCCAACAAAGAGGCACCACGACACGCCACAGAGACAAGGCAGCTTCGACGACAGCCGCCAGTGGTATGGACCGTTGGTGCTAACTCCAATATTATTTCCCGATCGAGGTCGGTGGCGCAGGAATGCCATCGACGCTGTCAAATCATGCCTCGATCTCCGAGATCCCGCCCCAACAAGATGGCCACGCCATTGCAAACGCGGTGGACTATGGTGCGGAGGCAGACGAAGCCGCGGGCGACGTACCGGTAACAGGAGAGAGGAAACAGCCCGACAAGCACAGCATGGACTACATAATCCGGTCGGGCATTGCTGGTGGTCTCGCAGGGTGTGCTGTGCGTATCAACCAACCTTGGAAGTCTGATAGCTTTATACTGATCTGCTTTGCTCTTTACAGGCAAAGACTGCTGTCGCGCCGCTCGACCGAGTCAAAATCCTCTTCCAGACCAGCAACCCCCAATTCGCGAAATACACGGGATCATGGTTCGGACTGGGCAAAGCGATGCAGGACATCTACACCCAGAACGGAGTTACGGGCCTCTTCCGCGGGCACTCGGCTACTCTCCTCAAGATCTACCCCTACGCCGCAATCAAATTCGTCGCTTACGAGCAATACCGGGCGTGGTTTATCTCTTCCAGAAGCCAAGAGACGTGGTTCCGGCGTTTCGCGGCCGGCGCGTCCGCCGGCGTGACATCCGTCTTCTTCACATACCCCCTCGAGGTCATTCGCGTGCGGCTGGCGTTTGAGACGAAGCATAGGAGCTCGTCCCTCGCCGACATCTGCAAAAAGATATACCACGAACACCCGTTGCCCAAAATAGCGCCTGCGACGTCGGGATCTGGCGTTGTGAAGGGTGTGGCCGAGGCTGCTTCCTCGACGGTACAGGCCGTGGCCCCTCGCTCCGGCCTGGTGAACTTCTACAGAGGGTTCTCAACGACTATGCTGGGCATGGTTCCGTATGCGGGCATGTCATTCTTGACACACGACATAGCGGGCGATGCCCTCCGGATGCCGCTACTCCGGAAGTACACGACATTACCTCAGCCCGCCAATGCGCCGAAAGATAAGCCTGCACCTCTACGAGCATGGGCCGAGCTGGTCGCGGGCGGTATTGCGGGCCCGGTCTCTCAGACTGTGTCATACCCACTCGAAGTGATCAGGCGACGCATGCAGGTCGGCGGTGCTGTTGGAGACGGACGCCGTCTTCGCATAGGAGAGACCGCGGGCACGATATTCAAGGAGAACGGAATACGTGGCTTCTTCGTGGGTCTGTCGATTGGGTACATGAAGGTCTTACCGATGTCGGCTGTGAGCTTCTACACCTATGAACGGGTGAAGACGTTCTTTGGTATATAGATAGAGAGAAGGCCTTGTACACAGACAGACGGGGGACTTTGGATCGCATTGTCGGAGTAAGGCGTTTTTGGAAATACCTTGGGCATAGATAACATCGGCTTGCGGGTCAGGGAAAGATGGGACTGCTTGAATGAGGGACGTTATAGCGACCTTGTATATGTCGGAAGCAGTTGGCAAATACATGGTGTTCATTCACCACCACAACCACGCTCGACGTCATTCACGAGGATTGATGCCAGGAGTATACCTCTTGTTGTGATATAACGCCGCTTTGAAGCATTGTCACGCATGACGGCGCCGCTACAGTACTATCGACCTCGATGCAACTCTCCACGTCATCTGGCATTGGATTTCTTGGCTCGTTTTTGTTCCAGGACCTCAGCGGCTAGCATGCAAGAAGATCCATCAAGTTCCTGACAGGCGAAACAGGTAAAGTAGATTTTGGTGGCGCGCCCGATCGATTACGCCGTCTCCGGATCCAGCACGACCCAGATTCCACTCCGGGCTAACGAATGCCGATCACCTCCCGAAGACACCATTTCTACCTAACGTTTGGCTCGGGAGGGCACTGGTGAGAGTCGAGACAGTACCGGTTCAGGCCATGAACTCAAGCCGAGCGCTCTTGATGTCATGAGCTCGGGCTCCCAGACCTCCATGGGGCTGGCTAGCCCCTCTAGTAGGGCTTCGGGTTTGAGCTGCCAATACGTATACTATATAGTCGTGGACCGCGGGGAACGGGATCGAGGGTACTTATCCACCCTCTCCCCGGACTCTTGACTTGGAAGCTGTTTATTGTTATACCATATATATCTCCTTGTGAGTGTGCCGATCGTCAACTTCTATTCCGTAAGTGACCCTTCCGTTTAGAGAGACGCTGATAGTTCTCCTATACCGTCACTCATACTCATTGCCGACTTCGATCTTAGACCCTTTTGAAGCTGATCACGAGCTCACCTTATCTACATCTTTGGAAGCTGGACCACCAACAAGGTCAGATCATATGAGACGGTTCATCATTCATTCCGCCCGGTAGAAGACCATCATCGAGCACGACAGAGGTCACAAGCCCTGATCTCTCCTCTCAACTGCCGTCACCCCATCTCACACATCAACCCCCTTCGTCTGCAACACCATCACCATCAACCTCACCCCAATCCTCAAACTCCTAAAATGCCCTCTATCGCCTCCCAGCCCGTAGGCCCAGCCACAAAACCACACTCCGCCCCAAACGCGCACAACCAACCCGTGCCTGACCCAATCGCCCACTTCCGCGCCATCCCATGGTGCGCCGCTCTCCTGTCCGACCCGGCCATTCTCGACGTCATCGTCGTCGACCGCACGCCGTTGCCGTCGGGCGAGTCCAACTTTGTGCGGCGCACCATGAATAGCGCTTCCACTGTGAAGGCGTGCGTGACGTTCTTTCGTATGGTGCGGACGGCGGGAGGAAAGGGAAAGGGAATTGGGCAGGGGAAGGGGAAGGATCAGGCGCTGGCGCCGGCGGTCGCTAAGGGGGTTGGGAAGCCCGGGGTTTCGGCGGGTATTGGGGCTGTTGGGGGTGTGAGGGATAGGAAGGAGAAAGGGGGGGAGGATAGGCATGAAAAAGGGGAAAAGAAGCCGCTGTCCGCGTCGACGGAGCTGCTGAGTGGTGGCGGGAAGGACTGCGGCGAGGACCCTAAGAATCCGTTTTGTGAGTACCTACTTGCCTCCCACCTGTTGTTCACCTGCTCGCCTGTCTACATACACTCTCCGATATCATCTGCCTGCCTGCCTGCCTCCGTGGCGCCGCCTCAGGGGTTCGCAGATGCCGTCAATGGGATTTTCTTCCTACCTACCCCTGGACCCCTGACCTCCGAGCCCTACTCCCACGACTCTTAACCCCCAACTCCCGATCAAAACCGCCTAGTCATCGATCTGCAAGGAGCGAGGATACCTACCTACCTACCTATCTACCTCCCTACATGTACCCCTTCCCTACCTACCTATCACCCTACCTACCTGTCTGAAAACCCGCTGACCACAACTTGTCCCGTGTGCCTGCAGTGCTCATCAATGCGCTGCTCGACCTTGGCATCGACTGCAACGGCTACGTGGGGACCATGCACGGCGGGCTGTTCGGGGTCCTGATGGACGAGGTGATGGGCACGGCAGCGAATTTCCAGAGTGGTGAGTATCTTGTCTTCTGTACCCCTTATTACCCTTTTTCATCTTCTCCCTATACTTCGACCTACCGCTCTGGTCATTTCTTCCTCTGCCCCTTTTCTTAGGTACCTCTTGGTCTATACCGCCTTTCTCCATGTCCACATCTGTCATAGCTGAAATCTGTACCTGTATACACACATATGTCACATCAACAACATTATAATAAAAAAAACCAGCTAATCACTGGAACCTTCCCCCCGAAATCCAGCCAACGGAGCCTACACCATAACCTTCACGACCAACTTCCGCAAGCAGATCCGCCTGCCGCAGGTCGTGCTCGTGCGCGGGCGCGTCGTCAAGAAGGACGGGCGGAAACTGCATGTCCGGGGCACTATCGAGGATAAGGATGGTAAGTTCTATCTCCCCATCTACCTCTCTTGGTGATAGGGGAAAGAAGAAGCATTGGCTAACACCATAGCAAGGAAACGTCATGGCCGAAGGCTCCGGGCTCTGGCTGTCCATGGGCCAGAATGTGGGACGGAGTCAGTTGTAGTACATAGTGCCTACCTACCAAGAACCTACGTGTAAATTCGAGCTCAAGCTCGGAGCGCCGGGGCGCTATGATTGTGCGCAACATCATGATGTGCGTTTCTAGGTATGAAAACGGCGCTGCAATGTCACAATACGGAGGATGGAGTCGATGTCTTACTGTTGGGGACATTCAATATTCAAGGTGGCTGCCTGCAAGTCGTCATGACCGGGGGCGTATATACATATATCCCTGGTGTACATGTCGTATGTATGCCGCGCCGTGCCCAACCAAATGTGTATCACCGCCAAACGCCAAACCGGCCCACGACATTCCTGCGCCGGGGCGATGCTACTGATGTGAAGGAATGGAAGAATGATATGAATAGGTATCCTGTGCATTACTATGTCTCTCGTCACTGGTGGACGGTCCCTTCATCTAGTCTACCTTAATAGCACTAAACGCAGTCAAGTCAGCATACAACACTAAAGATTGGATGGAGGAATCCATAACTCACCCATATAACCTCCGAATAAAGGTATACGCCGTCAAGAAGCCCAGGGTCCCAGTGAGCAGCCCATACACGCAGCAAGCAATGAAGCTGTAAACAAAAAACAGCAGCGAGCTCACGAACCCCGTGATGTGCAGCTTGACGAAGTAGTACCACACGCTATAGAGAAAGACCCACACGGCGGAGCCACCACCGACGAGGAACGACTGCCACCACCAGTGATAGTTCTCCGAGCACAGCTGGACGTAGACGGTGACGACCGTCACCTCGGCCACCGTGACGATGAGGATGATGGACACCACCGACAAGAAGCCGAACACGTAGTAGTATCCGCTCTTGTCTTGCCACATCGACTGGAAGACGAAGAGCAGCTCGATGAAGATGACCGTGAACGGGATCAGGCCGGCTAGCAGAATCGACTGCAGGCTCTTGATATACCAGGCCTGTTGCGGGATCTGTCGCGGAATGCTGGCAGTCTTGGTAGGATGCTCCCATGCGCCTGTACGGTTGAACCCGTACCACGAGCCGAGGTAGACAAGTGGAACTTGAATGCAAAGCCAAAGCAGGACGATCGCAATCAGAGTCCCAAATGGCAAGGCCGTGCTCGATGCTTGTGCCCAAACAAACAGGTTCAATATAAAGACCAAACCGAAGAGGAGTCCAGGAAAGAGACAGGCCGTGACAAGAGCATTCTTGCCGAAGCTTTGCCCGTCAAAGGTTTTGTACACCCTGGCCGAAAAGTAGCCCGAGAAGACACCAGCAAAGACGAACAACCCAACACCGGCGCTGATGAAGCCTCCTCGAAAACTTGGGTTCAAGACGCCAATAGCACTTAGGAGAACCAAGCCAAGCGCCATGAACAGCAGCTGCATGCCAGACCCGACGAGAGGGGCCAGCAGATAACCATACTCAGGCTTCCGGAAAATATCGGAGTGAAGCAGCTTCCATCCGGTCACATCTTCTATAGCCTCATCATCGGATGAAACATCGACGTCGTTATCGATGTCACGCTCCTGCTCGAGCAGTCCAAGAGTGGCTTTCTCCGATTTGGGGGCGCGCGATTTGCGCTTGAGTCCTAGTTTGCCGTCTTCTGCAGAGCCCTGCTTGCGGCCCTTGATGTCGGTCCTGATAGTCTTGGACAGTATCATCAGAACAATTCCGCTGAGGAGACCGCAGATAATCAACGAATTGACAATCGCTAGCCAGTGAATCCTCGAGCCTTCTTCTTGGTTCACGAAGTACAGATCCCAACGTCGATTCCACTCGATCGAATCATCTTCCCGGAAGTACACCGAGTATGTATACGGGATGATGATTTTATCGTTGTCATCACCCTCCTCGGTATCCTCGGTGTAATGGAACGAACTCGAATCCTCTAAAGACAAGTCGCTGGTCCTGTTCGGTGGCATGTACAGCTCGAAGTTGCCCTCGATCTCCTGGAGATCAGTGGGGCAGCCGTTTTCTCGTTTGTTGTTCGGACCGATGCTCTTGGTATAGACCTCGAAGCCAACGACTACTTTGGCGCCCTTTTCGCCAGCGCGGCCAGGTGCCGATCGGTAGCGAATCACGATGGTGTGGTGGTTGTTGAGGAAGTACCGCGGCTTTCCGGTACTCGCGGAGAAGTCGGTGAACCCGAGCTTGAACCCGGCCGCATAGTATTTCCTTGTTTTATCGACGGTTACGAAACTGGTGGCTCCCGGTAGGTTGTCGACAATCCACTCTACCACGTATCCGTCCTTGACCATTTCCTTGGCCCTCTTCAAATCCTTTCTGGTGACCTCCTGATTGCACAGGAAACTGCACTCTGTATCCTGGCCGACGGTGAGGTCGACATCCGAGGTCACGATCCGATCGCCGCGAAGTACCTCTCCGAGGTTCAGCGATATGCTCTGTCCGCTCAACAGGCCCGATCCCCGTGTCTTGCCGGTTGGAGGGCACACGAACGGGAGGTCGTAGTAGGCATACTGCAATTGCGTGTTGTCGGAATAGACCTTGTTGACAAGCAAGGGAATGTGTTCGCCCTCGTTATAGCTCTTGATGGACCAACCTGTGGATGCGTTTGGTGGTTAGACGTCATGTATTCCAGAGCCGGAACAGTCGTCTTTGGAGTGTCGGCTTACCGGGAACGTAGAAGGCTTGCGCCTGCGAGATGATGAGAGAAGACACCAGCCATTTCAGGCCAGTCTCAAGTGTTCTACCCATATTGTGTATGTTCCTATCGTTGTCGCCTATCGCAAAACATCAGATAATCCAATCCGATGGACTCGCTCCGTCTCCGATCGCGGTAAGGGCGTCGGAACAGTCCCACAAGGTCGCCCAAGCGAAAATATGGTATGGATTTCGTTCGTCTCGTTCGTAGGGATCGATCTGGCTTCGGCGGATACTGGACTTGTAGGTGCTGGCTAAATGGCTAAGTGAACCCCGAATCGCACGGGAATCGGTGCGTGGTCGTGGCTGAGTTGTATCGCGCCACCGGAGGGCACCCGACGTCTGATATTGCTAGAGCGTCTCGGTGTCTTAACGAGCGTAATCGGTACCTAGTACCCTGAAGTGTTCAAACTACGCGCGATGATTCTTCAGAGCCGATGTGGTGAGGGTCCGTCCAATGCTTGACGATGAGGAGGCGGCTACTGGTGTGTCGCTGATGTGTGTGTTGGAGGTGTCGAGAGGAGGAGAAGGGACCTCGACTGACTGGCAGGTGCGGCGAGCGGGATTCGCGGCGAGCGGCTCCAGAAAAGGAAAGTGACAAACACGAGGCCCTGCAGTTGGGTGGCAGTTCACTCGACTACACGGCTCGCTACAGTGGTTCGAATGTCTTGGCAAAGATCATACCTCGTATTTGACAATTTGATCGACCATCAACGAGCATCTACAAACCGCCAACGATTCAATTCAATTCTATCGCCGCGTACTCTGACTCGAAAAAGAGAGCATTAGATGTACCTAATGATTAGCGTACGGTAACTGCGGGCGCGGCGCGGCACTTGCCATGTCACGCCTGTCTAACCTGTTCTAAGAATAGGTACCTAGCTAGTTTGTTGGTGAGGATGGAAGCGGCCCCTCGCCCCTTCAGCCATGTGGTTGGTTTGATCCCCCCTATCCTAATCCACGAGAATGCACTGCAGCAACCTACATTTGGTACCTACGGAATCACGTCGGACAGCTCATTGCTTCCTCGTGTCTGCGGGGTACCTATATTTCAAACAACATATGCTGTCCTACACGGGTACCTACCTACCTTACATGTAGGTAGTTAAAGTTCTCTGACCCCTGGATTCCACCGCCAACCTTAATAAGCCGTTGGATTTGACATGGCGCCAGTGCCTGTCAGTCGCATGGCACTTTGAAACTCTATGTAAGTCGCTAAATCAAGGCCGATCCGAAGAACTGTAAATTGTGTGTTTGTGTAATTCACAAATGCGATATGCTATATGCTAATGCCAATGCTCCTACCCAATGCAACTGAAGCGGGTATACTCTATCCTTTGCCACGCCGTTCAACCAGAACCGTGCCGTCATAACCTTCTCTATGTACAAGTCCGCCACATCCCGTCTGCATCAACGCGCGTGCTTACAGCTGAATGATGTCCAGCTCCGAGAAATCTGGCGGCGCACGCCCGTACACCACCCGCACCTTGCTGTCTAGCGCCGTGCCCTCGTTGGAAATCCAGATATGCTCGCTAAAGTCTCGCGTTCTTCTGATCTCGTCGTCACTGATGCCCAGGTCATCACGGGGCACCCATAGTGTCGGCCGCCGAGCCCGCAACGCCGAGTGCATGAACGCGCGCTTGACCAGTATGTCTCTCTCCTCAGGCGTCAGGTCTTCGATTTCGTCGTGGAAGCCGCCATACAAGGCGTCGCCAATAGCTCTTTGCGCCTCCAAATCTTTCTGCCTCCGTTCCTCCCGAAACTTGGTCGCACTTTTGATACCTTGCTCTGCTCTTCCAAACGTGTGATCATAAGTACCTCGTGCGGCCCATGTCCCGGCGTGTACGATCCCCTTGACGGGCTTGAAGTTCGTAAACTTATTCCCGCGTCGCGTTTTCTCACGGGTGCTATCCAGAGAAGTGGACGGGACTTCCCCACTGCGACGATGGTGAGAGGGCATATCCTCCTTATCGTATACCTCATCATCATCGTCGGCCAAACCAAGACGCCGATCCTGAGCGCGCTGGAACGCCTCGTCACGAAGCACCGCCTCATCCTCGAAGGTGATGGGGAGGTACCGGAACAACGGCGCAAAGGACAGGTTGAGCAGAAGCTGGTACAGGATGGTCAGGATGATCACGACAATCATGATAATAGCTTGAGGCTCGCAGGCAGCCTCATCATTTTCGTCCCGAACGAGGAAGAAGAGACCGATAAGACAGAGCTCCATGACATACAGGCCTGTGAAGGTCTGGTTGATGGCTCGTGGATAAAGGACACCTCCCGTGTCGATGGTGAGCCGGTTGACGTAGATCATGGCGTATCGATTTGCGACCCAGAGGAGGCTGAATGTGATGATGGCAAAAATCGAGATGATAGGAGCAATGACCGAGTAAATCAAGCCGATGCAGGCAAAGTTGGTATACACCGGGAAGTAAGTCCCCCATTTGACTGTTGGTAGGTTTGTGTTGGTTTCCCATTTGCTTCGCGCCGTATTGTTCGTGATTCTCGCGATCACGTACCAGTTGACAAGTGACCCGATTTGGAGGAGTGTTCCGGAACTGACACTGAGGGCCTGCAGAATCATGTAGGAGAAGAAGTAGTTTGCTGCTGTAGGCAACTTCTGTGCAAGGATGTCCGCGATGCCCGTGGGTTGTTTCAACACATTCTCAAGCGCAGCTAGGGCACCGGAAGCCAGTGAGACAACCAAGAATACCTGGACGAAGAGGAAGGCAAAGTAGAACACTTGGACCATCTCACTTTTCTGGGTTCCCGTTTTGGCTCCCCTAAAGCCGGCAAGGAACTCCATTATGAGCGGAACCAAGAAGAGTAGGAGGGCAAGCAGGATTGCCGGCAAGACACCCGCAACGGCAGTGGCTGTTTTCTTCACCACGGGGTTCTTGTCCAGAAAACCCAGCCATGGAAACGTCTCGATGAGACTGTTGAGCTGAGAGAGCGAGCCGGTGAACGCGACAGGGAAAGCCCACAATATTATCATTCCAGTAACGATGGCAATCGCAATAAAAGTCCGAAGCCACTCCGACCACCAGCTGACAGCCATGTTGTCCCACAGCACGTCATTGGGTGAAATTTCAACAGTACGCGGGGCCATTTGCTTCGGCACATGATGGATGATACTCTGACAAGCCATGTGCGCGGCGACCTGGTGGTTGAATTGGATGAACGCCGACTTCATGAGAGGATAACGCTCCGGGTTCTGCTGGTCGGCCTCGATCTCGTGGTTGAGCCGCGCCAATTCTGTCCTGCACCAGTAGATGGTGTCAACCTTCTTGTTCAGAACGGGCAGACCAGGGAGCCACCCAGGAGTCCATCCAAATTTCGCAAGACGGTGGGTAGGGCGATCGCTTCTCTTGATCCACTTCTCCCATTCTGCCTGACCATCCTTATCTTCTTCCTCTTCAAAATCTTCGTTATAAGCCTTGGTATACTCGACCGGTTCGAGCTCCTCACCCCCGACGAACGGGATGGCAGATTTGAGCGTCTCGAGAAACGTTTTCTTCTTCTTGAACGGGAACTCCTTGCCCTCATATCCTTGGGGAAGCGGCGAGGCGAAGCCGCCTACAGGGGGCTTCCAAAATTGGTACCATCGAGGTTTTTCGTTGTCGTACATGTCCTCCTCATTCGCGGCTTTGCGCGTGGAGTTTCCGAACTGCCGCATCTCAATGCTCTCCCTCTTAAGCATAGAGTCTTGGGAAACGACCGAGCCACTATGGGCGTGATTGGGCCGTGTGGCGGCAGCCCCCATGACTCGGTCGTCAGCTTCGGAGCGTTTGGGGCGATTCGAGTTTTGTGTTGACGGCCTGGGAAGATCTTCCTCATCTGGCAGTTGTATATGACGGCGATCCGGATCTCGTGTAGGAGCAGACGGCTTGATTGCCACAAAACCATTCGTCGTTTCAATTTGGTCGTCGATTCCGTGCCTCACATTCTGAACTCCCCCAAAAAGACCTTGTCCAGTCTTGCTTACAGCATCGACACCCTTTCCAAAGCCCCCTTTCAGCTTCCAGAGCCCGGCGGAAACGATATTCTCCGAAACATGTCCTTGATGTTCCTCGTTATGTCGAACTTCATCCTCCGCTTCGTCTACATCATGAGGAACTTCATGGCGATCACCACTACTCAGGCCCTGGCCGGCCTCGGCCTGTATTTTTGCGGCAGCGTCTTCTTGTTTCTTGCGATCCAGCTTTTCATCCTTCGTCATGGGATGCGTCTTTGATGCCTTACGCGCTTTCTTTTCATCCTCCTCTCTCTTCTCAAGCTGCTTCTTTTTTGCCATTCGGATTAGTTCTGTCTGGGCACCCTCCAGTTGCTTATGTATGTCATCGCGTTTCGATATTTTCTCCAGAAGATGGGTCAGGTCTCGTGTGAGCCATATGTTCCGAAGTCCACCAGGAAAGACATCAAAGAGTCCCCGAAGAGCCTCCTCATTCAGCCACTTGTCCGGGATTTCGCTCACCAGCACGGTCGTCGCAGAGGCTCGTAGACGATGTTCAGCGGTTGTGAGCCAATCCTGGCGTACTTTGATGTAGACTCTTAGCTCGGCGAAGAAGACGCCGCAAACCCAAATGACGACGAATATGGCCAAGACCAGGTGTGCCCAATATCTTCGCGTGTTGGTATGCTTCACATTGCCCCATGCTAGTGTGTCCAGACCGGCGATCCTATTGCCATTATCATCCGTCGCTACATTGCCGTTGGTGGTGTTGGTGCCGTTGACTGCGTCAAAATCATGGCTCCTCCCATCGACGTAATTTAGCGGCACCAGTATGGGAATGATGATGGCAGCCATTGGTATGAATATAATCAAGAGCGTCTGTAGGTATCGTAGGAAGAAGTACGAGTCTAGGCCGCATTTCTTGATGATTTCGCGATCCCGAAATCGAAAAACCGAAATGAATAAGCCCCAGGGGCTGTCGGGTGGAGGATCTGTTCGTTCACGTTCAGGAACGAGATATGTTTTGGGTTTGCTGTTACACCACACTTGTCAATTTCGGAGCACGGGTGGAGGAGTAGCTGATGGTCGGGTCCGCTTACAAGATTCTGGCTAGCTTCGTTCTCAAGAGTAGGAAGAAGCCCGTCTGGATGCCGAAGACTACCAACGAGGTACTCAAGGCGGTGATGAAAGCCACCAGGCTGATGCCGTTGTCATCCGAGGCGGGATCGGAGTTGCTGGCTGCAGCGGTGGTCAGTGACCTTGAATATTGAAAGACATACACGTAGGATGGGTATGTCAGGAATCGTGTAGACCCAAGGCGGGATCATGTCGCGACCTACCTGGAACATCCCCCATTTTGGCTAATAGCGTGATCGGCACTCCGGCCGCGGGCGTGGGTGAAGTTGTGTGTCGAGTTGACGGTAGGTCTGCTGCAGGAAAGAAGGTTGCGGTCGACAGAAAATGCGCATACGGCGGGGAAGGGAGGGCCAGAGGTGTCCTCCTTGGGGCACTCGGACGTGGCAATGAATGCTACAACGTTGAATGAGTGACTGGGTAGGCAGATGAAGCAGAAAGTTGCCTGTCCGCGTGGTCGACACAATCAGAGGATCGACCTTCGGATCACAATGCGGTCGAAACAATGGGGTGCGGGCAAAGTGTAGAGAAAGAAGAGGATAAAAGGCATTATTGCAAGACGTCGTCCAGGGCCTGACTAGCCTGAGTACTTGGCTTGGGAATACCGTATCGGCGCGAGCTCGCTTCCCAAAATGGATGGACGATAGATGGTATTTGAAAATTGACAGGAGTCCCCGGTCGGACATCAGGGGTCTGACTGGCGATTCGCACCGGGCACCGCAGTCGTGGCAGTCCCACCCAGGCCAAAATCTTGGAAGAGTGTCACTCTAGACTGTTTTGACTCTAGCGTGGAGCCTCCTAAGCTGCGACTTGAGGTCATAGGCGAGGTCATAGGCGTGGTCACAGGCGCTTGGAAGCTCCAAAAGACCCCTGGATGTTTCCCCGTGATTTCAGTCTCAGATATCCAGAGTGCTTACACCAAAACGCATCGTGATTGGGTCTGATTCACGCGCGCTTGTTTGCCGCTGCGGTTCGTCCAATTGAACACGTATAGTCGTTGAAGTATTCTTTCGTTGCCACTTGCTAGCTTTATTTCTGTATCAATCTTCGCTTGGCCTGAGTCAAGAAGGTATTGTTTGCATTGGAAGTCGGTCTGGTCCATTTGATCTACAGCGGGCGGTGGGGAGAGGAGCTCGTACCTTGCCACGCTTGCTAAACCAAACCAGGGAGGAGATCTTGGCTTGCAGAATGTAATGCAACCGAGCACAACCAGACTTCCAATCATTGCCGGTAGACTCCATCGTCCAACAATCCAGCAATCGTGTGACATTGTCGCCAACCTGACAACAACACGGCCACAGTACTCAGGAGATGCCTCGACGTTGTCCTACAATCGTCTGACAGTAGGTCATACAATCTGCTGTCAATCACATACTTGCTTGAGGTAACGATCGGCTCTCGGCTATGCGGCCCTCCGTTACAGCACTTTTTCAACTTCCAGGATCCCCGGGTGCAGGTGCTGTGGAATGCGTGCGATCCCAGTGACGTGGGTAATCTAGATCTGGGGGGGGGATCTCGCTTACAGGTTACAATGACGCGTGTCAGCAGCAAACACTCTACCAACTCCATCTCCATCACGCCCCCCTGTCCCTCCGTCGCTGCGCCGGCCTTCAACAGACAGCCCCCTCACGAGGTGACTGCATATTCCAACAAAACTTCTCGGCCAACAGAGCCAGGATACACATGTACTGTAGCTGGCGTGATGCAGTCCTGCATGTTGTTTGCAAGCCCAGATGAATCCGTGCTACTTATCGACATACCTCGCTCCATCGAAGAGGCCCAAGTACCACCAGGACACACCGTTGAACGCCGGATATTCTCGTCCAGCCCGGTCAAAACACCATGGGAGATGCCAGAGCCAAAGAAAGGCCGGCAACAGCAAACACCAACGTTGCCTGCTGCTGCAATTGCCGAGCTGATGACTCTGGAGACTGTCAAGGCTGCACTTGAGACGGTCAAATCCAATCACAGCGGGCCATGGTGTCTGCCACGGATCATGAGGCCAGCACTGGATACGGATGCAGATGTGCAACAGCCACGCAAGAGGAAGCAAACACCCGCAGATACCGAGAACACAAACTCAACTGCACCACCATTCCTCCCACCCAACTCGCACTACCTTCTGGGAACCATAGAATGTCAAGGGGACACATTCCTGAAGACCGCTCCCAAATTCGACTTGATGATCCTCGATCCGCCGTGGCCCAGCCGGTCGGTTCGAAGGAAACAGGAGGGCTACGCAACCGTGTACGGCATGGATGAAGCCAAAGACCTCCTGTGCCAGATTCCCGTCGCGTCACACCTCACGCCAGACGGTCTCGTGGCCGTCTGGGTCACTAACAAAGCTGCAGTTACAGACTTGGTCACAGCACCAGGTGGCATATTCACCCAGTGGGGCCTCGAGCCTATCGGAGAGTACATCTGGCTCAAGATCACCAGCTCTGGGGATCCCGTCATCGACGTAGAGTCGCAGTGGAGAAAGCCATGGGAGCGGCTGCTGATCGCAAGAAGGACAGGAAGTCCAGTGAAGCTGCCGGTGACTCCCAAGGTGATGCTAGCTGTTCCTGATGTCCACTCCAGAAAGCCCAACCTGGGGTCCTTGTTCACGGACGTCCTGCCCGAGAACTACCAGGGCCTCGAGGTCTTCGCGAGGAATCTCACTGCCGGCTGGTGGAGCTGGGGCAATGAGGCTTTGTACTTTCAGCAGAGACATCACTGGGTAGATGTAGATGAAGACAATACAGAGCAAGGGTGATGATATCATACATAGTACACTGCCGTCAAGGCTCTAGACTGCGTGCTCGTGGCCTTCCGCAGCATTATAAACAACACGTATGTAAGAAGCGGTAGCCCATACTCATACAGACTTCCTACCTCCCATCGGTTCGGCGTCCCATCCCACGCTCAAGCAGCGGCGTCTTCTTCACCTCCAGCGCGCTCTTCCGCGCCCCCTCCAAATCGGCCTTCTTGCCACCAGCACCAGCCTGCATGCCCTCAATGACCTTCTGCATCTCGCCCATATTCATCCCGTCCTCCCCCTGCTCGACGACCTTCGTATCCTTTGCCAGGTCCCTCACCGCCCCATCCGCCGGCGTCGGCTTGACCCCAAACCTAACATCCAGCACCCTCTTATTCTGCCACCCGCCCTCCCTCAACAACCTCCTCGCCTCATCCCGCAGCGCCAACCTCGCCGCATCCGGCCCCGTCTGCTCGCGCAGCGGCATCTTGCCCGTCTTCTGGATCTGGACGCTCCACGCGCGCTGGCGCTTCAGGCCCTCTGCCCTCTTCACCACAGCATCACTATCCCAGGCCTCCGTGTCGGCCGGGCGCGCCGGCCACACGAATGGCGAAGCCAGCTCGACCGTCATGGTCTTGATGGGCGCGGGCCGGGACACGCGATGGTGGATGGCGGAGCGCCGCGGCTTCTGCTGGCGCAGCTGCGACCGCACCCCTTTCACCGACACGTCGTAGGCATGCAGCAGGTAGTCGCGGATGTCCAGCTTGTTGAACGTCAGCGGCACCTTGAATGTCGCGAATTGCGGCGGCTGGTTGTCTTTCGGTCGGAGGAATGTGATCATGTGGTCGGGCCTGTTGTTTTTGTTGACGAGACGTTAGCTGGCTGAGCTGCGCCGGACTGCGGGCTGGCTGCGCGTGTGTGTCCCAAGGCGCTGCGAGCAAATGGCAGGAAAGGGGGATCGGGATTGTTGGGATGGGATGCGTGTCAACGTACAGGAATATCTGCTTCGTTCCTGTTCGGAAACTCTTTGTCGCCGCTGCCGCCGCCATCTTGTCTTGATTGGTATTCTGAGTCGAGATCCTGCTGCTTCTGAGGTCCTTTTGAATGCTTGTCTAGGAGCTCTCACGAAATTCAAGGTCGGGTTGAGTTGAGCCAAGCCGGCGAACAGAAACTTCCGCTTAATGTGGAGCTTCCATCCGCGCTGTGCAGGTGAGACCCGGCCGACAGTTCCAATTGTGGATCTACGTCAACCGCCTCATGAAAGTTTCGGGCACTTCAACATCAATAGTTCAAGTTTCCATGTATAACGCCCATATGCACGGCCTCAGGTTATTCCAATTCGCTGGCTTTGGTACAATTTTACATTCTGGAATTTCTCAGCAGGTGTCCTAGTTTACCTGGCTATGACACACAGGAGTGAGATCTTGCAGTTTCTACACTCAACAAGCTAAGCTCGACTGTACTCGATGGTACCGTCTGTGTGCAATGTGTCGCCTTTAGACATCAAGGCCATCAACAACGGTTCCCTTCACCCACTCATGCTGCAGGATTCGAGCCACCTCGTTGGCAGATTCCTCATCAACCAGGATGCTGACCAGATACAGAGCTGCATCAAAGCCAGCACATACTCCCCCACTTGTGATTACCCGGAGACCACCGAGGCGCATCGCGGCGCGGCGAGCAATCGATTCACGGCGGGTGTTCGATCCTTTGAAGGACATACTTCCCTTCCTATTTGTGAGGAATTAGTGACTGCAGGTCTTATCTACCTAAGCCTTGAAGTAGACTTACCGTGCATTGGAGGGGCGTCGTCCGGCATCAGACTTGCGTCGGATGTAGGGGTTCTCGTCCTCGTCGCCAATGTCGAAGCGAAGGTTGTTGACGACGTATCGAGCGTCCTCCACGACATCGGTTCTCTCCTGCAGATCTCTCTGAGCCGCATTGCTGCAGATGATCTCGAATTTGGTCATGTAGTCCGGGTGGGTGGTGGCCGACAATCCCGAGAGTATGCCCTGCTCGGCCAGGAAAAGTGATCCAGTGCAGATGGACATGAGTGTCCGCTCTCGGGCCGGATTCTTCTGTTGGATCTCGGCAAAGGCCTTGATGAGGGGCAGGGGCTCAAGTTTCTGCTTCAGAACGTCGGCAGAGTTGCCGCCAACAACCACGAGGACATCGAAGTCCTCGAGGCGCTCGTGAGCTTCCTTGTAGGCGATCTGGGATCCGACGAAGACTCCTTGCTCGGAGATGACCTTGGGCCCGGCACCAGCGACTGTGCACTCGAAGGCTTTGGAAGCTGCGAGCAGTGTTTGTTAGTGTCCGGCTGCCATTGATTGGATGTTTTGGGTTGGGTTGCAAAGGAAAGGGAGCTTGTGTCTGGAAGAAAAGCACACGTACAGTCGTCATTCTGGTCTCGGCGAGCGTGGTCAAGGGTCTCAAGGGGGCCAGCGAAGTCAGTGAGATTGAACTTGTCCTGGAGGACGAAGAGCACCTCAATGGGCTCGTCGGACACTGCAGACGTCTTGTTTGCCATGGTCGAAGATGGGCGACGTGGTGTCTTGGTACAGTGAGGTAGTGTGAAGGTAGTGTGCGTGTGCGTGAATGGGTATCAACCGATCTATGGCTGCAAAAGGGCTGAACACAAAGTTGTACAGTAGGACAATCGCAATTGTTTTCTCGTCAGGCTCGTGTCAAGGTCGCGGTTCTTTCAGATGATGGGAGGGGGAAAAGAGAAAGATGAGACCAAACGAATCGAGTCGGATGGAGGGGATGATGGTAGCAGATCAGAGGGGTAGCACGGGGAGGAGGAGGAGGGGTCACTCTCCTCATCAGCTCACACCATACCTCTCCCACGCCCTCAGGCACCTCACCTCACAGCCCATCTCCCGATAGTCCTTAGAATAACGTACGGTGCTGCCGGGGTTACGTAGGGGCCATCAGCCATTGGCTAGCGCTGGGGTCCCCAAGCTAAGAAGGCCCCTCCCCCGGATTCTAAGCAGGAATTGTGGAGTTACAGGGCGATCATCCTTGATCACATTCTCACAGTGTTTCCATGTGGCTAACTCACGCTGTAACTTAAATCGTAAAGCTCAGAAGCTCTGAGCTCCCTCATCTGTCTGCCGTTGGAATATACGGACCAATTGAAGCACAACGATCTTTCAAATATCAAATTATTCCTTGGTGTATTCTCATTACTGATTACTATCCATCCAATGCTTACACTGTGGTTCGGCTGTGACAACATTGGGTTGGTTTGGTAGATGACCCCGTTGATGGAGCTTTCACCCAGTGTATGAATTGGTAGCTCACACCGTAAAGCACCAGACCCGTGCCCCACCACGGCGGAAGAAAGAGTGCCTTGCCCGCCAGCCCGCCAGCCCGCTTCGAGTTTCGGGAATGACAGCTGCACGGCGATCCCCACCTCTGACCACGATAGGCTCACGTCGGATCGAACGATTTCGAGAACATCTACCGGACCTCATGCGCAACTTGCAGCTCTTTGATACGCCCAGTCCTCGTACCTATCCTGAAGTCAGCCCACCAAAGGTCCCTTGCGCGACTCTGACCTGATCTGATCGACTGTTCGCAATACCGAGCCCGCTCCATGCGGGCCTCCTTTCTCAATGGCTTCAGCTCCGTATGTCGACCCCGAACACCCGTCCGGCTTTACCCCCCTTGGATCGGATTCACTAGCAGTCCCATCTTGGTTGGAGTATCATGCGCTGACCCATTTCCATCTTTCCAGGTCGCTCAAGGAGCTCACGAAAGCCATCCATGACTACCTACCAACTGCCACCTTACCCTTACCGGACGGTATCGTCGAGATAATCGAACGCTATCTGAGCAAAAACGAGGACAAGTTCGACGAGCACGCTTCCGAAAAGCTCAACGATGAATTACTCTCCATATACAAGAAAAATGTTGCCAGCGTGCCTGCTCGTTATGCGGCGTTCATTGCAATACTTCGTTGCCTGCGTCCGCTCATAGGGCAGCCAGCTCAAGTCTTAAACTGGGTTGAAATGCTCGTACCAGCGCTTGACTATCTAAGTCAGGAGAAAGGACTCGCCGCTGAGATCCGAAACGTCGTATTGGACATCCTTCTCGCCGACCATGACAACGATACGAGTTCGCCAACTGGAGGTGG
Source organism: Anthostomella pinea (assembly GCA_963556695.1). NCBI lineage: Eukaryota > Fungi > Ascomycota > Sordariomycetes > Xylariales > Xylariaceae > Anthostomella > Anthostomella pinea. Next base: position 3,650,711 of record CAUWAG010000020.1, on the reverse strand, counting down.
CGCAATGCGTCTTGCCGAACGAATCATGATTCTCTGGTTCGACGAGTGCGATGCCATGCGCAGAATTACCGACCCAGTTCAGGATACCAAAGAGAGGCACTTGAAAGAGACTTTGATGTCGTACGGGAAGAAACATCCCAAGGTGAGTGTTCGTCCCCTATGGCATTTGGTGGCACACTCTTCTAAGAACGCGAATCCAGGATTTCATGACGCTTGTGGACCAGTTCATTTGCAAGAAGGCCCATCGAGCAAATGCTCTATTGCTGCTCTCACAATTCGTACAAAGTCAACCACCTCATCTGTATCTGATACTCCAAACACCGCTCTTCGGTAGCCTGCTCAAATGTCTCCAGTGGGATACGTCCACCACCATCATGTCCCTAGCTCTGACGGCATTGACAATGATTCTCCCACACGTGCCAAGTTCGCTAGTTCCTCATCTGCCCACGCTGTTTAATATATATGCGAGGCTGCTATTCTGGGAGCGAGGGCTGGCTACTCAGATAGCAGCCGATACTAAGAAGGAACGAAGAATGTCTCACAACACGCTTGTTTGGGCGAAATGTGACTACTCGCCAGAGTCTGACGAATCAAGCATTCCACAGCTACTGAACTACTTCACGATACTCTATGGCTTATACCCCATCAACTTCATGGACTATATCAGAAAACCGCAGAGATATCTACGGCATGCCGAGGTCCCAGATGCCGATGATATTGAGGTTCAGCCAACCGAGATTCGCTACGCGTCCGAGCGCTTCCGCCAATGCCATCTCCTCCACGAGAACTTCTACACTCTCACAATCGATTCTGAAAAGACAGATTTCGGACGGTGGATCAAAAGCGAGCCGGCTGAAGTCGTTGCGAACTGCGTTGCTCTGTGCCAATTTATGGAGCCAACCACCGACCACGGCACCCTTGACTTTTCTCATATGAGCGCACCGGACAGAGACGTGGATGAAATGGATGGACACGATGATGCTCTACTGAGTAGCTCCTTCAATATTGGGATGGATTTATTTAGTGACGCAGAGGGAGAAAGCCCGCGTGATATGAAATCGCCGTTTGCTGAGTTGACGTCCGCAAACCAAAGTCAATCAACGATGATACGTCAACCGTCTCAAAGCAGTCACAAGTCAAATCGAGATTCTACAAGCACCAAGCCATCTGGGAATGGCGGCGAGAGCCCGACTCTCGTCCGGTCCATGGCCACTTCTGGGTCACATACCCAGTTGCAGGATTTGATCAACTCCAACAAGGCAGTGAAGTCAGGGTTACACCAGACGCTTACAAACGACAGTGTTCCATCCCTCTCTTTAAGCCATCATGACTCAATCTCCGAGAGACCGCTATCTCAGCTGCGTCCAAAAGTGCAGGCAGGAAACGCCCCGTCGTCTGCTACGGACACCAGCAGCGGTACTGAGAAGATGTATCGCTTCATTCTGATCATGTATAATGATCTGATATTTGAGAGATTCATGAAGCAGCAACACCTGACGCACATAGGTGAACTGCGGAGGCGGCATGTCAAGGAAGCAGCAAGCGAGGCCGAGACTCAAAATCTCATCATAGCAAACCGTCATCTCAAGCAACGCCTTGAAGATGCGACGAACGGCAAGGTACGAGCGAAGACTGAAGCAGAGAAGAGTCGAACACTGGCAAAGAAGTGGGAAGGGGACCTCTTGGGCAAGTTGAAGACACTGAGGGAAGAGCAGAGGAAGTGGAATGCTGAAGGGGCAGCTTTGCGGACTGATCTAGAGGCAGCGAAGGACGAGGCAGAGAAGCTGCGGAAATTATTGTGCGAAGCCGAAGTCAGAGAACTGGGCTGGAAGCAGAACATGCAGTCGGTCGAAATCAGTGTCGGCGAGCTGGAAAGACTGAGAAAGGAGGTCGCAAGATTAACCGAGTCCGAGCGAAACTACCAGGCCAAGGAGGCGGATCGTCAAGCTGCAATGACACGAGCAGCAGAAGCAGACAGTCGCGCCGAGATGCTCACAATGAAGTTGAAGGCTTGCGAGTCTGACCATCAGCAAACCCACGATCAATACCAGTCTCAGGTTGTCGTCCTAAATGCAAAGCTACAGGACGCCCTTAAGGGCAGCGCCGAACGACGCGCGGAGAACCTCAAGACACAGCTAGACGAGGCTCTGGCAGCGAGCCGCGCTCAGCAGACGGAGTTGAAGAAACGCGTTGCGGATCTCACAAGTAAGAATACAGCCTTGCATGCATCGGTATTGGAACTGCAGGCAGCAATCTCTATCCCGGCTCGCTCCAAGTCGGACGCTCGCCTGTCTACAGATCCCGACGTTAGGCTTTCTGCTGAGTCGGGAAGCCCATTGAGTTACAGAAATCGCCGGGGGTTTTCCGCATTCTCAGACTCGGAGAATTTGGAGGCGACATCGTTCAATGAAACACCACCGCTGGAGCTGTTCAGCACGAGCAGATCGGCAAGCAACACAGGCAGACCATCAACGTCGCTGGGGAGCGAGGGAATCTCGGCGAGTAAGGGCAGCCTCACATGGCAAGGTGAGCTCTAAGTTCAACCGGCACGCCTATCTAGTGGCTAAGGTAGTAACTGACACGGATATTCAGGTGACCTGGCGAATCCGCGCAAGGACAAGAAGGACAAGAAAGACGACAAGGAGCGGAAGAAGTCGACGGGCTTACGTGGGATCCGAGGTTTTGGGGTATGATTGAGATGATAGCTACCTAGATATCATGACCAGGTGCATGACTGGGGGCCAATGGTGAGGTCGTCGGAATTATCAATGACAGGTCGCGTCAAGTGCCTTGTCAGCTTGTCAGCTTGTCAGCAAGGGAGGCAACATCCCACCAACGCAAGCTTGCGACTCATGCCAGCCGTCCCGAGGTGGACGAATTGCACCCCCAATCAGGCTATTAGCATAAGCCAGTAGGCGCCAACGCCAATGGCCCAATGCCACATGCATGTGGCGCCGGGTCTTATGCAGGTACCAACGCCGATTGAGGGAGATGCTGACAGGTGTCAGGCAGTATGCAGGAGAAAACTCAAAAGGGGGCCCCCTGCATCGAAGAAGTTCGGCATGCTTTTATTTGCGTTCTGTTTATGAGTACATGCCTACTACCAACACAGAAATAAACAGACATGTGTCACGAATGTTTTGAATCATATTCATATCATTGATGTCTTTGAACTGCAGCCCGGAACTAAAATTGGGGGAGGAGTTGGGGAATGTCAGCTGGGAGATTATCACAAGCTTTGTCGAATACGAGGATGATGCACGTCATCTCGAGCTATCAGTTTTCAATTTGCCAGCGCGAGCCGAGTTGGGCAGCTCAGGAACGGCACAGCGGCACAACCGACTGGTGAGCTGTCAGCTGTCGACGTTTGTTTTGGAAGGATGTTTCGTTGTGTTTGGTGCGGTCAGCCACGGAACATACATGCAGCCGCATGTTTGAGACATTCCATCAAACAATCCTCATACCTGTTTATCCACAGCAGGTAAGAAGGTGAGTTGCGATATTGAAAGTCTATGCCATCAAAAATCCGCGGCCTGTCCAGACTCTGGTGGCACGGGAGGAGCGATCCGACGGGAGGGAGAAAGCTTAGAAAGCGGTACTACCCCCACGGAACTTGTCTCCTGCATCCACATGGGGGTTGAGGGGCGTCTGATTGGCCGGTTGACTCACAAGTACTACGCATCTGCTGTCATCTCGTTCGTTCTTTCTCACAAAGAACAAACGGGGCAACATTGAACATGGCCACCGCCGGCCCTCATTGGCCGTTGGTCAGCTCTTTCAGGTACCAGTGCCGCTTATGCAGGTGAAGCCAGGGATGGGACGGATGGGCGGATATGTCAAAGTGAGTTCTGCTTGGACCGGGCTGTGCATGCGAGCGTGTGGAATGGGACTTGCTCTCACTTCCATTGCTCTGTCATGGCAGACCAACACAGCCAATATCAGCCGTGTCAGGCCCGCATTCTCCCTTGGCCTTTCTCTCATCCAAACTCTCGTTATTCTAGCCCCTATCGTACAGCACAATTGCCTCCTAACCGTCACGGCTTGACCGCGATTCACACTCGTTCAACCACCTTGGTAACCGTCCGTTGTGGACTTTCCTGTATAATCAGCATCTCCCGTTTCCTTGTTAGGACTCTGGGCCACTTCGAAAGCTGTCAACTCACATAGTGCTTTCTTTATTGCAGAGCCCCATCACTTCCTTGACCCCCGTTGTGCCTGCCTGATTGTCCCGGTGACACCTCGTCGTTGTCTTTCGGTGCAGTCAGTGTATCTGGACCGAGAGACTCCTCGAAACACTCCTCCAGCTTTCTTGACCTTTCTACCCGACACCTCCTCACTCCTCGACACCCCTCCAGTACTTTGGATCATTGGTATACGCCCTCATCGACATCCTACATCCTACACTACGATCATCACCATGCACACTGCCGCCACCCTCTTGGCTCTGGCCTCCGCGGCCTCCGCCGCCATCCAGGGCTTCAACTACGGCTCGACCTTCACTTCGGGAGCCGCCAAGCTGCAGGCCGACTTCGAGGCCGAGTTCACCACTGCTGCCAATCTGGTGGGCACCTCTGGTTGGACTAGCGCTCGTCTGTACACCATGGTAGTAAGTTCCCAACAAAGACACCCTCCTAAACTCGACTTTGTATCTAATGTTATGCTTCCTGTAGCAAGGTGGATCTGCAAGCGACCCGATTGCTGCCATTCCGGCTGCCATCAAGACGAAGACATCCCTACTCCTGGGCCTCTGGGCTTCGGGCGGCGACACGTCGTTCGCCAACGAAATTCTGGCACTGAAGGCTGCCATCGCGCAGTACGGAAACGAGATGCATGTTGACGGTATCTCGGTTGGTTCCGAAGACCTGTACCGAAACAGTCCGATGGGCATCGCTGCCAAGTCCAACATCGGTGCTGAACCAGAAACGATCGCCCGCTACATCAAGGAGGTGAAGGACACTATCGCGGGAACTCCCCTGGAAGGATCTCCCATCGGTCACGTCGATACCTGGACTGCCTGGGACAACTCTACCAACCAGATCGTCGTCGACGCCTGCGACTGGATCGGGATGGACGCGTATCCCTACTTTCAAGATACAATGCCCAACGCCATCGGACAGAGCAAGTCTCTCTTTGCCGAAGCTCTCGCGAAGACGCAGGCTGCTAGCGGCGGCAAGGCGGTCTGGGTCACTGAGACTGGTCAGCCCGTGAGCGGTAAGACCGTTGGTCAATCCGAGGCAACCGTTAGCAACGCTGAGGCGTACTGGAAGACCGTTGGCTGCCCCATGTTTGGCCAGAGGAACGTGTGGTGGTACACCTTGCAGGACGCCTCTCCTGATACCCCTAACCCCAGCTTCGGCATCGTTGGCAGCACCCTCTCCACCACGCCGCTTTTCGATCTCTCCTGCGATGGTGTCGACACAGAGAGCTCGTCATCGGCGGGTCCATCCAGCAGCGCATCAGCGACTGGTTCTGATTCGAGCGCATCGGCAACTGAGACTAGCACTGGCACCGACTCGGGTGCAGCACCTACCGAGACCAGCACTGGCACCGACACCGGCCTTGCTGGTGGCAGCCCGGGTGGAGTACCGAGCTCTCAGATCTCCATCCAGCAATCTGCTACCGTGACGCCTCCTGCTATCAGCTCCAACGAGCCTGGTAGTGGTTCAGGTTCAGGTACAGGTTCTTCTGGCTCTGGAACTGGCGTTGGTGGCGGCTCGAGTGCTAACGGTACTTTCACAGCTCCTCCTTCCGCTACGTCCAGCATCACCCAGGGCGGCGCCCCAGCCCTCCAGTCCGGTGGTCTCGGTGCGGCTTTCCTGGCTCTGATGGCCGCCATCTTCGCCCTATAAGAAGGTTCTCGTCGTTTCGCTCGTCAGGACGTACTGCATCTTTCTTTCGGATTTGGCATCAGGGTCGGCGTTATGAGGCGGCTAGCTTGGCTCCTAGGATCATAGGCTCTGATGCGTTGGAAGCAAGCCGTGTCCGGCTGGCCGGCTGGCTACGGCTTTTGGGAACATAGACGGCTGAAAATCGGCTCGAGTTGGGACATACACTTCTCGGCAGAAGACCACATACACGTTTGTAATGCACTCTCGGTGGTGGAGAGAAGGGCAGGTGGCCGTTAGATTCATGAACAAAATTGCTGCTCACATTTACCATTTTTTCGGACTGATTTGTGACTCGAGAATATATCATAAGGCTCATGGATGCATGCGCCGTCTTGAAGTGGCGCTATAATGCCGGAGCCTTGCGCAGAAAATAGCACGATGGTCGTGAGATCATTCATGGTTGGATGGAGGAAGGTTTTCATTATGGCGCTGTCAACATCACGCCATCGTAATGTCCATCGACGCTCGCCTACCACATGGGCCCCTCGATGAGTTGAGCCACGAGATACACCGTGTGACCTTGTAAGACGGCATAGACCAATACAGCCTCTGTAGGCGGAAACACTCAGCCTACAGATAGAGCTGAGCTTCTCGTTTGCAAGGCTCATCGTCAACTCATCGTCAGAGCTGGGGTAACCAGAATCTTGGGATGAACCTTCTTTCCTCTTTGCTTTGAGTGGACCATACAAAGTCCCGCCTGTGTCTTTGGCAATCACTTTCAAGAGACCTTTACACGAATGTAGGTGGGTGGCAACTTTTTGACGCACTTGAATCGTAAATGAGCCGTGGACAGGCCGACGATCTTGTCTACCATGAAGTGTGTTCTAAACGTTCTCGTGCCCCATAGAATTCAGCTCTGCTATGCCAAAACTCTCCGTCCGCACTCCGCGCAAGTCATATATATGATTGATGAACTATCTAGTGTCGATAGCCTATCTTATTTGCCTGGCAGATTGTATGCGTCTGCCGCGTGGCTAGGGGTCTGTAAAATAATAGACGCACTCGAACGCGGATTGGACTCGTTCAATCTCTATGTTAACTTCGCTGATGTAGAGCTTCTGCTGATTCATGCCCACATCAATTACATCCATCCCTTGCTGTCTGTCGCTATGGTGCCAAAATACTGCGCATCTGGCACATCCAGCTTAGAGTTTTGATGGTGACTGTCAGATGAAAGTGTGCCAGGTTAATGGCCGTGTGGTTCTGCCACTCGTATGCGCGGATCGCTGCAGCAGTGTACGCCCGTTCGTGTGCCTTGAGAAACCGGTACGTGGCTCTCTCCTGGTAGTGGTGCAGGTGGCAGAAGCCATCGAGACCTGGGGCGACAATATTCTCGCAAACCTCGCTGCGAGGGCGCGCCTGAAGATCTGTTAACCCATGTTTCTCCCAGCGCTTTTCATTGGGAAGCCATGATTACCTTACAGACCATTGCTGTGGGCGTGATTCTTCTCTATGGCAAGGTGTCTGGTGCAAAGCTGGTATCGAGGTGGTGACCATCACTGGAGTGCCTTGACTCTCTTTTACTCCACAACCCCAAGACATCATGCGAATGATGATGCGAAAGACAACACGCACCCGATATCTTGGTCCTCTATGGTGTTACGTCGCGCAATCTTCGCCAGTCTGGCGGGAATAGTCATGGCGGGAATAGTCATGGCACTGTCGCGAACTCCTCCCTGGGCGATGCAAGGAGCTACGTCGGCCATGCCGGCGAAAAGTCGCAGCAGGCACCGTTGGCACGAGAGTGAGAGGCCGGTAAAGTCACGAGGCATATTTTTGACAGCCTCGTGACGGTCCTCGTGGCATCTATATGAGTTGTACGCCGATGGTATATGCTTCTGGTTGACGTGCTGCCGGGTTCCTGGCACAATGAAATGATAGATCGAAGGCCCGATAATAGAATGGGCTAAAAGACGATTCGTCGTTACAACGTAGAGATGGGAGCTGGCTGATTGTCGCAGCCTTGTTGATATACCACACGCCCGTGTGAAGGTTACCACGTAGGTGGCGACCTTGGGGCTGATGGACCAAAGCAACTAGTGTGGTGTAAGTTATAGAAACGAAACCTGGTTTCGCGTTAACATGGCATTTCCTTCCTGTTCGTAAGTTTTGGGGGCCTGTCGGTTGGAATATAATAAGCTCTTCAGCGGCGAAGAAACAGCCAGACCGAGATACCCTAGATGCCAACATCATGTCGCTGGTTTGTGAAGACCTACCTCTCCCTGCCCGTGCCGTCTCTTGCTCCCTCTCCCCCTGGCTTTCCAGCTACATGATGTGACAAGGAAACTCGAATGCAAGCTCTGGCCCGGAAGGTGTGCAGTAGGGTGGGAGCCCGCCAAGGAATAAAGAGGTACTCATTTCGTCAGAGACATTGGCAGAGTGATTAGCTCGCGGTATGCCTGGGTGCTTCAATATGATGGGCTTTGGCGCAGGTGCCGGTGCAGTTTTTGGTACTGGTGTTGGTGCCGGTGCCGGAGCCGGTGCCGGTGCGAGTTGCATATATGATAAGGTTAAATCAACCGGCAGAACTTTTTGAGGAATTACATTCTTGTTGCTTTTGATGCCCTCGGGGTATCTACGTAGCCCGCGCCTACTAGCGCTGCTTTCTGCGTAGATGACCCATGAAAATACCCAAAAGGATCCGACGATTCCGATGACGTTATCTCGTAAGTACCTAAGGATCGACCATCTTGAAGTTCTCCATGATCATTACCTGTCGACTTGGGAAAGACCCATAGCGGCAAGACGCAGGACCTATAGTTGGCTGAAGCCGGTGATCATAGGCTATAGCCCCAGATAGAAGCTTAGAGTCCAGGGCTGTCACTTTATAGTTTACGAGGTGGTATGTAGACTGATAGTTTGCCAGTCCCGCTTGCTGGCACCATATCATGTGTATACATGCTCATACGCTTTGCGAGGACCAAACACAGTTGTGGGGTCATCATCACTTGAGGAGGCAGAATTCAGTGATGACAGCTGATACGGTTGGTCATCTCAAGCATGATCAAATAGTCTCCAGGCCACAGGAGCTCCCGGCGATATTTCAAGATGTCGTCGACAGGCCGAGTCGGGCTGTGAATACATACAGCTATTCCGAGATCATTAGAGTGAGGCGCGCAGCCCTGATCCAACGGACCTGTTTTCGGAGCATCCGGCTGGGGAGCAGGCTATCTGATCATGCAGGTATTCACAGGACAGGGGGTTAGTCATTGCCTCTAGAAACACTCGCTAAACTCACTCGATTGTCCCCGTACCTCTGGCTTAATTGCAGGGTCGGTAATGACTAGTGAGTGCACAGTGTTGTAACCATATTGAGTTTTGTTTTTTCGGTGCCCCTTTCGTCCATCTTGTGGTTAGGTCTGGCCTAGTCCTGGTCTACTGAGAACCCTGTAAATAGCTACCCAACATCGGGGCATGACCGTCCCATCTCTCCTCATATCAATTTTTCCCAACTCCCAGATTCCCCGATTCCACGTCCCAAACCCTGGAGGCGCGCACGATCCCCAACACGTGCTGCGTTCGAAGTACTCAGTTCCCCAACAGAGAGCCGACACAGCGGCTCGAACCACTCGCTCGTCTAGGCCCTCTTGGACTTGCTCTTCGCGGCCGCAGACTGCACCTTCCCGACCAGGAATTCGACGGCCTCGTCGGCGCGGCGCGTGTAGTCTAGGTGCGCTGGGAGGATATTCACTTTGAAAGATTGGGGTCAGTGGATGCTTTCTTGAGGCTGTAACTTATCCTGCTTGACAGGGCAGGCGGGCAAAGGGATTTGGCGGTGTTTACCGAGGGGACGGTCTGCGGTGTATGAGGAGTGGAGGAAAGGGGTCGAGAGCGGGATTTACGTTGCAGATGGGCGGGTGGAAGGGGTAGGGATGGGGTAAGGGGAAAAGGGGGGATTAAGGGATTAAGGGGTTAGGGGTTAGGGGGTTAGGGGTTAGGGGGTTAGGGGGAAAACGGAAAAGGAGAAAAGCGGTAACTCACAAGTCCCATCACAGACCGCATCCCCAGTGTTACAAATGACCAACAGCTTATCAGCATCAAAGCCGTTGATCTGACCGTCGTCCTGCGCGTTCTGCGTATCGCCGAACGTAATGACGCCCGCGATCTGGTCCTGCACGGCGGGATCCAGCGACTCGACAACGCGGTGCACCATCGCCGCGCCCTGGCTGTAACCCCCAACCAAAACGCTCGAATTGGGGCAGTCGGACGCCGCCTGGTTGATGATGTCGGTCATGATCGCGATGCCTGCCAGGTTCGCGCCGCCGTCGAGGAAGTTGGTCGCGAGCGCCGCGTCGTAGTCGACGCCCTCGGTTGCTACGGCGTCGTCGCCGAGCGCGGCCTTGAGGCCGTCGGAGGTCTGCGGGCCGCAGATGGTGCCCTGGAGTTGGGGACGGGTTAGCCGTGGTCTGTTTCCTGATAGAGTTGTGGTAGGATAGGCTCTGATGTCTTGTGGTGTATGTCGAGCAGGCTTGGTGTGAGAAGAAGGAAAGGGGTATGGTGACAGTAGTGTAGATATCAGGAATAGGAGCAAGAAATGTAATAGGGTCGAAGGGGTCAAGAAGCATACCATGTTCCCGATCTCCGTCGAACCGCGAGAAAACACGAAAATGTTATCGCGGCACCCGCCCTGGCTGAACTCCTTGGCGGTAGTGCCCGTACGCTGGCGCTTCTCGACCACGGCCAGGCCGACTACCGGATCCGACACATCCTTCTTGGTCACCACCACCGGGGTGGCGGCCGCCAGGGCCGCGAGGCTCAGAGTCACGAGGAACTTCATAGTCGCGGGTGCGGGTTTGCTGGGAGGATATTGCCTGAATATGTCCGCTGGGAATAAGGGCAGGGTTGATGAGTGATACTCAGGGAAGAGAGAGAAGGGCCAGTTCTCCGTAGAATGAGTGAATCAGTGAATGGATGAAGACGCTGCTAGAGCTGTGAGAAGAGAAAAGATAACGAAGAAAGGAGAGAACAGGAAAGACTCCGGGTCCGTACTGGCCGTGATTGTAACTGATGACTAGATGCTATTCCACCACCAGGACTTCAAACGAGCAGCCTCATCTTATAGGAAAGCCGTAAAACACTTCCTCATTCCCAACGGCTATACCCACTCGACATGCCTCGGCTGAAGATCAAGCAGGTATACCCTCTGGACATGCCTCGGTTGAAGATCAGAACACAACACGAAGAAAGAATAGAAAGACGTTATGGCACGATTCCCTTCCACCGCTCGGTGGGGGGCGCACGTTTGAAGGAAGATATACTCGAATAGGCCTTGGGCCGCGAGGCGAGAAACACGGCCAAGGGGAATACCTCCCGATTATGATGCTCGGCACGGGTGTGTGCATGCTCTTTGTATATAGTTGGCCGAGAGCTGTCCGCATCGTATACCTATCTATACCATACCTAGGTTGGTACGTACGGTAAACATCCACGTCAGCAGGAAACATGTCAGAAATGGAACAGACAGATAGATTGGATAATAGCCAGAGAACGTGGATTCTTCAACCACCGACCAACAACAAGTCGAGCGCTCGCCGTTCCGAGACAGACATCAGATCCGGGATCCGCCAGCCCCGGCGCGCATCATGCAATGTTTCAACCCTACCCTACCCTACTGCACATCCGGACCTCTTACCCAGAAGATAGATTTCCAGGTCACGACCGCCACCATCAATGGTGGCCTTTCAAGACTTCCAGAAAGAAAGCAGTCGCAAATCCAGTCGCAATGCCATGATGCCGCATCGAGCCAAGCTTGCGGGCCCCCTGAATGAGGCCCAACAGCTCCATACCAACGGCGGCAATCGAGCGGTCGTCAAGAGATCCGATTGGGTCTGCAAGAAGCGTCCACACATCCACGACCGCGTGACCCGTATTCGCCACCGCGCCTTGGCAGATCAAAAGCTTCCACGGCGTGGGTATCCAATCGGATTACAGAAAGTCGATTTGCTAGACTAGGCTTTGATCGATCGTGGGGTTCACTAAAGTCTTAGTTGGGGTTTCTGCAGGGGGCTCCGCGGCCTCCAACTTCGAAGACAGCGTGGGGTCCTGTTCTGACGATTGAGAAGATTTGTTTTCGGTAGCAAGACGCTATAACCCTCAATACATGCCCATCAGAAAGAGCGCGTCTGACGTCAGGTTATATTGACGCTGGCGGGCCCATCTGGTAAGGAGTCTAGCATGAACTTCTAGGTTATCGAGCTCGACTTCTGTTCACGATTCAGTACCAAGTCCGAGAAGTTATCATGACCAAGATTTCTATATTATTCTTTCATTACACTCATCTTGGGGAGAGTATACTGCTCTACTGGCTACCTTGACTACCAAGTCAAATAGCTTCAGGAACCAAGGCATCGAGCAACGCTTTCTACCCTCCTGCGCTTTGTAGGGATATCGTCGCACCTCTAGCATGATTTTTGAAGCCCACCAGCCCTGCCTCAACGCCGTAACCGAATACAAAAATGCCGATACGCCGTCTATATCACATGATCGTATGCGCCGAACGTACTCCCATGAAGGCTTCCTGCCCATAGTCATGAATGACAACTCATCGAGGGTGCTTTTGCACGTCGACGTCTTTTTGCCTTGCCGCACTTGTCAACGTCACCGACGATGCCATCATCCAATGTTCAAGCCGTTGCCTGTTCGTCTTCTGCCTCGTATTCCTCGTCTACTTCAATAATTGCAACCTGAGATCCTGTTCCCTTGGTCCTGGAAGCGCCGCATTCCTCCGAAATTCCCTCGTGCCGATCTCGCTTGACGGAAAAACATTGAAAGGCTCCGACCATTGCCACAACGGCACTGCCGTACCACGCCAGTGCGGTGCAGTCCATTTGAGCACCAACCGAGTATAAGTAGCCGGCGACCGGAGGAGCAATCATGCGGCAGGCAGCACCTGCGCTGGCTGCAAATCCATTCACCTTGCCAAGGACAGCCGAGCTGGGCGTGGCTTCCTTGATGAGAATGAGAAGCAGGGGATACAGGATAATCGACAGTATGTTTCTGATGGTCAGGCAGAAGTAGATTCCCGGGTAGACCAAAGAGTCAGGCACATGGATCAAGGCGGGGACGATGACATAGGCTACCGGGTGAAGAATGGTAGTAACGATGAAGAGTCTGTACACACCAATCTTCTCAGCTGCAAGGGGAAAGATGACAGCCTGAACGAACAGTGCGATCACACCATTCACAGCCATGATGATACCGACCGACTGCATAGAGAGGCCCAAGCCACCAGGTGAGTAAAAGGGGTTGAAGCTTGATAGCAGGCCCTCGCCCAAAACAGAGCCCATGGTAGCCTTGTCATCTTCAAAGAAGATTGGCAGCAGGTGATCATAGGTCATCGAGTGGTACGTGAAGATGGACAAGGCAATGATCAGAGACATGATGCGCTTGTTGAAGATACTGAAGCAATCGTTCTTCGCGGGCTCCTTTGGACGTACCGTGTCAGGGCCCAAGTCGATGCTGTTTCTGAATGTTCCGTACGTCTCCGAGCGCAAGTCGACAGGAGGTTGCTTAATGGCGTCCGAGGTTTCGAAAAGAGGAGTCTCCTCCGAATGGTAGGTATCATCGGGAAGCATAACACGAGGGTTCATGTCGGGATGGGTCTCCTCGAGTAGGAAGTAGCCCAGAACAATGCTGACTAGCAACAGAGCAGCACACAGGAGATTGGGCAGAAGGTAAGGGAAGTTGGCAAACAAGCTTCCTTCGGGGAAAACGTTGGGGAAAGACTCATGGGGTTCCGCGAACATGCCGCCGATTGCTGGCCCAATGATAGTACCAATTGACCATACGAAAGGCATAACAGAGTATGCACGAGCTGCAGACGTCAGCCTTTTTTCCTTACTTGGGTACAGTAGGCAGGACTGGGGAGAACCTACGCTCATGCTCCGGCTTTGTAACCAGTTCTGCGACCATGGTTTGGATGACTCCAATGTTCCCATTGAGAAATCCTCCAATGGCCCGACCGGCCAAGGCTATCCAGATGTTGGTGGCAAAGCCAACCATGATCATACTGAACATAGTGCCGAGACAACCCATTATGAGGACAGGCTTTCGCCCTATCCTATCCGAGAGTCCACCCCAGAACATGCCCATCAGGGCCTCGGCCAGGGCGAAAGAGGATATGAGGAGGCCGGCGTAGAACGAGGCATCTTGTTCGTTGCCGACTTTGAATCTCTTGACGAGCGACCAGGCATATGGGAAGATGGAGGTGAGAGCTATGGGCTCCGCTAGACGAACGATGGCTATGGAGGAGGAGGAGCAGTCAGCATCGAGCCAGGCTGTTTGTCGTCGGAGGAGAAAGCTCACCTAGCAAGAAGAGCTGGACAGTCGGGAAATCATCCGGGTTTCGAGGTGATCTCTGCTTAGTTAGGACCATTGCTTCTCGACTTGGTTTCAGTCTTACGACAGGTTGACACAACACTTGATGGAGCTTGAACCGTTGCTGCAGAATGTTGAAGCAGTAGAGCAAGTGTCAAGTGTTGTGGCGACAGGTAGTGCCTCTGTCTTTCCTCCAGGGACAAACAAGGCGGTCGGTGTTTATGTACGCCACTGGACAAGGGGAAGGAAGGATCGGTGGTTGTGGTTATAGTTGTGGTTGGTGGTGGTGCGAGACAAGAGCGAGGGTTGTCGTTGTTATCGCGTCGATGCAACGTTGAGCTCAAGCTGGCCGGGGTGGTTGAGCAGGAAAGATAGAAGCAGAAGATGCAGTGTTACATGTGCGGTTGGCTACAGGACAAAGAAGGAGGAGGAACAATCATATTGTGTGGGAGGGAAGGAGGGTTGAGTTGCCTTAGTGCCGATAAGCAAACCCTATGTCTACGGTCTGGTACTATCTCGGCCGCTCGAGTCAGAGAACAGAGAAACGCGAGGCGAACGACCACCCGCAATCAGAAGGGAAAAGCCTGAATCGGAGGTTTATAAAAGCGGGACATGGACTAGCAGTTGAAGCTACCTTACCCGTGTCCTGTCCTAGCTTGATCCTTGCCGCACCATGCACGCCCCGCCAGGCCCACTGGATCGCTGTACTTTAAATTAGTCAAGCACCAGTACTGCGTCGCCTAAACACATGCTTGCGCCCGGGAACACTCCCGACGGGACTTCACAGCATACCTTACTTCCTATGAGATACTCCCAGCACCCTACACCGCCGGTGTCAGCTCCGTCATTATGATCATCGCCACATATCATCAAAGTCCACGTTGATGTTCCACAACACAAGAGCCCATTCTCCTCAAGATCTACAAGGACTGTGACTGCGATGAAGCGTTACTAGTGTTCACCGGTGGTCTAAGCAGGTTTCCCAGGCTCACAGGGCTACCTACATACCCGATTCCGCAAACAGATCAAGCTGTTTGTATTGGCGCGGACGAATGCCAACATGAGCTCTATTGCTACTCCTCCCTGGTATATCGCATCGCGTGTGTCGGCAGAGCAGAGTGAACTGGCTAGTTCGGCTGCTATGGTCTACTGGAGCACAGGATGATCTCTGATTCGAGAATATGCATATCTCGGTATGGAGATGGAAGGTCTCTGCCGAGGTGGGCATATCTGGATTTCGGGGTGTCGGGAACCCTTTCCGCTATGGTATTGGATAGCTGGCCGTTACGCCTTGGCCACGCTGCAAATCACCGAGTCTAACATCGCCTTGCTTTCCCAAAACCCACGTCATTCTTGGGTATCCAATCTCATAGGTCAATACCAGACTTTTACCATTGACAGCACGGGGACATTGAACAAGTCCGTCCACAATATACTGGAGCACGAGAGAATACTTGGAAGCGTAGGGCCCTTATTGACACGAGTTTTCTAGGATAGCGGATGGCGCCAATTTCCCCGTATTAATCGCTGACGGTTAGTCGTCCTCTAATAAGTACCTAACCTACACAAAGACGATGCTGCTGACTTGTATCAGGTATGACCACAGCTCCATGAAATCTGACGCTTATTGGTAACGCAGAATCTCTACCAAAGTGTCGAAAAGACCTTGCTTATCCTGTCCACCAACTGTCGTCCTGTCCACCGACTGTCGTCCTGCCAGGAAACATTGCAACCGTGATCCCAGTGGTGCCGACTAACTTAGTCCTTGAAAAAGTCCCCGTTCGTAGGCACCGAAGGATCAAACATCCAGTTCACCATCCGGATGTCGCCTTTGCCGTCCGCCTCGAACCTCAGCTTCCAGTAAGTCGGGGGCTGCTCGACTTAGCGGCCCCTGGACACCATCTCGTCTCTTGGTCTAAACCACGTGAAGGTATCGTCGACGAGTGGTGTGAGCTGGTGTTTCTCTGACGCCGGACCTTGGAGAGCCCAGGAGAGAGTCCCGTCGTCTTCCAGAGCCACGACGATCTTCTGATACCTCTGCTTGTTCCAATAGACACCGGTGTATGCCGCTAGCGGCCTCGCAGGTGTCCTCGAGTTCAGGCCTACCCTACTCTCTCGTGCCAGCGCTGCAGCCGTTTCCTTTCCCAGTTGTACGTGGCCGCTGCAGATTTCCTGGCATAGTCCAGGTAATCGTTCCTATCCGGCCCCAGCACCGCCAGAAGCTCTTCGATGACGAGTTGCAGCACCCAGTCGGGACAGTCGTTCAGCCCGAGCGAATTGCTCATCACGACGACGGATGTGTCCAGCTCAGGAAGCATGGCCATGGCGCAGAGCGTCCCGGGACGACTGCCCTGATGGCAGAACACAAGCGTCGAAGGAGCCCCCTTGCCCACCACGGGCATGTCAGGGATGAGGTCGGCGTTGTTGCCGATCTGCCCCATTGGCCCGGGCAGCTGTATGCGACACATGCCTAGAGCATATGACAACTCCCTGTAGGTGGGCCGAAGCATGGGGATCTTGGCAGAGAGAAGATTGGCTGCCCTTCTGATGGGAGATCCCTCTGTCTTGGCATCTCCCGTCGCGACTTGGTCTTTGAACGCCTCCAGGGCTGCGGCATAGGCATTGAGGAGATCGTCAACGCATGTGAAGAGGCCGCCACCGGGGCCTCCCACGACCGAACCCTCTTCGGCAGCAGCGGAGGAAATCTCGACTGGGCTCCTGTTATCGAGAGTGCCGTATACCTTGGCCACATTCTCATCCTTGTGTACTGGATGATACAGTGACGACCGCTTCATACCAAGGGGCACTAGGAGTTCCTCCCGCATCGTCTTGGCCCAAGAACCCGTGACTTCGTCAAGCACGAGCCCCGCGGTTTCGTAACCAACATTATTATACCCCCATTTCTGCCGGAATGGTCCCTTGCGCACTTGCTAGTTGATGTACTTTAGGCAGTCTTTCTGGGCAACCATCATCTGGTTGTTTCCACCGCGCCTATTGGGGCCGGTCGAGAGCCCGCTGCGATGGCTGAGGAGATCAACCATATTTAAGTTCTCCCTGATCAAATCATCGTCAATAGCAAATCCGGGCAGGGTGTCCCTGACGAGGCTCTCCCACGTCAGCGGGCTCGTCGGGTCATCGACGGCGCGAGCCATGGTCATGGCCACGAAGAACTTGCTAAGGGAGCAGGCATTGAGGATGGTCTGCCCCGTGATCGGGAGCTTGTTGTCGTTGTCCCGGAATCCGAAGTTGGCAACGTAGCGCGGCAGCCCCTTGCGGTGGACTCCGACTGACAGGCCTACTGTGCCGGAAATTCGCATCAACTCCCTGATTGTGGGGTTGAGGGACCTCAACCGCTGACTCTGGTTACGGGCTTCTCCATGATGCTGCTTGGCGTCGATGGGTTGGGAAGCAAGTTGGGTGATAGTGCTGGAGATAGCCATCTCGAGGCTGCCGTGAGGGGACTTGTTCTTTCAGAAGGACCTTGGGAGTGACAGAAAAAGGCGAACAGAAGAGTTCGCTTTGATGACAACTGGGGATCAAGAATGGTAGATAAGGACGCTGAACCGTAAAGCGCAAGAAGGATTGCAGGAGCAGCTGTGCCTGTCATTATTAATTGTTCTCAATCTGGATAGGGGGTAGAGCCAATCCGCCCATACAGCCCGGTTTCGGCTCATGGATACCGCATTCGAGCAGACGTGCAGAAGTATATCAGGTTTTGTCATCAACCCGGGCAGTTGGTAACCTGTGAAGATCGTAGAAATGAGACTTGGTGGCGGTGCCGGATGAACCTCCGTATGCAGACCTGATAGGGCGGGCCACTGACGAATCAAGTCATGCTATACGCCTCGACCTACATATAGCCCTGCAATTCCGAGATAAACCCACCACTCAATGCATCCCATGCATGCGCGTTCTTCTTATCACGCAGCCACGATTCCACCCTAGCCAGCCCTCCAATGCTACCGCCCATCCGCTCCGTCTGTGCTGTACCAGCCAGTATACAGACCCCCAACGTCTGCTGCAACAGGAAGAACAGGGAAACCGCCGCATCTACTCCAACCTCTGCCGCGAACTCTAAGACCGGCCTGCAGGCTATGAGATCCCGGTTCGACCCCAGCACCCCATAGGCCTGGTATTGACACCCGTTCAACGCACATAGCTGCCGCAGCTCCTTATCGTACCCGGTTTTGGCACGCAGCCGGTTCTGCACGATGCCCGGCTTGATCCTGGCCCGTTGGCCTAGGTGCTCCAGCTGCCCGTAGCTGATGTTGGATACGCCGAGTGATGGTACCCGATGCGGCACGAACTCTTCGAGAGCGCGCCATGCCTCGAGGGTGTGCTCGCGCGACGGGAAGGGGGTGTGCAGGAGCACAGCATCGAGGTAGGCCGCCTCGTCTGGGGTGCCTACGCGGAGGTTGTGGAGGGAGGATAAGACGGAGGCCCGGACCTGCTCCGTGATGGTCATGTCTGGGCTGTACGGCATGTTTTCGGGGTCTTGGGACGCGGGAGGTGTGTACTTGGTTTGGATCTATGTTGGCGACCTCATTGTCAGTCCATTGTTTCGGCTGTCGATGAACTACAGTCTCTTACATAGAGGGTGTCCCTCGTGACGAACCCTCCCGGATGGCACATCTCAGGCCGTCGCCGACTAGATCCTCTCTGTAGTGAGCCGGCTGGGCCGCGGTGTCAAAGGCTCTGAAACCAGCCGTCACGGCCTGGGTGACACATCGGTCTGTATGTTCCCCTTTCCAAGCTGTGCCGTATATGATACTAGGCGCCTCTTCCGCGGATGGTCGACTTCCTTGGGGCTGTGATTCGCCCTCTATGCTCGCAGAGCTTTCCGGACATGGTTCTTCGTGCGTCTGTCGACTGAGGGAGCGTAGAGCCGAGTTGATTGAATGCAACATGAACATTGTATCGGTGCAGCGACTGGCGCAGTATGGCTACTGCAGCAATATTGGAAACACAATGCACGAATCCCCCAAGGCGTTTTCGTCCCCGGCAGCTCGAGAGGTGAACAGCAGCTTTTGATCCCACGGCTGCAACCTGACGGCGGCATTCATGCCTAGTCTGGCAAGGACGAGGCTATGCGGCACGCCCATTATGGGGACCGGTCACGAGGGGAAATACAGCTTTCAGCCTGCATGATGCATCATGCAGCTTGCTCGTTACGGTGTCGCATGGAGGCTTCTCTGGAGATCTTCGGCTCCTCAGACCAGGTTGGTGGCATCATTTCGGAGTGTCGGACCGACCGGTATGTCTCTTGGCTGCGGAAAAGATGCCCTCTCGGGTCGCCAATGCTGCAGGTGACAGATCAGATCGTCGGATCAGAGCCTTATTGGTTGCCGATCTCTTATGGCACAGTAAGGGGGGCTTGGAGTCATCATATATACAGCAGGGGGCACCAGCGAATCAGGCCGGCTGGTATTGTGATTTCCAAGTGACATGTTGATAAATGATATATCAATTGTGACATGTCGATTGTGGCATGTCGATTGTGACATGTCAATGAGTGGCATATCCATGAGAGCTATTCACGTGTACGCCCGCGTGGGGTGCGGAGAACAGTCCCCGTGTTCTCGCTTGAAGCGGACGCTTTCTTCCCTTGGGTACATCCAACGGCTACTCCTGGTATCTTCATGTCCGACGTGTTGATGCAAGAGGTGCAGGTCCCCTGCTGTCTCCGAATGCGGCTTTTCTGCCATCAGCTCGCGAGCCATGTTGGCAGCGGAAAAGCCTATGAGGTTAACAGCTCACGAGTCAGGGGCGGTCGAACCAGGCGGACTACAGCAAGATACGAAGCAGTGCTTTGATTACATGAAAAACTTTGCTGTGAGCGGATCATCCGGTGTTGTGCTATGTTGATACTGCTGGCATCTTACATCAGATCAGATTTTATGGCTTTCACAGCGTCCCTGACCAGCAGTTAATGAGCGACTGGGTTGAATTTGAGTATCTACCTAAGAAAAAAGAAAGAAAAAAAAGCCAACGTAATACCTCGATACATCATACCGAGGTCAGAAAGAAGCGAATGTCGTTTGGTCGTGGAATCATGTACCGTCCAACATCCCGTCCCTGCAGCCTGTGCCAGTCTCCCCTATTCCTCCGCAACGACCAATCAAATACCCCATCTTCGAGTCGGCTCTTTCGCTTTCGTCTCGATATCAGCTATTATTGTCCGAAGATGCTTCTTCTGAGAACCAAGTACTATACTTACCAACTGCGTCTGGCTTAAGCACAGCTGGTTCCTTCGTAGATGAGGTCGTCTGCATCCTCGGCCACTGCGGCCTCGCCAGCCACGGCGCGCTTGAACTCGCGCCAAGGCTGGGAGCGTGCCTTGGCCCGCTCGACTGCCATGGCAGTGGCGTCAATGCCGTCGGCTTCGCGAGTGAGGACGGTGTTGACATCCCGGGCTTTCTGCTGGCCGTCGGCGTCGCGGGTGTTGATCATGAGGCCGGGGGCTCCAGCACGGCGGGCCTGGATGCCTGAATAACATTGGTCGGTTCCGGGCTTGCCTGCGGGGGCGGCGGTCACGACGGCAGCGCCGGTGAGGCCGAGGAAGGCAAGAATGGCGAGGATCTTGGCGTACATGTTGGCTGATGTGGGCAGGCTTTAGCGATGCTAGTGTGTTGATGGCTGAGGTTGGGATGATGCTGAGACGGTGCTCAATGAGTTTTGAGAAGCTGTGTGAGGCGCTGCAGTATTTCGAGTGAATGGATGTAGGCGAAGGTGAGCCTTATATAGACAGAGCTCTTGCCCAAAGACCCAGTTGAGGTGTTCATGGCGAAGGTTTGTCCCATTCCTGATATTGAGGGAGTCTACTCTACTCGGATCAAGAGCTCGTCACTCACATTGGCATCTCATCTCACCGGTGTGGGTTGCTGATCGTCCTCACTGGCTCTATCGTGTCATGCGCCATCACGGACTCGTCATTACCATCGTCAACCATCAAAGATTCCGTGGTTCGTAGCCCCCTGTTATGCTACACACGGCTGCTGTTGGCCACCCGGCTGTGGACGACCCAGAACTTCGGGATATTCTAAAGCCTGGTCGTCGACGTGGGGGAAGATCCAAGACAAAGGTTCGGGCCCAGGCGTTTGGATAAAAGTTTGGAATTTCCGCCAATCACTACGTCTACTACAGGATTGTCGTTGCAATTGGACTGGGGTAGAAGCTTCATTCGGCCGTAATGCGCAATTATGGCTCCCATGATGGGAAGGTGAAGAGACGATAGCGATGTAAGGGCAATATCCTTGCACTGAATCGAGAGTGAGTCGCCTTGCATCGGCCAGGTATCCTTTCCAACTCATCCCTTGCGCTTGCGTACCGGCCGGACCTACTTTGAGGATCAGAGGGGTGTCGTCTGAGCTTCATTAATTGCGTACCGGCCGGAACTACTTTGTTGACCAGAGGAGTATCGTTTGAGCTTCATTGATTGAGTACCAAAGTTGGATAGCAACGCAAGGGAAGGTTGGCGGTCCGTAGTTTGCGATAGGGGCAAGAGGGGCAACAGAATAGGGGCTGACAGAGTAGAACGACCACGACCATGAGAGGGGTCACAGTTTGGAAAGAAGGGCTCAGCCTAGGTTCTCAGTCTCCCGTGTCACGAGCAATCTTTTTTTTTTTAAGATCTTTCTTCATCTTGCCGCCCGCCGTCCCGTTGCCCTCATTCTTTTCCTCTCAATTCCAAGATACAGCCTTCGAGGAAAACCAGCTGGCTCCTCACCATGATATCCTACGTAGCTGAGATCGCTCGCAAGTACCTATGGCCTGGCCTAGCACCCACTGCCTGCAGGCCCGGCACGGTAAGGACGGCAATCCAGTTCTTCAAACCCCTGGCTATCCACGTCCATGAGAAACCGTACATTTGCGAATGTGACGTGAGACACGTCGAAGGTGCCAAAAAGACCAATGTCGAGTTTGAGAAACGCGGCGTCGATGTCCACGATGTTCGAGGGAACGAAGCAAGATTCACACTCGAGCGAAACGGTTTCGAGATCGTACAACACCAGAGCGCACTCAGTCGTAACGACTTCCGGGCTCGGGAGACCGTCGAAGAGAAGTACCTCCCTGAATGCGAGGAGATGGTGCGTCGATACTATGGTGCTGAGCGTGTCATCGTGATCAATTGGATTGTGGGTGTACCCGTTGGTCGCTTCTTGATACGTCGGATGCTGAACTTGAGAAACAACAGGTTCGTCATGATCATCGAGGGACGCCCAGGAAGTACAAGGGCACATATATGCCAGTGACAGCAGCTCATGTGGGTGAGTAGATCAAACTCGATCGTGCTGCCGTCATCGTCTGATCGAGACATGGTATAGACCAGACACAAAAGGCTCTACTCTCGAGGCTTGTACAGCAAGTGGGGAAAGAAGAGGCGGAGAACATCTCCAGCACGAGAAGATACTTGATCGTCAAGTAATTCAATATAATTCAGCTACTTTTGCGTCAAGAGAAAGCACATCTGACTTCAGAACTCAGCGTATGGCGGCCACTCTCGGATCCGGTAATGAACTACCCGCTAGGATTCTGCGACCTCCAGACAGTGAAGCCGGAAGACTGCACACCAGTCGACCTTGTCAAGACCGACAGTTACGAAGGAGAGAACCTATACCTTCGATATAGCCCGCAACACCGCTTCTATTATCTCTCGAAGCAGCGTCCCCACGAGGTGCTGCTATTGAGAATGGCCGAGTCGGACCCTGAGCATCCAGGACGTGTCTACCAAGGTGAGTCTCGGGTACTTTTGGGAACGCTTATGTTATACTCACTGATGTCTTGAACAGGAGTCCCCCATGCCGCTTTCCCTCTACCTCCCTGCCGGCCAGGTGATACGGCACCGCCAGCTCGAGAAAGCATAGAAGTGCGCATATTGGTAGTTGTGTGATGACGCATACCCCGAAGCAGGTCCTTCATTGATTCTATTTCCCTTGATGTCATGTATTTGGATGATGAGGATATGTTTCTTGCAATTTCCGTACTGCGAGAAGAGACACCTGTCTTCTATCTGTCTCTGGGCGCCTGGGAAGGCAGAAAAGGACTGAGAGTGTGGTTCCTATTATGAAAGTGTGAAGCAGAGCAACTATGGCTTGATGGTATTCCTTGGTTCACTCTAGAATCATCTCCTTGGTTTTATTGAGAAAGGCTACTCGGCGAATACATACTCGGTTGAAACGGTGAAAAGACAGGACTCACGCCCCTTGCTCGTGCTAAGTATGTTGAGAGAATTGCACCCATAAGTCAGTCAGGTCTTGCAATGCTCGGAGTAATCCAAATAATACAGATCTAAATAACAGCCTCTAAAAGTATATGTATTTAGATACACTTATAGCTTATCCTGCTCCAGTACAACCTCTCATCTCGCAAAGTCCGCAAGGATGCTAGAACTGAGAGACTGAACAATCACTGGATATCCTGCTCTCGCCGGCAAGCTCAAGGACGCTTTTGTGGGCTATGTTCCAGTCGATCTAATCCATCACATGTGCCTCGGTAAGCTTCCCTTGATCGCAATTTACTGCACTCCAGCCTTGATTTGGGGCACTATGCTAGGTTGAACTCACTTATCTCGTATCACTTCACCTTTATATGGTCGTATTAGGTTGCATGCGGCCCAAGGTTGATATCCTGTTACGATGTTGCACGACTTGGCTGTGATGCGTGCCTGCATGCGTCTAGGCCTCCCCGGGCTCATGGACTCAGTGACAGGTCCCAATCGCGATGCCTGCCCGTCACTCCTAAGGTCTGTGCAAATCAGCACCAATGCAGCGGCACTCTGTATGTATGGGACTTTGTTATCTGTTTCCAAACGAATGCCCCTTGCCTCCTCGCAGGCTAGGCCTTGTTTGCTGCGGCGCCTTGCATACGAAAATCGGGATGGCGGTGCATGACAGTCCGGCACTCAACCCTATTGGACCATTCAGGCATTTTGATATTCATAGCCCATACGACTCAGCGGATCCAAGTGGCTGGGTCGTCGATGTTTGCTGATCACAAGGTTATGTCGTCGGTATCGTATAGAGATAAGGTGACCGGCAACAAGGCGACGCACCTCCGCCCTGGGTCATCGCGATCTCTGCGTCTTGTGCTGACTTGATTGGGATTCGGCACGAGGCCCGGAAGAGTCGTGGGGACGTCATTCAACGTATTGAGCTTCCCCGGGTTGGGATTGTCTAGGTGTGTTTGTTCTACGACCGTGGCCCTGGAGAGTCGCCATCTCCAGCTACTGAATGGGGGTTGAGGACGTTACGAGTCAGGTAGCGCCGTCCTCAGGTTGCGGTCATGCGGGCGTAAGGGAGTCTAATACAAATTTACCAATCACTTCGTGTCGTGTCTATCATGAGGCTTCTCGACTACCGGGTAGTGTGACACCCTCAAGACCACGCGCCTCCAGTCTCAACGATGAGCTCAGAATGGTGGTCTCTGTGCCAAATGTATTATCGTGACACAGAGAGAAAGATAAGCGTTGGATTAAATGCCTCCTTACCTGCTGGTCCCTCACTCTCAACCAGAGTGAATGCATCCTGCTGTATACCTAGGCACGTATTGGTCAGGTCGAACCCCTATTCTCGGCCCCACTAACCTACGCTCTGCAACCACCAAGACTCCGATATACATGCAGACTGCAGCATATGCAGAGTATAGACCTAGATTACCCAGATAGCAGCAGATCCACGTCCTCGAGATACATTTTACATGCGAGCCATGCCCAAGGATCAAGCTAGCTACACATGTAAGTTATTGATGCATCTGACTCATCGACCTCTACGATGCGTCAAGTCCTAACGGCGTGCGTATGTGCCTCCAGCTCAAATCCAGGGTGAACATTGATGGTGCTGGCCAAAGTACATAATCAACTAGCACTCGTCGCCCGGTCAGGCTTTTCCCCTCCCTATCTGGCTGGAGGAGGTCCACCAGACAGACAATGACGACCTCGAGAGCGAGGAGCTTCTTCATGCTCAAGGCGTTCCAAGCCTTTCTTAGTTAATCACAGCTTTCGCAGACACGCAGCCAGACTGTAGGAATCGCCGTACAGTTGATCATTGCCGACATACAAGATCCTCGGGGGAAGCACCCGTTCTTGGACAACCCAGCCCCTCCTGTTGACTTGGGCAGCGAATAAGCGTCCCACCCATCGCTCTACGTAAACAAAGTCGGCAATATATCGTTGGACTCTTTGGATCATCCGGATCGGTTGCCATGATCAACACCTTGAAATAGCCTCCCAGCCATCTCTGGTTGCCAAGAGCCCCCCGTCTTTGGAATCCCCAGCAGATGCTGAAGGTGCGGCAATGTTATAAGTGACACAATGAACTATTCGTCAGGACGATTAGATTGGATTAGATTGGATTAGGTTATGATACAACGGGCCTCCAATGTATTAGAGAGCCGCAAGACTGTACGTGCATCTCCTCTCCCCCAGTCAACACTAGGTCCCCCAGTCAACACTAGGAACACTGTGGCGCATCAAACAGCCTCTCCAGCTCCGTAAGCGACACCCCTATGAGGGACGACAGCCTCTTCTTCAGCTCATCAAGCGAGATCTCGCTGCGGGTCGGGCTCAGCACCCCGGCGCCGCCCGGACTCAGCTGCATTGTCGGCAGCGGCAGCTCCTCCACCTGCAAACCACCACCAGTCGCCAGCGCTGTCTTATCAGCCGTGCTATCTCGTTTCTCGGGCGTGCCGGGTGTTATTGTTCGCATCGAGTTCTTCTTCGTTGCTAATGCGAGCTTTCGGGAACTTTGTTGTTCGTTTCGTGGGGGGCCGTGGGAAGAGGATGGGTTTCGGGGCGTGGGCTCTTGGATCACGTCGTCGGTGGCTACTGGTAGGTCTATCTCTGGACACACCCACCCGTCGTACTGCGGTATGCGGAAGAGGGCCCCGGGTCGCCTGTTCCACATGTATCCTTCGCCGGTGCCGTGGAAGTCTGCTACGGCTGCTGTGGCGTGTTGATTGGTGTGTGTCAGGTGCTCATGCATGCCAACAGTCCTCAGAGCAGTGCCGCCTCTCGTGAGAGCCTGGGGCCGGATCAGGTCTTCCAGGGTGCCAGGATTTGACCAGCTCTTCTCCGTGAACAGCTGAGCAATGCTATGAAGCCAGTTATTAGATGTTCTCTTTGAGAATTTGAGGGCAGACTTACTATTCGACAGATATCGAGTAGTGAGCCCGGTGCTTAGGCCTAAGCCTATGATAGTCCCAGCTCAAGAACTGCCGCCATGAAAGACCATCCTCAAAGGAGAAGTCCTCACGGAGCCGTGCAAAATTCCTAATCGGCACAGGCACCCAGCCTCCGAAGATGTGAGCGACGAAGCTGTCACCGAGTTCCATTTCGAGGTCTGCTCCGTAGTACGGTTCTCGGGCAATTCGCGTCAGGGAACGACAGTCTTTCCAGTAGACGACATGTCCGAGTCTAGCCAGGTTGTCAGAACACACATGGCGGTTTGGAAAAGGGGCACTTACTCGTGCAGTATTGTTACTGTCGTCATGAAAGCAGTGAACAGATACTCCTCCCCATGAGCCTTCCCCTGTTTCCTCAACTCTGCGAGTCGCCGAGGGTATTCCGCCATAATAAGAATCGACATGTTCCGGTAGCTCTTATTCTTGCAGCATCTGTCGAACTTCTTGATCGTCTCGTACTTGTCGAGTTCTGCAAGGGCTAGGTCTCCTCTAGGATGGCGGCACGTATACCCGACCCAGCCCCTTTCCGGGAACATGTGCTCGTCCAACTCCCACGTTATTGACTTTGCGATCTCTTTCTCCGTCTGACTTCGAGTAATGTTCAGCCATTGCGTCTTCACTTTTTCGTTTGCCCAGGATGCTCGGTGGTGTCTGGTGATGGTTTGGGGAACGACGCTCTCAGTGCAACCCTCAGTTGTTGTTCCGGGATAGGATTCGGCAAAGATGTCGTTGACGAGGAAATCTGAAAGCCATGGCAACCCAGCAGCTTCGAGGATCCTGCTAGCTAGTAGTAGAGGCTGTTGGAGCTCCTTTCGTAGTTCTGGGTCCGTCTTCACCCACTTCGCAAAGATAGGGTGTATAACGCCCTGGAGATTGAGGTCTCTGTGTTTCGTCGTCCCTAAGTGACACGTTAGCAGTCTTGGACCTGGGCAGAAAAAGAAAGTGACTTACCTATTGCACCACACCGTATAAGCTCCCTCTTGTTCCATTTCTTAAGTCTCGAACCCGGCTGGTTCGCAACTGGGCCGATCTGATTCTTAACAGCCCACGGCGCCATCATCACAACAGCGAAGGACTATTCCATCCACCCCATGGAGACAGATGCTGGATTCTGGTTTTATGAATCTCAGTCGTCGAAAGCGTCATGCGAAATTCGTTTCCATCGAAACTGTTTCCAGAGGTGACATTCCAGCGTTCTTGCACCCCTCCGAAGGGGGCTAAGCCAGGAATGAGCGGAGACATAGTTGAGTCTTCTAAGGTATCTACCATCTATCATCCCTTGGCCAAATCCGGCAATCTGCCTCCTGTCTGCAATAATGTCTTTCCTCTTTTGATTCCTCATAGCTCATCAAGTCATAGATATCTACCTAGGTAGGTAAACACTCAGCTTTCATATTCCATCCGTCCCGTACCGACAACTTTCCAAAACGCCTCAACGATGTCCTTCTGCCCGCTCGCCGCGCCTCGAACAGCAAGGTACTTGCGCCCATCGATCGTGGGCTCCCAATCGCCCGGATTGCCGCCGGCCATGATGCCACCGGCCTCAGTAAGGATGGCCCAGCCCGCGCAGACGTCCCACGCCCAGCATCCGCCCTCCCAATAGAGATCCAGACTCCCTGCTGCGACCGCACACAGATTCAGGGCCGCACTCCCCATACTGCGCAGCGAATGCACCATCACGCCCCCCGTCTCCTTCGACGCGCACAGCTTCTTGAAAACCTCAGTCTTGACCTCGTAATTGACGCCATCGCGACTGCTCCCCCACTCAATGCCGACCAGCGCCGTATCCAGCCCCGCCAGGGGCGCCGGGTTCTTCGCCAGCGGCAGCTTCTGCCGCCTACCCTTGCCGCCCTCCAGCCCCCAGACGGCGCCGACCGTCAGGAACGCGCCCTGCCCGTGGATGGCGGTCCACAGCTGGTCCAGCCAGGGGTTGTAGACGACGCCGACGGCGGGGGCGCGGTCGACGGCGAAGCCGAGCGAGATGCAGGCCGAGGGGAAGCCGTGCACGAAGTTGGTGGTGCCGTCGATCGGGTCTACGATGAAGGTTGGTGCGGACGTCACTTTTGTGACGCCTGGCTTGTAGGTTTCTTCGCCGACGAACTCAAAGGACGGGTAGGCGGCTGAGAGGCGTTTTGAGACGAGCGTCTCGACTGCCTTGTCGGTTTCGGTCACGATGTCTGCGGCTGTTGATGGGGTAGACAGGCGTGTTAGCACGGTCGTTATACTGCTTTATTTGTGCTTGTAATACTCTCAGAGGTAGTAAGGGGTCATTGCGAATGGCTTCACTTCCAATCCGGGCTACGATGGCGGGGTATGGCGGGGTATGCGACGTACAGTTGAGCTTCGTTCCTGTGTCGATGTCGGTGGGATTTGCGGCCAGCATCATGCGCCCGGCCTCGTGGGCCACCGAGATCAACGTGTCATGTATCTCCTGTAAGTTGAGGTCTGCCATTGTGCTCGTCTGTTGAGTATACCTTGGTCAACGTAGAGTTACCGTAGTTGACAGCTTGGGGGCTCCAGCTGACAGTGACGACAGTGGGGTTGACGCCGGCACGAGCCGACCAGCGACCCATTTTTCCTAATGTACATTCCAAAATGTATTCTTTATACCGTGGAAGTTTTATGAATCAATCGGAAAAATAGAAGAAATTTGCTTTTATAACATTACGAGATCGTCATAATCTGCCCTGGGTCAGGTAGTATGACCTGCCCGTCCGTATGGACACTCATTCCAGGTTCCGATGGGATACTTTAAGTATCATCACACAGCACTGGAAATCTAGAGCTACGTCAACTCTACAGCCGCTTTACTCATCATGGACTTCGCTCTTCCATACCTTCTTCAAGGAACCTTGGGGATTCCTAACTTAGCAGTCTTGTTCCTGGATGTGCCATGCCTCATCTTACCACCTGGCTTGGTTGTCCACAACTCGTTTGGAACACAAATACCTTCCGGTGCTGCTCTCTCTCAAGAAGAGTGGCTTACTCCTCGAAACTTCGACCTGTTTTGAGATGAGAGAGCGCCGGAACTTGGAGAAGGTTAAGAACGTCCGACTAGGTCTTGTGGCAATACCCAGCCAGACTCGTTGCCGACTACTAACCATGCTTTCCCTAAAAGGAGAAAGGCAATCAGCAGTATGCGCCTGAGAAGATGGCGAGAAACCAAAAGATGCACCACCAACATGCGCAGTTGGTCAGACTGTGGCACATAGACCCGTGCCGCAGGAATTTGGTTTGCCCACATGGTAAGGGCCCTTACATGGTTCGACAGAGCATGTTGGTGCTACACCGCCAAACTTGATTGCCGCCTGTGATTCGAGGCGTGCCTGGCATGCTTCTATTTAGCAAGGTGGTTTGCCATCAAACGTGCCCGTCATCTCTCAGACCTACAAAGAACTATTCTAGCCGCAGCTTCCCACACACTGGCCATCACGACAAGGGTTGTTGTGGAGGAAAGTTCGACTATGGCGCCACAGACAATCGCGGTTATCGGAGGGCTGGACGCTGATCTGATCATGATAGCAAGTCGTATCCCCGGCCCCGGGGAGAGTGTTCTAGCAAACGAGTATCTGGAAGCTTTGGGCGGTAAGGGGGCGAATTCTGCAATTGCGACGTACCGAACTTGTCACAAGAGTCCGCTAGACAAGAAAAGAACAACCGGGGATGAAGTACCAGAGGAGTCAACCGGCGGTGACAATGCAGCTTCAGCTCCCACGCAGCAGCCCACACCCGCAACGGAGCGACTCACCATCAGCGGCTCAGGTGACGAATATATCCAGGTCAAGATGATCGGCGCCGTCGGTGACGACCACTACGGAGACAAGTTCATCACCGAATTGAACAAGAATGGGGTGGATACTTCCGGCATCGTGACAGTGCCCAACACACGCTCAAGCGTCTGTTTCGTCATCGTCGAGGACTCGACACGCGAGAACCGTTGCCTCTTCACCCTGGGTGCAACGGCAACGTGGAAGAAAGACGACTTCATCCACGCCGAACAGCTCGGAGGCGGGATTCGGCCGGACCTAGTCGTGGCCCAGATGGAAATCGACAAGGACGTCGTCGAGACTATGATCGAAACTGCCGGCAACGCTGGCGTTGATTTCTGCCTGAATGCGGCGCCAGCCACCCCCATCGGAGATCGCTTCTATAAGCATCTTACTCATCTGCTGGTCAACGAGGCGGAAGCGGCTATCATGTCGGGACGCGATAGGGACGAGGTCGATGAGGAGACGTGGCCGGTCATTGCTCAGGAGTTCTTGGACCGTGGTGTCAAGAACGTGGTTATCACACTTGGTGCCAAGGGTTCGTTCCACGCCAACGCAATGGGAAGCGGCCACTGCCGAGCGTTTGATGTCCAGGTCAAGGATACTAAAGGTGCAGGGTGAGTTTATGTACATATGTTGATGACGAATATCAGAGATGCTTTCACAGGGGCCTATGCTGCCGACTACTTGCGCCAGAAGGCCAAGGGGACATGGGACATCGAGAGCGCGGTTGTTCGCGCAAATAAAGCTGCTGCAATCACAATCCAGAGCATGGGAGCCCAAGACGGCATCCCTTGGGCAGATGAGATCGATCAATTCGACGCCCCCTACAAGGTTCCCGAGATGTCACCTTCAGGCTCGACTGCTGGCATTGCCAGTGGCTTGAGCTGATAGAATAGGGGTGGACCGGACCACAAAATGCGAACCAGAACGCAAGGACCGCCGTTTGATAGCCAGGCTTTGAGGTCGTAAAAGCCGACGAGTTGAGCATGTGAGGGCTGGCTACCGCGATACCCTCGCTCCACTAGGTACCTTCCACCGGTTTTGGCTCAGTGTATCGCCCATGATCACCTGCACCGGCATCCAAGAGGACTGAGACGAAGAAGAGGTCGATGAGGCGACAAGCCAGCTCAGTACGGTAGGGGATCACATGGATCTATATGGACAAGAATCACGCTGGAAAAGGCCTTTTAGTATTTGCAGAGGGCCTGTGGCTATGGGGGCATCTTTGGTTTCCCAAACTTGATGACAGAAGCCACGAAACCGACAACATCGTCTAGCGTATCTTCTCGAAGATCGAGTTGGCTTAGCCCTGGACCAAGGTCCCGACCAACTTAATCCACGTTAACGAGACCCCGTCGTGGAGTTGAGTTGATATTATTTACGACCTTGTCGTCGCTTAATTGATATACATGTATTAATGAGGGGTTTTGTTTCTAGAGATTAATATTTTCGTGGGGTGATATAGCCCCGGAAATTACCGTATTTCCAGCCGGACCCTTATTAATTTCGGTATGAAAATCCTGGTTTTTTTAAATACCCCGGCTAGACTTACTATAAAAAGATTTTTTTATACGGTTAAAAATTAAAATCTTACTATTAACATATATCAATCTATATTAATCTATAAAAGCTTCGTCGTTAAGTTGGTTATTAAGGCTGCAAGGGTATCGGTAGATTAAGTTAACGTGGATATCCACGTCAATATCAATTCACCGTGGATATCCATTGAGTTGTTCGGGACCTTGCCCTGGACTGAGCAACAATCTCAACAACCTTTGCACGTTCCCTGATATTGTGTAGAGAGAGTATATACTTTAGATTTGCGAATCTATTTTAAGTGCTTTCAATGATGCGACCTGCACATGGAAAGGGACAGAGAGATATAATACTCGTCAGCCGTAACACTGGACAAGAGCCAGGGCAACAACGCACCTGTCAGGTGGTTGTGACGGCCTGCACAGACCTTCCCACATGACAAGTGGATACTTCCTAATAGGGGAAGGATCTGACCAGAGGATCCCCTTAAAGGGGCAACCTCCCACTGTACCTATCTCTCTCTCTCTTCCTTTCCTCTCTAGTCTTGATATTCTCATCAATAGAGTAATAGCTGCTTGCTGCAGGCCATGTCCCAGCTCCTCAGTATGCTCGCCGTGACAGTGGTGAACACATACACCTACACCATACACTATACCCCCTGAAATAATGTAAAATCCACGTCCGAGCGTATACTTGACAAGCACCCCAGACGTCGCAGCCAAGCCCTCATATTCTTTTCTCCCACACCAACCAATCCATATTCACACCCTCCCATATATAAATATGAGGGGTCGCCACGGCTGTGAAAAGTAGCTGTTCTCCTTAGAGCTGGTACTCGTTCATGCTGACTTGTGTAATGAAATGGCTTTTATAAACTTGGCTATCGAGACCCCTGAAGTGTAGCTAACAGTGTGCTTGCAAGTATCTTTGATGTGTTGCATAGTACATTATTTCAAGGGGTAGAGTATACACCTACACTACCTATAAAAAGTGTCTTATTGTGCCTACTGTATGAAAGGTAGGGAAGCGCCGATGCGCTTGTTAATATTTGAAAGGCAAGAAAGGGGTCAGGGTTCGAGTTAAGGTTAGGGGTTAGGGTTAGTCCCTTTCCAAGGTTGCCGGCGGGCTCCCGGCGGGCTAGAGCGCTAGGCCCACCAACTCGGGTCCGCTATTCAAAGATCTTTGGCGGTCGGAACGACCGCCAAACGCTCACCAACTCCTTCACTCATGATATCAATCCTGAATTCAAACTCACGATAGATTCAGTCTGACAGCATCGACGTGCTCTCAAATACTCCTCAACCAGACTCATAAACCCAACTATCTCCACAACCACTAAAAGCTTTATACAAGAGAGAAGCTCGCTCACTCACAATGGCGGCCAAAACCCCCCTCATCACCGTCCTCGGCTCCCTGAACATCGACCTGGTCTCCTACGTGCCGCACCACCCGCTCCCAGGCGAGACTCTCACATCCAATTCCTTCGCCGTGTCCCCCGGCGGCAAAGGCGCCAATCAAGCAGTGGCCTGCGCAAAGCTATCGCGGTCCCGCACCCACACTACCTCTTCCACCACATCCCCCTCCCCATCATTCACCACAACCACCACCTCATCCGGCGAAACAGCACGCATCCGCATGCTCGGCGCCGTAGGCGCCGACACCTACGGCGATATCCTAACAGCCAACCTGGCCTCCCACGGCGTCGACGTCTCCGGCATCTCATCCTCCGACCGCGCCCTCAAGACCGGCGTAGCCCTCATAATCGTAGACCAGCCCACAGGCCAGAACCGCATAATCCTCTCGCCCGAAGCAAACCACAGCCTAACCCCCTCTCAATTCACCTCCCTGCCCGGTCCGCGGCCAGACCTGCTGATAATGCAGCTCGAGGTCCCGCTGCCCACCGTGCTAGCCGCCCTCCAGGCCGCGCGCAACGCCACCCCGGGCCCCGTACCCGTGCTCCTGAACCCGGCGCCGGCGCAGGAGCTGCCAGCTGAGGCGTATGAGGGGCTGGCGCATCTGATCGTCAACGAGACCGAGGCGGCCGTCCTGGCCGGCGTGCCGGAGTCGGAACTCGAGTCCAAGGACGGGCTCGCGCGCGTCGGGGACACGTTCCTGGGCCGCGGGGTCAGCAACGTGATAATCACGCTGGGCGGGCGGGGCGTGTTCTACATGAGCGCCGCCGGGGGCGCGGGCGAGAAGAGGGGACTGGTGCCGGCCGAAAAGGCCGAGGTCGTCGATACGACGGCCGCGGGCGATACGTTCGTGGGGCAGTACGCGCTCGAGGTCGTGGGCGGCGCGTTCGATATCGCCGTCGCGGTGAAGAAGGCGAATCGCGCGGCCGCGAGGACGGTGGAGAAGTTGGGCGCGCAGGACTCGATTCCGTGGCGGG
Source organism: Anthostomella pinea (assembly GCA_963556695.1). Lineage (NCBI taxonomy): Eukaryota > Fungi > Ascomycota > Sordariomycetes > Xylariales > Xylariaceae > Anthostomella > Anthostomella pinea. Next base: position 3,616,635 of record CAUWAG010000020.1, on the reverse strand, counting down.
ATGAGCTATGAGTTGTGAGCACGGAGTCAGTCACGGGCAGAGTGAGTAACACGCAGTGTTCTGAAAAGGGGGTAAACGGGAGGCCACCAAAAATCGGTATTACTGTATTATGCCATAGAGAGAGCAGCACGCACAGCTCCGAATACCCTTAGACTATCTAAAACTTCACTGTTGTAACCCCTGCTGACCAAAACTCTACGCATGCGAAACCACTTCGTTCCACTCATACGACTGCTTCACCACCAACCGCCGAGGCTCCAACGCCCGTCTCGCTTGCGCCCATCAAAATGCATATCCTGTCTCCTGGCTGTGTGAGGCGGATTGAAAGGATCACTGTTCTCCTTGCCACCCAGACTCACGTCGGCCATCGAAGGGACCAGGCTCTTCAGACTATCTGCGCCTATAGACCTCTTGTTGCGCAAGGCAGTGTCCCGAATCATCTCTCGTTGGCGCTCAATCTCCGTCTTCGGCTGGGGCAGCTCAGGTTTGGAGACCTTGTGGGACAATGCGTAGGTCGTCGCTGCAGGTGAGCGATTGGGCTTGCTCACGTGGAAGTTCGGGCGTTTGCCCCCTGATGTTCGTCTCATTTCAGTCCAGATCTTCCTGGCGGGATCGACATCATCGTCTGGCGATGCCCGTCCGAGGCTGGCCTGGCGTCGAGGCACTCTCACAGGCGGGCCTTTCCTTGTCGAAATGGGAGTCGCGATTGTATCCTCTAATTCTCTGGCCTGTAATGTGTCCATGTGGCTGTTGAGGTCAGGTAACTGCGGACTTGTTCGGTGCGCCACTATTTTACGAAACACCTCGGTGGCTCGCACAGGGCCCCAGTGAGAGGCTATGATGCCAAGCAACGGGTTGCAAGAAGGCATTAGTCGGGGAGACCAGGCCGACATCGAACTACGTCGTTCAATGACGCCAGTTGCTGCTGTTTCCAGTCGAGTCTCACAGGTCGAGACACTCTCCGTCAGAGACGTTTGTTTCAAGGCCGGAAACCCCGAATGACAGTACTTGACGCGAACTTGAAGGTACTTAGCCCTGACACCGCCGAGCTGATACTCAAGGTCAGCTATGAGATCGTTAGACTCGTCCTCGGGAGTCCCCTTGTATCGCTGTGGTTGAGGGGCGCTCAGGCGTATATGAGCTAGCACAAGCATGCTGGAGCCAGGTTTTATGGTTCTGCAAACGTGTAAGCTGAAGGGCTGAAACAAGGACGTTGTCATAATATGTGTTCCATACCTTGTGAGGTTGTCATCGAGTTGATCAATGATGGTGCTCTGCGCAGTTGGTAAAATATCTACCCTTAGATCATATAGGTATCCGTATTGTGAAAGGGCCGCACCGCCGTGGTGAACCGGCATAAAGCAGGGATCGCCATTGCTAGCATTCGGTGTTGGGTTGACCGTGTGTTCGGTACCAGGAGAGGAAAGTTGACCGGAAATCTTAATGGCGGCCCATACGCTTGACTGTCCCTCCTCCAGCGTTCTTATCTCCGGGGTAATCGAGATATGCGGCACAAGCATATAAGGGTCACAAATGCTCCCATCTGTAGTGGCGCTGCCGAAGAAGGAATTGCTCGTTGGAGGCCGTCCACAAGTATTGAGTTCGTCCAGAGCAAACGACAGCTCAGTAGACCCCGAAGCTGACCGATGATCCCATAATTGGCCAGTCGCGGGTATGTTCAGTGACCCAATTGATGATCCATATGAAGACCCGCTGAACAGGCGCAGATCAGACCGACGGTGGGTGGTTTTCGTTGATGGAGTTCGGCTGCTGGAGAGCCAGCGTAGTCCTGACAACTGTGTGGGAGACGATGTGCTTTGGGGTTGGATACTCGACAGATGACGGGTACTTGTTCTGTTCATCGGCTTTGGGGTCGCAGCGTCCCAAGACGGAGCCTCGGAGTGCAAATGGCTCTCGTCGCTAGGGCGGCGGTTTTCCTTGTCCTTGTCCTTCGTCCGGCTAAGGAGTCTTCGTTTCTTCACCACAGTCAACGGTCGATCAGGGCCATCATTGAAGCTCTCCTGCCTAGTCTTAGGCCTCTTGATGATGTGCAGCGGAGAGGGGACTTCGTTGTTCGCGGAGTGGCCTGCATGTTTGAATGGGTCGTGGCTTGACAATGCCATTGTCCTTCTTGACCTTGGCCTTCTTGACCTGTCCGATGAAGTTGCTTTCCGTCGTGGTGAAACTTCCCCCACAAGGATCGGTGAGATGAATGGCGATTTCTGGGCACTGCTGATGCTGTGGCTTGGGCCACCAGTTCCAGCGATTCGACAGGAGGTTGAATCCCTTGAAGAAGATGAACACAACGATGGCAATCAAGAACGTCGGAATCAAAATGACGGCACAAATGGTTGCTGGAGCCAAGCCTGGTGCAGACATAGCCAGGGCCGGGGGTGGTCGTGATCGGTACTCGAAGCGACTCGCAAAGCAATTGGTGGTATGATACAAGTATGCGGGATAGTTGCCATGAAGCGAGAGACAACAATCAGAGCTGGAGGTATCAAGCAATGCCGAGACTTTTCAGAAAGGCAATTCAACCCAATTCATGTAAGTGGCTGCGGTTTCCTACATGTAATGCCAATGAGCGAGCTTCGCAGTTTGGAGCAGGAACCAGCCCAACATAAGGCAAGCGTAGTTTGCAGAAACGTCTGGCACAAGCAGTCGCTCCAGGGGCAAAGTATTGGTTAACTGTGCACCTAATCACTGCTCATTCCACTGCAAATCATGTTGTCACCAGCCTGCCACTGCCAGTCTGCTGCGCCCGGTGTTACGTGGCATGGTCCAAAGTGCGCAAGAGGTTACCTTTGACGGCGTCCACGTCATGGTCCTCCATATTGAGAAAGTGTATCTGTGATTGAATCAGTAAGACGCCGGGATCAGAGAGAATCGACTCACCGCGTCGTCTGATGCACCAACACCGCCAAACATGACGGTTTCAGACAGACTTGCCGTCACCCCCTTTTTGACTCGTTCTTCCCAAACGCCTTCCCAGTTCCACTCTCCGGGCTTTCTTACGGCCTCTGGACCAGCTACGGGAGCTGCACTAGCTGCTGTGTCACCTCCATCACCAAAGGGGGCATCCGAGAACACTTTCCCGCTATCCATCCGGTGAGTTCGCCAAGCATGCCATGCGCCTGGATTGCCTGCAGCCTCAAGCGGTATCGAGTCCAGAACGATTTCCTCGTCAAACGTGCTGCGAATGTAGCGCAAGACCTCAAAGGTAGATATATCCTTCACCCTTGTTCCTGCAAAGCCTGGTGACTCGCCAATAGCGGAGCCTTTCGATCCAGGCGTGGCTTCACTTCCTGTACCTGCCGGAGGGGGCCGATGCGGTGTCTGTCTCTCATCTTGCTGCCCAGCAGGCTGAGTATCTCTAGTCGTATTTCTCCCGCGGCGCCCGAACCAGTCGGGAAACCCATGTGTCAAGCTGAAGCCCCCGGGTGGCAGCCGTTCGACGTCGGTCGCGCTCACGGTGCCACTGTCCTGGATAACGGTCGAGTACATGTACGTGCTCAGGGGGGTAATCAAGGGGTGAAACATATCCGTCGAGAATGTTACTAGCGGCGGTAGTCCGGGGTATGAGTCGGGAAACGAGATCTGGAATCGCATTACCGCTGGGGCATAGGGACCTGGGTCAACCGATTAGACATAGACATAGATTGATGCTGCTTGCTATAATCTCACCATCCCGGACGAACAGAACACCAGACCAAAGAGTAGGGTCCCCAGGCGTGAGGCTCACGAAGACACCATCAGGACAAGCTTGTTTGAGTCCAGCACTGAAGCAATGGTTAGCGCTGCTTGCAAGTATGCCAAAACGTTCTACGCACAACTCGACAAGTAGGTGCTGTCTCCTCAATGCTGGCAGCGCAGTCAATCTTGCGGAGGCCATCCTGCCTCATAGATTGGAACCTGTTGCCTCCAGGGCAAAGAGAGACGGACTGAAGTCGTGATGTTGAGACAATCCGGATATTAGGTAGCAAGTGCTTCAAGACGGTCTGGCGCTCCAAAACACAACGCGCCGAATGCCATTGATAGCTCTTTATCGATAAGCAACCCGGACCACCCCCACATCGGTCCCAAACCGGCGGGCCGGCCGCTGTCAACACTGCCGAGAAAGCGAGACCCCTGGCCTCATTACCGGCAATGACCCCCGACGATGCACATCCGAACCCATCCCCAGAATACGCATCGTCGGTTCTTATGCCCCGTATGGACCTGCGATGGGATTCCTCTGGGGCAATATGGCTCTCTGTCCTGTGAAGCATGTGTTTGTGGCTTTTTCAGAACACAGTGACTCGCCACTCTCGTCGAAACGCAACTCCCCTGATTCCCTGGTGCTTCAAGCCGCGTACATGCTTGGCCTGCTTGACCTCCTCTTCCCGTGACATGATCCCTCTATGAATACTATATAGCTCAAGGGCATGAAGTCTTCCATGAGCTCCTTTATTTCTCTTTTCATACCGACCAACCCTAGAACATCTCTTGTGAGGCATGTGATCGTCGTTAGTTCAGGGCCTCTTCGACTTGTACCGACACGGGATAGCATACCTGTAGCAGTCTTGTACTACTAACAGCATTGGGAATATCGGACTATAGAGATTTACGGATATCCGTCATCGGCGCGGGTAAGACCCCATGACCAACCATGAGACTCGAAGCTAACATTGTGTCGCAAGGCATGGGCGGCCTGGCCTGCGCGCTGGCGTTCGCGAGAAAGGGGTACAAGAACGTCGCAGTCTACGAGACGGCGTCGAACCTGGGGTTCGTAGGCGCGGGCATCCAGCTGGCGCCAAACCTCGCGCGCGTGCTGGACCGCTGGGGATGCTGGGAGACGATCGCGGCCGAGGCGACCAACATCAAGTCGTCGAGCATGCGTGACGGCGCCACGGGCCGCGAGCTCGCACACGTACAATTCCCCGACATCGCCGAGAAGTACGGGTACCCGCACATGGCGGGACACCGGGCATCGCTGGCGGGCGGGCTTTACGAGGCGTGTCGGCAGGAGCCGAACATCACGTTCCACTTCGCGACGTCGCTGGCGGACGTCAAGACCTTCGGGCCCGACAGGGTGACGTTCGTCGCGCAGCCGCGGCACGGCGACGCCTACGACGTGGAGACGGACGTTCTGCTGGGCGCGGACGGGATCAAGTCGTTGGTGCGGGGGGCCCTGCTACGGGCGATGGACATCCCGGCCGACGTCGAGGACACGGGGCAGGCGGCGTACCGGATCATGCTGCCGCGGTCCAAGATGGAGGGCGACGCCGAGATGCTGGCGCTGCTCGACGCCGACTGCGCGCTGCGGTGGATCGGCGAGAAGCGGCACATCATAGCGTACCCCATCAGTGGTAAGACCATATACAACCTGGCGACGTGTCAGCCTGATGTCAACTTCGCCGCGGCGCCCGGTGCTACTTACACCACGCGCGGGAGCAAGCCGGCTATGCTTAACGTTTTCGCCGACTTCTGCCCCGTCGTCCAGCGCATGCTCAACCTCGTACCCGAAGGCGAGGTCTGCGAGTGGCGCCTGCGCTCGTACAAGCCGCTCGCCAGCTGGACCCTCGGCGGCGTCGCCCTCGTCGGCGATGCCTGCCACGCCACCCTGCCGCACCTGGGCCAGGGCGCCGCCATGGCCATCGAGGACGCAGCCGTGCTGGCTGAGGTCGTCAGCCAGGTTCGCTGTGGTGGCGGCGGCAGCGGCAGCGGCGACGATCGTGAGGCCCTCTCCAGGACCCTCAAGGTGTACGAGATGCTGCGTAAGGAGCGCACTTCGAGATTGGTCGAGCTGGCCGCCTTCTCGGGCCGCACGCTCCAGCTGGGCGAGGGCAAGGCCAAGGAGGAGCGCGACCGGCAGTTCGAGATGGCCAGGCAGAAGGGCCAGCCCGTTCCGGACAAGTGGGCCAGCCCCGAGGTCCAGCACATGGTTTACTCGCATGACTGCATCAAGGAGGCCCAGGAGAAGTTTGCCGAGTTGTACGCCGGGTTGGGGGACCAGACGGGCGGTGTCAAGGTCGCTCCGAATGGTGTGCCAGAAGCGTGAGATGCTGACCTCGTCTTCTGCTTCTACTTATCTCAGCATTGGATGGCTGTTTAGTTAGATCATCACGTATTATCCGGCCTGAGGTAGTTGTGTCTCTTGTAGGAGTAGACGAATAGGGGAAGAATTTGTTAACGGAGGAGTTTATTTAGGGAAGAATCTGTTTATATGCAAGGACTCGTCGCCATAGTGCTGATGAACGCAGCAGTAAAGCGTGAAGTGCTATGCCAATTGCAGAAGGAATCTATTCCGAAAAGCCTGAACGCCAGCTATGACTTTGGCCCATTGCCTCGACTTGATGAACACTCTGAAATGATGCGCAAGGCAGCGCTCTGAACGCCGACTTGCAATGCTTGCCTCAAACCAACCTATGCAATGAGTTCCTCCCTGAGATGTGCATCTGAGACGCAATCGTCGTCGCGGACTATCAGTCCGTGAGCGAGGAGTCATCTCCCCGTCAAGTCACACCGCATCTCCATTTTCTCGAGGGTCCGCGTATATTGGTATCAATCGCACACGCTCCTCCAGTCCAATCATACACCTGCTTCTCCAAGCCTCTGATCAAAGCCCTGCCATTCCGTCCGTCCTATTCAATCGATGTCTGACCACATCACATGATAACCTTAGAACAGGCAATCCAGACAACAACAGCACGCTAGCGCTCCCAGCAGCGCGCCCATGCATCCATCGCTGTTGCTCTGGCGCTGCTGCGGGTAGTAGCCCTGAGGCGGCGGGTAGCCTCCCTGCTGAGGTGGGTAGTAGCCCTGCTGTGGCGGGTAGTAGCCCTGCGGCGGGCCTTGCTGCTGCTGGTGGTAGCCCATGTTCGGGTTGCCCTGGTAGTAGCCGCCTTGGTTGGGGGGACCGCCGCCGTACGGACCTTGAGGCTGCTGCTGAGGGTAGCCGCCCTGGTATGCGGCTTGGGGGTGTTGGGGGGCGACGCCGTATGGCGGGGGTTGGTCGGCTTTGTAGGACATGGGTGATGTTGTAGTGTGGTTTGATTGAGGTGAGCTGTGTTTGTGGTAGTGGTCTTGGTGTTGTTGTTTGGTAGGTAGTGGTCGTAGTCGTTGATCGATTTCACGAATTCGTCGATGTCGGTAGAGTAGGTAGTGATTTGGCTGTCGGGTTGTCGAAGGAGAAGGCGTCGCAAGAAGGGAGATGCGAAAAAGGAAGAACAAGTGTGTCTCGGATCGCCGGCTTCTGCGCTCGTGTATGGTTGGGGCCCGAGTCGGGTGTCACGCACCACACCTCAAACGCAATAGAGTTGTGGCGGGGTCTTCTCGCTTGGCAGGAGAGGCAAAGACGGCAACGTAACTTTTTTGGAGTGCGAGGAACAAAGAAGAGTAGGTAGGTGAATATTACGATTACGAATTGGCGCAAACGTACATGTACGCAGTTATTTGGAACCGTCCCAGGTACCTACTGCACTGCCCAAACGGCTTGCGTTGCAGATTCCCGTCCCATACGAAAGGAACCTGGGCATGCTGGGAATCGGCAGAGCACTTGCGTCATCGCAGTTGACCTGGGCAGCTTGCGCCACTCATAATCGACAAGAAGCGGGGTCTATGTGGCGTTGCCGCTGCTGCGCCTTGCTGAGTGGCTGAATAATCACTTTCGCCAGCGCCGGGCGCGAAGAGCCTGCCATCACGAGACTGCTCCAAGACCGAGTTTTGGTATTCACGACGGGGATCGGATGAACCCAAGACTCTGGCTTCGCCTAGCGTTTTCCGTTTTCCGTATTCCGCATCGATCAAGCATGTATGAAGCACATCTGTCGCTTGTCGCCTTCGCGGGAGCTCCTGTGCCCTTCCGATGACAACTTGACAAGCGTGTCATCATGCATTATGACAGTCACACACACAAGCATATTGTACCACACTTGACCTTCATTTTCCTATTAGCTGCCGGCCGCCATGAAGAGCTTGGCGTGTTGGAATTGACTCTGAGCTCATTGGCTACCGTAGCAAAGAGTCCAACGTTCTGTGGCGTTTTAGTCCTGCGCCAGGAGTATAGTACCCGACCTGTGTTTGATGTCAGGACAAGTCAAAGGAGCTACAGTCTGGAAGTTACAAAGCTTTTTATACGAAGGTGTTCTCATTTCCAAGCTGGTATCTCTATGGGTTTCCGCAATGGCACATGTTATTAGAAACGCAGACTGGCTGCATCCTACAGGTCTTCTCTGAGTCCACCAGAGTATGTCAGATTTGACATCCGGCACCATCTGAACTCAGCTGTAGCAGAGCCCCATTACCGCATTTTCCGTGCAAGCTGGCTACGTCGGACACGGTGCACCATGCGTTATCTGATCGCCAAGCCAGACAATCTACCCCCAAATCCTTATCGTGTTAACGATAGATCTACATGATCGCAGGCTTTTTAGGTTCCCGTGTATCTTTTAGCCAATGAAGACAGGCATGGCGATCAGATAATGCATGGTGCACCGTGTCCGTGTCCGACGTAGCCATCTTACACGGAGAATGCGGTATATCCAATTGCAACCAACTATCGGTACTCCTCCCCGTGTCTCCCCGTGTCTCCCCGTGTCTCCCCACTCCCAACGTCCCCATATCGTCGACCGCAAGGACGACAATCTGTAGGAACAAAACTAAGATCTCAAGGGTCATATTCACATTTCCCAGCTTCGTAACACCAAATACCGCCGACTACGGCAATATATTTGCTCAGAGTCTTGTCAGACGCTCTCTTCACCTCTGTTCCTCTGCCAGCGACCACCTGAAGCTTGGCGGCTTCGACCCAGAACGCATACTGGTACCACAGGGACGCCCAAGCTGAGGCTTCTTCAAAGTCTCATTGGGCCCAGCACTCCGGTCAGCTACTTGGCTAAACCGGATGGGCTTGGGTTCCGCCTACCTTCCCTAAACGTGGCCGTGCATACCACAGGTCGCGAGGTCTCAGGGTCTTTACCAGGCTGGCCAGTCGACTGGCTTCACCAGATTGCCCTGAGCACGAGACTCCAATCTCAGCCCTACGTCAAAACCAGACTTTGAGAATTTGTCTCAGATGGCCGAGGCTCCATTAGTATTTTTGTCTGCAGAGGCGGAGCGGCTTGAGCCACGCCTGCCGCCTTCATCAGCTACATCTACAAGCAGCGAGGAGAGGACCTTGCCATGGGTCACCTTGACGTTCGCCACGTCGCTCGATTCAGCCCTATCACTGGGACCGGGTATTCGGACAGCCCTTTCCGGGCCACAATCGAAGGCCATGACCCACTACCTGCGCAGCCGCCATGATGCCATTTGCGTAGGTGTTGGGACGGCCATTGCTGACGACCCTGGATTGAACTGTCGTTTGGCAGCTTCAAGTCAGGGCCCTACCGTGTCTCCCGATGCTGGCAGTCTCCCAGGCTCGGCATCAGCAATTACTACACATCAGCCGCGGCCCATTGTCATCGACCCGATGCTACGCTGGGAGTTTACTTCTCAGAGTAAAGTCATGCAGCTAGCTGGGGCAGGCAAGGGGCTCGCACCGTACATTATAACGGCCGTGGCAGAGCCCCCAGGGAGTAGGAAGAAGCTGTTGGAAGAGGTTGGCGGGAAGTATATCGTACTGGATCAGCCTAATGCCAAAGAGCCTACCGCCGGGGCAGGGTACCGACGCTTCGACTGGCGTGCGATTTTAGCCGCTGTACGGAATGAAGGCATGCAGAGCATCATGATCGAAGGGGGTGGCGAAGTCATCAACTCGCTGCTCTCAGCCGAGAGCGCCGAGTTGGTAGATTCAGTCATCATCACCATCGCACCCACGTGGCTTGGTCCAGGGAGCGTTTTTGTTTCCCCTCCTCGTAAGCCCAGTCCAGATAATCGACCGAATCCTGCTGGTCGACTTACCGATACTATGTGGATGCCGCTTGGGGAAGATGTAGTCCTATGCGGAAAGATCGCACGGTGAAGGACGTATCGCTTTAGTCCGAGCGGATGTCTCGCAAATATTTCACGCCCCTTACGCCAGACCCAAAGCCGATCTTGCCACCCCTATATGGAGATAACATCAGCCTCTGCATTGGTTCTGAGACGGCATGTGATGGTAACAGTATCAAGTCATCCCATGCCAAATCACCGTGCTTCACGATCGTCACCGAGGGCAGCGCATCTGGCTGGTCGCTTTTCGTGACACTATCCGATGCCACCCTTGACATGTAGTACTCTTGTCTACTCATGAAGCATCGGGGTGAGTGTAGTCTCCAGGTTGACCACAGAAAACCGCTCGCAATGTCAACCAGCCATCGGAACTCAGTCGCACGCCTAGCGCCGCAATACAAGCATAATACAACATTCAAATCTTCCACACATGTATGCCCATTCCTTAATCTGTGAACACAAGCACGGTACAGCATTTTACCCGTTGGTAACGCACCCTTTAGCATGATTTCTTCTTTCCATCGCAACGACCCCTATTGTGCCTTAGTGGGGGTGTCTTTCCTCGTTGCACAGCAGCCCCTTTGGAACGTCGGTTGTGATATCTACGGAGAAAAAAAGGAGACCCTAAGTTGAGCCTCTGAAAGAGCGCCTTCGAAACACCGAGTAGACGTATAACGTGGTCGATGGATATCGAACAAAGATATAGACAACTTAAGCCGAAATGGTCTTTTAACCCTGACAATTTGCCTCAAGCTCAGGTCTCTCATCCGGAAAAACAGGAAGCAGCTGCAACACGCACATCCCAATACGAAGGCTTGTAAAGGACGAGAACAAAGCCAGGACGCGCTGGGCCATCTCCTAAATTCTGTGGCAACTCCCATTTCTAGCATGAGTGCTGACGGACCGACACAGCTGATACTTTCATTTGCACTTTCCTGTTCAGCACAATGCAACTCGCAGCCAAGGTTGAAATGCATCCCTCGGCCCCTTGGGGGGGGGAAAAGCGAACAGTTTCCACGCAGAGGAGAAGGAACATGCCATAGCCAATCCCAAGCCTAAGACCCATCTCAACCCAGCTCCCACCCAGTGCCCTCACTCACTCACTCATAAATGGCCCTCTACCAGATCCCAGCCAAAGAAACGGCAAAAAAGCAAGATTTTTTTTTTAACGCCGTGACAAGCAAGCCCATCTCAAACCCAACATCGCCCGTAGTCCGCCCGACGGGCCCCCCGGACCAGACCTCGCTGATCCCGGGTCCCACGAGTGCCAGCAAGCAGACCGAGGCGGCCAGTGCCGTGACACCCGACGGCAAGCGGCGACCAAACGTTCCAGATAGCCTGGTCGAAGGCCGGCCAGTCCAGGCGTCGGAGGGCCAGCAGCCCGACGGGAAGCATGGGGTCGAAGCAGGCGACCCCAGTGGCCGATGACGGCGAGGAAGTTCTTGAGCGACGCTCCACGGCGGCACGCGGCCTCGAGGACGAGCAGAACAGTGACTGCTGTGACGACGAGCGTGAGGCCTTGAGAAAGCAGAGCTCAGTGATTACATTTCAGAGATGACTCAGCGAGGAGCAAGGGTTCTGTAGCCATTCCTCGAAAGCAGCAGTTCTGAAAATGGGCCGAAAGAGAAAGCTTATCCTAAGACATGGCCAGGGACGGCATAGATGACTTCTGAAAATACTTACCGCAGATGGCTGCCAGGTTCGGAATCAGTTGGTACCGCTCCCAAATGTGAAGTACCATGTATCCCAGCAGCGACACGACGAAGCTGAGCACGACATTGACGACGATCCCTACCGTGATGTTGACGTTGGCGGAACTGATGGCCGTGATGGTTTGCCCACTGACTATAGATGCGACTAGCGCAAAGCTGGTTATGGTAGCTGTGTCAGAAGGAGGAGGATGATGGTGGCAATAGGCAGGTGCGAGGGCAGTCAGGGGTCAAGTTCATCACCCATAGACACTTACCCCCAAGGGTACCGAGCCTCAATAAGCTGCCTCAAGCCCGACTTTGGCGTCCACACTCCATGAGAAGCCGGCGGGATCGAGCGTAACGAAGAGAAGAACAGGATGTTCAGGAACGCATCTCTGTGGCCCATCTCAAACACCGGCGTCGCGAGCATCTCCGCGGGAATACTACCGATATAATCAGTCCAGCCATGATCGGATTCCAACCAGAACTGTAGGGGAGTGCACACGGCATACCACAGAACAGCCCCGTGGACAGTGAACGGGTTGTTGTACTGCGTGTTCGCCCGCTTCTCAACCGGGACCGGCTTCACGCCGCCGTTCTCTTCGGCCGCGGCGCCGAGGAGCCGCTGATACCAACTACCATGGACGTGCCTCGGTCTCGGGTCAGTAGACGACACCGTCCTCGACTATCGGCAGAGACAACCCCTCCCACTTGCTACCACTCCTGGGACCCCCGGGCTGTCCCCTCTCCGCTGCTGACAGATGATTCTCTTCCTTCATGTCATTTTTCACAGGAGCCAGAGCGGGAATACGCGACGGGAATATGGGGTGGCCAGACCTCGGTGAGTCTCGACCATGATAGAGATCTCTGCAACCATGGAACGAGTTGGAGGCATTCGGCACGATAGTGGAAACGACGGAAAGCGTACCCTTGTCCCAGAGTGTGGTCGATTCGCAACAAGCCAATGATGATGCTCCGCCCTTTGCTGTTCTCACCGTCGAGTCGGGTAAGCATGAAGCTAGCTTGCTTACCCCAGAGTTGGAGTCGCAGTCCAGGATCTTCGACAGAAGTCGTCAGACGGCTGCGTAAGCCGCATTGGGCCCAGACGTTCCTGTCCGCTTATCTTGGTGCATGTTCATTGCTGCAGAAAGTGTTGACCCCAGTGTCTCCACCAGCCGAAATCCGGTTCCAGTCGTTATCGACGCGTACATACCTAGAGGAGGGTTCCATGCGTGTAATGTGGGGGTGAGGACTGCCGCGAAGGGGTCAGTATGGACTTATCGTGAATCCTATCGCTCTAGCAGTATGCCCTGCATGAAGAATACAGGTGCGTCAAAGATGGTCGCGGAGCTCATCCGACACTCGCAGAATACGACCAGACATCTCGTTGGCCTTGCTTCTTCCATTGGACTGACTCTAAACGAGGCGCATAAAATTGTGAGAGAATGAACGCACGAGGCTGACATTACCATGCTGGGATGCATGCCAAACGATACACGTCAGCGAGGTATTTGTAGCATCATGTACCTCGACCTGGAGATACTTTTACGTTCTTCAAGCAGATAAGACAACCAGGTTGGGATGTTGCTTGCTACGGCTATCAGTCTCCACAAAAGGCCTGTTTGACGCGTGACCAGGCTGACACGACCCTTGGAGAGACTGCCGGCGGCACGGCCGTTGACAATATAAGCTTTGTCGTTGGAGCCTCACCTTGACCCCCGGACATGATCGGCGGATGACCCCAGCTCTACGTCCTCACGAAAGAGGAAAATGTGATACATGCTACCGACGTTAGTCCCCACTGGGCCAGACTTTGGGCCCTTGTTTATACAAGACGCCCCGAGTGGTGAGTCTATCGAGTAGGCGTTGGCCTTGAGGCACCCATCGTTCAAGACGATACATCTTTGCAGTGGGTGCACCTAGGCAGCTCAGTTGCCGTTGCTCGGCATCAGACAAGTTGAACCCCAGGGGGGAGTCAGTTGCAGGTTACGCCCAGTGAGGGAATCCAGTCGACCGGAACGCCGGCCTCATCAACAGAGCGGCACGTTGGACTGAGTGCAGTTCCCAATGCCGTGGCTTCAAGCATACTACTCAACGTGGGCGTGGAGAAAGCGCAACATAACAGTGAGAACCCGCACCCTCCAATCCTTTGAAAATACTCCGAGATAGACATGGGTCAGACATGGGTCCATGTCTATCATGGTATTGAAACCTCGTGGCACCGTACGGAACGATGGATGATAATGGCAGCACGCCGATGGGCGGTCAGGTGGTCAGGGTCCGCACCTCCGTCCGTGCCCTTCCCCAATATCGGCAACGCCAAGGGACTTCGTCGCCGAGCTTGACACCCGCGACGTCCGAAACAGCTTGCCGACGCGAGCCCGAAGCCAATCGTCATCTTCAACTTCCCCGGCGTCGCGCCACGGGACAGTAGAAGACGAGACGGAGCACTCCTACTGGCGCCACAAATATCGGCGAACCTGGCATTCACAATCACCAGGATGTTCGATCCACCTGCATCGGGTCGCCTCCAAGTGTCTCCCTCTGGCAAAGGACACGATCGAGTCCATATAGGCAGTTCGCAACTTGGCAGAACTGCTCTTCGACAGAGATTTGCACACCATGCTGCTCGGACCATTAGTCAAAGGAGGAATTGGGGGCTTTTCTCCGACGAAGGAGCACGGATCGCGTCACAGATACTGCGCATGGAGAGGTCGTGATGAATGCCAGAATAACAAGCAAGCTCCATCGGACCTACTCAGCACTTGTTGGACAAGCGTGTACGATGCTCGAGGCGGGCGGATCCCGTACGTGGGCTCAGACGCGTGCACCCCGCGATCTTCCAATCAACCACCTGCAAGGTCACCAGGTAAGAGAGCTGGTTTGACGGGTGTCAGCAATCCCGCCGGATGGCCACGAATGCGTATTCTCGATGAGTCATGGAACCTCTTCCCATTTGCTGGTGCACACGGCCGAAATGCAATCGAAGGGGCCGACCACAGCGATAGGAATGGTGCAATAACGTGGTGGCATTGCTACTGCACCATATATCCAAACTCGCCTTTGGGTGAAGCCAGTCACAATGTCGTGCTTCCGCAGTCTCATGATAAGATTGCGACTAGGTTATATGCAGTTTCCTGCAACCTTTTAGCGAAGTACTCTGTGTCTCTGGTTGCAATGTCCCGTAGGGTTTTGAGCAACCTCGCCCGAGGGCGCATCGAGCCCTCATAGGAAATCGTCCATCAGATTTCCTCTTCTGCCATTGGATGCTCTCCGACTATCGAGAGGGCCAAGAACCTCCGAGAACCGAAAACCGAGAACCGCGGTGATGCGCTAACGGCCTGCACGAGTCTTGCCCTGCGGTCATTGTGACGTATGCCCTACCCCTGTCTCGTCAACCAGACAGTCGGAAGATGGAAGCGAGTTAAAGTGCTTACCAACCTTAACTGACCCCTCAAGCCCGAGAGTCCGATCATTGGCACGGCTTCCCAGGTTGCGAAAGCTGGGAAGGGCCCGTCCCTCGCTCGCTACCAGAGCCCCTCAAGCCCCAAGAGCGTTCTGCCCTCTCTGTGCAAGCGCCTCCCTGTTACGCGGACTTGGTTTCCCTAGTGCGGGAACCTGCTCGTTCTGAGCCAACCATATCCAAAGAAGAAAAGACGAGGATTGGATCCTCGTTGTAAGCCCTAAAGATGGGTGGTGTTGAGGTAGTTGGATGAGGACGAGATCTGCTGCGGTCGTATCGCTCTCACTTGAGCTTCATTGGACTTCTGTCTGGCTGACCTTTATCCAGATTCCCCGTATCTCTGGCTCAGGACACCACTTGCACCATCCAACAATCGAATCTAGAACGTATCAAGGTCCTCGAAGACCCAGCGGCGGCCTGAAGCTCCGGCGTATGATATCACAGACGCTAGAAATGGGCGAGAAAAGGGAAGCACAGCCATGTATCACGGCTACCGTAGCCGTCATGGTGTAGTGTGCTCACCGGTGCAGTCAACATAATGATTTGTCTATAGAGGCGGCAGCGTGTGACTGGTTGTCTGCTTCTCCGGTGAAGGCTCAAGCCTTGGCCAAGCAAGGGGTTCGACGATGGTCAGGTGCTGGGAATTTGGTGGTTGCTTTTTGAGGTCCTCTTCGGGCGGAGGGGTGTTTGGGCGAGCCTGGCTTGTGTAACATGGAACCTACATCCCGGGCCCCCGACGTCCCGTTGCCTCGTGCTTGTTTGTATATCCTAGTGTTGTGTAGCCTGTGCTTCATCCTCGAGTCACTGGTACAAGAGCGCGACCTTCATCCATAGACCAAAGGAGAGACGCAGCCTGTCTAACAGCGGCTATACAGGCAAGCAAGCAATACCCATCCCTTCGGCTTTACCCCCGTAAGCATACCGCCAGATCTTGGGTCAATTTGTGGAATGAAACGGTGAGACCCAGTGACAAGAGAAAAGCAAAGTTGTGAAGAGTCGGATCAGGTCTGCAGGTGCGAAGTCATGGCGGAATTGGGCAAGATGAAGGTCTTTACTTTTTCCACGGCTTGCGTAACCGAAGCTTTCCGTAGGCAGTTCAGTGCCGACGAAACTCAAGTGTACGTACCAGTGGATATGCGCATCCAAGCATGGGATTCGACTCCCGGCCCGAAACGCTGCACTGCTAGTGGAAGATATGCGCGAAGCGGTGCGAAAAGAGAATATATTGGGCGCAAGTGCTCCTGTGCTGTTGCTGTTCATGGACATGCCGCACAGGGATGGCGGAAGCTGATCGAGCAATATCTACCCCCGTGTAGCCAAGCAATGCAGCCAATTGTTTGAAAGCGTAAAGGTTTGTACGGTGACTGACTGTGAGGTGACTTGACGAGCCGAGACAGGCGCATTAAGTTGAGGATGCTTCACCGGTCCAGGTAACGAGCGGTGGACCTCCAACAATCGGACGATCCGAGCTCGGCAACGACTGCACTGCATGCGACCATTGAATGGTCTCGACGCTGGTCACGACAGGTCACGGTCCGACAACCGCTCAGAAAGAAGCTGCTTGGGCTATTGGCGATGATTGATGGATTTTATTTTGTCGGTCCGTGTGGGGTAAGTAAGCTGAATTGTTGATGATATCCAGATTGCCGTGCCTCTCTGCTGCAGCTGACCTGAGTATTGCGGTATGACAATGACGACAATGATTGACCGGGAAGTAGATGCACGATTGACCCAGTAGCAAAGCGATATCCATGATGCCTGCCAGGTCTTCCAGCTGGAGCACAAGATACGAGGGCACAGCATCTGGGAATCGATGTACAGTACCGTGGCCCAATGCAGACAACCAGAGGCCAATCATATGTGTTACCTCCTACATGGGGGTGATGCACGACAACTCGTGACCGTGGCTAAGAGTTGGGCATTAGCAGGGCCGTTCGATAGCGTCAAAACATCAGACGGGGTGTCGTCTTTGCTGGCCGAGACACTGGAGAAGAGGCGCAGTAAAGAGACAACTGAACTTCTCTCTTGGCGAGGGGTGAGACACAACTTCTTCGACTGCGGGTATACAACGGCGGGAGCTAGAAGCGGGATAACCCGGCCGTGCTGCCACCGGAGGTGAAGTTGAGACTATACTTCACGAAGACTACCGGGTAGTACCAGTCAATGCGCATATGGGAGGTCGCGCGCATGTTCGGCCAATGGTGTGAATTCCAGGCCTGGGTTCGGTGATGGCCGGCTAATCGTGCGCTGTGAGCTTAGCGAAGATGCCGCACTGGCGATTGGATGGAGGAGTGGGCGACAGCGGGTGCATGCATGTGAAGCCCAATCGAGCTGGTTGACGTCGCAGACTCTACTGCGGTCGGCGGTTGGCTGCCAGTCGCTGCTGTTTCGTAACGAGGCAGGCTGCGTCGGCACGCATCGTTGTCCACTGTCCACACCTAATGTTTCCGGTGAGCGCTGTCTGCCGGCTTATCTGACATGTTCAACAGCCAAACATATGCAAGACGCGTCTATGAGCCCGCGCCAGTGACAGGCATGGAAGGAGTCAGTCGTGTGAGGCCACGGCTCGTGGTGACTTCTAGAGGTGGACTGAATGGACACACGCAGCGTCGGGTGACCTGGAGACATGTATCCTGGGCCTTCATCGGTGCTGTACAATGACAAGGAGAAAAGGATAGGGTAAACAGGAGAATGAAAAGAGCAGCTGGGCTTGCAAGGCCCTTGCCGTGTCCATCAGAGGCATCGTAGAACGAGCCAGATCAGGTCGGAGCTGGCTTGTTGGGGGCAAAGGCGTGCCTCCAGGTGAACGTTATCCGGTCCTCGACGAGCGTGGCAAAGACGAGACTCCGAGGCGATGACATGATGACCGGATCACTGTCAGACCAGCGAAGAAGCCGAAACCATCGGCGTGTGATATTGGGTGCGGCTTCTGTCAGAGTCGGAGGAGTGAGGCTTTACAGGACATGGATGAGCGCTGTCAGATTGGGGATCCAGTTGTAAGACTTCGGTTTTGTCACCCATAGTAAGTGCATAAGTTATGCATGCCAGCAGCAGAGATGTATCCCGCTGCACTGAATAAGGTACCTGTCTAGGCTTGTCTACTGTGGTATGCGATTCCCGATTATTAAGCGAACAAGCGCAGCGCCAGGGGGGTCGATATAGAGCAGGCACAGTCTGCATATGCATGTTTTGATAAGGCGGCCGCCCGGCATTCTGGCAAGCGCAATGCATGGAAGGAGCATAACACATGATACAGTTGAGGTCGCCAGATACTTTCTACTTCCACACGTGGCTCAACTCTGGGCGTCTGGGTTGGCCCTCCCAACTTCAATGCATTCGGGGATCTGCACTGCAGAGACCAAACAGATATGGCAACAACATTCAGAGTCAGCCGACCCTGCCGGTCCCCGGTTCCGGGTAGCGATACGATGGCAATGGGGCACAGGAGATGGCACCCAGTACATTCCAACGGGATCTTGGACTTGGGCTATGCCGCCGGTACCTGCAAGCCTGCACTCGTGAGTTGGAGGAGGCATCATCACAATCGGATCGTATCACAGCGGACCACCTGCACCCGGAGCTGACCGCCACGTCGACCTGAGCGCTACATCGGATATCCACTGGCCGCTTGTTTCGGTAGCGGTCCATGACCGCCGAGACGAGCTGCGTTCTGTCAGCAATGAGCATTGGGGTTTGCATCGGGTTCAACAATGCCCTTGTTGTGGTCATATCATAGCTGGAGATATGTGGAAGCAGCATCGTCTCACGTCAGCGAAAGCTTCGTAACGCTTCCGGCTGGCAGCCATCACCTCAACCATCGGACACCGATTGGCCCGGCTGCGGTACTACCTAACCTTAACTTCTACCCACCGCTTGCGGCGGTAGAATAGCGATATTGGAACTCACCGCCCGCCCCCGATGTATGCCAGTCTCACCGCCGATTGATGCTCGATGGCCCATTGTCGTCGACTTGACAAGTGCCTGAGAGCCCAGCGCATGCCCATCAGGAACATCAAAAAATCCCAAGTCTCCCGGCACCCGAGCTGCGTTTATTATGCGCTCCATGTTTGTCGTGAAACGGTCTCTCAAGAATGGCAAAAACGGTCAAGCTGGGCCGACCGATGGTGCGCGAGGCCCCAAATGGCAAGAATACCCCTTTTCCCCGAGACTGCTGCAACCTATTATGCGCTAAACAGGGCAAACGTGGTGGTGGGGCACCGCAACGTCCACTCGGGACTCTGCCAGCCCCTGGAGAGAGGGGGCCACTGGATCCGCTGGTATGACACCAGCTTCGGGACTTCCGCATGAGCTGGTGTGCGGGTGCCTGTGTGCAAGACTTCGCGAAGCTGATGATCAAAGTAGTGCCCGGTTACATGGGAGACGAACAAGCATCTCCTGCCGCCGTGACCAGGCCGCTGTGTGGGAAGGCAGTATTGTCCTCAAGCTCTCAAACAGACACGACTGCTCTCAATCGCTGCAATGCTGCGTTTTATGCACATCTATTCGGGGGTGCGAAGCGGTGAGTCCCTTCCGGCTCTTGGATGAGTCACAGCGATCTGTTTTATATGTAGGTATTCATGCGCTTCGCATGCCCCGTTCCAGACCTTATCATTGATCACCCAACTCCCCATGATCTTTTTCGTCCCGAACCCGATCAGACGGTACAGGTGGCCTTCAACGTGGACCTCTGCTGCACGACATGCATGCTCTACATGCACAGAAGCGGCACAAGCAGAGAGTTATGGTTCTCCGCTGTCCGGCTGATCACGGCAGCGTAACGCGTGCAAACCGACGTGAGTACGGAGTTGGTGTGGTGTGCCTGCGCCTATGAACAAACAGGCCACTGTCTTTGCAACATAGCAGTCGACGATATCAGCATTGATGTGACGGAGTATGACGAGCTCGCTTCTCTCCAGATTGATCATATGATCAGTTCTGCATGCGCGGCTGGGATCAGGCTTCTTCCAAATGGAACCCGAATTCACACCGACAGTTTTCAGAACAAGGCGGTAACCTGCGAGGTACTTACAGCTTGGCGTCACGGACGTCGAACAGGAGACTTTTCCGAGCGGGTCGCTTCCGGCAATCAAGTCCGAGGCGCCAAACCGCTGGGTTGGGTCGGACCTGGAAGAAACAGGGGCTCCCTGGTATCTGGATCGCTCTCCAAAGTCGATTTCCTGAAACAGATTCGTCCTTCTTCTGATGAACAGGATCCGACCGGCTCAGATTGCGACGACGTTGCTGAGTAGGACAGCCACAGCTGGGTAGTGCAGTTGCACACTGATCAGGTCTACGGTTCCTCTAACTACCTATCCATCTCCGGTACCAGCCCAACCCTTCTCCTGGAAAGGCTAAACGACTCACCTACTATATTCAACGCTGCTCCGCGCGTCAACATTCAGACCGTCTCCGGATGCTATCCGCGGCGCCGGCTGCACGCCGCGAAAGCCTAAATAAGTAACTGTGCGAAGTCTGAAACGCGTAATCTCAATTTCACGCTGGCAGGACGTCATTTCCTTTTTTTTTTTTTAGTACCCGACCTGCCTCGTCACATGCCGTGTACACAGTAGTGCGTACTGGACTACTTTAGATGACTCAATCTCCAACGCTACGGCCATGGGGGAGCGACCACACCTCATTTGCCACATGGCTAGACAGGGACAGGCCTTGGACAACCTTCTAGAATGCCATGTGGTGACAGTCGCGTTACATGGCCGCGCTGGCCGAATCGGAAGCTTTCGCAACGAGGCTCCGGGGCACTCGGCGTCTGGTTCAGATTGTCCACCGCCACATCCTCACAGGGACCAGCCCTGCTCAAAAAGGGGTTAATACATGGTGGTCTGAAGTATCGTTGTTGCACAACTGTGCGACAGAGCGCTCGCAATCCTCACTAGCGATGCGCTTCTGGCTGCTGGGCAAACCATGGGCTTGCCGGGGATCCAGCCCGGCGATGCAAACCACCCGAGCGTGGCTGTAGGTAGAGTCAGTCTCCACGAACGAGGAGGCGTATCACTCTGTAAATCCGTCTGATTGTAGCCGAGTGACTGTCAGGCACTGTCGTCTGCTGGCTGTCGCCAGCCCGTCAGGCTCGCAGCAAATGGGCCTTTCCGCTTATTCTTCCCAATGGTCAGATACAGAGACACGGCGTGGCGGCAGATGACCCTCCGTAAGGTACCGAGATGAATGCGCCTCAAGAGCAGTCGTTACCCGGGAGTCTGGTTGCCTTCTTTCAAGTGAGGCTGGCAAGAAATCGCGTGATAGAGAGGTGCTACTAGGTAGTAGACACGGGACTGAACTTTGATAGCCATCGCTGTTGTGGAACATATAAGTGTTCACCGGGCGGAAGACAGTCTGCATCCGTGTCTGACAAACCGCCGTCAAGATAGATGAAGAAGACGAGGATACCACGACCTGATCGGCTGATCACCACCGGTACGGGTTCTGCCACTGAGGCAGGGCAAAGGGCGGGAAAGGTTCCCACGGACGGCTGCATCGACGAAGTATATCACGCGCGGGGTTCCCGGATGTTGGCAGAGCATTCACCTTGGCATTTGACACCTCAGCTGAAGTTGCAGGACACTGGACAGGGACGAAACCCGACGCTGTGGATGGTGCCCTGCAGAGCGGGTTATCATCGGTTATGTTTCCATGTGGCTTGCCCAGCAGCGTGCATCTGCGTCATGGTCGACGACCGGTAAGACGGAACCTCGCCAGTCTCCAGCTGTGTTTCTCACTCGTCACTCTCATCGGTGTCAGCCTTACATTCGTTTTTACTGCGGTATGGCCGTATGGCCCCCACTTCGGGCCTTGGTTTATTCTCTACGTCGACGCCCCCCATCGTCCAATGTTCACCGTCCTCGGTCCAATGACTTGCAGCCAACAGCTAACCTACATCATACAACATACCTACACGCATCCTGCCCTGCCCGGATTCTATCCTCATCCTCACCAGGCCTTATCAATCCACTGAGGCATTGCTTGGGGCACTGCTTGCGGCCTTACAGCTTTCTAAGCAAGAGGATAGGTCGGTTCTCGTCTACTACAAGCAGCTGTGCATAATCTCTCACCGCTTGACCGCCATCTTCCAATTGTCGTGGACGGCCCCCTTCACTCAGATCCTCGGTGGATCCACATCTCAGCTTTGCTTGTGTGGTGAAATTGCCAATGAAGTCGACGTTCGCTCTACGGCGCCGGCTTACTCTCGAGCTTAGCCCAAGCGGGTAAGGTTCGTGGTCCTTTTTCTTCTTTATTTCTTCCACCGTTACCTTGCTCCTTCTTTTCATTACCCAGCACATACCCGGCCGCAGCAAGCAGCGGCAGACCTTGCATCTTGTCAGTGCAAGCCCCGAGCCCAAGCCCACAACTACATATGCATCCACTGCCGCGAGGGACCGCTGCAGGGATGCTGGGGTTGCTGGGATGTTCCTCGACGTGTGTCCCATCGTCCACCATCCCCGTCACCTCGTTCCCGGAAACGGCGTGGTCACTCGACCCGGGCTGAACAGTGGTACGCTCTCCTGTCCGCTGCACTTTGGTACTGGTACATGCAACTCGTAAGGCTCTCCCGCCAGAAAGACCACTTCCGCCCGTCCACGTCGTTGTCTCGCCCCGAGTTCCACAGAGAGCCCACATATGTCATATGGTATCCCTGAATGTTCATGACAGCGCTGTCCCGTGAAGTTGGGACTCCAATGTCTCCATACCTTCTGAGACCGTCGCCGCGTTACACCTGGGCGCCGTTGGAAGGATCTCCTATTGCACACGCACTTGCACTCTGCTTTTTCGCCCTAACGGCCTGTCACCGCCGCTTCGAATATTAAAATAACTTAATATCCGTCTCCCGCCATGGGGTCGCCGTGGCTATTAGATGGCTTATTACTAGTCGTCCTCTTCAATGTTCTATCAGCCTTCTCTCCTTCTTCTCTCATCTCATGTCCATGCCAAGCTTCGTCTTCCTGTATCCCCTTGTTGTGCAGCTTACCTCGTCTCACGCCGCCTATCGTCTGTCAGAACGACTCAGCAACTGTCAGGTCGACTGGTCACTCTGAACTTGCCCTCCGCCTGATTTGCTCTTCGATCTTCCTCTGGCGTGCTCTTCAATCTTGAGCTCTCTAGGTCAACCTACCTACAAGTCGGACCAAACTTAAAAACTCACCCAATTCGGGTCCGAGCATCACTGATCAGCCTCGACCAAACGCTTATTAGTACCGTCGTCACCTTTCATCGTACTTGGGCCTTTCATGTAGCAGGATACTGTCGAACAACCACATAACCATGATGAGACGTGCTTCGTTTGTGAGGATCACCGGTCCTCCGACGGGCAACGAACCTGTACCGCCTCCGCCATTTCCGAGGTGGCAGATGCTAGTCCTGGGTACGTCTTCACCGGGTTCATGACGGCGTAGCAGGAGGTGCTGGATTTTTGGAAGGTGAACTAACCCAATCTCCAGCGATGTGCCGAATATGCGAACCGATTGCTTTCATGGGAATCTTCCCATACATTTACTTCATGATCGAGGACTTTAACATCACCGACGACAAGAGCAGAATCTCGTTCTATGCCGGCATGGTTACCTCGGCATTCACTTTTGCAGAATTCTCGACCGGTATCCTGTGGGGACGACTGAGCGACAAAATCGGAAGGAAGCCGGTCCTACTCACAGGCCTGATTGGAACTGCCATCAGCGTTGTGATATTTGGATTCGCCCGTAACATTTGGGTCGCCCTCTTCGCTCGAGCAGTCGGCGGTCTACTGAACGGGTACGGACGTTTTCGAAAGCGGGCACCTAGACTTGAGTGCTGACAAGGCTCTAGGAATATGGGCGTGCTGCAAACAACAGTGGCAGAACTGGTGACCGTCAAGGAACATCAACGTGAGTTGATAAATACTTACAAGTATCTTTGGCCATACCACTGATTACGTTACAGCCCGGGCCTACACCCTCATGCCGGTGGTGTGGTGTTTAGGGTCAGTTGTCATTCAGGCCATTGCTTTTCTGAACATATCGGGCTGACTCTCACAGATCTATCGTCGGGCCTATGATCGGCGGTGCCCTTGCACGACCATGCATCAGCTACCCGAGCCTATTCTCACCAGGCACCATCTGGGATCGCTATCCCTATCTCCTTCCAAACCTCTTCAGCGCATTCATCGTGCTGATCGGGGTTGTCAATGGAATTTTGTTTCTCGAGGAGACGCATGCGGAGAAGAAACACGTACCAGACCGGGGACTCGAGATGGGCAAATGGATCATGTCCGGGCTGCCCAGCTTCCGAAAATGCGCCGCGCCACGAGACGAGAAGACCAAGATGGCCGAGGCCGAGTCTGACGAATTACAGCCGCTCATTGATCATGACGAACAATTGCCAGGTTACCGGACGAACGAAAACTCGCCAGAAAACTCGCCCCGCCTGAGATCTGCATCCGCTGCTTCAATTTCACGAGACACATTAGACCTAGCAGAAGGCCGTAAGAATGCCGGTGTGGGAATAACTAAGATCTTCACTCGGCCGGTGGTACTCAACATCATCTCGTTTGGCATTTTAGCTTTGTGAGTCCTCACACGACCGATTTCAGCAGTGGTTTAGACTAACATGGCCATCAGTCACACGATGACTTTCGATCAACTCTGGCCCATATTCCTGAGCACAGAGCCGCCGAAACATGAGATGCCAACATCACTACCTTTCAAGTTCGTCGACGGGTTCAATCTTGACAGCAAAACTGTTGGCATCATCCTCAGTCTACAGGGAGCTTACCAACTGTCGATCAACATGTTTCTCATTCCACCGGTTCTGAAACGTGTAGGCCCACTGCGCCTGTTCCGATTTCTGATCGTTGGATACTTCCTACTCTACGTGATCACCCCTTATCTGGTCCTGCTGCCCGAGAAGTATCGAACGGTCGGAGTGGCTTTCATCTTGGTCTGGAAGTGCACATTTGCGAGCATGGCATACCCGAGCAATGCGATCTTGACGGCCAATTCAGCGCCGAGTCACCTTGCCCTTGGCACCATTAATGGCGTCGCAGCCTCGACGGCCAGCTTGTGCCGTGCTTTCGGACCGACGCTGGCAGGCATTCTCTACTCTGTCGGCCTCAAGTCTGGTTACTCGGGCCTCGCTTGGTGGTGCAGTGCTTTGGTCGCCATTGGTGGCGCCGTCGTCGGACTCCAGATCCGGGAACCCTCATCAAGCACCCCTGCCGACAAGCCGGACATTAACCCCGACAACGACGTGGAAGCCGGGCAGCCGCTGATGACACAGGTCACTGCGCGAGAAATGGCCTCGGCCGCAGATTGATATACATGGATGTGATTTTCCTATATCCATTTGGGGCGTTAACAAGCACTCGATTTTCGCATTTACGACAGATATCCAACGACGCTCACGATTCATCGGTTTTCTCTCGAACACGGCCATATCGATCGCCTCTGCGTTCTTTCCTCGGCGCCGGGGTCTGCCGCCTTGTTCGTCATCCTTTCGCAACTTTTCCTCATCGACTCGTCTCCTTGCTCGTCCTTTCAACTTGGGCGGGAGAACTCGCGACGGCATACCATATAGACTGGCTTGGGCAACTGGCAACTAGATACCTCTCTCACTTCCTGGGAAGGGAACTTGCGATACCTCTGTAACAACGACGAATCACGGATGCTTTTTTCCCCAGACACGATTGGGCATGGAGTTTTGCTAGACGCGCGAACATACCCACGACGTATGTTCTGGGACAGGTCTAGGTCAGTTTTGGGAACGGAAAAGAAGGGAATGATGCCGTTCATCTTTTTGGCTTGTCATCATCGTCATCGCCATCATCAGACGGTCGGGAGTTGGACAACATCGACACTTCAGTTTGGACGTTATCATCATCATCACTTGGGCTTGAAATAGGCGGAATTGGTTTCTTCGGGATAGTTGGGACGGGTTAGCTTCGGGATGGACGGATCAAGAGCGCCTCAGGGGCGTAAACGGTCGCTCGACTCACAGTCTCAATTATCTGGCGAATTCATATATCTGTTTAACCTTAATGAACTGATTCATACCACTTCAATCTCGCATTGTGCCCTCTAGCTGCCCTTTCTCCATCGTTTGACTAGCTTTATAGTATGCTACTGACACCCGGCACCGCGATATTTGCTGTGGCCGGGCAGTCGCTTGCACCAAATCGTCAACAACAACTAACACTATCAATCTACATGATATGGCCATAGGATGAGCTTCACGCAATAAAATGTATACTCGCTTCTCCGTCTGTCCATACTTTATGTATCCAATGAACCAACATGACACGGGCGATGCCATGACGCACCGAATTAATGCTTAGGGACACATTGAGCTGTCGAAACTAAATAGGGGCAGCCACCAATACTCACTCTCCAAACTGCGCGCAACGCTCCGTTCTATGGTGGCTCCGACCTCTGTAGGCACTCCCTCCTGACTAGCACAGCAATAGACCATCAAGTCCACCTTCTCAGAACGAACACAGCGTGTCTACGCTAGAGCAGCAATATCTCACTTGAGAAGCGCCGATCCATCTATCTCACCACTTTCACCCCCCCACCGCCAGACTGTCTCTCGAGGGGTGTTGTCACTGTCGTGTCGCAAGTGGGACTACCCACAATCCTTGTCTAAGATCATTCCTTCATTGCAAGCCGCTGCACTCCGCCGGACTCGGGCGTGTCGGGCACGTCGGGTATCTACCGGCTGAGCCTTGAATAGGGCGGCCAGCTGAAGGATCGGCACCATGGAGGTCTGAACCCGTCCCTGCCAGATGCGATGACAAAGGACTTGGTAACGATTATGTATGCAACTCAATCTTGCTACAAGCACAGGCTGGGTGGCACCGTGGAAACTTGGTTCGGCTGCACGAGGTAGGATGCCATATATAGAATAGGAAGGTCATGGTCACAGGCTCCGGGCTCCGGGCTCTCGTTCAGTCGTCGTCCTACTTCCACCTTCACATGCAATACAGCCGCCGCTGGTAGATGGAATTGTTGGGGGAACATTAATGTTATTCCGCACTATCAATACTTTCCGGTTGACACAATTTGTATGTCTGTCTACCCTACTCAACCCGTTCCCATCCTCGCGCCTTCATAGCAACCTTGTGTTCGATCCCTTGCATGGTCTTGCGAGCTGGAGGCAGACCAGATTACGCCGCTCGTGCGGCACCCAGCACGGCCTCTTTTAGGTTGGTAAGTGTGTTGATGGGCAGACCCTCTGCGTTTCTTGGTGGTTCTTCGATCATGGGGCGCTCAGGATGCTCGAGACGTGCAAGACGTTCGGCACGTTCGCGACGGCGACGCTCATGACGCTCACGACGTGCATGCCGCTCACGACGTTCATGACGCTCACGGCGTTCGTCATGCTCAGGTCCCATAGTGTCGGGTAACAACCGCACTTCCCCAGATTGCTCCAGTCCAGACGCAGACGCGCGGCGGGATATCGCATGCTCCCGACGGCGCATCACACGCGATTGCTAGCAGGGACGCCACAGTTAAGCTAAGTATATGGCAGCACCGGAACGGCTAGGTAGGATCATACCCTGAGAGCATCGCACAGGTCGTGTGCAATAGTGTAGCCATCCGGTTCAAGCTGAAAGCGTCGTCGGGTCGCAAGATACGTGGATCGGTGCAGGTCGCGGCCAGACCAGTTGGTGTCCTCGAGAGCCTGTTCGGGGTGCGGGTGCGAGCGGCGAGCGAACACCTTCAACATCCAGGCGTGCACCTCCTCGGGGCTGGCGTCCTGCTCCGGGGCGCTCGTCACGAGTTCCTTCTAGGTATCGGCGAGGTACTCGCGGTAGTCTCTGGACATGGGGCGCGTGTACCCGTGGCGTTTCTTGCGGTGGTGGATCGGGGCAGATTGGCGACGGGCAGGTATTGAGCCGTACAAGAAGTTGGAGATGTGGTGGTTGGCGAGTACGTCTCCGAGTGAGCTGAAGAAGCCGGGTGGTCCCCCTCCCCCTCCTCCTTTGGGGCCGCCCGCTTGACCCCGGGTCCCAGGCACGCCGGCTCCAGCAGCGCAAACAGCTGCCATAGTGGCGTCTGCCATGCAAGTGTTGGCTTAATGCAAGTGTTGGCTAAGGAATAATCGTGTAAGTGTGATCAAGTGATATCTGAGAATGATGGACTCGTTGTAGAAACAGGCCACGGCGTGGTTGGTCTGAAGGTTTTCTGCTAGGTAGGAGATTTGGCAGACGAGATGGATGTTCAGTACTTGACCTGTCGCTTGATGGGGACATAAAGGTCGAGGAAGGCACCGTTCTGCTTGAGAACCTCGGAAGGAAGACAGAGCACTGAGTGCGATAGCGAAGCAGGAAGGCAAAGCAACATGGAAGTAGCGTCGAGGTGGTAGGCACGCTTCGAAGCCTACTTCCATTGGTCTTCTTGGCAAAGGGAAAGCGTGAGAGAGCAACTTGGGCCCAAGACGATCATCTAGAGGTAAGTACCTAATGCAGCTGCTCCCCATCTACATACATAACTGGTATGTATGTATTTCAGACCCTTTTCACGAGTATGGCATGGTGGTCAATATATCCCTTTTTAAACCGTTCTTTAAGCCAGCTCCTCAAGATAGCATCGGCCTCTATTCCATTGCCTCCTATCCCGGGAGCCAATTCAGCCCTCGCCCACCCACAATGTCCGAGATAGGGACACAACCACCGTCATGTGATGTCGAACTACTCATAGGAGCCGAAGTCCGTTTACAGATGGAGAAGCACCAATGCCCCTGTACTTTTTACATTGTCAGGCTTCTACACTGTAGCCAAGTCATGTGTGGCCCCTTTCAGGAGGCGACGTCGCTTAAGGAGCATGATAGGCCAACATCGACGACCTGTACCATCCATCATTCATCCATTCATCCATCCATTCATTCATTCATAAATCTACGAATCAAGTCACATGGCAAGCCTCACTCTAGGCAAAGTTTTCCAAGCAGCCAGACTGCAAAGCTTATAGCCTAGCTCCCTGTTCCACCTACAACGGTACAGGATATATATACAAGTTTAGGAGGTCAGTCTGGTAGCCGGGTTGGTACGGCCTAGCGGAGTATTCTTATTCTACATCCTTAGGCACAGCGGTTCGATTCCTCTAGCGGTTGACATTCTTTTTGTCTTTTGGGCCATCCCCACCCGACCTCGCCCCTTTCCCCTTTTCGTATAGAGTTCAGCCACCTTACGCACTTTTTGCCCGTGTCCGCCCGTTCCTTTTGCACACGTCCATAGCCGCGTAAGTTATATAGTCAAATTTATAATGTAAATTTGGTAGCCGGGTTGGTACGGCCTAGCGGAATATTCCTACAAAGTATTCTTACAAGGTATTCCTAGGCACAGCGGTTCGATTCCCCTAGCAGCTGCAAAAGGTACTTCAGAGGCTATCAGGATGGACATTCAGCATGATCTCTTCAATTATAGGGGTAGTCTGGCTCGCAGAGGAATAAGCAGATCGATCAGCAATGACGTGACGCGATGGCGCCACAACGAGTACTCAGGGGAAACGAGCTGAAGTATCAAGGTTGACAGCTAAGGTTGGTCTTATCGAAAATCCGTTCTCGATTAGGCACCCGGCTGGCTGTTGCCATTGTTGTATGGTCAATGCCCAAAAGGTTAAACAAGGTTTCACCAGAGTACACCACGGGAATCCTCGTTGTACCCAGCCTCCACTCTTACACCCAGCCAGGTGTCTTAAGGTATATAACTCACAATATAATGTTTCTCTATTAGCTGTGTTGGTACGGCCTAGCGAGTTATCTTACAAGTATCTTTACGAGGTATCCTTAGCCTGGGGGTTCGATTCCGTCGATGGCCAACACCAATCCTTTTTCTTTTAGTCTTTCACTTCTCTATGTCTATTCCTTTTTTATAGGTACCTGCGTGCCAATATGGCAAATAGCGTTGAGTATTAGAACTCTTTGACTTGCCGAGTTGATGAGCGTATCCGGACAGCGAATATGGTCGTAAATGGTGCGATCGGGAATGTTGATCTCGCGCTCGAGAATAGTCTGCGATGATTTAGCCGAGATATTTATTATACCAGTTCCTTCTTGGTTTTGTAGGCATCTTGAGGAGATGGTGAGCCTAGTTCTACTTATCATCAACTGTAATCCATCAAGCATCCCTTGACAAAATTGTTCAAGGGGTTTACTCTATCTGCCCCAACCCCAGCACCAGCGTAGGCCATCTTGAGGTCAGAGGCCCTCCAGTCATCCACAAACGACGAGTTGTGCTTAGTCGGAATGACCCTTTGGGATAGGGGACGTGCATCTTTCTTCTGGCTTTTACACTACTATCAAATTTTACTCAGGGGAAGGCTGACCTCTGCGCACTAGAACAAGAAAGGTCAGTCGAAGACCATTGAGAACCGGGTACGATTGTCCACAGCTCAACAAAGAACAGTTGACATAATCCATTCATAGAAGACTACGCTGAAAGGAGCATAGGCACGTCTCTTTCTGCTATGAAGATTTCTTTACTCTCAAACAATCCCTTTCTTCAACCCCTCATTTAAGTAGATGTCGTTGTAACTGAGGCATAGACCTCTGATCTTCCGAACCTGCAAGATACTTCTGAAAATTTCTGTCAAATATTCTCACCTCTATCTATCTATACTAGACTCATTCCCACCAAACACTACATTCAAAGACAGCAATAATGTGCGAAGGCACCCAAACCGAGATGTCCTGCGGCCACATCCTCACGCACTACACCACGCGCTGCTCGCGCGGCGAATGCGCCGTTCCCAAAGGCCCGCTTCACCACCTCGCCGACACATGCGCAGCCTGCGATCCCGAGCACCAAACGCGCCTGATCAAAAAGAAGCACGACAGGCGGCACCACGAGCTCATGGCGCAGCTGTACAACAACGACCGCCAGGGCCGCGTCGACGAGGTTCAGAAGTGCGTTGAGCGGATGAACGCGCTGCGCGCGCGCTCGAACCGGGAGATCGGCGCCGCGAGGGATTATGGCCGGAGCCGATCTGCGCTCGAGGTCGAGTTCCCGGGGTACAGCGGCGAGTGTCGCTGGGGAGATGGGAAGTGCGTGTGGATGGAGGTCCGGACGCTGCTGATCGATGGGCACCTGGCGCGCATCCCGACGGTGGTGTCGCGTACGCCAAAGCCTTTGCCGGCGCGGTATACGGAGCGCTTGCGCCGCTTGGAGGGCCATCTTGCGGGTAAGAGTGAGAACCGGGCTTCGGGTGGTGGAAAGAGGGGGATCATGAGGGAGAATATGGGGAGGAGGAGGAATCCGAGGCCGCCTCGCAGTACGGTGAGTCCGAGTTGGGCTACGAGTCGGCAGACAGCCTACGGACGGTACGCCCATATGTTCCAAAGACATTAAAGGGGCGCAGGCAGCCGACGTGCTCCTACACCGGCGTCGACGAAGAAGAGGCGATTGAAGATTCAGACGTGTGGCTGAGATTGGCTACGAAGTATGACAAAGTTGACGGTAAGCAGCCGCTCCTTTGCAGAGTCAAGAGAAGTATATCGTCGAACATTGAATGAAAGATAGTACACTCATTGCTGTAAGAACATTGACTTCCCTTGCTTCCGACCAAATGACCAAATGAAACCTGCAGTTTGTAGTAAGGTAGTCTTTCTGAATATCACCATTGTCCGAATTTGAAACCCTCGGGAAACTCCACACGACCCAGACTTTGCGCAATCGTCGACGGGGTCACGTAATAATCTTGCTTAGCACCAGGTGCGACCTGAGCTCGAGACTCCTGGAGGTCTTTCTTCGCCTTCGTGTACTCCTTGACCCGTGTCGTTGCTAGCTTTCCAGGCCTACGTCGATCAGTAGGGCACCGCAGGAGAGGAACCTTTATGATGGCGGCAAAGACGTCAAATACCTTCTCCACCGAAGTGTCGTGGCGCTCGGCGACTTCCTTGAAGGGGAACTTCTCCTGACAGGTTTCCGCGACGTCAACAATCAGGTTGGGGGAGTGCTTCCGATATGTGGGTTGGATGAGACTGGAGGGGGGCTTCACAGGACTCGAGGGCGCTCCGGATTCCGCAGGGCTGTTTTTTGGCGAATTCTTTGGGTCATGAGCTGAATCATCGGTCTTTCTGGGTGCTGGTTGAGCACTTGGTCCCGGGTTCTGATGCCCACCCCCTTGTTGTGCTTGTTGCACCTGCACCGGAGCCTGCATAGGAGATGGTAGCGTAGCAAACGGGTTGCCATTGATCGGCATCATGAAGGGAGAGAAGCCTGGATTATATGGGTGCATGTTATTCGCAGCCATGGCCATCATCTGAGGATGGAGATGCTGGCCGTATGACTGATGACACGGCATTTGCGGCATTTGTCCCATCATATGATGATGAGGCATATTAGGGTTCATGACAGGAAGTCCCTGGGATCTTGCGAACTGAGCCTGCTGTCGTAATCTTATGCAGATTTGGCACGGCTGCTTCGATGTGCTGGCCCGTGAGAGATGGTGCGGGTCATGCTCTGGGTGAGCTGAACTGTGCCGTGCAGAGTCAGGAGCTGAAGAAGCATCGGGAGTAGGCGTAGGAGGAGGAGGCATAGCTGTACTTTTCGTATTGATAGATTGGGAAGTCTCCATAGATCCACGAACCGATGATTTTGTCGGATTAATTGGCGTGTTGAGTACATGGATTTGATCCAACCCCGCAGCAGTGCTTGATGGACAGTGTGTATGTACCATCTGTTCGGCAGGATTCTGACTGGGTGCCATGTAGGACATAGAATGACTGGCCACTGCTGGAAAACCAAATGGATTTGGTGCGTGTTGGTTGGCATGGAAGCTCAATAATGCGGGAGATATCGTCTGTGGTAATGACTTGGGCGAGAGCTCTGGAGGACTCATTGGTCTCGGCTTCCGAAACGGTTGATCGAGTACGAACTTTTCCAATACCGGCAGAGACACTCCTCTCAAGGCGCATGTGAGTTCCATTGCATTGACACCCGAGGGTAGACCAACCATTCCAGTACTCACTCGTCGTTCTGACTCTCTGGAGTCGTTGCATGGCGCAGGCGTTGGTGTGACAGGGGCAACAGTTGTAACAGTTGCAACAGGGGCAGGAGGAATGAACCTCAGTTGTTGAGTCATGGGCTTGGGCTTCTGCTCGCTGATTCTGCGCCTCTTGACAGGTTTGCAGGAGATGAACTGAATATCGTCATCCGACCTCTGGGATGGTCTCTTGGATGGCGTGACGACATTTGAAGATGTGTCCAAGGTAGGATGAGTGCCGATGGCCCCGTGTGCAGAAGTAGGAGCTGCAATACGTGCAGGAGGGAGTTGTGCCTCGTGTTGGCTCTGCGGAGGAAGGCCTGCTGACATTGCTACCTTTCGAACACACAAGACTTGATTGATACAGCAAGAAGCTTCGCATGAACGATCTCCAATATTCGGGAATACAGGCTAACCGGGACCGTAGCAGGCCAACGTCTGAGGCTATTTGTATCTGCTGAGGTATCACTTGATATGAAGATGAGTGTAGCGCGAGAGTGCCTAAGACATGAATAGCCCAGAACCTGAAAGACGCCACATGATTGAACAGCTTAGATTGGCAGAGTGCCTCTTTCACCGACACGGGGCCTTGATGAGCCTGACTATGAAGGTAGAAGCAAAGAGACATAATCAACTGGGGTCGAAGCGTTAGGGGTTCAGGGGTGTAACCAAAGACAGCCCAGACAATGACGGGTTGCAGCACTTGCACAGGCTTGCACGAGCCTTGTGATCAGCACGGGGTTTCAAACTCACACATATAGCCAAGAGGGCTATAAGGAGAAGGAGAGCATACTGGTGAAGCTTTTCGGCCGCCAGTCAAGGGCTGTGTATGTGCCGGCCTCTGATATTGCCAGAAAAGGGGAAGTGGTTTGACACCGGGTGATGTGATAGCATGCCGATAGTACGGTTGGCCCATTTGACGATTCCTGGCTCAGAAGGATTGATACTGGTATCATCAACAGTAAGTAGATGAGCTGTCCGTTAAGCACAATTTTGGGACAAGGAGAAGGACAAGACCTGTGAAGTTCATGTTGCAAGGAAGGACATGAGCACGCACCGATGAAATGCCAGGGGCAGCCACAGTGCAGCACAGCAAGCATCAGCCACACGAGGGGCTCATGTGGCACCAGACATTGACCCACCAACGCACCTCAATGCTGCCACCAGAAGCTACCTACAGCTGCAGCCTTGTGGTATCTCCAAAAGACACCACAAACAACCACATCCAACAGCTCGACAAGCTTGCCACTCCACAAACTCCTGGCTCTGCTGTTCACCACCAGGAAAGATGGAGTCGGCAGACCACAACCCGCTTCTGTCGTCACAGAAGTCCTCAGACTCAGGACTGCAGGCCGTCCTTCACCCCCTTGTCCTCCTCACCATCTCCGATTACATCACACGACACACGCTCAGAAAGCAGCCCGGCCCGATTGTTGGTGCATTGATAGGACAGCAGAATGGGCGAGAGGTCACAATAGAGCATGCATTTGAGTGTGCTACTATGGCCAAAGATGGAGATGTCCACCTTGATGCTGACTGGTTTGCCCAGCGCATAACACAAAGTACGTGAACCTCAGTGTTGCTTGGGAGCCAGAGTATACAGCTACGTGTAGCTAACAAAGGACCTGCAGTGAAAATCATCCACAGCTCGCCCCAACTCGACCTTGTTGGCTGGTACACATTACTTCCAAAGAGCGGCCCGACAGCATCCATCCTCCCTATCCACAGCTGGATCCTGTCCGAACACAATGAGTCGTCACTCTTGCTTGGTTTCCACCCAGAGGAAGCAGTCGATCACTCTGCAGGCAGCAGACTGCCTTTGACCATCTACGAATCGAACTATGAGGTGGACGAGCCAAAGACCGACCAAGGAGAAGACAAGGAGATGCGAGATGGGGAACCACCGCTCAAGTTGAAGTTCCGCGAGTTACCGTACTCAGTGGAGACCGGTGAAGCGGAGATGATCAGTATGGACTTTGTCGCGCGAGGAGCCGGCAATGCCACTGCAGTGGCGCCTAGGGACCAAAAGAAGGCTGCTGCGGCTGCTGCTGGGAAAAACCCTAAAGGCAAACAGCCGATGACTGGCAAGGATGAAGACGACAAGGAAGCTGAAGCTGAGGAGCACATCTTGTCCAGAGAGGATGAGGAGATGATTGGGGCACTCACAGCCAAGGCGAACTCCATCAAGATGCTGCAGTCACGTATTAACCTGCTGACCACGTACCTCGAACGCCTCCCTCCCTCTTACCTGTCCGGAGGCCATGCTGCAGCTCCTGGCTCTGACAGCGAGCACACCACACCTTCATACACGATCCTCCGTTCGATTCAAGCCCTCGTCAACCGATTGTCACTCATGGTCCCGTCAGCTGCTGAGGCATACGAACAGGAGATGCTTAGCGAAGCCAACGATGTACACCTGATGGAGTTGATGAATGACGTGATGCAGAGTGTCACAGAGGCAAGAAGCATCGGCAGGAAGTTTGGCATCGTGGAAGGCGCCAAGACTCAGAGCAAGAAGATCGCGGACAACTCGAGTTACTTTCTTGCCGGAGACCTGACAGTCTAGGAGGCTCTTGCCCTCCGTAAGACGTGATTCAGAGACGTGATGCTTACTGGCATGGTATCTTGCATTTGCATGGCGAAGGAGGCGTTCGTATGCGGCTTTTGAAGCTGCCTGGGCAAACACTGGAGGCTAAAACTCCGCAGAGACGAGATTTGGCCTCAAAACACTTGTGTGTTATCAGGATCACAATAGATTAATAATCACAGACAGACGATTATGAGACGATGAACAATTTTCACAATTCAGGACTATATGTGTTTCTGAAGTCTTGAATTGCCATGATAGTATGCGCGTGACACAAGGCATGTTGTCACGTTGAAGGAGAGACAGCAGATCAAAGTAAAGTTGAACCAGAAAGCCAACCCACTACCCGAAACCCCAGTGAAATGTAATCATGATCTTCATACCTTGTCGATCGAACCTCCCAAAGCAAGTGACAAAAATCGTCCGCCCACCTCCCAATGATCCCAGTCTAGTACTCTGATACCGTACGGAATCTTGAGTCTCAAAGAAGAGCAACCACCGCCCAGAAAGTCAAGGCCCAGCTGATGGGTCGACGTCAAAAGCCCCTACCACCTTCCTACCCGGAAGACTCATGTTCTCCTTTTCATTACCAGGCGTAAGCTATCCTGCGAAGTCCTATTTTTGCCCAGCATATCCTTTCGCCATGTAGCCCTGCAGTCAAAATCGTGGCCCATATGGAGTTGTGCTTGTAGGGTTGCATAATGGTGCTCAGTCGCAATGGGGGTCAGGCGATGTCAGCGCCTAAGCTTCGATGACGACCTTGAGCACGAGGTTGCCATCATCGTCCACAGTGCGGCCCGCCATCTCGAAGGCGCGCTTTGCAGCTCCGAGCCCCTTGAAGCGATGAGTCACCATGTCATCGAGGCTGGGTAGCACTAGCACGGCACCTCCGTACTCCCGGGCACAGAGTAAGCGGATGCCGGTCGCGTATGTGTTTGCATACCGGAAGATGCCGAGGATGTCGACTTCTCGCAGGTGCGCAACCGAAATGGGCAGAGTCTGAATAGGGGTCCCCATGCCCACCATGATGACCTTGCCACCTGGCCGGGTGGCGTAGAGGCATGTGTGCATGCATACTTCCTTGCCAGTGCACTCGAAGCTTATGTCGACGCCTTCATCTTCATCCTCGTTTTGGAACTGCGGCAGCGGCTGGGTGATGGAGAGTATGTCTGAAGCTAGACCCTTGGCGCCTTCGAGCTGACCGTGGATCGAGTCTGAAAATACACTCGAGGGTGTCATCGCGCCAGGCTCGAGAGGTGTGGAGGAACCGGAGCTGCTGGATGAATTGCGTAGAGAACGAGGCACCACGAATCCGTGAGTGGCAAAACCTCGCTGGACCGCATAGTCAACTCGGCCGGCATCGATATCCGTAATCGTGACCGAGGTGCATCCTGCCTGGCGTGCCATGGCAGCGGTCAAGAGACCGACGGCCCCGGCACCCATCACGAGAGCCGTCGAGCCTGGAGTAGGACTAGCTCGATTCACGGCATGAATGGCAACCGACAAAGGTTCGAGGAGCGCTGCAGCTTCGAAAGAGACATGATCGGGAAGCCTACAGGGCGTGTCAGTACATCATGACTGAGTACTATAAAAATGCAATCCAAGGGAAGACGTACTTGTGACACCATGCAGCTGGATGGTTGATCCTCTCCTGTAGAGTACCCTGGAAGTGAGGAAAGCTCTTGGCGCTACTCCTGAACCGCATCTTCTTGCACAGGTTATACCTGCCCTTCCTGCAAATACCACACTGGCCACAAGGGATGCCGACTTCGAGGGCGACTCGATCGCCAAGTTTGAACCCGTTCACTTGGGGGCCAATGGCCACCACCGTACCCGACGACTCATGGCCCAGTGATAGGGGGCTGCAGGCACAGAGGTCTCCATTGGCAAACTTGTTGTAGTAAGAGACGTCTGAGCCACATATCCCTGTTGACTTGACAGAGATTTGGAGTTCGCCAACGGTGGGCTCTGCAATGCTTTTCACCTCCTGTTGAGATAAGGTCAATTAATTAATTCCCCGAAGCAGATTAGCGAAGCCTGAAGGGCCCCCAATCTTGTGTAACAGTAAGATGATGACCGGACTGGAGCTCACCAATCGCAAATCTCGTGGCCCATGCAAGACAGAAGCACTGATGCTGCTCAAGCCCTTCGAGTAGACGGGTAGCTGCATTGGCGCGACCTCAGCTGCTGCGGAGGGCGCCATGATAGGGGCAAATGACGACCCGGGCGTGGGATGGTGTGGGATGTAGTGTGGATGAGACTAGAGTTCAAGAAAGGGGTGCTTGAATCCGAGAGTAGAAGGCTTATGCGACGAAGGAGGAAGGTAATAAGAAGCTATCTTTCTTAACAAGTAGCTCGGCTCCGGTGGTATTCAAAGAAGAATGCCACATAGGGCTGGGATGAAAGCAAGTTCCGATAGAATATTAGAAGAGTAGAATCCGCAGAGCTTGGAACCCTCACTCCCTTTTGTACTGAGACCATAGACCAGAGGCATCATGTACTACACACATGTCAGTAAGTGAAATCATCGATTGTCACTGTCAGGGAAGTGCTAGGAAACGGAGCAGAACCAAGGATTCGCAAACCTGGCAAAGCAGTGTGTGAGTCTATCAGGTCCAGTCATGTATCAACGAGTTATCTTGAGAAGCCAGCAGGCACTTGACAATTTCGGGATTCGTATGCAAGGCGTTGACCACGATGCGACCTTACAGAGGTGCAGCAAGATCCTGGATTTCGCGCCGGATATGCTGTGTGCTTTGCAGTCGTAGTCAAGGTCACCTCGGTGTATCTCCATGCTGGTAGATCAGCCGTCGTGCCGTCACCTTGTGTGATGCAGATACTGTACGGCACAAGGCCGGTGCTGCAAGAGGCGATATTGCCTGGAAAATGCCGTTGGGGATGTGCATCCCCTGTAGCCTATGGAGGAACATAAATGTACCAAATAATATCACTCTGGCAGTCCAGCTGGGGTACGATACTGTATGGCGGTAGGGAGAAGTCGAGCAGCATCTCTTGCACTGTGAGAACGGGCGAGCACCCGCAACACAGCTGCCATGTCGTCTCAAGTGGCCTCCTCCGTGGCGGGACAAGGGCTATACTGCGACTGCAAGGTTGAGATGCAATTGGCAGAGACTCATCAAAGTGGCCGAAGAAGCGGAACTGAAGAGAGGAGGGCTAGATCTACAGCCCGCCCCACTGGCGATGCAACGGGACGACCTCCTTCCTTCACTTCTTGCATACCCAAGGTGGATCCATTACTCTGTAACGGGGTATATCTCTTACAGGGCTTCTCAATTATAAGGCAAGAACGGGACCTGTTCCGCCGTCCTCCTCAATGGTTCAGATAGATGAGTGGTACGAACATTGAAGAAAGGAATCACCCTACTTCAAGAGACGATCGTCACTGACAAACGATCATCTCTGGGGTGGTCGTGCTCTTTACGGCATGAGCTGTGATCCCCCACCCTCCGCATACATGTACTTCACCTACTCAGATTCTGAGAATCCCGTACTTCCTACCGCAGAAGCAACATGAAATCCCCTGACACGTTACCAGGCCGCCACACTGGGAGACCGGTTCCATCGCGGGACAGATTTGACATCTGAAGAGCCTGCACAGCTCGCGTCAATGCACGCTGCATGCATGTCCACACTCCATTCGACCATACGTCCATCGAACAGCCGTGGGACGGCTTAATGCAGAGCTTGAGTGGTCACTGGTCAGCACCATTTGCAGCCTGAGCCTGGCCTTCATCACGCATTATTGGTCTCGGTCAGTATTGCGTAAGTGGCTGGGTAAGGCTAGGAACCTTTTGCCTTTCGGGTATTACTTCTTCCCAGCTCGACCAACTCATCGTCATGTGCAGTCAAATACTTACATTCTCTCCTGGCCGACTAGGCAGCAGAGCGACGTTATGGCCAGAGCCTCTTTGGGCATGCTCAGGGACCACAGGTCGAGAGAAGCAAGCTACCGTCTCGATTGAACGTGGAGGAGACAGCCTACGTACCGTATCATATGCGTCTTCAACGCCAAGATGCCGCATTCCCGGCCTTGGAGCGAGACACTTGCGCACATGGCAACAGGGGAAGCTAGGACGAGGGACCCCTCCCCTGTCATTCGGCACGATGTCATGGACTATGTTCCATGGATCTAGATGGGTGAAGTTGCTCGCTAATGATCACCTCAGTCAATC
Source organism: Anthostomella pinea (assembly GCA_963556695.1). NCBI lineage: Eukaryota > Fungi > Ascomycota > Sordariomycetes > Xylariales > Xylariaceae > Anthostomella > Anthostomella pinea. The sequence goes on along the minus strand of CAUWAG010000020.1, from coordinate 3,576,823 downwards.
TTGCCAGCCAAGAGGGTGTGAGACCAGAAACGCCAACATGGGTGTCACCGCTTGTCAGTCCGTGTCGGACAGTGCATCCGCCTCTGGACAGATCAAGTATCAATATCGATGTTGAAGGTCGCAGGCTGCCCCAAAAGGAGCAACATTATCAGCTTCGGTGTAGAATATGCTGCGACGTTGGGTCACCTCAATCACGGCGCTATCATATTCACGGTAGCCGAGTTACCAAGGAAAGATACTCTGATTGCGGAACGAGCTCATCAGTGATGAACACTCGAGGCCAGCGCCTTGAAGACAGGATCGCGGCAAAACCTGCAGGACGATGCTTGTGATACTGCATGCACGTCGTCTCTTCCCCAGTTTCCTGCAGAGCTCCACCATGGTCAATGGCACACTAGATGCCATAGTCTTCCTGAGGACCAACGTACCACCAATAATACTCTGTACAATGTCTCGCCAGTATCACTACAAGAGACAGGGGAATGAAGTTGCCAAGCCACCAACGAGCGAGAGCTGACGCGATATTCGCGTTTTCAAGGGAGGCCTTATCATATGGATCGAGTCCACGTCGATTCATTCGGAGTTGTCACCCGCCTCCCTAAATTCAAGCAATGATCACCTGGCCGCTAGGAGGAGTTCATCTCGCAGATCTACGCATTACAGCGACGGGAGCTACCCGCCTGTCAAGGATCGTCAGTCACCAGGGAAATCGGAAAACGACTCCTTGTGGACTACAGTGGTCACCAAAACCTCTGCAGAAGCACGCTCGATGATGAAATGCCTGCCGAGTCTGTGGTGCTCCAAATAGTATAATGAGGGGTACTGCTGTCTAAATTGGAGAAGTTGGGGACCATCGATACTTCAAGGTTGCATAGGCGCGTGGCCCGACGTCGGTCTAGGCCGCATGCGACTCACGATCTGCCGTTGCATCTCTACATCCCCCTATTTACAGACAGGCGGTGGTGCTTCCTGCCGTCCACATAGCGACACAACTTGGGAGCAATATCGCCCTGAGTTTCCAAATCTACGGGGCAGTCTTGGCCGCGATTATCATAGTGGCTCGACTTCACCGGTAGAAATTGTACCATATCCACCAATGGTACCTTGTGACGGTGCATTGTGGCCTCTGTGGACACACCATCGCATGCCACCCTCCATCAGCGACAATTTCGCAAGCTACGAGGCCGGCCTTCACCCTCACAGAGTTGGAGAGCTCCCCAAGGTGGCACAATGGTAGTCGCCTATGGCTGTCTCACACCGGGAGCTAATACGGAGGGTCGTTTCCTGCGACTCGAGCTGCCATCAGCTTGCACATGCCGGCAACGCACCAATCTCTCATTGTTCTTGGAACAGAGGTCCATACCCATGGTAAGTTCCTGCCCACCATGCTGAATCGATGCTGAGCACCGAGCATGAAGCTCAACATCGCACCAAAACCCACAATAACCGCGTGTCCGTAGTCCACAGGACATCTGCACCTCAGGGTCTATACCGCTCTTGCCACTGCAAAGTACGAGATACACCCATGCTAGACCCATCGCCACCTATCTCGGTCAACCTACATAATCGTTTTGCAGAGACTTTAGCAAAGCAGTGGGCATGGGCGCTGCGATAGCTGCTGGTGGGGCGTTCTTGTGCGGCAAAACATCACATTGCGGCTAAAAGCACCCCAGACTATAATCCCAAGGAGGACGGCAGTTATAATGTTCTTTGTCACGGGCAAGTAAGGGCGGCACGAACAACGCCACAATTCCCCATACCGGTATCCTGTGACGGGGATGTAACCGACTTTGGACGGCCGCACGGCAGAGCCAATAGATAAGGCAAGCGAGATGCAAAAACTACCGGGCTTATATGAATGAAATGCATGCGCCAAGGGATGGCCGAGGACTCCGCCTGCAGACTGGCGATGCCTGGGTCACGTTGCAGCAATACTGTACGATCGAATTCGGAGCTGCTCTCTCCCACTCTCTGAGGTCGCCATCATAGCGTGCTTCTGACGGAGAGAAAGCCTGGCTCCGTCATCAACCGATGGAAGCGAAGGCTTGTCAGAGTGAAGTATACCAAGCCGAGGTTTGGTTGATGGCTTCTTTCACGAACGAGGTCCACCGGATCTGCTCTATCGATGACCATGGGCCAGATTCAGCGACGACCCTGGAGATGACCAGAGACCGATCGCGATCTACCACCGCCCAGGGATCGCCTTGATGATTTTTTATCTGAATCGTGCGTTTTGGGTGTTTCCTCAAAGAGTGATATCAGTCATCCAAAAAAAAATGGTGATTGAGGAGCGAACAAGCAAGAGAAAGTGGTGATATGCATGTGCTGTGGACGAGCCCAGCTGCATTGCATGGCATGGACAGCATATGTACGCGCGCACGGTCTGCCTGAAGCAGCTGAAGGCTGGCGCCATTGCAGAAAGTCCCGTACGTATGTGCCGCCGTCACGTACATACAAACCTACCTACCTACATACCTGGTAATGTAGCTGTGGGCTCACACGAAACGCACGTATACAGACCTATGGGGTTGCAGAATCAGGCAACCATATCGGTGGATGGAGGATTTCCTCTCAGCCAACCATACTAAGGGAGGCGAGCGTGTTTCTATCAAACTGTCCTATAGACTGACTACTCAAATATCCCCGTTCGGATATTCCTCCGTCCCGTGCGGGTTGAAGATGCGGCCCCGAACCGAACGTGCCGTGTCCAAGGTTCCTTGTGCGACTGGGCGGTGTGAAGGCTACAAACGCACACACGTAATACAAACTGGGCGAACTGTGTCATCTAGATTGCCACATGCATTATGTATCAGTCATGACAGATGTAAGTGCGTATCTTTGACCCCGCGAAAGAAGCGGCCGGTAACGTAGCCAAACCGGCGTAGATGGGCAGGCAGGGAGCCTACCGTGGTCCGTATCGTCGCACATGACTGGGCTGCGGGCTCTGCGTGCCACTAACTATCACCGTACTAGGCGCTCCGGGCAAAGCTCAATGGAACATAACGTCGGAGCACGGTGGAACAACTACGCGCGTTACCGCAAGAGATGGAGGTCCCGCGGGCTACAGACCAGGTATAGAAGCGGGAGCATACTGTAATGTAGAGGATGGTCATGATACGTGCATACAACAGTAGTAGAGTTAGGTAAGGTATATGACACAAGTCCCGTTGCGGTGTGAAGTAGAGTTCAGGCGCCCTATATTAGGTACCGGCTCGCCTATGAGCGAGCCGCCTCTCAGAAGGTGCTGGTTGCCAATCGGCTCGCAGCATTCCGGGCGTCCACCCGGTCCTCGTCGTCTTCCTCGGCGAGCCCAGGCAGCCCTCGACTTCCACCGACGTTCTTCGCCCCCGAACCCTGACCGCTCTCATCCTCGTCCTCCTCGCCCACGTCGGGCATCAGGCTCCCCGAGACGCTTCTGCTGACGCTGTCTGTGCGTCTGGGAACACCGCTCCATGCATCGCCTTTGGGTCCTTGGCTTGCTGGGACGCTCGCACGACGGGCTGCGGGGTGTGCTTCCCTGCCCAGGCGGCTCAGACCGCCCGAGGCGTCGATGGCTCTGATATCGGGTCGCACGCTTTCCAGCAGGGCCAGTGTGCGTCTCTCAGCTTCGATCTCCCGCGTAACGAATTCGCGAATACTCAAGCGAAGGTCAGCCGCGGTCCTCGCAAACCACTTGCGTCGGTCCTGTACAAGGTGCTGTGTCACTCGTGTTGTCTTATGCATGAGTTCAAGCTCGCTGTTCCTCGCGTCATCTAGGGCTGTGATGGCCTCGTCTACCTTCTCCCGTCGCACATTCGAGCTGGCCTTCAGCCTCTCGGCGGCATTCAGTCTGCTGCGTGTAATCTCCTGGGCTTGGAGGAACTCGCGAGTTAGGAGCTGGCGATTGGTGAAGGTCTCCTTGACGATAAATGCATCTGACGAGTGGTACTGGAACGGGTCACCGATGGTCGTGGCTTCAGCTGTAGCCTGAGCCGCGTGACAGTCACCAACGGTCTGGACAACCTTTCCGAGCTTCCGGTAGGCACTTGCAAGCCCCTGATGCGGCTCCTGTACGCTCATCGCACCGAGTTTCACACCGAAGTCAGACTCCGCAAGTCCCAAGCCTGTCATTATCAGCTCTTGCCCTCATAAATATTGAACGGGTGAACTTACCTCTGCGAGACTTGACGAGCCGATCCACCTTGTGTCCCGCATCCATCGAACCCAAGTAGAACAGCTTCACAATCGGTCGTGCATCGGATAGCTCAGGGGTATCATCCGGCGGAGGCGCGAACTGCTTCAGAACCTTTCTTCGCACACCGGTCGCAGGTTGCTTCCGCTTGACCATTGGGCTGTAGCCGAAGTCGCTCTCAACAAATAAAACCATCTCGTCGTCTCTCATGAGCGTCTCGTTGCTGCAAACGTAGTTGAACCATCTCTGCATAAGCGCCTTCACTCTTGTCTCGTCCTCGTCGGTCCCGGCTCCGGCAGATGTCAGCGCGGGCGGTACAGCCGGGACCAAGGCGTCAGGGTTGGCAGATATCAGATGTTCGGCGAGCTTGACGAATTCTGAGTGTAGACGGCGGACATCGCGGAATTGGGTGGTTCGGAACCTGGGTATGTTCGTCTGCGCCCCTGATTAGTATTATTGGGCATGTAGTTCGCACCGCGCAAGCCAACTTACGTGGACATCAAATCGCAAGATGGGATCTTTCCGCCCTGTCCGCTCTAGACCAGTGATTTTTGCTTGCAGCTTGTATTGGGGACCAGGGGGTCTCCGCTGCTGCTGCGACTCGCGCCGTCTCTGTTCCACCGATGCGCCATTGCCGGGCTGATTTCCTTGCGCCTGCGATTCTTGTCGTTGTTGTTCTGCTTCGGCGCCGAAGCCGGCCTGTTGCGAGGGGTCTGACTGCTGTGACGTCTCGTACTCGGTCGTAGATGCCGTGCTGCCAGCGGTATCTGGCCGTCTGAAGGCATTGGCTTCCGGGTCTTCCCGCGTGAATCCATTTGCGTACTCTTGACCCCCATAACGATACGGTGAAGACGGTTGCGGGTTGCCTATCGAAGTGTAGTTGGAGGCGTTCCGCTGAGGTGAGGCCGGTGGAGATGATCCCCAAGGAGACGGACCAGCCGGGTGCTCATCGTCACCGATCGACGAGCGGTAATCCATTGTCGTTATCGTACAGTCGAGGACCCAGGGAGAGAGTGGTGGAAGGGAGTGGCTTGTTGGAAGCACACGAGGAGTCGAGGTGTATCTTGGAAGCGAGTCGAGGATTGAGCTATGGCTCTTATTGTATTCGATGATCCGGAAACCCGTAGCAATTTTTATTGTATGTTCTCTATGCCCGTTGGAGACGAACTGCGCGGGCAACGACTGCAGAATTTTGGAAGATAGATCAAGCTGACGACCGACCCGACGATCGCTCATAATGGTGGATGTTGCCCTCCGCCGCAGCCCGCAAGGAGGCCTTTGGACGGATTGTGGCTGCAGGTGCCTTCTTCAGCTCCCAAGCCTCATTCGGCGGGGCACGGATCATCCAGTAACGTCTTGGCCCGTGCGCTTGCTTGTGGCTCAAACAGCCAATGGTGAGGAAGTCACTTGGGCACATCTTCACTTTTGATGTTGAAATACCTCCTACCTTCCACCGTTCAATGTCAAACCCTAAGCGCCAACATAGCCGATCAGACTCAATTCTTCAGTAAGTGCTGTTTGGCGTTGGTGTCATGAGAGAATCCTTAGCTTGCGACATATGATCTGCGGGATGGGCTTGCTAGCACCTGCGTGCCGAGCTCTCCCCAGACGATGGGGAGCGGCCAGACCGAAAGCAGGCCCTTCGAGACTGAACTGTGCGAGGTGTTTGGCCCGGCAAGCCTCAACTTCCACTCAGCAGGATGCCGGTATCAAGTATGTCCGGAACATTGGCATCGTTGCCCATGTTGACGCAGTGAGTTCCTCTTCAAAGCTGAAGTGGGTTCCACTACTCACACATCTTTAGGGGAAGACAACAACAACTGAGCAGATGCTCTACGACAGTGGGTCTTTGAGGCACGCAGGCAGTAAGTATATAATTTGGAATCTACTTCTTTCGCTCTCAAGTGGGAATTCAGTCTACCAACAAGAGCACAATTGCCAGGACATTGCGCTGATCACGATTCCAGATGTTGATCAAGGCGATACCGTGACCGACTTCCTGCCTATGGAGAGGCAAAGAGGCATCACAATCCAATCAGCAGCCATCACATTCGCCTGGCCTAAGAAGGACCAGCTGCGTTCGGGTGATCAACAACACACCATCAACTTGATTGATACGCCTGGCCATGTCGACTTCAGATTCGAGGTCGAGCGCTGCATGCCTATCCTCGATGGGGCCGTCTGCGTCATTGACGGAGTTGAGGGTGTCGAAGCCCATACTGAGAGAGTATGGTCTTCAGCCCAAGAGTTCAAGATACCACGCATCATCTTCGTCAACAAACTCGACCGCGAAGGCGCTTCTTTCAAGAAGTCTATCCAAGACATCGGATTGAAGCTCAACGGCATGCCCCTGGTGTGCCAAATCCCCTGGTGGGGAAAGGATACGGTGAGGGGTGTAGTCGATGTCATTACCGGCAAGGTCGTCAGCTGGGCTGGGACCGATGATTCCAGTGAGCAACTGGCTGCCAAAGTGATCGAGGGCACAATCAGATACGAGCTTGATCGTGCGAGAGAGAAGCTGATTGAGCTACTCTGCGAGAAGGATGACGAGCTATTGGAGCTGTGGACAGAGCACGGAAAGGATCTTTCAAGCTCATCTATCAAAGAAAGCATTCGTCGTGTCATCAATGACGGCGAGGGCTCACTTATTCCCGTCTTTGCGGGTTCAAGCCTGAAAAACATTGGGGTTGTGCCATTGTTGAACGCCGTCAATGAGTATCTGCCCAGCCCTCTCGACCGCCCGGAACTTGAGGTACGCGTAGGTCGAACACACCAACCGTTGAGTCAGGCGCTGCAAGGCCCACGATCGTCTAAGAAGCAGAAAATACCCAAAGTGGAATCTTTGGCGGCGGTCTTTAAAGTCGTAAATGACCCGCGTCGAGGTATGCTCACATGGGTGCGTGTGTATGAGGGGGTTCTCAAGAAGAACACATCGGTATGGAATGCCAATCTGCAGCAGTTTGAGAGGCCCCTCAACATGATGCAGATCTCAGCAGCGCAGACCGTTGAGATTCCATACCTATCGCCAGGCCAGATAGGTGCCATTACAGGTCTCAAGGGTGCCCGGACAGGAGACACATTGATGACCTTCGCTTCAGGTAAAGCCCCGCCAGCAGTACTTTCAAGCGTTCAGGTACGGCCACCTGAGATTCCATCCGCAGTGGCTTTCATTGTACTCGACGCCTACAGTCCCACTGGGGCCAAGGCTCTCGAAACCGCCTTAGAGAACGCATCCCGTGAGGATCCCAGTCTTCGGTGGTCCAAGGATGAGAAAACGGAACAGTACACCTTATCGGGGATGGGCACGCTTCACCTGGAAGTTGCACGAGATCGTTTGGAGAACCACTACAAAGCCGAAGCCATGTGGGGTAACATTGCCGTTGACTATAAGGAAAGCCTGACTTCGTCAACGTCTCACCGAGCTGTATTCGACAAGACCGTGGCAGGCAAAGCTGGAATGGCAGCCTGCACAGTCGTAGTCGAGCCTCTAGAGCAACACCATCGGGAAACTCTTCAAGAGTCCTTCTTTGAACGGGACGGGAACATAGTCCAGGTCGATTTTCCTGGAGAAAATCACCCTTTCGACGTCGAGACCGCCAGATATCAACTCACGAATGGTATAGTCGCAGCACTCGCGAGGGGCCCACGACGCAGCTCTCCAATGCATCAGTGCCTGGTCACTGTCACTTTAGATGCAGAAACTGACTACTTCGGCCCAGCATCTGGCGCGCATCTCGCTGGCGCAGCAAACAAGGCAGCCAGGGAAGCCTTAAAGGAGGCCTACCAACAAGGAGGCGTCGTTCTTCTCGAGCCGGTCATGAAACTCACGATCATCTGTCCCGAATCAGCGGCGGGGGCGGTCCAACACGATTTGCATTCTGCTCGCGGCGGTCATGTCCTCGAAGTGAGGGACATGCAGGATGATTCGGCCAGGGAAGGCAGAGACATCGACATTGCGGACATCTATGCTCCCCCTGATCCTTACGAGTTCCAAACCACCCTTCGAGAAACGCGTAAAGGGCGTCTACGTATGCTCCAGATCACAGCGCAGGTGCCACTTGCAGAGATGCTCGACTACGACAACGTCCTTCGCAGCAAGACGGCAGGTCGACATTCCATGACCATGGCCTTGGATACTTTCGAGAAGATCAGCGGTCCGAGAGAGAAGGCACTTGGATGATCTTGGAGAGTCAATGTGTCGTCCTTGGAACACAACTCGGAACACGTGCAATATGCAACGCGCCCTTCTACTGATACACTGACCCGCCATAAGTCTCCGAGCATACCCGCATTTACACCAAAATGCCCTACCTTTACGCTTTTATAACTAAAGACCTAAAGCTTTTTAGAATGAGATATTATAAGGAATTTAATATTTGAAAATGCTGAAGTTTTTACTAACTAATTTCTGAATATTTATTTTCTTAACGATTAAAATAGTAAGAAATATATATATAATAGTAAAGTTTAAAATTAAAAATTAAAAATCTTAATAAAGCTATAAAAATGTTTAAACCCCCGTATAAGTTGTGATAAAGTTATACAATATTAAATAACATGTAACATACGTATAAGACAAAAAACCTTATTTAATAGATTTAAAAAAAAATAGATATCTTAAGCGAAAATTTAACCTTTAATAAAGTAATATTTACGACCTTTATCTCTAAGATATCAAAGTTTTTAAGTAATCCACTTTAATATTCCAGTAAATCAACTATAAGTATTATAAGTACTTAAGTTGTATCTATTTTACTCGATTTATTACGATAGCGTAAAGTTGGGGTGTTTTGGTGTAAAACAGGGATGCTCGGAGACTTATGGCCGGGGAGTGTATCACGTGCTACATAGTGTGCTCCGGTATCTGCATTATTGAACTTACGGCATGGCGTTTCAGCGAAGAGGATCTGTACCACCAGCTGTCTGAGGGCAAAACAATATGTGTGCGAGTTACATTCTGAATTTTGAATTATCGTTTGCTTAGTTTCTACCCGCAGCGCTTGAGCACACAATTATGGTCAGGTTTTGACGCCTTTGGCTTTCGTGATATTATGGCTTCCATTGCTTCCCTCACGTGCGGAGTCCGTCTCTCGCATGCGGGGTTTGTCGGATATAATTGCACACTGCATGCTCCCGTCCTGTGAGACTTCGCATTTGCTTACAAATTCAGATGGTCTTGGCTTGAGGCCTGCATGAGCTTTGTCAGTACCCGGTTACGAAGCAGGACAACTGACTAATTGTCAGGTATAAATCCTGGCTAACTCTTGCTTCAACGGTCCTATATCTCATCAGTCTCCAGCATCCTCTTTTCCAACCATGTCATCACCGATCAAAGTTGGTATCGTGGGAGCAACGGGGAATACTGGCAAGTCCATCGTGAATGGGCTCCTGGCATCGGATGTCAACTTCGTTAGTTCACCTCTAGCACACACCGTAAACCAAGCTCAAACTAAATGGGATCGCAGGAAGTAACAGCCTTGACTCGACCTGAGTCGGTTGACAGCGATGGGTCCAAGGCCCTCAAGGACCGTGGAGTCAAGATCGTGATACTTGACTTGAAAGCCCCAAAGGCAGAGCTTGTGAAGGCGCTGACCGGCCTCGACACCGTGCTCTCTTGTATCTCTGCATACCAGCTCGAGCTGCAGGCCGGTCTGGCCCAGGCGGCAAAGGACGCGGGCGTGAAGAGATTCGTACCCTGCGATTGGGGATCGCCTGCGCCCAGAGGCGTGATGCTCTTGCGAGACCGAGTACGTCCTATTTCTGGCTCTTATACTATGTACCTGCCACTATCAAAAGCTAAGTACCATTATAGAAGGATGACGCCCTCGCTGCGGTGCAGCGCCTCCGCCTCGCATATACAGTCATCGATGTCGGATTGTGGTTCAACCTCTCCGTGGCAGCTGTGCCCTCGGGCCGGACAGCGCATGCAGTCAGAGGCATCCTCAATATACACGCTGGGGATGGCACGGTCCCGAACGCGTTGACGGACATCAGAGACATCGGTTGGCGCGTGGCGAGGATCATCGCGGACCCCAGGACGATCAACAAGAAGGTGTTCGCCTACACCGAGGTCCTGTCCATGAACCAGTGCGCGGACACCCTGGATGAGGTCAGCGGGGAAAAGTCTGTCTGGACAGAGGTAAGCCAAACCCCTATGTCACCTCCTTTCCGACGCAGATGAGATACCTGTCACGGGCCATGTGTGCTGACCCAACGATCCGTATTAGCTGAGTGCGCAAATGATCCACGACGCTATCGCGAAGGCGAAACAGGAGACGTCGAGCAGCGCTCTCCCGCCAGGCCTGACTATCAATGAATATTACGACTCGTGTCTGCTCCGTGGCGATAACACTCCTGAGTCGGCTGCGTATCTGGGCTACTTGGACTTCAAGGACCTGTACCCTGAGGCTCCGAGCGGTAAGCTCCTCGGGGAGTTCTACAAGGATGTTCTCGATGGGCAAGGTATTGGAGTTTGATGAGGAGTTCGCTTGTCGGTCAACTATGATAACTTCATGGGAAAGTACAGGACATTTGCTATTGGTCCAATATCCCAATTGTGTAGCGCTCTCTCTCCTCTAGAGCCTGCAATAGTACACATTGGCGTCACTGGAGGCCGCCTGTCGGGGGGTCCCGTAGGCAACACCCTGGAGATGCATATATGTATCTGTATCGCCCCTTCCAATGTTTCGTGTTGGTTGTGTTGAGTGTGGCTTGGCACCTTCCCTGGGCGGCTATGGCCTTACCCCTGACGGATTGCTGTCGCAGGTTCATGCGCGCCTTCGTACAGCACAAAATCCTCCAAACTCTGTTGCTTGGAGACCTCAAATCCCTCCAGCTAAGGCAGATTCTGATTCTCGTCGTTATCTCGGAGTGTGCCTTGCTGCCTCGTTTGTACCAGAATGGCCAACTCCCTGTATGCAACCTATCTTGCACTGGCGAGCCTCCCTCGTGGGTTGCCGCAGCGAATAGTTATCTGGGTGATGGTCACTCGCGGGCCTCGTCGAGGGCCAATTGATGCATTCCGCGAGGCTATGGGATGGTCAGCGCCTCTTGCACCATCTCGAACCCGTTTCAATGTTGGATTGGTTTTTCTACTTGTGTTGAGAAATCATTTTGGCATTGCGTTGGTCAAGTACCTAACCTCCCAGGTATTTAACTCGACTCACCTCCACCCTCCTGTTTTTGCATCTGCATCTGCACCATCTGCACCATCTGCACCCGAGACCATCTCAACACTAAACACTTTTGGAGCTTGCCTCTTGCACTTCACACTCTTGACCATCGATTTGTTTTGCATCCTGTTCTTCTCCGATTCCCCTCCCTCGCCATTTTCATGACAGGAACAATGAACATGAGCACCACTGCCGCCGAGGGGCAACATGGCCCAGGCAACCTCGCTATCCTGACCAAGGTCGACAAGCTCCGAGAGCTCATCGGCACCCGAGTCGCTCTCCCTCAGGTATGTCCGACCACACCTTACCGAAAGATGATCACTAACCATAGGTACCCAGCTCGTCGTCGTTGGAGACCAGTCCTCGGGCAAGAGTTCGGTCCTCGAGGGACTGACAGGCTTCGCCTTCCCCCGTGACGCCGAGCTCTGCACTCGCTATGCTACCCAAATCACCTGCCGTCGCGAGGTTGAGGAGAGCATTACTGTATCCATCATGCCGAATTTGGATGCGCCGCCCCAGGAACAGCAGCGCGTCAAGGCCTTCCAGCGCACTCTGACCGAGATGAGTCCCGGGAACCTGGCCAACCTGTTCAAGGAGGTATGTCACATTTGTCCCTACCCGCGAGCCAAGGACTTTCTGACAATATCTAGGCGAATGAGGCCATGGGAATCCGAACTTCCACGAACATCACCTCGCTCAACGGCTCCAGCCTCCCGGCGTTCAGCGAGCATGTTCTCAAGATCGAGAAGCTTGGTCCCAACGTAAGAGCTAATACAATTCGACTTCATCTTTATCTAAGTCCTGACGTGGTCTAGGAGGAGCACTTTACCGTGATTGATGTTCCTGGTATCTTTCGAAATGAGACTGACGGTCAGTTACTGGCTTAAGGCACTTCGCTGTGAAGATGTACTGACCTCGTGCACTGCAGGCATGACCACGGAAAGCGATATCGACCTTGTCATGAACATGGTTAAGAAGTATAGTAAGTGATCCCGGTAACGTGGGCTCAGAAACGGGGCTGACGTGCTCTCACCACTCCAGTGCAAGATTCAAGAACCATGTGAGTACTCATCCATATCATGGTGAGGTTTCCCGCTCTAATCATTTTATTACAGTATTCTGGCCATCATGCCCAGCAACGTTGACCCTGCCACGCAAGAGATCCTGAAGCTGGCCAAGAGGGCTGATCCCACCATGACGAGAACCATGGCTGTTCTCACCAAGCCCGATCTGGCAATCGAGCGGGCCACCCAGCAGATCGCCATCGATCATGTCGCGGGCAAGAGAAGCGATCTCACCCTGGGCTACTACATCGTCAAGAATCGTGGTCCGGATGACGCGAACAAAAGCCTTGAACAAGGGCAGACAGAGGAGCGAATGTTCTTTGCCAAGACTCCTTGGTCCGTCCTGAACTCGACTGGAAAGGCCGGCATGGACGCCCTGAAGCTGCGTGTCCGCGAGCTTCTCATCGACCTCATCAAGAAGGAGTTCCCCAAGCTCAAAGCCGAGATCGTCCGAGAACTGGCAGTGGTCAGGGCCCAGTGTGACAAGATGGGACCGGCCCGAAGCAACCCGCACGCCCAGCGAGCCTATCTCAACAAGATGAGCGAGGCATTCCAGACGCTCGCCCGTAGTGCGCTCACTGCTGACTATACGGGCGACGAAATCTTCTCGGAACACCACAACCTGCGACTCGTCACCCGCATTGTTGAAGCCAATGAGGAATTCTCTGACAAAATGGCCGATGACGGACATACGCGACCGTTCGCGACCAAGCCATACACCGTGGACAGTCCTGGGGAAGGCAGCTACTCCAGTGATGATGACCGAATTGTCCGGAAATCCTCCGATTTTCTGAACCGGCCAGACTGGCTGTTTGACCAGTTCTACCCCGAGCTCAGCGAGATCGTTGGTTGGAGAAAGCCGACTAAGCCTGACGCAGACAGCGATGTAGACATTATGGATTACATCGAGGAAGTATACTTGAGTAGCCGAGGACAGGACCTAGGGACGGTAAGCAATACTGGGTTATTCACTTGAGACATTTACTTACCTCTGCTCAGTTCGGAGGCGCTCTCCTGGGAACTATGTTCAAAGAGCAGTCCAAGAAATGGGAATCGCTCACGCTGTCGCACATGAGCAGGGCTATCTACCATGTTCATGACTTCATTTACTCCATGATCGAGGAAATCTGCCCGGACAACAAGGTTCGAGAGGCGCTTTGGGACGACTACCTGGTCGAGGAGCTTCAAGAGGCGTACCGCCATGCTATGACCCACGCAAAATTCCTGCTTGAGATCGAGCGCGAGGGCACCCCGCTGACGCTGAACCACTACTTCAACGACAATATCCAGAAAAGCCAGGTCGACCGGCTGATGGCTGCGATTGAGAAATTGGGCACGGTCTCCGCCCAGGCTGGCAACGCTGAGCTAGGCGTCTTCCTGAGCCGGTCCCAGCTCGGCAGCCTGTCGGCCAATAAGGCTAACTCGGAACATGTGCGCGAGTATATGCATGACAGTAAGCAAATTTTCGAGTCATTGTACCTCTCTTGAACACTTTCTGAGCGATGATTGCCCATCGTGCCCTACGCGTGTCTTAAAACGGGTACTGGAGTCTGCTTGCTTCCGAAACCTCCCTCGCTCGTCTCCCAAAAAACCCTGTCACTGACACAAAATCAATGCAGTTCTGAAAAGCTACTACAAGGTCTCGCGCAAGCGATTCGTCGACGTCGTCTGCCAGCAGGCCGTCAATTATTTCCTGTTGTCGGGGAAGAACAGCCCACTCAAAATCTTCAGCACCGAGATGGTGCTCGGCCTCAACGAGGAGCAGCTTGACATGATCGCCGCCGAGGACGAGACGGTCAAGCTCGGCCGGGAGAAGCTTCTCCGCGACATTGAGAACTTCGAGGCTGCGCTGAAGGTGTTGAAGGGCTCGGGTTAGGCCATGCCAGGGTACACCGTCCCAAGGGGTGCTGTACTGGAGGTGAGAAGATGAAGATACCTACTGTCGTGTTCCCTTTTCATATGGGCGTTGAGGGTTGTGGTTTTGGTTTGTTTCGTCGGACAGTCACTCCCTAAGTAGCCCCTCGTAAGCTCCTACTGTGACCCAGGGGTAGACATGGAGACTGTAAGATTGGACTGAGACAGGTTAGATTCTATAGATGCAGATCGATGTCAAGCAAACAGTTCTACTAAAGGGCTCCCTTCCCTGCGTTGAAGCTGATGACCACCTGTAATGCTCGATGCTAGTGCTTGGATATGGCTTGGGGTGTGTCTAGCCAGGCACGGTGCCGATTAGCACAGGCCCCCTTTACCTAATCGTCATTGGTAGGCCACATGCCTAGGATGAGCATGCGGTACGATTCGGTCTGATCTATAATACTAACCAACCTACACTTTCTATCATCAGGCAACTCAGAGTATGAGTATTGGGTACCTCAGTACTTGAACGAAGGCTAGTTGTCATCAAGACCTTCGAGGCCCGACGCAAACACGATGTCGGCCACTATGTTCCCCTTGCGTTACGCCAACAGCTACGATACGTCCAATAAGCTCGAAGCCGACTTCTGTACACGCACCGCCCTTTATGTTGCACCCGCCTCCGTGTCATCGTGACAGGACTTTCGAGTGCCAGCAACTCGCAATCACCCAATCATGCTTCTCTGAAGCTATTCAAGCTGGGAAGGTGCTCCCCGCCTCGATCGATCTGGACAGTTGCCAGTGAGGTTCTCCGCATTCGCCACCCGAAGGTGCGGAGAGGGATGGACGGGAAGAGTCAAGCCGACAGAGCGACGCATTTAAAGTGCCGGCACTATGCGGACTTAGCTTTATCATCGCTCACCTTCACACACCACTTCTTATCAGCTTCAACTTCAACTTCCAAGCACCCACTTACCTCTGGATCGCTTGAACTGTACAGATATTCGCCAGTCTAGCCGCATTGAACATGTCTCCTCACGCGACGAAGGATGTCAATGGCGTTGAATCCGCGGCCAGCGGACAGGTATGGCGCATGGCGTGACTCGTAGAGAACGAGAGTGAGGCTTACCGAAACCATACAGAGCCCGTTCCCGGCGCCGCCCAAGTTCGAGAACCCCCTCGACCAGCGCCAGTACCTCAAGGAGAGACTGACCCTGGGCTTCCGCATCTTCGCCAAGATGGGGTTCGACGAAGGGCAAGCCGCATCCCTGTGCAAGTTCTCATTCTCAAAAGAAGTCCTAGCTAATGAAGGCACAGAGTCGCTGGCCATATCACTGTCCGCGATCCCATCGACCCGACCACGTTCTGGGTCAATCCCTTCGGCGTCGCCTGGCCGCTCCTGAGATCCTCGGACCTCATCCGCGTTGACCACTCGGGCCAGATCGTCGAGGGTGGCCCGGTCAGATTGCTTAACGTCGCTGGTGGGTGTCTTCTCTCTCGTCGGCTGATGCTGATGCATGAGTATGGGGTGTATGCTTACGCCGGCCAGCCTACATGATTCATTCCGCTGTTCACACGGCTCGGCCAGATGTCAACGCTGTGGCGCATGCGCACTCGACTCATGGACGGGCGTTCGCGACGCTGGGACGGAACCTGGATACCATCACGCAGGTTAGTCTACGGGGTCCTAATCTTTCCCTAAAGATGGTGCCTTTACGTCCCCTCCTGAATCATGCCTTTGTAGGCCCAATTGACTCGTCTGCCCCTGACCTTCATTCCATATCTGCTACCGGCAGGCGCAACGAGAGGCATTGAGCTAACTCTCAAAACAAAACAGGACAACTGCTCCTTCTACAACGACCTAGCGCACTACGACAGCTTCGGCGGCATCGTGCTGGGCCCGGAGGAAGGGTTCCGCATCGCAAAGGCGCTGGGCCAGAAGAAGGCCGCGATCCTGGCGAACCACGGGCTGATGACGTGCGGCGGCTCGGTCGAGGCCTGCGTCTTCTGGTTCATGAGTCTCGAGAGATGCTGTCAGGTGCAGCTGCTCGCCGATGCCGCGGCCGGCGGCAGGGGCTCCGAGACGGTCAAGATCAGCGACGAGGAGGCCGAGTACACGTACCAGACTCTTGGATCGGAGCGAGCGGGCTGGTTTAGTGCGAAGCCCGCCTTTGATCTTATGGCGCATGAGTCGGGCCATGAGTATAGGATGTGATGGGATGTGCTTGTATTGTAATCGGGTTGAGGATCTCCCATGACTTATAGTGGGTGTCTGTGTAACGGCGAGAGCGCATAAGATCTTCAATTCGAACTTACGCTGAGACCTCGGAAGTCTCCGTACGCGCATGTTGGCAAGGTTCCAGACCACCAGTGGGAGAGTTGGAAATACTGGGATAAGCGCCCTGGAATAAGTGTCAAGCATGGTAAATAAAGATCAAACTGCTTATTCCGGTGTGCTTATTCCGAGTTGATGAATATACCATAGGTACGTTACGTGCTGGAAAGGTCGTGTACGCAGACTTATAAGGGTTCAGTATAACTTGAGACCACAATAAGGCCCATCTTAATCAATGCTATACTGTAAATAAGAACCGTAATAAGAAACCCCATACCACCCACCACAAGGCTTATTAAGCTTATACAAGGTTAATAAGACTTATATAGTTAACCAGCTTCATTAATCTTATAAGCTATATTAATCTTATAATTACGGCTTAAGCTAATAATATAAGTTAAAAAATAAATAAATTTCTATTTATAATCGTAATCGTAATCGTAAATCATAACTTGTAAACTATAAATATACCATGTAAAAAATTAACTAGTAAATTAAATAACTTTTCAAAAATTGAAAATTTAATTCCGAAATTCCTAAGTTCGAATCCGCGTGAAAACAAAAAGTTTTTCTTTTTTTCTTTTTTACTCTCGAGCCCGTCCGAAGGCTCTAATTAGTTACTAGGCTTAAGGAGGCATCTCTGGCTTCTAATTGGTCAGACTAAAAACCTGGCCAATTAGAACCTATACATCCGGCTCACAAGGCTTATAAGATTAACAAGGTTTGTAGGATCATACAAGGCCTGTCTACATCACAAGTCTTATAAACTACACAAGCCTTATAACCGATATATGTTAGATACTAGCATGAATGTGTTGAATGGGAGCCGGAAATAGACACCGGAAGATCTCCAGCGGGGCAGAGACGCACAGGGCATCTGACCCACCAAGAAGACAGATGATCAATCTCTGTACGCTGAAGAAGCAGAGCAAAAAAAAAAGAACAATCAATACAATCCATCAACATCCGTGCATTCAACAATATACGTACCCCGCTACGGAACTTACCGGTAACCCATGTATAGTATGCCGAATTTCGCTGCTTTACTTCGGTCACTACAACCTAGAGGCACATATATGGAGCATCCTTATATGTGACTCCCACGGGCAGGCAGAAACCAAGATGGACTCCCTATAAACCGCAGGACAGATATGAAATGGAAACAGGATAAATCAACAGGAGACAGTTTTCATCATACAGATTCGCACAATATGGACTCAAAAGCTCAAGAATACTTCAACCACATCGAACCTGCAGAAGAGCAGGCCGACCACGGCCCCTCTCAGAGCGAAATCCACACGCTCAAAGCCCTTCTGGCCGGCGACCTCCCAGTGGCCGAAGCGGCTCGAGACCTCGTCAGCAGGACGGCCCGCTCGACGGATATCTACATGATGAAGAACCGCTTCAGCAAGCTGCAGCAGCTGCTCATTAACACGGCTGTACACCTCCCCTGGACGCAGTTGTGTATTGTTGATCTCCTGCTGGTGATCCGGATGCTGGACCCCGCGGAAGTGCAGAGGAGGGCCGTGCCTGAGATTGTCCCGTTTGGGGATATCTTGTCGGGACTCGGGGGCTGGGGGCATAGGGTCTGTGATACCATTGGTAGTAAGTGAGACATCTTTCGCTCCCTGAGTTGCAATGTGGTCCCCTTTTCTCTCGTTTCCTCTTGAGTACTTGCTAAGATTATACATAGACTACGAGTGTCGCTACCTAGACCAACAAGTCGAGAATTCAGCAGAAGGACCATTGGGCGGCTCTGAGTCTGAGGGAAACGCAGCACAACAATACGCAGCCCTCGTAGAGTTCAGCGCCCGTCTGACAGCGACGCGCGACCCCGTCGTCGGCGACTTGGCCTTCGTCCGCCGTTGTGCCTCCTGCGTCGTCCGGGCCCTCGATATCGATACGGACAACCGCGGCCGCCGGCGGTTCGGGTCCGAGGCCGATCTCATGGCGTCGGCTCACTTGTGCACGCTGTGCCCGCGCCGGCTGCTGGGGAGGTGTAAGGCGGGTGATACGATTGAGTGGTTTGACGGGGAGGCTGTTAGCAAGGGTGGTGGTGAGGTCTTGTGGGAGGGCGATGTGGCGAAGCTGTCGGTGGAGCGGTGGGAGCATTGGAGGGAGAGGTGGCGGGTTTTGATGGAGAAGGGTGGGTTGAGGGATGAGGTTGGGAGGGTGGTTGCTGGGGCGCTTGGGGCGATGGAGGCGGCTGGATCTCCTTCCTGAGTCTGGGCGGGAAGTCCGAAGCGCCTTGGGTCTGGTGATGCTATCAACCTGCCAGCTGGCTACAAGCTGACGGGTGAATCTCTCCCTTTGCTCATATATCGATCTCGACAAGTTATGGTATTTTCGTCTTCATATTTTAAGTTCTCGGTCAAGGATAATATGTAAAGGTGTCAGGATCTACACGGGCGATGCGAGAATGATGGGACTAGTAATGAGGGTGACTATCTTCCCAGTCATGTACTTATACATCTGGATTAAAGGCTATGGAAGGTTTCTTCCCGATCCTGCCTGCTTCCGCGGTGGTAACCGCACCCAAATTTACGACCAGGGGATGGGGGTCTTACCCCTGGTGGTCCACATACAGACATCCTGCCAGCCAAAATTCTATGCCTGACAAAAGGCATCTATACCTGGCTATTTCTATGCCTGCTAGTCTCTCCATCATCTTTAAATACCACAAAGCCACTCGCTTAAACACCGCCACCTCACTTTGCTAAAAGTATGCGGAACTTTCCCAAAAGTTCGAACCTAGGAGGTGACGCCATGACAGCGCTATTAGGATCTGAACCCAGAACCATCACATGTAGCGACGGATGCCCCGATTTCACAGAGCTTCAACTGCAAACCTTAAAATATAAGAGGATTGCAATTCTTCCATGAGGGAACGTTGAGGTATTGCCTAACTATCAGTTCAACACCTATCGCAGCTCCTTCCTAAGTATTGCGTTATCGTTGGCTCAACACCTGTCGCAGCCATTCTCAAGTATTTTATCTTTAACTTAGCAACTATCGCAGCCCATTCTTAAGAATTGTGTTTAATTGGGCTCAAAGGCTTTAGTTCCTGATACATCACAGGTATCCGAAAGCCTTCTTTCCTCACAGTAATGATGTATTCATCGTTCATTGCGCTTGCTACCTTAGTATCCGTGGCCTGTGCCTCCCCAGCTCCGGTCCCCTTCGAGGATGACATGCCCATAGCTATGCGAGGCAATGATCGGCCAGACCCCAACGAGGTGCCTCAGGACTTTTCTGAGCTCATGGCCAACCGGCGGGGGATTACGGACCAAAAAGAGCTGGAGAAAAAGGTCCAGAGAGTACGCAAGGAGGCACTCAAGCGTGACCGAAACCCTTATCTCAAGTCATATAGATTCGTCACACCCACGATACAGCTTACGGAGGAGTACAATACCCGGGTGCTCCCGGCGCTGAAAGGGGGTGGCACCATCTTGCTAGACGTGGGAACCGGGTTCACGCAGGACCTCCAGCAGCTACTTAAGAACGGGGTCGACAAAGGCAAACTCTACGGGCTCGATAAGGACTCCTGGCCGATCGATCTCGGCACTGAACTATTTGGTGACGGACTAGAAAAAGACCACCTTTTCACGGACATCGATATGCGGGAGACCAACGCCCCCGACGGCAAAATTAAAGAACTAGGGCTCATGGATAAGGTCAACTTCCTCTACGTCTCCAAATTCTTCCATCTATTCACCGGCTCGGATCGGACCACGGTCGCGGTCAACCTTCTGGAGCTGATGGTGAAGGATGGTACCGGGCTTATCATGGGATGGACCAGTTACGAGAAGGAAGCCCTTGGGTCGGAAAAGGCTATGAATGAGAGGACCTGGCAGCAGTTGTGGAAGTTCGCGAGCAAAAGCTTTAATTATGATGACAGGGACACGCGTGTGGAAGAGATCAACGCCAAGCTGATTGATATCCCGAGATCGCCAGAACAGGGAGAGAAGTATTTGGTGCAATTCATAGTCACCGCAACCTTTGGCCATTAACACCAACAACCGAATGTGGACCAGGGATGGGCTACATAAAGAGTGCGCTCCCCTTATTCGTCAGGTCCATAGTGCAAGATAAGCAGAATACCAGTATTATACTCTGCCTAACCTGGTGGCTTGTTTCACTACTTGTCGAGGCTAAAGGGTGAATGTGAGCGCGGATAAAGCATCGAAGGAGCATGGCCTAGTCGTGTAGTCCCCTAAACGCAACCATCACTACTTGACTTAGTTCCACCGTACTCTTTTGTCTTGGACTCTG
Source organism: Anthostomella pinea (assembly GCA_963556695.1). NCBI lineage: Eukaryota > Fungi > Ascomycota > Sordariomycetes > Xylariales > Xylariaceae > Anthostomella > Anthostomella pinea. The sequence continues at coordinate 3,555,955 of CAUWAG010000020.1, read as the reverse complement.
CCATTCCACCGTAGAAAGTTCTCCTGTGATCTAGAGGAAAACCTTCCCCCTTATACACTGACACATCACGCCAACCGTATCATTTCTTCCTCCCCGATACCCATCGCCTCACCATACATAACACCCTCGACGAACGCCTCACCGACCAACTCATCACCTCCCTTACCAGCAGTCGTGTCCCGCTGCCGAATAACAAACGGCGTCTGCGCCCCAAACGGGATGCAAATCAAGTCCCCGGCCTCGGTCAGCGGCGGCAGAAGGCACAGCCGCCCAGCAGCACTGACAGCGAAACGCCGCCCATAGGCGCCATCCACAGTACTGACATCGTAGCTCGTCGAGCTCCCGTCGTTGATGGCCGCCCATTCCGGCAGGTCCAGCAGGCCCTCGCGCCGGACATGCTGCTCGAAGTCGGCAAAGTCCCGCGCCTCAGCCATCGTCGTTATCAGAAGCAGCCAGGACTGGAACACCGCCCCGAACCGCGGACCCGCGGGCTGCCGCTCGACGCGGCCGGCAACGAGGGCCCGCCAGAGGCGCTGCTCCAGCATCTCGGCTGCGGCGTCGGCGGAGCCCGCATGCTTCCTGCATAGTTCCATGGCGGCCTGCACGAAGTGGTACTTCACGCGCCCGAGCCGCAGGACCTCGAACTGCGCGCCGGCCTCGACGCCGAAGTCCAGCGCTGCCCCTGTGCTGAGCTCCAGTATGCGATCGATCACCACACCACCGAGAGAGACAGAGCCGTCGTAATCACCGTCCAGCACCACCGTCGCCGTGCGGTTCCCGGAGGCGTTGTAGCAGCCGGGGTGCCCGAACCCGTCCGCGTACGGGAAGCAGAGCCGCTCCTCGCTCAGGTCCGGCACCCACGACGGCAAGTCAGCCATCCTCTGCGCGGAGAAGCCCGTGCCGGCCAGGGCGAGCAGCTGCACGCACCGGTGCTCCTGCGGGCCGGTCAGCGCGACCTCCATCGCGTTGCGGAAGACGTGCTCGACGGGCCTTTCGTAGTCCGGCCGGATGAGCTGCTGCGCACCATCATCACCATCATCATTATCGCCCGACCGCGCCAGACCTAGCAGCGCAAACACGCGGTCGCGCGGGTCCGTGGCGCCGAACTTGCTCGCGGAGAACAGCAGCGCGCCCAGCCCCAGCCCGCCGGCGCCCGGGAGGTCGGCGGCGCCCGAGTCGCCCGCCCGCAAAATACCCATAAGGGCAATATTCTCGAAAGTGTCACCACGCACAAACGTTTTCGCCTCGCGCGTATCGCCCATCATCAGCATGTTGCGGCGCTGCGGGTCCATGCAGAGCCCGACGACCTCGAGGAACACCGCCCATGGGATGTACAGCCCCCCAAAATACAGCTCGACGCGTCGGCCGACGGCGATCTCCTGGATGACCCAGGCGCGCGCGAAGTAGTCGTCGGCGAACAGCGCCACCATCGCGCGCCACCGTGGCGACTGCCGCTCGCCCGCGTACAGGTCGTGGAACTCGCGCGGCGTGCCTTCGAATTGGTACGCCGCGGCCGCGAGCTCGTAGAGCAGCGGGGCAGCGGCGCGCGCGCGCCACCAGTCGGGCCCGCGCGGTACCAAGACGACGCGGTCGGCATTCTGGTAGATGGTGCGCATGAGCTGCACCTGGGCGCTCTTCTCGGCCGCGGCGTCCTGGTCGATGCACAGCGCGTCGACCCAGAGCGTGCGGTTGCGCCAGACCGAGCGCCGCGCCAGCAGCAGGTCGAAGGCCGACCGCGTGACCGGGAAGCGGGCGCCGTCGACGAGGATCTCGTTGGTGCGGGCGACCGAGCCCCAGCGGTAGGAGAGCGCCTCGTACGCGGGGGCCGCGTCGAGGGGCGCGTGGACGAGGTGGGCGCGGAGGACGCTGGGGAACCAGCGGGATCGCTTGAGGACCAGGAGTCTGATCTCGCCTTCTTTCAGGGGTTGGTATTTGTAGAGAGGCGTGTTGCGGCGCTGGGGTCGGTTCTGCTGATACGACGACCACCTGTCTTGGAGGTAGTGCGGCAGCCGTTCCATCAACTGCGCCTCCCAGATGTCGAGCTGGTCCCAGACTGCGGGGATCTTGGCCACGACGTCGAACAGCACCCAGTCCCGGACCCGTGTCAGGGGTAGCCATGCCCTCAGGACGTACAGTGCTGCCACAAGACACAGCGCAGGCAATGTCAGCCTGAAGAACGTCCACTTCGCCAACGACCACATCAACGGCCGATGCGTCAGCGCGAACGCCAGCGCCCCATACACAGCCGCCGCGTCCCTCGACGCAATCCGCGCCATCCGTTCCTGGCCCGGCGGGCCGTCGGTCTGCAGGTACGTCAGCGTCGTCAGGGCGAACCCGCCCGCGTAGCCTGTCACGCCGTGGTAGGCGACGATCAACCGCGCGCCGGGCACCAGGACGCCGAACCCCAAGGCCAGGGCCATCCAGGCGCAGATTGTCAGACCGCGCCGGGCCTTAGAGGCCCCCGAGCTGGCGAGGGCGTTGTCCACGCGGTACGCGCGGTACAGGAGGTCGAACTGTATGTAAATGGTCTTCAGGCCGCGCGGGAAGAGCCAGTCAGCGAACAGGGCGAGGAGGGCGCCGGCGGCCCCGTTGGAGGCGTAGCCGATGCGCTCGCCGATCCAGTGGGCGCCGGTTTCGGAGAGGGTGACCATTGTTCTCGTGGAATGATGGATTTAAAGAAGGCATCGCGGGTCCTTGGACTGCGATATGGGGTTTCTACCGACATACTACATACCTAGGTAGCTCGTCGGTGTGAAGGAGGAGGCCTGCCGGAAGCCAGGCTCAGCCTCAGCTGAAAACACGCCCCTTGGCGGAATGGAGTATGTGTCAAATCGTATGTTCAGCGCTTTGCTAAGGCCGAATCAGCATTTAGTACTACATTCTTCGCCTAGGGTTCAGCCACTACACGATGTAAGTCATCGAAATTGAAGACGATTGTTATGGCCGGTTTGAGACTAGGTTACTGGCATCTCACATCGATTACCGGCACTTCACTCACAAGCAACGTACTTAATAAATGGCCTTCCATCATTGCGGACCTACCAGCACAATTAAATGGTCTTACAAAAGCGAATGACAGCAAAGCGCTGTTGATACTCGGCCTTTGGTCTGCTCTGTTCGGCCGCATCGAACAATGGTGGATCGCCGGGTTTGCGAAGATCGAGTGCCGAAGGATATATGCGTACTTGAATGGCTTGAGCAACTCGGTATTGAGAAGTCATTACGCTTTCTTCCCTACTGGAGTGAGCAACGCCCGGAAGGAGTTCGACGAATGGCGTATATTCTGGACAAGGGGATGGCCAGTGTGAAGGCTGTGTTGAACGAATGTAAGTAGTAAGTATGTCCTGTCCCTTCTCCAACTTCAAATCTCCTTTTGTCTCCCGCAACGAGTGCATCTCACATGCTCCTGTATGCATTACCGACCGAGTCTTTCGTATACTCCTTCAAGAACTCTTCCACTGACTTTGGCTTGAAGCCCAGGTAGCGATCATGATCCAGGGTCCCGCGGAGCGTTGTTGAGCCATTGCCCATGTAGTACTGGTAATGCGGACCCATCCAAGCATAAGCATTCTTCGGGTCTTGCTTGAAGCTTTCTTTCGCCGACTTGTATAGCTCATCGAGCGATCCTTGGCACTCGACCTTGGGCTCGACGCCGTAGGCGTGGGAGTAGGCTTGCGCCATGCCTTTGACGGAGATGCGGTCGCCGACAACTATGACGGTGTCAGCCGACGATGTGGAGAAAAGCGCGATTCAGAGACTGCTATACTCACTTTGAAAGAAGCCTTTGGCGCTCTTATCGTACGCCACCTCTGCGGTGTACTCTGCTGCGTCCGGCATGGTCGTCATGTCGAGTGGCTCGTCGCCAGTCCCATAGTATCGGAACGTCGCATTAGCCGCATCGACCCAGCCCACGAACGGTGCCCAGGCAACTCTGCGAAAAGAGCCGAGTCAGCTCCCCCCTGCCCAGCGCAGAAGAAGTACATACTCAGTCAAAGCACCGTTCAAGATGTGCACCCCTGAGATCGACCCGGCCTTCTCCTTCTCCTCCAAGTACGCCCGCATAATGATCATGGGATCTTTCGTGGGATGATCACCAAGCTCCAAGGGACGATAGTCAAGGCACCAGTCTGAAGCAATGTATCTCTGAACGCCGGCGGCTATACAAGCGTCTACGAGGGTCTTCTGGCCTTCGATCATCAACCCATTGTCCCCGAGATAGCAGCAGATGCAAACATCGACTCCGAGGAGAGCACGCTTTATAGCTTCGGCATCGTCAGAAGAAGCTTGGAAGACCTTGACGTTCGAGATCGAACGCAGCTTGGGGTCGACCTTTTCTGGTGAGCGACAGATACCATGGACGACGACTCCTGGATGCTGGCGAACGAGAGCTTCGGTGATCAGGCGGGCAAGCCTGCCTGTGAAGCCGGCAATGGCGACGGTGGCACCCATCTCCTTTCTGGTGGACATCTCACGACTGTATTGCTGCAGGCTGGCCTTAAGCAGGATATGGATGCGGATGGGGGTTTGAACAAATGCCTTCCACGTCCTGTCGTATATAAGCTACCTTCACCGAGGAGCTGAGCAAGCTGCCGCGCGGCTTCCCAGCGACTATGTTCCATCTCAAGGCTGGTTCGGTGGCGCTCGACGTCCCAATGCGTAGGGTAAGCCGTCCGGCTTCAATAATCGTCCTACAAGCGACTTGCGCAGGTTGGGGGCCAAAGGAATCTCACTGGAAAGGGAACGAGTACGCAGAGTATTGGGCAAGGCTCCGGCTTATATGCATAGACTCATGCGAAGGTCTTCACAATAGCACAGGCTGCACGAAGACAGTGTGAGTGTGCATGGGACAGACAGGGAGTACACGCTGGTACTGTGTCATGTACTCTTCCGCCGAAGAGTCTTGATCATGATCCGTATTTGACGTACAGAAGAACCCAAAGAACTTGACAGCAATGCTCTCTTTTCTTTGCATCGACGTGCGATGCTGTAATAGGTGCGTCGTGGCAGATCTCAGCAACAGCCTCTCAACATCGTCGATCATCTGCGTGGTCGTTCGCTATTTTTCGTGTGAGGGTAGCTGGGGGATGCTAGGAAGATGTTGCGCATTGGGACTTCCTTGCGGCGAGGCTCCGGACAGCCGTGCCTTCCGCATATGGGGGAGGCACGATATAAAAAGTTACAATCGTCCTCAAATACAGACGTTGAAATGCGAGCAGTGAAGAAGTTTGTATGTTATTATGATAGAGACAGGTTAGGTAGTAGTCAGCAGAAGGGCAGTGGGCTGCAGCCCCTCTAGCTTGCTAACTTTTGATTGGGCAATAGCCCCAAATAAATGGGCCTCTTGGTGACTCGCATCACTCTGCTGCTTTGGAGCTTTGGTGGGGTCGAATTGGTGAATTGAAGCTGCCTCGACAGCTTTACGAAAACTTCACATCCCATAGATTTTCTCTACCTTCCCAACACAACACCACCACCAAAAGACATAGCGACGGCATAGACTCTAGATATATTGTTTTTCTTCGAGGATATAACAGCAGAGTAACGCACAATACCAGCGGTCCTCCCAGCAAGCAGTCTACAATGGGGCGTAGTAATAAGAAGTCTCGAGGAGGTCGCAAAGGCGGTTCAGATCGCCCTCCGGCGCGCAACGATGGCTACCGCACCAATTACTCAGACATCCCCAAGCAGAACGAAAAGCTCGAGCGATACTACAACTCTGCGCTTCCGTTTGAGGACGACGCCGGGAGAGAAGAGTTCTGGAATGCGCTGAAGAGGGAACTACCCAACTCCTTCCGCTTCTGTGGATCGAAAGGCCATGCGCTCGCCGTCAGACGACTGCTCGAGGCGAGATACGCGCCAGAGATTGTCAAGATCGAGCGCTTCGATGGCGCACCCGTACAAGCTCCCCAGCCTGTTCCTTGGTACCCCGACGAGCTGGCCTATTCCATGAACACCCCGAAACAAGTCATACGAAAGTTTCCTCCCTTCGCTTCCTTCCAGAAGTTCCTGGTTTCCGAGACGAGCGTTGGCAACATCAGCAGACAAGAACTGGTTAGCATGATCCCGCCCCTAGTCATGGATCTCAAGCCGGGCATGACCGTCTTGGACCTGTGCGCGGCCCCGGGAAGCAAGTCGGCCCAGCTGCTCGAGATGATCCACACCGGCGAGGAGGCTAGGATGCGGAAATTCATGGAGGCATTCGGCGAGACCCAGCCCGAGACGACGGGCCAGGAAGATGTTGATCTCGACGAGGATGCTGGTGACGACGGAAGAGCGACCGGGCTCCTTGTCGCCAACGACGCCGAGTATAAGAGATGCCACATGTTGGTCCACCAGCTCAAGCGACTTGCTTCCCCAAACCTCTTAGTCACGAATCACGACGCAACTCTCTACCCTGCTCTCAGAATTCCCCACGACCCGGCCGATGTTGGCAAGCCCGAGTATCTCAAGTTCGACAGAATCCTCGCTGACGTACCCTGCACGGGCGACGGCACCCTGAGGAAGAATATGGCTATATGGAAAGACTGGCAGCCAGGCAATGCTATGGGTCTCCATGTGACCCAGGCTAGAATCTTGGTTCGGGCTTTTCAAATGTTGAAGGTCGGCGGCAGAGTCGTGTACTCGACTTGCAGTATGAACCCTATCGAGAACGAGGCTGTCGTTGCGTCAGCGATTGAGCGTTGTGGTGGCCCCAACAAGATTGAGATCATCGATTGCAAAGACAGGCTCCCACTGCTGAAGCGCAAACCTGGCATGCATCAATGGCAGGTCATGGACAAGTCCGGCCGCATCTGGAGCAACTGGGAAGAAGTCCAGCAGCATGTCTTGACCGGTGGTGAGATGCCTGGCAAATTATCAGAGTCCATGTTCGTCAGGCCCGATACGAGCGACTCCTCCGGCCTCCCTTTGGACCGTTGCATGCGAGTGTATGCCCATCAACAAGATACCGGCGGGTTCTTCATCACCGTCCTCGAGAAGAAGGCCGAGTTCAAGGCCAGACCAGAGAACTTTTCGCAGCGTGGCTTTTCGAACGGGGCGACGAGTCTTGCTACACCGCAGGTTGAGGACACGGAGTCTGCCACCAAGGTGGAGATAATAGAGGGAGCGAAAGCTGCTGCTGGCGAGCCGACCGATGTGCTTCCACCCGCAGGCTCTAAGAGGACTCTTGAAGATGAAGGGGCCAGCATTAGCCCAGAAGCTAAGAAGGCGAAAATGGAAGCGCCGTCGAGTGAGAAGTCAGATGTCAAGGTCGAAAAAGTTCCCGAATCCAAGGAGAAAGCTCCTGAGCCCGTCAAAACCGACTCCCCAGCGCCTCGGCCTACAGCTGATCGACGAGTCAACCGTGCGAATGACCAGAACGAAGAACCATTCAAATTCCTGTCTCCGGATCACGAGGTGATTAAGAGTATACAGACATTCTACAAAGTCTCGCCCCGATTCCCTTCAAACCGATTCATGGTACGGAATGCGATGGGTGAACCTGCGAAGGCTATATACTATACTAGCGCCCTTGTCCGAGATATACTGGTTGAGAATGAAGGGCGCGGAGTCAAGTTTGTCCATGGAGGTGTCAAGATGTTCATGAAGCAGGATGCGCCATCCGCCGAGGTCTGCCGATGGCGGATACAGTCCGAAGGCATGGCAATTATCCAAGCATACATCGGACCTGAACGGGTAGTTCGTCTGACCAACAAGGAGACCTTCCACATGCTTCTAAAGGAGATGTTCCCGAAGTTCATTGACGACGGCTGGAAGAAGCTAAACGAGATTGGGGAGAGGTGCAGGGACATCGGCATGGGCTGCTGTGTGCTCAGCGTCGAACCCGATGGCAGCGACCCTGACTTCTCAGAGCGCATGGTTCTCCCGCTGTGGAAGAGTTTCCACTCGCTGAATCTGATGCTGCCCAAGGAAGATCGGTCGGCAATGCTACTTCGGATCTACAACGACACGACGCCCGTTATCAATTTGTCCCTCAAGGACAAGGCGGCGAAGGACGCAGAGGCTGCTGAAGCCGACGTCAAGAAAGAAGCGAAGGAAGAAGAGGCTGCCGAAACTGACGTCAAGAAAAAAGCAAAGGAAGAAGTCGAGGACGTGGAAATGACCAACGAAGATGTGGTGAAAGACGAGGAAGCAGACGAGAGAAGCAAGATGGATTCCTAGAAGGAATACCGCCGACTCCCACTTCGCGTCAAAGACGAGGCCAAGGACGACGCTGGCGACACGGCCATGAAAAATGAGGAATCCGAGATGTCGTGGGACACGGCCTACAAGCTGCAGATGGACATGGATGATATGGAATTCTCATCCAGAGTCACGGATGCATGATGGCGCCCGAGTTGATCATGTCAAGGCGACATTTGCTGAGAGATAGATCATCGCGCACGCTGCTTTATATACACTCGTAGCTTTGGTTGTTACACACTTGTTGTTACACTTCAAGCTAGCTAGTATACACTCGGTACCCAGGAACCCCGTCAATATGATCAGTCATCCAGCAATCCCACCGTCCAATGTACAATCCTGTCCACGCCATGGCCATGTATGGCGCTCACGGGTATGGCAGCGCAGTCCTCGGTCCACGCGCCCTCGACGCCGCTGGGGTGCGGCTCGCGGCCGTCCGTGACCGCGGCCAGGTAGTCCTTGAGCTTCGCGTAGTTGTCCTGGGTGCCGGTCAGGTCGCCCTTGGTGGCAATGACGAACCACGGCTTGGCCGCGATGTGCAAGCCCGTCTCGCCCTCTGCGATGGGGTCCTGCATATCAGCAGCTACCATCATTTGTCCCCCACCCAACCTCCCGCCGAACGGACCACTGCTGCCATTTCCACTCCCAACACCACCATCCCCCTCCCAGTCGATGCGGCCCGCGACCTCGCGCTCCTTCTCCTCGTCCTCGCGCATGCGCGCATACAGCCCGACCTCAGTCCACAGCGCCTTGAGCGCCTCCACCGCATCGCCGGCCGCGAGATCGACGACGAAGGCCAGCACGCCGGCGCGCTCGACGTGGCGCAGGAACGCGACGCCGAGCCCGCGGTCGAGGTGCGCGCCCTCGATCAGGCCCGGGATATCGGCGACGGTGAAGCGCGTACGGAGCTCAGGGCCTTCTCCAGTCTGCTCGGGCTGCGCGATGACGACGGAGCCATGCGTGGCGTCGTGGACGACGGCGTGGGAGGCCGGGCGCGAGGGCTTGGGCACCGCGATGGGGCGGCCCTTGTGGTTGTCCAGCACCACGGTGCCGATGTTGGGCTGCAGCGTCGTGAAGGCCCAGTTGCCGACGCGGGCGCGCGAGCGCGTCAGCGCGCGCAGGAGCGTGCTCTTGCCCGCGTTGGGGAGGCCCACGAGACCCACGTCGGCGAGCAGCTTCAGCTCGAGCTCGAGCTGCACGGTCACGGCGCGCTCACCTTTCGTCGCGAACAGTGGCTTCGGCCGGTCCTTGGACACGAAGTGCGGGTTGCCCAGGCCGCCGATGCCGCCCGCGGCCAGCAGGATCGGCCGCTGCGTCGGCGTCGAGAGGTCCAGCTGGATGGGCGCCTCGGGCTGCGCGTACAGGCGCTCGCGGCGCGGCAGACGCGGCAGCGTCAGGCTGCGCCGCTCGCTCGCCGAGATGCCCGGGTACAGGATGAACTTGTGCAGGTTCGGGTGGTCGGGCTGCTCGGGCAGGTCGGGGATGGCGCGCATGACGTCCTCGGCGTCGACGGCGATGCCGTTCTCGGCGTCCAGCTTTGCGGCTGCGGCCTCGGCCTCCTTCACGCGTTCCCGGTACTCGCGGTCCTTGGCGCGCGCCGCGTGGTACGCGGCCTGCTCGTCGACCATGGGGTCGATGCGCTGAATCTCGCGGACCACAGTGCCCACGGGCACCTTGATGATGACGTCTTCGCCGCGCGCGCCGCCCCGGCTGCTGCCCTGGCCGGTCTTGCCCCTTTCGGCGCGTATGATCCGCCGCCGCGACAGCTTGTGCAGGGACGTCTCGCCGTGGGCCGCCTGGATGTAGACGTTGCCGCCGTGCCCGCCGTCGCCGCCGTTCGCGGGGCCGTTGTCCATGAAGGCTTCTCTGAGGAAGGAGATGCAGCCGTGTCCGCCGCCGCCCGCGTGTATCGTGATCTTGGCCTTGTCGGCGAAGGAGGATATCGAGTAGTCATCGGGGGTCGGGTTCAGGCGCGATGTCGGCAGCGCGTCGCTGGAGGACGAGGGCTCGGTGGCGCCATTACTGCTGCTGGTGCTGGAGCTCGAGGATGGGCCGAGGGTCGTGATGCCGCGGCTTGTTCGAGGTATGCGAGATGCGGAGCGGAAGAGATTCGGGTAGAGGAATGGCAGGAACGGGAGGGGAGAGCCCCGAGCTGGGTGAGCACCTCGGAGGCATCACGGATGCCAATTGGGTATTTGTCTGGTCTTTTTTCTACGTCCAGGGGCTCATGATGGTTGTCGACAGCTGGAAAGTAAAACTGGGTTGAAATCTGAAGGCGATAAGATAAAGCCCGGCAACCTGGCTGCCTGGTCCAGGATACATGGAGGTATCTAACCTAGACGAGACTAGGCTGGCAGGGCCTAGCGTCCGCGTCGGCTCTCTCTTTGCCGGACCTCGGACGACAATCCGTCTCTTGCCCCTCATCACCATCCACCTGCCAGCCTGCATACTCGTACATGCACCACCAACATATCGACGTCCACGAAGACACCGAAACATGAAGACCGTGGACTGTCCATTGGATCTCGGGCTGATCATGTGAAGCAATGGAAAGTCTGCCGTTGTGGTGTGAATCGGGGGTGGTGCTCCTTGTTATCTCGAAGCGCCGCCGGTGGCCGCAGAAGCGGTGAAAGACGTGATACGAAAGCAGCATCCAACACACAACATGTTGCATATGCTGCATATGTATACCGGGCTCTTGCAAGCTGCGAGCCCTCTGACTTGTCAATGCCGGCTTCAGTCAGCAATGCTCTGGTTCTAGCTTGGGTTAGGTAGGAGGCTCAACACCCCCAGGCCCTTCTCTCCGGGTCCGACTGTGCAGCTCAACTAGGAGCAAACAGCTGCCTGTCTCCCTGTCGGTCTGTCTGTCTGTCTCCATTGCGGAGTCTCTTCTCTTCTCTTCTTCTCCTTGTCGTCCTCGTCTCTACCTAGTTATCTACCTGACCGGGCCGAGTTGGCACGCACCTCCAGGCTCAACAAGGAATGCAATATCGTTCGTCTGTCTGACCACTGGTTAGTGCGGCAGCAAGAGACGGATCGTATGCGAAGTCTCGATTGGGTCACGCTCATGCGCACTGCATACTAGTAATCAAGCCCGCCCATTCGAGCCACGACAGTCAAAATCTGTCCTGTGGCCGAACGTGGACATACCTCTCTCCAGACCGTCGCCTCCGCCTGCTCGCTAATCCGACCTTTGGGATCCGCTGCGCTGTTGCACTTGCAACCTTCCTGAATCTCTGGCTCGTCAATTGGTCTGCTGTGCGACTGCGTTGCTGCACCACCAGCGAGACCGAGAGCTTCTGCCGGCTACGAGACCTCACTCTGCAGCGACACCGTCGATCCGCCGACTTCTTCCTCTGCCCTCTCTCCGACTGCCTCCTGACAGTGACAGCAACAGTGACGCATCGGCTCTCGTCTACCCCACACCCCGGTTGAGCAAGCAGACGTGGTTTTTCGCTCTCCATGAGACCGGCCACATCGGGCCACAGACTTCCTCTGCCTCCCTCATTTGCTGTCCCGTTCGACTTCCGCCGCTTTCAAGAGGGCGGTCAGTTGCTATCTGCTGCAGGAAAGCCGCGAGCTAGCCACTGACTGAGCACCTCCTGTCCTGCCACCACGCGTTTCGCGTTTCGCTGCAACTCTACCTCAGTCGAAGCTGCTGCGTTGTTACCCTCTGCTGCCATTCATAATATAGGTGAGTCTCACTTCTTTGTCCTGCCCCTCCCCTCCAAACCGCTCCTCGTTATGGACCCTTTTGGGTCATCATGCGAACTACGTTGTACAATATTACCTCATACCTCACACCCGCCCATGTACACCACTTCTATACTCGGGCTTCTCTCCCCGCCGCCGGCTTCAAGCCGCTAAGATGTATACCAGGAATACCCCCAAACCCCGCCAGCCCGTTTCCGTTATCAGGATGGACCCGGACTGTGCCATCTGCCAAGCCCCTGCCAACCTCCAGTGCGACTGCGAGGCGAAGGGCCTTGAGCAGGCTGTCCGGCAAGCAGAGGATCGTATGATGGCATCGATGTACCAACAAATACGGTATGGAATTGTGTTACCCAACCTAGAGATATTTCATCTCACCACTCATTTGATACAGCCCACTAACACTACATTAGTACTTGGGTGCGAGGACATGCTCAAGATTATATACTCGAGTATTTCAGGCTGATGACGGAGCGGAGGAAAGCTTCACACGCACAACATCTGGAACGTTTAACAGCACATGCTTACCACTACTATCACGCACCCCCGCATCCGAACGAGATCGCGGTAGCCCAGGGAGCCCTGAAGCGAGGAATCGACGAGGATTGGCAAGCTAGCGTCCAGCGGTACCCAGAGGTGCTGGAGTACTTCTTCAACCTCGTCGACCTGACGCTTCCTAGTGACGACGACCCAGCTGTCAAGGATCCGCCTCTGAGTGCGTTGAACGGCGGATCTCGGAAGTCTGGAAGGCGGGCTTCGACTGTAGCACCGGAGAGCTTCCACGAGAGGGAGCGTAACGTCCACCTCTCCAGGAGAACGCCGCCGCCGAACGTAGGAAACCCAATGGCACCACCCCCAGGCTCACGAAGACATCCGGGCTTTCGAGCCCCACCGCCTCCTCCGACGATGAGTTATGGTTATGGTGGTGGTTATTGAGCAGGCCAGCTCAGAGCAGGCATGTTCCGAAGCTGGTCTTGGCCCACGACACCGTACCGACTCACTATATGGTTCGGCTTGACCTAAGCCAACTACCCCTCAGACCACGACATACATCGTGTCCCTGTAACAAAATTGGATCACAGAACACTCTACTCGACCGGATATCACTACATATTCGAACACTAAAACAACACCGACAGAATTTATGAAACCCTTTTTACGAGACTACGAATACGCGCGACGAGCAACGAACGATTGCGGCATGCATGAGGAGGACAATAACGGCAACCAGTTTCTCCTTTTCTGCATAGCGACGCGACATATTGCATGTGGCACCTTGATCATTTACCAACGATGTCGTCAATTTTCTGGCTTCATGGCGATCGATGGTATACCTAGCGACCCGCTTGGACGACGAACTTCCCTATCTCTTCTAACGGACGAAGACTCCCCCGGAAGTTTGTTGTCGTTTGGAGGTCACTATTGCCTCTGTCCTTGCTTTTGCTTGGAGCTTTACTGGAGTACGGCGTTGCAAGGGCACATCTATGGGATACGGGTCGAGCCAGGCCTCCTCTCTGTCTAGACGGCGAATCCGGGAGCTGGACGTGGATCATGACCTTGGGCCTGCTTTGTCTAGGGAGGCATGTGATATGCGAGAAACGAGTTTTGCTGGGCCTCGCTCCCTGGACGCCTCATATTGCTGTTGCCCTGGCTTGAGCTACCTGTAGGCAGATGGGCAGAGTATATCGGGGGACCAAGTCAATAGTGGAAAGAAATAACACCAGTTGCAAAGCCAGCAGAACACTTACCCTTACTGTGACAGTCCAGCACCAATTGACCACCATACCAGTTGGTCCGGACCTCCCATCAAAAGGATGCTGAATACCAAGCATGGCAGCTAGTATTCTACGGTGGTATATGTACCTGATGTTCGGGCTCTGGGCTCACCACCCGTAGTGTGGCTACCGTACCAGGATATCACACTTACACCCGTTGACATACCTCAGGTCGTCAAGATCGTACTACCTACCTGCTTACATCTCGTAATAGCAAGTATATGTGACGGACGACTTCTCTGCGCGAATAGTAAACGAAAAGTTCATACATTAAACACTAGATGGTTGACTCATGTGTAGCCGACCTTGAAACCGATGAATACTTAGCTGCATGTCTTGTCTTGTATCTTCCGGCTTGGTACACTCTGACTTCCGTGTTGTCTGTTGGTTATTTACCCGAGTAGGCAACACCTCACATGACGAACCACCGGGTGCCCCCGAACAACCCAATCCCCAGATTTATCTGCATGCAGGATGAGCCCAATGCTAACCTGACCCCTCGAACCGCCAATCCAGTATCTTGTAGTGCGTTATCTAGATAGCTCGGAGCAAATCAGAGCGGCAGAAGGACTGCAAGTGGTATACGTATCACGAATGGAAAGAACGGGACGAAGCCGACGAGCATTGCTGGCAGCTGTAGTCACGGCATGGGCTCAAAGACGCGATTGGGTGAATGTTGTGTATTCCCTGCTATGTAATTATGTCATGGAGGAAGTCTGGCCATTTGCTGCGGCGCGCTCTTGCATGCAGCACAAAGCCTAAGGTATCTATCTCGGGCTGGGCAACCAGACTATATAGATCGTAATGGAGGAGATGGGAAAGGAAGAGGGAAGTTACAGACGCCTGAAGATGGTGTCAACTAGTGTGCAAAACTTTTAGGCCTCCGGGTTCTCTACCGAAGTTTCAGGAGAGGGTTCTTCTGTTCCCTCGTCAGATTCGGGGGCAATCCGTGCTTGAACCTTGTCTGGCTCTTGCTCAACCTGAGACTTGGAATCCACAGCTTGCTGAACAGCGGTCGAATAATCGCTGTCAGAGAACCCAGAGACAGTGAATGCGGATGCCTCGGTCTCGGGTGCCTGCTTCTCGGATTGCGACTCAGGGGAGCTGTTGGAGTCCTACTCCTTCTTCTCCTCCAAGGAGGCATCCTTCAGATCCGAAGTCACGTCGGCTACCTTGTCATCGGCCTTCTTGTCACCGTCGACGCCGTTGGGAGTCGCGGTACCGGGTGCATCACCTGCCTCTTCGGCTTCCAGCGCCTCAATCTCCTTCTTGGCCTTCTCGACGTTCTACATATCGTAAGTAATGATGCTTGCACAGTTGATATTGGGATTTGTGACTTACTCGTTCGGTCTGGGCCTTTTGGTCAGATTTCCAATGCTCGAGCTTAGCCTTGACCTTCTCGGCGGCGGCGGGGACATCAGCAGCGCTCATGGGAGGATCAATGCCCATGAAGCCACAGTCATCAATGACCGAAGGCGGGCAGTTGTAAGTGCTCTTCCCGGCGGCAGCGGCACCCCCCTTCTTGCCCTTCTTTCCCTTCTTCACGGCTGGGGCGTATTCATCATCGCGATCCTCCTTTCGTAGCAGCTTGGTGCCCTTCGGAGCGGAATCTTCGACCTTGCGCGAAGCCTGGGCACTCAGACCACTCTCGGCCAGAAGCGGAGCCTTCTCAGAAGAGGTTGAGGAGGGGTCGAAGAAGTGCAACAGACTGTTCGCTCTTCGGATCTCCTCGAGGTAGGCGGGGTCGCTGGCCTCCTGGAGCATCTTCTGGGCACGTTCCTTTTTCTTTTCCTTGTCGAACTTCTCACGGTCGGCCTTTTGCCGTTCTCGGACCTTCTGGCGAGCCTCACGCTCGTACTCGGCATGGGCCTTCTTGGCACCGTAATATTCGTCCTTGAGCTTGCGTACGGCCTGGAACTTCTCCTGCTGCTCAGCTTGCAGTTTGCTTCGCTCATCACGCAACGAGTTGAGATTCTTGAAGGCCTCGTCCTGCTCGGCCTTGATGCTGTCGATCTCGGCTTGGATCTTGGTGTACTGCTCGCTCAGGGCGCGGTTTTCGGGGTCATCCATGCTGTCCTTGATTTCCTTGATCTTGGCTTTCAACTCGTCGATGCCCTTCTGCGAGGTGTCGAACTGGGCGAAGTGCTTGCGCTGCTTTCGGAGGTTGGAAATCTCGGTGAGAGCCTTCTTCTCGTCGACAAGCTTCATCATGCCGCTGTTGACCTGCTTGTCCAAATTCTCGATCTCGCGGTCGAGATCCTCGACACTCCTGAAGTTGACCTTGCCGCGAGCACTCTTTTGTTCGGCAATGCGGGAGCGGAGTTGTTCGTCAAGACGCTTTATTTGATCCATTTTAGAGTTGCGAGTATTCTTGCCCGCGCCCTGCTTGTTCCGGATCTCGTTGGCTTGGGCGATCAGTTCCTGGCGGCGTTTCTGGGTCGGCGTAGGGGCATCTTTGTTCTTGTTCGGCACGGCGAGCTCGACTTTGGCCTTGATAGCATTCTATACTGGGGATGAGCACCTGAAGCATGCCCCTTTTGTTGGTAGGTGGGGCGACTTACATATTTAGCGAAGGAGTCCTGGTACTCCTTCTCGGCCTTGGCCAGACGCTCATTGAAGAGGTCGAGGTTGGGCTTCTCAGGTCTCTTCTTCTCGCCAGCAGCGGCGGCAGCAGGAGCAGCGGGAGCGGTAGCGGTGTCGGCCATGGTGGGCGGTATTGTAGGTGGGTAAGATGGAGGAGGAGGATTGGTACTAGGTTCGGAATGAAAGTGAGTCGGCGCAGCGGTGGGAAAAGAGAGCCAACCGTTCGGCGAGGTAGAAGGAATACCAAGTAGCGTTGTTTCGTGGGTAAGGTAGTGAATGGAAGATCGGCGTCCTGAGAAGAGGGAGGCCAGATCTCAGGCAATCAGGGTCCTGGAGGCTGCAAGGTTGGTGGTGGTTCAACAGAAGGGAAAATTCGGCAGTAGATTTATTTACCATCCGCAGGGTCCCCCAATTGAATTCTCACAATGAATTCCATTTCCACCTCCGTCCATTGATTGGCCTAATTGACTCACATTGTGCTTAGCGTTCATGGTCCGTGCAGATGCGGGAGCATGGTCTGCACTGTACGCCCTGACGCCCCGCTGTAGACCGCGTCTCTTAGCCGAGCTTCAGCCGCCCCGCCGGCGCCTCAGGCCGCTCAGTCAGAAGATTGATCTTCTGAACGAGCGCTTTGACCATCCGGTACCTAGGTACCTTCAATCCCCTGCCAAGTGCCAACGGTCGGGGCCTATTGGTCCATTGGTCCATGCCTTCATCCCTGCAAGCAGGTGGGATTTTTTTTTCCGCGGTGCAAGGCTGAGACTTTCTTTTCATTGTCGCCGCCATCAAGCATGTATTGACTTCTCACACCCCACCCGACAGAACGTGCCTAAGCTCACCACTCTCCAACACCACATCGGCCACCTCGAGACGAAGCCTGCGACATCGCAAAGCACTGCCCAACATGGCGGATCCGGCTGTGATCAATGCCGAGGCGAACGACAGACTCATCACCCGGACCTGGCGCGCATGGAAGACCGTCCACGAGATGGTCAGTGATAGGGTGAGTCGCTTTGTCCAGGATACTCAGGCAATGCGAGAGCTCTGTCTGCCCCTACTTCCTCCAGCGGCTCAACAGATAGCTAATGCGCCTACTATCTACAGGGCTACGAACTCGCCGAAAACGAAATCCACATCAGTCTAGATGACTTCAAGAATAGCTACACCAACGTCGATGGCTCAGTAACGTAAGTGCCTTCATCTCTACTTGCGTGATCGGTCAGGTCGAATCATTTCGGATTCGATGCATTCGATGCTGACAAACTTGACGTACAGGCGCGAAAAGCTAAAGTTTTCTGCCCGACCGAGCCAGGAGATGCTCAAGAAGTACACCCCTCCCGCGACCGCCGCAAACCCCGAACCGCAACCCGACGTGGGCACCATCTGGGTCGAGTTCTTCTGCGAAGACAGCCTGGGTGCCGAGCAGATGCGCAAGTTCGCCAAGTTTTGCTCGCACGAGCACTACCGCAACGGTCTGCTGGTGTCCAACGCCGCCGTGTCGTCGGGAGCCAAGAAGGAAATGGCCAAGTTTGCGCAGTGGACCACCATCGAGTGTTTCCTCGAGGAGGACCTACTCATCAACATCACCCACCACGAGCTGGTGCCCAAGCACGTTATTCTCAGTAGGGACGAGAAGACAGCGCTGCTCAAGCGGTACCGGCTGAAGGAGACGCAACTGCCGCGTATCCTGCAAAGAGATCCGATCGCCAAGTATTACGGCATGCGACGGGGGGCTGTTGTCAAGATCATCCGCAACAGTGAGACAGCCGGCCGATATGCGAGCTACCGGCTGTGTGTATAAGACAACCCACACACAGGTGATCGGGGTGGTCAACAATTCGTTTCCGGAATTAGGCGTCTACGTGGATGATATGATTGGCATGGCATGGTGGCGTTCTATGGTCTGAGAAGGGCTCGGGGACTTCACTTCTAATCGATGTGGATTCTGTCTCCTGAGCCTCCATCAATATAATGCAGCTTCGCATTTTGATGCACATAATCTTTGGATTGGAACTGCCTGTGTGACATGCTCATTGCCCGTCTATCATGTCTTTTCGAAAGCACTTTGCGGCTTACCGGAGTCCTTGTTTCGAGCGCAGCAGAACCGTGTGTGTGTCCGGTATCTAGTTGTGGTTGTGACCTTATCATCCCGCAAGATCATGAGTGGAGTTCGAAGTCAGCTTCTTGCCCATGTCACCAAGGCAGGCTTTCAGCGAGTACATCGATAAAGGAAGGGATACAAGTAACAGTCCGGAGGCTTATGCGATCACTTATTACCCGCATGTTACATTCCCAACCTCAACCTGCCTGATAAGGCGCTACGAGGTAGCATAGCTCGGAGGCCCCCTGGATGATATAGGAGGCAGATAACAAATGCCACGAGCCGATCACAAAAGACCCGGTTACCACCCGGATCATTATCATGATCCTCTTCAGCCTCCCCCGGTAGATCGTATGGCTCGACCCTCGACCCCGACGCCGCTGCCGCCGCCGCCGGCCTGAACCTGCAGGTCAGCCACGAGACATCATACATGCATCCAGCTTCCATATGACATAGCCTCTGCGATCCATCCAAGCACAGAGGATGGCTCTCTCGGTGACTGACTGACTGACTTAGTACTGTCTATGTATTCACTCATTACCAACTACAAGGCCAGCCCTGCAGAGCAAAGACCAAACAAGAGGCACCCCCTAGGAGTTCGAAACCAAACAGCCGCCATTCCATTCCACGCACAGTCAACCTCTACAAGGCGCCGGGTTCCCCGACAATCCCTCGGGTTTCGGGTTACGCACACCTACGTAAACCTTCAAATGTCCTATCAGATATTATCGAATGCCTCCCCACCAACCCGCCAATCACGCCATCATGATGTGACCGCTGGTTTACCGCTTACCTACCACGGCAGGCAGGGCCAGCTGATCAATCAATCAATGGATGCGTTGTTGCGCTGTGATGAGTGATGTGACGGCCTAATCCCGAATGAATGCCCCGTCTCTATCTCTCTCCCCAGTCAATATCTACACCGATACCGTACCTCGCACACGAGTGATATGAACATGCATGTCCCGTGCTATAGATCGTATAGGAACTTAAGCTATACACATATACACATATACACATATACATACATACATATACATACACATATGCGACACAAGCCAGCAAGGTCGAATCTGGCAGGCAGAGCGGGCATGTGACCCCGTTACGGTATCCAAGTCGCACGTTTCGGGTCTTGGCTTTCTTCTTCACCTTCCTTGCATTTGCCGTTTAAGGCAGCCCCGGTAATATAGATGTGACAGTAACTGCAACCCCCACGGCCCGTGTGTCCTTTCGTTCGGCTGTTGCCGTCGCATGACTTACTAACCGACTAACCGACAGACAGAAAGAAAGAAAGAAAGAAACACAGACGGACTTATCGGCTGCACGTAGGGGGTTGGTTTAGTGCGACACTGCGTCAGGATGGATTCAGTTGGGATCACAACACATGCGGTCGAAGACCCGTACAGCATACTTGGGCGCATAGGCATCTCAGAGGCATCAACCCAAGTTCCACAGCTCACGGGCATCTAGTGCCTACAAGGTGAAAATCAAACAGTAGATTCAATCTTCGTTATTGAAAAATCTACTCTCGTCGTAGCGGGTATAAACAAGCGCCAAAGGGGTATATGAAGCTAGCTATCCTGACCACCAAGGCTTGTAGTCAACCGCCAAGAGCAAAATCCAAGCAGCAGTAGACCAGGTGTCCCACCTGCTGCGCCAACCAAAAGAACTCCCTGCCCAATGAGGCGCTGCGCTATATAAGATAGAGAAGCAAGTCTATCGAGAGGGAGAAAGCCCGCCTCGTGAGGGGCAAATTCCTGGTGTCCCCCGTCTGGCAGGACGGCTCTGTACTGATTCTAGCCTTTTCTTGTGTCCGGTGGCTCCGTCATGGGCGACCATAGTCCGTCAGGCAGCTCCCAACCCATCTCTTGGTGAGAAATAAGCAAGATATCATGGGTATTCAACCGCTTATCGTCCTGCTGGACCGCAAAAAAAATAAAAATTTTGCCCCCCCTCGTGTCGTGACCCAAAAACGCCGTTTGAGCCTGATCTCTGGAACCGATTCTCCGTGCTGGCCTCCCCGTGTAGCAAAACCAAAAAGCCAAAGCCCCCAAATTCAGTTGTATGTCGTAGCGGTTCTCGTATATAGATATATGTGTACACGTCATAATAGACTCGGTGGATAAATGTCGTAAATCTCATGACAAAATTATGATTTGGGTAAAGAGACTGGTCGTGGGAGGGCTGAAGAGAGTATATCTGTGCTCTTCGTGTGTGTGTTTGTGTGTGTGTGTGTGTGTGTGTGTGTGTGTTTGTCTCAAGGCATAGGAATGTATCATGCTATGAGGTGAGTTTAGGTGTTCGGTGGGGGTCATGTCACCTGAGTAAGCCGCCGGCATCCACGAGCGTAGGTGAGGAGTCAGGGTGGTCGTCGTGATCGTAAGCTGGCTCTAGGGGATGTTGAGTTATCGGTTGCAATTCGGTTCCGCCTCTGGGGCTAGACCGAGATCGTCTGGAGTTAGAGGAGCTTAGCAGGCCTCCCAGCTCGAGCAGGAGAACCTGGGAGCCACGCAGGAAGCCTGAAGTGCTTGCTGGCATGGTCGGCGAAGGCGCGCCACGGGGTGTCAGGGGATCTAAGCTGGAGTTGTAGCTATCCCTTATGCTCTGCGACATCTCGCTATCCATTAAACCCCCCGCTTCGAAGAACGAGACCCTGCGAGGGGTCATAGTCGAGATGCTCCCGCTGGAGGATATAAGATGATCGCGCGAGGGGGAGTCGTCGCTTCCTCCGGTATGGCTGCGTCTCCGGGGGAAATGCCAACTTCTCATGTCAATCGGTGCTAGCGTCGGTTTCTTAGGCTTATTGCCTTCCTCAACGTCTCCAACGGCATCTCGGAGCTCACGGTCCACGCCCAAGCCCAAATCTCTGACCAAATCTTCGTCACTGCCCCAATGCCTGTTGAGCGTCGGGCGGCGCTCCGAGGCTCGATCCGTAGAGTCCGCGGCGATGGAGCCATGCTTGTACTTCTTCTTCTTCGTGCCACGGTCCCGAACGAACGATCCGAGCACCAATGCGTTGGCCGCAACTGTAGCAAATAGCAACTCAACCGAGGCAAGTAGGGAGCGCGTCTGCTGGCTTCCGTCCGTGCGCAGGATGTGAGGCAGTCGGTATATTGTCGTTGCCACGACGCCCAGGCTCATCGAGAAGAGCAAGGTCAGCTGTACCTTCCTCTTCATACTCATGTGGCTCGTCAAGATGATGGGAACTGGGAAGCAGACGAGCAGAAGGTCGGTAAGGATGTTGCACGCTGCCATGGTGATCAGCTGAGCGTAGCCCTGGCGGCACTGTCCGCCGGGGTCGGGCAAGACCTGCCAGTAGCGCTCGAAGGGCTGACATTCGGCAAGGTCGGATATGAGGACGGCGACGAAAGTGGCGACAAGTGTGCCACGTATGATGTGCAGCGTGACCTCATGTGACCGCGTCCAGGTTTTGATGGTCAGTCGTCTGAAGAACTCGAGGATAGCGCTCTTGAGTATCCAGAGGCTTGGGTCGCGCAGATGTTAGCACGGGTCCGTTCCAACGGTTGCACTCTACCTAGGTAGAGTTTCGGGGGTCATGCAGTAGGCAAACCTAGGCCAGCCAACGGTCGGGCCGTAGTCGAATGCGTCCCAGGTCTGGGGAGGGAGAAAGAAGAGAAAGAAGAGAGGCACTCACGTTGCCGCATAGAATATCCGGCTCGCGAGCACCAGCCCACTGGCGATCGACTTCCTGCGGATTTCCTCGTCTGTCAAGTCGGTGAACAGGGCGTTGTTGGTGCCAAGTAGCAGGATGACGTGCACGCAGCCCATGCGGAGGAAGAGCGGTATGATGGCGAGCGCAGCCGTCTTATCCTCACGGAAGAGCCTCTCGGAGCGGATGAAGCGTCCGGCGACGCGTATCAGGATGAGGGTGGTGCAGAAGAGCGTGATCCACCAGCAGACCAGCAGCGTCGGCTTGTCGTGTTTGAACGTTTGAAGCGGCGGCGGCGTTGAGTATAGCGTCATTTTGGCCTTGCTCGACTTTGACCACGCCCGTCAACCTCCGCAGAGGGGACGAGCGGGGGGTTAGTAGTCGTCTCCAGCAACTCCCCTCAGCAGGTAGGTTGAAGGTGGCACGATGGAGATGGGGTTGAGTCAATTGCGCGCCGGGACATGTGTTCGCCGACGAAGGCGTCGACACGTAGCGCAGGGCGACGTTTGGCGACGTGTCGCTGGTGGGATGGAAGCCAAGGAAGCCCGAGCCAACGGTCGAGTGAGAGTCGAGGTAATAAGGGACTATTATTATGACGTTGGACAGGTGGTCTGTGGTCCGGGACTAGCGGGACAGTCGAGTCTACGTGATGCATTAATCGCAATGGCAACGGCAATGCTGTTATTGTGACGGTCTTGGCGGGATATAGCAGTGGTCGGCAATGGCAGTAATAAGCTACACATTGTAGAGAGAGAGAGAGGTGCCGTCGCTGTTCTGGGTGGAGTGTGGCAAACGGGAACAGCGAGGGTTTGAGGTGAGGGTGAGTGAAGCCACGAGAAGATCAGAAGTCGCAGCAAGTCGCACTGGAGGGAAGGTCGGGGAGGCAATGCTGGCTGCGGAGGAACTGCGCGGTCTACATGGATATTGGATGGATGTAATAAGGATGTATGGATAGTCTAGGGTGGTCCTTTTGGAGGGAGACTCGAGACACACAGCAGAGATGCGCGAGAGATTCCCTGAAGGAGGCCTTTGGGCCGATAGCCACCGTCACACACGAGGACCGAGGTGGCGGCAGGGCGGCCACTGGCCAGGGCCCATCATCCATGGGCATCCATGGGCAGTGGCCAGTCCCCAATGGGTGGCAGGCAGGGCAGGCAGGGCTGCTAGGTCGCTGCGGATTTCTAAAACCCAACGGTACACTCGGTACACGCAGGGGACCAGTCTGTGACGACTGTCCGGAGCTGCGCAGTCTGCAGAGCTGGTGGGAGTGGCGGAGGGTTTGGGACGGCTCTGAATGGATGGACGGCCTTCGACAGAGCGGGCCAGCTACCTACTCCAGCTAGTCTCGCCCAGTTCGCCCTATCGTCGCCGAGATAACACCTGCAATTGGTTATTGGAGGGGCCACGATTGCAGATGCAAGAGATAGATGGCGGGCGAGATACTGTAGCGAGCGACATCAGGATGGTGGGGATCCAGTAAAGGCGCGAGACGGCTCCCGACAATGAGGAACGAGAACCCTGTCTCCCTGTGAATGGCCACTAGGCAAGGGTCTGATGGGTACGTGGTCATGTACTGTACCGACGCATATGAGACAACTTGCAGGAGATCAATGGATATGGAGGCTCTCAAGTCGACTCGTACACAGTTGTATAACAAATGTGGCTGGCCATGATGTCGGTAATGGTAAATGCGATCGTGTTAGACGAGGTTCGATTGATGGGATGCGCCAAGCAGTCAAAAAATGTCAAAGTGGGAGTCCCGAAGGCTGACGGATCGCTGTGATGTGCATGCAGTTGTTGTGCACACGTCGTCCGCTGGTCCCGACCCCCGAACTCCAGTTCAAGTTTGGCAGTTGGCCCCTCTTTCACACACCGAACACCAACTGCCACCGCCACCGCAGTCTGGTATCAACAGACTCACTCATCACAGCACGCGAGCAAAGCGAGGCCACTGCAGGCACGCAAGGAGCATTACCAGCTACCTATGTCTACCTTAGTATCTAGCTATCTAGCGCCCGCGTTTTCACAAACATTAGCTGCATTGAAGCGGCCCGAGTCCCACTGCCACGCGGGTCGTCGGCCGGTACACTAGAGGTAGCTTGTTGACGATGAGGTCAACCAGTCTCCATCTCGACTCCATGAATCGGTACCATATCTGACGCAAGCAAGCCAGATAATTTTTGGGGGTTTCCAGATCTTTCCACATCTCTTTTCCAGCGATAATTATATAACAAAGGAAGGGGCACATGGATCACGGAAGACGCGCTAGCAGACCGATCAATCATCAGCATGATATCATTGCTGGAACTTCATCAACAAGTGTAAAGTATTTAAATGTACATGAAGAGTCTGTCAGCTCACAATGAGGAAAGTAATCAATGTAGGGGTGATTGCAGCATCTACAGCTTCTATCTGCATGTAGACAATATCTGGCGTATTTGCGTAACCCCACAATCGTCAAGCTTGCGCAGCTCGAGATAGCGTCTGCGTCAGCTGGCCGCTGTTGATTTGTCTAATACCGAGACTGCGTTTCCAACGTGATGGGAGTTGGGAATCTTCAAAACGTACGAGGTGAGACTGACCGCTCTGACGGAAGGCTTATCGCTTTTTTTACTGTAGTCCCTAGCTTCGTGTTAGTGAGATATCGTATGCCAGGCCGGGGAGTGGCATGCTGGCGGGGGCAGCTCGAAGAGACGGTCAGCACGATGACGAGAGTGATCCTATTGGCTAGCAACGCCGATCAGGGTCCTAGACATGATGGATGGCGCAGTGAGATGATGCGGAGGCGGTATCGTGACCGGCCCTCTTGGCCCTCTTGGCCCTCGTGGCTCTATGCCCTAGGTACCAGACGGTCGAGGTGACAAGCGCGAAGACTAGAGATCCTCCCCAGCCAGCTGGATGGAGCCTTGATGAACGACATCCAACTTGTCAATACACATTGTTACGAATTCTAAAAGCTGTCAAAAAATCCCTTGTAGGAAGACGATTAAAGAATGGCTGTATCTGGCCCCAGCCCGAGACGAAGGATTCCCCTTATCCCCAACTGGAACGCGGGCCTGTGTCAACGGTGTGGCTGTCAACCATTGGATAAAGCGAAGCGACTTGAAGCCCCAGATTTGGGGTTGGAAGGTCTAGGCCCTGTCCCAGCTGTTGTCCCTTGGACCTCCTGCCCTTGTGTCTTGACGCCTCACCCCATCCCTTGGGCGAATTCACCACGGCGCCGGGGAAGGGTGAGGACCGGGAGGGAGGAGAATGGTCACGCGACTCATCACGAGAAAGCTGAGTAACCTGGGTTGATAACGGGTTATTCTCTCCGTTATCGACTTATCGATGTATGACAAGTGCGCCAGACCTCTCAAGATTATGATACCTCATCGTCGCCTTCTGCCACAGGACCAACAAATGTTCCAAAGAATGGTTTGATGGCGAGCGTCAAGTACCTACAGGTTTCGAGGGGGCTGGCTGCTCATGTGCGACCCATCCCTGCCTGCTGAGGATGGGGGTCACTCGACGACTATCTCTTGAGAGCTTCCCTTCGGAGAGCTGGTTGGACGAGTCGTGCTGCAAGTGCACAGAAGCGGACAATCGGCGTGGGCATCTCGGACCAGGGTGTGTTGTGTGGTAGCTGCCTACATCCTGCGTAGCGTGGCTCTGCTGGGGAGGGAACGCGGAGAGGAGGATGTCTTCTTCCTCTTGGACTCGCACGTTGATGACTTGCCAATTGGCGATTGGAGTTTTGCGAGAGGAATCAGAGGATGAGCGGTATGGGTAGCTGGTAACAGCACAGGCCGCAGCAGTTGGGAAGAATCAGAATCCCTATCGCGACACACAGACCTGCACGGGCCTTTGTGTGGCGCGTTGGCTATTCCAATTTTCAGTCAAGCCCCTCCTGATCATCTCCTCGACGTCCAGACACCAGACTGATAGGTATCATGTGAGAAACGGCTTCAGCATGCCGAGACGTGCTATCCTGGCACTCCTGACAGCCCTGGGTCGTCGGTGAACGGCAGTGCTGCCTCACCGGTAATCTCTCGCTCGAAGTTGATAACTTGACGACCCATGAGCCATCGTGTCGGAATTCGTGGCCTGATGTCAGCATACCGCTGCGTATCCATCCAGCCATCCCATCGCATGCATGTGCAGCATCCTACCAGTCGAATTACTCCGTTGAGATATGATTTTCAATGGAACCACAGGTGAACCATGAACAAGTCACAATCCTTCTCTCAGATAGCAGGGGCATCCTCCTCCCCTCCTTCGCATGCCTCCGGCAAACAATACTACCGTACTATCGACAAGGACACCTGCCTTCCACCATGCGGGAACGTCTTATTATATATGTCAAAGGCTGTCGCTTGTCGACCGAACATGATGAACAGAACAAATGGTGAGGAAACATCGTTTCATCTGGTTTCGTGCTATCACGGGATTAAGTGCACCAAGTCCGTCTGCGAGGCTGGGATATGACTCCGGGGGCTCCGAAGTATATATCGGTCTCCGCATCCGCCATGTCGGTACCTAGCTTGTGCAACTCGAAGTCTTGAAGACTAATTACATGCGCCTGTCACCGTAAGAGCTACACCATCAAGAGTCTCTGGATGAGCCCAAAGGTCCTAACTCTCAACATGTCGTGGGCTCTGGATGTACGCTGTCGCTCCCCTGTCTGGTTGATTATAACTAATAGAGACTGCAGCTTATACTCGGCGCCCACAACTGGTACCAGGGCGTCTCTAAGATAGCAGCCTCTACCAAAAAGACCGCCTCACCACTCCGTCTCGGCATCCTAGGCGCCGCAGCCATCAACCCAGCCGCCATCTTCGACCCGGTCTCAACGCACCCCGATGTAATCATCGTCGGCATAGCAGCTCGCTCAAAATCCAAAGCCGAGGCGCAAATCAAGCAGTACTCCCTCACCTCCGCCAGAGCCTACTCCAGCTATGACGACCTCCTCTCCGACCCAACCATCGAGGCGGTGTACGTCCCCTTACCCAACGGCCTCCACGCCGAATGGGCAATCAAAGCCCTGCAAGCAGGCAAGCATGTGCTGCTCGAGAAGCCCATCGCGAGCAACGCACAGCAGGTCCGGGATATCCGCCGGGTCAGCGAGGAGACCGGTGAGGTAGCCCTCGAAGCGTTCCATTGGCGTCTCTATCCCGCGGCGCATCTAGTGAAATCCCTCGTCGACAGCGGCGAGTACGGTAAAGCTACCGAAGTGAAAGCCAAGTGGGAGCTACCTGCTGGACTGTTTGCAAAGGACGATATTCGCTTTCACTATGACCTAGCAGGCGGCTCATGCATGGACCTCATGTACGTCTTCAGCGCGACATCGTACTACGCCACCCCGACCCCCAACCTGAAGGATGCGGAAGTCGAAGTCCTGGAAGCGAAAGCAAGACCGAACAAGACCGACCCGCGGATCGACGACGCTATGAGCGCTACCTACGTGCTCCGCTCGGACTCGCACTCTACCCTCTGCAAGATCGAAGCCGACCTGGCTGCCCCATGGCTTTGGGGTCTCGTACCCAAATTCTGGACCCTGATGCCTTCCCTCTCCATTGAGATGGAGCAGGCTACGATACTCTTCCCGGGTTTTGCTGGACCTTGGTCTGGTCACGCTATCACTGTGACCGACAAGGCCACGGGAAAGGTGACGAAGCATTCGCAGTATGTGGACGGGGCGCAATGGGGCCAGAGAGGAGCGAGGTTTTGGACAACTTATAGGTATCAACTGGAGGCTTTTGTGGACAAAGTTAGAGCTGTGCAGGCAGGGGCGGATGTGAGGAGGCTTGGGGAGATGAGCGGGCCGTGGGTTAGTTTAGATGAGAGTGAGGCGGTTGTGGGCATCGTGGAAAAGGTGTATGAGAAGGCTGGGATACCTTTACGCAAGTAGGTAGGCTCACAGTAGCTTGTTAGGCCGATGTAGAGTGACACCCAACTCCATCCACACAGGTACACGTTCGAGGTAAAGGGTGAAAGAGTGGATGTTCACGTATATGTATGTCTTATCCATAGACGATCGTGTTCTACAGCCCTGCCTCACGTTGCTGCTGGCTGGTTGGGTCCCAAGGGAACTCAAAAATCAGATAGCAAAAACCACCCTATTACCGCAGAAGTCCCCTAGTTCTCGAACGAGTATGATCCTGGATCACACCCTCGACCATATACATGATACACGTACCTGCCGACCCCTGCTTACACGACTAGACAAAACGCACGCATGGACAGCATGGTAGTAGGTATACCCGCAAAGCCCACTCACACATAGTCTCTATCTATCTATCCTTCGCAGATCAGCTAGATCACTACTAACTAACTACATACCTACCTACCTAGGTAAGGTAGGTATCGGGGAGATCTATGCACTGATCTACCTCGCAGGCACCCAGACCCGTGGCGAGCAAGCAGCCTTATAGGGGTTCTCCTCCCACCACCACCACCACCACCACCACCACCAACACCATTATCCCCCCTTACCATAGGACTACCGCAACTACGAAACACTTGCTCTTACTCGTGATTCTGGAATCCATGCACCAAGGTCTACATTCCCTGGTCTATACCCCTTCCACTTGCGCGGTCTGCACACTTCCTCGCACGCCCGAAATCCTGTGATGATAGATTACTACTCCCGATTACTACGCCAGTACCGCCAGCCAGCCGCGGAGCAGGCCACAGTCATGCATCGGCTCTACCAAGGCTGTCCGAGCTGGACATCAGAAAACATGAGAAGAAAGACGGTAACTCTACTGCGTCTGATTAATGAGGCTACAGTGTAATTTCGATCCGAGCCCCTGCAACATCGGCACGCTGTACTGTACCGTGCCCCGATCTGATTTCAGCTTCCAGGCCATCGTATCCTATCGTATGCCCGTAACACAAACGTGCATTGCGCACATCACGCACATGGCGAGCCAAGCCACGCACCCTACTTATTTTACTACTCGATGCCAAGCTCCCCAACCAGGCCCTTGATGTGTGACCTCTCAGCCTTTCCCCAATCCGTGCCCAGGAGCTTGCGACGAGCGCGCTGCTGCGACGTCATGGCGTTTTCGTCTTCGACTTTGTTGTCACCGTCACCAACACCACCGTCCGCAAGCGACAGACACCACAGCTGGTCGACGACCAGGCTCCGGACCTTGGGCCACGGGTGGAGCATCAGCGCACCCAGCCGCCGTCGCGCCTCCGCGATGCCTTCCTGCCTCTTATGCGCTAGCTCCGATGTCATGTCGTGGGCGTCCATCGCCGCGATGGCGCCGTACACCTTGATACACGCCTCGAGCTTGCGGACGTTGCCCGTCTTGTACGCCGCCTTCTGTACCAGCAGGCACAGCTGCCGCAGGTTCAGGGTCTCGTGGCACCGCTGCAGGAGGCCGATGTGGAACAGGTGGGCCACTACTTCTAGGGTGGGGACAACGACGCGGTCCTGGCCCGCGTACCGCTTGAGGTTGTACACCAGGCTGATACAGACCTGCTCAAGGTTCTCGTGGGATTCATCGCAGAAGTCGGCCACGGCGGCACGGCTGACTATGACGAGGTCTTCATTACCGGTGTCTGCTGACGTCGCCAGGCCTGCAAGCAGCATGGACGTGCACTCGTTTGCACTGAGGGTACAGTGTTTGGCTACGTTTTGATCCAGCCGTTTTGTGGTACAAAGGCGGAATAAGAAGCTAAAGTACTCCTTCGAAGAGAACGACAGGTTTTTGAATGTATCGCAGTCACTATCATGCCGTCAGTTGTACACTCGTCAAGCAGTCTCTATCGTGTACGCACCTCAAAGGTAGGAGCATAGCTAAGGCAGATTGAGCCTCGACGCGGACACGGTCTAGCTTTTCAGCTGCTAATCGAAGAATGCGAGGGAAAAGGGCGGTGAGTATTTGTTGATCGCTCTGCTGTGATTCCCATAGTGTCTTGGTCGTCTTGATCGCCTCCAATCGCACATGTGAGCCGACATCTCCACGGGCGGTGGTCGTGTAATCGTCAAGGCCGCCAGCAATGATACCTGTGAAATCAGATGCTTTATTTTTCAAGATGGACGTGCCCACGAGGCTTTGCAGAATTGGCACTCGTGTCAAGATTTCCCCGTCCTTCGACCATCGCTCTGTAAGTGCCTCGCTTACAGCATTGGTGCCGGACTGGAAATGCTGGGCCGTGTTCAGAGAGTCCAGTACAGCGTAGGCGCGGGAGAGAGCATGGAAATAGCCGTTACCGTGCTTACTTCGTCCTGTTTGTGGGAGGCGGACTTTGTTACACCACCCTGCAACAATCCGGGCTCGATTTGACGGGTTTGAGAAAATGAGGAGTATCAACGCAGCTTCTGATGCGGACATGCTTACCTCGTTCTCGTTACTGTCGAGCCAGACAGTCGTCGTATCCTCGAGGATTGCCACAATTTCGCTGACTATCTGCGTCGGGTCACCTTGCAGTGTGTCATCTAGCCATTTGACTGTTGAAGCAGCTATCGAACCCCCCTCGCTGACAACATCATGGCCCGGCTTCACCAGGCTGCCTAGCTTCGAGTGCTGTAGATTCTGCTGTGCGAGACTCATGAGTAGAACCGGGGCCGACGACACCACGAGCCTAGCAGCCGCTTCCGCGATGAGTTCGGACTTGCGATACTTGGTCACCTTCGCATCGTGCAAAATATCTTTGAGAGCATTGCAGATTTTCGAGATAGGCACCATCTCGAACCGTTCGATAGATGATCCTCCTTCGACAAGAGATGGTAGAGAGTCAAGAACAGCTGCGAAACTCAACAAGAGACCGTGTCGTTCCTCTACTTGGCGTACTTGTAGACCTCGCAACCGGGATAGTAGCAGCTCGACGGAGTTCACGACGCGGGAGAACGGATCGGACGTCCCAACGTGGGCCATCTCTGCTGTCAGGATTCCGAAAGAAGCAGCAGCGACTCTACGAGCGGCTGCATCCATGTCGCCAATGCCTCGCCATCCAAGGGTGGCCTCCAATAAGGCACGTCCATAATGAGGCGACAGTCGCGTTGCCTGAAGAGCCACTTCGTGTATAGCTCTCGTCCGGAGGGCGACTGCATGGTAGTCGACAACTTGAACCACCGAAATGCCCTCCTCTACGGTATCAGGGTGGCGGCCGATCAACTCCTGGAGAGCAGCGGACGCGCCGCGCCTGATATTTCCAGCTGGATCAAGCGATGCATTCACGACTAGCTCCGTCGCAATGACCTGGAGTATTGATGCAGAAGGGTCATGTCCTTTGGCGACCAACACAGACTTTGTCTGGACTTGAGGTAATTCAGGGGTGCTGTAGCGACGAGCTAGAGCCCAGATACCGAAACAAGCAGCATCTCTTACGTTGGTGCCACTAGAGCTTCCAGAGGGGTTCCGCTTCTCGAAAGAGAGCCCCAACAATAAGGCATGGATGATATCCGAAAGGTTCTCGGGTGGTGGCGATCGCCGGTACAGAAGGTGGGATAGTGTCAGCATGAGACCGTGCCATTCGAGGGGATCAACTGCTGTGAGGTCTCGAGTAGGTGGAGCCGATGGGTCTGACTTGTTTTTTATCCAGAGGACATTCCGATTGAGGCTTTCAAGAACAGCGTCGATAACTTGCGACGCCATATCAAGATCCAGTTTGAGTGTGATCATGCTCAAGGCCTTGCTAGCGGCAAGTCGCACTGGCGTGTCATTGTCTGCCAGTCTCTCGAGTAGATAACCAATCGTAGTCTCTACCATCTCAGTATCAGTCATGGTCTGCTGGGACTTCCGTAAGACCAAGGTCGCTACCGAGCGCGTGACTTTGATCATCATCTTTCGGGCCAGGGCAGACCCATTGATGACGTTGAAAATGGCATTCTCTTCTGCAGGGATTGCCTGCGTAGCGTAGAATATGGTTGTCAGGTACTGGTCCATGATAGAAGTATCTGCCGAGGCTCCGAGCACTCCAGCGAGGAACGACAGGCTTCCAATGTAGTAGTACGGCGACTCAGATGCAGCGTCTGTCGTTGGCTTCAGTGTAGATAGAGCCCATTGAACGAGAGCACGCAAGACGCCTACTTCTTGCATGTCCTTCCTCATTGCCACACGGACCAATAGCGCTTTGGCTCCATCTCTCTCTTTCCCAGGGGAAGAGAGATATCTGGTTGCTAGAGGTATGACTCTCAATGCTATGCCAGGAATTTGAGGCGGCCACTCAAAGCCTGCCACGTCTGGCCTATCAAGGTCATCCGCATCGCCTGATGATATGGTCGAGAGATCGAAAGGGGCAAAGAAGAGCTGAGACAGCCACAGCAGACAGACATATCGCTCATGCCAGGTCCACAAGACAGCCGAGTCTGGCTTCGTAGCGGCGTCGCTCACGCGCTCCGAGTCCTCGACGGCTTGCAGGAGGAGTTCCAGGTACCTCGTCTCTACATTCAAAAACCTGACGATGACCTTCTCTCCCCGGATCTTGCAGAACGTGTAGATGATCCTGCATATGGCGTTTGGAAGTGGGGTCAGTAGCTGGGACCTCATCGACAGCCCCCTGGATCTTCGGCGGTCCTGCAAGCACTCGAGGTAGGCATGTGCGAGCACCGGAAGCCACTTCGGAAGTTGGGGGTCGAGCAACTGTGGCAGTTCCTGGAAATGTTCCAGCAGCTTGAAGGCTAATAATCAGTCTTTGGTCCCGTCATCGCATCACGGAGCTCGGCGGTTTACCTGAGATATCAACCTCGAGGTTTCCCTCATGCGCACGCGACGCCGCAGGTGACCGTTGGGTTTCCTCAAGAACGGCTCGAGCGAGCGATCAAAGTCGGCGATGAGATCCGCAGAGTACTTCTGGATGAAGACATCCCGGTCCTGCTCTGAAGCATCCATTGCGGATGTGTTGCACCGGATTGGAAGGTCAACTGTTGCGAGTTAATGCTTTTTGGAGGGTCGTGCCCGCCTCCATCAGTCTGAGGTGATTAACTCACCTTGCTACCTAGACAGCAGAGGAGGCGAGGGCATATACCAGCGACACTGTGAGTGAGATAGCACACTGATATGGTGACTTTGCATGCTCATGCCGGGCAGGCAGCAACGTTGTGTGCTGATGGTGCAGTTCTCCTGCAATTGTGATGTTCGGTTTAGCACATCATCGCAATTGCAGATATTCGCTTAAGTGCATATATTCAATGAAGCCTCAATCCGATAATAACGGCCCTCACCGACATCGTCAACACTGAACGTCCATCCCCACATCAGTATGCGACCTGCCAGAGACAGACTCCCTTACGAGAGACTGACAAACTCCTGCAACATCGCACGAGAGCAATCACAGCAGGTCCGTGTTGTCGCCCATAGGAGGGTCAGCATTGTACGCCTGCATGCGATGGGACACGCGACAGACGATCATCGACACCAACTGGCCTATGACGTCCAGGTTCATGGTGCTCAGATGACGCCGGCCCGTCCTGTTGGGGTAGGAGTCTCCAACCAACTAACTGTTTTCACAACATCGTTGGCATGACCAGCGTTGTTGGAAGATGGCTCTGGCAAGCGTCATGAAGCTGCAAGGTTATGGATCGTGGGGTCTTGTGGTTTTTTCTTGCTCACCTCCAAACCGAGGGTCTCCTGCTCATCCTGCGCCGTTCGCGAAGGCTGTGCATGTCCTGACGGTCCGGCGCAAGAGACGGCAACTAGTCTCAATCTAGGAGCATCGAACACGATGTTCGGATGTCAACGATTATATACCTTCTATAATCGGCGGGACGATAGGTGATCCCCGGCCCTAAGACACGCGCGCGAAGGCCCCCGGGCCGTTTCACCTCGCGCCGCCCAGGCGCCTCATCAGAGTCAAACGTCCAACGTCGAGATAAAACACCGGCGTCCCACATCAAGGCAAAGCTTTTAAGCTGCCGGGAGTGTTGGACGCAGGAGAAAGGAGACTGTGGCAGTGCCTCCCTCTCATGCCTCTCTCACACATCGCCACGATAGCGGTCGCTGTTCTATCATCATCAGATCATCCTGTTCGTATAATCATCTGGCATCAGCAGTTGTTCTACAGCAATTGGCGGGAGGAAGCACCAAATCGCTGCTTATTATTCCACTGCAAAGTATTTATTTAACCGTTTGCCAGTGGAGCCAGCGGGGAGCTGGAGGGGGGCAGTGGGGGTTTGTACCCCGGCCCATGCTCGGCGCGCTTATCTTTTCTCCCGTCCTACCTGTAGGTCCCCACTCATGCGCCATATCGAAGATCTGTGCTTGGAAGGTGTGCCTCATGCGGCACAAACCCCAGCATGAAGGCCAATTTCCTTCTGAAACCATGCCCAACCCTCTTCTCCCTCTCTCTACCAACCATCCCACAAGCTCGTCGACAAGCCGGACGGCGACGGCGACCTGGCTCACGCGCCCAGCTGCTCATCCTTTGGCATGGATGATGGCTTCGCCCGTCGCCGCCAGCGCATCGCCGATCACCAAGTGCCGCGCAGATCACCATCAGGGTCCCGGGATCATATCGCCCACCTCTCACGAGGGCTGTGGTTGACACAATAATTTGCACTGGAGTAAGCAGCGGTTTGGTGGTTGCTCCAGTCAATTCCCCCAGGAGTGACTGCTTATTCCAGGTGCTTATGTAGAACTTTGGTTCCACCGCTTGCCAGCACACCAAAGGTCTGGCTCTGTGTACGGGGGACAACCCAGATGACCCAGGCAAGTGGTTTTGTGCTTGTGCTCGTGGCAGGGTCATGGCCAACTGGCTGGGTCAGGGGATGTTGCCATGCGGTGCCCTTTACTGTGACCCTTAATTTATGACGGTGGTTCAAGCGGAGAGAGTCACACCAGTCGATATGATGTCGCTCTCTCTTTCGGCATTTAAGAGTTCGTCTCCCTATACCCCAAGGTTTCTGGAAACTCTGGTTTATTATTTCGAAACTTCGAGTTACCCATATTCATTCCCGGTCACTATGGTATCCTCATCCTTCTTCGGCGGCCTGGCGGCCAGAGCCTTTTTCTTAATGTCTAGTCACACCCACTTCGCGGACCAGCCTACTTATACTGCCAACACCATTGATGCGATCAAGGCCCTCCAGACGTGGTACGACAATACGACGGGCCTGTGGGACACTACCGGCTGGTGGAATAGTGCCAACTGCCTGACAACACTCGCCGACTTCGCGGTGCTAAACCCAACCTCTTCTACGGATCTCGATATACCTAATACCATCCAAAACACCTACGAACAAGCACAAAAGACGGCAGTCTCAGCCGTGAAATCCCTTTCGGTGGCAGGCCTTCCCATTTCAACTTACACGAGAATCTCGAAGCGAGCCCTCAGCAAGAGGGGCTTCGAAAACTTTCTCAACGACTACTATGACGACGAGGGGTGGTGGGCACTGGCCATGATTCGCAGCCACGATGTCGGCGTCTATGGAATGGGAGATCAGCAATATCTCCAGGCCGCAGAGGAAATCTTCGAGGATATGCACGCTGGCAATTCGAGCTGCGGAGGCATCTACTGGAGCAAGGTCGGCACGTACACCAACGCCATCGCCAACGAGCTCTTCCTAAGCGTGGCGGCATCCCTTGCAAACCGGGTCCCGGGAAAGAAGGATTATTACCTGGCCATCGCCCAGACCCAGTGGAATTGGTTCAAGAACAGCGGCCTGATTAACTCGGATAACCTGATCAACGACGGCCTCACCGACGACTGCAAGAACAACGGCATGACCACGTGGACCTACAACCAGGGCGTCATCCTCGGCGGCCTGGTGGAGCTCTACAAGGCCTCGGGCGACGCCTCCTTGCTCAACCAAGCATCGACCATCGCCGGCGCTGCCATCTCGACCCTCTCGCGCAACGGCGTGCTCTACGAGGGCTGCGAGCCCAACTGCGGCTCCGACGGCGCGCAGTTCAAAGGTGTCTTCATGCGCAACCTGCGCTACCTTCAGCAGGAACAACCGCAGCAGGTCTTCGCGAGCTTCATCCTCGCCAACGCGGACGCGATATGGGCCAACGATCGCAACAAGGCGAATAATCAGCTGGGGCCGACGTGGAACGGACCGCTCGCGATTGCCACGGCGGGCACGCAGAGCTCGGCTTTGGATACCCTGGTCGGAGCCGTTGCTGTCTCGTAATCGCTTGTCGTGTTTGGTTTTCTATTTCATGATACCCCTCGTTTGACACTCCTTTAGGAATCAGGATGAGCAGGCGAAACGGAGTTTGGGGTTGGGCTTGGGCTTGGCTGAAACGGGATACCCCAGGAGAAGGACCCCGAGTGGCAAGCGGCTGAGATGATAACCGGCATAAGCAGCTGGCATGGCCAGGCGCAAATGACTGGAATAAGCACCAAACCGCTGCTTATTCCACTGCAAACTATTTGTGCAGCCGCTCAAGTGGCAGAGTTATCAGAGCACATGATGCTAGTAATGATATAATGACAATAGATAATCTTTTGAGACAAGTCCCGAGGGCCACGTTGACACGACATGACCCCTATGAAGCAGGTTGGTCCTCTCCTTGATGTTGGGCGCTTCCAGTTTGAACATGGCCAGTATCCTGGGCCGGCCGCAGCAACCTCGCGAAACTCATCGGGGCGATCGGTTTGAAGGTTTTGATCATCTTCGAGGAGATTTGCGTTGAGGTAGAAGGTGAGGCAATTGAACAATGCCCTTGAAATAGGCGGTACTACTAGATCTTGAGTTCAGCCGTCGGTTGCCACCGCGGACCGTAACATTGAAGGTGAACTATCGGAGAAACCTCGATGACTGCTGATAAGCCCCAAGCGAGGCTTCTTCCTTGTGTGCGCACTCGACGTTCTTACAGACCATTCGTTACCAAGCCTCATTGGGTGTCTGCTTCGTACCGCCTCCCAGACCACACAGGGCCTGTATCCCCCGACTCACGCTCGCAACGAACACGGATACGCGATTGAAGCCTGAACTCGCCATCAAACATGCCTTTGGTTGCTCCCCGCCCAGAAGGCCTCGGCTCATTCCTCCTCGGCCTTCACGACGAGATACACTCTTACGCCCGGCATCTGCCGCTTGCGCTTTACAACGGAGGCTTTACCTTTCGATTCGTCCTCCTCGTCTGGTTCGTTACCTGGTTTCTTGCAAATCACATTTCTGCAAGATCAGTACCGCATGGGCTTAGAAAGAGCCAAGCGAGTATTAGTCGAGACTATGGAGGAAAAGGCCAACATGGGCGAGTTCAAGAAGATCGCGACGGCCTGCATGACGAAGCAGGATTTTCAACACGAATACTTGGCTTTCCTCTGGCGCCATGCCGAACTGGACGCTCTCGAACAGGCCCAATCAACGCCCTCCTCCCCTGACATGCCACGACCGGCTCCAACCGGAAAACCGTATGCTCCTTTTCAAAGAGAGCAGTTCAAGGTGGAAATTTATATTGGCAAGCCGGGCGATCAGTCGTCTTTTGCTTGCGACACCGTGAGGGACCAGGAGGCGGCGGATGATTCGGACAAGTTGCCGAGCCAGATGGACTGGAGCGCCATCAAATCTCGGGCGATCGCGCGAACCAAGGGACCAAAGCGAAAGCGCGATGGGAACTGGTGGTTGATATCGCGTCTGTGGGACGCAAGCGAGGCCGGAGGTCTGGCCCGGAACTGAGCATCACGTACCCGACTGCAGTTGTCGAGCTTGGAGTTTTGAGCGGGCAAGGACAACCTGGTCTACTTTTCCTTGGGAAGTAAGTGTCTGGTTACTGAGCTGGGCTCTTGTCACGCTCCTTGGTCCCTACCTACTCTCTGCGCTGCGTGGAGGGCAGACCAGAGCAAGCTTGCTGACATCATCCTCGTCTACACCACGTCAAGCACTATACCTTCTTGGACTGG
The DNA here is from genome assembly GCA_963556695.1 of Anthostomella pinea. Lineage (NCBI taxonomy): Eukaryota > Fungi > Ascomycota > Sordariomycetes > Xylariales > Xylariaceae > Anthostomella > Anthostomella pinea. The sequence goes on along the minus strand of CAUWAG010000020.1, from coordinate 3,518,151 downwards.
TCTAGGTTTGAGGTGTATAGGGTCGCGGCCGAGTTATACTCGACAGCTTCGGAGACGGCTCAGCTCAGGTTGGTACGGTAGGGCTGTATACCTGGGAGGCCTTCGCAGTCCCCTTGATTCCCTTCACTAATCGTTCAAACCAAAAGGCTTCACTGATGACACCTGTTTTCGCATGTGAGTGTATGCATACCTGTGGAAGGAACTACCGTGACTAGTGAAGGTGCAGTTGCTGTATTGGAGGTGGTTCGTACCTAGCTGCCGTTGCAGACGGGTTGCCTTGCTGCATGGCTGCAAAATCTACTGAGGGCCGGAAGGAGCTGCGCTCTCATGCTTGATGTCTGTGTGGGTACACTTATCCTAAATCCGTTCCGCGCACTTCGAATCTTCTGTTCAAACGTTCTACTACAGTGGAATAAGCACCCTAGAAAGCAGGCGCTCGTCGCTTATCTAGGGTCGCCTATCGACTTGCAGCTGCAGGCAGACAAGGCTGTGACTGTCTTTACCCCTCACCATTTCTCGCCTTTCCACTCTGCTGACAGTCTAAGCAACCGAAGAAGTCGAGATGGCACAAGACTCTGCCATACCCGCTTGAAGATGTGGTTGATCAATTGCTCTACTCTGCAGCTGGAGGAGCACTACGGCCGCGAGATCCCACCTTATGCCATCTTGTCGCACACGTGGGATGACGAGGAAGTCACCTTCCGAGACTTCGTCGACCGCCGAGATGAAAGAACTCGAATGAAAGGCTGGCAGAAGATCCAGCGCACCTGCTCCCTGGCAATAGAGGATGGTCTTGAATATGCTTGGGTCGACACTTGTTGCATCGACAAGAGCAGCAGTGCGGAGCTGACCGTGGCCATCAACTCCATGTTCAAGTGGTATTCTGAAGCCACTGTCTGTCATGCATACCTTGAAGACCTCGAAGACCCCCGACCAGAATCATTTGCTGCTTGTCGCTGGTTTCGTCGTGGCTGGACGTTGCAGGAATTGATCGCGCCTCGCCATGTTCGATTCTACAATAATAACTGGCAGCTTCATGGGACAAAGTCGGGGCTAGGTGAAGAAATATCGGATATCACGGGCATTGCCCTTGATATTCTAGAGATCTTTCCAGGAAGAAGTCTTCGCTCTGTCTTGCGCGAACAGCTGTCGTGTCGCAAGATGTCCTGGGCAGCGAGACGCGAGACTAAACGGGAGGAGGACGTCGCCTACTGCCTTCTCGGTATCTTCGAGGTGAACATGCCCTTACTTTATGGCGAGGGCGACCAGAAGGCATTTACACGCCTGCAGAAAGAGATCATCAAGAACACCAACGATCTTACGCTTTTCGCATGGCCTGATAACCAAATGAATCCGCCCCTAAGTGGCATCCTTGCGCAGTCACCGTTACAATTCATTGGAGCGAGATTTTTTGAGTGCTATGCAGATCTCGTTTACGTTCCAGAATTCCAGATGACAAACAAGGGACTGCGTCTGCATATGCCACTCCATAAACTATACGATGGCACGAAGCTGGCCCTGATAAAACTGGGTTGCCTCGATGCGGCTGGCACCTATGTGCTCGAACTGCTTCATCTGGGTGGAGGTGTTTATTGCCGGGTTTCGTTACAGCGCTGGAACCCAACGAGACACTATCAAGATCTCTCAGGAGAAACTCCAACAACTATGTACATTGTCCAGAGTGTTCCACATGGGTTCCAACCAAATCACAAAATCGACAACAATAGAGGCATGGGCAGCTTCTATATCGAGATCTGTGCATCTTTACGATGCGAGCGTGCTGAACCTGCAAGCCACTGGGTCGATCGGGCGCGGACGCGTTTCAAGACCCATGATGCTCCTACGTTCGCCGGATTCTGCATCTTCGAAGTGGAAGGACAGGAGGAATCCCTTGTCGTGGCCTGTGGATACTCGCACAAGCAGAAGTCTTGGGTCTGTGTAGCGACGGCGCAATCGAGTCCATCGCTCTGGGCAGCAGCGTTGAAATGCGATCTGGAACTCGTTGGAGTGCTAGGACACTATGCCCAGGCCAATCACGTAAGCTTCGGGGAAGATAATGGCAGATCCGTATTTGTGTCACTTTATGTAGACAGAGACCAGTCTGGCACTACATCGACGGCAGATATCAAACTGATCGAACCGAAATAGCATGAGACGACTGACTATCCATATATATTGCTTCACGCCCAATAAAGATTCCCTCATAGCACTGAGCAACCCGACGCGCTCAGTGGTAGACATCCGAGAGTCCAGAGCACTGTGACACCAGACCGACGAGCGAGTAGCAGTGATGCGAGTAGCAGTGATGCAAGTAGCCCCAATTCACACGTCGTTCCACCCCCTACACAAGTCAGTAATATCAACAAGCTCTGCTGGACTCTAGTCTCCCAATGGGGTTTGCTCCCAGCACCACCTTCCCTTGGTCTCCAGCCGCAAGGCATCGTACTGCACACAGACCGACGGGTGGCAAGACAGAACTCTGATAGTCCGTTACGTCGAACAGCAAGCTCAACACGATCTCATTCTCACCCCCTTAAGCACCACTGGATCGAAGGTGAACTTGTAACTATGTGATAGATATTGTGACATATGACTGCCGACCGAACAGCACCACAAGAAGTGCCTCTCAGAACTGCATCTCGAGTCTCCCACTGTCACTCACGGTAAACCCGAGGCTTCAAGTCCTCGCTATTGACGTCGAAAGTGTAGACTGCCAGGCATGCAGCCTTACGTAGGTACTTGAGCGAAGCCGCCTCCGAAGCTCGTTTTCGACTATGATTCGGCCGCCATCTTGAGTACACATGTCAAATTCAGGCTGATCAAATACCAGGTAAATGACTTGACATCAATTGTATAGACGAGAATTAGGTCAACCAGCCCCTGAGCTGTAAAGCGCCTTTCGTGTAAGAACGTCGGGGCAGATATCTCCACAGGTTGGACAAGATGCGATCTCGGCCTCAGACCCCGAATCCCACCAAGCTGCAGTAGTCTAAGATAGCTACTGTACCCCAACTTCTCCCAGCACCTCACACATCTGAGTCATCTCATACATATAACAGCCTAACTAATTTAAGCAACTTTCACGACATACTCGGTATCGTGCTATCTTCCCGCTCTGATAACCCATGACTCGCGAGAAAGTAGGTCGTCAAAAAGACCAGATCCCCAAAGTAAGATCAAACCTATCCCAGTGAAATAATCACTACAGCTAGAAGAATATCACATCGTAATCATTCTCTCAATACCGAGCTTGGTAGAGAAGAACAGAGGTCACGGCTTGCAACTCTGCAGATAGAAGGCAAAGCCAGATCACCACCAAGATGAAGATCACCGAGGTAAGCCAAAAAGCCCACTCGCTCACTTGCTCACTCACTCACTCAAGTCAACCCTCCCTCCCTCACTAACCAACCTCCCAAGCTCTACATCTACCCCATCAAGTCCCTGCACCCGCTCTCCGTCCCCCGCACGCGCCTCCGGCGCGAGGGCCTCGAGCACGACCGGCGCTTCATGCTGCTCAAGGTGCTCTCGGACGACCAGAACAGCTACAAGCCCATCCAGACGGCGCTTTTCCCGGAATGCACGCTCTTCCACCAGGCCATCGACGGCGGCGACATCGTCGTGACGTACCACACCCCGGCGGAGCCGCTGTTCCCGCCCGTGCCGGAGCAGCGCACAGCGCTGCGCGTGCCGCTGGCGCCAGACGTTGGTGTTAGTGGCATGGAGACAGTAGATGTTGAACTCATGGGCAGCGCGACGACGGCGTATCGCATGGGCGGGCGGTATGATGAGTGGTTCAGCGCTTGTATGGGGTATGAGACGATCCTGGTGTATATCGGGGATCAGGGACGGGGTGTGCTGGCGCACACGCCGAGTGGGAATGCTGGTCCGCGTCCAAAGCAGCAGCAGCAGCAGCAGAAGTCCTGGTTCTCGTCCATCACGTCGTACATTACCGGTAGCGGCGATGGCCCAGGACGGGATGGTAAAGGGCACAGGAAGGACAACTGGCTGACATTCAACGAGTGCGCGCCCTTCCTGCTGACGTCGCAGGCCTCGCTGCGCGACGTCAGCGCGCGACTGCCCGAGGGCGAGGCGATGGACATGATCAAGTTCCGACCGAACATCGTGGTCGATTCGTCCCCGACCCCGTCATCCTCAACATCCCCTCCAGCAACCAGCAGCGAGAATTCCAGCGAAGCAGGAGGGTCACAAGACTCGCAAAAACAAAGACCAGAGGAGGCGGAGGAACTTAAACCCTGGGACGAAGACTTCTGGGCCGAGGTCACCGTGCTCTCTGCCGCGGGAACCAGCCAGAGCAATGACAAACATGCCAGCCCACAACCCCACCGCCTCGCCCTGACGGCCAACTGCGCCCGCTGCATCTCGATCAACATCGACTACGGGACGGGGCGGCCGGCCCTGGGCGAGCAGGGCAGCGTGCTCAAGAAGCTGATGCGCGACCGCCGCGTCGACGCGGGGAACAAATGGTCCCCCATCTTCGGGCGCTATGCGTTCCTGCTTCCGCCTTCTTCGCCGCGGGGTGGTGCTGGGGACCATGAGGGTACAGGTGGGGGAGATGATGAAGATGGGGGTGAGTATGGGGATGATGAGCTGGCGGTCGATATCGCTGTCGGCGATGAGGTCACGGTGACGAGGCGGATCGCAGACCGCGATGTCTGGGCCTGGCCCAAGGTATAGTCTGTACTGGGTAGGCGAACTGGCTGGCAGTTTCGTCAGGTAGAGCTGAGCTGGTCTGAGATCCGTCTACCGGTATCTGGGCACATGAGGCGAGACCTACCCAAGGCGAAGAAGTTGACTGGAGCCAGCGAAGTCAATCGCGAGATCAGGGGAGCCAATGTATTTCCTTCCTCGATATGGCGCCCTGCCCTGCCCTACCCACCCGCCAACGCACAACATCTCCCGTCATCTGTACCGTACCGTACCGTATCGCATCGTATCTTATCTAGGTACTCAGTACGTACACCTGTAGCCGACAACCCAGATCGGATCTAAATCTGATCGTGGGGTTGGTGATACGTACGTACCCGTGCCCTCCAGCCCAACCATGCACGTGTGTGTGTCCGCGTGTCTGTGCATGTCCAGTATGTCTCCGGGAGAAAACTGATTGGACGACGGAAGGCAAGGCGAGAGAAGAGACAGTGCTACGTCACAAACAGACAGAGAAAGGAAACCCAGACCACGTGCATAGATCAGGCCGCGGTTGATGGATGGATGGATGGGGGTCAGTCGGTCAGTCCCGGAGTTTGTGACACCTGGTTCGGATTGGGTTTGATGTGCTGTTCTGTCCTGCTGTTGCTCGTGATCCGTACCTACCTCCAAACAGTAAGATTTGATAGGAGACAGGTAGACAGGTAGGTATTAGTCGCAATCAGTCGCCGCGTACAAACGCGCATGTGAGCATTTGCCGGCCCCCGATAGACAACCAGCCCGACAAACAGCCAGGCGAGACAAGACAAGACAAGACAGCCCAACACACCGCAGGGCTGGTAGCAGAATATCAACAAGAGCGACCATTCCACCGGGCCCAATCGTTGGTGGTCGTTCGTCGATGTTCCAGAAGCCGATCCAGAACGGGGCCCGGGACGCGGGACCTTGCAGGTCTGACAGCATAGCATCGCATCGCATGCGCATGCGCGTGCGCGTGCGGCGCGGGGTGGATGTGGGAAAAGTAGCGGTGGTGTTGATGGTGCTTTGTTCGCCGTTACACCGCATGCCCAGCCCTGCGCAATGTCAGGTCTTGGCCCGGTTGTTGGGCCGCCAGCCTCAGAATTGTCTCGACGACATGGGATAGGAGCCACGTGCACCGGCAACGTCTTGTCTTCCAAACGAGTGAACAAGACGGCGATGGGCGGCGGCGATTGCAACGTGGCGTGCGTTGGCAAGAAGCGTAGACGAGCACGGGAGATATTTGCCATCTCCGAAATATGGAACGGTACGATGTGGGAGGGAAGATGAACGAACGGTCACGAGTTTGGTATTGGTCTGCAAATATGTAGTACTCGCGTACTGAGTGGTTGTCTCTTCGCCTTGAATTTCCCTGCGCCGTATTGAAAGCTTCCAAACGATAGGACGAAGAGACGGAGGAAAGGAGATGGGAGACAACGCAGAAGCGATTCGTTCGCTCGCTCGCTCGCTTACTTCTGTAAACAGTTGCCGAGGAACTCCTTGAACCCGATGAACTGTGCCGAGACACCAAACGAGGCTGGAAATGGAAACGAGGCCCAACGTGGTCATTAGACACGACATCAACAAGAACAACAATAACTAGCAAGCAGCAAACCAGGCCGCCAAACCCCGAAAGCCTGTAATGTAATGAATTTTCCATTTGCCGAGACCTGTTTGTCCTGCGGCACGTGCCTGAGAGGAGAAAATCTATGATGCGAACGCAAAGCGGCATTGAACGCCATCCAGTTCCCGACCATCCCCGTCCTGTGCTTGCGCGGCCGAAGAACTCCTGAAATGACAGTAGTAACAGTGAAGATTGAGAGAGCTCGACCCTGGAACGACGAGCGATGACTTGACGCTCTTCGCCAAGTCATACATGGGACGATTTCGTGGGAGGTGAAGAGGTGGTAAAGTGGTGGTATCGTGGCCAGGGGACGACAGGTGAACAGAGCTCAACAGAACAGGGCTCTCCCTCCGAAGGTTCTCCGAAGGTGAGACAGTAGCGAATTCCGAATGGTGAAACTTAGTAGCCAAGATATGTCGCATGGAGTGGGACCCGAGTATGTGGCTCGTTCGCCTAGTGCCGGATGGGACGTGAAGGAGCTGAGAAATTTGTCGAGCGGTGTAGGTGCCCAGGGTCGTAGAGCCGTTACCAGCCCAATGGAAACGACCGGTAGCTGTGATCAGACCTGCAGCATCTTGGCGTTCGACTACCAGTCAGATCTGCGTCCAGCGGCGCACATTCGTGGTCGTCCAGACAGGACATATGAAAGATCGAAAGGTGCAATCTCGTCCGAAGAAGGGCTTTCTTATTCCGCGCACAATCCCTGATTGTCGACCCGAGAACCAAACTTGCCCTCCGTTGCAGGCGATGCGGCACCTGGAAAGTAGAGGCCAGAGATTATGGAACTGACAAGATAATTAGTGGTCTGCTACCAACTCTGTCACTTTCGAAAGATGCTGCCATCTGAAACATGACAGTTGATGTTCGACTTACCTCAACTCCACAAAGGCAAGCCCAGTCCACCTCAAGTCCCCACGACCACAGAATCCTAGGCACTATGAACGCACGCTCTGCACGTGTGAATCCTGCAGTACCGGCACTCGAAAATCCACCAGTGCGGACCGGAGTGACACATGTTGCAGGTCCACTGCACGAGGGTGCTGTCCGACTTGATCATCTTGAACGAGTGTGCGCAACTGGTTGCCACGGCCATGATGGATGAAGTCTGCTTCCGAAGTTGCCCTGATAGATGTTAAGAATCTGAATTCGCAAAGACTGCGAGGCAATGGCAGAGCACAAATGACGAATGTGCTTTGCCGCCTTTGTAGATCCTGGCCAACCAGTCAGTCATAGGGCCGGGCACTGGGTGATGGGGGCGACCACTTACTTGTGTTGCTATGGAGGTGAAAAAGAATCGGTAGCGTGAGGAGACTTGGTGGTGGTGGTGGTGAATGCTGGTTGTGGAAGGATGAACTGCCAGAGGTGATGGGAACAGGTGTGGGATGTAACGAGGGCACAGGCTTTAAATGGTCCACAGACAGGTAGATGAGGATGACCTTGAGGTCCAAGAGCTTCGGGCTTTCTTTGTTGTGTTTGCAGATGTGGGCTGTCTGACGGGACGGTGAGGTGGAGGAGGCTGTTGTGTTTGTAAGGCGAGCACGCGGCGAGATGAGGCAAGGCGGGTCTGATGCTTTGATGTTTTGACGTTTCGATGGAGTGAGTACCTGCCAAGGAAATACGACGTGTAACTCTACCTTAGCTTCCATATTGTGCAGAGAGATGCAAGTCAAGCTCATCAAGGGATATACTCTCTCTCTCTCTCTCTCTCTCTCTCTCTCGGCATATGTAGCGTCGCTGTTGCCAACGTCGTTGCTACCCTGGTGCTATGACGAAACGCGGCTGGTTCGACCGGTAGAGAACGCCATATCTGGACGTGCAATGACCCAAGCGAGGATGTCCGGTTGCCTGGGTATTTGGTGGTCTGCCCTGGTGGTCTGGAGTTTGGAGTCTGGAGTTGAAGTCTGGTACGCAAGAGACACGCGGACACCAAAACGGGTCTCGAGGTCAGTGATTGACATTAGCAGGAGTTCAAAGCTGGGGACGGTGCTCCACCATGTCGTCCGATTTTTCTGTTCGGTCTTTCCGTCTCCCCAACGACCTGGAACTAGGGCATGTGGATTTTAACTTGAATAATTCCGTAGTTGCAATACCGGTATCTGATATCTGCAATATGGGCTTTTTCCCTAGCCTCGAGCTTAATTCCCAAGCTGGAGCCCACCCTCACCCTCGAGCGGGAGCACTACCCAAGGTAGGTAGGAGGTAGGTACCTCGGTGCTTGTTAGCACCTGCCCGGGCCGTGCTAGGGCTTGACTTGAAACTCTGCCCTCGGGGAGGGTATAAGAGGTTCATCTTACCTGTGCTTGGAGTCATGATTTCAGTTGATGGATTATACATGTATGGAAGCACGTCAAGTACTGCTGCTTGTACCGTGACTAGTACCAATGACGTCCACAGGTCTGTCATAACCACCTGCACCTAACTACTTGCGTGAGGTATGCTACTGGAAAAGAAATGCGGCCAGCCTTGGACTGTCCGATGGCCATGCGGGTTTATGGTACGACACTGGTGATGCTCAGAGGTACATGTAGGCAAACGAGCCGGTATTGAGGCAGGTACGTAGGCCATCTAGGCACGCAGGGTTGGGCCGGTGTACAGATGGTACACTTCGGAACATGTAATTGAGAACAGAGATATGAAGGGGTATGGTGCACTGGAAAGGAGAGGAAAGCCGTCATCTTACTTTCTTGGTGGGCGATGCATATGTCCCTGAAAGGGGGTAAGAGGTGCTAGTTTGGGAACGACGATGCAATGTAGCCGGTTTGGGCATCCACTGACAGCGGCTGGTGGTTGTTACGCCGTGCAGGTATAGGCACGGCATGGCGTGGCAGAGGCGTTGGCGTTGGCATTGGCAGGGTAGGGCGACAACGGTGGGTGCTGCTGGACTGCTCCAGGTCAGGATTCCATATTCGTTCCGGCTGTCCATCCGTTCCGTCCGTCCGTCGATCGGGCTGGGTTCGGCCTTCGGTGGGAGGTAGGAGATGGGAGGCTTGCGGGACAGGGTGGGCAGGCAAGGTGGGTGGTAAGTAGGTAGGGAGGGAGGTAGGACGGTCGGTGATAGGTATATCCAGAGGCATTGATAATCGAGAACGGCGACGAGGAAGCAGGCGGGGCACAGCTGGCGCGTGGGAGGATGTCTGGTATCTTATCCTTCACCGGTCAGCGGCAGGCTCAGCACCTCATGCTGAACCAATTGCCGGTCTCACAGCGCCTCACCGGTGAGGCGTGAACTGGAACTAAGGGGATGAAGGGGATATATCTGCGCTGATGATCAGACGTCCGATAGGGCATGAACATGGCCGGAGAATCGCACCGATGGCTGTACTGCCGTTCTCAAGCAGAGTGTCCAGCCCCACATCACTCTTACAAACACACACAACACAACTCTGAGCTGGCATACGACAACGACAAAAGTACGTTTTACGACGACTACGCTCCCAACCCGACGTCGCATATATCAACCGTATATGTGCGACGCCTTGGCAGTAATGTCAACTTTAAATACCGTACTTTTATCGTCGCCGTCAACTACCACGCAACCACGCAACCATACAACCACGTTCCCAACCAGCGTCACATATATCATTACGTATATGTACTATTAGCTACGATCTAGGGCTAATAGTACATATACGCAATGATATATGCGATGTCGGCACGGGAGCGTTGTCGTCAAGAAACGTACTTTTTGGCTGTCTGGCGCCAGCTAAACTTTGTGTGTGTGTGTGTGTGTGTACAGAAAGTTGATGTGAGGCCGGACACTCTGCTTGAGAACGGCAGTAGTTTGGCACAGTTTGGGTTGCGCTGGTGGCCATTTTGGGCAGACTGCGAGATCCGGTTTGTGCGATGCAGCAGGGATGCAAGATGACAAGAGGACAAGATGTGGTCGTAGAGTCGCAGTCGCAGTCGCAGGTCGGGACATTTTTATTATTACGACAGTGACGGGTCTAGCGGGTCTCCATCTGTCCATGGACCCAGATGGCAGACAGCCAGATGCAGCTGGCCTTTGGGCCTTGGCGCGGCTCGTCACGAAGGGGGGCGGTACTTGTGGGTCATGCTTGCAGGTCGTAGGTACATCTTCAAGTTATTACATGTGTACTTGGCTCGAGTATCATGAGCCTATGTAGGCAGGTAAGATGTTCATGTTTGCGGTAATGTGTATAGAAAAGGTAATTGCGTTCGGTGGAACGAACGGCAACGGACTGACATCCCATAGCCAGCATAAGGTGGCCACGATAAGCAGGGGTATTAGTAGCGAGTGACCAGCACCAGCGCGGCCACAGGCATACTATTCCATGTACCTGACTAACCAGCAGGGTCGACCCCTTGCAACTGCCGTTCTAATTCCCGATCAACGTTGAATCCATGGATGTTATAACGTCACGCTGGCTGGCACGTACCTCGGTACCTCGGTACCATTAATACCACATGTCGCACCCGTCGGAGCTGAAGCCGGCGTTGGGAAGATTCCATGTCGGCGGTTGGTCTCGCACGGAAGCGAGCCGAGTTTGGGGAGTAATAAGATGCGTTGCAAAGTATGGTGGTTGAAGGTTGACATCAGCTCTCCGCCTGTGCGGTTACACAGGTTGATAAAGCATAAACGATCCGGTGTGAGACTTGGGGGATTCGTGAGCAACTTAACCCACCATCTTCGCAACTCCGAGCTCGTCATGTGAAGGTTCTGACACATATTGCGTGATGTATGTCAGTATGTCAGTATGTGCCAATGTCGCATCGCTTCTAATTTCCCTCTTGGCTGAAAGCTGCACGTCAAACCCGCGATTTGGTGTTTGATGTTACCATTATGTCGATGGATAAGATAACAGAGCTGGAGAACCAGATCTACTGTGTAGGAACTGCAGCAGATTCAATGTTACATCTCGAGATGACGCGTAATCAGTCGACTACCAATGGGTATTAAAGGCTTTGCACGGCTTTCTTCAAGACCAACATGGGCATCGATGAGGCCATGAGGCCATGAGGTTGATGAGCTGGAAGAAGGGGTTTCCATCTGCAGTGACCATGGATGTGATGTAACGGCGGCTGGGGAGCAGGGTGGTTTCTTATCACATACCTACCTGCAATCTGACATCTCACCGCGGCATATAGTAGCAGCAGGTCCCATTGATGAGACGGCATGTTGCCCGATACGTACTCCACCGTCCTCTTGAGGCTTGGGTGTCTCATTTGGAATGCGTGGCATCTTATTCCGCGTCTTATGTCACCCTTTGGCGCAACTGTAGAGCATCCCGCACATCGGTCAGTAGGAAGCAGCTGGACTGCCGGCCATATGGCCTGATACCGGGCGGTGATGCAGGTCGCCTGCATTGCATCGCAGCATCGCAGCCTGAGATGACAGTCGAGAGAAAGAGAAATTTGTGAAGGTCGGTTCAGTTGCATTACTCCAGATGTCTAAATTAGGTAATTTGGCCTGTACATTGGAGCTCCGACAAATTATCAGGTCACGGCTGGCAGTTGATCCTGAGCAGGTGCCTGCCGGCCGACCGGTGCTGGGGTCGCCCTATCGCCTGCCGTGATTGTGGAGGCAGAACCTCTGACAATCAAGGACCACCTGCATTGCAACTCTTGGACACCGCCTTGCCTTCTAGAAGTTCCAGATGGACTCCGAAGAAGCCACACGTCTATCTCTATCTCATACCTCAAACTCTGCTCTACTATACCAGGACTGTCTATCAGTACCAGCCAATTGACGACTACCAGCTCTGACATTGATTCGCAATGCTGCCGGGCTAATGTCCTCTCCTACTCTTTCGGGTGATGGCCACAGAATCCAGATCCCTGCAATACGTCAAGGATAAATTCTGCCGGTATCTTGCGACTCAGGACTGTCACCAGTGGGATAATGTTGCTGGAGCTGTTAGGGAAGCAGTTGTTCTTCACCTCTGTATTGTGAGGGAGACATACGACTCATCCTAATTGGACGTGTCTACCTTACTCACAGTGCCTACGTTGGTTTAGTCGTCTGCTGATCTCGCTTCAATGCGCTCTCCGAGTCTCCCTGCGGCCGAATATGCGACCACCAGGACGTCAGACACAAATTGATTTGTCGGGATAGGCCCTGGGTCTCTTCCATGTGCACTGACAATGACTCGAGAAGGTACTTCTTGGCACAATGTTCTGGGGTTTCATGATTCAACATCGCGGGGAACTACGTGGACGCTTTGTTGCGCGTAACACGGACGACCTCGGGACCATTGCGTTTTCGTTGCTGCTGGTGTCATGCCCCGGGGGGACTCCACCGGTTCGCTCGATGCCGCAATACCAAATGCTCACACGATTGCATTCGCGGTAACAAGTCGGGATGTCCGACCAACTCAAACCTGTCATACTCTTCGGTAGACCGCCCTATGTGACCTGAAGACAGCTATCCACCACATCATCGACAGGGACCGTATTGCAAGTCTCCAGCCAGCCCGGTGGTTAAATGCAAGCGCGACTCCGCTCCGTTAATATACAGTCTACATTGACCGTCACTTCTCGTGATATGGGGGGACACCCGACAGGCCAGCACCCTGAATCTGAGATCAATCTCCTTAGGATCGTGCCAGTCCGTTGTCTAGGAGCATAGCCCCCGAGAATTTACCCTTCACCTGGGAGGCCATGATGCCGTACAAAGTTCAGCATATCATCACATTGTCCCCAACAACACACAAACCATGCATATTCACAATGACCTGTTATTTCACAACAAGTTCCAGGAAGATGAAGGTGGTACACCGCTGTCCTAAAACCTGTCTTCTCGCTCGAAGTTGAGCCACATACTCTGTGTGAAGTCGCCACCACCTCACAATAACTGTCCTGAGAAGTACCCTCATACCGTATCGCGCCACTGATAGGACCTCATCGACAGTTCTGTCAAACAGCAGCAAGCTGCTCGAATCAAGATGTGAGTAAGGGACTATGAACGTGCCAACATTTCAATCACCTCCACATGGAGACAAGATGCGGGATGCGCCTTGAAAAAGACCCATAGGTATGAGAATCACCGCATCATTGCAAATATTGTTTCAGGCCCAAAATCACTAATGTTACGGAGCATATGTCAACCAGTCACTCACGCCCTTCGATAGCTTATTGTGTTTACTGCCTCACTGCCAAGCAGATGCGTTAACCAAGAGATGTCCTTCATCGCAACGGCTCAACAGAACGCCACTTCCAAACTACCAAAACACTGGCATGGTGGGCACGGGACGTTACAGATATTGATCTATGTGTTGTTGCTGATGAGTAATCGTAGACTATGGATTCTTTCATGGCAGCTATATCACGGACTTGGAAGGCACTGATGACATCAGAGGAAGAAAGGCAAGAGGCTGGTTCCCGAAGCTCCGTCACCGACTTTCATGCGAGCATGAGCTCGTGGTTCTTACTAGGCGACTTAATGCACAAGGCCGCCGGCTTCAACCACAGTTCGAACGGACGTCTCTACCCAGCCTCGCCAAGCTCGGGATGTTTCAAAGACTCAATAACCGCTACTTTGCTACAACTCTGCCGACGAAGAAGTGTTGTCTGAACAAATTGCTCGGCCTCGGCTCAACAGCATAGCACTTGACACGGAGGCTCAGGCAACATCTTACAAGTTCCAACTCATGTCAAAGAGCCACTCGCGGAGTTCCCTGCTCCCCAGACCTGTCATGCCGCCCCCCACACCAGCCCTAGAACCTCGAAAACCGACCAACCGGGTACACACAGCATGACAGGCAGGGGTTTGCCGGCTAGCGTCCTTCGCCAGGTATCGTGACCCCATAGCCACGTTGCTGACAGCTGACAGGCCTCGACACCCACGTAATGATCCTCCACGATCCTCCACTTCTCCAGCCGGAAGGGTCTGAGCCGAATTGCAGCCGGCCGGAACTTCCAAGCACCAGGTTTTGTCCGGGACCGAGATCCCAATGCTTGTGGAAGAGGACGTCAAGGCCACCCCTTTTGAGGAATGCGTGCGAGAACGAAATGGGGTATTCCTGAGCAAGGCCAAGCGAAACACCATGAGCGGGCCAAATTTTATCACGATATCATGCTGCTCTGAGACGCCAGGAATTGTCGTTCTCGCCGTCGGAGCCCCTGATGCTTCAAACGGCAAGTTACCGGAATAGGGAATCTAATCGCAGCCTTCAGAATGAGCCTCATCACTCGATGCAGGCGGCCGCCAAACGACCTGCCGTATGGTGCCGAAGGCCGGTTCATCATACCCACCCCTGCAAACACCCAAATCTCGTCACACATCACTCATCACTCATCAGGCGGCTGCATGACCAAATCGTCCGATGGCTTGCTGGTTTGGGAGCCCTTCCAGTTTCGCTGCCGGTCTTTGATGTCTACTTGTAGACGGGGAAGACGGTACACGCATCGCTGAGCACCGGAGAGGATCGCCACCTTGATACCTCTCCCGCATCTTATCATCTCCCACCTTCCACACGTACACCGCTCCAAGTCCCGGGACATAAGCCCGGCGGACCGGACAACGTCAGGCACGTGGAATTTAAGACAAAACCCCTCTGAACTCTTGTTCTGCGCCCGCGGTATGCGACATGGACACCATCATTGTGTCCCGTTCTCACCGACGCCTCCCGTCTTCGTCACCGAGCTCAACGGAGCTTACTCCGACCATGCATATGCCACTTACTGTAATGTTCTTCCCCCCCCTTTATCAACGCCTCCAGTCCCTGTCAAGCGCGATTCACGCATCTGTGACATGTCATATCTCATGTCACCATGCTTCTCGATCAAGTGAGCGAACGCCGAACAGGCGCAGGGGTAGGCACACACCGACGTACTGCTGCCAACGAGCACGTATGTTCCTTCATTCGCTTGATCGCATCATCTCCGACCTTGCCGATAGATTGCCGCACTGGGCCGGACCTGCAATCTGCTGCACCCCAATGTGTGACCAGCCTCGCAGCGGGTGGACTTACCCTTACCCTGCCCTTGCAGTAATCTTGTTCGTGTGCTCCTGAGCCTACGTACTTGCCGTCTTCCGGCGCTGGTTACGCGGACATCGCAAGTCGTGTCGCCCCAGCTGTTTGAATACTTCGCACTTCCGGAACGCCCCGGGCACCCACCATCCACTTCTAGTCACGATGGAACGACCTTTCCTTCCTGACAAGAAAAGCAGGCGTAGCAGACGGAAGGGCAGATGGCTGATTTTCCCATCAACCCCTCTCTGTCCGGCAGTCAGTTGATGAAAATGAAAAGAGCTAAGAAGGTTAGATCGACCGTAGGAGCAACGGAGATATCCATTGGCGGTGAGCAAAAGTGAGTAGACTAGTAAGTAGTAAGACGAGACGGGACGGGACGAGACCAGACCACACACGAGATAGTCTGAAGACGGGACGGGACAAGCATGTGAGAGGGACATGTCAAAATCCCAGCTGGGGATCGAAGCTCTAGACTGATAGAGAGAGACCTGCATGCGTCGTGGGTCCTGCCCCTTGCCCATTGCTCTGATCCCCCTGACTGACAGCTCGCTCGAATTGACTGACTGTATGGCCAATCCGGACGTCTGATGTGGAACTGAGACACGGGAAGATAAAGAAGACCTTCCCTCCCACTTAAGAAGACCGGGGTCGGAATGACTTCGCATAGTAAGAAAGGGAAAACCCTAATGCGTCATCATTTTGACCAGCAAGGGTGACGTTCAGAGACACATCAGATGCTTGACCCGTTGCTTCATTAGACACAAGACTTCGCATAGCAAGGTAGGTACTCTGAACCTCTAAAGCCTCCGTACACATCTTATTCGGCAAGCGAAAGTTATGTGCATCATGAATGGAACAATCGTTCTGGAATAAGCACTAAAGTTGGCTTGGTGGATTGAACCTGCTAATCCCAGTGCACTTAGAGCACTCATACTAACACAAACAAAGCATATAAATACAAAGACAAATAGAGGGATGACAGACGTGGACTTATGAGGGCGGAGTGTATCAGCAAAGAGATACGCAACACAATGGTTTGCGTGTAATTCAGGTACACATTTATCTATCCATGCAACTTTATGCCATTCATGACACATGCGGTTCCTGGCATCGCTACAAGAGAATAGGCAAACATCGACGTAGTCACGTCATGTTATGGCGCTGTGGTAGAGCGCTGCAGCCAATTCGAGTCAGGAGATAGACCTTTCCCCATATCGCTTCACTGCATGCCGTGTTTCACGCTGTTGTTTCTTTCCCCTTCCTCCTTGATCTCGCTGCGATCCGTTCACCGCCTATCTGGCCGAGTGTCGCGTGCTCTGTAGACGGTATGAGTTGCGTCATCACTAAGGCTGCGCGGTGCCGGCATTGCTCTCTGAATCAGGGGCCTTTGCGAGGTCTTCCGCAGGCGGAGGCTGAGCCGCCGTCTCCACTGGAATAGGAGCAGCAGCGGATCGAGTTGCGTCCCCGCCATCGGCCGTAGTGGACGACGCAACTGAAGGTCCAGTAGCTTTCATCTCAAGAGCGTCAGACTCAGGGCTGTTTTCGTCCTTGTCGTGGACGTCTGCCTCGGAGTTATGGCGCTCCTTCTCTTGGAACGTGAAGGCATCCGAGAGATTAACAGCTAGGAACGTCTTTGGCAGTTTGACCCTATTGGAGTTCACATGTCAGCAACCTCCCATTTATACACACGAGTTCAAGTCCCTGAAAGGCGCAATGGCTCTCTCAACCCAAGGCGGAGATGGTGACTGTTGCGAATCGAGAACTTACTGGTGGAACTTGGCGCGCAAGGTCTCTATGACCTGTTTCCAATCTCCATGAGGAGTCAGGCTCCTGCGTGCAGCACAACCTATGCAGTGCTTGCTGTCTAGTTGGATGTCGAGCGGGTCATAGATATGACAGCCAGGGCTGATGGTGATGCGGATACTGTAGTTGAACGTAGGTTGACCCGGAAGCGGTGCATCTGCTCCCGGCTTGGTCTCGGACTCGTACAACTCAAAGCATATCTGGGAGAGATAGTCGAGCTCGGGGATTGTCGCACGATTGATCTTGGTCTCGATACCTCCTTCAAGGATGCAGTTGAGCAACGTATAGATGTGCGACTCCTTGGTGAAGTAGAAGAACGATTTGGCATCTTCTGAAGCTTGCATCTCCTCTAGGTCTTGGACGATCTCCTTGAGCAGAGGCAAAGACGTCAACAGCCCGATCTCAAGCTACATTGTGTTAGTACATTGCATCGTGAAATCCCACATCTCAATTCCAGTCTTACCTTCTCGCTGTCGGAGATGCCATACTCCTGGGGACATATGAAATCGAACAACACTTTGGCCAACTGATAGAGCTCGCGAAGCGGTTCGAAGCGCTCGTCTGTCTTCGCTTTGGTTCTGCTATCACCCTTCTGTAGGTGAAAGTATTCGTCAGGCTGTGCAATCTCGTTTGAATGCTTCATCCATGACCTTCGTCTGAAGATCCGTCTAACAGCATTCTGCGTGTCAGACTTGTCGTTCTTGTCGCCCTTGTCGTTTTTCTCTGGCCGCTCGGACTTGTCAGTCCGCTCAGTAGGCGATGAACTGATGGTTTGGCCTTTATCAGACTTGTCTTCCGGTGTTTTGTTGTTGTCTTCGGAAACCACGGTAGCCCTCTTGCCTTCACGATCGAGTATGATGCCGAATTCGTCCTGCAGCATCTGTCTTGACGGTGTGAAAACCCACTCAAGGAATTGACGGTTGTGCAGGGCATCGAACTTCATTGTGTCGTACAACTCGGATATCTTGCTAGGATCAACCTTCTCATGATCGCAGAACTCGGCAAACAACTTCTCCCAGCGCTCGCGGAACAGTTCTGCATCTTCACCACAGCACCAACGGGCCTGTATGCTGTTGACAGCATTGACCTGAGACAGTGAAGAGGCGATGGAGGCGTTGGAGCTTTCGCCACTGGCCTTGTCGTGCCCAGGGGTGTGGATAGCATTCAGAGAGTTGACAGCACCGCTGTACAGTTTGCTGTAGTTGTGCTGCATAACACGACGATGAAAGTTCATGAGCTGTACAACCCGTGTTTGCACCTCGGAGGGCTCAGGCATAGCCTCAGGCCACGCGAATTGCGACGGACGTTCATTGCCCTTACGCAACAAGCCCTTCAGCTTCTTCTTGACCTTGTCCATCTCGTCCTTCGCAGCATTGGAATCGTCAAGTAGATCTTTGCGGACCGTGATGAAATCTTCTGGGAGGTCTTTCTGGCCCATGAATGATGCTGCCCAGATCTGAGCACTGGCTGTGACTCGCCTTTCAGAACTGCTGAACACATGTACTTCTTCCAAGATGTCGCGGTTCAGTAGAAGATAGTCGTTACGCATGTTCTGTGCCAGCTCCTGAGCCTGATACCGAGCCGAGTGAGTAGGCTCGCCTCCCCACTTCACGATCAGCTGAAGCTTGTCCAGAACGAAACTGTTATCAGCCGCTGTGAACTTGGACATGGTTACACCTGACATCGAGTCCTGGCGTCGCGGCGGTCGAGGTGGCCGGCGCTCACCTCCTGCTGCGTCTTCTCCGACTGTGTCTTGCTTTGGATCACTGCTCTCGGCCTTGGGGTCCTTCGTGATGGGACCTTGCGACTGGCCCTCTGCGCCCTCGTCCTTCTCCTTGGATGTAGTATCTGCGGTGTCCGCAGCCGGCGACTCCATCTTTACCCCCTCGGTGACTTGGGGTGTCGACTCAGATGCCATCTCTGCCGTTTTCTTCTTACGAAACATAGGCTTGATCTGGATCTTCGTTCCGACCCAGCCGCCCTTCTTTACTAGGACGTTGCGAAGCGACTTCAGCTTAGTTCTATCTTCTTCACCAGCTTTCAATGCAGCATCGACTGCCTCGAGCACACTTCCAAGTGCGGCCTCACCAATAAGAAGGACTTCTTCCTGGTGTCCCTTGAGGAGATCAATGAACGGTTGTGTGTAGAAGGTGAACTTGTACTTCTGCTTGGGTGTGCGATCAGCATGGCGAATGACGGAAACCATCCCCTTGAGCTTCCAGGAGTGCTTGGGCGGAGGAGGCGGAGGAGTCGGTTGCTCCTGGGGTTTATCAGATGACAATGGGGTAGCCGGCAAGGTGGGCGGGGCTGTCGCAGGCACGCTGCTTGCTGCCGAGCCGCTGGCAAGATTATTGCTAGAACCCATCATAGTATCCTGCAGCTTCGCCGCAATCCCTGCCATTCCAGACTCAAACTTCGGTGGAGATGTAGCTCCAGTATTGTCTTCGTCTGCTCTCGGTTCTTTCGCTTCTTCGGGCGAGGCCACCCCGCTGTTTACGACCGACTTCGATTGTGCAGAGTGTTGCCCTCCAGAGTGCAAGTTCTTGTCCTTGTTAGCTAAAAGCGCTTTGGCTAAGGGGTCACTGCTGCTGGGGTTGGTTGGCGAAGGCAAAGGCGGCATTGGGCCCCCTCGCTTGATTTTCTCTTGGACGAACATGTCTTTCAAAATGCTCGAGCAGTGATCGTAGTAGGTATCGTTATCCTTGACGAAGCTCCATCCGTTGACGTCTATGACATAACTCTTCCCACCGGCACGTAGAAGGTCAAAGCCGCAGACCCGTTGGCCAAATGTACGCGCTATCTTGCTTGCGATCTCTTTCTCGTCCGGGTCCAGAGCTGTGACGTAGCGAATTTCCTTGCCATGAGTATTACGCCTGACAACGCCATCGACGACGGGCGATTTTCTTGTTTCCGCATGGCAATAATGTGACCCGACGGTGTAGGCCTTCACATCTTCCGCATTGTCGACCTGCATGAACTTCTCATACACGAAACTGCCTTCGGGCTCGGTGATAGCACGTGGAATGTTCAGGTCCTTGACATATTCTGAACTCTTATTGCCGACCTTTCTGAAGAGTTTCCGAGCACCCCCACCAGCAGACCGCGGGAAATAGATGATGATGTTATGGTCTTCGCCGCTCGTGGGTTTCTCCACAAAGGGCTTCTTCAAGAGGGTACCATCGACGCTGATGATATCTCCATCGTCGAGCAGCTCAACTTTTCGAGGGATCCTGTAGAATTCCGAGTCTGGGGGCTCGAGAGAGATGTTGGTAACATCTTTTATATGTTTCGCAATATCCGGGGTCAAAAGACTCGGCCCACCATCGCGGTTGACCTCGACTCGCTCGGGGGTGGGTACGTTGATCTTGTCAAGTATTTGAAGGCAAAGCCGTCTGTCCCAAAGAATCTTCTGCATGGGGACATCGTTGACGCAGAATGGTTTCCGAGCCTTCACATAAGCAATAGCCTTGTCCAATGGAAAGCCATCCGAGTAGAAAGATATCAAATAGTCACAGATTGGCCAGTCCTCGACCTCTGATGGAAGGTCAGTACCAGACCAGGGTGATTAAGGGACGCACATACCTTCATCAAGGATTGTCTTGTCTCCGAATACGACGACATCGAATTCGCGTTTCGCGATGATCCGATTAAGGATATTTCTGCTAGGTTTGCTTCTAGCTTTGGAGTCTAGGGCACAAACGCCGATGATACCCCATGGCGCTGGCTTGACCTCTTCCTTCTCCCTAGGTTGGGGCCCTCGGTCACTGCTAGGACTGTGACTGCTATTGGCAGTGCTCCCGCTGAATCTGCGCTTAGCCCGACTTCGAGATCTAGTCGGTAGAGGGCGAGAGCCTGTGTTAGAGGGAGGAGGATTTCGCTTGACAACCTCCAGCGGGTTGGTGTGGTTGGCTCTCTGGGGAGCCAGCTGCGGACCGCCACTAGTGGGCGTCTGGGTGTTGGAGTTGGACGAGGTGGTAACGGTCACGTTGGAGAGACCTGCCTCAGACTGCTGTCCCGGGACGGGGCCCAAGCCTTTGCTGGAAGCCATCAGGCCGGAGACGGAGACGGAACGCTGGGCAGTGCCGCCGTCGGAACCGTTGGTGGAGGGCGTAGAGCTCGGAACACCACGAGCGGAGGTTAATGAGAAGACAGACGACACGGATACGCGCTTGCCACCCACGCCACCGTCGGTCTCAGAGAATGATGAGCGAGGGAAGACAGCAGGGTCAGGCAGCTGGCGATGGGCGCTCGTGTCCTGGGAAGAGCTGCTGGGCACGAGTCTCGGAGTGTTGTCGGTGTCGTCGATGATGGCCAGGTCGTCCAGGCTGGTGTGGCTAGCGTGGCCGAGGTCCTCGCTCCAGGTGTCCGAGTTGCAAGACTCACGGCGGGTGTAGGGAAGTGACGTGCGGTGGGTTGGCTTCAAGGGCTTCGCCGGAGGAGGCATGCTCAAACTGGCAGGTTCGACGGGTGTGTCGGTAGTCCCCACCGGCTCCAAGTGCCGACTCTTACCACTTGCTATGGAGCTGGCGATGCTACTGGATACCGAGGAAGGTGAGCGTGCGCGGGATTGATGAGACTGAGAGAGCCAGGAGGCTGAAAGTCTCTTAGTGGGCGTGGCGCGGGTTGAGTTGGCAGTGTTGGTCTCCATCGTAACAGAAACTGAGAAAGACGGGAGCTAACTTTTTCTTTCGATTCGTACAGTGGGGACCTTGGAGGCGAATAATTGTCTTTGTTTCCTCGAGCCGCTGTTGGTACTGGTACACCGAATCTTCCCTTATCTGTTGTAACCGGAATAAGCATCATGTGGCCAATATCCTAATTGGATCATACCTGCTTACTCCATGGTGCTTATTCTATTAGAATGAATTTGGTATTGATACTTACCTATCCAGGAGTTCGGCGGTGACGGTACCTCAGTAACCCGAGCACATGCAACTTGAGCTATCCCTTAGATCGTGTGCCGCTAGCAACGACCGTTACTTATTATGAGCAGTGACACAGTCACGGCACCATGTCTCTCTGTAGACCGCAGCTCTGGAGAAGCACTGGTGTGACTCCAGAGATCTAGCAAAGGATCCAAAGGATTCAGATCTGAGATATGGAGAGGTCGAGAGGTGGGTCGGAAATATTGGCAGGCGGTGTCAAACGAGCGCAACAAACAACCTCTTATCATTGGTTTATTGTAGGCAAAAGCTCATCCCTTCCGAGATATGGCGGGCCGAAGGGTTAGAGACACATCATGTAAGCGTGTAGAGTTCATGTCGAGGTTGCACGGAGTCGCATTAGGAGGCTTGAGCGACAGAGGACGGGGCGAATTAGGATTTGTTGCCAAGACCTGGTGTTTTCTCTCCGTCTCAACGGCGGTCTGACGAGTTGTGGTGGTTTTCGAAGCCAATGAATAAGACGATACTGAATACAGTGCCCATGAGGCTTGGGGCATATCCATATTCATTCGTACGAATAGACGACCTTGACCCAAGTGTCTGCCATCTGGGCATCTGGGCATCTGGTGGCAAGTCGGGTGAGGATAACCTTCCCGTCACATGCAACCTAGACTAAGGTATGCTATGACGTCTGAATGGAAGGAATGGCAACAGGGGTAAGGTTCTCAATAAACCTACGCATGTGACCAACTAATAAGAGCCTTTCAAACGGTTATGCGCGGTTCAAAGACTGACGATATCGGACCAACATCGTGCCCGTGCATCTCTATATAATTACTTTCTTAGGTACCGAAAGTGTAAGATGCCGTCTGGTCCTGATACTCTACAATCACAAGGAATGCAAATAGAACATACTCAGTAGTAACGCAAGATAAAACACCCCGTCGATGTCGTCTTCCACGGTTGGTGATATAGGAACGGAGCTTTGAGGTGTGCTGTTCCGACGTGGGGTTCGGGAGACCCAGCTGTTGGAACTTGGAGGGGCCGAGGGAGGGGCAGTCCAGTTGGTGGATCGTGGGGCGCTAAACCCTGTCTTGCATGCAGGGCGGAACACCTCGTCGCGATTGGCCGACCGCGACGCAAGAAAATATTTCTAAAAGTTCAGAGAGCATTACCTGTGCTGCCACTGGGACGCCAGAACCGCCCACCTACCGTCTAAACGCTGTTCAAGATAAAGAGGTTGAACAAGGGAAAGAGCGAGGAGAAGTGCAGCAGCCGGAATCATTTGCCATGCCTCACTCGAAGCAGGATGGACCACTGGTCAAGCGCCAGAAGCTGCGTGCTGTCGCAAAACCCAATTCCTCTACCGCCCGCCAGTCCAACATATTCGCGCCATATAGGGTATGTTCAGTCGAGATCGAGCCTGATTGCTGCCGGCGTGTTTCAGTGTTGACGTGAATAACTAGACGGTTGGCCTTGTCTCTCCGACGAACGTGCCCTTCACCTCGATACCCCTAGGCAAGACCACCTTTCAGGTGACCACCTCGATTGGACGATCTCTACAAACATACGATCTGAAGTGCGGCCTCAACCTGGTGTTCATGACCCGACCGCAGACCCCGTCCGATATCACCGCCACCTGCGCTTGGAAGGACAAGGTGTTTGCTGCCTGGGGCGATGCGCGCAATGGGGACTCTCAGGGTGTCTGGATCTTTCAGAGGGGGAAGAAAGTCGGCGAGCTGGACCTTCCACTCGACCTCGAGCAGCCTATCAAGCAAATAGTCATCTTCGGCTCTTGGATACTTGCGTGCTCATTGACGAGGATCGAGGTGTGGAAAACAACCACACTCGAACATTACACCACGCTTTTCACCATGGCCTCCAAGAAAGGCGACAACGAGCTGACGGGTGGGATATGCACCATGCCGACCTACCTGAACAAGATATTTGCTGGACGCCGAGACGGATGGGTCGAAATATGGAACGTGTCTACTGGTAAACTGATATATACAATTCTGCCTCCCTCGTCAAAAAGCGGCGCCGTCACATGCTTGCAACCAACGCCTGCGCTTTCGTTGATGGCCATCTCATATGCGAATGGTCCCCTGGTTATCCATAATGTGCTCGCCGACAAGAGCATCCTTCAGGTCGCTGCTGGTACCGAAGACGCCCCAGTGACCTGCATCGCGTTTCGCACAGATGGCATTGGCGCTGGCCTGGACGGCCGCAAGGATGGAGTCATGGCAACCGCAACCGATGCGAGCGGAGACGTTACCTTTTGGGACCTCAACCAAGGCGGCAGGATCATGGGTGTCTTAAGGAGTGCCCATAACCCCCCTGCGCAAGAGGGTGATCGGGTTCGCGGAGGAGTGAGCAAGATCGAGTTCCTTGCCGGCCAACCTGTTCTCGTCACAAGTGGGCGAGACAATTCCTTGAAGACTTGGATCTTCGATGAAACGCCCTTCTCGCCGATACCGAGGGCACTACACACGCGAAGTGGGCATGCGGCGCCGGTCACATGTCTTCGTTTCTTGCCGACCGATTTCGAGGGTGCTGAGGCAGGCAACAAATGGCTCCTCAGTGGTGGTAAAGACCGCAGCTTGTGGGGATGGAGTCTTCGTCGTGATGGCCAAAGCACAGAGCTGAGCCAAGGCAACATTCGCAAGAAGGCCAAGAAGTATGGCATTTTGGCGGGTAACACCCTGAGTCATGGTCCGACCACGACCCTCGAAGACCTGAAAGCGCCCGAGATCACTTGTATAGCCTGCTCCCTGAATCGGGACGGTGGTATGGGTGCGATGCCGGGCAAGCAAGCGCTATGGCAGAAGACTCGCGATCAGAGAAAGGGGATGGACGCCGAGATCAGCGGAATGACTGGCTGGGAAAGTGTTGTTACTGCCCACAAGGACGATGCATTCGTGCGTACGTGGTTTTGGGGTCGTAAAAGAGCAGGGAGATGGGCATTTCAAACAGGTGACGGTGCCTATGCGTCGACCGTCGCTATGAGTCCATGTGGGACCTTTGCTGTTGTCGGATCAGTTCAAGGGTCGATTGATATGTTCAATCTCCAGTCCGGGCTACACCGTCAAAGGTTCCCTTCAAAACTGACTCCGGCGCAGGCCAGACAGGTCAAGATGCAGCAGGCCAGACAGGCAGACACTGTCGTCCAACTTCAAGCGCGCTCGTCCACCGGGTTCCTCCCGGGAACCGGCAAGCATACCAAAGCTGTCACCGGCATTGTGGTGGACTCGATGGACAAAACCGTGATCAGCTGTTCTCTGGATGGCAGGGTCAAGTTCTGGGACTTCCTAACAGGCAATCTGGTGCACGAAATCAACTGGGCCCCGATGACTGCAATCACTGGCTGCCGATACCACGCTGCAAGTGATTTGATCGCCTTCTCTTGCGACGATAATTCGATTCGGATTGTAGATATCGAAACGAAACGAACAATACGTGAGTTCTGGGGGTGCCAGGGCACGATCAACGACTTCACATTTTCAAACGACGGACGATGGATCGTGGCGGCATCTCAGGATTCGGTCATACGAGTCTGGGACTTGCCGACTAGCCATCTGATTGACGCTATCCGACTCGAAAAGCCGTGTACTGCTCTAGCATTCTCAGCAACCGGCGAATACTTGGCCGCATCGGTTGAGGGCCAGCTAGGTGTCGACATCTGGACCAACAAGACAATGTTCACCCATGTACCAACTAGGCAGATATCCGAAAGTGCTGTGCAACAAGTATCGGGACCGACAGCATCAGGAGAGGGTGGTCAAGGTCTGCTGGAAGCGGCCTTCGAGGACGAGACGCGGGTGGAGGACGAGGATGCAGTTGCTGCTCCAAGTCTGGATCAGCTCAGCGCCGATATGATGACGCTCAGCTTGGTCCCTCGCAGTAAATGGCAAACTTTGTTGCATCTCGACCTGATCAAGCAAAGGAACAAGCCCAAGGAGCCCCCCAAGGCTCCTGAGAAAGCACCATTCTTTTTGCCTTCTGCGAGTGGACCGGCACCAGCGAAGCTGAATCCCGCCGAAACAAATACAGAAGAAGATCAGATGCAATCGAGGATCACGCGCTTTGACCGCAACAGGATGGAGCAAGCATTTACCAGTAGCTTACAAGCTGGAGCTGCTAGCGGCAATTGTAAGATCCACCCTTGCTATATGTTTCGCGCGCGTTCTTACTAACCCGAACCCCTTAGACGACGAGTTTATTGAACACCTGAAGTCACTGTCTCCTGCCACGGCAGACCTCGAGTTGCGTTCACTCTCAGTTGGGGAAGACGATGAAACCAACGAACTACTGCACTTTATTCGTGCCCTAACAAGCCGGCTCGTAGCGCGCCGAGATTACGAACTCACCCAGGCGTGGATGACTGTCTTCTTGCGGCTACATTTCGACCTGGTCATGGCGAATGACGTTCTAATGAGCGCGTTGCAGGAGTGGAAGAATCATCAAGCGGATGAGTGTGCGAGGTTAGATAACTTGGTCGGGTATTGTGGAGGTGTAGTGAGCTTCTTGAGGAGCCCGCGAACTTGATGAAGCGGTGCGTCACTTGTTAGAAACGAAGCAAAATGAATTAGTTGTCATCCAACTGCTGTTCCTTTCACATGTCGAGACTCCCGTGTTTCTGATTCCCCCTATCTCCGAAAAACCATCAATGTCAAACTTGAAGTTGTGACATGCAGTTCATTGTCAAAGCAGTCCGGCTCAACAGGCATAACGTATTCGCCCTCCTATTGAATATGTGTTTGTTCATATCAATCTGTAGTTATGTATGATAAACCACAGAGTGTGAAATCTAAAACAATAGACTTCCGCCTCACGAGAGGTATGTCGTCAGTGAAGAGACTTCGATTTTTTCCCGCCTCTAGTTACCCCAACCTAAGGTAACGATGGTTCGCAGAAGTCAAATATAGCGCCTCTTCTCAACCTTAACTGTTCTTTAACCCATTTCCGAGACGCCACTATTGTGGACAGAAGTCTATACACTTCCTCAGTTGGGGTTGTTTCGTTCTCTACTCTCGTTCACTCCATTCGTTCCCATAACCACACACTCTCGTTCAGAACCTCTCCATCAGCACAGCACAGCACAGCACAGCAGCTCTCTCTCGTGCCTATACCAACCCAGAGAGTTCCGAATAGCCTCCCTGCTGGCACATCATGGACACATTGTCCAACCACCTCGCCTACCCAATACTCACCCACACCCGTATGTCCATACCCGCCCGCCCGCCCAGATACTCACCCCAAAAGTCTAAAACAATATACTTCCGCCTCATTAGAAGACATAGTCAGTGACGTATACTCGTTCTTCTCTCCCTCTCTGCCACCCGAACCTAACCATGATCCGCAGAATCTAGGTGGCGCTTCCTTCCACTTTGGTGTTATAAACGCATCTCCGAAGACGCCACCATCGTGTACAAAAAGAACTTGCACTCCCTTATCACCCGGTCTCTTCTTCGTCCTTCATTCACTCCATTCCTTCCCACAACCCCACACAACACACCCTCGTTCAGAACCTCTCCATCACCTCTCCATCAGCACAGCACAGCAGCTCTTGTGTCCATACCAGCCCAGAGAGTTCCGAGCAGCCTGGCTTGCTTGAACACCGTGTGCTAATATCACGACGCACACATTGTGCATCCAATCCACCTACCCATACTCACCACCAAACCCGTATGTCCACCCTCCCCCACCCACCCAGATACTCATCCAAAAATCGTACACCCACCCAGAAACTCACTTAATACTGTACAACCATGGATCACTCCGGATCCTCCAATGGCTCGCCGTCGCTGCCATACAACGACGCCGTCGATCAGTCCGACTCGAGTTCCCAAACGCTGGGACGTACCCCGGAGACCGACACCGCACCCGACGCGGCGCACCCGCCGGAGTATGCGCGGGAGTCCGACCTAATGCTTAGTTCACGTAGTTCTTCGCCGATGCATCAGGGTTGAATGCACCCGGACCCGCGCCGTCCTACCGGCAGCCCGGCACGGCGACTCCGCAAGACATGGCCGTGCATGGCCATCCGCAGAGCGCTGGCAGCAGCATGTATATGCAGCCTCGAGGGGGCTGGGGCAACCATGGACAAAACCTAGGTGGCCAGATGCCACCACTCTCCCCAAGGACCTTTCCCAAATGCATTGGCTTCGGCGTCGCGGGGACGACCCCGATTCTATCGGATGAGGCTGATGCCGGAGGGGTGGATTCCTCCTGTTCCGCTGTGGACTCCTCCTGTTCCGCAGGGTTACTCGCCATCACGCCTGTGAGCGACAACGTAGATATCTACCAAGAAAATCACGGTAATGACAGCGATGCGGACAGTGTTGGCTACGACGCCGACGTAGAGGGTGACGAGGAAGACTATAGTAATAACGACGACGCCGGCAGCGTCGACTGGGACGCCATGGACCCCAGCTTGCCCAACGAGGTGAGCGATGCCGGCAGCGTCGACTACGACGCCGATGACGAGGACGAGGACGAGGACGAGACGCCGCTGTGGTGTGGAGAGATGTGGTGTGGGGTTCGGTCGGTAACGGCGAGCGTAACAACGGCGCCGCATCTGTGCCCGTAAGCCCCCGCACCCATCAGCCCGAGCAGCTGCCCGAGTCGGTTACCGAGTCCGAGTCCGAGGTGGAACTCTCCTCCGGCGGGTCGACACCCGAACCACAACAGGCCCAGCCTCAGCCCCAGGACCAGCCCCAGCCCCAGCACAGCCAGCACGACCAGCAGATGGACCGACTGGCCTCGCTCGTCGCCAGCGTGCCCAATCTCGCGAGTGCGCTGCCGCATCGGCCACTAGTCATCGTCGCCGGGGACTACCACCTAGACACGCACGCTCCTGCCGCATCGACTGCCGGCGCTGACACGGGTGCACCACATCACGGCGCGCCGATCGTGCTCGTGGCTGGCAACATGAACGATGGTGTCCCAACGGGGCAGCGAAAGAGAAGGCGGGATAACGAGGAGGAGAAGGATGATGGGGAATAGTACCCCATCGTCGACTTGCCCCGGAAGCGGGCGAGGAGGGCTAGTGTTTGAGCCAAGGAAGGTGTACTTATTGGCTGGCTTTGTCGAGATTGAAGAGTATGTCCGCCTGCGTTCTCATGATTGAGGAAGATCCTCTATCGTGTTGCATCATTTACGATCGAAACCAGCGTTGATTTGGTGGATGTTGCCTCTGGGAGGGAACCATCCTACCTCGAAATTCCTGCCGTTCTTTGGGTAGTATACTAAAGTACCTGCCTGAACTTGTACAACATATGTTAGCATAGCAAACAAATCGAAACTTGAAATCATATGGGACAGTGTCTCCCTTGCCTGAACCAAGAACACACGTGGCCTTCACTTCGGCGAACCCTGAGGAGCTGCTCAGAATCGTGACGGCTGATCAACACCAAGGTCGTCTGATGGCATGTTTGATTACCTCCTCACATAGGTATGTACCTACTCAAACTTCCTGTCGAGGTGAGCAAATAGGCTGTCGGTTTCGTGGGTGGACGCAAACACCATGCTGCCAAGTAAAAATGTGAAAGGAGATGCGTAAAGCGCTTGGAATCTCCGAGATTCGCAAACCGAAGGGATGCAGGTGGTCCCGAGCGCGGCGCCCCACCCGCAATACAACACAATACAACAGCGCTATATCGACCGCCTAGGGATACAGCATAGGGCCTATCGCTCCGGTAAACTCCCCGGCTCGCCACTGCGAGTCCCCATCGTTTGTAAAGCAGCTGCAAGGGAAGTCGCCCGGGGTCCCAGCGGCACAATATTACCACGGTCCCCTCCAGGATACCTCAGGGACTGACCTTTTTTCCCGAAGGTACCTCCAGCCTCGTAGTTTCAAAGACAATTCGCCAGTCTCTGAAACTACCACCAAGATGGCGAGCCTACCAGAGCAGGTCCTAGACATAACCGACATGTCGCTGCAGCAGCAAGCCCGGAAAGTGGGCGAGGAGACCGATACGACATCGCGAACCTCAAGCACCAAAGGAACGGCACCCATCATCGTCAACCATAGCAGTGATGGTGATGCCGCTGCGGAACTGGGCATGTCGCCACTCGAGAAGATCAAGACACGTTTCGGAGACCGACCCGAGTGCTTCAAGAACACCCTGCAGGAAGTGTCCTTCGTATTTCAAGCAACAGTAGCGACGGCCACGACATCATTCCTGAGCGGCGTTGCCTTGATCATCACCGTGCCGGTCTCGAAAGATCTGGGCATGACGCAGGGCCAGATCTCGTGGATCAGCGCCTCGACTTCGTAAGTACTCTCCACCCAGAATTTCGCATAGAAGGTACCAAAGCTTACACATCAATCTAGTCTGGTAGCAGGAGCAACCCAGCTCGCATTGGGACAGCTAGCAGACCTGTTGGGCCGGAAAGCCATGTTCATCACGGGCATGGGCTCGTTCAGCGCATTCGTACTGCTGGTCGCCTTCTCGCAGAACCCGTTCTGGATGCTCATCGTCTGCGGCATCCTCGGCCTCTGTTCCGCCATGGTCGTGCCGCCCGCCATAGGCATACTCGGCGCAGCCTACACGGCGCCCTCGAAACGGAAGAACATGGCGTTCTCGGCCTTCAGCTCCGGAAACCCTCTCGGCTTCGTCTTCGGCACCATCCTGTGTGGCATTGCAACGCAGCTGTCCTCCTGGCGCGCAGCTTTCATCTTGCTCTGCATCATCTGGGCCGTCTTCACCGTCTTCGCCTTCTGGGCTGTGCCGAACGTGGAGAACTTCGAGCGGGCTCCCCTGAGGGAACGGCTGGGCACTCTGAAGAGTTTCGACTACGTTGGTACGATCCTGACGATCTTCGGAACCGGCATGTTCACAGCGGGCTTGACGTGAGTTTATCTTTTTCTTGGGTATGTCGAGCTCAGATGCTGACAAGACTCTAGACTGGCACCTGAAGATAGCTGGTCGAGTGCACACGTAATCGCTCTGCTAGTCGTCGGACTCGCCCTCTTAGCGTTCTTCGTCTACTGGGAGAAGGTTTTCCCGACCCCTTTAATGCCTCCGCATATCTGGAAGGACCGAAACTTCAGCTTGGTATGACTTTCCAATCCATCGCCATTCTCGTGTATCCTTTCAGATACGGTCGTGTTTTTCGTCTCTAGTAGTTTACGTCTCTAAAATGACCATGACTCAAGCAGTAGACGGTGCTTTAGGAACTTGATTTGTACTAACCGCTCACAGATCATCATCGTGGTACTCCTCGGTACGATGAGCTTCACAGCTACTGGCTTTTGGATCGCCTTCTACATGCAACAGATCCAAATGCTGTCTACCCTGATGGTGGCTGTTCACTTGCTACCGATGGCGATAGCGGGTTTGCTCTGGAACATTGTCGCCGGACGCATACTTCACCGCGTCAACAACACAGCCATTATGGTATTCGGTGCTGCGTGCTATGTTGCTGCCGGCCTTCTGTTCTCATTCACGGGGCCCGAGAGCAACTACTGGGCGTTCATATTCCCGGCTCTAGTGTTGAACGTGGCTGGCGCGGACCTGCAGTACAACGTTGCCAATGTAAGTCCTTCTCTCTGTTACAACTCCTTCCCGGACTCGAGCTAATGGTCTATAGATGTACGTGATGCAATCGCTGCCCAGACACCAACAGTCCCTCGCCGGCGGTATCTTCAACGTCGTCATCCGACTGTCGAATACCGTCGTCATGGGTGTGACGACAGCTGTGTTCAGCTCTATCGAAATGACACCGGCAGGCATCGCAGATCCCATGCTCAAGTATACCAGGACCTTCCAGGTGTGCGTAGCGTTTTCTGGGGCCAGTCTGCTGTTCGCGCCCTTCATTCGTCTGGGGACCCAAGGTAACGCCCCAAAGGGAGACGCACAGGAGGTCGGGCAGTCGGAAAAGCCAGCGGCTGAAGAGCTCCATGCAGGCGAAATTGATCGAGAGGAGCAAGTGTCTCGGAAGTCAGCTTCGAAGGATGATACGATATAGTCGTATACTGGTTAAGGGGGATACTCTCGAATGCTGCTGAAGATGGTAGTGATTAGTTTACACCTAGTTGATACCCGGAATGCGATGCCTTTGAATGCTGACAATTGAATAAATCCATCTGTGCCACTCCGAGTTCGGTGCATGTAATCACGGTAACTAAGAGGTATGCCGACACGAGCGGAGTGTAGGAGCCGTTCAGACAACATTCCGGCTCCACTTGCCAGCGGTCCCGATCGGGAACCAGCAGACTAAGCCGAGTAACTCGGCCTCCAAACGGTGCTGCGGAATTATCATCGCTTGTAATACATGTATTACTGCTAATCGGCGGTCTGTAATAACGGCCCCGATGACGGGGCCGAACATCGGTGAACAGCTGACACAGTACGGTATTTATGCCGCAGTGTGCAGGTCTGCGGCGGTGTGACTCGACCGGCGTCTACGACGTATGACATGGTGTCAGAAATTAGCCTGCTCAAACTCGCAAGGTGTCCGGGTGTAGAAGATAGTCGTTACAGTCACAGCGCTCACTTCATAAGCACCGTCGAACAGCCTCAAATACTAAAATAATAAGAAGGATTGGAACGTTGTTACTACCAGCTTGCACAGAGACGGCATCAGCTACCAGGACTCGGATACGACAGCTTCCAGCTCACTCACGAATAATACCTATCACGATCACTACGTGGTCTGTAAGGGCTCGCCGATTGGAGCGAACGATGGCGTCCAAGCATGCATGGAAAGTCGATGTGAGTTCTTCTCGCGGTGCTTGTCCCAAACTGGGGTATGACCAGGTGAAAGCTAATCGCGGAGCAAAAGCTCGTCCCTTGGGACCACTCGAGTCCGGAACACGTAGAGAGGATGTATGACCAGCGTGTGGCCTGCGGGTGGAGGGCAGACGAAGTGGCGTCGTGGGTGGAATATGCGAAGAAGGGCGGGAGAATATTCTACTGGGTCGTGGGTCCTCCACCAATCGACGACGAAATAGATGCAGCGGACTGATGGACCGGCAGCTATTCTCAGATGCCCTCCCAGATAGGGAAGTGCTGTTGAAGAAACACGTTGAGGATTACCCCAAGGTTGGTCATGACTAATCTGAAGTTTGGAACCCAAGCTTAACGGCCCGCAGGAGGCACAACCACTTCGAGATACTGCACCCGAGATCCGACTCGTCCCGCGCGAACCGACTGCAAAGGAATTCATTCCGATTGGCCACGTAGCGCTCGACATCCACAGCGCCGAGGACGACGCGAGCCTGGGTCTGCCGTCGCCCGGAACAGTCTGGATCCACGGGCTGTACATATCGTACGCATTGCAAGGGGGCGGGTATGGTACTGGGGCCATGTCGAAGGTGGAAGCTCTGGCGGCACAGGAGCCCATGAACGCGACGACGACGGCGTTGGACACGGTGTCGAAAGAGACGGTGGACGATCCAGATATCGTGAGGGCCTTGAATGAAGAGCTGACGAGCCCGGTGGTAAGTCTATATTCCACCTAATGTAGGTATTATGCAACGATACTGATATGCAGCTTGGCAGACGTCGAAGGAGGGATGGTATAGGCGGCAGGGGTACGAGGTGTACAAGAAGGGCATTGGCTATACCTTCCGAACGAAAGCCGGACGCAGTATAGATCTGATCGTCTCTTATATGAGAAAAACACTGGGCTGATGGGACGGAACCTCAAGACTTGGATTGGTTTCTCGTAGTCCATTGCAGTCCATATCGGTGCTTAAACAGATGGCATACAGCCTTGCAACTGGTGGATTGGGCGTTGATAGTTCGAGAGGTAGCAGAGCCAGTCTTCGCCGTTTCATGGTTGCTACTTTCTCTGTTCGACGCTGAACTCGTGATGATTGGACGGATATAGTCGTGCTCAATTCCCAGCCACACCAATGCGTGTGCGTCTATTCTGCTGCCAACTGTCGTAGACGCGGGATGTGACACCTGCGTAGCATTGCATTGGGAGCACCTCAAGCAAATGAACAGATAGGCGCGTCGCGGCGTGTCAATGGTTGAACTTGCGGCGGGTGTGAGAGACTTATGCGAGACAGCTCATCGAACATCTGGAGGTGCGTCCACGGAAGGAAGATGCAATCTGGGATTCTGGGGCGACCTCTCACAGCGACCCGATTGAAGGGGGGTCGATTAGCAGTTGGAGGTGCCCCGTGCACCATCAAAAGCACGGGCCCACTTTGGGGGAAATCACTGGACCGACGTGCAGAAGTCGCGATCGAGGATTCGAGGCTTGCGAGCTGCGACGACTGTCCTCCATTCGGATACTCCCCCAGTCCCACCCTCGTCTCGCAACCATTGGACAACCACGCCGCTGCCTGCACCGGGCACCCAGAAGAATCCTCCAATGCCGCGTGAGTCCATGTGGCGACCCAACCTCACCGTCGCATCGGGCAGGATGGCAGCATAGTACATAACAACACCGCCGTGCCTCTCACCCACCCATTCCGACTGGCATCCGCGGTCGAACACGTACCTCCAGCTACTGCTACAGCTACAGCCCCGAACCAGCCAGCATCCACAACCCGTCACCGTACCAGCCAAGTCACAAACAAACGAACCTACCCAGACCTATAGACCTGTATCGACGCGAAGTAAACAAGCGTCGCTTGTCGCCTATCTCTGCCTCGACCCCGACACGTCAACACATCGTCCGCCCCAATGCCGCCTGGTCAACTTCTGAAAGCTTCGAGGACGAAGATGCAGGCCTGGGTCACTAACAATGGGCTCAGCAATAGCCAGCCTTCCCCCTCGGCCTACGACGGTTCAGGAATTCCGCAGAAGCACCAACATGCCTATGACTTGGGCCGACAACAATACGAAGCACAGCCGACACCTCCTCTGACACAGCAGGAGTCGCCCCCTCGCTCTCGGGCGCCCATCGTCAATGCGAACTCGACACGCGCCGCCGCTGTCCAGGCAGCCCGACTACCCGTTCCAAGTCTACCCGTTCCAAGTGGTGCGAGCCATGGTCGAAACACGTCGCTGAATTTGCCACGAGGCAGAGCAATCTCTTCGGAGCCGCTCTCGAGCTCCGCCACCAAGGGACAAAAGAAGTTCTGGGAAGGGTCAACAGTAGATGGTTCCTTGTTTAGTGAGACAGCTAGTAATGTCGACGCGAGCACGGCAGCCACATCGCACCGTCGCGTGGCACTTCAGGCACCGCTCAACTACCAACAGCGAGACCCTCCGCGTCATCGCCCGGTCCCGGTCCAACAAGAGGTCAACAGAGTAGAGCAGCATCCCCCGTTTGTCATTGGTCGTAACGGCTTAATCGACGTGATCGCGAACCCTCTCACCAGAAGTGCTTCGACACCCGACGCTAGAAGCCAACGTGGTAGTTTTAAGGAGGCTACCCCTGAGCCAAACCGTGACCAGTATTATGACCAGTATACCGAAGACAACACATCTGAAGCATCTCCGGAGAAGACACCCTCCGCCAAGCGACTTCATCATCCGAAGGCCTTCGCCATGAGGACAGCTCGGCCTGATTCGATTTCTGAAAGGACCACCTACCCGCATGGAGACACCGGGATGTCGTCGTCCCCACAGAAGCACCACGCCTATGACGTTCCTGATGGTCCCTATGTTGAGGTGCCCCCGGAACAGCCTAAGGCGCCCGAGCACTTAAGGCTGAAGGTGCCAACGCAGGAAGCCCATCGTTCGACCGTCTTCGCCGATACCGATACCCCCATGGTGAGCCACCCGGACGAATCAGACAGCGAAACCATCGATCAGCCACCGACGCCGAAGCCAATCCCAAAGGCAAAGCCTCAAGTGAGCCGACAACCTCAAGTGAATAGGATACTCTTCGGTAGGGATAGTGAAGGGCAGATCGGTCTTCATCAGAGCGCCATGCCTCGCGCACCCGTTGAGAAGCGTCAGCCAGTCGCAAAGAAGCGTCACTACGAGACCGATTATGACGACAGCGCTCTGGCAGCTATGAACTATGCGAAATTGAAACAGGAGGCCTTCGACCATGACCCAGCTCAGGCCGAAGCGCGGTCAGTCGTGGGACCACCTCAGGGTACCTTGCCACAGAAACTGGACCACTTTTTCAACAAGGATGAATCGAGTCAGATGGAGTTCTTCAGCAAAATGCCCGTTCGAGAATGGGAAGACTCTGGCGACTGGCTACTGGAGAGATTTGGGGAGGTCATGAACCGACTCAAGGCTGCTCGCAAGGACAAGCGAGCGATGATGGAGAACTTCGAGGACGAGATTGCTACACGAGAGGAGCAAGTGAGAGGCAAGATCGACTATGTCGACACTAAGTTGGTGGCACTAAAATCTGAAGGCGAAGGCATGATGAAGGGAGTGGAGTACGAATGAATGTACGAGCATACAACATGATGACTTTTCCGATGGATCTGCTGCAAGGATTTGTCTATATAAGGATGTGGGCTAGCTTACGAGAAGGGAAGCTCTAGATGGTCGGACTGGGCTCTCCGAGACCACTATGGTTGGTTGACGCATGAACTGGAGTTTGGCTTTGCTTTCATGACGGCTTTCGCGGAACGACGGAACGTTGTAGGGGGCATATGCATTCAGCGCGGAGCTAGTAAGATACCCCTTGGCTCTCACGAGCATCAAATGATAATCGATTGTTTCACCCTTCTATCCTTGCCAACAACGAGTCGCAGCTGGCATCTCGGCTTATCATCCGCGAACAGGCCGCTCCGCAGCCTGTCGGTGAACAGCTCGTAGGCGGGGTAGTAAGCATCGACGAACCGGACGACCTCGTCGTCGGTCATGCCGGCGCCCCTCTCGGCCCGCAGCCGCACCTCCTGCTCCAGCCGCCAGTCGTAGACCCACCCGGTGTCGGCGGCGTCGACGTGGACGAAGGCGTCGAATGTGTTTGTTAGTATGTTGTAGTCCGCCAGGCGGTCGTTGATGTAGACCAGGTGCTCCAGGGCGTGCCGGCTGCGTGTACGTTAACATCCTGTCTTTAACCCCGTACGGCCATTCTCTGGATGAAGAAGGAAAGGGAACAAAAGGCTTGTTCCCAAACACAAGGCCCGGGGTCTTGGGATGGGATGTTTTTATACGTACCGCAGCGTCCGGCTGGGGGCGTCGTTGCGCCGCGCCGCGACTTCGGCGGCGGAGGCTAGCGGGCGGAAGCCGACGCACCAGCCTTCGAGGATTACTACTTGGATGGACGATTGGTTGGAATTGGGTTGGTTGACGCGCGGCCAGAGTTCTGGGGATAAGCGGTCCCCGAGCCCGGAGTGGGCGGACTTGTCGTATTGCGGGATGCTGGTGGGGGCGTTGGCGAGGAGGGCGGTTAGGACGGTGGTGGCTAGGGGGATGTCGTGGGTGCCTGGGTTTTGGTTAGATATAGTTGTTTTACTTACTCGATAACGGAGTTACAGGCTTATACAAAAAGCTTCTTATACGCAAGACTTCTCTTATGAAAGCCTTCTCAAATGGAATGCGACACTCATGAATACCGACAACATAAAATCCCCGGAAGAGAGGCAAAAAAAGGGTGGCGCATATATGTCCAAAACCAGGCAGCGGGAAAAAAGGGGAGATCAGAACCCAGAAACATAACATACCCGGCTCCCCCCGTACCTGCACCAGCGCATTCCCCGGGTGCGCCTTTGCCAGCGCCTCCTGGTCCTCCCGCGTGAGGTAGAAGTCGTCGATGCTGCAGACGAGCGTCTCAAGCCCTTCCTCGCGGCGCAGCGTTGTTGCTAGGTCTTTGACCAGCGTCGTCTTGCCCACGCCCTGCACGCCGTTTAGCCCGATGATGAAGGGTCGGTTGTTGCTGTTGTTGCTGGAGAGTAGGTGCGCGCGTAGGTGGTTGAGGATGAAGGGGATGACGAGGGGGGTTTTGTCGTCGTGGATTTCGGGGGCGGTGTTGGTTTTGGAGGTGGGGGTGGGGGTTGAGGTTGAGGCTGACATGGTGGTTGTGTTTTTGGCGAAGAGAGGAAGAGGGTGTGTGAGTTGTGTTTGAGAAAGAGAGAGAGCAGGTATGTGAGACGGCAGTCCGAGATTGAAGTTTTTGTCTTGATCGACCCCGTTTGTTTGTTGATCTGACTGGAGGTGCCCGTTTGCCGTTGAGGCGTGAGGTGACTGACGCAGCAGCAGTGAGTTCGGCTTCAAAGCCGAGTTCGCCCCGCCCGGCAGCTCTACCCCGGATTTCGCGGCCGGCCGCTTTGTTCAGTCACTCCGGTACCTCGAAGAGGGTTTCGATATATTGACAGAGATTATTTCGATTGCCTCTTCTGGTATTGGTATCCGGTGTGACAGAATCCGAAGAGTGCAAGGATTTCTCAAATGGAGGACAGTCCAATGTTGGCTTATACACAGAAACGTGGCACTTTAGTGCTCCGATGTCCACGATGATATCCAGTATTGACCATCATCTTGAATCTCAGAGCCAGCTTTAGGCATGAAGTTTCTATATTCGGAACCGTAATTCCTGGCTACATACCGTTCTCGACATGATTAATTCGCCGCGGTGTCAGTGAACTTCTTTGGTGCATACTGCGGGGAGTACACCAAATAGACGACATCACAGTACCCATGGCCCTGTCACCTTAACACCGCACCCTCTGCAGGTTTACCCGGGAATCGCCATGCAACCGACAGCAAGACATCACTCACCTAACTTTTAGTAGCAGAAATACTGCTGAGTCCCTGGAGTGAAAGATGCTCATGTGACACTGATTGAAAATGAAAAGCAAAAATAGGTTACACTTTGACAGTGGCTGTCAGCACTTGAATCGTGCTGCTGACCTCATCCGCAGCTCTTCAGCGGCTTTGACATGTGAATCTCCAGCGGCGCCGCCCACGTACATATTACATGGCCCTGGAGGGAGGTCTGACCGAGTCGGGCAAGGTCGACCCGTCGTGCTCGGACCACACTGGGGTCATGGGTCCGGATGGCGCCCTCGGCATTCCTAGAGCTGTCATCGTGCTGCCTCGGCTGATTTGTGATCTACCTCATGGCGGAGGTCAGATGCGGCATTCAACGGAAGCGTAATGCCGTCGCAACGCAGCTCCCCATCTACTTCTTAACACCATCCACCTCCGCAAAACCACCTACACTCCTCCTCACTGAACTCCATTTCGATTGGGGTATTGATCGTGTGCTTGTCAATTAGCTTTATTTCTTTGATATCCCTCACTGATTGTACAAGTTCACCTCACCATGGCTGGCGAATTGCGCTACGACGACCAGGTCGTCGTCATTACCGGCGCTGGAGGCGGCTTGGGCAAGGCATATGCTACCTTCTTCGGCTCAAGAGGAGCCAAGGTCGTTGTCAATGATCTTGGTGGCTCTTTCAAGGGCGAAGGCAACTCGACCAAGGTGATTATAACTCTGCTCCTTGACTGTCCATGTTGACAGACTCCCTTGCTAACCTGCCTCGCCAATGGTGACAGGCCGCCGATGTAGTAGTCAACGAGATCAAAGCCGCTGGCGGCCAGGCCGTGGCCAACTACGACAGTGTCGAGAACGGCGAGAATATCATCGAGACCGCCATCCAGGCATTCGGCCGTATCGATATCCTCCTCAACAACGCCGGTATCCTGCGAGACGTTAGCTTCAAGAACATGTCGGATCAGGACTGGGATCTGGTCATGAAGGTCCACGTCAAGGGCGCATACAAGTGCGCCCGCGCCGCCTGGCCTCACTTCCGCAAGCAAAAGTACGGTCGTGTAATCAACACGGCATCCGCTGCCGGCTTGTTCGGCAACTTCGGCCAGGCCAACTACTCAGCCGCCAAGCTGGCCCAGGTCGGCTTCACCGAGACACTTGCGAAGGAGGGTGCCAAATACAACATTATCTGCAATGTCATTGCACCCATTGCCGCGAGTCGCATGACCGAGACCATCATGCCTCCTGACATGTTGGAGAACCTGAAGCCCGAGTGGGTTGTCCCCCTCGTGGCTGTCCTGGTCCACAAGAGCAACATGACGGAGAATGGTGGCATCTTTGAGGTTGGTGGCGGCCACATTGCCAAGTACAGATGGGAGCGGTCTAGTGGTCTTCTGCTCAAGGCGGATGACAGCTACACTCCCGGTGCTGTCCTGAAGCAGTGGAGCAAGGTCAACGACTTCTCGAACCCTCAGTATCCGACCGGTCCTAACGACTTCATGGGTCTCCTGGAAGAGTCGATGAAGATGGGTCCGAACGACAAAGGGGAGAAGCTAGACTTCACTGGAAAGGTGGCTTTGGTCACTGGCGGTGGTGCTGGTATTGGCCGAGCTTACTGTCTTGCATTTGCTAAGCATGGCGCATCGGTAGTGGTGAACGATCTGGTAGACCCTGACACTGTGGTTGGTGAGATCAAGAAAATGGGCGGAAAGGCTGTTGGTGTCAAGGCATCCTCGGAAGAGGGTGAGAAGGTGGTCAAGGGTGCAATCGATGCTTTCGGCAGACTTGACATCGTTATCAACAACGCTGGCATCCTGCGAGACAAGGCCTTTTCCAACATGGACGACAACCTGTGGGACCCTGTGATGAACGTCCACCTCCGCAGTACTTTCAAGATTACGAGGGCTGCTTGGCCCTACTTCTTGAAGCAGAAGTACGGTCGTATCATCAACACCACCTCCACAAGTGGTATCTACGGTAACTTTGGACAGGCCAACTATGCCGCAGCGGTAAGTTAGTATGA
The DNA here is from genome assembly GCA_963556695.1 of Anthostomella pinea. Taxonomy (NCBI): domain Eukaryota; kingdom Fungi; phylum Ascomycota; class Sordariomycetes; order Xylariales; family Xylariaceae; genus Anthostomella; species Anthostomella pinea. The sequence goes on along the minus strand of CAUWAG010000020.1, from coordinate 3,477,612 downwards.
ACAGATCTGATTGCGCTGAAGCTGATTGATCATCTAGAAATGCGGCATCCTTGGTCTCTCCCGCACGATTGCCATTGAAGGTGCCAAATACAACATCTACTGTAACACCATCGCCCCCAACGCAGGGACTCAAATGACCGCCACTATCCTCCCTGAAGAACTAGTGCAGGCTTTCAAGCCTGACTATATCGCGCCCGTAGTGCTTGCTCTTTGCAGCGACAAGGTTCCCACACAACCGACTGGCGGCTTGTACGAAGTTGGTAGCGGCTGGGTTGGCCGCACAAGGTGGCAACGAACGGGCGGTGCTGGTTTCCCACTGGACGTCAAGTTGGTCCCTGAAGAGATTGTCAAGAAGTGGTCTGACATTGTCAACTTCGACGATGGGCGGACAGATAACCCAGAGAAGTCTTCAGACTCGATAGAAAAGATCATGGCCAACATGTCGAACAAGCGAGGGGCATCCAAGGTATGAGCCCTCCTCTTCCTTGGTGCCCTTTAACCATACTGTATATACTATGTACTAGGCTAGCAGAATGAATGATCCACGTTAACGACTTCTATCATTAGACGTCTGATGCAGGTAACCAGTCCGGCGGAGGTAACCAGTATCTTGAAGCTCAAGCAAAAGCAAAGTCCGCCGAGTCACAACCTACCGAGTTCACCTACACCGAGCGTGACAGTATGCTGTACAACTTGGGTATTGGTGCCAAGCGCACAGATCTCCCGTACGTCTTCGAGGGTCACGAAGACTTCCAAGTGCTGCCCACGTACGGCGTGATCCCCCAATTCGACACCCAGATGCCGTTCGACTTCGACGAGGTGGTCCCCAACTTCTCGCCCATGATGCTACTCCACGGCGAGCAGTACCTCGAGGTCAAGAAGTGGCCGATCCCGACGGCAGCGCGCACACAGAGGCATGTATAAAAACATCCCTATTTCAGACCCCAAGTCACCGGGTTTGGAATACACTTGAACCTTCTGCTAACTTCTCGACAGTAAGTAATTCTGCTAGGCGATTCCAGAGACATAGGGTACGGTAACTAACCAGGGACGTTCTCATACACTAGACTACGGCAAGCTGCTCGAGGTGGTGGACAAGGGCTCGGCGGCCATCCTGAAGAGCGGCGTCACGACGACTAACGCCGAGAACGGCGAGGAGCTGTTCTACAACGAGGCGACCGTCTTCCTCCGGGGGTGCGGCGGCTTCGGCGGGCAGAAGAAGCCCGGCGATCGCGGGGCGGCGACCGCGCCTAATGTCCTGCCGAAGAGGAAGCCGGATGTTGTTGTCGAGTCGCCGACTACGGCTGAGCAGGCTGCTATCTACCGGTTGAGTGGTGATTACAAGTAAGCGATCTATCTCCCCAACATCCTTACACCTCGAAACTTTTCACGGTACAGTCACTGACCTGCACACCGTCAAAGCCCCCTCCACATCGACCCCAACTTCGCCAAGATGGGCGGCTTCAAGGAGCCCATCCTGCACGGGCTGTGCTTCATGGGCATCGCCGGCAAGGCCGTCTACGAGGCCTTCGGGCCCTACAAGAACATCAAGGTGCGCTTCGCCGGCTCCGTGCTGCCGGGCCAGACCCTCGTCACCGAGATGTGGAAGGAGGAGGGCGGCAAGGTCGTGTTTCAGTCCAAGGTCCGCGAGACGGGCAAGTTGGCTATCTCGGGGGCGGCGGCGGAGCTGGTGGATGGGGGGAAGGGGGGGAAGCTTTAGGGGGGTTGTTGGTTGATGGGCTGGTGGGGTTGATGGTTCATGTTATATGTTGTGGCATTGGGTTCGTTGACCTTAGTTTCTTGTCGGTTTCCGGTTTAGTATGAATAAGAAGTGTATACATACTCTTTGGTTTGTTACTTGGAGGAGTGTACGCGTCGCTTGTATAGTGAATCGGGAGCTATGATTACAGCTCCGGAGTACGAGTGGAGGTCTCGCGTTAAGAAGCCAAGCCGGCATCGGGTCTATAGTGGCATGACTGCACCCGGCAAAACATAACGGAAAGAAGTCGTTGAGGATGAATGGTGGAGGCGGAACTGACCCGTGTTGGTCGGACCCTGGCCGCCCAGGGTTGCCTTCCATGAAGTGCGTGTGATGGCGAATAATAGCGTCCGCCATGATGCTCGCGACTGATCACGGGTTCTGGGAATGTAGCAGCAATGATCACGCTAATTCTTCTACTGACATGTTCCTGGAGAAGCTCTCAGAAGACGACTTGCCAGGTCCTAGGCGCTTCCCAAGCCGGCCGTGGAGAGTATTGTTAGATGTAAGGGGGCGATCTGAAGTCACACAGGAACTCACCGCCATGATCCGTCGTCAGATGTGAAAGCCATGCAGTATACTCCCACTGAGTCAGTCACCCCGGGCACGGGACCGGGGCTGACTTGTGATGAAACCCATTGATCAATACGTGCGGTAGAGGGAATACGTCCGTACGTGTTGGGGGACTCCGTATCGGTATACTAATCCATGGACGAGCGATGTACGCCGTCCTGCCCCGTGGGTGAGCTCATGGACCGGTTGATGATAATACACTGAACCTCCAGAAGTCTCCGTACACCCCTCGTTCACCAAGCGAAAGATGTATTTACTATATTTGGGATAAGCAGTCTGGAATAAGCATCAAACTGACTAATTAGATTAGATCTGCTTATTCCACAGTGCTTATTCCATTAATACGAACATCGCATTAACATTTCAGAGTTGACGGGAGCATGACGGACGGAGAGTTATGAGGGGTGAGTGTACAAGTACAGGGTCACGGTACTCCTTCAAGCTCCCGAAGTTCGGGACTTGCTGCATTGAAGAGTACGTAAACTATCTTAAGCTCATCTCAGGAGCTATTGGACCTGGTACTTCGTATTCCAGGCGACCTCCAGTAGTCGCAGCATCCACATCATCATCATCAATCTCCAAGCTCGCGGGCTCGGCCATATCGTCGATGGAACTGCAAGTCGAGACCAGGTTGCTGTTTGCTGAGCTCATCCGCATTGCCGTTCTACGAGCTTCTGTAGCTACATCACGAGGTCATTGGTGAAAACCACCTTGTCCCGTTCGTACCGCACTGTCCATCCGACCTCGGCCACATCAACAGAGATGCTCTCGTTGACCGCCCTTGTCATTAGCCCCTCCATCTGCATTCCGCGCAGCTCCGTCATCCGATCTTCCCGTCTCAGTTTGCCGAGCTGCTGGCCCAACCCCACCTCATCGTCGTGGATCGTCAAGAGCCGCAGGCGCTGTAGGCTGTCCGGGAGCACCTGGTCAAGCATGAGTGGGGGCTCGAAATCATCATCTTCATCATCCTCATATTTGTACGGCTCCAACCTGCCGACGAGCATGTCCTGTGGGATCGCGAGCTTCTTTAGCCTCGTCAGCTCGCGCAGAGGCCCAATTTTCCCGCCGACGAAGACTAGTGCCCTTGGCGGTGTAATCATAGAGGACCCACATGGACCTTCGCGTCGCCTCTACCCATACGATGCGCAAAGTCTGGAGGTCGGGACAGCGGGAGAGCAAGTCATTCAGGCCGTGCTCGTCGATGGCGGTGTCAGTCAAGTCAATGTGTCGGAGGCTGAGTCGCGGGGCCATGAGGGGGAGCTGTTTCCACAACGGTTCCGGCGGGCCGATTTCCCAGCCCAGTGCGCAACCCTGGAGTGTCTCGTCAGTTGGAAGCAGCAGCTGCTGGAAGTCTTTTATCCTCATAAAATTATTCGTGTCCCAGTGGCGCAGGCGCAGCAGGCGTAGAGGTGGCACGCGACTCTGTCCCAGTAGCCCGCTGAAAATTTCTCCCAGCATCTCAGTCCCGCGGCGGATTTCAACCGCTTCGAGGTTGGGGAGTAGGAGGACGAGCAGCACTGACTCCCCGGTCAGGTTCGTCTCGCCCACAGCCGTGTCGATGTCCTGCAGGAGTCGGTGCCCAAATTCAGCGGGAAGACGCAGGCGAGGACGGGCGATCTCGAAGGCCTCGCGCAGAGCATTCTCGGAAACGAAGGGTGTCAGATCTATGGCTTTGACCAGGTCACACAGGTACACATCTCTGCTCAAGCTCCGTAGAAGTCCTGCCGATGTCTTGGGTATGGTGTGGTAGAGCTCTGGTAACGCCAACCGCCTGAATAACTTGGAAGCCCGGCAGATGGACGATAGTGTGAGCTGTCGACTTCGCTCATCATCAAGCGCGACCTGTTCGCAGTTGTCGAAGAATACTTTGCGCCGCAGATTGGGCCGGAGAAATGAGAAGATGCACAGCAAGATCTCATTCGGAAGATGCGGCATAATTACTTCGTAGGGTCGGAGCTCTACACGATGGTGCGGATTCTGGGAGGTCCTTTTCAGGACTCTGAGGTTATGTGAAGTTAGCGTTGCTTTGGACTGCCCTGACTAATAAAATTAGGACTGGATATGTGAGCGATCCACCTTCACGCCATCTCCACCACGTGACATTTTCACGGCGATGAGGTTCAACAAGCCTCTTTCCCAACGCCGTACTGTCTGAGGGTTGGCCGGCAAAGTAGGTATGATTTTAATTAGCTTACTGGGCCTAATATGGGGCAGATATGACATTGCCATGCGCAAACATCGTCGTCCCACTGATTCGTTCGAAAATTCGGCTGTTATTGATATGGGCCGCAGCCTCATATAATGGTTGCATGTATGATGCTGCCTATGGGTATGAAACGTATCGTACTATGCACGCCTGTACCCATGAAACCCTTTTGCCCCTAACCATACGCCGTGCTGTATGCAATACCCATATCGACCTCGCATCTATCGGACCGCAATGTACACATAATCGAGCAGACCCGAAACTTCAATCCTGAACTCCTGTTCGTCTCGTGCGTTCACACGAACAACGTCTCAATGATAAGATCAAAAATTTCCTCAACGCTCGGTGGTCCGGCAGTCGGAAATACTCGGCCAAGAACTCCTTCCTTAACGTTTAGGTGGCCTGCGTCATCCTCGAGGTACGCTTTCTCTGCGTCAGAGAGCTCACGCCGCTCAGTATCTCTCCACTTTCGCTCTACTTCCTCCTTCGCTCTCCGTAGGGTCACGTCGGTGTTCTCTTGCTCCCAAAGATTGCACTTGTTGCATTCCTTGCACGGGCTTCCATCACCCTCGACGCGGAAGTGTGGACAGAAGTGTTGGTATCCGTCCTTGCCGATATCCTTACGGCAGCAATAGCACATCTTGTACCCGCAGGGACAGGACAGCTTGTTGCATCCGGAGTTTTTGATGAATGATGTGTTGCAGCGCGGACATACGCGCTTGACCGCCATAGACATCGCCTGCTCGACCTGCGTGCGCAGCGCAACCAGACTTGACTCGTGACAGACATGGATATCTATCCATGCCTTCGAGCAGGACAAACAAGACGGGCGCGCACATATGGGGTTTTGGCATATGAACTTCAAGCCGCGACGGCGACGCTGGTATCGACTGAAAGCCGCCTTGGCTTGCTGGGACACGTAGTCCCTGAAGGCGCGACTCAAGCAAGGGAGAAGGCAGATGAGCCCAGCAAGCAGGATGGGAAGAGAAAAGGGAAAGAAGAGGAGACAGATGATGATTAGGATGGCGTTAGGAAGGTTACTCATCCGGAGCTTTGGCCTCGTCATCCCGGCTGGCATGTATAGCTCATCGACTTCTGCATAATTGCAGAACGGGCATCGGACAAGTGACAGCCCACTCGAGATGAGATCGTGGTCTGCCAGGCGCTGGTCAAACTTGTGTAAGACCTCAGCCCCTTGCTTCTCTTCGCGCATAGCCTGTTGAATGTCGTCTGAAGATATGCAACCAGTACATTCGTCAGACGAAACAGCGAGACACCGGAGCGTGCCTGTATCCTTGTTGATGCTGCGTTGCCAACCTTGGCCGAATACTGCCTCCGTGATGGAGTGTCGGACGCAGCGAAAGCAGACCATATGCCCCTCAGTACTGCAGGTGGTGAACTCCTCGAAGACCGAATCCGTGAAACAACAAGCGCACTCGTATGTGGCCCCGCAAGCTTCAGCCTCTTCGGTGTAGAGGGACAACGCAAACTCTCTGTCGCTTTGCTCCTTTGAAGCTTTCTCGCGCTGTATGAGAGGCATTATCAGCTCTTGGAACAGTTCCTTGTCCAATTCCGCACTGCCAGTCGATTTCAGCGATGGTATTGCCGGTCCATCATCAGACGCTCTCCAGACGATCAAAGGATGTACCTCTGCTTCGGCGGAAGTGACGGGTTTCCGACGGAACAATAGCGACGAAATCGCAAATTTCCACGACCTCGAGGACAATTCGACGAGAGTCGGTCGAGCGCCAAGGTACCAGTAGTTCGACTCGGAGAGAACAGCGTCGATAGCGGACTTGGAGAGACCCTTGAATTCCTGTAATGCCAGAAACCTCACTGCTGCCTTGTACTCTGGCGACCTGAAAGCCTCGGCCCGCGATATTTCCGTTTTTTCGTCGGCGGACTCGTCGGCAGTCCTGCGCCGTCCCTTCACAAATGTACCAGCATTCTTCAGCAGCATGTCGGTGACAACAAATAGCTGAGATTCCTCCGAGAATGTCGAGAGCATCTCTCTGAAAACCTCAATCTGGATGTCGGGGAACAGTGTGGCAAGGGTTTCTAGGCTTTTGTTGAGGTCGAGTAGATGTTCGGAGGGCTGCTCAGCAGGGCGGAGGTGGGACTCGTCCGAGAGGTAATCGTAGCAGGGGGCATCGTGACTGCGAGATGGTGAGGTCGAGGGCGATGGGGATGTCTCCTGTGCTCGTTTCGACGACTTGGATGATTTGTTGGACTGATATGAGCCCTTTCGCCCCGAGGAGCTTCCCAACAAGCTGGAGAGGAACATGCTCGGTAGCTTTGAAAGAAGCAACAAGGAGGGAAGAAGAGGGAAGAGCGCTGGCATCAGCTTCTGGGAACGATTGAGCCGCTCATAACTCTTGCCTCGATGCCAAAGTGGCTTTTGCGAGGAGTCGAGATCTGGGAGTGGTCACTGGTGCGGTAGTCAGGTGTCAAAGACTCAAAGTCGTGACCGGCTGAGCAGTGAGAGGGTGTATTATTATTAGGTGCAGGTGGTACCTTTATTCAGTATTTAGGGAGATTCTGGATCGGGTTCCCAGATTCAGGGTCGCAGTCCGCGGACCGCGGGGGTGCGAAGTCGCGTGGCCATATATGCCCCTAACCGAGTTATGCCTATAGACGGACCTTCCCTACTCTCTTCCATCTTCTAGCCAATACGGTATTACACCCACAACTGTCACAAGTAAAGCTCAGATAACATCAGAAAGGCTCAGACCTTACTTGTAGATGATACAATGATGTCGGACCTATGAAACAAACAAAAAGGCCTCTGCTCAGAACATCTCGCACACCGACACACACGTCGCACATATCGAGCATCCCTAAGGTAGACGCGCCGAATGGAGAGTAAGTACCCAAGGTAAGCAATTCGTATAAATGTGATATATGACAATATGCCGCAGCGTTAGCCTAATCGCTATGCATGAGCTTCCAGAGGCTTGAACCGTTGAACGTTAGGTTCCCACTTCCGGCCGCATTGGCAGGGTCCTGAGTCCTGAGTCCTGAGTCCTTGGTCGAGCCGGTCGGCTCGCAACTTTGACGATCTTCTTATCGCCGACCTAGCTGCCTGACACCCTGGGCTGCCTGGGTACCTGTGGCTGGGGACACAACCACCGGCTTAACAATCACCGAGCCTTTGGTTCTCTTCACTCGCCGTCACACACCGACAGCAACATACTGCTCGTAAGCAATGGAATGAGACATCATGGACCAGTTCATTCTGACAGGAAGCCACTGGGATCCTACATTCCATACCCCTAATTACTCACAGCATGCCGACGACATCCACACCGAGAACAGGTGAGTTGCCCGCCGATACGAGGCTGTTACAGTCATTACTGAGCCAGCCGTCTGACATGTCCAGCAGTGATGATCTCCAATGGATCGACAACCTATCTCACTTCACGAAAGCCGGCTACCTGCAACTGTCAATCGTCGTCATATCAGTCCTCTTCGTCATCAGACACCTGCTTCACCGCTCATACTCCGAAACCAATCGGCCTAAGAGCAGTGCCTCGACCATCTCGTTGGCAATCGAGCTATGCAGCCAGCTCCTGCGCGCCACCTCGCTGGCCTTCATGATCGTGGCCGCCGTGCAGCAAGGAGGCAAATGGACCAATGTCGCTGCTTTGACCTATGCTTTCCTGTTGGGGCTATCGCGGCTGGCGAATGATATCAAATGGCGACATGTCGCCTTACACCACGTGAACTTTGTTCTCGCTGGTTCGCTGCTCGTCATTGCGGCGGGAGAGCTGCTGCCTTCCATCGACGCCGATCATGAGGCAAGCTTGAATCCGATGATGATATGTAGCATAGCCGTCTTAGCTGCTGCTGTTTTCGTGTCTCTAAGCACGCGAAGAGAATGGATTCCGCCGTCACTGGATCTTGAGTTGTCGGGGCTGATACCCACTCGAGAACCCTCACCTGAGGAGACCTGCAGCTGGCTGGAATACTACATTACCTACGACTGGCTCACTCCACTGATCTTGAAGGGGCTACGTCGCCAGATGACGACTGAAGAGCTTCCCAGACTTCCGTGGTATGATGAGCCGCTCTTCCTCCTCTCCCGAATACTTGAGGCTCGTAAGAAGTCCAAGTCTACGCTATGGACATTGCTACGCTTCTTGCCAGGGGAGTTATTCGGTATGACTTGCTGGGCTGTCTTTAATTTCGTGGTGGACCTCATAGCCCCTTTCGCCATTTATAAGCTACTGGGGTTTCTCACGAATCCTGAACGATCCAGTTACCGGCCCTGGGTTTGGCTGATACTATTGTTCGTCGGTCCCGTCGGCCGATCCGTATCATTTCAGCAATACATCTTCATCTCCACCCGCTTGGTCGTGCGAGTCAAAGCTGCGTTGACGCAAGAGCTCTACTACAAAGCCATGAGCTCTATGGAGTTGGACGACGAAGTTTTTGCTGAGATTGCGACGGCAGGTAAGGATAGTGACAACGCCAAGAAGCAGCAGACCACCACCTCGACAGGTCGACTCGCAAACCTCATGAGCGCTGATGTCGATGCGGTCACCAACGGCAGAGACGTCATTTTAGTATTCTTTGGGATACCTGTCGGAACCGTTGTCGCCCTGATCGGGCTTTACAGGCTGCTAGACTGGCCAGCTCTTGTCGGGATTGCCACCATGGTGGTTCTGTCACCCCTACCCCTATTAATCGCTCGGAGTATGGTTGGGATCCAGCGCGAGATGAAGAAGATCCAGGACTCCCGAATCTCAGTCATATCAGAATACTTGGCTTCGATCCGAGCAATCAAGTATTTCGCCTGGGAGGATGCTATCATCCGGAAAGTGGATGAAATTCGACATGGTGAACAGAAGAAGATTTGGAGTTTGAACATGCTGTGAGTACGAGCGACTATCACCACACGTGGCTGTCAAACTGATCATTCCGACTCTAGATTCGTCGCGCTGGGACAGCTAACGGAGTCCATCCCAACCCTGTCACTGTTGCTAATTTTTACACTGCATGTGCTTGTACGCAAACAACAGTTGACCGCAGATATTGCCTTTACATCGATCACGCTGATCCGAACGCTGCGCCGAAACCTATCCATGGCATCTGGCATGTCGCGAAATATTACAGCAGCTGGTGTATCTATCAAACGCCTTGATCGCTATTTCAACAATGTCACGCCCTTGAAACCTCATCCAGTCGGCCCTCTTCAGATTAAGAATGCCACCTTCAGACGTCACGAAAAGGCTACCTTTGCGCTGAAGGACGTCTCTATCGACTTTGTGGAGGGTGGCTTGAATGTGGTAACAGGTCAAAGCGGCAGTGGAAAGTCAACTTTGCTGATGGCGATACTTAGCGAGACTCTCGTCGAGGCAGGCTCTATCACGTGTCCGGAGGATATCGCGTACGCGTCCCAAAGCCCATGGCTACAGAACGAGACGATCCGCGAAAACATCCTTTTCAACAGTACTTTCGAGCAAGTTCGGTACGACCGAGTCATCAATGCTTGCGGGCTGCCGATAGACTTTAACGAGTTCGCCGAACGAGATGAGACTGAAGTCGGCGAGAACGGTGCTTCATTGTCCGGCGGCCAGAAATCTCGAGTAGCTCTCGCTCGAGCTCTCTACTCCAAGGCTCCCGTCATTCTGCTCGACGATATCTTCTCAGCACTCGATGCCAAGACGTCCGCATTACTCTGGGAAGAAGCTTTCTGTGGCGATCTGCTGAAAGGGAGGACCGTCGTGCTCGTCACTCAGCTACCATGGATTGCTCCACAGGCGGATCTGTCGATAGCATTGGAGAATGGAACCATCAAGGGCATCCAGCAGAACCTAGGTGTCACCCAGAAATCTGTGACACTGGACCAGATCCAGGTGGATGAAGGCAGTGTTGATACGACCGCCGAAGTCACTGCCACAAACGCCGCAGAGACCAACGGGACACAGGCCAATGGAACGTCCTCTAATAAGCAAGTCAAGGTTACTGAAGCTAAACGCCGCGACGAAGTGACGCAAGAAGCTCTCAAGACCGGGCAGACAGCCCGTCTCCAATGTGAGTAGCCTATTATGTTTTATTCCCATGTTCTCTCATTGTCCTGGGGATCGAGACGCTGATGGCTTGTTCCTAGTCTTCTCATACATGCGACTATTTGGCAGTCCTTTCCATGCCCTGCTCGCAATCGTCATGAGTACTCTCAGCACCGCCTCCTTCGTTGGGACCGGTCTCTGGATCGCCGTCTGGGTTGACGCCTACGGAAAGGACGACGCGTACGATATCGGGTTCTACCTAGGCATATACGCGGTATGGAGCCTTGCGGATACCGTCTTCGGCGGCCTGACGTACATTGCCTATGAGAGTGGAGGCTGGTTCGCAGCACGCACTCTACACACCACGTTCATGAAAGCCGTGATGAGCGTGCCCCTCTCGTGGTACAAGGCGACGCCAGTTGGCCGGATTGTCAACCGCTTCTCGCGCGATATGAGCTCGATCGATACTTCATTGGCGGGCATGCTCCGTATGAGTATCGAGGCCTTCACCAGGTTATGTTTCCAAATCGTAGCCGTTGGTTCTGTTCTTCCTATCTTCATGGTCCCTGCTGCGGCTTGCTGTACCTTTGGCATTATTGCAGGAGAGATGTATACTCGTACAGCTGTAGCCGTCAAGCGGCTGGTCTCATCGTCTCAGTCGCCACTGTTCGCTCAGTTCGCAGATAGTCTTGCTGGGCTTCCTGTCATCCGGGCCCGGACCGGCATGCCGCAGGTGTTTGGCAATCAGCTTGCGCAGAAGCTGCGGGTCTACGAGCAGGCTTCCGAAGCGCAGTTCAACTGCAACCGCTGGGTGGCACTGAAAATCGACATGATGACGACGTTTGTGACGGTCGCGGCGGGCGCGATAGCTGTGTCGCAAGCAGGTGTCGTGGCAGCTGGTGTTGTCGGGTTCTCACTGACCAACGCAACGGTATGTTGAATCCGTCCAGGCTCGACCTTGACAAGCTAACGAACCATCTAGACTCTCAACCAGATCATCATCTTACTTGTCCGAGCCATGAACGAACTCGAAGTCGAATTGCAAAGTGTATGTCCCAATCCCATCCTAGAGGTGGCCTTCAAAGGTTGCTGACACAGACCAGTTCCACCGAGTTCGAGAGTACGCCGCCGTAGAACCGGAAGAAAAAACGGATGAGTACAAGGATGCTGGCGCCTACTCTGATAGCCCAGAGACTATCATGCCTAAAAATTGGCCTCGGAATGGCGAGGTCGAGTTTCGAAATGTCACCATCAAGTACGACTTGGAAGGCCCGGAGATCTTGAAGAACATCAATCTCAAGTTTGCTGCCGGCGAGAGAGTCGCTGTGGTCGGGCGGACGGGATCGGGAAAGAGCACGGTATGTTACTGGCCCTTTCTACAGTCGACAGATTTCTTCCATGTTGCCTGGTGTAATCCCTGGTGAAATTGTACTGCGAACCTGTCTTGGGTCAACCCTTGGATTTGTCTGGTCCTTGAGAGATTGTCTCATCAAAAGACACCACTAACGCGTGTCGCTCACAGCTGGTCTTGTCGCTGCTTCGTTTCACCAACATCGTCTCAGGCCAGATCCTTTTTGACGGCATAGACATCACGAGCTTCCCCCGCAGGAATCTTCGAGAAGCCCTCACCATCATCCCTCAAGAAGCGGTGCTGTTCAACGGGGACGTGGCATCCAACCTGGATCCGACAGACGAAATTCCAAAGGAGACGATCGAGAAGGCCTTGGAGTACTGCAGCGGGATCGCATCCTTCCAATTCCACCGCAACGACGGACAAGCGCAGGACGGACACGGTCAGCCAAACGGCAACGGCGCCTCTGACTCCGCTGACGCGCCGACCGACCTGGGCATCAACCTGGCGACGAGCGTGAAGGCCAAGGGCGAGAACTTCTCCCACGGCCAGCGACAGGTCCTCTCGCTTTGCAGAGCACTCGTCAGGAAGAGCATGCTGCTGCTGCTGGACGAAGCGACGGCGAGCATGGACTACGAAACTGACCGGGGCATCCAGGAGGTGCTGAGGAAAGAGCTGAACGAGCATGGCAGGGATAGAACTTTGGTCACCATTGCTCATCGCCTGAAGACGATCATTGATTATGATCGCGTCGTGGTGATGAGCGCCGGGACGGTTCTGGAGTAAGTTATCTGACCACGCCTCTGTGACTACATAGTTCGCTTTGCTAACGATGCGTGCAGGGTTGGCAGTCCGAAAGAACTGTACGATGCCAAGGGACAGTTCTACGATATGATGCGACATAGTGGGGAGTTTGAGGACCTGGAGAAGATCCTTGGCGCGAATTCATAGGAGCGTCTGCAAGCATAGAACAAGAAGGCTTCTCGATAATGCAGTAGATGGTGATGTAAGAGAAGAGATAGACAGACATTAAGGAGGGTTGGGATAGATTGATAAATACACAAGTCTTGGTCATCCGCTAGTTATTTGAAGATGCACCTGCAACAAATCATGCCTGCTTTGGATTATTTCGGCATATAGTGCATGGGGCCTTGACACACCGCCGTTACCCCAACTACTGTGGCTGGGAGCATGTCGAGAAATCAGCTACAACAGCCTCATACCCAATTTACTCCCGTTCGCTGAAGTCTAAGCCACCAGTTTAATGGACCAAGCCAGATGATCACTGGCGGTTCGACTCCTAGAGACGTAAAGCCCCAAATCTCATTGTAGGTACACCGGCGGAAGGCAGACATTATTCGTGGGGCTGTAGCATGTGATCTATAGGCCCCTACGTAGAAAGGTTACTCAACAATAAGCAAGGTTCAGCAGGCTACCTGGCAGAGTGGTCTAATGCGATAGACTAGAAATCTATTCTCTTCGGAGGCGTCTGTTCGAATCAGGCGGTAGTCGATTTATCTTTTGCTTGTGCTGCATTTAAATCTGGTGGGTTCGCCCGCGCAGGTTCGAAGCTTTTGCATATTTATTCAACTTTTGCATAAAAATTATGGGAGTCTTTCTTTTTGGTCCGACCACATAATACAATGTGAATTCTGGCTCGGTACCAATATGCATGCAGTAAGTATCGGCCGGTTATAATTCAGGTTGCTCGCCTGCCATCAAGACCACCTTCGTTAAGAACACGACCGTCCTCCCCTTATTAATGAGCCTCGCCCTGCCCGTGGCTCCCATTTGAGCCGCTCGCATGCCATACGAACCGCCCCAAGCACCGTTCCGGCTGTCATGTCGAGCGAAATGTGCCCCCGTTGCCAAACCATCCTCCGCCAAGGATAAGGTATCGCTGGGTTTGATGTCGACGATAGCCCTGCCAGCCAATAGCTTGAGGGCGCTTGTGCCGGTGCTGTCAAGGTGCACACTGCGAGTGGCGGGGCCTCTGGTACGCGAACTGCTGCGTTGACCTGTGGGAATACGATACGGTAGGTTGCGAGTAACATGGGGATAATACCCGCCATTCCCTTGGACCCAGGCCGCTAGGATGCCGCTGTTGATATGAGCAGCCCAGCCGGCCGAGGGGCGCACTCGAGGGCGAGATCGTTCCGGTGTAGGTAGGCGTAGTTTTCGGTCCTGGAGGCATCCAGGCGGTGATGGAGCTCTGGCTGCCATCCTTTGGTAGATTCGTGGCTGAACCAAATCGGTCGCGTTCGTGCGAACTCTCTGAACCATCGGAAACCCCAGTTCCTCACCTGATTCTTAATATGGGAAACATTGACTGAAGGTAGTACTGGACAAGTGCTCGTCCCGACGTCGATTCACATATGAGAAGCAGCCTGACGGCCATCTTCCGAAGAGACAACTTCGAGGGCGTCGCAAGTTGGCCGAACGAGCAGCAACTTCTTGAATTGCCACTTGGTCGAACGGTTTCTGCTACATCGCAAAAGGTGCACAAGCCTCATCAGGCCGGCAGCCTTAATCTCATCCCCCGAGAAGAGGAAAGGCACAGGCATTTTCGCTCATTGCCCTCCCACATCAGCAAGGTCTGAATAACGTCGTCTGCGTATATCGAGGAGACGGCCATCTTCGGTTCGTACTTCATCGCATAGCTGTTGGCGGCCTTTTCCCTGGCAAGTACCTCGGCCGACATGAGCATGTGCCTTCGAACACTACCTGGTTGTAGTCCCCAGGGGTAGGAATGACGGCGCCCCGTAGATGGACATTATCTGCGACGTCGTTCATCGTAGCGTCGCCTTCGACTGCGCTACCGGCCCATAGAGGGCTCCTGATTTTCTCCCACTTCCTCCTAAGATACGGCTCCTCTGCTGGCACCCCTGGCTGACTCTCTGAGAGATCATCTTCAACAGTGTTTCCAGGACAGCTCGTCTTCGACCTAGAATGAGAAGACGACCTTCCGTTCTCGTGGATGTGCTCTAGGCCTGCCGAAGCGAGGGTATCATGTAAAGGATCGCTTCTGGGTTTCGAGTCTGCTTTCGACTCCATACTCGTCGTCTCTTCCAGACAGCATAGCCTTCAAGCTTGATGCCGCCGCATTCATCATCAGCGCTCTCCTATTTCACGACGAATCTATCATTGTCAGGGAAGTATGATTACCTCGGGGTCCATCCTGTTATATTCCATGGTCGTCTTTCTCTGCGCTCTCCGCGCTCTCCGCCACTTCACTATGTCGATATCGATCAAGATGACACTAGCACTGGCCTCAGCAATAGCGACAGGTCTTGTTGTGAGTTTTCCCAACCGCCCGTCGCCTGCGACTCACGACTCTGCAAAGGACCTGTATCAATCAGCACGAGTACAAATGAGGCGACGTGCGTAAAATTGGCCTGCACGCACGAAACCTCCACATGAAGCCCACCAGGGCAGCGTAGAAGCCGCCTGCAGTACCGCCCTCACGGCCGTTGTGCCCACATGATGCTCCCGAAGGAACGGGGACATCGTCACAAGATATGGTGCTGCTATCCGATGATGCTCTTTGCTGTTCAAGTCGACTAAGTTGTGCCGATATAGGATCATCTCATCCCGCTAAGGCCAGACTGTTGCCTGAACCCCGTCCCATGACCTCATCCGTGGGGCTCTTGTCACGAAGTAGGTCAACACCTTGATGAGCTTCCACGAACAGTAAAGGGTTGGATCTTCGCCAATGCGGAGCTGCCTGGACCATACTCACAGTCTGAGGCCAGGCCATCGCCAAGAAGGTCATCATCTTTGGACACGATCAACAACACAGAGTGATAGAACATGTCATCAAGGGTAGCCACGCTGTAGATGATCTATGGCACGCCCCTTGCTCACTGGCATGCTGGATGCGGCTAGGAGTGTGGAGGAAGGAGATGGTTCATGTTTAAAGAAGCGATCACTTAGCGTATCTCGAGCGTCGTCTTACAGCGCACCTCGTGCTTCGTTCCCATGATTAGACGTTATAGACACCTCACCTTCTGAAACGTTCGGTTCGTGCCCCCAACACAGGTGGACGTTGTTCAGACTCCTCCGGCTCGAAGTGGAAGGGGTAGTTTAGGACATACATACTTGGCATGTTCTGCCAATGGCCCAACGTGCACCGTACTAGTGACCATACCGGCTTTCCGCGTCGAACAAGGTAGATGTGATCCGTCACTCGTCATGAACCGGACAAGATCGGGAGGCACGCAATCGGGGGCTGGCAGGTCGAGCCTTATTCTCCGGGTGGTCCTTGCAGGTGACGCGTATGCAAGGCCAAGGTCCATGATGGTTGCCTCGCCCTGCCAACGCTCATCCTCTCGGCCGGGGGTCGGTGAGAAACGCTTCGGCGGTCACCTGGGGAGCCTCGCTCGGGGTATGAATTCTGCCGAACAATCCGAGGGACGTCATCGTCCTTCTCTCCCAGCGTTATAGGTACTGAAACGGTTGTCGGGATGTTATGCGTTATGCAGTATCCTCTGGCCATTCCAAGCAAACACAACGTTGGTTTGGCGCACTACTTCGGATGCGGCTTTGCCGGTTTGCTTGTTGGGCGCAGCAGTCGGAAAAGCAAAGAAGCCTTGACAAGGCTTGCTTCTGTGCAGGTAGGTTGCAGGCGTACTGTAGTCCAATAACCAGTGTCGTTGACGCCAGGGGACTGCAGGACGTCAAGCAGATGAGATATGACAGATTTCCATCCCGTGCATCTACCACTGCAGACTGTTCTTTGGTCGCCCCGCCGTTGGGACTTGGGATGTGCGGGACCGAACTCAAACGGGAGGTTACCCGCTGCTCAGACCCGGCATCATGGAGGCGGTCAAGGGCAGCTTTACCCGAGACGCATACGATCCAGGGCTGCTTGTGATAATAAGTCGTATTGCAACCTTGGACGTGCAGAATCTCTTGGCGGCACTGCAGGTTTCCGTGGTCAGATCTCCAGGGTTTCCTAGCCGGTTTGACGAAGTTTGTCAGATTCTGATATCCGGCCGCGGGGGTACAAACGAGACTGATCACTATCGTATATGCAGCAATCTCGCAGAGGCAGCGGTGATCTTGATTGCATAGGTATGCCAGATGGGTCGGGCGGCATGAGACTCTGCATCCCATCGAGCCAATGGCACAAGTCCATGAGCTGCAGGGCGACCAGTCCGGACACATCAGTGTCGACCTGCTGTCCCGTGATGTCCCGTGATGAGGTTGGTATGCAAAGATGCCACTTGACAGAAATCCTGAGAGGCATGTCACCGAGAAAGCTAGCATCCCCAGTTCGGCCAACTGAGGGGAAAGGGGAACGTTAAAGGATGACGATGGCGTGATGTGACTGCCTGGCAGTCGGGCCCCGGAACGACCCAAGGGAAGCGGCCAGATCTGCCCGGTTCCTTGCAGCGAGATAGTATCGATCTGGGTGTAGGGCTTGTACAGGCTTGCGTGTGTGAACAAACGGCAGACATGCAGCCTCAACTCCATGTCTCACTCCTGGATGTAGGGAATCTGGCTGCAGGATAATCTACCTAGAGTGTTACATGTAACGTTATTAGTGACGATCGGTTCAGCTTCCCCCCGGCCCCCGGCCCCCACGGATAAACCCACATAATCAGATCTTCAACATTGTTGCCGTGTTTACGCCTCCCGGATCTCGTCATCGCCCTCCTTGCAAGGAAGGGTAGGGACGCATGCCTGGAAGATTCTCCTTCCAGGCTATCTGGTCACATGCATCTCTGCATATGTGTAAATATCAGTAGGGTATACCTGCCTGTGATACAAAGGGGTACCTAGCATACACGGACTTCCTGTGTAGGTCCGTGCTTTGGAATTCGTAGATCTGGTACCTGGATGGATGCATCTCACTGCAGTACTACTTATTACATACGTGCCTCGTCAAGGAATGAGATGTCGTATTTCTCCCCACGTGAATGAATACCTCGTCCCTCATTATCTATCCACCTCGGATTCCTCGCCCTTTGTCCGCGGGCGCACCAGGAGACTTCCAGGCTGACATCACACCATACAGGCCTAGCTACAGTGAGTAAGGCCTGCCCCTTCCTGCCCTGCTGCCCTGCTGCTCCGCCCCCTCAGCCCCTCGGTGATACTGCCCCTCTGCATAAAGGCATAAAGACGCTAAACATCCCACCACAGAACAGCTCCGGTCCTTAACATTTCGACTCCTCCCAAGACTTCTACAACTACCTCTTCTCTCACCACCACTCTCACCAATATCCTTGTTCCTTGCTTACCAAACAACAATCCGTTCATCATGGCCGTCACAAAGACTACCACCGAAGAGGGCAACGGGCCCCAGGCCCAGCCCCACCAGACCGTCACCATCGAGTACACCGGCTGGCTCAAGGACACCAGCAAGCCTAACAACAAGGGCACCCAGTAAGTACCCGAGCTACCCCTCCATCCTCCATCCCACCGTCACGGCCAGGCATTCCGGCTGTGTGGTGTGGTGACGTCAAACGCTCTTGATCATGGTCAGCTAACCATCCATCCAACCTCGCAGGTTCGACTCTTCGGTTGGTCGCGGCGACTTCGTTACCCAGATTGGTGTCGGCCAGGTCATCAAGGGTATTGCGGCCCTCTGTTGCAGGTCGTTTTTGCGCAATGGCTGACCACTTACAGGCTGGGATGAGGGTGTCACTCAGATGAAGGTTGGTGAGAAGGCTACTCTGGACATCACCAGGTATGGCATGACTTCCAAGATCGCGCCTTGACAATGGACTGACATGAATTACCAGTGACTACGGCTACGGCCCTCGGTAAGCTCACCTGTTCAGTACCTCGATCAGACAATTTGAAACGACTCTCCCTTCAACGAGTGTGACCTGATCCCGACCTCGGTTCAATGTCTTCACTATCCACCGATGTCAAATAACATATGCGAATGGTTCACTGACTCTGATAGCGGCTTCACTGGTCACATTCCCCCCAACGCTGACCTGATCTTGTAAGTACCTTCCAACCTACACACGACGAAATCATTACTAATTCTTCGTCTTAAAGCGACGTTCACCTCAAGAAGGCCCAGTAGGATAAGGGATCCAATCCTGGCGGGGATGAAGCATGACGGTCATTCTTCGCTACGTCGAATTTCCTGCACACAGGATTAGTTAGGCCGGCCGGCGTGTAGGGAGGCACGGATCAGAAAATCGTTCATCCACCTACTGCATATCCTCGCTTGTACTCTGCTTCCGTGACACCGTGCTACCGATCCGGCGTTTCTAGATGCAACATATTCCACAAGCCTGGCTCCATTATCCCGACAGAGGTTCTGTGCTTCAAATACCGCCGAGAAGAATGTTGCTTTTTGACTTGCTTGTGCCTCCCAGGTCGCGCACTGGTCCACCAATTGAGGCTACCTGCCGAATCTCTGTTCCACAGCAGCTTTTGGCGAGGCCGTCGGCGCAGCGTGTGTTTGTCCTATGCGAGGTTGTCCCGACTTGCTCAGGTGCCGCATTTTGGCCATTTGTATCTTCGAAGCACTTCGTGAGCCACGAAATACAGCCCATGGAACATGTCAGCGGTTCTTCCTGCTGGGCATCATTACCCTCGTTTTCAAAATGACTGACAAATCGCCAGAATACCGGAGTTCTGTTCGTGCTACAGAATAGACTCGAACTTGCGCGGGAAACAGATGATACAGAGCGAGCCCCCCCCCTCTCTCGCCTATGGCATACAAGCGAGCACTCTGTTGCATGATACTCCCGTCGCACGATCTTTGTATACACATCGTACTCAGATCCTGCCAACTATCAATTGGTCGGCTCGGCACTTGGGAATGTACAGACAACAGTAAGGAAGGGAGGGAGCCTGCCTTTTTATTAGAGGAAAGACAGTGACCTCCTGCACGGACATAGATTGGCGGCTCGGTGTCTATCCCGCCGGATCTCCACGCGCTGGGAACTTTCGAGTCTTATTAGGCTCAGTGAGGTACATTACAATCAGCCTCTAAAGTCTCCGTCCGGGAGGCCTCATTCAAGTCTTGGTTATTAACGCTATTTATATCAATGGAATAAACACACTAGAATAAGCAGCTTTGATCCAAAAAACCAGCTCGAGTGCTTATTCCAGAGTGCTTATACCATTTATAGTGGATATACCCGTCGCATGCTGTAATAGAAGTGTACGGAGACTTTTGGCAGTTCAGTGTACCTTTCCGCGAGCGGGAATACTTGTGTCGTAATAGACACCGTCATGATATACTAAACGATCAATGTCAAGGACACGCGAAACACCAGGTACTCCGAATCGTAACCGCCCAACTCTAACCTCCACGATGAACAGAGGCGGACACAATCCGTGCATGGCTGAGCCATCGTAGTATTAGCCTCAGCGCAGCGAATCGATTCGACTTGCAATTCGTCATAGTGCCTGTACGCCCAACCCAGTCCTTTACGTCTCGGCCGTACCTATAATCCACGGGATACCCGTTACACTCACCCCTCATAAGTCTCCGTACCCGAATTGATGTTGATAAGGTTCCGCATCATCCGTAAAGAATTAAAATACTAGAACAATCATACAGGAATAAGCAGCTCTAGTTTAATACGTCACTTGCACTGCTTACTCCAGTGTGCTTATTCCGATTTGATAAATATACCCTGGATTGGTAGAGGGTGGTGTACGGAGACTTATGAGGGTTTAGTGTACATCCACCTTCTCTCTAGGCACGACTTTTGCTGACGTCGTTTCAGTACTGTCTTCTTCAGGTTGAAGTCTGGAAGCGTGTGTATCGTCGTGGCAAGCCACGGCAGCGTCAGCTCCCTCTCGCACGTAGTGAGTGAGTCTGGTCGGGTAGGTATAGGCTTCCGGACCACGGGCAGCCAGTCAGACGAGGCTCGTAGAGACGAAGAACGTAAGCTACCCCTAGCTACGACCTCTTCGCTTCGAAATAAGGTACCTTGCATGCTGCCGTCGCGATACCGCCCGCTTGCCCACGATGCCGCCTTTCGCGTCCACGTACTAGATCGTGACGGCTAAACACAAGCCGGTCGCATGTGGAAAGCAAAAGGACATGTCAAGTAAGGGCCGGCGGCCGAAACAATGACGCGATAGCAGCGGCGGTTTTCGCGCCATCTTCCGGCCGCACTCGTCATCGAGAAGGCGCAGTCGGTCGGTGCCTACTGGCTAGAGATGTAGTTCAGAGCTCCGGACCCCGTCCGGTGCTGGGTGTTCAGCAGTTGAGAAGAAGGTTGGGCAATCGCAGAGCATTCGCGACCGTGTGGAATCCTACTATGAGTAGCTTATGTTAGATTGCATGTGCTCCAACATCGACTTGACCAACCTGACATTATGTTCGAGCCTGTGGCCTCCTGTCGACTCTCCGCCTCCAAGTCCGTTGTCCGGGATTCAAGTTGGCAAGTGCGTTGATCAAGTTGGCAGGTGCGATGACCACCGGGCCCGAGGTACGACCGCTCGGACGACCACCGATCGTGATCAAAGTAGCCGGCGGTCGTGCAGAGTACTCGCTCCGTAACCATGTCGCGCATAGAGAGGGAAGTGGAGGCAGTATCGTCCCCAGCCCTCGAGACGCACATATCTCTGAATTAGCTTCTCACGGCGGCTGCGGATAACCATGTTTCCCTGGCAATTATAATATGGTCGAGGTAGCAGTGGCATTGGGGATTTTCTCACAGCTGCCTCTCTATGTCCTCCGTAGATGGGCGGTAGAGTCCAGCTTGCAGGTGCAGACCCACGGTCCGGCCACGTGAGATGAAGCAGTCTGGTCATCTACAGGTATTGGCAAGCCATATGTACGCTTCTTCTGATTAATAAAGTTTAATGAATTAGACCACAGACGGCCTATGGGATATTTGTGCCAGTCTTCTGCCTGTTGGCTACAAGCTGTGTTGCTAAACTTTGCGTGCTGGTGGTAGAGGTGTGGGCATACCTCGCAGAGTTGCGACTCAGGATGGGGCTTCAGTGCTAACGATTGATCGGTACTTAGTGCGACCGCCCAGCAGGTATATGATGTCATACCGAGCAAATTCTCAACAACCAGCAATCTGGCTCAGTGGTCTAGTCGTATGATTGTCGCTTCGGGTTTCTCCCTTTCGCTACACAAGCGAATTTGTGACAGGTATTTTCTGCCACTCTCAATCCCCGAGTGCGCTGTAACTAACTTAATCCAGGTCCCGGGTTCAAATCCCGGCTGAGCCCGCTTCTACTCTTTTTGCATTTTGCTGCTCCGAATTTCTAACGCCTTAGCAACCAGACTGTTTCCCTCTCTCACTACGCCTGCCCTGGCTGGCATTGCCAATGTTTACCTCTGTGGATTGATTTAACCCCCTTTTTTTTTTCCCCGCAGGTACCTACCTACATGGAGGTCTGGACGTGGGTGGCCTGATGCCTAAGGTTCGCATGAGGGAAGCGTGTTCGCATAATGGAGATACGGTGCCTCCATTCGTCTAGGATGCATCTACGCGCTTGCCTCTCTTTTACAGGATACAGTCACGAATCCTTTACTAGCAGTGAATTAAGGGGATCGAGTGCACGCACAAAACCCGAGAGGCCGGGAGGCCAGGCATGTCGCCCGGACCGCTCTCCGGCTATCGTGACCCCGGCGGCCCCACCATCTGCAGGCAGTTCCTACTCTGCGCAAATTCGACCCCGCTCTCAACCTGGTCCTATCCTTTGCCAACATGATTTTACCCTCGGCCAGACTCACTGCAGAACTGTCCTGCCCATATGAAATTGTCACGGGACGTCACGCTGTGCAATGACTGACCGTGCGGGTTCGGTCCCCGGCTTTATAGCACATGCGCCCCCGGGCGGGACGAAGCGGGCCAGGGATGATTTTATCGATACACTACATTAGGGCGGGGTATGGGTTGAGCAGCCACCTATTAGACGGCTGTACATCCATGGTCACATATACCACCCAATTACTACACTGTTCTGCTATAACCAGGTATACATCTCTAGTTGACGGCCAGGTCCCCGCTCACTTACCGTAGGTTACGAAAATATGGAAGTTACTGTCAGACTCCTAGTTGTACGGCAACTACTAATTAACAGCTAGTTGTACGGTAATTACTAGTTAATAGCTAGTTATACGGCAATTACTAGTTGTATAGCAGTTGTAACTGTCATGGTCTGGTACAGGTAGCCCATGTGGTGAGTCCTGGAGCCCGGACATGAGTACATGTACCACCATTGAATGTCAAGCTGCCACGCTTGATATTCGACATCCTTTTGGGAGGAACAGCCGTGGCATGGTGGTTATGGTGAGCGTTCCGTCACAGTAACTAAGGATTCCCACCTGCCTCGTATTAGATCCTGCCTGCCTCGTTGCCATATAATACGAAACATTACAACGCTTGCTTTTATCTTCTCGTAGTATTAAATGGCCTAGTAGTCAAGTAATCTATATACCGTAAATCTCGTATCTGTAAGCCCGTAGTTCGATCCGCCGTAATGTTATATAAATAATTCTTACTACTTATATATACTATTATTGTCGGATTCAGGGGGCTGCACTGCGGTGTGCTGCTGACTAGTCACCTGACTAGTCACATGACACGTGGTGGTTGCCATGACTAGCACCCTGACTCGTACGCTGACTCAGAAAAGGATGGTCGAACTCAGACAAGGATGGTCCGGAGCATCTACTCCAGCATGACCAGATGTGTTCAAATAGCTGTAGCTGCCACCCAATGTGGCAGACCTGAATATGACAACAACGATTGCAGCTACCGCTCAACACCCCCGGCTTGTCAACCTTCGGTAGTCTGACAATTATATAGTATTATGTAATTATATAATACGGCGACGTTCGGTATTTTATTGTTACTTTGTTTTATTTCAAGCAACTATTGTCACGATGCCTGCGGCGTTGTGGTGGAATCTGGTGTTGTATTCCCAAAATAACAAGGTGAGGAAGGAAAGGAATCCAGATGTGCGTACACCGGATGGCTGCAGCACATATGGTGGTGTCCTTCTTTATCTAATCTACACGTGACCTGATGACTAAGCATCTATCCATCCAGGTGGATACGGCTGTACACCGTCGCAACTATACTTTAAATACTAGTTATATATATAACTAGGTTATAATTTAAACCCGAATTTTATTATAACCATTTAAACATGCAATGTATTATGTAACCTGGCCTGATATTTTAATTGGTTATTAACCGACCGTTAACTATATATAAACTGTGACTTTTTTAACTAGTGCCCCGTCTTAATATAAACCTTTGTAAGTCCCCGTATACCACCCGCTAGCAAGTAACAATACTGTATATATTCCTTGAATTGGAATTAGCACCTGGATTAAGCTTTAAAAGTGGCGTATCAAACCGGAGCTGATTATTCCTATATGCTTGTGGTTCCCAGCCACTGGATCCAGCCACCAGTACCTTATCGGATCTCCTGTCATCCAGGGCGTTCTACGATAAGGTTACCTGGGATGGCTACCTCAGGTGACAGGTGCCAACCCACTGTAATTTAGGTATTTAGATACTTCTCGGATGGGATCCCTTCCCATCCGAACTTAACCAAGCACCTACCAGAATACAGATCATCCCAACCAAGACTTGTGATAGATCTCCGTTCTGGTTCCGCTATCACAAAGGCACATGCTTATTCTAGATTTCCAATTCCCTACGTGCGATCTAGAATCTTATTAACACAGCACGCACAGACTTACAAGGGCCGAGTAACATGGAACTACTGAACCAGTTGTTAGTAACAAACGGGTCGAGACTTTTCGTTGATACGGCATGTATCAATAGTCTCGGTGCTGCGTCTTTTCTTTTCGTTTTCAGATAGGCTGCTGTCTAGAGCCCCCTTGCGAGAACCCACCATCCGATATTCCACGGCCGCTCAGGCCGGTGGGCTTGCTGCGTACATTTTTATCCTCCTCCCTGCGTATTTGCGTTCCAAAATCACGTTGAAACATTGTACCAACGGCGCAACCCAACCGTGACTGCTACTATATGTTCAAACGACCAGTTGGACCACTGCATCATCTTCAGAGAACTGGCGATCGATAACAGAGACAGCTGCATTCCCAGACCAGCCAGGAAAGCAGCCGTTGCCAGGACGGCCAGGATATGCCAGATCGTGAACGAGCTACCAAACAAACTGAATAGCCTCTTTCCCCGCCCGATCCTCTGTCTGATCGACTCGTTGCGTATAGTCCCCACCTTCTGGCCAGGTCTGCCTTCTTTTCTCTGAGGAAATTCGTACAATTGGTAGACGAGAAGGATCAGGAACACGACCGTTGTGAACGACCAGATGAGTGGCGTCAAGACGTGGATTCGATGTCCTGCCGCCTCAATCTCCCGAGTACCCAGTGGAAAGGTGAAGCTGTCCGGACACACCGCCAGTGCTGAATAGCCTCCACAGGCAGGTATGTCCGACAGCTTGAACATGGACTGCTCGTACACATTGGGTGCGCCGAGGTCATCCGAGGCCCGATGCTGTGCATACAGACTCCAGAACACAACTGATGAAAGGGCATAGACGATCGATGTCACGGCCGTGACGCCCAGCGATACCGGCTCGTAGAAAGCCAGGAGAAAATAGGCGAACACCATAGGCAGGACGCCGTTGAGGGAGATCGGTGTCAGCATGAACACCAGGAGCAGGTTGGCTTCGTAGATGCCATAGGTCAGGGAGACGACCATCAGCGTTGCCGCGAACCAGCATTGGGCTTTGTGGAACTCTTCCAGCAGCACTACCCGAAGGCTCCTGTTCTCGCGCCCGTTGAGTGTGCCCTTTGGCTCGGTATGGTCATCGAGGGGCCTCTTTTGCGCGGATCCAGCTTCGTCTTTATCGGCAGGTCCTTTGCGCTTCTTTCTCGTGGACTATACCTCGGTGAACAGGAAGGTGGATACTAAGCCGGCGATGAACACGCATTGGAGTATGTACGAAATCCATACCTGCAAAGGCGTCAGTAAGAGCCACGTAAGAACGGAGGGTCGACGAACCCCAACTCCAATGACGTCTGAGTCAGCATAGGGCAAAGCATCATATCTGCTGTTGCAGAGCCAGCCGAGGCAGTCGTCCACCGCCGTAAGATTCGGCACGGTGTTATTGACGAGGAGTCTGACCGGCGAGCAGTGCTGATCGTAGCACCGGTGGGAGCCCCTGGCGTGCCTGCAGGTCGAAGACAGGCAGTCCGTGACATCCGACGTAACACTCATCAGAGAGCCCTCGGAGGCCCCTAGGAGGTCGTACTGGCCCACGATGTCGGTGATGTTCGAGGGCAGGAGCTCAGCGGTGAGCAATCGCGAGATGGACGGGGCGTTTACACACGCGGCGAACCTCCTCACGGGCCCTAGCCGTCTCTGCTGTAGTCTCCTTCCTGTGCATGGGACGTGTATATCGATTTCTGACTCTGGCAGCAGCTGTCTAGCAGACCTCCCGTCGTAGTGCAGCGGTTATTTGAGCGGCACCCCTCGTCCAAGATGCCCGTTCGGCCTCCTGGCGGGAACGCGGCTCTGCAGGCGGGTGGGCTCAGGTCGTCTAGAGAATAGCACTGTATGCCGTCCTTCGATCCGATGTCTATGCATGCGACTTCTGGCGGAGTGCTGGCCATCGTGTTTTAGGGGGTCGCTATGCTTCATGAACCCGGGAATTGAGCAGTGGGCGCGAGGAATGAAGTATAGAACAGGACAGAAGATGAGCCACTCGAGCGTTGTGGGCTATGCCTGATAACATTTTCAATGCTGCCTCCGCCAAGATGGTTTCTGAGGTAAGTGTCGCTCAGCTGAAGAGCGTGGCGCTTACAACACAATCACGGCCCAGTACATCCATTGCTGTGCCACCCCTGAAGGATGTTCATCTTTGCTGACTTGTGCGATGCATGTTCAAAGCCGAAGTAGAAGAACGTAGAACACTCGCGGTTGACTCACCGATAGTTTTTTCCATTGGGAGTTTATGGCGCGGATAAGAGCCACACATCAACGTCATGGAGATTTCAGGCCATGTGTCCTCAGGACATCGTGATTGCATGCCTCCGGAGTGGCGATGGCCGGCCATGGCGGCCGTCCCGGCGGCCCACAGGATATTAGGACTCAGGAGGCTGAGCCGGGCGACTCGGACTATGACCTCGTTGCCAGCAACCTGGCCAAGTGAACGGGTAGCTCGAGCTCGCACTGCGAGTACCACCACCTGGAGACCACGATTCTTCATCCGTCTGCTTGCTTCACTTGGTGTTGGGAGGCGCCCATGATAGACTACAGGCATCGCTGCGTTCGACAACATTCAACAATCCGTCTCCTTATGTCGCCCTCTCCTATTGCCAGGGTAACCGTATTCTCTACCCGGAGATCTGCATTGACGGGCGTAAAACGTACCTGAAAATAAGCCTATGGAAGCTCCCCTACACATGCGACGTGAGGACGAGCCTACGGTCGTCTGGGCGGATACCGTTTGCATCGATCAGCAGAACGATGGCAAGAAGACCATCTAGATCCGTTTGATGGACGCGGTCTGCCGCAGGGCGACACTTGCGGGTAATCTGGCTAGGTGAAGCAGACAAGACAGGCACGTAGCGCTCGCCGCTCAGCCTCTGGGAGAAGCCAGAAGGTCTCGAAGAAGTCGCGGCCACTTGCGAGGCCGAGCAAACACTGTCGAAGAGAGTTCAGATCAAGCCCTTGGGCCTCCCTAACTTTGACGAAGATAAATCAAGCCTTGCTGTATTGAGTCTGGGCTCGTCGCGTGCGGGTTATCCAAGAAGCCTGCCTTTGCCCAACAGTCTCGGGTCTACTACGGGCAGTATGTGACGACCGTACGTTCGCCATAACAAGCAGCCAGCTGCTTGGAGGCGCGCAACATGCGTATCCTGTTGAGTCGGGACCTACCAGAGATCTCAGGCATGTTCTCTGCCCAAACACCGGGCTTCCGTACTCACCCTCCATAAGTCTCCGTCCGCGCGCCTCGAGCGTCCTCCTCCTGATAGGATACAGGCAGTAAAACAAGCACCATGGAATGACCAGTTTTATTTTATCATGCCAAGGTTTAGGGTTATTGAAAAGCGACTATCTCACCGATATTAAGCCATTCCTCAACATTGAAGACTTCGATTAGGGGTGTGCGAAGGCTTCTGAGGGTTCAGTATATCCACTGCTGGAGCTGCCTTCCGAGACGCTGGGGTTTGGGCAGTGAATCAACGAGACGACGTTCGCGCTGCTGAGCCTTGCGCGAGAACCGTCGGAGAGTGATGCTTGGCCGGCGGCGTTCTGGAGTGATTAGCCGGAAGAGGAAGAAGGTGGCGGGTAAGGAACTTGACGTCGAGCTCTCGAAGAGCAGAAAGTTGCTTGCCGTATTCCGAGAGGGATCATACGCGATGGCACGATGCCGCCACCTATGCTGCCGAGGTTCTTGCTTGAGCAGCTTTCGAGGACTGATACTACGGTCCCGGAAGCAGATAAGCTGCCAGCAGGAGCCGAGGCAAGCGACACCAGACAGGAAGGACCATGGCCTGCTGGGGGATGCCGGTCGGCCATCGTGGATTCCAGAATGGACAGCATGGACGTCAAGCGACCACAGTGTCCGATTCGGCACAACCTTCGGCGGACCGGCCGGCAACGCGGGCTGGAAAGCTAGCAGCGACATCCATATGTCGCTCCCCGGCACGTTTGATAATGATTTACTGATATTGGGGGGGCGTACACATCGACACCGTACCTACAAGTCACGATCTCGGCGCTGGACAGCCACTGCGCGCAGCTGAGCCAGAGTGTGAGAAGAGTTCCAAAGGGACATGGTTCCCAGTGCTGAATAACACCCTACTTGCCATACTGAAGAGATTCTGAGGTAGGCCTTCGCCATCGCCATGATGGCCGGCATGCGTCAGCTAGGCAGGGGGACCAGGTGGCCGTCCTATCCGGCGGTCGGGGCACCATTCATACTGCGGAAGGTCTGCGACGGGCCCTTCTCAACCAATATGGGGGAAGGGAAGTTCGGCCCTCTTGATACAGATGGCGAGGGAATCACCGGAGATGGCCTTGGTACTATGGGCATGAGACGGATAGCGCGACGCACCTCATGGAGGTCGAAGCCAGCGAAGTGAAGCTGCTCGGCAGCTGGCCACGAGGAATCTGGTCAGGGGGTGCTACAGTCACCCTTCACGAGTCTCTGTCATGCCTCTGTCAAGTCTCGGATACTGTATGAATGCAATTCATATAAATGGAATAAACACCCTGGGATAAGTAGCTTCGATCGACAAAGTCATCTTTGGTGCTTATTCCAGAGTGATTATCCCGTTTACAACAGATATGCCCTTCGCTTGGTGAACGAGTGGTGTACGGAGATCATGGAGATTCAGTGTATGCTAACGGTCTGTTGCATGGAGAGGGCGTTGCGAGGTGCAGAGCAGGAGGCGAAGAGGTGGCCTACGAGAAGGAGCCTTATGTTATCATCTAACATTCCATGAACGCACATCAAGTACCAGGACATCAAGAGTGTGAAGCGAGGACGTTGTTTCTTGCCTGTAATTGAACTCGACGTCTATTCTCCGCATCGGCGCGACCCGCCGACTGGGTGGAACGAAGGCGATGAAGTCGAACCGTATAGCCAGCCACCTCACAATCCCCCTCCATGGCTTGACGAAGAAACCGCCATACTCGTGAATACTCGAACTCTGAGCCGTCCCTGCGATAGTCTGTGGTAGGACGCTAGGACTTACTGCCGCTCTCACTGCCTCATCCTCCGCAAAAGGGGCACTGCCTCATCCTCCGCAAAAGGGGCACTGCCTCATCAATTATCAGCACGTCTGAGCATTCGAAACGGGAAGCCAGAACCCGAAGCCAGTATCATGATCATATCATCTTCCCACGTTTTGGGATATCTCCTCTCCTCGGCCCCAGAATCTCAGCCCTTGGCGAAACGAAGCATGGTTCAACAAGAACCCCGAAGATGAACATCAAGATAAAGAAGAACTCTCTGCTGATAACTTTTAACCATCCCAGATCTCATCGTCATATGACTACACAATAATCCCTGAATAAATGTTAAATGGCGTCCGAGCCGATACATAACAGGCATCCAAAACGTCGCAGCCAGGCCCTGATCTTCTTTTAATCCACACCGACTTCTTCACACTCACTCCCTCCCATATATATACCTCTATTACCTCTCTTACGATAGATAAACAGAAACGGTGTAAACAATCTGTTGGCGTAACCTTGTAAATTAGGCTATCGAGACCCCTGAAGTGTGTTGCTAACGGTGTGCTTGCAAGTATCTTGATGGCCAGCAGGGTACATTTATTCAGGGGCACGACTGTAGGCCGTCGCGTTTGATCGCCGGCCGTATACTTTGTTTTCTGCTGATCACCCGCAGCGCAGCGCAACGCATTGACTACTTACCAAGAACGTAAAAAACATGGTTGACAATTAATCCGAGCCGCAACCTCCTTCTGCCAACCGGGCCAGACACGTGCAGCGTCCATTCACCTGTTCCAAACTTTCCGATCGGCTCGCTCGCTACAGACATACCTAATCGGCCAAAGAAGCGAAAAAGGGCTTCTAGAAGAACAGGTCTGCATCTGTCGGGATTTGGTTGTTCGCTGCCGGTGCCCGGCGGTTCTTCAATTTGTGTGAAACCGGCCGTTTCACGATCCCAGAGAGACAGTTCATCAGCCCCCACCAGCGAACCAGCGACGAAGCTCAAGACAACTCGTCTCGTGTGTGTGCAATTGAAGGTTTCGTTTGTCCGGCCGTATCGACGCCACGGAAATCCAGGGTGAGGTATGTATGTATGTAGATGAGACGAGGGGATCTCGGTACGATGCGTGCCAGGGAAGAAAACACACATGCTGTGATGACTTATCTTGACCGAGCACGACTTCAGCCGAAAAGACCGTCCGATTTGTGGCAGCCACCCGTCTTCGCGGAACTATCCGCCTACCTCGTGAGACGAGACTTGCGGAAGCCGGCCGGCTGTGACAGCAACTCATGATCAGATCATATGGCATGGCAGGCAACTCTTGTATCATCAAGATGTTCAAACATAGGATCTCATCTTTTTTTCGTCTCATACTTGCCCGTGGCAGAATCGCAGGTCACAATTGTGGAGGTTCTCTACCACCGGCCGGATATCTCCCGCCTGCCAATTCATCAATCTGAGGCATGGCACTTCCCACTTACAACCTCACAAGCGCACAAGGGTGGATGTCGTTTATCCAATGCCGTTTGGATTCTTGGTCGGAGAAACAGGCCACCCACTCCCAGCTGCCGGCAGCGAAAATGCCAGACTTGCACGACAGCTGGATCGCGTGAGGGGGGTGTGGTCGGGACCTGCAGGTTTGCCGTCTCTTCAGGCCATCGGACTGATCTCGCTTCAGTAAGGTACACTGAACCCTCACAAGTCTCCGTACACCACCTGTCCGGCAAATAACGGCATTTTATCGAATCGGCATAAGCACAATGGAATAAGCTTTGAGAGTTGCATATCGAGCAACAACTGCTTATTCCTGTATGACTATTCCAGTATTTCAACTTCCTTACGGGTGATCTGGATTCTTATCAACATGCACGTACGGAGACTTATGAGGGCTCAGTGTACCGATGCTGAGTCGCCGACTCCTTACTCCTTCGTGTCTGCTAGTCTACCTTTTTCACTCTGTAGGAGTCAAGTTCGCGTGAGCTTCTCGCGATTTCGGCTGACGGAAGGATGTAGCGCAGGCAGAGAGCCTGGCGTGGTCCGCAATAGCGTGTAGCCAGCCTGCTTTGTTGGCAACAGTGCAGGAATAGGGAACTGTCTACAGGATCGCTGCATGTAGTAATAATGGTAGTCAATCCTCCCCAACAAGACCCAAGTTGGTCGCTGGAAGTAAGCACGTCGTCTTCAATAGGCAATTTCTAATAATAACGGCCCCATGTATGTATGTAGTCAGACGAGTCAGACGCATCTCCATCACCAACACCAACATGTTGGCAACCGGCAACGTTGGCCTAGAGGTGTGTGTTGGCTAAAATGACCTGTAATGACCTGCCTGCAGTGACGAGGCGAGGCTTCCGACACAGCTGACGGCGGGGGACGTTGGTCGAATAAACCAGCCAATGTCAGCGAGGCAATACGAGAGGGAGATTTGAAGCCGTGAAGAGGAATCTGCAGTCAGATCTGAGACCACGGGTCGGCTTGGAAGCTTGGGTGCGGTGCGGTAGTGAGCTTTTACATCAGGGCGAGCTCAGGGCAACGTTAAATATTCGCAATGACGCCCGCTACGCGACTCGAAAGCTAATAAGAACGTACCTGCAGTTACCTCGGGCTTGTTCAAATGTTTAATTACACATTGCATTAGCCTCAGGTCCCGAAGCCCGACGGTTTGTTGTTAGGGCAAAGGCAATTTGAGTTTGGCTTCTCTAGCCAGGAACGAGCGTGTCAGGGGGAAGCTTCAGGAGAAGCTTCATCCCCGAAGTCGTTATCCGGCCGAGGGTATCCGGCAGTCTGGGAATGGCGCGAACGGCGCGAATGGCGCGAATGGTTTGTCACGTAGTAGAAACACGCCCCCAATCTCGGGCCAGCGGCAGTCCTTCTCGATGATGAATGATATGTCGAGTCTTGGGACTTGTTGCAAATCATCACGAACCGATTACTGGAGAATGCTCCGAACTTCCAAGTGTGAACTGCTAGTCGAATCTGAAATTCGAGAGAGGTCTGGGCACCAAGATCGTCATTGCGGGAAGAAGGAGAAGAGACGCTACTGTAGGAAGAGTGACAGTTACACGGATGACCCTTGAAGTTACCACATGTCGCAAGGGATCCAACTGTGACTTGTGTCCTGTGACTTGTGACTTGCGACCTGTGACCTGTGACGTGTAAGCCATGTCCTGTGTAGGATCGTGATGGGGATGCATTGGCGTCGTGTCGTGTCATGTCATGTCGCGGCCGACCGTCTTCGTGACACTGCTACCTATTCCCCCCCGCGACGGCTCGTATCGTGCTTCTGGGAGAGTTTCATGAAATCATCAGAGCCGAACAGATGGGATCATACTCATTACATAGTTCCAGTCCACTCTGCAGACTAAACCAGGCCAGCGACGCCTCCCTCGGTTGACAAGACGACGAGACGACGAGCCCGACAGTTGATCTGAGGTCGCACCGCCAGGATCAATACAGTAATAATGGTGGCGGTGTGTGTACCTTCGGTAAGGAACCAAGTTGCGCAAGTGTGTGCAGATTCAATGTGCATTCTTGACGAGACACAAGCCGAGGGGGGAGTAGAATGCCACATGCAGCCTTCCCGAAACATCTCTCAACGTTGCAGCTCCGACACTCTGCACCAACTACCAACTGTGACTGATGAGGTGCTGACCGTAGTCACCGTACAGCCTACAGGAGATGGTTGTATCCAGCGCTCGAGGAATCGAGTCACTTCCTGACCAGGCCATCCCAGATCCAACGGCAGATGCAGCTAGAACTTTTTGATGCGACGCCGCCTACCAACAGGAGGATCGTCAATAGTCTGGACTTGCAGAATTTGTTGCTCACCAAAGGAATGCCCTTCGTTTGCACGGTTGCTGACATTTGCCGTGGGATTCGAAGGAGGAGACTCCGACTTTTACGACCCATGAATGACTTGACAAATTTATGTTTCAGTCTGGATAATGAATGAACTGAGGGCTGTCTCGAGACTCGAGCTCAGTTATGCCAAGAGGTGAACCCTTCCATATCAAACTGGGAGTTGTAGTGATGGCATTCCGGTGTTTGTTTGACGGCGAAACAGAACATTGCTGATGAGGGATATGCCGCGATGATGGCATGCCGTGCCGTGCCATGTGTTCGAAGCGACCACAACGTTGTCACCCCCTTGCTTGCACATCAATGCCGACCAACACCTGACAAGCCTGACATCTGCGTGGAGCCAAAGACGGCAGCTCGCAGCGTCGAGAGGCACGATGCCTTCGACAAGCTCTACTGTGTACCTAGGTACTGGTAGGGAGGCTGTGCATACGCTGGGAGATTGCCTGTTGGGAATTAGACATGGGGCACCTGCACTGCGGTAGGCCCAATCAGAACGGATCGCTCTGCCCCTGACAGCCGAACCAACCAAGAGAGATCACAGCGACCAGGGTGGGCAGATGGCGCAGCTAGATCTAAATTACCCGCCATAACTCGAAGGACATGGTCTGTCAGCTCCCGAGACCTGACATACTGCTGCATAATGCCCAGGTGGAGCCTCCAGCGCTGACATCTTAAGTATCTTATCTTGAAGTATCTCGTCTTAGAGCGCGTCCAACTTGTCCAAGCCATGCCGGGGCCTCCCCTGAGGCATTCATTGTCGCTAAATGCACCATCCTCGATCCATGTCGTTTGCTCTCCCCGCCGCCTCTCCCTTTCATCAATCACCGGGTGCTAGCGTCAATTGCACGTTGGCGCCTTACCCGCTTTGGGCAGTCGGAGCGGCGTGGTGAAGCAACGAAAACGCCTGCATCAGGTCTGCATCGCGAGGTATCATCGCGGCGCGTGGTACAGCATGCATCCAGGTGTACACCTGCAGACGGGAGAGGGGAAGGCAGAGGCATTCAGTCAGTCAGTCAGTCAGTCAGACATTCCATTGACTTGAGTCTCCCATGAACTGCCAACTCGTTATCAACCAGGACAACCACCAACAAGCGCTGCTCCGGTTTCTTTGTTCATCGCGCATTCCGCCATCCAAATGCCAAATGGAAGAGGGACATAAATAGGCCAAGGAGTTGGAACTTGGCAGGTCGTCCACGAGGCTCCAGGCGGCAGCTGGCAGCAGGCTCGCGCAGTTCAGTAGATACAATGTGGGTGTGTGGCGGGCGCGCGCTCTGCACTATAATAAGAGCACAGGTACTCTACTTAGAGTCTACATACTCGTCTTACATTTCTCCGTACAAGTGTGTACCAGCCGGCGGTACACTGCCGTACCGCACCTAACAGTGGCACCCCTAGACGGCCCCCGGTCGATAGCGGCCCATATTGCTGGGGACCCCGGTCCGTCTCCTCTCTTTCACCTCTCGCCCGTTTCCTCCCCCGTCTGCCGTCTTGTTTCTGGCCCAGGCGCTGGCCCAGACGCTGTCTGTCACCTTCATTCCTTTCCTGGCCGTGCAGGTGCGTGCGTGCTGGGTGAGTGTGTTGTGTTCGTGTTTCCCTTTTCTCTTCACCTTCTTCCGCCTTCCCACCTCCACCTCCACCCTCACCTATTGTCCCTCCTTTCCCCCCATCGCCGACCTCGTGAGGTAGCCCCTTTCGACGACAATCCATTCTTCGGCGGTGACTACCTCCGTTGACTGAAGACTTCGCTTCTCTTGCGTCGTGTTACCTTCGACGTTCGACCCGATGTCAGCGACAATTCCAGGGACCCAACCACCAACGCAAATGAATTCTTGAGATTTCTTCGACCGCGAACACGCCAGGCCGACCATCGATATTCACTCGAGGCTTGATAGCCAGTTGACGATTATATCGTCTAGTCACTCTTTTAAAAACACGCAAACCTCCTAGGTATATCATTTGGCTTGTTCACAAGGTGAGTCGCTCGGGCGCATGGACTGCGAGGGAACACAGGCGAGGGAATTGGAACCAACCTCCAATTAACGGCCATCTACTGTGCATTGTTCATGTGCACTCTATCCGGCAACCAACATCAATCAATGACTGACGTATCCTTCGCTGCAATAGCATCCACTCGTTGACAAGATTGTCAAGTACATTCGTTCCCAACCTTCCTGACACTCACTGTAGGTCGGCAATCTCTATACCACGCTGCCACCCACCATGACTGACAATCTTCAGACACATCTTCCTCACGTCATCCACGATTCTTGGACTGCCTCGATCTCTCCGCATAGAGACGAACGAAAACACCTCGAAGGATCAGGACGACTGAAGTAATATCACGGACCATGCATACCCGTTCGATTCTTGTAGCCGCTATCGTGGCCGCCTCCAGCCTGGCTCTGGCGGAACCTGAAAGACCCAAGATCTACTTCCCACGGCAGGTCAAGAGACAATACACCAATAGCACCGGCACGATAACGAGCGCCGCGCCGCAGACATTCGAGAGCACATCTGCAGATGCCACTTCGTCATCCTCGAGGAGGGCTGATATTTCCGATCTCCTTTCCAGTTTGACGGGCAGTTTGGGGCTTAGCGATTCGTCCTCGGACGCGGCCGACACCAACGCCCTCTCGAGCTCGCCGGCTTCTACTACAAATTCGACTGCGGTAGCTGAGCCTGAAACATCAAGTACTGACACGGCGGAGACTGAGATCACAGCAACCACGACCGATGGCGCTGTTGATACGAGCACATCAGTCCCTCCGCTCATTGCGTTGCCGACTCTCAGCTTGAGCGTTCCTCTAGGCAGCAGCACGGACTCGGCATCGCCGACTGCTTCCGCGGCATCGTCAACTGCTTCCACGGCTGCGACAGCGACATCGAACACGGATGTCATCACATCTAGCGCCGGAAGCGTCGCGACTACGGCTGACACCAACACGACTACCCCCGACAGCACTGCTACTACGGCTGACAGCATCACGACTTCTGCCGGCAGCCTCGCGACTACAGCTGACAGCGCCGCAGCCACCGTACCGTCATCGTCAAGCTCCGGTGGTGGCTTAATCGGCGGCCTAACCAGCGATCTCGGAGGAGTCAGCAGTGTCGTTGGAACTCTGACGTCCGCCCTACTCCCGGCACCAACCACGAGTGCCACAGATGTGGTCGATACCACGTCGACAGCCGACAACGCGACTGAAACCTCTGCTCAGACAGAAAGCGCTACGCTGTCCACCGCTACGCCGACCACCGCCACGCCGACCACAATTTTGACCTCGTCCTCAGGTATTCTTCTGGCCCCAACCGGTGTCGTAACTCAATCGTCCGTTGTTTCGTCCGTTGTTGTACCGTCATCGTCAAGCTCCGATGGTGGCTTAATCGGCGGCCTAACCAGTGTTGTTGGAGGAGTCACTAGTGCTGTTGGAGGAGTCTCCAGTGTTGTTGGAGGAGTCACCAGTGCCGTTGGAGGAGTCTCCAGTGTTGTTGGAACTGTGACCTCCGACCTACTCCCTGCACCAACCACGAATGCCACGGATGTGACGCAGTCCGCGACTGGAATCGTGTCTGCGACGGAGTCTGCTACCGGAATAGTGTCTGCTACGGATTCTGCGCCTGCCATTGGGTCTGCTACGGCATCTGTGACTGCGACTGCGACTGACAACGGTACTGGAATCTTGCCAACGCTTCTCCCCACCGCCAGCTCATTCCTAGGCACGGCTCCTACGACTGCCACCGGCGCAAGTACAGCTACGACGGCCGACCCGATTCTGTCGCTCTCGATCCCAATCACGTCGCTGCTCCCAACGACATCATCCGGCATCATTCCGACCGCTTCGTCGATCGACAATGGCACCGATTCCAGCATTACACCCTCGGAGATTATCAGTGTGCCCGCGTCACTGACTCCTTCCATTGCGTCTTCGATTCCGTCGTCAGTGATTCCTTCCGGAACCGAAGTGGCCACGAACTCGACGGGACCAACCGTAGTGCCGACGAGCTCTACAGGACCAACCGTAGTGCCGACGAGCTCTGCAGGACCGACCGAAGTGCCGACGAACTCGACGGCACCAACAGGAGCGCCGACGAGCTCTACAGGTCCCACGGAAGTGCCGGCGAACTCTACAGCACCATTGGAAACTGCAAGTTCGAGCGTGCCCGTCATCACGTCTTCAGTTACACCTACTTCAATACTGCCAACTGTGAGCGATACAATCACGGCCAACTTGACTGCGCCATCATCTACAACGATTGATACGACTTCTTTGTCTGGATCCATTACACCATTGCCCACGACAACGTCTGAAATCGCAACTGTTTCCCAAAACTCGACTGACACGACGAGTGCGTCTGTTGAGCCCACAAGCACGTCGTCAGTACCCAGTACATCGTCAGTACCCAGCACCACCGAAGTTCTCGTTACGCCGACGCCGACGACCACGTCTTCGCAAGAAATCTTCACTAGCCTGCCCGCTACGGCGACCATTACAAATTCCGAGTCGTGGTTGCCGACATCACTTATTGTAGAACCATCTCCTACGAGCACCTTCAGTACTGGTGGCGCCCCAACCTCCGGCTCTGTTTATCCTACGACTTTGCCCAAGAACATAACGCCATACACAGTGATACCAGCTGCGCCCGCGGGGAAACAGGCGATCCGGATCTCCTTCCTTTACGGCCTAAACTACCAGCATCTGCTTGATTACAGTAACGCCGCGTCCCAGATTTTCATGTATCTTCCTGGCGCGCTTTCGTTCGCCACTGGGATCGCGGTTGAGGATATGTTGATGACCGAGATCGTGCGATATGACACCATGTCGTCCTACGGTTATATCACGTCCCAAGCTATAATCTACTTCCCTGAGGGCAACATAACGACCTTGGCGGGTGACGTCAGAACACCCAACTCTCCTCTGTACCAGAACCCGGTGCCGATAGTGTACAACTTGACCAGCCAGATCAACGAAGCCATCTCCATCCTCCCGGACCCTAACCAGAACCCGGATGGCAGCTCGACCAGCGGTAGCAGCGGCGGCGGTGGCTCGGATGTACCCAACCACAACGCTTTCGGCTCAGGCTCGGGAGACCAAACAACGGGCGCGCAGAAGGGAGCGACGGCTGGTATCGCTGTTGGTGCTCTCAGTGTGGCGGGTGCTTATGGTGCTGCCATGTTCATCATTGCCCGCAGGTACAAGCGCAAGAAGCAGAGACACCAGCGAAGCAGCTCAGTCATGGCGTCGGGTGAGATGCGACAGACTGGCAGCCCGGCTATGATGGGTGGTGCGCTGCTCAGCCGCGACTTCACGAGCAGCCCCGGCTACGGAGGGGTTGAGCCAAACACACGAGACAGCCAGGGCAGTGGAAGGAGCAATGGCAACAACTCAGCGCGGACGGCCCAAATCTCGGCGCCGGTTGCGGCTGAGAACTCTCTTGGCTGGAACTGAGCGCACTTGAACGACTGCACGTCCGATCCCTTTCATTACATTTATACTTCGATACCCTTCCAGGCGGCCTCGCTCGTCTGTCGATCCGACATGGAAGACAGGGCGAGCGCACTGCTTGGAAACGCGATTACATGAGCGCTGCCTCATATTTTCTTGTTATTTACCTTCTTCACATCGCCAGGATCTCAGCCCACCTTTTGCTGGCTTCAGATCTGATGTGCAAGTGCTTCTTATCTAATGCCTTTTGCTTGTACCTAGGGGAGGGGGAGATTGGACGGAACAAGCCGAGCCGGATTGGTGTAACGGCCGAGGGAATAGGGATGTGGTGTTGGTTGAAGGTCCAGTCTCTAGAGGGCCTGCGGCACCAATGGACGAGGATCTGTACATTATGACTTACGCCCATGCCAAAGATGAATGCGGTGAAGAGATGTGGCCCGGACGTTTGAAGGTGGTCTGAAGCGGCCCTCTAGAGCCATTTGGCCAAATGCAAATACCATGAATAGACCAAAGAAATATCAAAAATGCACAAAACAAGTACAGTCGCCCGCAACGTTGTGCGATCAGAACAATGTCAGAACAGCTGCAAGGCACCTGGTCCGAGGATCCTCTACTATCACCACAATGTAAAGACGTTGGGCCAGGGCAGTCAGGGGTTGAAGTCAGTTGGGGGCTAAGATCGGCACCCCTGTCGCTTGTCCTGGCGGGTCGCGGCGGTGCCACCAACCCCAGCTGCCCAGCCAAGCTTTCTTGCTTTCTTACTTTCTCGACGCTTTGAACTCTAAATGATGTAGACTACCTACATACTTTACCTAGCCTTTCCCTATATGACCTCACCACGTCTCGCGCGTAGGTAGATAGGCAGGTCCCTGGACCCTGATGCGGGCGCACCGGAGTTTTGAAGCATCCTAGCTGCTGCTAGGAGGTAGCCATAGCCAGGGCCCATCGTCATGGCACGAGCTGATACCGAAGCCGACGCCGCAGCCGGGCCTGCTGCTGCTCCTTTATTACTACGCGACGACCCCTCCTCCCCGTCCTCGCCGGAGCACGACTCGTCTGCACCCATGAGCAGCAGCGCGAACTTCACGCCCGGCTGCGATAGCGACGGCGATTCGGATGGTCCTAGCTACGACGGGCTGCGGCACGCGGATATGGGTGCATACGGTCTCGGACTCGAGGGCGATGAGGGCGATGAGGAGGGCGAGGCCTACGAGCTGCAGGATCGCGGGGCGGCGGCACGGCGGTATACCGGTGCTATATACGGGGATGAGGACGAAGAAGGATATGGGGATGGGAATGAAGGTTATGCTGGCATGAGCAGCAGTAGTGGTAGGGCAAAAAGGAGGAGGGTCAGCACAAGCAGCACCGTCGCCAGCTTCATGCTGTACACGCCGGACGAGGACCGCACTGTGCGCCGGAAGTTCGACAGGCGGCTTGTGGTGTTTCTTGGGTTCTGCTATCTGCTGTCCTTCCTGGACCGGTCGAGTGAGTTTTGAGCTTGTCTTGTCCTCCTCTGTGCTGCATCGCCGTGGGATCTTGCTGTCTGTCGCTTGTTAGGCTGGGAGACGACGGCCTCATCCTCCTTTTCCTCCTCGCCTCCCAGCATCCCCCCCCGCTCGACAGAAAATAAGCAACCCTCACTAACACCTCTGGCCCCCACGCAACAGACATAGGCAGCGCCCGCATAGCCGGCATGGAATCCGACCTCCAGACGCGCCCGCCGCGCCCGGACTTCTTCGAGTGGGCCCTGCGCGCCTTCTACCTGTCCTACATCGCGTTCGAGTGGATGTCGCTGCTGTGGAAGATAATACCGCCGCACGTCTACGTGGCGCTCCTCGTGCTGTCGTGGGGCGTGTGCGCCTCGCTGCAGGCCGTCGCCACCTCGTACCCCGTGCTGATCGCCCTGCGCGTGCTGCTCGGCATCGGCGAGGCCGGCTTCACCGGTGTGCCGGTCTATCTCGCGCGGTTCTACCGCCGGAGGGAGCTGGCACTGCGGACGGCGGTGTTTATTAGTGGTATGTGATGTCTTTTTATCTTCTTCTTGTTTGGCGTCGTCTTGGGGGCGTGGAATGGGTGCGATGGCATTGGCAACAAGGGATGTACACTGAACGTACACTACCCGTCTCAGCAAAAAACGGTATATTCATCAATTCGGATTAAGCACACCGGAATAAGCAGTTTGGTATCTATTGACCATGCTTGACGCTTGTTCCAGGGCGCTTATTCCAGTATTTCCGACTATCTCACTGGTGGTCTGGAATTTTGCCAACATGCGCGTACGGAGATTTATGAAAGCTGGGTGTAGCGATGGCCCTAGTCTCGTCCTTTTCAGGGGCTGGACTCAATGTGACCATTCACTGCGAATTGGGTTGTCCTTGGCCTGACTGATATACCCCTGAAATGAAGATTTCGTTGGTCTCTGTCTCCCATGTCTGCTCTGCCGCCCATGCCCCTTGTATCAAGTTGTTTTGGCGATCTTTACTAACGGAGCATCTTCAGCTGCACCTCTCGCCACCGCTTTCGCTGGCTTCCTGGCCTGGCTCATCCTATGGCTGGGCAAGAACGGACCCATAGCGCCCTGGCGCCTCTTGTTTCTGTGCGAGGGCTTTCCCTCCGTGGTCGTTGCCACCATTGCCTGGGGGGTGATACCAGATTCGCCCGATACAGCCTACTATCTGACAGCGCGCGAGCGACGGGTCGCGCGTCTGCGGCTGCGTCATGAGCACGAGGGCGAACTTCCCACCTCCAACAACGAAGAAAAGCAGTCTCGCTCGAGCTCAGATCGCAACGCCTCATCAGGCCTCAAACTCCGCGACGTCCTAGCCGCCCTCCTTGACCCCAAAGCCTGGATCACGGCGGTCATGTTCTTCCTGGCGAACATGGCCTATTCGACGCTGCCCAACTTCTTTCCGACCATCCTGCGTATGTACATTTTCGAGTCTTTTATTGCCCGTTCTCGCCGTGTCTTAGGGGCGAATTTCCTCTTTAGCCTGTGTCAACAGCCCTTGCCCCCGAGATGCATTCCGGCTCTTTATTTCTCGTCGAAAAGGAGTAATCACTGACTCTAATTTGCTACCAGAGGACATGGGCCACAGCGCCGTCGAGGCGGAAGCCCTCACAGCGCCGCCCAACCTCATCGCCTTCGGCATCGTGCTGCTGACGGCGCGCCTGTCGGACCGCACGCAGCAGCGCGCCCTCTTCGTCGCGGCGCACGCCCTCGTCTCGGCCGCCGGCTACGCGGTGCTCGCCCTTGCGCGGCCCCTCGCCGTACCGCCCATGCTGCGCTACCTCGCCGTCTACCCGGCGGCGACCGGCTTCTTCAGCGTCGTCGTGCTCGTCATCGCCTGGTCCGTCAACAACCAGCCGTCCGAGGGCCGGCAGGGCGGCGGTTTCGCCCTGCTGCAGGTCGTTGGGCAGTGCGGGCCCTTGCTCGGCACGCACTTGTATCCGGACCGCGACGCGCCCTTCTTTGAGCGCGGCATGTGGGCTTGTTGCGGCGCCATGGCGGGGGTTGCGGTGCTGGCGTTGGCGTTGAGGGGATATTTGGCGCGGTTGAATCGGCGGCTTGATAATACCCGAGACGGGATGGGAGGTGCTGGCGCTGGCGTGGGGGACGAAGCTGGGAATGAGGAGGAGGCGCGGGGGTTGGTGGGTGACGAGATGAGTAGGAGTGGTGGGTTTCGGTATATGCTTTGAGTATGCGTATGTGAATACTACTACATTACATGTTAACTCATATTTGCTGTGACTTGGGCGATTGTGACTGATCACGTTTTTTCTTTAATTCCTCCATCGAGGCTCTGACCCGGTGAAAGAAACGGTTCCATGTGCATGAAGCGAAGGAACAATCCCTCTTGAATAAGGCAGTATAGTGTGGCTTGCCGGCGATAACCTTGTGCTCAACATTAGGCGTGAACAAGTCTATCATGCATGAGTTATTCTACTTGATCTGCTACCTGCCAACCTACTTATCCCAGGAGAGAAGACGCAGATATCTCCTAACCGCGTGGCAACTAACCGCTGGGACGCGCAACTGCTCTCTTCCGACTAGCTTGGCAGCAAGCAACAAGCAGCATCCAAGCTGCTATCACGTTCCTCTGTTGATGAACAGAGCA
Organism: Anthostomella pinea; assembly: GCA_963556695.1. Taxonomy (NCBI): domain Eukaryota; kingdom Fungi; phylum Ascomycota; class Sordariomycetes; order Xylariales; family Xylariaceae; genus Anthostomella; species Anthostomella pinea. The sequence goes on along the minus strand of CAUWAG010000020.1, from coordinate 3,434,667 downwards.
GAGACACGAGATAGTTTTCTAGCAATGAGCAGCAGTATGGGGAAGAACATGACAAGATTATGGATGTATGCAACTACAATTCACTCTATCTATCCTATGTCTTCGTGCGCAAGAAAGGATCAAGCAAAAAAGGTCAGGGGCATAAAGATGAGAGAGCAAGCGTGCTAAAGACCATACATACATATAATGACAAACAAAACACCTTGAGGTGGAAAAGGAAAACGCCAGCGAATGAATGGGGTGTGAGCAAAAGGGAGGGTCTGACCGGGATTTGAACCCGGGGCCTCTCGCAAGCTGGCGCCTTTTGCATTAGGGCGAACCCTAAGCGAGAATCATACCACTAGACCATCAGACCTGATGATTGGTTATTGGTTGATGCTGGTATCAATCAATATATCCCAAAAACCGTTCTGTGGGGCTGGTAAATTTGCTCGGGCGGCGCATACTGACTTGCATCGGGCTATGAGACGACGCATACCCACCAAGGTAGGCATCAGGAACCAGAGCATGCATTCCCCACGGCCTGGCGCGAGATCGAGTGCTGCTTCCCATATGGGATCGGAATGCCAATTGCCCCGGATCGGCTTCGTCGCTCAAGTACAGCCACGTGTCCTCCCCGGCTTGCCATGAGGTCAGGTAGTATGGGCGGGTGGCCAGAGCACCATCGCTAGGATTCACTCAGGAGGACCACCATCTCATCTCAGGTGGGTCTTCTAGTAGTAGCGACTCGGCAGTCAGTCAGTTGACCTCTGCGAAGAGACTGGCGAGGCAGATACACTGGGCATTGACGGCAGCGAGTAGCAAGACGAAGATCCATCAGGCCTTCATCGCAGAGACAGGCAGCACGGCTGGCAGACCGGCTGACTAGTAGAAGCACCAGTCTTCGCGGGGAGATCAGCAATACCGGCCGGTTGGGAAACGATGGCGAAGGGTGTGAATCAATTGGTGGTTGTAACGATGCTGGAGAACAGATCTCCAGGCGGTTGCCAGAGATTCTGATACAACAGATTCCCACTGCGCGCTGCACCTTCCCACAGGTGCCGTTCCGGAGCTGGTGAAATACTAATTGAAGGCGCCTGCCAGAAGTATATTTAGCTGGCATAACCACCAGATCGCTGTATGTTCCTTCCTGGCATCTCGGTTTGAGCTCCTATCAGAGATCCCCCACCTCAGGATCTCAACCTTGACAAACAACAACCCACATACATCATGGTCTGGTTACACGCTCTGCATCACCGACCTAGCCACCGTATAGGTCAGATGCTCGATCGCAGGGCCATCCTCCGGCGAAGCCTCCAAGGCGACACGAGCATTGGCTTGAGCGACGCTGATCTGGGACAATAGGCCTTGTGGACGAAGCATTGGATACGGCTTAAATATTCTAGATTATTCACTCCAGTGTGCCTGTTCCAGCGTTATTAAAACTTGGGTGTTTGGTATGATCTTCTCTTCACGCGCGTGCGGATCTATCAGGGGTAACAGCAAACATAAATTGACTCTCAAAGACGAACTCATTAAACCCATGGCTTGCTGTGGGCAGAAAAGAAACAAAAGCGCGATTCTCAAGAATCGAACCCGTAGCCCATCTCTTTCCCCTTTCTCTTAACAAGTTCTCACTCAAACGGCCTTTCCTTTGCCCTTCCCAAATCCCTCACCCTCAAGTGGCGGGAACTCATCATCCTGAGTCTCCAAACTAGCCATGATCGAATTCCTGCTCTCCTCTTCCGCGAGACTGAGCTGTATAGCCAACTCCAAATCATCATCCGCAACAGGAGAGACCACAGCTGCGCTTGACGAATCAGCTCGTTTGACCATGGGCGTATGACTTGGAGAAGGTGAGCTAGATGAGGATCTCTTGCCCCTCTTCTCCTTGAATGTGATTGGGACATCGTATTCTGCGGAACTATTGCCCCTGGGTGATCGACCCATATCATTGACACCTTCAAGCAGAGACAGCCGGATTGCCGCTTGAATCTGAAGCTCATAGTCACTCTCGTCGGTAGTATCGACTGGAGCACTAGTATTAGCAGTAGGCGGGCTGAAACCACCAGTCACACTCGGTTCGGGCGTGACGGTATCCATGCTACCGGTCGTAGAGGTTGTGTCAAAGTCAGCAGCGGAGCCCGTATCACTAGCACTTAGGCGCCGCTGTTCGTCCGCCATGAAAGCTTCCTGCGATACGATCTCGGCATAACGAAGAGCTTCCTCTTCAGTCAGGTCACCAAGTCCAACGCCAAAGCGAGACCGTAGGCGGGCCTGTTCTCTGGCCTTGTGCTGCTGCTCGGTACGTAGCTCTTCGGCTTCGGCAGCAATGTAGCCCTTGACGCCACCACCGTGTCGTCGGCCGCTGGCACGACCCTGCATATCAGAGTGTCGCAGTCTACGCTTACGGCCAGCGGCTTGGTTTGAAGAGCTATATGCCCAGTAACGCACGAATGTGCCAAAAGCTACGACTCCATGTAGTACCGTGGGGTCAGGATCTAGATAGATAGCCCCCACAGCGGACAGATTCGAATTGCGCAGGGTTGGATTGACCGCTAGCAGATGGCGAGGCATTCGGCCTGGTGAACGTGAGTTCAGAGTTCGGATTGGATCCAGAGTCGAAGCGAGGGGATCCCAGGCTTGGACAAGCCCATCACTGCCACCATGTACCAAGTACAGAGCCGAAAGCGCCAAACATGAAATCTCAGGGGACTCGGTCTGGATGATGCGAATTGGTTGAATGCCGTCGCCAGTGTGTTTCTCTCGCATGTTCCAAAGCAACACCTTGCCTGTATCGGTGCCCAATCCAAGGAGTCTTGCTCGCCGACCCGGAATGTCTGAGCGTGCTTGTCCTGTTGGCGTGGCGGGGATGCTCGTGGAGGAGCCAGCAGCATCTTTCAAAGGGTCTTCAAAAGATGTGACCAGAGCTAGAAGCGAAGTGTCGACACTGCTTGCAGTAATCTTCACCGTGCCGAGCTCTTTGGAAAGACAAGCGGTCTCAAGCCAATCGTCCATTCCAGGCTTAACAGCGTTGGATTCAGCTGGTGAAGAACGCTTGCCTGATGCAGACAACACCCTTTTGAGTAAGGGGGAGCCAGAGGAGTTTGGAGAAGATGACCTAGCACTGCCTCCACCAAAGATAGATGGGGCAGAGGTTACTTCTGCTGGAATCTCCGAAGCGTGAAACGGAGTAGCACCCGGCTGGCTATCACTAGAGACAGTTCGCGTGAATCGTCTCAGAGCAGAAACCTGGTCCTCCTCTAGGGCGCAGTCGACAACAAAGATACTTTCGCCAGCGTGATGCTCATCGTCGGCGGCAAAGTCGACTTCAAGCCTTCGACGCATGTCCCAGCCATAACAGACCTTGCGGAAGTGCGAAGGCCTATAGTGAAGAAATCTCTCGATCTCCCGAGCTTCTGCCACCATCTGATCTTTCTTCAGGTCCATGTCAGTCGAAGGAGACCTGGGCGAATACGCACCCCGAACGGCATTCCTTCCGGACTCATCTGGACGTGCTTGGCGTCTGGTGGCTTCCACGAGATACCAATATGTCGTGCGGCCCGCGTACCAAGCGAGCTTGGTGCTGTCATCGGCTTTTGACTTTGTGGCGAGAGGAGTAGGGGGCTTAGTCAAGTAGAAGACTTCACCTAGAGCATTCAAGGCAACGGCCCATACTCGGTTCAGTGACTTCCTCTTTTGACTGTAGTTATCATCGACCTTAAGTGCGATGATGGGTACGCCTGGACTAAGCACCCAGCGAGCACTTATTTCGCCTGCCGTATATCGTGGACCAGACGGGTCGTAACCCAGCGCGTATGCGGTAACAACCCCCAGGGAAGATCCAGCCATGATTCCGACCACCGACTGGGTCATGGAGGGAACAGAGGATGACTTCGCAACCCATACAGAGCAGATTCCCTCCGAAAGCTCGGGAATCTTCGGGATATCAGGATGAGCTTCAATGAGGCCCGCCTCTTCGCCCAGATACTTGCCCCTGTATTCGCCGGTCGCACGGTAGAAAACACGACCGCCAGGGAACCCTTCGCCGCCCACAAGTCCATATGGTTGACTAACGTCCATCACATTTGGAACAGCTGCGGGGCCCTCGCCAACACCATAAGGCAGAAGCTGCGGCATGACCTCGTCCAGCTGAGCGAACGCGAACGGGTCGTCTAATCCCCATTTCTCGACTTTCCCGCTTGTAGGGTCACTGGTGCTGCCGACTCCCACGTCTGCTGCGCCATGTACCACGCGAGGTGGCTTCTTTCCGTTGGTCCTGAAGGTAGCGTGAACATGGGTCACCATCGATGGCAGCTTGGTATTATAGGTCAACACCGCGCTTCCCTTCTTGCCCGACTGGCTATTTCGCGAGGAGGATCCAATACCTCCTGAACTTGATCCCGGCTTGCCTCTAGAGAGGCTACGAAGGAGTCGAGTTCTTAGAAGATACTCACTGCGCCAGGATGCATGCGGAGTGAGACGAGTGAAATATCGAATTTCCGAGCGAACAATGTCCGAATCATCCTGACCCCAGGTTGCGCATTGGTTTTTATCAGAGGCCGCGAGAGCATCCTGGCCAGGAAAGAAACGCTGGAATGCCATGCGCCAAGCATGGGGCGTCGTGACCAAGGTATAGAACTGCTTCGATACGAGAGCTACGGACGCGTGCGAGTCGGGGTGCAAGTGGGATAGGATATGCGTGAGAATCTCTGTTACAAGGTCAGAATCTCCGTACGCCTGAACTAGTTGGCGAGGGAAGATCACGTACCATTGGGGAAGTCGGTTATGTGAACGCGGTCGAACTCGGTATCAGCGCGTTTGACGACCTTGAAGCCTAGAGCTTGTTTAGGGACAGATGGTGTCAATGCATTCTCGTATGCGGATATTCGTTCGCCCAAGGTTTTGGACCATCCAGCATCGGACTGGGCCTGGACGTTCAGTCCGCGCAGTCGTTCTTCGAGGGAATCGGCACTGACGCCTTCAGCAAGGGCGCCGAAGCCGCCGTCGCGTGGGTTAGACTGCGGTGACATGCTGCGAGTTCGCTGTTGCTGTAGAGAGCCATGGGTTGAGCCGTTCGCATCATGCTGCTGGAAGCCATGTTGGTTGGAAGGGTTTGGGGACTGAGAGGTGCTTCGCTGTTGAGTCTGTGTTGAAGTCTCGGGAAGCTCTTGCTGCATAAAGTAGTGTAGAGTGAATGTAGAGGGTAGGTGAACTGACTGTGCTATATCAGGTGGCACAGTCGACAACGGTGATGCTTGATGAGCTGGAGGGAGTGTAGAGGCGCGTTAGGAGGCGTGCGATGCTGTGCTGTCAGCGTCATTCAAGTCGGAGAGAGTGAGGAGGCAAGAGGAGAAAAGATGGAGATTGGGAATCCGTCGCGGTTTTCCTCACGTAATTTGCTTTGCTAGTGCTCGGGCGTCGGGCTGCTCCCTCCAGCTGTCATCCATGCGAATCTCCGGCCTGCCAGCCACAGTCACCTTACCTCCGACTAAGACCCGACGATTCCCCGAGATGGGAATCCATCCACGGGATAACGGACACCCTTCCACAATGCACATTCACAACACCACTCTTTAACATGAGAGGCTGTGGATACATACGTACAGGCACTTGCTGACACTTCCCACGAAATCAAGGGAGAACAGACTCAGGCATAGGGGCAAGCAGTAGGACATGACGCAGGGCAGTCTCCGGTTTAAGTAAAGACCCCTTACGGATGACTCCCTTCCCCTTTATTAGTCGGTGTATGCTTCCATGTATGAGATAACCTTGACTCCCGGTGTCACCTTTCCACTTAATGGAGTCAGCCAACAGCAAAACCGAAGGCCATGTATGGCCGAACAAATCAATGCTTACACTCATACTTCACAGAGGCCACAGTCTGATAGCAAAGTTCTTCATGATTTTTTATGTGTATTATTTGATATTCATTATGTTTAGATGCGTGACCAACGTCGCGTCTGCCATCGTTCATGTTTCGGCCACGGCATCATCGCTGGTCGATGCTCTCGGATATCTACCATGACGATGAAGCATGGTGCCCTTCTTGGCGTATTGGCCAGATCTCCTTCGGCCAGACTCTGCTGGCTATCGTCCGTCACCGCCGTGATAATATGATATTCGATCAATGACTCTTATCCAGGTCCTAGGCGCGTAATCCTTATGCATGACAGTCCTGACGGAAATCATCACTCCGTGATAGTCGAAGTCCCAAGTAATCAGGTTCCTGAACGCCGGCGCTGGTATGTGTGAGATCGAAAAGATACAATAAATGAAAGGGTATGTATGCGTCAAGCAATACGATATGAAATCGCAGAAAAACCGTAGATTATGAATGGCAACTCATGTTGTCAGAGTCCATGTGGGATCTCGGGCTTCCCGAAAGGGCAAGGGGCAAAAGGTCACCGGTCCTCTTCCCAGCTGTATCGCTTCTGTGCTGGCTGGGGTACGTGGACAATATCGAAGCCATCCATCCGCCCGCGAGTGTGGGCTGCAGCCCGAGCAGCCCGAGTAGCGGCCTCCCGAATTTCTTCATCGATGGTGAAATTGCTTCCTAATGTGTCGATTGCGGACTCGCGTCTCGACTCTTCGGCAGATGGAATGGTTGGCATAGGAAACTGAAAGCCATCGGGACCCATAACCCGGGCCACCGAGGAGTGGTGTCGTGAATGAATAGTGTCTGGTAAGGGCCCGAGACAGATGACCCGTGATGGATCGATTGGCGTCCTTTGATAGGCGGTTTGTGGTAGTGGTGGGATTAGAGACGCCTCGTGCGACGAGGTAGACGGGTTAGGTGACGCAGACCAAGGCATCGTAACTGGGTCGACACTTGGCAGGGATTCAGCCGTGTAAGTCATGCTGGGGGTAGAAGTAGAGCCACCCATGGGAGAATGAAGATCTGGAGTGTAAGTCGACCAGCCGCTGTGAGGTGTCATTGGTGAAGGGACTCCGTTGCTGTACTCTTCTTGTGTCGGACTCGACGCGTGAGACGGATGGTCTCGGTGACGGAATGGATTGTCCATGTGACGAGATGGGTCTTCCGCGCGGCGGCAGGGGTCCACTATCCGGCGAGAGGGCCCTTCCATATGGAGAGATAGATCTTCCACGGGATGAGTCAACCGACGAACTGGTTCTTCCATATGACGCGATATATCTACCATGCGATATGATGGTTGTTCCGCATGATCCGATGGGCGATAGTGTGTCACCCAGCTCACATCCTGATACGTCTTGTCCGACAAATCTACCACATTGGGTGTGTATTCAGGAACCGGCCCTTGCCTCTGACTTTCAAGCTGCTGCCTCACTAGCTCGTAAGAAGTACGCCTGTGCTCTTCAAAGCTGGCCGCGAAACCCGCGACGCAAGTGCTCGACATCGTATCGGTGGCATCTAGCTCAACGGGCGCTGGTTGGACTGGCATCTCATAGCGCTCGTGTTGCCAGTCCGCTCCGACTTCGTATACTTTGTCGCCGCTGGCCTTCGTCTTTTTCCAAGAACACTTCTTCGTCATCCTTGATAACATCCTCCTAACGGGGATCTTTGGTCTTTCTGGTTCGGGTGCGTACACCCTGTCCTTGAGGTCGTCGTCTTCCTTTCCTGCTACCGGTTGCTTCCTTCTCCTCCGACGCATGAACCATGCTGTGGCAAGAATCGCAACTACCATAAGGCAAACACCTACGACAAGTCCCACCAGCTGAGCGTGAGCCAGGCCCTGCTGCCCACCAGGCTTGGTAGTTGGACCAGGATACTGAGAATTGGCGGCATATGCTATGGTTTGTATCGATGTATCTCGCAGCGGGTCTTCGGGGAACTTGGCTTTATGAAGCGAGAATGTGCCCGTCTCGTAATTCGTGATGATGTATGCTTCCTGTAGGAAAGACTTCCCAATGATGATTTGGCTTTCGTTGTCAGCTCTCTTTAAGGGGAAATACGGTACGGCCGAATCACCGTATTGGAAAAGGTTCATGAATGGGTAGCGGAGATTTTGGACGAATGCATTTCCAGAAATCGTGATATTCACGACACCCGGGACGTCGAGCGGTTGACCAAAGTCATCCTGGTTATCCGCGCTCGACAGGGTAAAGGTAAACGAGAGATCGGCTGATGATTGGTAGCGTTCCAAGCTGTCGTTGTCTTCGAACAAGTATAGTCCGAAGCTCTCGTTCCAGGTAAGATTCAATGTAGAAGCAAATCGGTCGCAGATAACTGACGGTAGCCAGAGATAGGGTGTCGAGCTGTCGATCAGCGCTGTTACAGATTCGTTGAAGAATGACAGGGGGGTCGACGTCGAGTTCCACGATGTCGGTGCCTTGTCAGCATCGGATACTGACGCGGTGATGGCCCTGATCAATGTCTGGGGCTGGCTTGCTGATGCGTTCAAGCTGAACTTGGTGTCGTGCGCTTCGAAGCGATTCGCGTCATAGCCTCCCAATGTCAGGGACATCGGAATACCACTTGATCCGCCTATTCGCAGTTAGCTTAGAGACATCACTGTACGCTTCGCTGCTGACAGTTACCATAGTAAGCTCCAGCTGTATAACCATAGCTGTGGCTGGGTATGACGCCGTCCTGTTCAACCAATACAGCGATTGGACTTTGGGCGATGACACCCTGAAAATTACCTGGTGTGATCCCCAGCCCGAAGAAACCGGTGTAGTAGTCGGTGTCATTTATGGCAGCCACGATTTGCTTGTTGAAAGAAGTTTGCCGCTGTCGTATGCTGTCATATACCGCGACAGTCTCCCTGGCGTAGTCTCCATTGCCCTCAAGCCCAAGATAGCTCAGACCAAGCTGCCATGCACCCTGAGACGACCAACTATGCGATGCGCTGGTGTTGTAGACACCTCCACGGGCTTCGGTGCAGAGAGAAGCTAGAAGCCATGCTGTCAGAAATCTGATCAAGACACGTTTAACGTTGGCTTTGGTTGGTTGGTACTTACATGCACCACAGCCTCCAGTCTCTACGACCCATATCTCAGAGAGGCTCGTGCTCACTGTGACATCGACTTTCTGGGCCGGCTCACCCACGAGGAGTCCAGTCGAAGACCAATTGCCATCGATGCCGTACCTATATCATAATTAACTCGTTGTCCCTTCGTCTCATATGTTGCAGGTTTTGACATGCCAGTCCGACGATGGCTCGAGCCACAAAGCGGTTATATCCTCGGCGCAAACTAGAGCGGGCGCAAAAAGCGTCCCGATGATGAATGCGAGGGGGGTCCTCGACATTGTCCGGTCGTCGCACCACCTAGCGGTTGTATAGGCGCGCGCGAGGTTAACAGAGGTCCTTTCGATCCTTCATGAGTTTCGCCAGTTGGTGAACATGGACGATATCCAGTTATTCCCGAATTCAAAGTCGACGCGCCCGGTGGAATAGCTTCACAGGCGTTTCGTCACGGTCTGGCGGGCGCATCTGAAGCTTTGTCCGGGTGAAGGCGCACTGCATGGAGAATGTCGACAAGACGAAATCTGCAAAGCTAGGTACGGCAGAGGGAGGAGAGACATCCAGGGCTGCCAGGGAGTCGAGGATTGCCGAACGACCCAGCAGAGGGTCCGGGGCCGAGCTGCAGGCTTCGGCTATCAGCGCCGCAGTCGTCAACAATCGAATGCTGTGTGGGCTACGTAGGCTTTCCTGGGGCGTGGGCAGGGCCGGCAGGCTGTATCATGGCTGTACCACGTGTGTACATGACAGGGGAACCTTGTAGCTAAAGTGGCACTCAGGTGATGGTGCCAGGGGTAATACTCACACGGGCCACACTACTACATAAAAGTACTGTGTAGTGGCATACTGCGAAATAAGAATCCTCAACCCTAGGAGGGATCTGCAATCGCGCTCACGCGAGATTCTGGCCAGGAGTGCCAGGACCAGAGCATCGGATACCTAGGCGAAGGACCTCCTTCACCTGAACACTGTACGGTGTACGTAGTAATTCTTCGCTATGATCACTTCTAAGTCAACCGTCATCCAAAGATGCTCTCTCGCATCCTGTCTCCAGGCACATCATGCGAATAACAGCGTGGCAACAGAGGGTCAGATGCTTGAAGTACGGTATGAGCAACCCTGGCAGTGGCAGCGCGAGTGGATTCCAACAAGAGCGAACTTCTTCACCGCACTTCACCGGTTTATAACAACACCGTGCATATCAAATTCGGGTTTCGATCCTGTCAAATTTCAATCTCGTCATCTGATGTGGTTTTTGATCTCTTGAGCTGCAAAGAGTTTCGAAACTCTCCAGGCCCTGTCCAGTACTGACGAAGTACAGTGCGTTGGTACGACAAAGAAGTCGCCAGCTTCAAGGGACTGGTACCGTTGGTCAGTGTGTAGTGGACCAGCCGGGAAGATATGTAAGGACCTTTGCATAGCGGTCCACGATATAGTGTTGGAACTTTGGATGTGGAGGACGCACGGGGCACTCAACGACCGTGCCTTCACATCAGTCTCGGCCGGTATGACTGGTGATGGTTGAGGAAAGGCAAGTGAGGATGACAAGATCATCAAGCTCGAGGCGCACATTGGAATCATGGTGAGTGACCACCTGCCCAATGGCTGGCTAATGGCCCCGCTGTCGACGATTGATGACTGAAGAAACGTGGGCAGCCCTCATTATGCAGACCCTAGCAATACCCAGTCAGCCCAGTCTGGCCAACAGGAAAGTCCTACGTTTCTGGATAAATAAGTGAGACGGCCGGCTCTGTGCCTTTTTGCCGACGGGAAGGCATGTTTCTCTGCAGAGGATGTTCTCGTCATGCCAGGTTGCGAGCCATGTGCTGAAGCTTTGCACGGATGATTTCTATTCTCACTCGAGACTGCTCCCCTTGACCTAACCAGTAATGAATAATGGAGTGAAATCGTACTCGGCTTCCACGTGTCATCGAGGACTGGATTGTGAGATGTCCACGCATCACGCCAACGTGGTGAGGGGGCATGAATCGGAAGTATTCTTCCATCAGCTTATTAGAGTGTGAGGGCCCCAGAACTGGGCCCCCGGGTCCAATGCCAGCCTCCAGGACATCTTCGGACGTCGATGGTCGATGGTCGATGGAGACGTAGACATGACTCCTGTCTTGTCGTGGGCCAAGGCTGGGGAGGTATTCGCATCTTGGCATCTACTGCCGAAACTCGCAACTGTGGGCAGACCATCCATGTGTACCTACTGTACTGGTAGCGGCCGTTACCAGACCAGCTGGCTGGGACTCTAGTCTGAATGCTCCGGTTTGCCCTCAACGGCGGTATCGATAAGAAGCGTGGCATCACCGGCCAGTGATACCAGTGGACAACAAGGACTTTGGCATTCTAGGAACTGGTATTCATCACCGCCTGGAATCCTGGATAGGGAATAATGCTGTAATGACACCATTTGATTATGGAATCTGCCTTGTTTGTGTGTCAATGCTCTGCGTAACGTGATAATTGAGTGGAAGCTCGCACCTCAAAGTGGCCCAAGCAATATAGTAGTGAGCCCTATCGGGAGTCCAAAATTACCGACCTGAGGGGCTTGCAACCCCAACCTTTAGTGAGATTAGACGGTGCGCTCCACACAGTGCTCGTGCTTGTTGTTACATGTAGTTACTCTCGCACCTGCTCAGTGCTCACCTCTTGCCAATTGACTGAAATATTGTCCATGTTCTTCATCAATGATGGTTTCTGCTGCGCGGCTTGTACCTACACCTCCCGCTATATGTTCCCTTTCAGGCCTCATCCAACACAGGCCATATCAAGATATATACCAGAGCATCAGCGTCCGAGCCACTTCCTCCTGAGTCCTGAGATCACTGGAGGGCATATTTCCTATGCCGCCGCCGTAATCCCTCGGCAACTGACCGGGCTTTGAACACTATCCTGGCCTACGCTAGTCTTAACCCTTCCCTGCTCCCTCGTGCATATTTCTTATTTGGCGTCTTGAGTCGGCCTGCCGCCGACCAGGCAGCCCAAGTGACTCGTAAGTCGTGAGCCGGCCCATCAAGACCCAAGGCGGTGTCGATGTGTCTGATGATCACTGCTTACCTACACACTCTTCGCAAGCCGCGACTCTCAAAGACCCTGTGTCGATAATGGCAGAATGGATCCGTCTTATTACGGTACTTGCAGACGCATGCCGATCCGGCGATTCCCTTGCTGTTCCTGGATTTCTATCCTTCAACATCCCGCTATACTCCACCTCCCGAAGCTTGACTCTCTGATCGTCGCCCTTCATTGCCGGTTTTGTTGACAACAAGTGCGGACCTTTGCAACGCCCTACGGTGTTTCTTGCGTGATGTTATCTCTTACGACTTTATATCGATTTCCACCCCAATGCGAACCCGTCGTCTTGGTACAGTCTTTTGGAGTGAACCGTAGGCGTGGCCTTGCGTGACCAGAGCCGAGAACACCATGCCGACTACCACATCCGTGCTGTGGTGTGTTGCTTTGCTTTGGAGACATGTAGCGGCAGCTGGGTCTGGTACGTGGCTTATTCACCGTAGCTATGTACAGCCTGCAGATGCTGACAACTTCACAGGATTTCGTGCGGATCAAGTCGACAGAAGGATACCGTCCCGCAACGACACGACAACCGCGTTGATCTCCGCCTCCCAAGCGAAGTCTATTCTTCCCGAGACTACAACGTCTTCATTAGACCCAGATGGGCTGGCCTACTCGACAATTGGGAGCTCATCATACGCTGTTCCAGATTCCACGAGGACGTCAATGACAGAATATGAGTCTGCCGCCCCGAGCAATACTGAGGATGCCGACTCGGACCCATTTGTGTCTATATCAGACCTAGGGCGCATTACTACCTTAACAAGACCGACGTTACAGTTGCCTTCACCAGCAAACAGCAACTCGGAGGTCAGCACTACACCAGCCATCACTAGCTCTTTGTACATTTCAAATCCAAGTCACACAGCGCTGCCATCCGCTACCATACCAAAACCTTTCTTCAACACGGCTTCGATACCCTCGAAATGGAACTCTACAACGAATGTTACAGCGCCGCCTCCTCCTCCTGTGACCACCTTCACCATACCATCACCAACGTCCATTACTGTGTATCCGAATACTAGTGCGAGTGAGTGCTCATCGAGCATTGGCCAGCCTATTACAGTCACATCATATTCTATCGTGTACACTTCAACTACGACTTGGGCTGAAGACCCATCCGACTATACACCACCATTTCCTACCATCAACACACCGGGACCATGCACTCCCAAGTCCAGCCCAACCGGCTTAACCACTTTTACGACAACTGATAATGCCCCCAACCTTGTGAGTTCGTCCGGGGCGCAGGCTGTGCCCGCACTACACTTCGCGACAATAATCTACGTCACGACGGACAAGAACCCTGCCGTGGTGTTTCCGAGCCTGACGCTTCCCGACTATGGCGGATCACCAGCCTCGGACTCGAATAATCACAAAACGGTGTCCGGAGACAGTGCTGTCACCACGCCCGAGTATGGGATGGTGATGTCGTCGGTCGAAGACCACAAAGCGGCTGCTACTCCGGCTCCAGCTCCAATTTCGGTTCCAGCTTCGGCTCAAGACCTTGGAAGTGAGCTCGACTCGGCTCCAGTGACTGTCGTGGTGGACCCGGGCGAGGTGCAACTCAACGACCAAACGTTCACCGATAATCCCGAGCAGAAGACGTCCACTGTGGTTGTAGGGACCGATACCTTTGTCATCGATCCATCCAAAGTAGTCGGCGCTAGTGCTACCATCACTCGACCCCCTAATGTAGGAGGTGTGCTCGTCGCCGTACCAGCGACAACGACGATCGAGGGTATAGAAGTCGTCTACGGATCATCCGTGGCTACTATTGACGGCACAGTCTATGAAGTTGGTCCCACGCCAGTGTCAGTGGTTGTCAAGGGTCAACCCATCGTACTTGGAGCAGGGGCAATTGCGTTCCCCAGTCAAACTCTCAACGTCAACACTGGCCCAGGCGCAACTGAGACAGGTGTCTTGGGTGGCGAATTGATTACGGCCATTGGGTCTGACGTCGTTGTCATTGAAGGCACAACAACGACATACGGAGCGGACCCGAGCACGGTTACGGAAGTTGTCGACGGTGACACGATCTTGATCGGGCCGTCGGGTGTGATTGTTCATGGCAAAACTCTTGGGGGACCTACAGCAGCATCTATTGCCACCACGTTCGAGATGGTGGGCGGCGCGACGATTACGCAGCTCGGCAAAACGGCCGTGGTAATAGGGGGAGTCACATATAGCGTCGGCGCCGGCACCACGGCGACAACGACGGTCATCGACGGCGAGACCATCACCATTGGGCCCAACGGGGTCTCGATATCGACACTTACGCTTGGCGCGCCCTACGCGTCGACAACGACCATCGGCGCAAGCCAGGGCACCAACGCAGCCATGAGGGTCCCAACTGCGACGGGATCCGCTGAGAACAGCGGACCAGTCACGAGGCCAGACCGGGGATTCTGTTTAATGATTTCATGCATAGCGACAGGCGGGGCGTTGTTGGGCTCACTGATCTTCTGGGTTTGAGATTAATGGGCAGCCTATAGGGCTTACGGCATCAGACGGAAAGGGGGCCAAAAAGGGTTGTATATAATGTAACAACACCTAATAGAACACAGGGGCGGGCCGTGTTACGATACCCAGAGCCATAGCGAGATAGGAGGGCCATGTCATAAATGAGCGGGCTCTTGTATAATTACCTACATACATATTACTGTGCATCTAATCAACGATCAGTGGCTACAAATACGACAAAATACGCCGTGGAAAAGGGAATGGTGTAGGAAGATTGTTTCCAAACTGGCTAACTGGCAGACGATAGTGACATTGCCGCGATCAGCTCTAGGCGTCCCAGCTCATCATTCCTAAACAAGCATACCGGCGTTGATGAGGCTCACCTCAGCAGCAGCACGTTGCAGTGCCAGCAGCTCATGTCTACACGCGACATGCAAGCAAGGATGATGATAGGGCATTGAAATCCCTGCAGCGCGATGAACTGTTCAGGACGAACTTCAGAACTCTATTGGACGCACGAAGCAATGGAAGGAGGGCCATCCCGGCACTGCGATGTAACCCCGTCAGTACCTCTCAGGAGTCAGCCTCGGGTTCTCACAACGTGCGAATTTCGCGTCCCTGTCGGTCCCGACGCACTCGGGACCCTGGCGAGTCCTACCAAGCATTTGGGGCTTAAACTCGGTGCTGGTTCGTGCCAGGCCTGCTGCGCTGTGCCTCGCGCGCCGGCGCGCTCGTTTGTTTTGCGATCTTATCAGTGCATCGATTCTAGGACTGGAATGAACTGCCGTGATCACGGCATTCGCCTCCCTGGGTCAAATCTCTTTCTCTCGCGTCTTATCTCGTCGCATGACGACAGCAATCAATAACCCTGGGTCGATGTGGCTCACAGTGAAAACCTTTGGACTCCCCTGATATCTGTTTCGGAAATACAACGGAAAAATGTATCGACGTCCAAGGCGTGCAGATTGGTTGCCAGGCAGACTGATAAGTTCCCCTGCCCCTGGTGGTGGATATGGCCATACATACACCGCTGCCACATGGCAATGGTGGCATCCATCCCACCGACTGATGCTGGGTGCTCCGCTGCATCTCAGCTGCGCCGTATCGCGAACTTCAACAAAGACGCAGACGGGCGGCACGGGCAGACCGCCTCTTCAGGTATTTGTTGTCGTCGACCCTCACCCAGGGACAATTGTCGTTCTTCGCACGACTCACGAGGGCATCATCTAGATGATATCCTTGCCTCCGATCCAACCGCGCGCCTATGTACTCTCAGACCTCAGACTCGTGGGCCAACCTCCCCTCTTCGAGCATCGCGAACACTTCGCTTCTCTGACCGCAGCCGCGCGTAACGAGCTTTTACGGACACCGCTCTTCTTCGCGCTGTTAGACGCCGCACCTTCGCAGATCCGACCGCCTGCACGGATGACTTTGCTTAGGTTCATATGTGCGTAGAAGAGCTTCGCTTGCAGACCTCATCCGTACCGCACCATCAATACGTTGTAGGTAAGTGTAGCGAACAGCAGCATACCCACCTCATCAGGTCATATCTAGCGCTGCGTAGAATGCGACAACCCAATGGAAGCTCGTCCCGACTCTGCTCAGGTCGTTCATGCCGGCCAAATGACAAACCGTCTGCATGGCATGCCTTGTGAGTTGCCTCGCGTGAGATATATAGCCCATGGGTTTTCCGCGCCGGGTATCCCATAATCTGCTTCTGGGGTCTACTAGCATAAGGCTTCGCTCGTGATAGAGAGAGAGACACCCCAAAAACAGGATTTTTGCTCTCAACAATTATCGCTTGATATGTCCCTACTCGGCTGGAGGGTCACACTGATGAGACTCTGCAGCCAGTAGGTGCATAACGTCGCGTGGGATGCTGGGGTGGGTTGCAGAAGCGTGCGTCCCGAGGCTCATCTGTCTGTACGTCTGTCTGCCTGCTGGCCGATAATCCGGGATCAATACGATGGGTTCACTTTCAAGAGGGTCATAGGTTATTTCCACTCAAGCCGTTATATCAGCCTGCAGCGGGAATCTCAAGATCCGGTGATGCCGTGTTGCGCCCAACCCCTCTCCCACCACCAAGAGAGGTGACTTCCAGATTGGCGATGGACACGCGACGCAATTGCCCCGACAGAATGTAACCTTCATACAACCTTCATATTACCAGCATTGTGGTCGATAGATTGGCCATCTCCGAGAGCCACCCATCCACACAACCCCCTTTCCCTTACTACCATGCAGGCCGCGTCCGTCTGACTTGCATATCCCGCCCTCAAAGAGCAGAACACCTGCAGTGGAACATGCACGGCTCCGGTGCATCCTGCTGCCTCGCCTGAGTCCTTAGGGATCGTGCCGGAGCTGAACGAGCTGATCCTAGATGAGCACGTGGCTGCAACGTCTCCCTCGTGGAGTCACCGTCCAGGACGCCACCCACGAACTGCTGGCAACCACTTGCCATATTCGGGACAGTAAACGCCTCCATTGTTCTGCTTGAAACACTACACACGCCATCCATCAGGAGTAAATTCCAGAAAGATATCCTGATCGTCGTTGTGTGTATTGTCCACTTGTGTCAGCCGCATACGTTGCGTTTCCTGAACCAGGTCGCAGTGGCCATCTCTCGCTCCTTCGGATTGCAAAGATAGGAGTTCATGGGGGCCCTTTCTTACTGCATGAAACGCCGCATCGCGTTGCGTGTGTCAGCGCTGCGTATGCTTACGAGTACAGTACGCGTAGCTTTCTTGCTGTCAGCAGACTGAAACCCTATGATTCCACCGATGCCATCGAGGCGAATGTGCATATCTGTTATGGACATAGCACCTTTCCAGTGCGGCGAATGGAAGTGGGAAAGCTGTCCCTGTTGTATGAATAACTTACGAGCAGTATTAGTTCTCATGTTCAACCAGGAATTGTGCTAGGCTCGGCACTGGTCAGCCTTTCCTAGTCAGGTGTATGCCCCCTGATCTCGATGGGCCATCCAGTGCTACGAACTCCAGGTTCGCGACAGTCACTAAGCTATGGCTTCTACGACAGATAACCAAGTCAAATGACTGGCGGCTTATAGATAGATCAACTAGTAAAGTCTCGTCTTTGATGGGAGCCTCCTTTTCCAAGAGTACACACAGAACGAGTCGAGCATCAAGACCACGGAAACGACCACTAATTAGTTGCTGATACTCCACAGCATCTGGAGATGAAGGCCTTAGCAGTGACTTCTATCATGTCTCGTGATTTGGGTACATTATCCAGACACGGACATCAAGTGAAGGAGATAAAGAGAGAGAGATGTGGTGGAGTCTCTCATCAGCTTTGGACTATATCACGTTCTCAGCGTACGGCGAGAAATGGGGGAGAAGGGAACGATGAGGAGCCTCATCTCTCATGTCTTATGTGTGGTGCTTCCATGGGGTGTGGTGGTACACTGAACCCTCATAAGTCTCCGTACACCACCCTTCTATCAAACCACGGTATATTCATCAAATCGGAATAAGCACACTGCAATAAACATGAAAAGTTGCTTATTAGCCTAGAGCTGCTTATTCTTGTATGCTTATTCTAATATTTCAAAGATTGTAACGGGTGATCTGTAATATCATCAACATGGCACGTACGGAGACTTATAAGGGCTGAGTGTAAGTCTCCCTCGTCAACAGGCTCTTGTCAGCAATATCGTATCAGAAGAGCCGCTCTTACGTATATCAGGCCACTTAGGTAGTCTATATTGCGATTTATTTTGCTAGATACTCCTGTTTGCTTGGGACACAGCAATCGCTGTCGACATGTTTCTATTCCTTGCCTTTCCTTGCCTTTCCTTGCTCACTCCTGACTCCAAAACGGGAAATCCACCTCCTAGCTCACCGCAGGCACCCTCATCGACGACCGACACAGAACCCAAGTAAACACTTCCGCTCTGCTCCAGAAACCGGGCTCTGGTAACCCACTGCCGTAGGTGCGAAAGCCCACAAACTGACCGCCCTACTGGAAGAGCCGAAACAGTTTGCGTCCCTGGGGATTCTGTTGCTGGCGCTTTGCGTCCGCCATGGTTTTCATGCCCGTCAATGTTTCTATCAGGAAATGCTCCATCAATTTGATGACCATGAAACGCGTGCCGTCATAGTACAGAACGAGCGACCCTGTCTCGTACAGGATGCAGCCCACGGCGCGGTGGGTGGGCACCCTCTCCATGCTTTTCCTCATGGCACTCTCGAGCGCTGTCCGGCAGACCGGGGAAGTCCACATCCGAGCAGGCGACGTAGAGCTGGAACACCCTGTCGCCGCGGGCCCTGTCGTCCGGGTCCGGCACCGAGAACACGCGCGCCTCGAGTTCGCGCGGCAGCCAGGATCCCGAATCGGGCGGGAGCTCCTACGTCTCCAGGCCGCCGAAATATTCGCTCAGGAGCTCCTGGGCCGTGCCCCAGAGCATCTCGCGATAGCGGCTGCCGGTCTTGGAGGACTGCAGAGCCCATAGGACGCGCTCGATGCGGCGCTTCCCGGTCTCGTCCTTCGTTTCGGCGTATATGGGCCAGGCGTAGTCGGTGAAGAAGATGGCGCCGAGCGACACGACGATGGCGGGGTAGACGGCGCTGGCGCGGAGCGTCTTCGTTCTTCCGTCCCGCCAGCCTGAGCGACCGCCCCCGTTTGCTGCTGCCGACGGCGCGAGACGCGGGGTGAAGAACGCGTGAGGGCTTCGCGTTGCAGGGGTTCTCCAAGCTGCCGGGAGCCTGGTTGATGACCGGCTGGTGCGGCTCCAGATACGGCTGAACATTGTTGGAGTCGCAGGAAGTTGAGTGAAGTATATTAGGATTATGGCTTGGTATCTGACGACAATGAGTCGAGACTCTGCTCACGGTTCAACAGCAGACGTCGTTCGAATTTCGAAGCGTGCGCTCGATATGTCTCGGTCCATTGGCCAATGGCACGTCGGCGATTCGACGCCGCGATGTCAACCATGTTTGCTTTTTGTTGCGGGGTTATGTAACCAACACAACGCCGCCCAGACGATCCTAGGAAACGCGTGGTACTGGTAGACGTTCGCGTCATATCGCATACCTAATCAGGGATACGGTGAAGAAGAGTTCACCCCCGAGTGCTGAAGAGCAGGGCGAAGGGGGCAGACACAGGTTTCCCGGCTACCCTCTATCATCCACCGTCAGAAGTAGACGCGAACCTCATTCCTCCAGCGTCCGGTCCGTCCTCCTCTGAACCTCCTCACAGGCCCTGATACCCATACAACTCTTCATTAGTCTATGTGCCCACCACGGACTCGTCCTATCCCGGGACGTTTCGTCAGTTCCTGGCAGGACCGACTGCACGATCTCCAGGCGGGATATTTTGACTTCTCCCAAGGTTTGATCCTGCTATGGCGCTTGGCGAAGAGGTAGGCTTGGAGGCCGCTGTCCCCAAGTACCGTGCATTGCGGCGGGCAGCAACTACCCCTTCCTATCAAACAAATTCTCTCTCGCAACTCTATCTCGTAAATGGCTTTCCGAAATGCCCCCGTCTGAACTTCTCATCACTATCGAGGAGCACGCTACCTTCTACCCTCTTAGTGACGATCGGTGTTCCTACAGTGAGTGACTTCCGTCAGATCCCGCTCATCCTGCCCCTTTAAAACTTACCACTGTCGAGTAATCCAATACCAGCAAGGGATGGGGGTCATGGTCGGATGTATGTTCTCAAAGAAGAGCACGTCGTTGCCCTTGCTAGCTCACCTGAAGAACCCATGATCAAAAGTGATCAATCCCGGCCAGCTGACTGGGCGGGGGTTCCAAGAAGGGGGAGGGCCACATCCATGGAGCCGCCACACATCGTCCGGATACAGGTAGCAGATAGTCGTTTCGCAGCAACAGTGTCTAAAAGGCACAGCTGATAGATAGGCTTTGCGTCACCGGCTTCCGATGTGCTGCATGTGTACTTGCGGACCAAAGGGGGAAACATAGGGACAGGCTGGTCGCTTTGGTCTTCCGTAAGGACCAGTATGTAAATAATCTGTATGAACCACTGTCACCCTTCATCCAGGCCCTCCTGGGGGGCTCAGATCCGTACCTAGGCCCCTAATCTAGGAGCCCTAGGGGATACTATCTCAGTTGAGGTATTGAGGCAACGTTGGTGCACCCTGCAGGCTGCTGAAGTGAACGAGTGACTTGAAGAATAAATTCGAGCGTGGGATTTAGAAGACGAGGCCATAGATCTTGTCCGAAGAACATAATCTGGCATTATACACTGTACCAAGTCACAAGCCATTGCTTCTGCCACTGTATTTATTTGGCCGCCGCTTGTGGGCAGTGACCTAGATCATGCGCAGACAAGGTAACGCGAATGTAGCAGAGATAGTTCCGAAACTTTGAGTAGGTACCGTGTCTATCTATCTAAGTCCTGCTAGGACCGCACAAAAACCCTCAAGTGGCTGACACGTTCACTCACAGAATCAGCCGGCACCATCGATATCCCAGTGCCCACCCCCTGGTGTAAGCAACCACTGTGCTGCTTATACGACCACGAGTTCTTCAACCCCAGACATCCTCGTAATATGTAATTTGGGATGAGATGATCCTCTTGGCCTCTTCAATATTGACCGCCGCCCCGCGAACCATGACGTCGAGAAGAGCCTGTCGAACAGCCGCAGGCATCTTGCCCGAGCTGCCAGCCACGAAGACGCCAGCTCCTTTACGGAGCATGGTATAGACAAGCTTCCAGTGCTCCCGGATTTGGTCCTGGACGTACGTCTTCTTGATCGGGCCTTTCTGATGCCCTTCTGGTTGATCTTCCGGTGGGTCTCTGGAGAAGGCGGTGATTACTCGGATTTCGAGTGACTCCCAGTCTTCCTTGAAATGGAAGTCCGCATGGCGATTCCGACCGCCGTAGAAGAGTACGACCTCTCCGCACGAACCTCCATCGTAGCGATCCCAGAGTATAGAACGTATAGGCGCGACTCCAGTGCCAGTGCCTATTGCCAAAAGTGGATTCCGCTTATCTAGCAGTTCCTCTGGCCAGTCACGCTCCTTGATAGTGATATTTATGGGTGTATCGCGGCCGAGCGAGGCCAAATAGCGAGAACACAGCCCTTGTCTTGTCTTCCTTAGTACCGTTTTGTACTTGATCAGGGCGACTAGGAGCTGAATCTGCGTCATGTCTGGCTTATCAACAGATAGAGTAAGCAATCCACCGCTCGCGATGCTGAATTCGCGACCCCGTATGACAGGAAATACAGACGGAATATGCTGGTAGGGAATTTGGACTGTTGGGAAATCCTGCAGAACCTCCAGTATGGATCGTCGTGGCCGAGACGTGTAGTCGTAAAACTCATCTGATAATGCAGGATTTGAGAAATCTCGCAGTCGCTCTTGATGCGTTGGGTCCTCCGTGTAGAAAGCGATGTCTTCGAAGAATACACGCTTTGGAATGGAGGTTATGTCGTAGTTGTTCAGCAATAGCTGGCGCAAGGTACTTAAAGGCATGGGATGGCAATTCTTCGGAGGGCCAAAGTTAACCTCGGGATACTCGGTGTGGTGCTCGAAAGGCTTGTCGGCAACGTCTCCCCAGCCCATGAGATCGATCAGCGCGTGCACATCCTTCGGGAAGTTCTTGGGATAGATGACAACCACATCGCCTGGCGTGGTGACGACGCACTCTTCTTTCTCTCCTTTTTTGGTGGAAACCATTCTCGAAGTGACATTGAGGGTTAGTAAGCGTACATCTTGCCAGTGGTTGTCGGGAGTGACGCGAGAATTGTCCTCTATTATGGCACGCCATGCGTTGGGGATCGGATTAAGATCCAGGGGCGGCTGTGGTTCTTGAATGCGACTGCCTGCATCGTCGAGAGAATATTTGATAGGGTCGTCTCTGAGTACGTTCGGTCGGTCTAGAATATCTATGCCGCCTGGAATGGCGTTGGCTGTCCCTTCTGAAAGACGCGCCAGTTGGGAATTGCTGTGAATGGAGGCCCGTTCTATCTGCAGCTCGAATTGCAGGTCGTGATTAGGGTTATCCACGTGACTGAACAGCGCTGCAGTTCTGTCGAGGACCGGCTCCGGATGATCCTGCCGGCTCTGACCTGCATCTTTGGGACCGGATTCTTTGTTGCGGCCCGGTAGAGGGGTGGAAACAGGCTGTTTCCCCACCACCTTGGCATCGTGGTTGTCAGACATTGTCAAATCAGGACATTCCATAGTTGGGAGAAGTTCAATGGTGAACTTGGGAGTGAGCTGTACATCCGACGGTATGGGCGAAATACCGTCGGGTAAAGGATGCTCTGTTTGAAGATGAGTCCTAAGACTGTTGGACCAATCCAGAAAGGCTCCGTCTATGCTGTGATGAAAGTCAGTTAAGAAACCCATACGGGTGAAGACTGTGCAAGCGCAGCAGAGCTGACTCCAGGGGCGAAAAAGAGCTGCTTACCCGTCGTCGTGACGTTCGTCCGCCTCGCCGCGAGAGAAGAACTCGACGGCACCGAGTTGCTCGAGTCGCTTGTGGAGTTTTCTGGCAGCCCAATTATACCTGTGATGGTACAGGGGAAAGATCAGTGATCGGTGACAATGGGGAGGTAGCGGTGATGCAAGCTCCCAGTGTAAAGGTTAGCTAGGTACGTACTTGGCATATGAACTGTCACCAAGGCCAAATGTGGTGAACCTGACGTGACCAAGACAGCCTTGGGGCAGTCGCTTGCGCAACGAGCTCTTCCAGAACTTGATTGCGTTGCTAGGTATGTCGCCCTGACCAGTAGTCGATATGACGAAGATGACGAGAGGATATCGAGATAAGGCGCCCTATAATGCAGTTGTGTACCATGTCAACAATTTGGGTTCATGCCTTAGGTCATTGGGGGGTGTGCGTGGCTGATTTGAAGGTTGAAGGAAAACAACCCGGAGGGTCTGCAGCACTGCGACCAAGTAAGTGAAGGAAGCCGCACTTCCGGGTGAAGAAAGAGGCTACCAGGTGCAAGTGCAGTGGACGTTGATGCAGGACAGCCAGAACTGAATGACACCTCAATGGTGGACACGCATTGCACTCGCACTCGAGACTGATCCAAATAGTAACTGTAGTAACTGTGCTTTTTTACTTACAAGCTCAACATCATTCATCTCAGTAACCGTTGTTCTGAAGCGCAGTCTCTCAGCGATGCGTCCGAGGTCCACGGCCAAGTTCTGGCTGTTCCCGGTCTCGGAGCCATAGGCAATAAGCATCCGCCGGCTGTCGAGTGGCTCATCATGACCATCTTGGAGAGCATGGTCTTCAGAGTGCTCTGGAGACTCGTACATTTTGGCCTGCAGGTCAGGCATGATGAGAACCGGGGCGAGCGAACGGGTCCTGGGCGGATGGTTGGAAAGGGGAGATGAAAACCCAGACGCGCATTTAGGTATCGGTATGATGACTCAACTTAGGGACGAGAGAATTCTCTCATCGTTCTGGTTTGGTAGGTTCGAGGCTGCATCCAAAGACATCGGTTTCATATGTCAACTCGCACTTCATACAGCAATTCAAGGCGTATAATCGTCCACAGAGGCATAAGATAAGAAGCGCAGCCAAGGCTCATAAGGCTGAAAAGGCTGAAAAGGCTGAAAAAGGATGTGACACCAGCGACACACCAGGATTGAAGAATATGCATATTATTATGTCATGATCGGTCGTCTAGACCTGGACCTTGACAGCCGAACTCGTTGATGAATCCCGACACTCCCGACCTCGGGAGCCAAAGCTGCAGTCCCGTCTGCGGGGTGATTCGGCGCTACCAGGAGCTATCTGTCAGATGGCTCCATATCCATCGGCATTGCCGGGAATAAGATGCTACACCAATGCATACAAGCACCATGGGTTTGAGACTCTGACGGCTGCGGTGCCGTGGCGGGACCTGACTAGAGCTGCAGAGAGTACCTGTAACCGTGGCTGCGTGGGTGGGATGCGTGTCAGGGTCTTGGATGATCCCCTGAAAGTATCGCGACATGCCAGTACGATCAGACGAAAGACGACAGGTCGAGTCACATGCCGGCATTAGTAATAAGGCTGGCGAGGGCTGAGGTAAGAGTGAGTTGAGCTCCGATGGCGCCGGCCGACCATCAATGTGGACTCCCTACCGACAGAATGGGAATAGCAGGACTGCAGCACGTCAGGTTGGTGCTTCGTAGTGCCCAATACGGGAATCAAGTTGGGCGATGCAAAAGTGTAAGAAATGTGGTCAATCCGCACGAGATTATCAATTCAAGCCTGGCAGTCGTCGCAGAACAGTTATCGCGACCTTTATCAGCACTCAAGCCTATGCGATCTAATGAGCATCGAGAAGCAACTTCATCAGCGCAAGGCAAAAAAGGGGTTGGAAGGGGGAGATAATCTTTGGAGCTCCGGTCGCATTGAACGGAAGGGGTGAGTTTAGAACAACCCCAGGCTGGCCTGCAAACATACCCCAGATGTTGAAAGTTCTATGCTGCTTCTAGAACACCCAGACACTATTGAGAGCTCATCACAGGCATGCCGGCGAATTGCAAGACTGACGCTGGCACTTGGCGGATCACGAGCTTTCCCTCGGTGGCGCAATATGCATCGAAAACATACAATACAAATCCAGCAGCTGACAAACCAAGCATGACGGGCGACGACGGGCATTGACAGAGACGGTGGCAATTCCACCCGACATTCTTGAAATGGCTCCAATTTGCTGTTGTCATGCGCGGTGGAAACCTCAACGTCGACAAGTCCAAGCACGCTGCCGGTTTGTCTGACACTGACAGCATTGATCTACCATGCACCCACGCACACATCACATACCTAGTATCATGTACGCCATAAATTTGTCGTATCGCAGCGTCCTGGAGGTGCAGGTCCAGCGGTAAGGTAGCTCCGGGGAGCAGATGATACCAATACAGATAATTCCGGCGAGGTGCGTCATCCGGCCGTGGCATTTTATGGCCACACCATATATTCAAAGCAGGTCAGGTGTGGAATGGCATCAGTTACTCCTGGCGGGGGTTTGCATGTGCCAGGTTACAGTGAATGCATCAAGCGTAGCAGATGAGATAGGTCCATGCGTGTAAATACATACGGCACCATCCAAAGCAAAATCCATTCACACAAGAAAGAACAAAGGACGAATGGGCAGCTGGTCAGTGGTCGGTCACGATTCACTGCAAGTGATACCGCAATTGCCCAAAACAGCCCGTGGAGCCCGCCCGCAGCGAATCGTAGGCGCGTATTTGGGGCAGCTTCGTTCGGCCTTTGAACCTCACTCTTTCTTCTACACACAACACACCACCCACTCTGACCAACTGCCACACATCCATCCTTCTTCTTCCCTACTTCTCTACTCATCGTCGATAAACCAACTGCGACCTCTTTCTCCTCTGACACACCATCGCAATCGCCGACGCCAACTGCATCTGCAACTCTGCAGCAAGCTGCCTGCCTCACAGGTCCCCATCTTCCAATTCCGTACCTGCTCACGCACACCAGGATCCCCACCGTAAACCAAGTACGTGCCTCCCTTGCCCCACTTCTGATTGGCTGCTCTGGCCTTCCCAAATCAACAACCCCCCATCCCCGCAGCCGCACCTGCCGTGTCCCTATCGGCCGAGGGCCCACAGAAGAAACAACCCTTAAAAATTTCTGGCCGTCGCAGAGACAGTCTGGTCCTCCTCCCTTTCTCCCCTTCACACCTCTCAATCCACATCGATCTCAAGCTCGCCTCTTGTGTCACTCGACCAACCCTCAAGTCCATCCCATCGATCTAGGGCACGCAGCCACCCTATTCCTCCCCCGACATTGTTCACGAGTTCAATTCTGAACCCTTCCGAAACGTCCACACATCCACCTCCAGCCATCAACTTCCCACCAGCTAATCTCCAACCCCCAACCCGCTAGACAAAATGGCCAGCGCCGTCGTGGAGAAAGTTACCGATGCCGTCAATGACGTGACCAACGCTCTGAGCAATACCTCTATCACCAGCAAGGACGAAAACAAAGATGCAGTCCATGCCAGTGCCGCTGAGGGTCGCCGCCTGTACATCGGCAACCTCGCGTACGCGACAACCGAGGGGGAGTTGAAAGAGTTCTTCAAGGAATACCTTGTGTGAGTTCCCATTCCGATCCCCTTCGATTTTGCATTCTCCAGCACACCCGCCTGTCGCGTCGGGCTGCGACCTGTCATTCTCTTGAGGTCCAGCTGCACCACTTCTTGAGCCATCTTGGTCATGCTTTCTGAGCCTCACCAACGACTATGATTGCTCTCATAAGGCTATCTCTCTGTTTACGAGCCGCAAAGGCGATCACCTCAAGGTTCTTCCGCTTAGGCTACGAACATGTATCCTTACAAGATGCTATACTTGCTCTTGCTCCACAATGAAGCTGCCACTTCACTCATCTGCTTTGTAGCTCGGGGAAGGAGCTTCCTGCTAACCTGTTGCACAGTGAATCCGTCTCCATTCCCAAGAACCCACGCACAGACCGCCCCGTTGGCTACGCCTTCGTCGACCTCTCTACCCCGTCCGAGGCCGAGCGTGCCATCGCCGAGCTTAGTGGCAAGGAGGTACGCGAGCGCAAGGTCAGCGTTCAGCTCGCTCGTACTCCTCAGCCTGCCGGTGAAAAGGCCGAGGGAGGTTCCAACGGTGAACTTGGAGGTTCCGGACGCCGATCTTCTGGTCGCGGCCGTGGTCGTGGCCGTGGACGTGGCGGTCGCGGTGGACGATCTGTACGTTTTGAACCAACGGAGCCATCTATCTCTGGATCCTCCGATGCTAACGTGGCTTATAGGACCGAGGAGACGCTGATGCCGCCGGAGAGGGCGCAGAAGCTGCTCCGGAGGCCACCGAGGTTCTGCCTTTGACCGACATCACTAACAAGGTCGATACTGAGTCGGACAAGAACAAGAAGGGACCTGCTCGTGAGCGACGTGAGCGTGGACCCCCGGCTGATGGTATTCCTTCCAAGAACAAGGTCATGGTCGCCAACCTGCCTTATGACCTGACTGAGGAGACTGTAAGTTCATTTCATATTCCAGATACCCCCCACTGTTTCTACCTCGATGCTAACTCGACGTGTAACAGCTCAAGGACCTCTTCAAGGACTACGAGCCGTCTTCCGCCAAGATCGCTCTTCGACCTATCCCCCGATTCATGATCAAGAAGCTTCAGGCTCGAGGCGAACCGCGCAAGGGACGTGGCTTCGGCTTTGTCACCCTGGCCTCCGAGGAGTTGCAGCAGAAGGCTGTTAACGAGATGAACGGCAAGGAGATCGAGGGCCGTGAGATTGCTGTCAAGGTCGCCATTGACAGCCCCGACAAGACCGACGAGGAGGCTAACATCCCCCACGAAGGTGAGGGCCAGGCCGAAGGCGAGACCACCAATGGTCAGGAGGCGGCCACTGCTACCGCCTAAATCGTTCCCAGCAACCCTCTCAACAGCACCCGCTTACAATTCCGAGAGAGGTGGAACCAGACAATCATGACTATTGCCATTGGGGAAACATCTTATCAAGTCGTGCGCGTTGCCTGAGCTATGGGCAATGAGCGGCGATGGGTGGTCAACCTGTTGATTTCATGATAGTTACGAAAACCACAGAAAAACAGCAGATATGGCTTCGGATATTATCGACTGGAGGGCTGTTGTGAAAAGCTATCGCACTGCATCTCCGATAGACGTCTGGGTCATCATGCTATAGCTTTTGGCACCATTATTAATTCTCATGAACACGTTTCTCAGTCTCTCGCGTATAGTTCTCGGATTGTACACTAGATGGACGTCTTACAGGCGTTACAGGGGACTGGGAAAAGTTCACGAGCAGAAATAGAGATACGATTGACTGACATCTTGTGATGGATGACCAGTTCGCTCGCTCGTACTGTACTTGTAGTATCTGAATGCTCTTGACTCAAATCTATACTGAAGACCATGACCTCCTTTCCCCTTTCCAAGAAGCTGCTGAGAACCTCCAGGGCACTTTACTACCTACCTCCTTTAGGTAGTCGCTTCGGGTTCTACTTCTTGGTGCTAAGAGCTATGTTGAGGGTGAGGCTTACTCTATGTCTAGTTTCCGCAGCCCCTACATAGCCTGAATCCTCGACTTTTCCCGACTCTATAAACGCTTGATCTTCCATACCTTCGTGTTGAATCGCTCCCATCATCCGGGTGGCCCCTGAATACATTGAATGTACATATGGTACACCCCCGCGGATGCAGCAAGACGAAGCATAATGTGAGTGATCATGTACTAATAATCACCGCCGGGTGGACTTCAATCCTGGGACAACAAGAACGCTGTTGTGTTCTTGTACGCACATATGTAAAGTGCGTATAGGTACCTACCTCATGTATGAAGGTACATAGTACCTAAACCATGAGGTGGCATGTTGTTTCTACTCCAGCTTACCTACACAGTGCCGATACAGTCAGGGTCGCAAGGGCCGCACAGTTCCTCTGACGGTGAGGGGAGCTGCACCTAAAATAGCTGATGATCAGTGAGTACCGCATGTCCCATTGGCTGTGTCTATTTACCAGGGACATGGCGCGAGACTTCAGTGTTGACTGCAGTTGATGAAAGTGACCCGCAGCCTGGAACCCGAACGATTCAACGAAATCTAGATCTTTTTGTGCCATTCACCCTCTGTACAAACGACAAAAAGCGCTGCGTGCCAAATCCGGGTAGTGTGGAGGAGTTGGCTCCGAAATCCCTAATCCCCTTGGACCTTGCACCCTCGATTGTGCCAGCGTGTACCAGCACGTACTGTGTACGGCATTGTTCGTGGGATCTTGCTCGTAATCGCCACAAGCCCAACCCACCGACGTGTCTCCTGGGAGGACTCGATCTTGACTGCTACAACCGCCCTGCCGCAAATTCTGCCCATCATGGCGTCAAAGGCCATGTGGGAGATCGATCCCGACACTCGCGCAAAGGTATGCACTGCCCCTATCAGTTGCCGGCGCCAGCTTTCCCGTCTGCTCTGTCGAGTCTGGAAGCTTTGTCTCCGCCAACCAACCGCTGACTGAAATTCCAACGAGTCCAGCTCCTCGCGATCCAGAAAACGAATAACAACAACAACTGCTGCGACTGCAACGCCCCGAACCCGCAATGGGCGTCCCCGAAGTTCGGCGTCTTCATCTGCCTCTCGTGCGCCGGCGTCCACCGCGGCCTCGGCGTCCACATCTCCTTCGTCCGCTCCGTCACCATGGACGCCTTCAAGCAGGCCGAGATCGAGCGCATGCGGCTGGGCGGCAACGCCGGGTGGCGCGCCTTCTTCGAGGACCACGAGGACACCAAGATGCGCGGCCTGAGCTGGGACGACGCCACCATCGCCGAACGGTACAGCGGCGAGGTCGGCGAGGAGTGGAAGGAGAGGCTGAGCGCCAAGGTCGAGGGCAAGGAATACGTGCCCGGCGAGCGCAAGTCCAGCAGCACGCCGCAGCCCACCGCGAGCAGCATTTCCGTGAAGCCGCCCTCGAGGCAGATTAGTAGATCTGGGACCCCGCTGAGCGGCAGCCGGACAGAGAGCCCGCCCGCCTTTGGGTCCGCCAGTGGTGGCAAGGCTAAGGTCGACGACAGATACTTTGCGCGCCTGGGCGAGGAGAACGCCTCGCGGCCGGCCGAATTGCCACCTAGTCAGGGAGGCAAGTACGCCGGCTTCGGTAACACGCCCGGGCCGGCGACGGGCTCAGGTAGCGGTGGGGGAGCGCCCGACTTCTCGGAACTGCAGAAGGACCCCGTGGCCGCGCTGACCAAGGGCTTTGGCTGGTTCACGACTACGGTGGGCAAGACGGCCAAGGGCATCAACAACGACTTCATTCAGCCTACGGCGAAGCAGGTGGGTTCTACTGTGCATGACTAAACGAATATCTCATCTTATTCGCTCCGTGACTTGAAGATCCTCTCTTCTAATACTTGGTAAACCCAGATCTCGGCATCCGACTTCGCGGCACAGGCCCGCATGGCGGCCGGCAACGTGGGCAAGGTGGCGCAGGCCGGGGCCGTGGGCGCGCAGGAGCGGTTCACGCGGTTCGTCGAGGGCCCGGACGGCACGACGCGCCAGCAGCAGCAGAAGTCGCCCGTCGACGAGACCAAGAAGGACTTCTGGGACGACTTCTCGGCCGTGGCGGACCAGAGGCACGGCACGGGGCCCCAGTACAGCTCCATCGGCACGTCGGCCATGGGCAGGGCGCCGGCCAAGAACAGCAACGCGGCGGCGCCGGCGGCGAATAAGAAGAAGGACGATGATGCGTGGGATGATTGGTGAAGATCTGGGCTGGAATGCTGAAATAACGGGTTCTTTGGGGGTGTAGGGGGTAAAAGGAAGATGCGAGAGCCGGGGAAGAAGAGGCTGGGAATCGACGACGATGAAGACGAAGACGACGCATTTACAATCTGGTGGTTGGAACCGGATACGTGACATGTTTGTTGTATGACTAGATGGCTGGGAGTCCTGGGTAGCGTATATACAATTCAGTTAAGAAGACCTCGGGAAAGCATCGAAGAAGCAAGTAGGAAAGCAAGCAAGCTGAGACCGCTCACTTTGGTTATTTCACCACTTGGAAAACCCATTCTGTACGGGGTTCATGGTCACGTCTGTCTAGGCTCCCCCGGATTATTCTCAGAAGATGAATCTGGGGGACCCAGTCAGACCAGAGCACTGCTATTCACCAGAGCACTGCTATCCCAATTTATTTTGTCAAGTGTGAACACAACGAAAGGGGGTGGCGGATTATAGGGAGTTGGTTCCGGGTGTTTCGTTTTGGCTCGGACCTACGGCCTTCAAGTCACGGCCTTGTGGCCATGTACAGCAAGGTCCAGCTTCGAGCCAGCTCCCTGATCACTGGAACTGTTACAATGCCAACAAGTTCATCATCTTCTCGTTGTCTCTGCGAAGGTTGACACCGTACCAGCCAATTATCGTGGTATGCTAAGTGGAGACCTGCAGGGGCCGAGGTCGACAGCCGGCTAGCGCCGGTTTCGCTTCGCTTTTTGCAGCGTCATGGAACTGGACCGAGCTCGGTATAAGCACATGCAACCAACACCACCACCTCTGCCGCTCTACTACTGCCCGTTGCCGACATAGCACAAGGAGTCGCCCTCTTTCGCCATGTCTGCCCTACGGATCCTCGTACCCATCAAGCGGGTGATAGACTATGCGGTAAGCCCCTCTAGAATTCGCGATTGAAACCTTGCGCTTTTATTTCAACGAGTGAAGCCAATCAGCGGCTGACCAGCGAGACGGCAACGGAAACAGGTCAAGCCCCGCGTCAACAAAGCCCAGACGGGCGTCGATACGGCAGGCGTCAAGCACTCGATGAACCCGTTCGACGAGCTCTCAGTCGAGGAGTCGGTGCGGATCCGCGAGAAGAAGTCGCACCCGGCGGGCGTCGACGATATCTGCGTGGTATCGGCGGGCCCGCCCAAATCCGACGCCATCCTGCGCACCGCCATGGCCATGGGCGCCGACCGCGGGATCCTCGTCGACGTGAAGGAGGGGGAGGAGCTGGAACCGCTCGCCGTGGCGAAGCTGCTGCGCGCCGTCGTGGATCGGGAGAAGAGTAATCTGGTTATTTTGGGCAAGCAGAGTATTGATGATGATGCGGCGCAGACGGGCCAGATGCTTGCTGGGTTGCTCGGGTGGCCGCAGGCGACGCAGGCCAGCGAGGTGAAGTTTGGGGATGAGGGGACGAGTGTTGAGGTTACGAAGGAGGTCGATGGCGGCGTGGAGACGGTTAGGGCGAAGTTGCCGATGGTTATTACGACGGATTTGAGGCTGAATGAGCCGCGCTATGCGAGCTTGCCGAATATCATGAAGGCTAAGAAGAAGCCGCTGGTCAAGATGAGCTTGAGCGATTTGGGGGTTGCGAATGAGCGAAGGTTGAAGATCGTTAAGGTTACGGGTAAGTCGTTCTTGAAAATATTGGGGAGGCTGTGGTTCGGACTGGACTTGTAATGCTGACTGACTTGGTGCGCAGAACCGGCTCCGAGACAGGGCGGTGGCAAGGTCGAGGATGTGGATGGGCTTGTTTCGAAGTTGAAGGAGTTGGGTGCGATATAACATACGAATATGCGGCAGCTTCGGGTCGAGGCTTTTAGTCTTGTTGCGTGATGAAGACGTGCTCTGGACTTGAGATGCAGCTGTGAGAGGCTGTCACGAGGTCATTGGTACATATGATCATTATGAGCTGTACTTTTAGAGATCAGAGGTGACCCGGATCGAAGTCTGAAGGCAAGACAGTTCTGGAGACCCAACTGTTGTCTTTCTTATCAATAGGCTCGTGAGCTACGGAGAAAATTACAGTATCACGATACTGAGATCACTTTAGGCGGAGGACGGCACAAGAGATGATGGTGAGCTATGTTCTATGTCGTGAAAAGGGGGGATTCAGCTGAGAGCAGGCCTGGGAGTGATGGAAGAGTGTAGGCTATAGGACTTGTATAGGCCTCGAATAAAAAAAAGTTTGCAGCGGCTCAAGCCATGTCAAAGAGTTCATATATACCTGTGTGGGCCTCTTATTGGAATGGATTACGATCCATAGATGACGGCCTTTTCGCCCAACACACTTTGCTGTAAACTCTTCTGCAAAGATGTTGGATACCAACTGGAGGGCTTCCCGTCAAACCCCAAGCTCATTGTGCTCTCTCGTCTGATGTAGTCGACATACCTATGGAAAAGCACCCCTTCAAAGCAACAACCACATTCCTTCTCAGTCCAGCTGTGCAAATACCCAGCACTCAGGAATACTTGAGATGGGATAGTGCAGCAAACTTTGCGCATATCTGACAGGCAGCAGGTGCGAGAGCATCCGTCAAGTCTGACGTCTGGTTTGGTTGCAACGTAACCCCCAATATATAATTTCGTATGCATGTGCAGCCGCCGATGGTACCGTACCGGCTCCCACAGCCTTGGGTATCTCATGGCAAACGACTACGAAGTCTCCGGGCCAAAGCAGCAAACGTGTACAGCTATGCTAAGCTGTCTCGAGTCAACTGTCTATCATGAAAAGCGGTGACTAAATAGCTTGAACATCCGTATCTCCCCGGACTAGCACAGGTACGGCATCCGGACATCGTCTAGATTCGCCTCAAGGTGGTTTGGGCCGCTTTCGGACTGGACCTTGAGAGGAATGGATCTGAAGATACCTTATTAGCCAGCACAGTGGTTCCGAAATAGTGCGGCTCTGATTGGCTGGTGGCTGACTGACGCCCTGTGAGCATTGCATAAGCGGGGCTGCCTGCCCTGAGAATTTTCCCAAGGACGCACCCCAGGCCATGAGTCGAATGGTGAGTGGTCAATTCGACCCCCGCCAGACCAGGAGATCCGTCACTTTTTTCCTTGCCTCAAAAATCCACAGGATTCCCCATCTGCCAGTTCTTTATCTACCGTAGCCCAGGAACCACAGAACCCTCCGACTTTCTCACCGTCTTCCTACAGCAACCATCTCGACTTCTCCCACCGATTCTGGTTTGAATCAGCACCGTTTTCCTTATGAACGGGCGCTCGTCAGTCTTCACATCACAGGTACGTATCCAATTGCTGCAACGTCGCGTTTCTTTCTGTTCGGTGTCTGGTGGCTGTCGCGGGAGCAATGACCTCACACTTCACTTCCCCCTGTACTCCTGTCACCAGTATCCCCCCTCGTCGTGGCATGCGATCGCTGGCATCATGCTTCGTCCTCCTTGCTATCGAGCTCGTCACCCTTGACACTCTCTTGCTCGACCTCGCCTTAGTCATGGCTCTTGCTAACAGCTTATCTCTGCAGGATTATATCTCTGGTCCGTTCTGATGCTCCACGACCTGACTCACCGCCTGAACACTAACACAACATAGACCACTTGTGGCGGTCTCTCTCCGCTTAAGGGGGCCATTGAATAGTCTACAGCTATATTCCAACCTCACAACCTCCCTGAACATCATGTTGTCACGACTGGCCGTCAAGGCTGCGAAGCCCACAGCCTTCGGTGCCGCTGTTGGGTTCAAGCCCCAGATCCGATTCCTCTCCTCAACTGCCACCCTGGCTTCACAGACGAGCCCGGGTAGCAAGGGCAGACAGATGCCCTCGACCAAATCTCGAGCCACCGCACCCGCCTCTGGCATCGGAGCCACCCTTACCATCCGTGTATGTCGCTACAGCGTCTGACCTCATCGCCGGTTGTATACTGACTTGAAGTCAAGGATGGCCCGATCTTCCAAGGAACTGCTTTCGGCGCGAACCTGAACATTTCGGGTGAAGCAGTCTTCACTACATCGCTTGTTGGCTACCCGGAGTCAATGACCGACCCTTCATACCGCGGCCAGATTCTGGTCTTCACCCAACCCTTGATCGGCAACTACGGCGTTCCCTCTGCTCAGCGTGACGAGTGGAACCTGTTGCGACACTTCGAGTCCCCTCATATTCAGTGTGCTGGTGTCGTAGTGGCCGACGTCGCCGAGCAGTATAGTCATTGGACTGCTGTAGAGGGCTTGGGAGAATGGTGTGCCCGCGAAGGCATTCCTGCCATCTCGGGTGTGGACACGCGTGCTATCGTCACGCACCTCCGAGAGCAGGGATCTTCTCTCGCCAGAATATCCGTTGGGGATGAATACGACGCAGACGAGGACGAGGGCTTCGTCGACCCGGGCCAGATCAACCTGGTCAAGAGGGTCAGCACCAAAGCTCCCTTCGTGGTCGAGGCTCACAACCCCAAGTACCACATTGCCTTGATCGATTGCGGTGTGAAGGAGAACATCCTCCGAAGCTTGGTGAGCCGTGGCGCCAGTGTGACTGTGTTCCCTTACGACTTCAAGATTCAGAAGGTGGCCGAGAACTACGATGGTGTCTTCATCTCGAACGGTCCTGGTGACCCGACCCATTGCCAGGCCACCGTCCACAACCTGAAGATGTTGATGGAGACATCTCAGGTGCCGGTCATGGGTATTTGTCTGGGCCACCAGCTTCTTGCTCTGGCCGTCGGAGCTCGCACCATCAAGCTCAAGTACGGAAACCGGGCACACAACATCCCGGCGCTGGATATGACGACTGGTCAATGCCATATTACCAGCCAGAACCACGGTTATGCTGTTGACTCTAGCACTCTGCCAAGTGACTGGAAGGAGTACTTTGTCAACCTGAACGATGGCAGCAATGAGGGTAAGTGTCATGATATCTGTTGTTCTGGGGATTCTCAGCTTACATAATGCTAGGTATGCGCCACACTTCCCGCCCGATCTTCTCTACCCAATTCCACCCCGAAGCCAGAGGTGGCCCGATGGACAGCTCCTATCTGTTTGACAAGTACATTGAGGATGTCACGGCTTTCAAGTCGTGCCAGTCGGTATACAAGGACAACCGGCCATCCCAGTTCATGCTCGACATTCTGAGTAAAGAACGCGTGGGCGTGCAGCCGGAGAAGTTGGCCACTGCTGCCTAAGGTGATCTCGTTGCAATTGTGTCAATTTTGGCGAATGGGAATAGCTGGAGAAAATGTTTATGGCCCACAACGTGATGATTAGCAGGTTAGATAAACACTTGTTCGGCTGAATTCATGCATACTACACATGGGGTCATCCCTGACCCTAGAATCTTATTGCCCTTCTACTCCAGACGTGTGTGAGGGTATGCCATGTGTGATGATGGCGGTATGAACCAACCGCGCCACCCAAAATCAATAAGCGCCACTATGCAGCCAAAGGTAAGGTACCCTTGTGCTCTTTCCTTCAAAGTGTAATTGCAAGAAATAGAACTGATCGTGATGAGTCAGATATATGAAGCAAGAGGTATGGTCATCGGGGATCTCCAAATACATGTACATTTCTACCAGACTCGCCAAACACACGTGGGCTTCAGAGTCAACTCTTCGGCCATATGTATTGTCGGTTTCCTATCAGATACCGAGTCCAATCAATCATATTACAAGTGCTCGTTGACAACAGCTTTCTATAAGTTGGGCGAAAGCTGCCACCCGGGTCCATTAGTTCCAACAACCAACCGTCGCGACGCCATACAATGCAACTGGGGAGCAGCAAGCACCATAGACATACGGAGAAAGGCTGCTAGCTATGCATACTGGACAGAAACCGGTAGTTACCGTCCCTATTTGGACCAACGGTACCTTGATGCTCTGAAGCCTTGTACATCACCCCTGAGTGATTGGAGGCCAGGCCATACACCCACCCGGCAATGAGTGCGAGAATACGTTGACATGTACTGCAGTGGCCTTCCTTTCAATGTTGTTCAGGGCTCGAGCAAGCGCTTCGGCCTGTCTGTTCTTTCCTGAAGGTGTGACGCTTTGCTCAATTAAGGTAGGTACCCTTTGAGCGTACCTGCCTGCCTGGCACCATGAACGAAGTGGCATTCGGTTTCCGACGATGAGGAAGGCGCCCGGGCAGGTCGTTGCGAATAGTTAGCTAAAGTATGCATTGGTAGAAGCAGCGAGTCGGCGATTGCTCCACCTACCTAGGTTGTCTCTTGCTGTCAGAACCTTGGAAGGGCTGCTTACGGAGGGTGGTGGTGCGAGTTCTTGTTCCCACCACTTGCTTGCCTGAGGTGGGCATTGGAGTGGAGAGCTTGCACCCAAAACACATACAGCAGACCACACTTAATACTCGACACTGACATATATCAATTTGTCGTCGCTCGTCGGAGTATTCTTGTGTTCTTGTCGGATTGCTCACTGCTAGACTTACTGGCATACTGGCATACTTCCACTACGGGTCCGATGGAGGTCGAAATTTCATCATTGCCATCGTCAGTGCTTTCTGTCCCGGAAACAAGGCATTGGCATTGGGGAACTGCTTGGAACTATGAGGCTCGCCGGCAAGTCTTTCTCGTACCAGATCATCACCACGGCATGGATGGGCTCCTTGGCTAATGACTTATTGATCCTCAACCCAGCAGATTGAAAGATGGCATCGATCTGTCTTTCTAGTATTTCCCACAACCTTGAGCAATGTGGCGATTACCGTCTGTTGGGGCCAGGGCCAGGAACAGGGCCAGGTTGCCGAGTTCCCGCTGACGCCTCTTGGTCATTCGGCGTACTACTGGTGAGCGCATTCCCATTCACTGCATGTTTGTCAGCGACATGGGAAGCCTCCCTCTTCGCCGGCGCGGCCTTGACGTCTTCGACGGTAGGGAGCCGTATGTCGTCCCTGCGAGCACTCATCAGTGTCTGGCCCGCGAAAGCACGGGAGCACACGGCTGCTGGGGTACTTACAGTCTCGCCTTCTTCTCCACGTCCGTCGTTAGCTCCAGCAAAAGAGACTTTTGGAGCTGGAGTTGGCGGACAACCTTGACGGCGTGAAACCCAAAGAAGCTTCCTCCCGCGTAGCCGAGATCGAGCAGCAACGCCTGAACGGCCTCCGTGTCGTCAACATAGTAACGTCCACATCGCTGCCAAAGCCACTTACGGGAAATGTGCCCCATTGCGCCGTCAGCATCGCTCTCGGGTAGCTCAGGTGTGGCATGGCGGGTGAACATGGTGGACTTTGGCCGCGGATGGTATGTCACAAGATGTGGGAAGGGATAATAAACACCAAACCAAGGAGTAGCGGGCCCGTGGTCCAGTACGGAGGAAGACAGAGGGGGAAGAAGGGAAAGCGGCGGATATGGCAGTAGGTGAGAAGTACGCTGCTTGATATACAGCCTGGAGCAAACGGAATGTCTCAACCCCCCTTCCCTTGAAACATGTAGCCGCGTTGATTTCTTTGTTCTGACTTCTGCGTTTGCGGTGAGGGTCGCCTTGCGGTTCGCTGCTCGTTTTTCAGGGGTAAGCATGTACACAGTATGTGAGAGTACCAGATGATCAGGCTCTCTCTCAAGTCCGTGCCTGCCCGTAGCCGATCTACGCTTTAGAGATGATAGAGGCAATGTGTACCCGTTACACTGAACCCTCATAAGTCTCCGTACACCACCCGTCCAGCAAACAACGATAACTTTATCAAATCGGAATAAGCACCATGTAATAAGCAATGGAAAGAACATATGAAGCTAGAGCTGCTTATTCCTATATGCTTATTCCAATGTTTCTAACTATCTTACTGGTAATGGAGTCTTGCCAACATGGCGCGTACGGAGACTTCTGAGGGCCGAGTGTATGTCTGCTGGACGATGATCTACGAGAGAGCCCCCTGCCTATCGAGCACACTGAGATGCCCAAGGGAAGCTCCGAAAGCAGCCCAGGGTGTAGGACACCAAGATTGTATTTCAATGATGAGTCTACGCATCGCGAAACCCAGACACTGGGACCAGAGAGCAACTGGATCCTGATGAGTTACAGAAGCAATACATATGTCACAAAGAACAGCCAACAGTTGACTGTAGTATCGGGGATAACCCCTGAGAGTGTCTGCTACATAGGGGGCAGCTAGCAGCCCTCCGATGAACCTACAAGGACCATCTTAGATCACAAGGGAAAGGATCAATGAAGATGGCAGCCGCCACATCGTGACGCCGTCTCTTTGACAAGACACCCTATATGGATAGTGAACACATTCCGTAAAAGGGCCTCCGTCCCACAGTGTCTTTCCCTCTCAACGCCTACTAACTCTCGCACCATCTTCCGTTTTGGACGCCCAGAAGAGATGTTATTATCTCAAGGCACCCCTGCATGTACTCGTCTACATCCCTACAGCCCATCTGTCAGTTGCGGTACGTGGAAGCGGTGTGTGGATAGATAGCTTGATCCTACTATGTGTCACTCACTTCGTAGCAACCAGTCCAGCGGAGCTGTAGAGGCCTCTGTTTCATTTAAGCTGGCCGTATGGCGCAATGGTCAAATGCGCCTGGTTGTGTTCTCGTTGTGCGGTGGGCGACGAGAACAAGTGGGTTCGAATCCTGCTATGGCCCCCTTTCTGACCCGGCTTGTGCGAGTCGATAACCAGCACACGACAGTGGAGAGGCCCCATTTTATCGCAGAGCCCGATAGCCAAGCAGCTTGTCTCCACAATACCCACTCCTGCGAGGTTTTCCCCCTTGTGGTTTCCCTCGCCAGCAGATAACAAACACCTATTCCACCCACCAATGCGACATATATCGAACGGCTACTGGAACGTTATGTACACCAGAGAACTGAGGTTCACTGGGTCGCTTTGTCACTAGATAGGAGGTTTTTCTGACGGAATTGTGCTTGGGTATTGACTAAAACCATCTGAACACTCCAGATTGGTACCGCTACAGCGAGGATAGGCTCGTGCGCGGATCTGAATGTATCTAATTTGACACCTCTACAACCTTGCGATGCAATGGCTCTGGGAGGCGTGGTTTGCACTACTGAGGAGCTACCCCCCACGTTAAATACAAAACAAACAAACATGTTTCATTTAAGCTGGCACTGTGTCTTGTCACTGTCGATATGATCTGTCGTACTGACCATTTTGTGAGCAGATAAGTTAGTGGGATATACATACGACATGTTCATTTCATTGCGTGTGCTTGAAATGACTGGCTGATGTTGTACTTATGCCACCACAATTATAGTCTGGAAATTGACTGGCAACTGATACCCTTTACAGTGAAGCACGGCTCATCGTATGTGTTAGTAGCCTTGGTACATCGTAACCCCTATGCTGAGCCCTTTCATGTCGTAGCGTATCGTATGTATGATCCCTTTCGCTTCAAAGTTGGTTCTACTTGGTACGGAGAAACGTTAGCAAGGAGGAGTGAAACCCTGGCATGAGGGTCTGGGGTGGGTTTCTTGACACCCTGGTTCATGAGATGCATAAGCGGATGACCGGGGGTGTGTGGGAAAATAGGATCTGAAACATCGCATTGCTTCCCTTACCCTCAGGTAACACAATAAAAACAGATGACATGGTCGAAAGACTTCCTAGATATGTCGCCTCCAACTACGGCACAAGATACGGATAAGCGGTGCGCCGCGTGCCTATTCCGACTACAGCACGAGGTACAGAGCCTGAAGGAGGACACGAGCTTCTCAGGGGATTTCGAGCCAAAGGATGTCAAGGACTACGAACACTGTGTAGACATTGAACTACTCGAAAGATCGTCAAAGCGAGGATGTCATATGTGTACACACATCAAGACGACGTTGGTCGACCATTACGGAGAGGGGCAGGTGGACGACATCAATTGGGAGCGAGGCGGTTTCTTTGTTGGGCCTACGATGGAGCCTTGGGATGCGTTCATGCTCGCCGACGATGACAGCCGTGACGGCGAAGAGTTCCATGGGAAAGGGGAAGCAGCGCAGGATCAAACTGTCCTCCACCCCTTTCTCGGGCGGTTCAGCCATCCTAGTGGTGACACGTCGAGCGCGAAAGCTCTGGGCCGCTTCCAGGGATGGCTCTCACGATGCCTAGAGGAGCACACGCACTGCGGCGGCTCGGACGAGAAGCCGATGCCCCATCGTGTGGTGGAAATCCTGGACTACGAGACCGCCCAGGTGCGGCTTGTCGACACGCGAGGGACGCATGGCAAATATGCCTGCCTTAGCCACCGGTGGTGCCCGGAGACAATGCCGGCCTCGCTCACCACCAGGAGGCGCCTTGTGTTTGAAGACCAGATCCCCGAGAGCTCGCTCTACCCGTTGCTCCGGGAGGCCATCGCCGTGGCGGGCCAGGCGGGCATGCGGTTCATATGGATCGACTGCTTGTGTATAATCCAGGACGACCCGCACGACTGGGCGGTCGAGGCTAG
This sequence comes from Anthostomella pinea, assembly GCA_963556695.1. Taxonomy (NCBI): domain Eukaryota; kingdom Fungi; phylum Ascomycota; class Sordariomycetes; order Xylariales; family Xylariaceae; genus Anthostomella; species Anthostomella pinea. The sequence goes on along the minus strand of CAUWAG010000020.1, from coordinate 3,393,626 downwards.
CACGATGGCGTCCATCTACGACAACGCATTCCTGACCATCGCTTCGACGGGCTGCGAGAGCGGCAGCGGGCTCTTCGCGAAGGATACGCCGTACGACGCTACCGAGATCCCAGTGACCCCCGAAGCATCCATGTGCATCCGGCCGGTCCTCAATCACCCCCTATGGAGGACCAAGCACCGGGCCATCGAGATCTCGATCGACGAGACGGCCTACCCCCTCGTGAACCGCGGCTGGGTGTACCAGGAGCGCGCGCTGTCGAAACGGACCATCCACTTCACTCGGACGGAGCTCGTCTGGGGCTGCGTGCAGGACACCTGGTGCGAGTGCCGCAGCACATACCCGCTCCGTCCCGACCAGCGTGCCGACCCCAGCACCAGAACTGCTGCCATCGTGCCAAGCCACCATCCCCAGGATGCCGCAGAGACGTCCTGGGACAAGATAGTGGCACGGTATACACAGATGGACCTCTCCTTCGCCGAGGACCGCCTCCCCGCCCTAGGCGCCATGGCGAGGCGGTACGCCAAGTACCACAGCCTAAACTACGTTGCCGGGCTCTGGCGAGAGACCCTGGCTCGCGACCTCTCCTCCTGGCGCCTGAATCGCCATGGTGGTACCGTCGTCCGGCCCAGGCCGCGGCCGCTGCCTGCGCCCACCTGGTCGTGGTATGTACATTTTCGAGTCTTATTGCCCCCTCCGGCCGTGTCTCAGGGGCGAATTTCTTCTTTTATCCTGTGTTAAGAGCCTTTGCTCCCGAGACACGCATTTCGACTCTTTGTTTCTCGTCGCAAAGGAGTAATTACCTAAATGACTCTAATCTGTTACCAGGGCGTCGGTCGCGGGCCACGTGGCGCTCGACTCGGACGCTGAGGCGGAGGCGCCGGGTGAGTTCCTCGATATTGTCGGCCACGAGGTCGAGCCTGTCGACGGGGGCGACGTGTACGGCCGGCTGCGAGTCGCGCGGCTCGCTGTCGTCGGGCCCGTGGTAATCGGCGTGCTCGCCGAGGCACCGCCGCACGCGACGGGCGGACCGGGTCCGGGGAACAGTCTCGCCCCCGAGGCGCCGAATCAGGGCTTCATGCGGGTTGGGGATGAGGTTTTGACGTTCCGCGCTGACTATGACTTCACTGCGCCGGGCCCGGACCGGCTGGAGACCGGGATGGAGGTAGGCTTTCTGCTCTGCCATCGGTGGAGGTGCGCTCATGGTCTTGTGTTGCGGTGCGTGGACGGGGAGCGGGAGGGAGCGGTGTACGAGAGGATTGGGACTACGGGGCAGCTGATGTATAACGAGCATTTTGGGATACGCACGCCGGACGTGCCGTGGTGTCTTGAGCGGGCGGAGAGGATTCGCATTACGTTGGTATGAAGAATGTAGGTACAACGTAAGAGGATAGCTTTGATTGGCCTCTGCCATACCCGGATCTCTCTTAGAAGGTGCCACCAGACCCGTCAACCGGGTCTCTGATGCCGTTGTAGCGGCTTCCAAGGCTCATGGCGGACTGTTGATAGACGGCGTTATTCAATATCGCCAGCTTCGCGTCCTTGTCGCTCTGCTGCAACGTGGCGTTCCCATTGACGGTGTCCGTGTACGTCTGGCGGCAGTCGTACATCCACTTCTGCATCTTGCGCTCCGAATCAGCGAGGAAGTGGTTCATGAACTCGGTGTAGGTCGTCGTCCACCCGTTGAGCTTGGCATCGTTCGCGTAGTCCATGATCCTCTGCGGGGGGTACTGGATGCCGAGCCTGTCTGCATCTAGTGCTTGCCTGGTAGATTGTTCTGTGAGCGACATGTTGGAGTGTCGGGCTGGGGGCGAGGGACGCGGGAAAGGGGCTGGTGGAAATGGTGACTTACACGATGGCTTTCATACGCTCGTTCACTACATTGAAGGCATCGAAGACCTCCTCCCGCTGCATGTACTGGAAGGCCAACGAGGCGGCAATCATCATCTGCTGCTGTTCGTCAGATTTCTTCGCGGCGCTGCAACTGGGCAGCTTGTCGCTGTTCTCGTTGGCAAACGTTTCGTCGTCGTAGTATCCAGTCAAGATCTGCAGAAATGATGAGTTATTCGTTCACCCCGCAGAAAATCAGGCAAGCTGTTTCTGGACACTGACTTGGTTCTTAATCTTGTTGATCTTGTCCCGAAGCAGAAAGAACTCGCTGAGACGGCTGCCGTCCGAGGCTGGACATGGAGATCTCCCACTACATGAGATGGCAGCTCCGAGTTGCTGGGCAGCTGTCTGATACTGGAACTGGGAGCCTTGCCCTCCCACCGTGTTGAAGGCTGCTTGGACACGGTCACAGCTGGCGACTGCCCTGTCATTGCCATCTTCGTTGTCGAAGGCCTGCTGGCCGCTGAGAAGATAATAGAAGAAACGTTTGACCATGTGCTTCTCCCAGACGTGCTCAGCTGTTACGAGGTTAGTACCGGCCGATCGGGTCATTTGTAGCCACCACAAGAGTAAGCCTGAACTTACTATTCCACTTGCTGCCCGACGGAGGCGATGTAAAATGACTGAGGGTAGGGTTGTCACAGCTGACCGACTTGTCTTCGTCGTACCATTTCTGAACAGCAGCGCTTTTTGCTGCAGAAGCAGCCGCTGGGTAATTCGGCAGCGTGTAAGAGATAGGGCAGCCTCCAACCTCCGTGACCACTTCCTTGGCGCGTCTCTCGAGCGTCGTAGCCTTGACGGGAGGGGTCTTCGTAGCTTTGACGGGAGAGGAGTAACGATCACCCCTTTTACAGGTGGTGCCACCGCAGTTGGCGTTGCACCAGTCTGGGTTGGGCACCGCACCGCAACAGTCCGTATCACAGCTCAAACCCTCGGTTGGGGGCTCCAGGAAACTCCCGATGGGGGAGTGTTTCTCATTCTGGTCGTACAGAGCTCGCACGCCGCCCTCGTAGTATTGATAGACATGATCGCCGTTCCTGCGATGGGGGGTCAGTTTCAGTCCAGTCAGGAAGAGCCGGCGCGGGAATGCTCACCACCAGCCGTGCTTCGGCTTGTTGTTCACACACTTGGTGATGATGCTGCTCGTGCTATCCCAGCATTCCTGCCAAAGGGTGTTGTAGTCGCTGGCGCCGCTGGTGGGCCATATCGAGCGGTAGAAGTAGACTTCAATCTCGTTGGTCACGCCAATAGCCACTTCGCATTCCTGGCCGTTATTGTAGATGCCGACGTACTTCGAATCGATGCCGTCCGGCGCTGTGCAAGAACCATCACACACAACTTCGCGAAGGCGATACAACAAGTCGTCGATGGAGTTGTCCTTGCCGTCCGGTGTGCGGATTGTGGAACTGAACATATTGCTGAAGTCTTTTTGGACGTCTGCGTCTGCGTCCTGGCAGCCGGGATCGTCGATTGGCGACGCCGTCTGGGTAGGGGTGTCCGCCACTGTAGTCTGCGTAGATGAGGATGTCGTCGAAGTCGTCAGCGCATCAAGGGACGCCCAGATAGCCGTGTCGACGTCCGGGAGATCTGGGTCGCCGTCGTTGGGGACTTCTGGGAGGATGTCATCTGTTAGCACTTCGAGACCGACGCAGCTTGAGCAGGATGAGCACGACGAGGTAGAAGTAGTCGTTGTCGAAGAGCCATCACTGCTGATTGTCTCGGCGTCCCCGTCCGAGTTGATGATAATGGCCGGATAGCCCGGTGGAGGGGGCACGATGCCACCAGCAACGACGTCGGAACCTGGGATGAGCAAAATCCCGACGCCAGCGCTGACGTACCAGATAGGCAGGATAGTTGGTCCATCGTTCAGCGTCGTGGTCGTCACGGAGTTCGAGGTCAGGCCGTCTATACTCTCGGTGGTGGTCGAGAAGGTCCCAGATTCGGTCGATGTTTGCGGTCCAGGTGTGATTGGACCCGTGTCGGCCGTTGTGGTTGTTGCGCTGGAGTCGGTGGAGGTGGTGGAGGTGGCGGAGGTGGCGGAGGTGGTGCTCGAGCTGTCCGAAGAAGGTCCTCCATCGTCTGTTGAAAGAAGAGGGTTGTCTGGATAGACGGTGTTCGAGATGCTGTATATTTCACCATTCAGGCTCCTGTTGGAAATTTTGAGTCAGTGGTTGACCCATCAAGACGTTCTGACGAGAAACAAGGAGTCGTAATGCGTGTCTCGGGAGCGAGGGCTCTTGACACGGGCTACAAGAGGAAATTCGCCCCCGAGACTGACCGTAATAAGAGACTCTGAAATGCACATACCATGTACCTCCCCAGTAATTGCCCCCAGTTACACATTGGTCGATAATGTTGCTGAAGGCCTCTTGACAGTATCTCACCTGCGTGTACGTTAGCATGCCGTCTTGAAACCCGGATAGCAGATCTCTAGATGAAGAAGGAAGGGGGGCACAAAGGCTTGTTCTCGAAACCAAGGCGCAGGGTCTTATGATGGATGTTTCAATACGTACAGCGACTGTGCTATCAGTGCGCTTTATCTCAAACTGGACAGCTGTTATGTGGTCAGCGATGGTGCAGGCCAGAGGTTGCTACCGCGTCACAACTCACATCCATGGCTGAAGCTGTTTTCAAGCTGGTTCGAACTGCCGGTCAAAAAAGTGCCACCGCAGATCGTGTCAAGATTATCATTGGACGTCAAGGCTGTCTGGATTTGGGAACCGCTAGGAGTTGAGTCCTGACGCTCTTGGTCAGTGTTGCAGTCCGCAGCGAATGCGGTGCCACCGAGGGCGAGGAACGTGAGCACCAAAGGTAACATAGTAACTGAGGCCCGAATGAACGGGGCTGTCGTACTCAGCCTGTAGACTTATGATGTGAGAGGCTTGAGTAAGCTCGAGGCAGTCCGAGGAGGAATCGCTCATGTTATATATAGGGAACCTACATTCTTAGGGCTGGTAGGGCTGCCAGAGTACCTAGGTAACACCTTGATGTGAGCCCTCAGCCCTGCCAGTCATAGCACTCCATCCAGACGATGATCATCCTTGAGCCTCAAAGTGTAATAAGTCCGGATCGGCGCTTCAGGTTGTCATGTGATTCCAGAGCCCCCAATCCTTCGAATCAAGGACAGAGTCCCAAAGTGGAAATGTCAGGGGTCGCAAAGCACAAATGAAGACAATGGGGCCCAAAGTGGAATATCAGGGGCTGCAGGGTTCACAATGAATAATCCGAGACAATAAGGCTAGAGCAAAAGCAAGCGCCGACAGATCTCCGACCTGTTCCCATATATATCTCGGTGTGTGTCTACCCTACCGCACCTATGTGGGCCTACATCGTATAACTGCCTAATCATAATACTTCCAACCTGCGCTGCTGCCGCTCACACACTTCAGCTCCAGTGGAGGCTGTACAGGTCGCCAGCATTGAAGTAGTAGCGCGAACACTAGGCTAGGGGCCCTGGATAGGTATCGTGCCTGTAAGTTTCTATGCGAAGATACCTCTGTAGCCTGAGGCTGAGATCAATTTTATGAGGTGGAACAGTGATCAACAGTATATTCCCTCCAGATAGCTATGGCACCGTGATCAACAATATATTCGCACCAGATCTGGCAGAAGATATACCTGCTCTCCTCCATATGGGCTACAGAAGGCCAGTGCATTTGCTTAGCATTTGCTTACTAGACAATCCTCTAGTATACATGTAGCAAGCGTATCTTTTGCCCCAGTGGTAAGGGGACTCAGCCGCAAAACGGCAACCCTTAAATATGGTATCGCTGAAACAAGGAGGATACTAGCAGTAAGAATAGCTTTAACCGGACTCATGCATTAATACCTTACGTTTATTACGTGCTTATAAGTAAGAAATAAAGTCTTTACGACGTATATAAGCCAGACAAGTGTTAGATACTAGCACGAATGTGTTGAATGGAAGCCGGAGATAGACACCGGAAGATCTCCAGTGGGGCAGAGACGCACAAAGCATCTGACCCACCAAGAAGACAGATGATCAATATCTACACGCAGAGCAGAACAATCAATAGAATCAATCAACAGCCTTGTATTCAAAACTAATCGCGTGGTAATGTCGTGTTGCAATACTATAACGCGAAGTGGGTTTTGCCTTATAAAATGATGAACGGCGGGACCACCCAACTATCAACATTAATAGCAGAGATTGCTGTAAACTATCTTTTGATGTCTTGCTGAGCTTATTTAGGCCTGCCATGTCTTTTGGTACTTATAATGACTATATTAGACCTAATAATGCCCATCATAAACCCAGTCTCGTCAAAGCTATAAATATCCGCGTCTTAGATACCATGTTTTGCGATTGCTGCCATAACTTTACGAAACCACGCGCAATATGTGTCTGGATCTTCGTTTAAGACCTTTTGGTAGTCTATTTTCTGATAAAAATGCGTCAGAGGCCTGGTATACGTTTGATGAAGTTCCGCGTCCAGTTCTTTTTGACCCGCCCAGCCCCATGTGCTGCCAATAATTGATTCATTATATCTTTAATATAACTATATCAAGGTAGAAATGCTCACGTATCCAGGTCAAGAATAAAGAAAAGAATATCATTCTCTTCAAAACCGTAAAATTTAAGGAATTAAGCATGCTATTACATCGGGATAGTCAGCCGGCGATTTTAGCCTTTAAGATATTATATAGGACATGAAAAGTCTTAGAAAATTTGCTAATAGTAATATAAGGATCGTGTCGTTTAACTTGGACAACAAGCTATAAATCTGATTTGCTATAACGCAATGCCATTATTATTAGTTAATCAATTAAGAGCCTTGATTAAAAGGTTAGGCGGTTGGTAAAAAGTTGCCGTTTGATTATAATTGCCGCTCACTTGTCATCTACGTTAATTATTAATGGATAACTTAAATATAAAAAGTCGTAATATAGCCCGTTTTATTAAGTAATAATTTTAACTATAAAATAAGTTACTTTATAAATCAATAATATAAGTATTTACACATCTATTAATTAATATATAAGTAATAAAATAAAGCTTTTAACTTTTAAAAGCCTTTAAATCAAGCTTTACGTAATTATAGTAAAGATAATAAAACCAAAGCTTTTTTAATACTATATACAAAGTATTATATATTATTGTACCAATTAAATAAACTACTTTTTATATAAGCGGTAAAACTTAGCTTTTAGCCATTAAACGGTTTTAAATCGTATATAAAGCAGTGTTATCTTATTATAACACGTGTAAAAAAATATTCAAAAAGTTAATAAGCGATTAATTAAGAAATAAAATAATATTACAAAACGACTTCTTTATAAAGATTTAATGGTTAGTTTATAACGTGTTACTAAATTTTGAAAGTATCAAAAGGGCTAAAATAAACCAATATATTAAATTCACCTTTTTATAATTACTCATACAATGTGAAAATATTTACAAAATTATATTACAAAGAAAGATTAACGGTAGGAAAACTAAATAAGCTGATATTTAACAAATAAAGTCATAATTAAATAAATAGTTTAAATAATTAAATTGGATAAATTTAAATAAGATATAACTACTTTATAATGTTTGAAAGACTTAATATAAACTTAGTATAAAAAGCGGTTAAACAATAGTGCGGTGCGGTAATGGTTGCTCTGTCGCTATCATCGGTAATGGTCCTTGGATCACGTGACAGCACGTGACCTCCTGGATGACTGACTGTCCCAGACCTACTAGGGCTCTGAATTGTGGGGCAGATACACTTATCTAGTTGCCCACCAGATTTGGCTGTACCGCTCAATCTTCTTTTTCCTCTTCAGCCAGAGATTGTTGAATACTACCAGATGCAAGCAAGTTCAGATTATTCAGGTTAACCAGTGTCTACTGTTGTTGTTCTTGTTCTGCTGTTCTTCTTCAGCGTACAAAGATTGATCATCTGTCTTCTTGGTGGGTCAGATGCCCTGTGCGTCTCTGCCTCATTGGAGATCTTCCGGTGTCTATCTCCGGCTCTCATTCAACACACCCCCCTAGGAACAACTCCTTCCATTTGGGTTGTTCCTGAGCATTCAGTCTGTTGCTCTTCCTGTTCGAAGTCATCTTTAAGTTCTTGTAGCTTGCGGGCTGCAAGTCTCTCATGGATATCTGTCAACCTCACTTGCTCCCTGAATGTCTTAAACTTTGGTGCCGGCAGCGCCTTGGTCAGGCCATCTGCAAGCATCATTTTGCTCTGGACGTACTCAACGTCTATCTTCCCGTTGCGTTGAGCTTACCTTAGCCAGTGATTGTGGATATCGACGTGCTTGAGCTTTGTTTGAAGTGTTTAGAGGTCCTTCCGCACCAACTTGATGGTCTGTTGGTTGTTACACCAGATCCGGAGAGTTGGACAGTCTAAGGATACGCCAATTTCTCTAAGGAGCCGTGAGACAAATATCACTTCTTTGGCTGCTTGAGCAAGGGACAATAGTTCTATCTCTGTTGTTGAAGTTGTCACTGTGTCCTGTTTGTTTGCTCTCCAGCCAATGATGCCTCTAAATAACTTGAAGACATATGCTTGTGAGCTCTTTTGGTCAGATGGTCTCCTACCAGGGTGAGAGCCATAGGTTCTGTACTTGTTGTACTTGGCTTTGCTCACCGGCCTGCCATCTATCAAACCAACAAGATTGGCAACGCGTCCAGCATTGAACGCTGCTTCCCAATTCTCGTGGTGATTTCGTATAGCCTTGGCGTCCTCAGTTGAAGGTAACGAGCGGGTATCTAACCCTTCTTCTGCTCGCCGGGAGCACGATGCTCTGACCTGGCCCTCCACGAGGCTCTCTGATAGTAGCAGCCAGCAGTGCTACCGCTGGCGGAGGAGTGGGTTCTGGGGTTAGGTATGGCTCAAACACGGCAGATGTATAGGGGTGATCAGTCCCTTTGCTACTATTTGTGTTGGCTTTGTCCTGGGTATCTTCTGTACCATTACCACTCAGGTCCATCTCATCTCTGTCTGGGTGCTCCTGTATTAATCTGTTAAGATCTTTATCTTCCTGGTACACTGGAATGTCCTCTAGGATTTTTGATGGCACCTTGTGTTTACTTAGAAATAGTGTTAGTTGTTCCTTGCTGACATGCAGGAGGTCGTTCTTAAGGTCGCTCAAGTCTCCTTAGAACATCTTGTCCTTATCTGCTACCACATCACGCATAGCGTGGACCTTGCTGGTTAATGGGTTCCAGACCAGATAGATGTTGGTTGAGTTATATCCCACAAGATAGCCAACCCAGGCTTTTGGGTTCAGCTTCTTGAGGCGGTCCTTCTTCTCTTGTGCGGCGGCAGTCATTGCAAACATTTTGCAGCCATATGCTCGTAGGAGTGTATGCATTGGTCTGCAGTCAGGGGTAACTAGGCTGTCTCGAAATAATAGATATTGGAAGAACATCTCATATGGGGTCTTCCAGTATTTTGTGTCAGGATGGTGTTTGATTATAGAGATACATTGCTGCAGTGTAGACGTGACGCCAGAGATATGTTGGAAGCTTGGCTCCGCTACGCATGGCAAGAGCTTTCGTTTTGATTATACCCCCTAAGCATTCAGCGCCTCTATTTTGGTCTTGGATGTGAGGTGTAGAGGGCTCAATTCGGATGTGGTTGTCTTTGATGAAGTCCTTAATGTCTTTTGACTTAGTGAACTTATTGTCTGTTTCTATGGCCTCAACGTTGATCTCGGACTGTATTTTCAGTATACCGATGATGCTTTGGAGGACGTCAATTATATATTCTACAGTTCTCCTTTTCAGGAAGTATGCCCACACGTATCCAGAGTATCTACAAGTGACAAACATAATACTCTAATAGCCATTTGAGTCTTTCTCAAGGTCAAGAAAGTCGATAGACAGGATGTTACCTGGCTTGGTTAATGGTCGCCTAGGTGTTCTGCGTGTCTGTTTCTTGATTTTGGCCTTGCCACACCCATCACACTGAGCAGTAGAGGGACCCTTGATTCTCACTCCTTTAGCATGCTTTGTGATCTGGGCAATTACTTCAGGGCCAGAATGCCCTAGTCGACAGTGCCAGAGGTTCTAGTCACCCTTATTTGGAGCTCTTTCTGTTCTGGAGTTGATCATCCTCCTCTGCAGGGCAAAGGACGCTTTAGTTTCGCCTTGGAGTATGTCCTCTATAACCCATTGCACAAACTTATCTGTGAGTTTGAACACCACTGAATCATCCTTTTGTCTTACACAGTTATTAAGAGGTTTATTGTCCCAGTAGTATCTAAGCATCTTGAGCTGCCGTAAAGATACAAGGTTTGCCGCGAATCCTTCACAGAAGGCGACATTTTGTAGCGTCAAGATGAATGGTCCCAGTGAGTCATGAGCAGTGATGTCTACTTCTCCGTACCCTAGGATTAGTATAAAGGTGTCTCTTGCGTACACTCCATCACCTGTTGTGGTTCTGTAAAAATTATTGAAGCGAGTGATAACATTGAAGATATGTAAGGTTGTGTCAGAATCAAGGACTGACGAGTTGAGTAAGGGGTAAAGGGCGGTTGTGTAGGAGGACTTCGTATTATTTGCTAGATAAGATGCTGCTGTTTTCTTTGTGTATTGGCACATGTTGTACTTTCTCACCCCTTTCCGTGAGTCAATCGCTGTGATGGTGCAGACCCCATCAGTGGGTATCACGTGACCTTATGCCATGTGACCTGGCCAAACACGTTGTCCCGTCCCAAAAGGTGGGGCGTAGCGGAGCGGTCGCACAGATCTACTTCACCACCCAATTTGGGTGCGAGACCTGATCTTCTCTTCTCTTCTCCCCACTAAGAGATTTTTGTATATATATAATGATTGGAGCCCTTATGCTTAACAACCTTTATATAGAATGTGACAATCGCGCGGTGTCTGTCTCTTAGAAATTTGTGCTACTTCTTCAGATAGATTGTTGTCTCTTTTAAGCAGTAATTTGACCATTCGCTACACACTGTAGTGGACTTTCCATCCATTTGGTCGCTTGTCTGGGAAGAGGTAAAAGCATTTTGTGAAGTGGTGCCCTTTACAATGGCATCCCTTGCATGCTTGAGTGGTTGAAAGAGCTTCTTCATCGTTTTGACCCCTTTTGCCAGAAGCTCCCTGACTTCCTTCTCTGAAACCTCCTCTTGATCCACCTCTTGAGCCCCCTTGCTGTCTCTGGTTGTTATTTCCTTCACTGCGGCCTCTGCTTCTTGCGTTTGATTGTTCTTTAGGATGCTCCTTTTCTCTCTTGTCTCCAATTGAGTCTCCTGTATCGTGAGGCTGTTCTCCATAAAGGGCTGGGAAACACGCTTTCCATCCTTTTAAAGGATTAGTAATAGCGCGCGTTGTTATCCAGTTGTCGTGGAGGTCAGAGGCTATCTAGGAGTACGAAATACTGCCTTTAAGCACTCCTTTCTTCTTGTTTGCCCTGGCTTGAGAAGACCAATTGGAGTTCATTAAGGCGACAACAACTATAAAGTCTTTAAACCAGATTGCTGGAGATAGAGCCTCAGGGATCCTGGCTTTCATAGCCCTGGCCATAACCAACTCCCATTCTTTAATCCAGTTGATAAAATCCTTCTCTTTTTTTTTTTTACCCCCTTGTTGACCGTTGATATAATGGCACAGTAGTCGGTTTAGGCCTGGTGCATGATGTTCTTACTGTAGATAGCTCCTTCAGTTGCGAGCTCTTGGTACCACTGGTGGAGGTTTTGTTCAGAGAGTAGTTTGGTCTTCTGTATGGTAGGATCGACAATTTCGAGAGTTCACTTGGTAAGTTCGGATATGGAGGTCTTGGTTTGCTGATAGATCTTGTCTTTGTGCTCAAATAGGGCGACGTTTATCATAAAGTCAGCTGCTCTTTCTGTTATAAGGTGTGAAGCGAGGACTCGTCCCTCCTCCACTGCTGTTTGAGCAGTTCTGGTAGCCTTCTTTGAATACTCTTCTGATAGGATATCCGGAGGCGTTGGTGCTGTTGGCCATAGAGTAGTTACCCCTGGCTCAATATGTTGCCAGATGCTGAGTGCTTCAGCCCTTTTCTGGAATTGGAGTCCCCAGCTGACAAAGTCCTTTCGAGACTGATAGTACGCAGTTGTGTTCTTGGTTGAAATTGTGATATTCATCTTGAAATAGTTGTATGATACGTGTATTCGAAATATGGATGCCGGTTGCGTAGATTCAATGAGACTCTTGATTGTTGAATATACGGATGTTGATTGATCGATTCCATTGATTGTTCTGCTCTGTGTACAGAGATTGATCATCTGTCTTCTTGGTGGGTCAGATGCTTTGTGCGTCTCTGTCCCACTGGAGATCTTCCGGTGTCTATCTCCGGCTCCCATTCAACAGTAGTCGTGGTCTAAGAAGGGCGGCAGCGCGTGAGCGACGGTGTGGCGTTTGCGGCAACACTGGCCATAATGCCTGAACTTGCACAATAGAGATAGAAACCTCTGAGGAAGAGGAATCCAATTGATTGAATTAAATTGAATGCGTTGTGATTAAGTTATTTGACATGGCAGTTGGGAGGTTGGTAAGAAGTTGCCATTCGCTTGTAATTGCTGCTCACTTGTTATCTACGTTAAATCGTTAAAATATAATTTAAATAAGGGTTGATAAGAAGTAGTAACAAGGGGCTACCAATATAATTAAAAAGTAAAATATATATACAAAAACTTAATATATAAATAATAATAATAATAATTCATAAATATATTATTTAACTAGCTTAAAATGCTTTTATAAACCCTTTTTAAAGTTACTTTGTACGTTATTAACTACTTAACTAGTTAAAGGTATAGTTCATGAATTATAATTAGATAAAATATTTAAAAAGATTAGCTTAAAAGATTAATTGTGACGGCCTGCACAGACCTTCCCACATGACAAGTGGATACTTCCTAATAGGGGAAGGATCTGACCAGAAGATCCCCTTAAAGGGGCAACCTCCCACTGTACCTATCTCTCTCTCTCTTTCTTTCCTCTCTAGTCTTGATATTCTCGTCAATAGAGTAATAGCTGCTTGCTGCCGGCCATGTCCCAGCTCCTCAGTACGCTCGCCGTGATATTAATTGAAAGCCAGCTAGTTAAAAAGAAGCTAACAAGTTAATTAAAAGCTAACTAGTTAGAAGCTAATTATTTGAACTATAGAAAGCTTAGCGTCGACGTGGTATTAGAAGCTTTTATATTAATTAAATCCCACGGTTTAAAGTAATGTATAATGGTTAATATAAAAAGCTAAAAATAAACGATAACCGTTTTATCAATTCTTTATTTTGAAGCTTATCTTATATAATATCGACTTAAACTTAATAAATACTTTCTTAATATACGACTTTATATCTTATACTTTTAAACGTTTTACAAATACGAGTAAAACAAAGTATAAGCGAGCCACTATTAAAGCCGTAAGGGGCCTATAGTTAGCTAGGTGGTCCGCCGGTAAGATAAGATTATTCGTTTAAATAACGCCTATAAGATGGCGCAGGCTTTTATTAATGGTCCACCTTGACTTTTTTCGCGGTAGCACGCCTGGCTTTGCAAACCGGCGAGGTAGATCATACAGCGCGGGAAACCTTATAGGGTACAACTACGATGCTAAGTTACCCTCTACCTCCTAGGCTGTAAGGATTGATTTTCAGGCCAACAGGCGCGTAGTTAAAGCTTCAGGTGGTGAAACACCATAAGTTACCCGAGCTGGACCTCCACGTCCGAATCTCTGAGCCCCTTTTCCAGCGAATCCTGTGCCACATAGCCACATTGCCGGCTTGCATTTCTTCCCCCTATCTGGCCTTTGCTAGATCATCGCCGGGATGGTTACGCTGATAGGGGACGGGCGACCCCATGCTCGTCGCTTTCTTGTAAAACACCGAGGAGGAAAGTAGTACCTGTTCCATAGTTGCAGCGGAGGAGATCTTATATGACAGTATGGAAATAGTCAATAGCCAACTTTCACAGTTTCTGCCGTCATATATAAACGATAATTTCATGCAAGCCGGCCGCCATTTAAATCAAGCAGGCCATGCAACTCATGTCGATAGCGCAAGGTGAAGCATTTTCGCCAGCTGTCGCCCAAGTTTTCACCGCGCGCGCCAAATCTTGACAAACTCGCAGCCCAGTATACTTCCCACTGCAGCATCTCTTAAAGTTAAGCCCCAAGTCTCGGGGTGAAAAAGAGTAGGGAAGCACCTCGGTCAAGCGCGAATTCCTCGCCGCACGTGTAATGCCACCTAAAAGGCCTACATTCAAGATAACTACGCTCTACGTGACCCGGAGCACGGGGTACTACCTAGTTTTTTATCGACTTTTTGCCGATAACTAGTAGAGAGAGGCTGGCGCAGGGCTGTACGCAGTTGCTTATAGACACGTTAGCTTCTAATCGGTCTTTGCTTTTATATGTAGCCTCTTTTATAAAGACATATACAACAATTCTAGAGCATTTAATTTTTATAATATATAATTTTTTCTTTTCATTTATGTAAACTTATCTGCTATCTCTCATGGTCTACTACAACTATACAACTCACTACTAACAATAGCTGCACTACTAGCACCTTACATTACAAGTGCTCCCCAAGACGCCACATCAACCCTAAAATATTCTTCACGGCGCTCTTCCTGTCCATTTTATCCCCAAGTCAAGCCATACGGTCCCGGTAACAGGCAGCGTCAGCTGCGGTTTCCTCGTCTCGACATCGCGAAGGTACTCGTCGGTGATACGAAACTGGAGAAAGCGTACGTACCGACGTGCGGCGGCAATGACAACGACGCTGCAGAGATCAAAGAGACGTTTGGTTAGCTTCATGAACGGAACCAATCAGAGGATGATGTCACTTGGATATATGGTTGGTAAGTGACTTACACCGGATCTTGATGAACCGGTCTCCGCACCAATCGCGCCACAAGCGCTTCAGCCGTCTTTTGGCCCAGCCAGGCGTCAGAGATAGGCGGCCTGCCCTCGTGATGATGCTGAAAGCGCCTTTTGGTCTCGGACAGCAAATGGTAGCAATCGGAAACACGCGAGCGGTGGTAGGCATGCTCGCCCTCCGTGGACAGCATCCGCAGACGCAGGCCGCCGTCGTCTTCGGCCCGGATCTGCCGGCCGCCGACGGTAACCGCGCCGACCGACAGACAGCCACGGCACTCCAGTCTGTTCAACAACCGGAGCTGCTGATAGGGCGCCGAGTGGAGGATATGGCGCACGAAACAGATGACCAGTCGCTCCGTCTGGATCTCTCGCGCCCCGTCCAGGCCATAACCAGGCGGGACGAAGGCGTCATCGTCAGTGCCGACCTGGGAATTGGTTTGGCGAGGGCTTGAAGAGCCGAACTGCGCGTGCGTCGCATCCACCATGTCTGGGACCTCTGCTTTTCTGCGAATCCGTTTCGGGGGCGGCTGTCCTTGGCTGCTGGTGGTGGTGCTGCTGTGCTGGCGTCGTCTTCTCCCACCCCGTCTTGCGCGAGACCACCTTGGTCGTCCGTCTCTTCTGGCTCATCAGCCACGACGTCGGCCAGCGCAGCCCAGAACTGGCCCAGACTATGCCCAAACTTCGTCGACAAATCCATCTCAACGGATAGCGGCAGATTAGGAGGAGTTGATTTGGCCAGCCCAGCCAAGTCCGAGTTGGGGGCAATCAGAGCATCGATGGACAGCCGCTCGGGCGTCAAGTGCGGGAGGACGCGAGAGTCCGCGGCCTCGACTACGACCCGGAACGCAAACAGCTCGTTGGCCCCCCAGGAACTGGCGGCAGGGAGCTCTTTGGTAGACGCGCGAGGGTTTGTGCGCCGGCCAACGCGGCCTTGCTGGTAACCGATATTGAATACGGTGTTGTACTCATAACTTCTACCTTTGCTCTGAATAGGCTGATTAAAGCGCTGGAAGTGGAAGTGGAAGGGGCAAGGCAGGGAAAAGGACAGGGCAGGGAAAGGGAAACGGTGAAGCAGCAGGCAGCAAGCAACCGGATGCAGTAGATGAAGCTGCCTATGACGGCCTGGCTGTGGATGTATATACAGCAAATAGTTGGGGCACTGCCTTGCGGAGGCCTCCTCCATGTGGTCAACAACGGCGTCTACCTCGTTGCCTGCATTTTGGCGACTCGCTTAGCTGTGCTTCTATGCACGAATTTGCCGACGCTTTTGAGCCAATCAAGCCTTATAATCAGGGGGAGAGGAGGAAGGGGAAGATGAGAAGAGACGAAAGAGGAAGACGAAAACCAATTACACAACGTGCGTGTTGTGCCAGAATAGCCGCCGCCCACCCGCATGAAACTCAACCCCCTGCCTTGTGGGAAAAGAGGCCGTGATAACATAGCGTCTTTGTGAGAGCCAAGTGCTGCCGCGCGCTACACCATCAATGCCGTGGGTATGTATGCCTATTAGTAGTAATCGGTCGAGGACGGGCTGTGCTTGTAGACAGACAACAGACGATAGACGATAAGACCTGTGACTGCCATTTGCCCTCTTAGATTTGGTTGCATTGTGAACAAGGGCGGCCGGCACAATCGGTTACATTTGTTACACGGTTGTCTGGTTATATCCAGGTTCATGGTGAGGGCGGGAAAAGGGCCCGTGGAGTGTGTTGGTGTTTTGGGGAGTCTGCCGCATTATCGCCATCGTGATCCCCATCGTCACCGTCGCTGCCACATGCACCATCCGAAGAAATCTTCCGCTTCGGCTATCCAAGACAGTCTTTGTGCTCCTGTGTGTGCATAGGCGAAGTCGTAGTGTGAGCTTGAACCGCCACGGCAGCCAGCAGACGATGGCGAAAATCGTGTGCGGGCATGTACGCGATACGCTCGTGTCGCATCTCGACCAGGGCGTGCGTTGCAGCCTCGCAATCGCCGTAGGTGACGCGCCTTCGTTTTCGTGTCAGTGCCCGTGCTCTGTTCGGGTGTCGGAAGCGCTCTAGCAGCAGGCAAGACACGCGTGCCGCGTAGAGGTGTATGTATCGGTTGTCGTCGCCGCGCGAGAAGATGAGCCGTGTCTGCGACAGGAGAGATCAGATAAGACAGGTCAGTTGCTGTTGTGAGCGGGCAAAATTGGCGAAGAGGAAAGGCAGGAGGCCAGCGTAAAAAGGGCGCCTTACCGTCACCGCCGACTCATCCCTGACAGCACCAGCAGCTTGTTCTCGTTGGGCCAAGGCAATCAGGACAGCAGCAAGGCAGGGCTCGAAAGGCGTGTTGTACTGGCAATAGCCGGCGACATAGCGATAAGGCGCGTCGAGCTGATACGAGTCCATGTAGGGGAGCACCAGCGAGGGCCCGAGGAGGAAGTTGGACGGCGCGGGAAGCTTGTATGTTCGCGGTCCGACAGCCAGCCCCAGGCGCCAGACGCCCGACATGGAAAAGGAAAAGGGGCCGGACTCGATATTTTTCCCTTCCGCCTCCCGCCACCACTCACACAGGGTCTTACGTAGCGACGACGGACGGAAGACCAGCAGTTCATACAATGCCATGACCTTCCGCTCGGACGAGAATTGCCTGGTTAGAGTCCGGACCCAGCACTCGAGATCGTCGCTCTCCAGGACGGGAATGTAGGCGTGTAGAGCCGGTTTCGAGCTGGGTTTCGGCGTCGGTTCTTTAGGTCGTCCAAGGTCGCAACGAGGCGCGGCAGTTCCGGTGGTGGCAGCATCAACACCAGCATCGGCGTCGGCGTCGGCGTCGGCGTCGGCGTGGTAATCGATGCAGAGCGCTCGAAGATGCGCCCAGGTCCATTTCTGCGGCCGCAGCCAGAGCGATTTGTTGTGGCCGACAACGGCATTGAGAGAATGGTGCCAGAGGTCGATAAAGGCTTTGCATTCGGCTTGGGCTTGGGCTTCGGCTTTGCGCTTCATTGAGTCGTTGTACGCGCTATCCAGTGCCATGTCAGAAAAACATGCCGGATGAAGTGTAGGCAGCCTTATCTCAGCATCAGATCAGAGACTGGCCTATGAAAAGGGGCTAATTATGGAGCAGGGCGATGGCCAGTATCTGGTCTGAGTACTGGGCGCAATCCTCCCCAATATAAGGAACCGAACATATATTCTTCCTTCCGCGGCAGTATTGCCTTTTATAACATCTTCCCTCCTACAAATATTTGTCTTGGCACCCGCTGTTAGTGCACCCGGGAAATTACCCATACAAACCTGGTCCTTTTGTATGCGTTATTTGTCGCTTGCACTAACACCGACTGTTTTTGCAAGTACACGAAGGAGAACGAGGGAGATCCGGCTTGGGGACAGTCGACAACAGCCCTCGTCGACATCGTCACGTCGACTGTGATACATCCGCGAGCTCGACGACGCTCTCGTCGAGCTACTCTCACGGCCGCTGCGCGGTGTTCAGGGTTGCGTGTGACGTGACCGAGCGCGCGCGCAGCACATCGGTAATGATACGAAGCGACCGCGCCACTCGTTCAAGGCGATCGATGTCGACGGTACACTCGACGGCGACGACGTCCACGAGGATGTTCCAGGCGAGGAACTGGGTACAAGGAGCCGGGAGGAAGATGACGCGGAGCGGCTTGCTGCTGATACCGTGGGAGGAGGAGGAGGTATTTCCTGTCACCCGGAGGACGGGGGTACCATCAAAGAGTACAACGCCGCGGACAGAAGGGGAGAAGTAGTAGTAGTGTACGCTATATGCGAACTTCCAGTGATGTCCAAAGCAACGATCTGCTAGATGGGTTGAGTGGCCGTACCAGGACGGTCAATACTTGTAAATATCCTAGCCTAGCACGCCGCGCGCCCTTATGGAGGTCCTTGGTTGACGCCGCCTTTGGCGGCTGTCCCACCGGCGTTAAATGCTACAACAACAAATTGCCTTTTATAAGGAATGGTGTTTGTTAGGTATGAGCTGTAAAAATTAGACCCGAACTCTGTGAAAATTACCGGATTAGGTTTAGTAAGATAAAATTTCGGGTAATTAGCATAGCCGTACTAGCCTCAATACTTATAGCTAGCTTTAAAGCTTTATAAAAGCTTTAAAAGTAGCTGTGATGGTTCTACCATCCGTCAGGTCTAGCAATGGTCTCTATGGTCCCCGGGTCACATGACTGATCACGTGACTGATTGGACGATATGTTGATCCATGCCCTGGTGGGTCTGGTGGGGGACGACTGCCCACATTTAGCTGCCTATCAACTCGGGTGCATCTCCAGATCTTTATTTTCCTTTAACCAGAGTTCGTTATACGTTAATAGTTAATAAGGGTCCCTGTATCCTTGCAATACATTGGCGGAATCATGACAGTAGCCGTTATTAAGGTATTAATTAAGTTTATAACAAGTTTTAAAGCTATATAAAAGCCTTTAAGCTAGCCGATTAGCCTTTTAACTAAGTAGCTTTAAGTTTATATAAAGGGTTTTTATTATAAACTTTAATAAAGCATTTGAGTGATAATAATATATAAAAAGTGAAATATATATAAGTTTTAAAAATGAATTTAAGAAAAAAATTTAATAAGTTTGATGTAACTAGTTATAAAAAAAATTTGTATTTAAATCTTCAATTTAAACTTATAGGATTATTTTAGACCTTATACACGGCAATTATTATAGATAGTATAACTATTAGAGCTATTATGTATTATATTTATTAACATGTTTTTTAATAGTTATTATTGAGTAGTTTTAGGAGTTTTGAAATGTTTAAATTAATCATAAATTATAATAATAATAGTCGGTATATTTTTTAAATAAATAAATAATACATAAGCTAATTATGATATAATTATTAGTTTTCAAATTAGATTCTATAATTAATACGCGGGGTTTTTTTAGGGGTTTGGAGGGGTTTTTACCGCTTGAATATTCAATTAAAACAGTTATTACATATGCTTAATAACGTTAAAACGTCTTTTAAAGTTTTAATAAAGTTATAATACTTTTTAATAATAATCTTTTTTGTAATAAGCCGTGTTATAACGTGCTTTTTTATAAGATTTAAACTTAAAAGCTGTCACAGGGTAGATACAAGCACAGGACGAAGATGCCTATCAATCAGGGAAAGGGAAGAAAGATCTGTCACACCAGCTAATTCTGGTAGAGAAATAGATCCTAAATCCCGACCCACAAGTATCTATCTATTTGTGTAGCGGGGCAACGCGTCCACCCCACCAGGTCACATGATAGGAGCGCACACACCATGATGGATGTCAAATCCATCACAAAAGCAATTAATTAAAAGAAGGTTTTTATATTGTATACTTTTAAAGCTTTTAAACATTTATAATATATACTTTTTAAGGGTTTTTAAAATAAAAGGTTAAAGTAGTTTGTCATAGGTATTTTTTAAGTAATTTTTATTATATTTTTAATAAAGTAAATATTATGAGTAAGTATAATTAAATTAAAACAAATACTGTATAAGTTATACCGTCATCAATAATTTATCTTTATTAACTTATTACGTTAAAAAGTGTCTTAATTAAATAAAAGTCTTTAAATAAAAAATTTATAAAATGTTTTATTATTTCTAATAACATAGCTGACAAGCGAATTGACATTACAAGCGAGTTGGCACTCGTCATGAACTCTCCAACTGCCATGTCAAATAACTTCACCACAACGCATTCAGTTCAATTCAATCAATCGGATTCCTCTTCCTCAGAGGTTTCTATCTCTATTGTACAAGTTCGCGCATTATAGCCAATATTGCCGCAAACGCCACACCGTCGCCCACGCGCTGCCGCCCGCCTTGTACAATGACTACCTTCACCCATTTCCTGTTTTGCCAGCTCAGTACCATCTTTGCAGCCTGAAGATCTACTGCATCTTCAACGGAAAGTACTCCTCCTTTCACTAGACGTTTGTTTTTTGTTCTCTGGCGTTTACTTAGTAGGTGATTGGCCTCTTCTAGTTCGCGGACCCGGGAATCAACCAAAGCAACCTTATGCATAAGACCGTATGTAGCCTTCGAAAACGAGCTCAATGCATCAACTATTGATGTAGGTGAGCTTCCCTGGTGGTTTCTGACTCGGTTTTGGATATAAACCGATTGGTTTACCGCTTCGTTAATGGTGGTAGGCGTCTTCGAAGTCCAAGTAGTGGGTGGCAGATTGGGGTCTGGCGACGGTGTTCGTATGACAGCAACAGCATCCAGCTTTGAAATGACACTTTCTGGGTCAAAAGGAACAAGCCTAGTGGCACTGAAACCTGCTCGAATGTTTCCTGGCGTCATAGCAGCGTTGTGTGCTTCACAAAACGCTGCAAGGAAGTCCTCCTTCGAAACGTGGGTTATATGACACCGGATGAGATCCTCAATCATGCGACCGTAAGCTCGTTTGAGCGGGCTAAAACAGCCGACATCTAGAGGCTGGAGCTTGTGTGACGAGTGGGCAGGCATACAAAGGGTGATAATGCCGTTGTTCTGACAATAATCCTCAAAGACCTGGAAATGGTGGCTTTCGTGACCATCTAGGATGAGGAGGCGTTTACCGGCAGTCATACGTGGTCTGGTATACTTGTCGAAATGCTGAATCCATTCCAAACCAATCTCATTCGTGGTCCACCCGTTGTCGGACACGGCCACCTTCCAATCGCGTGGTAATATCGTGTCGCGATACCATGACGCGAGGTGGGTTTTGCCCTGTAGAATGATGAATGGCGGGACCACCCAACCATCAGCATTAACAGCAGAGATTGCTGTAGACCATTCCCTGTTGCCTTGCTGAGCTTGTCTAGGCCTGCCACGTCTTTCGGCGCTTGTAACGACCATGCCGGACCCAATAATGCCCATCATAAACCCAGTCTCGTCGAAGTTGTAAATATCCGCGTCTTGGATACCATGTTTCGCGACTGCTGCTGCAACTTGGCAAAACCACGCGCAATACGCGTCTGGATCCTCGTTCAAGACCCTCTGGTAGTCTATCTTCCGATGAAAACGCGTCCGGAGGCCTGGTGTACGTTTGATGAAGTTCCGCGTCCAGTTCTTTCCAACGCATCCAGCCCCACGCGCCGCCAACAATTGATTCGCCATATCTTCAACATAACTGTACCGGGGCGGAAATGCTCGCGCATCCAGGTCGAGAATGAAGGAACAAATGGCATTCTCTTTGGAAACCATAAGTTTCAAAGTATTGGGCATGCTGTCGCGTCGTGATGGCATTCCTTTGACTCTATTGCTCAAAGTGGAACGAGGGACGTTGAAGAGTTTCGCAAGCTGAAATATAGGAATATGAGGGTCACGTCGTTTAGCTTGAACAGCTAGCTGCAAGTCTGATTCGTTATAACGCGGTGCCATTGTTGTTGGTGGAGATATGATGGTTTGAATCGTATTGGTTGGAAAGTTCATGACAAGTGCCAACTCGCTTGTAATGTCAACTCGCTTGTCAGCTACGTTAAGCGTTTATAACCAAAAATAATAATTAATAAAAGCAAGTATTTATATGAAAGTGAATTAAATCTTTATATTTTTTAAAGACTTTACAGATAATTATAATGCACTTAATATTAAATGGTTTTGTCAGATGTTGGATCCCAGATATGGTGCCCTTAGGTGCAGTACCCACTAAAGGGCTGTCAAGGGAACAGTGGATCCACCCTGGCATAGCGCAGTATGGTATTTAGCTGTAGATTAGCTCTGCCGAGCATACTTGAGAATGACAACAACATTTGCAGCGACCGCTCACACACCAAAGGCTTGTGACCCTTCTAGAATCTCACAATATGTTATAAAAATTAAGCCCGAACTTTATTAAAATTACCGGATTAAGTTTAATATTACAAATTAACGAACAGTGCGGCCTCATAGCAGGCCCAGAAGAGACGATTGGAAACAAGTTGACCAGTAAGTAGGGTACTGATCAGTGGAGAGATCAGAGCAACAGAGCAACGGTACACAAATCACGTGACCAGCAGAACCTTGGTCACATGACTAAGAATTTGGATCACTGGATCACTGGATCACCATGGTGAGCCACCTAATCAGTGAGGGAGAGATTGGATATATAAGGATGGATATTTCCTAGCTAGACAAATAGACAGTCTCTGCCTCAGTGATTAATCCAAGCATCTTAGCCAACCCTAAGGTGGGAGAAATCTCCTGACAACTCGACTATTCAGTGATCCCCCGGATCAGACCAAGCCCCAGCATCTGAGTGTTTTCTAGTTAACAGAAGCCTCTATCGTCCTTTGTGTTGACTTACCTCAAAACATAAACCCTATAGAACCCTTTAGCCTTATAGGTTAGACGGCTCGTCATATATATTAGTAAACAAAGACTAGTTTGAAGGTAATAAAAATGATTAAAAAATATATAAGTTTATGTTATATATTATTTTAACTATTATTGACTTTTAAACAGTACTAATACATAATAGTTATATATGTATATATATATTATCGGTAGTTATAGCAGTATTAGTTTAGTATTACGTAATAAACGCGTGATTATTCGAATAATAAATTAACCCGAGATTTTTAAAATTTTGATTTTTAAACCAAATTTTTTTTAATTTTTATTTCATTTATGTTATTTAAAGTATATATATATATAAAATCGTTATACATATATGGTTAATATAAAGCTTTAAACTCCTTATTATAAACTTATAACGTAATTATATTTCTTATTATATGTATTACCAAAAGAACGTTAGAATTTTAAAAAACGAACCGTTTTTATGAATATTTAATATAATACAATATGATTTATAAAACGCGTTTTATCAACAACTTAATATGAAATATTGGATTTGAAACGTTCTTTACTACTATTAAATATAATGTATGGTGAAAAAGACTGTTTCCGTTTAAAAACCGCTGTTAAAAATATACTTTAATAAATAATGATCATTTTTATTATCACTTTAAATTTCTTTAAAACCCCAATTATTATTGTAAGAAACGGGGAAAAAAATATGAAGGATTTAGTTTTTAGTAATAAGTAATATATTTTAAATTATACCGTGTTTTTATAGAACTTCAAAAGTTAAATTGAAATAAGATTATTAATGTTTACCTTTTTAAAAGATTAAATACGACATATATTTATAAATTAAATAATATGTTACGATTATTACTTTAAAAAGAATCTTTTTTTTTTTTACTAACGTACGTCACAAGCGAGCAGGACACTTTTACCAACCTCCCAACTGCCATGTCAAATAACTTGATCACAACGCATTCAATTCAATTCAATCAATCGGATTCCTCTTCATCAGAGGTTTCTATCTCTATTGTACAAGTTCGCGCATTATGGCCAGTGTTGCCGCAAACGCCACACCGCCGCTCACGTGCTGCCGCCCTCTTTAGACGATGACTACCTTCACCTATTTCCTGTCTTGCCAGCTCACCATTATCCTTTGTAGCCTGAAGACCTATTGCATCTTTAATAGAAAGTATTCCTCCTTTTATTAAATATTTGTTTTTTGTTCTCTGGCGTTTATTTAATAAGTGATTGGCCTCCTCTAGCTCGTGGACCCGGAAATCAATCAAAGCGATCTTATGCATAAGACTATATGTAGACTTTGAAAACGAGCTCAACGCATCAATTATTGATGTATGTGAGCTTCCCTGGTAGTTTCTGACTTGATTCCGGATATAAACTGATTGGTTTACTGGTTCATTAATGGTGGTGGGTGTCTTGGAAGTCTAAGTAGTGGGTGGCAGATTGGGGTCTTGTGACGGTGTTCGTACAATAGCGACAGCATCCAGCTTTGAAATAACACTTTCTGGGTCAAAAGAAACAAACCCAGTGGCACTGAAACCTGCTTGAATATTTCCTGGCGTCATAGCAGCGTTGTGTGCTTCACAAAACACTGTAAGGAAGTCCTCCTTTGAAACATAGGTTATATGACGCCGGATGAGATCCTCAATCATGCGACTGTAAGCTTGTTTGAGCGGGCTAAAACAGCCGACATCTAAAGACTAAAATCTATATGATGAGTAGGCAGGCATACAAAGGGTAATGAAACCATTATTCTAACAATAATTTTTAAAGACCTGGGAATGGTGGCTTTCGTAGCCATCTAGGATAAGGAGGCGTTTACCGGCGGTCATATACGGTCTGGTATACTTGTCAAAATACTGGATCTATTTCAAACCGATCTCATTTGTAGTCTATCCGTTGTTAGACACGGCCACCTTTCAATCGCATAGTAATGTTGTGTCGCAGTACCATGACGCAAGGTGTGTTTTGCCCTGTAAAATGATGAACGGCGGGACCACACAACCATCAGAATTGATAACAGAGATTATTATAAACCATTCTCTGTTACCTTGCTGAGCTTGTCTAGGCCTGCCACTTCTTTTGGTGCTTGTGACAATTATACCAGACCCAATAATGCCCATCATAAACCCAGTCTCGTCAAAGTTATAAATGTCCGTGTCTTAGATACCGTGTTTTGCGATTACTGTCGCAACTTGGCGAAACCACGCGCAATACGCGTCTGGATCTTCATTTAAGACCCTTGAGTAGTTCATCCTACAATGAAAACGCGTCCGGAGACCTAGTGTACGTTTGATGAAGTTTGCCATCCAGTTCTTTCTGACACGTCCAGCCCCATATGCCACCAACAATTGATTTGCTATATTTTCAATATAAGTGTACTGGGGCGGAAATGCTTGCGCATCCAGGTCAAGTATGAAGAAGTAAATGGCATTCTCTTCAGAAACTGTAAGTTTTAAAATTGGGCATGCTATTGCGTCGTGATGGTCAGCTGGTGATTTTTTGAGCCAGTGTAGAGATTGGTAGGTGGAAAGTTTTAGCAAGCTTTTAAATAGAAATATGAGGATCTCATTTTTTAGCTTGGACAGCTAGCTGCATGTCTGATTCATTATAATGCGGTGCTATTGTCGTGGGTAGAGGAATACTGGTTGGAAGTTAAAAGTTTGAGAGGTTCATGAAAGTGTCTCACTCGCTTGTGTGTCCCACTCGCTTGTGTGTCCCGCTCGCTTGTGACCTACGTTATGCTTGTTTGACTTAAAAAAACATAGCGCTTTTTAACCTTCTTACAATTTTTAAGATTTTAAAAACATTACGATCAAACTGAAAAGTTTTATTTTAAATTAAAATCTTCCTTATTTATGAAATAATAAAGCGATATTTAATTAAAAACATTTGAAAATTTTTGATAGTTTAAATAATAACTAACCTATCGTTTATATATACGTATTTATATTTATTAAAAGGTTTAACGAAATTAACTTGAAAAATCGTTATTTAACTTTTATTATTACTAACAAAAATAAAACCCTTGTTTTATATTTAACTTTTTATATTATAAAATACGAAACGTTTATTATAAATGTTATATTAAAAGTTTTTATTTAATAAGCCGAGGTAATCAATCGAAAAAAGCGGAATAATTTAAATAGTAAAAAGTAAAGTTATTAATTTAATTAAGAAAGTTTACTTTTAAGTCAATTAATTCAAATAAAACGGTCTAATTTTTTTAATAATCTATTTTATGACGATAGAATTTTTACGGTTAAGTTTAATTAATAGTACTTTTTATTAATGTTTAAATTAGTATTATAAGGTGTAACGTGACTAGTAGTATGGCTAAGTAAGAGAAGTAGTCCGGGTGTTTTGAATATAAAAGATAGATTTTTCCGTTTGAGATTAGCTAGAACCACGTATAAATATATAATTTACATTCATTTTTTTCGGTTTATTTAATTCACGTTTTTAATATTATATCTCAGCCTTTTAAGCTAGGTGGCTCTTTTTATAAGTAAGTTTATTATAATAATAGGTTTTAAGACTAAATGGCTCTTTTAAACATACTTTTCTTCGTTACTTTATTAATTATAATCAGATAATTTATTAGGTTTTATAAATAAAAACTTAATTAAGATTTATATAAGACTCGTCGAATACGGTAAAGCGGTAAACTTATTATGAAGATTTAGAATGTTTTTAAACAAAACTTTTAAACGTTAAAATAATTGAAATATTTAATTTTAGTTTAATTAAAAGCTTTACACGAGGATCTAGGTAGTTATTACCTTTATTACCAAACCTTTTAAAAAATCCGTTATTATAAAAAGATTAAATCTTAGCTTTGCTTTATTAAACCTATTTTCTTAACATCTTTTTTAATCAAATGACTTTTTTCGATTAAACCGACTTTTAAAATTTCCTTCTAATGTTACGTAATTTTTTAAAACTTTATCGATATATTTCTGAGATTATTCCGCTATACCTTTTGAATATAAAATCGTTTTAAAAGATAAAACGATCAAAATATTAGCTAGTTATACTTAACTAGTAATCCTTATTTCATCGAGTTAACGTCAACTTATTTTTAATATAATATATAGTTATATTTTATTGTTTTATTGTTTATTCTATTATTTAGCAGTTTGATTATTACTACTCTTATTCGTATAATACTTATATACGATTTTCCCTTGTTATCATTAACTTAATTGATACTTAATAATTAATGGTATCTATTAACCAATAACTCACCGATTTTATACTAAAAATTCTTCAAATTATTAACGACGAAAACTATTAATTTTAATATTAACTTATATACGAATATACGTTATATATATTATGTTTATTAAGCATTTTTTTTGGAAGTAAAGAAATAAAGAGCAACTTTTTTATTTTTAGTTTAAAAAAAGTAGGTATAAGGGATTTATATAGACGATAAAGGGTTTTATATATATATAAGTATATAGGGCGATATTTTAGCATTTTTAATTATATAATATATAACTACAAATATAATCGAATTTATGTTTTTCAAAGGTTACTCGTTCGAATTAAAGCAATGCGAATTTTATTTAAGTATAAGCTATTTAATTAAATGGTTTAATTATTTTTATAAGGCTTTACGTAAACACGTAATCGTTTCATTTACGCTTTAAAAACGGATACTTTGAAATAATATTTTAACTAATAACGTAGCTAATAATATGGTTAAATAAGTGAAATAGTCCGAATATTTTGAATATAAAATTTTATTTTTCGTTCGGAAATTAGCTAAAATTACGTATAATTATAGATGTTTTTTTCGGTTTTTTTAATTTACGTTTTTAATATTATGTCTTAGCCTTCCCGGGTAGGTGGCTTTCCCAATTTGTATACAATCATCTTTATTGTGCTGTTGTTTTTCCTAGATTAAATGGCTCTTACTGGACAGCCTTTTATCTCGTTTACCTCATTCGGGGGCAAGCGATCTGGAATTGTATGGTAATCCCATACGAAACCTGATCGTCACAACCGCCTTTCAGTCGGGTATTGTGCCTCGTGGTAGCGGTATCCAGAATAAGGACCAGGGTCACGAATGGTGGCTATTGGTCTGTATTCTGGAAGTTACTTGATTGAAAGAAGGGATGGGTGGTGTCCCCATCCTAGAAGTAGCTATCATCCCAGTTGGGTACGAATCTGGTACAAACGGGTACCAGTTGGGCTCCAAGGTACCTTGTACCCTGGTCCGTGACCCATCCGTCATTGTGGCTGGAAATGGGGTTGAAGAGCCACAGTATTGCCAGCCATTGCCGGAATGCCATTATTTTCAGTCAACCATGTCGACAATTCAACTTCGAGGGTCCAGATAATCCTGATTTGTGTGTGTTCTACTCCCAATGCCAGATCATCAGAGCCATCCCGCACGGCATCCATCCATTCATTCATCCATTGTTTCCTTCCTTCCATTCGATCAGATGGTTCCCAAGACCTGGGGACGTGACAATCCAGGTTTGGGTGTCAGATACACCTAATGCCAGATCGTCACATCTATCCAAAGCGGCAGATCAAATGGTTCCTTTCCTTCCTTTCGTTAGATGTAGTTTAGATCAGGTGGTTCCCGATACCAAGGGACGTGATGATCAGATTTGTGTGGCCTTTGCACCCAATCTCTGATCGTCACGGCCATTCAGAGAGGCAGATCAGACGGTTCCCTTCCTTCCTTTCGTCAGATATGGTTCCCTTCAGATGGTTCAGATCAGATGGGTCCCGATACCAGGGGACGTGACAATCCAGATTTGGGTGTTAGTCATAGCCAATATCAGATCGTCGCAGCCATTCAGAGCGGTTGAATCCCTATCGGCATCACTTCGGCAGAAGCACGGCAGACCAACAATTCATCCCTTCGAGCGACGTCAATCCATCTCCAGGGGACGTGACAATCCAGATTTTCGTGGCATTCGCACCCAATATCAGATCGTCCCATCCATCTTGAGCGGCAAACACTAATTCGATGCCCTCGTTCAGAACCAAGCCGCCTTCACCTTGATACCGTCACCATGAGACGAGATGATCCAGATTCACACTTTAATACACCCAAATCCAGATCACCAGACCTACTTTGCCTGGCATCCCTTTTGATTAAACGACTCCTCTTCCAATTAGACCGACCTTTAATATCTCCTTTTAATACCACGTAATCCTTTTAAATACCACGTGATAGTTTTAAAACCTTGACGATATATTTTTAAAACTACCACAATATGTCTTCTCAATACGAAATTGCTTTAAAAAATGAAACGATCGAAAATATTAGTTAATTATTGTGAAAATTCGTCATGCGGAATATTCGGTTCGTACGTGCTTGTTTGTTGGTTGTTTCAAGTCTACCTGGTACGGACAGATTCACACCTAAATACGGGTTCAACGCGTCTATCCGCAGTGGTAACAGAGCTGTGGGGCAACTATCTCACCCACAGCGCACAGACCACCTAAGGACACACTCTGAACCACCACTACATCCGACAATTATATTTAATTTGTAACCGTTATTTTATTGAATCGGCAGTAACCTTTATTCGATATATTTAATAAACTTTTTTTATAAAAATTATTACGTATTTATTTAATATAAATTGTCAGATGTTGGATCCCAGATATGGTGCCCTTAGGTGCAGTACCCACTAAGAGGCTGTCAAAGGAACAGTGGATCTACCCTATCATGGTGCAATATGGTATTTAGCTGTAGATTAGCCCTGCTAAGCATACTTGAGAATGACAACAACATTTGCTGCAACCACTCGTACCCTCAAGGCTTGTAACCCTTCTAGAATCTCACATAAATATATTTAATAATAAAAGCGTAACGATAATTATTTATATAATACTTATATACGATTTTAGCTCATTGTAACTAATTGAATCGATATTTTAACTAATAAAACTTATTAAATGATGACGTATAATTTTTTTTAAAATAATTTTTCTCATTATACAACAACAAGAACGATCCATTTTCATATTTAATCATGTATAAATATAAACAATATATATAAAGCGTTGTTTTAAAGGAATAATTCTATTATTTAAAAAATAGAAAAAGCAAGTGTAAGCCATTTATATAAGCGATAAAATATTATATATATGTAAGAGTATATACGGCGATATTTTAACATTTTTAAATATATAGTAATATATAGTTATAAATGTAATCGGATATATATTTTATAGAATCACTCGTTTAAATCGAAATAAAGCGATTTTTAAAGTATAATTTGCTTATTTAAAAGGTTATCTTTAAGGCTTCACGTAAATATGTGGTCGTTATACTTATGTTTAAAAAACGAATGTTTCGATGTAATATTATAACTAATAACATGGTTAATAATATGGTTAAGTAAAAAAAGTAGTTTAAGTATTCCGGATATAAAGTTAGATTCTCGGTTAAAATTTATTTAAATTACGTATAACTATATAATTTACGTATTTTTAATAGTTTATTGAATTTACGTGTTTTGTATTATATCCTAGCTGTGATGGTTGCTACGTCGCTACCATTGGTGATGGTTCTAGAATCACCTGACAACACGTGACCTCTTAGACGACTGGTTGTCCCAGACCCACTAGGGTTCTGAATCGTGGGGCAGACACACTTATCTAGGTGCCCACCAGATTTGGCTGTGCCGCTCGGTCTTCTTTTTCCTCTTCAGCCAGAGATTGTTATACATACGTAGTAAACAAGGGCTTTTATGTCCTATTCACATCTACGGAACGTCACACTAGCATTTAAATTATATATCTTTCTTTCTCTCGTATATAAGTATTTTTATTATAATATTGTTTTATAGAAATGTCAGTTGATTAGTTACCAAATAATGCCGAATATTCTTAAAAATTACATTGTTAATAAGTGTGACGGAACTCTCACCATAACCACCATGCCACGGCTGTTCCTCCTAAGAGGATGTCGAATATCAAGCGTGGCAGCTTGACATTCAATGGTGGTACATGTACTCATGTCCGGGCTCCAGGACTCACCACATAGGCTACCTTTACCAGACCATGACAATAAGCTTAAATGCTTTATATTAAAACAATAGATACTTTTTATTAAAAGTCATAGAATTATTGATAAGGATATTTATTAAACTTACGATAAAAGTTTTGGCCGTTTTTGTTTATAATGTGTTTATAGTAATAATAATAAAATATAAAAAGTTAAAATTTAATAAGCTTATAAAATGTAATAATTTCGACTGTATTAACGTTAAATGTAAGTTTATAAATATAATTGATTAAACCAAAATTAACTTGATTTGAAAAAAACGGATATTTGAACCACTGTTAAACCGTTAAAATATTGGTGGTTTTTTTTAAAACAGTAATAAAAAAGTCAACTTTAAAAAGCTTAAATTTTTTCCCCAAGTACGATCGCTTTTTTACTACCAACTTAAACGATTATTAGTATGAAAACCCTTAAAAAAAGTCTTTTAAATATTGAAATAAAATTAAAATTATCATTAACACTGGTAATAATATAAACTACGACTTTTTTTAAATTAAACCTTACTTTTAAAAGATTTTCTCTTCTTACTTTCTATACGTATTTTAATTATTACGGGGTTTAAATATTTAATATTATTTTTGAATACGAAAGATATATATAAAGCCTTTAATCATAATTCTTAATTTCTAATTTTTATAAATATAAATATCGCAATGACTATTAATTTATAAACAACGATTTTGAAAAGTTAAAAATGCCCGAATTAACGCTTTTTTAATAAAACTGTTTAATAACATTACTAGATATTTTACCGCCATTACTTTTATTATAATAAGATCTTTAAAAGGTTATCTTTGTAATAATTTAAAAAATATTTTAAAAAGCTTTATTTATTTTTAACGTTAAATATTAATATTAATATGGAAATACTTATAAATATATTCATGTAAGTTATTAAAGATTCCTTAATATAAGGATCAGTATTTA
Source organism: Anthostomella pinea (assembly GCA_963556695.1). Classification (NCBI taxonomy): domain Eukaryota; kingdom Fungi; phylum Ascomycota; class Sordariomycetes; order Xylariales; family Xylariaceae; genus Anthostomella; species Anthostomella pinea. Next base: position 3,361,676 of record CAUWAG010000020.1, on the reverse strand, counting down.
TATTTTAATAACTTTATACTTCGTTCTATAAATTCTGAAATATTTTGAGGTCTTAAAAAATAAAGGTTTTATTTTATTTTCGTTTTTTAATATAACGATAAGTTTACGTATACGATTAACGTAACTTTCTATCCTTTGTTTTATATATTTTTAAGAGATAATATATAACGTTCTCTTATTAATATTGAAAGTCTTTATTAAAGTTTATAATAAAAGCCTTTTTAATATTTTTAAAGATGTCCGCCTAGCTTAAAAGCTTTTATAAACCTTTTAAGCTAGCCGTAAACTTAATAATTACTTTAATACGAATAGCTTTAAAGCTTTATAAGCGGAACCTCGAGACTAGCTGCGGGTATTGAAGCTAGTAAGTATAATTTTTAGTTACTCGAGGTTTTATCTTATTAAATGTGACGAGCCGTCTAACCTATAAGGCTAAAGGGTTCTATAGGGTTTATGTTTTGAGGTAAGTCAACACAAAGGACGATAGAGGCTTCTGTTAACTAGAAAACACTCAGATGCTGGGGCTTGGTCTGATCCGGGGGATCACTGAATAGTCGAGTTGTCAGGAGATTTCTCCCACCTTAGGGTTGGCTAAGATGCTTGGATTGATCACTGAGGCAGAGACTATCTATTTGTCTAGCTAGGAAATATCCATCCTTATATATCCAATCTCTCCCTCACTGATTAGGTGGCTCACCATGGTGATCCAGTGATCCAGTGATCCAAATTCTTAGTCATGTGACCAAGGTTCTGCTGGTCACGTGATTTGTGTACCGTTGCTCTGTTGCTCTGATCTCTCCACTGATCAGCACCCTACTTACTGGTCAACTTGTTTCCAATCGTCTCTTCTGGGCCTGCTATGAGGCCGCACTGTTCGTTAGTTTGTAATAGTATAAGTTTAAATCTTGTTTAATTAAAATATATAATTACCTTTTTTACTTTGAAGATGCCCTACTTTTAACGTTAGCAAATTTTTTATTAAAGAACGCCGTTTTATACCTTTTATTGCATTTATTATTTTTATAAAAAAACTCTGCTCTTGTTTTATTAAAAACTATCTATTTAAAGATTTTCTTGCTTTTAATAGTTAAGAATGCTTCCCAAAGTTTTTATAATAACCTTTTTACGTTTTTATATAAATATTTTTATAAAAAACTTTCGTTTACTCGGTTTATTTACTAATCGTATAATTATATTATTATAAATAGACGTAATTTCATTAACGTATTTTTAAAGCTTTTCTTAAAAACCGCGCTCGAAATCAATGTTGAAATATTATTTTATAAAAAGTCGGATGTTTAAAAGGTTAAAAATCAATGAAAATAACGATATATTTAACAAGTTTAATGTAAGTAGTAAAAATTCAATTTTTTAAAAATCTTTAATTCAAACTTTTACCTATTACTGTTTACTTTATATACGGCTATGTATTGTATGTATTGTATGTATTGTATGTATTGTATGTATTGTATGTATTGTATGTATTGTATGTATTGTATGTATTGTATGTATTGTATGTATTGTATGTATTGTATGTATTGTATGTATTGTATGTATTGTATGTATTGTATGTATTGTATGTATTGTATGTATTGTATGTATTGTATGTATTGTATGTATTGTATGTATTGTATGTATTGTATGTATAGTATGCATTGTATTTATAAAACTGAAAATTAAAAAATTGCTTTTCTTCTCTATAATACCGTTAATTTTATCATTATCATAATATTGATTGTTAGAATTAATTCGTACGTAAAGTAAGTACCACGGGTCATCGGAGAGAGTGGTCGAATGATGTGATACTGCTGGGCATGCGCTTTGATCGCCCCGTCGACTCCGGCGTTTTTGTCGCCCGCCGGGGTGGAAGGTTCTGTTTTGAAACGTCGGTTCCTGGCTTCGTAACGGTGATAGTCTGTATGAGAGGCGACGAACAGCTTTCGCTACGCCAGTCGGAAAGTCGGGATCGGCTTCCCAGCTGCTTCGTGCTCTTGTACCGCTTCTCCGTTCATGATGCCGTGGACGTAGCAGTGTTCGAGCATACGGTATCCTTGTTCGTGGGAGTTCTCGTCGCCTTCCTTACACGGGTCACCGTCCACTGGACGTACGACGTACGGAAAGCGCTCCCCGAGAAAGACTGCGATGAGGTCGCCTGCTCGCGAATTCTGAGGCCCTAAACCGAGACGTCCGGATGCTGTGATAAAAAGGCGACGGTTGTAGCAAGTGTTCAGCATAGTACTCAGAACTGACTGGCAGGATGCGCTTAATCGTGTAAACGTTTCGGTGACTTGTGCGGCATCGGTATCTGCAATACAAAAGAGCTCGATCAATTCGTTATTTTTGCGCGGGTCCTGAAACTTGGTAGTGCCGGGCGGATCGCACATCATCGTCGTAAGCAAGTCGTCCAAATCCGAAGTCGTGGACTCCCAGTCGTGGTGGTGGGCGTCGGCGAATCGCTTACTTCGCGCAAGGAAGGCGGCAATATCCGGGTAGTACATAGATGCCAGGACTACATCGTTGACCGCCAATATGGGCTCAAGGACAATACCATCCACCCACAGAATGCGCTGCTGGGCGCTGGTGAAGTTTGCTGAAAGGGTGTGAGCACTCACGCTACGGGTGTCGTCCGCCGCGCAGTCAGTAATCATGCGTGTCGCATCTCCTGCATCCCTAGCAAGTGAACGATCCCATCGCGGCACCCATGATGGGAACGTATCAGCTCCAGCTACGACATTCGACGAGTCAGTGGGTCTAACCCTCTTGCATCTCAGCGGAAACAGTTGACCTTCCTGCCGAATCGCTTCTAGTGTCCCAGCGCAATACACCTCATCGAACGACTTGGCGTAATCCACGGCCAGCGTTGGCATAGGTAAGTGAGCCTGTTGGTCACGCCGGTTACAGTTACGGAGATAGAGGCCTAATACACCGTAGACCTTATCTTTCGGCTCTGTAGCATGCAAATCTCTCGCAAACGACAGCGGATTTGCAAGAGATCGGCGCTGTATGTTGTCGGATAAGCCAGTGGCAGCAGTTTGAATACCGACATAACAATCGTGACTAATCCACCGACTCGATGACGAGACTGAACACCAGATCCATAATGCCGCGTTGCAAAGATTCTGCCATGGTACCTGCCAAGGGCCATAATGACAGCTGGCGGATGGCGCAAGTGCGGCTTCCTGGACGACCTGTTGGTTCGAAAGTTAAAGATAAGTTACAAATCATATGCGCGGTCGATAGGCGGTAAGCTGGGAATGCTACATTGTGGTACGCACCCATACTCGATTGAACCATGGCCTCGAGAAGAGGAGCTCTACCGAACGTACATCATATTTCGGTGGACTCGGTCCTCCTGAGAACCTGAGCACGCCCGTCCGTTTAAAGGTGTCTATGTCGCTTTGGAAAATTTCCAAATTCGTGTTGATGTCATGCCAAATCCGCTGAAGAGTTTGTATTGCAGTTCCCACGTGCTCGTCAGCATCGCCAAGCCATATCAATGTCTGCTTAGTAGATGAGTAGATGTCGCCTATCATTGCCACCTGACTGCTGCGATCCGAGAGGTTGCTTTGGTCGATACATATCGCATCTATCCACAAGATGCGAGCCTCACTTCTGTCACGGAACCTAGAGAGAACATGGACAGAAGATGCGGGAGATTTCGTAAGTACACCATTGATGTAGATCCACCGTCGCCCGGTATGCTCGCCCCAGCAATAAGATGTCGCCTCGTATCCTGGCGTATCCTTTGCGCCGAGAAACGGTGAACAGCTCGCAGGTGACCGTGGCATTATCGCTCTCGGCAGGGAGCAGGCGAAGCAGCCGTATCTCTTTCCGCGTAGGATCCAGGGCTTGGTATATCGCCGACGATGATGGCTTTTGAAGGTGCCACAGTGCTTTTCTGAAGGGTTTCGATGGCGCCATTGGGATGCATGTGTTGAAGGACAGCACAACATCGATCGCGTCTGGACTGCTAGTTGTCTAATGAAGGGGTATCTCCCGAGGTAGTCTGCTCGACTCAGCTTATCAAGGAAGGCTGTGTTGAGGAAAGCGTTTTACTGCGCCTTGTCGATTAGGCGGGGGGTTTAGCATCGCGTCCATGTGACTCTCAGTGTGGCCACCCGCTATATGAGAACTGCAGCGCAGCGACCCGACAGTGTATGAAGGCATCCAGCTGGGCGCGAAAGCAAGTTAACCGGGCCATCTAGCGAGGAGAGGAGAGGGGAGAGGAGAGAGTGAAGAGTGGTGGTGGCCCGTGCGGGCTATTGCTACTTAAACAAATCCTTGAACCGGAAGAGAGGCATGTTCACGCCATACCGGAACATTGGTTATTATCTGGGTATCAAGGAAACTATTACGGCGTGGTATAGATCCCCTGGTCTAGCAAACCAGGGAAAGCTAGATCATCTTGGATGGGTAGCAAAAACACCCGTAGAAGAGGAATCGCAAGACTGCCTGCCACATAAGGGACCAACACAGACGCTTGGGAACTCAAGAGACACAAGGCCACATGGGGATGAGTCATCACGTAGTTTCGAGGCACTCTGTCTGAGGTGTGAATCACTGACTTCTTTCATTATTTAGCGCATCCAGGGTACCAACTCGCACCAGGCATCTGTGACTTCCGATGGTCTTTCGGTAGTCGAGCATGTATATTAGCCTTGTGCGCGGGCTTGTCGTGACGGCCCGGGTATCCCTCAAACGCACCACGTTGCCCTGCCAATGCGCTCCTTGGCTAATGCTCTCTAATGCCGCAAAACCATACAGATATCTTAACATGTCCAAGCCCCTCCACCCACTACGCACTCCCGTCACTCTCCAAGCGCACCCAATGCCTCCTGATAGACACCAGTCTCCATCTCAGTAACGGCCACGGCCTCCGTAGTCTCGTCTGCCGCCTCCTCTGTCGGTTCCATATCGTGGTCGATCATCGTATGCGGGAACTGTGGAGTCGGAAGGTCGGAATCGATCGCCACCTCTGGGAACGCCGTGAGGTGTGGGCATAGGTCGGGAACCACGGCGAAAACCTCCGCCAGGAGGACCAGAAGGGCCAAGAGGGCCACGAGGAGCTCCGCGGGCCATCTCACGTCTGCGCTCGCGCTCCCGGTGAGGTGGGCGAATACCTAGGAAGATTTCAGGGCCTCGGTCGACAAGAAGGTCGCCGCCTTCAAAGAAGTAGCGCTTGTAGTCTTTGCCGACCTGTCGCTCATGGTCCGGTGCCTTAGCAGCCGCGATGGCAGCAAGGCGTCGTCGGGCCAATTCTTCGGGGACGGGTTGAAAGGAGATGACAGGGTACGCGCGAGTGGACAGGGAGGAGGGATCCAATCTCTCCATTCCGCTGGGGTGCACCGCAACGCCACGGTTGCGGGGTCCTGTTGGTGCATTCTCAATGCCCGAGAACCGGGATGGTCCAGTTGGGATGGACATCTTGCGTTCGGACTGAGTTGCGGGGGGTAGAGGTGTTTGCTTCGTCGCCGGGGGAGGTGAGTCGCACTCCTCTAGTCTGGCTGTCACGTTGCCTTCGCGATCGTCGTCATATACGACCTCGTAGCGATTATTCGAGCCGCGGCGGTCAGTCGGAGACTCTTCCGTGTGCACCCAGTCGTCAAAGCGCTCGGGCGGTACGAAGTCAACCCACAGTGGCTTGCGCGTGGTTTCGAGGGGCCAGATGCGCTCGTGCAGTGAGGTGCGCACGCGGGAAGCGGCCGATATGGAGTTGAAGACGACGAAAACGTGTGTGCGAATTGTGTCAAGGTAGAAGTGGGTGATGGTGGTGTCGTCGATGGGACGATCGGCCGGTGTGGCAAGTTCCAGAAGATGGTCCTTTACTGCTTGTGGTCGAAGAGGTCTCATAAAATTCTTGATGTAGAGCGCCGATGTTGCAGGGTGGATTGAGGGTCCCACGTCGCGCTCGCGGTCGGCGGGATATGTGTTTGGTGTTGGTTCTCGCGGCATGGATTTGTTTGTTGGTGATCGGTCGTAGGCTCCAGATTCAGAATCATTCAACGCGTGGTCTGCTGAAGTGAACCCGTTGTGAGTTCCAGGTTCAGAATCATTCAGTGCGTGGTCTGCTGAAGCGAACCCGTTGTGAGTAGGTGCAGCAGCAGCTGCTGTGGCAACGCGTTCTTTGTCATTCTGGTCCGGTTCCAGCTCAGCAATCCGTCCATTCTTCGCGTCTTCTTCCATCTCAACATCCACAGTCCCAATCTGCGGCCCACCTTCTCCCTTCTCCGGTTCGGCAACCTCTTTGCTCTCTGCATCTCCCATTTCAGTATCCGCAGCTTCAATTCGTTGAAATTCTTGTGTTATTTCCGGCTTGGGATCATTGGATTCGACGCCAGCAGAGCCTTCACCAGGGACAACCTCGATTTCCTTGTCCTCTTGTTTAGGTCGCTTGCGAGCAACATCTTCGGCCGAAGGCGGTGGGCTCACGGATCGTCGCTTTCTCTTCTGCGAATCCTGCACCACTTCTGTAGGTCGGAGAGGTGTCGCGTCGGACGGGGAGGTTACTATTGCAGCTTGTGCCTGGGATGGGGCAGTTGAAGGGTCATCTTGTGCTATGATGGGTGCAGGAGTAGGCTCTGATTCTTGGGGCGGCGCAAGTTCAGTCTCTGGTTCGGTCGGTTCAACAGCCTTGGCAGCTTCAGGGACTTCAGGGGCTTCTGGAGCTTCTGATGGTTGCGCATCGTCACTTACAGCACCTGTGTTCTCTGCAGCAACCGGCTCTTGGGGTTCAGGGGGAGCGCTGTCGGAAGTTGTAGCTTCTTCGAGTCGTGCGACCAGCTCAGCCTTGAGCCCATTTTGAGGCAGGCCCAGGCGCTTCAACTCGGCCTTCAGGTCGACCACTTTTAACTTGCTGTACTCTGTAGCCATAGTGTCGAGCTCCAATGTTACGTCCAATGTTGCGATCTCGTGCGCATTGCTCGAGTGTAGCGCAAGCGGGGACGCAAGTAGGGAGGCGAGGGAGGCGAGGGAGAGATTGAGGAGGAGAGATTCTGAAGTTGTCTCGGAAGGCAGACTTGCGATGGAGTAGTGGATCGTGTTGTGTGCCAGTGTTGCAGATGTCAAGTATAGCAGCAATGAAAAGATTCTGGTGTAGTTGTAGCTGTAGCAGTCTTCGTTCTCTTCCCGATATGAGGTCTGCTGTCGTCAGGGGAAGGGAGGACGCGGCTGACGGGCAGAAGTGCGCCGACGACGATCAATTTGATGTCATCCCTGATGTGGCGCATCGAGATCAGAATTTAACGAACGTCCGAAACGGTCGGCCTGACCAAGCTGAGTTTAGCTGGAGCCCGGTCGGGACGATATTTTCAGCGGAATATTAATTTCCCCTACGTAGCCTACCGGTCAGGTATCGGCGGGCCGGTGCCAACTGGAGACAGGTGATCATCGACACTCATGAGGGCTGAGTGTACCCAAGTACCTCCTACCTTCCCGTCCATACCACCTTCAAGTACTGGCCTCAACCTCGTGTGCCAGCATCGATGTTCCAACCTGCATCTGCCTCAGGTACATAGTAGTACTGCTGACAGGTCAATTGGTATGAGCTGTCCAGCTTGAGGCCTTGGAAGTCATTGAAGTGCAACTCCAGCCACCAGCCACGTGGGCCGTGGCGTACTCATGTCCATTTGATCCATCACCAAGTGCAACCACATCTCATGCAACCACCATCTTGATGCCTCAGGGCTCAATTGCACAAGGAACCTGTATCTTGCCTAAGGTACCTGTCGATAAGTACCTACCATATGTACCTACCCTCCAGGTGAGCTGCGCATAGGCAATACCAGAAGCGGTGTCTACAATAGCGTCGTCTCCTTCACTCCGACTTGTTCATTGTCCACTCCTGCGCCGATACGTCTTTGTTGAGTCCGAATCAATCTATGGTAGTCACACACCAAAGACAATGGGAGTCGACCAATATCTTTGCACACCACCACCACCACCTTTCGAGACCAAGGTGGACTAAGCTAGCACTGCAACCATTCGAAACCTGCATCACCTGCACCACCTGCTTTGTCCACAGTTCTTTCCTCCGTGTGCAACATACCGCCACGACTCCATCACTTGTGGTTCTCACACCCGCATCCGGCCTCTGTCATCCTCTGTTTCACTGCAGTCCTTCCCACAGCTTCACATTCTGATTTTCCTTTGCACTTCCGCAACCTTGCCATCATGCCGAGTTACAGCAGTTGGTTCAGCCGCCGCGAAGTTGCAGACCCAGTGGCCGATGCAGCTCTAAGCACCCTGACGAACAAGAGGATTATCCATGGGCGTGTGACCAAGAACGTGTCTGCAGCCACCGCCGCCTCACCTGTCGAAGTGACATTCCAGGAATTCCTCCACGCCGAGGGCGAGGACGAGGACGCCATGGAGGAGGATGAATCTGACGACGAAGCTCTGCCCTTGGCCATGGCGGCACAAGCCGTCCGCCCATCCGTTGAGCACAACCAATTCACCCACGCACACTTATTAGGCCAGCTCGATGAGGTGATCCGGAGAGAAGAGATCAGGAAGTTGCAGAATAAATTGCCAAGTACACCGTCGACGACCTCAAGGTCACCCACTCCCACGGAATCCGTCTCTAGCGTCGAGACGGACCTGGAATTCGACGGGAACGCATGGCACCTGGACCAGATAGCTCTCAACGAAACCGTAAAGGCGCGAAACGAATTCTCTCTCATGCCTACAAGCTGGCAGATGCATTTCAGAGGCATCCCTTTTCCCGAGGGTCTGTTCTACGTCAAGAAGAAGGAAACTAGTGCCCGGCCCAGAATCTACCAACGCAACGACAAGTATGAGCTGCAAGGTATGCCTAGTGGCTTGACTCGTATACATCCTCGCTAATCGCTTCCGATAGGTGCCATGACCCTTCGTAATCTGATAAGCATACAAGCGCGCATCAGGGACATTACGACAGAGCTCCGGAGAGACAGGCGTCTTATCAAGTCGAGGAAGCTCCAGCGCTGGGAACAATACGAGAGCGAACCCAAGCCCGAACCCCCGTCAGACCATGAGGATGATGACGACGACAAAGACGGATACGGAGCGGAGTCCGCGCAGGAGTCGGACGAGGACGAGCCCCTGAAGGAACAAGTCAGGAACCACATAAAAGAGATTGTCCATCACCTCCGACGACCCCTCAAGAAAGCCATCGAGTGGGCCAAAGAGGACGGCGGCATCGTCAAGTATGGCAAGCAGTTGCCCCCGAACATTGGAGTCTGGGTGTACAAGGATATAGACACATCGACCGATCCGCATAATGAAGGGGAGATTTCGAGACGAATGTGTCAGCTGAGTGCGGAGTGGCAAAAGCAGGTTCCCAACGATGAGGATGTGCCTGAAGGAAAGGAGATGCCGACGCCGCCTGTCATCTTCGGATTCTTCATCATGCAGAATATCCTTTCGATTGTCACCATTGACCCCTCCAAGGACGACGCACCTGCACACATATTTTGCCAATTGAACATGGCAGAGTACAACCAGCAGCAGTGGAACGCACTAGCCATCATGCTGACCATCTGCTGGGCTCGAGACTGTCTGCTGGCTGCTATCCCTACATTCCCCCAGTTTCACGTGATAGAGAAGAGCGACTCGAGCGACCCCGATGCTTAGCGGCCGTGCGAGCAGCATATGAATATTCACAAAAGAGAGGGTTGGGAGTTTTGGGCTGAGAGAGTACCGAGTATTCATTGCTTTTACAGACGATACCCATATTGCGGATAGGGGGTCCAACCGGTGTTATGGGCGTGGCTTACTTTGAACGTTGCCTTCTTATGATCAGACAATTTTAGCAGACTAGATACTGAAGCAATGCAAGAGGCCAATTTTCCTTGGCTGCTATCGCTTATTTGTTGTCAAGAAAATATTGCCATACGGTTCCTATGGACTCATCTTATGTGCGTGGAGATGCTAGGCCCTTGTCAATGAGAATTTCGGGGTGGACTGATCGTAGAAATCAATTTGGTCTCACACTTGTACTACAAGAAGTCACTGAGTGCTAAACAGTCAATGCAACGAGGAAACCACTGACTCTTTGCCTGAGCTTAAGTGCATCTTGCATGTTCATTTCTGCCGTATCAGTCTTGAACTCGTATTATGGCCAGTACACCCTACCGTTCTCTTATTCCGATATCGTTACACACTTCTCATATATGTCATTCTTTACCTGAAAATGAATGGTGACGGCCATTGCTCATGATATAGAGAGAAACTTACGTCGACTTCAGGGGATGATACTGGCCGAGTCATCCATGGATATGGGGTGGACCACCACTCGAGACCCACTGAAAATACTGCCCCTCCATTCCAAGACTGCCCCTCCAACGTGCAACGTCTCTCGCTCGCGACAGCCACATTCTTGAGCAGGTTCAACCAAGATGAATGGCTTCCAAGGATATCGTTCCGGTGCCATTGGGTCCTCCGAAGGTAAGTCATGCCATACGGGATTCCAGCTCGTCTCCCAAACCTCATATAAATAATGCTGACTCAGGGCGTCGTGCACAGGCGTCCTTGAGCTGTGGCATAATCACAGACTTTCAATCTTGAGCGTAGCAGCCTCGATACTTATGCTCATATTGCTCGGATTGTCATGGTTCCGGAAGCATGAGGCTTCTCCAGTCATCTTAGAGCGAGGAATGCCCAGTACAAAGACTGCTACGACCGAACAGCCCCCTGTACGGGAAGAGAAGGCCGTTCCCCTCAGAGTAACGCCGAAGGAAACAACGGATGGTCCGCGGCGCATCAAAGGCGAACCACGCAAGCCCAATGGGTTGCGCACAGTCTCCAAACCCAATCCCGAGCGGCGGATACAGGTGCTCGTCTTCTACTCTTCGTTGACAGGGACCACCGAGAAGATTGCCAGTGGCTTCTTGGAAACCTTGAAAGCCTCGCTAGAAGAGCAGGATTTTGAGCTGAGAGAATCGATTCTCGAACCTCAGGTGCTTGATCTGGCACAGGTTGATTACGATGAATACTTCATCAGCCCGCCGAAGCCGGAAGATCCAAACTCTCCAGTTGACTACCTCTACTTGTTTCTTCTGCCAAGCTACAACATCGACACGATCAACGAAAACCTGCTTGAGCACCTCAAGGAGACGCATCACGACTTCAGGATTGACACTGCTCCATTGTCGGGTCTCCTAGGCTACTCAGTGTTCGGACTCGGAGACCGAGAGGGGTGGCCGACTGAAGAAGATGGTTTCTGTTTCCAGGCAAAGGAGGTTGACAAGTGGATGGCGAAGCTGACGGGTCGTAAAAGAGCCTACCCGCTGGGTATGGGGGATTCAAAACGAGACCTTACGGAACGCCTGAGTGAGTGGACAGACGGTGTCAGAGACGTCCTCAAACTCATCGCGAGTACGGGAAGCCTGGGAGAAGGGGTTCCAGGCAGCGGAGACGCTGACGAAAGCGACTATGAGGAGGCCTCCGGAGAGGAGGATGATGACGTTGAAGTCATGATCGACGAGTCTGCACTGTCAAGGAAGCAGAAAAAGGCAAGGGGGGGAAACATCGATGATCTTGAGGATCTAGGGCGGATAATGAAGTCGTCCCAGGACGATTCCAAACCCTCTAACAAAGCAGCACCAATTGCTGTGGACTTTACAACTTACAGCAAACGGTCCTCAAAGAAGCCACCGCAATCCGCCAAGGAGATGGTGCCGAAGGAGTCGCCCACCTACAAGTCCTTAACGAAACAGGGCTACTCCATCGTCGGCTCACACTCAGGGGTCAAGATCTGCCGCTGGACGAAATCCGCATTGCGCGGACGAGGGTCCTGCTACAAATTCTCCTTCTACGGCATCGCCTCGCACCAATGCATGGAGACGACGCCGTCCCTCTCCTGCTCCAACAAGTGCGTCTTCTGCTGGCGCCACGGCACGAACCCCGTCGGCACGACCTGGCGCTGGGTGGTCGACCCGCCGGACCTGATCTTCTCCGGCGTCAAGGCCGGCCACTACCAGAAGATCAAGATGATGCGCGGCGTCCCCGGCGTGCGGGCGGAGCGCTTCGCCGAGGCCATGCGCATCCGCCACTGCGCCCTGAGCCTCGTCGGCGAGCCCATCTTCTACCCCTACATCAACGAGTTCCTCGCCATGCTGCACGGCGAGCGCATCTCGTCGTTCCTCGTCTGCAACGCGCAGCATCCGGACCAGCTCGCGGCGCTGAAGGCCGTGACGCAGCTTTATGTGTCTATCGACGCCAGCAACAAGGAGTCGCTGCGCAAGATCGACCGCCCGCTCCACCGCGACTTCTGGGAGCGGTTCCAGCGGTGCCTCGATATCCTGCGCGAGAAGCGCTTCAAACAGCGCACCGTTTTTCGTTTGACGCTCGTCAAGGGCTTCAATGTCGATGATGAGGTGCAAGGGTACGCGGACCTCGTCGAGAAGGGCCTGCCGTGCTTCGTCGAGATCAAGGGCGTCACGTACTGCGGGACGTCGACGAGCGCCGGCGCCGGGCTGAGCATGGCCAACGTGCCCTTCTACGCCGAGGTGACCGATTTTGTCGAGGCGCTGGACGCGGAGCTCCGGAAGCGGGGGCTCGGCTACGGCATCGCGGCCGAGCACGCCCACAGCTGCTGCGTGCTGATCGCCAGCGAGCGGTTCCGCGTCGACGGGAGGTGGCACACCCGGATCGACTACCAGCGGTTTTTTGAGCTGCTCGAGGAGAGGGGCGCCGACGGCGAGTGGACGCCTGAGGACTACATGGGGCCCGAGACGCCCGAGTGGGCGACCTGGGGCAATGGGGGCTTCGACCCAAGGGATGACCGGGTGGATCGCAAGGGGCGGAAGATCGAGGCTGCCTAGTTAGGGATCGCAGATCATGTCAAGTTTAGTAACGGGAAAAGACTGAGAGATTATAAGAATAAAAAAGAATCGTCGTGCATCATTTGTCTATACCGGCCGCCGAACGGCATCATGAAAATTGTACAATGAACCAACCAACCCCAATCTACCGAACGGCCCGGCCTCCAAATAAAGGGGGCCACGAGCCGAGTATTATATCATACACGATATTCCTTGCAACACGTACGAACCCTGCATAACGGGACACATATGAATAGAGCCTAGCTTTATCTTGCTGGACCTTTTGCAAGAGTGTGCTAAGTCCATTGGTATTTAGTCTGCCTGAGACTGTGGTGAGGTCTGCTGAGTGAGAGTGGAGGGGGTGGTGTCGACGGTGCGGTGATTTCCGGAGAAGGCCACACGTGTGTTATTCGCTCCCTTTTGTTTAGTCCAGGCTGGTCTGAGGTAGGTCGGAGATGTTAATTCCGGCGGGCATCTGACCGTCGAGGTGGAGGTTCTTGTCGTAGGCGATCATCTCGGCCAACACATCTAGTACACGCTGCGGATGGGAGTTAGCATTTCTAAGCTCACTGATGACGACGAGTTCCTTTTCTTCAAGGTGCTGGTTCTTCTTACCTTATCCACGGTCTTATCGTAGATCGAAATCAGGTCTCCAGGGGTCGGGTAGACCTTGAGCGCCTTGTAGAACGCCAGCGCGGCTTCTAGGGTTGTCGATGCTGGTGTGATGATGCGGGTTAGCCCTTGTCCGTGTTCCTTCTGCTTCCATGTCCCGCTGCTCATCGTTTGATCGCATGGCTGTATGGCTTCTCTGACCATACACCATGCGGACTGCTCAGACAGACAGGAGAGCCGGAAGGGGTGCGTGCTTACGATCAGCGGCCAGTACCTCGCCCTTCTGGACGTACTCCATGAAGTAGGCCTCCTTCTCGTTGACGCCCGTGGGGTATCCCTCCTCGGTGGCGGCGTCGACGGCGCGCTGGATGTCCTTGCGCTTCTGCTTGATGTGCGCCACGGCCTCCTCCTTCTCCACGCGCTGCTGTCGCCGCTCCTCCCGCCGCAGGTTCCGTCGGAAGTTGGGGTCGGCGCGTCGTTCACGGTCGAAGTAGACTGCGTAGGCTGTTTTGTACAACAGAGTTAGTAGGGCGGTCTGTATGTGTGTACGTAGCTTGACCACCAGGGGACGTGTAACTGAAGCTGGGGCGGGTGCTGCTCGAAAGAGTGGTGAGCCGCTGCAGCGTGACGTACCTAGGAGCCCTGTTGCTACCGTTGCGACGGATATCGTCGCCACTGTGCCGGTCTGAACCATTGTGAAGAGAGATGAAGGGGGGAATTGCAGAAGCTGTGCCGGTTGCTGCTTGTAGCCGAGGGGGTCGAGTTGGGAGACGGAGGAGGCGATGATGCGTTGGTTGGATGGAAGCAGAAGCAGTTCTTTGGGCTGCAGACAGAAGAGAGCTCGATGCCAAAAAGACGTTTTCTTCAGCCAGGCAGCGCGACGGGAGAGAGCTGCAGCCCCTGTACGCACCGGGTGGAGTCCACTGGACGGTGTTACCGGGTCAAAGGACAGGGCTCTTTTAGCGCGCTGCTGTCACCAGGTTGCAGGCTGCAGGTTGCATGCGTTACCCGCCTTCGATTGAGTCCGCCGCCGATAATGCCGCGATCCGCGATCCGGAGTCACGGTCACGTCACGGTCACGGGCCAGCCATTTGAAACGAGGCTATGCGACTTGCGACTTGCGATTGCGACTGCGACTGCGACTACCTGCCGCAACACGCAAGCTTCATGCTTGAGGCACGTAGACTGGTCGACCGCCATATGCCCTTGACCTCAACTCATTCAGAGTCATCGTTGTCACTCCTTGAAGTTTCTTCACTACGTCCTGTAATGGTGTGAATCCATCGACTCACTCCCTGAACTGCCGACACAGTTGCAAGCCCACCCGTGCCAGCTCATCAGGTCACCAGAATCACATCGACCATCATGTCTGACGACCGGAATAAGATCTCGCTCCGTAGTGGTCCTAAGAGGAAAGGGGGTCGCCCAACTATAAGTGCGCCTAAGCAGATCTCGAATCCAATCCCCAGCGATGGCCCTTCAGTGCCCAGGAATCCGGAGGGTAGATCCATAGCCGCCGCTGGCCCTCCACCACCCCGTCAGCGAGCACCACCTCAGACAGGAGGAAAGGCAAGTTGATGTCCTTCCTCTGGACGCGCGCAAGGTCTCTGCTGACCCTTTGCTAGACTGGTGATCTGGTCAAACGACGCTATTCTACCCGCTTCAACAACCTCCCCTCCGACTACGATGCGACTAAACCCCCTGTGCCTTCGCTTCCCAGCTTCGATATATCCAAATATGACCAGCCGGCTCCAAGATCACGACCGCCTCCGTCAAGGGGTGGAGGTTCGCCCATGCCTCCACCTGGCGGCACCGCACCGACCGTGGACCCCAAGGTCCTTCGCGATCCAAGGCTGGTTCCTGACAAGTATGTCGCTGACATCCTCAGCGAGGCCACCGAGGACGAGATCAGGGAATACGAATCTGCGCTACGGAAGCTGAAGACCAGGGCCTCGACGGATCTGCAGCAGAACGTTTACCAGAACCGGACACAATTTATCAAGATTAGCAAGGAGGCCGAAAAGCTCAAGAACGAGATGCGTTCTCTTCGCAATCTGTTCAAGGAGCTCGAGGCGAACACTACCGCGCTCAGAGCTGCGTCGGGTAATCACAGTACACCCGGAGACTTTTCGACGAGCCTAAGCAAGAGAGATAAGAGAAGCTCGGTTGCGGATCGAACAGCGCTTTGGAACTCGCAAATGCAGGCACTATATAAGAATGTCGAGGGATCGCAGAAGTTTCTGCCAAACTCTATGGGCCGACACGTCGTTCAGAATGCGGGACCGTGGATCGAACTCGATAACGCGACGTACAAGTCAAGGCGATCTATGCAACTTTTCCTCCTGAACGACCATCTTCTGATCGCTTCACGTAAGAAGCGGAAGATGGATAACCCTAATGATACGCGCGGGCCTGCCACCAAAATGGTGGCAGATCGCTGCTGGCCGCTCCTAGATATTGAAGTGGTCGATATGGCGGCAACATCCGAATCATACAGCGGACGCAACAAACTTGCTGATGCCATCATGATCAGGGGAGTCGGGCAGGAATCTTTCATCTATCGGACGGAGAAACCCGAAGACACCGAGAAATCGACCCTGCTACTTAATATTCGAAAGGCAGTTGAGGAGCTACGGAAGGGTTTGCAGTCGGAGATGGAAGCAAACAACAAGGCCAAGGAGACGATCAACTACTTTGCGTCACGGGATCCTGGATTACTACAAAAGACAGAGCTGCTGGAGACCCTCTCGGATATCAAGGACATGATGATCGAAGTGGATGGAAAGCAACAAAACCTTCGCTGGGTGGAAGGGGAGATGGACGAGCTCGACATTGACATAGCACTGCAGCGTTTTGACTTGGCCGTCGACCGTGTTGAGAAACTCCAAAAAATCGCTCGTGAGTTGAAGAACAACGCCATCGCCCAAGACTTCATCAACTTCAAGGTTGATGAGAGGTGCACGAAACTAGCTGGTTTCATCATCAGGGAGCTAGTAGATACCCATGATGCGCAGAACAAGACAAGACGAAACGTTGGCTGGCTCAACAGACTAGGTTTTGAGGATCGGGCGCGAGAAGCATATCTGGAGGCTCGGTCTGACTTGATTCAGAAACGCTCTAGGTAAGTTACATCGCTACTATGAAAGCGGCGGGTACTAATGCGATGACACAGACAATGCATCTTCCAAGGTGATCTCCACGTCTACATATGGCAGTTGTCGTTTGTCTACTTTACCAGCATCAGAAACACGGTCAGTTGTTTCCGGAGCTGCTTCCCACAGGCGATGATGAGCGCCTGTGTCAAGTGGGCGAAGGAAGAAGTCGACGCGTTCAATGTCATTTTGGCTAGACAGCTGAGCAGTACGGAGAGAGACGGCGAAGTGTGGAAGCAGTGCATGGAGAGAGCCAAGACGCATGCTCAGATGCTTGAGGAGGTGCAGCTGGACTTTAGAGATCTAGTCGGCAAGGACATGCCCCTGAGCACGAATGGTAGTGGTCCCATTGGTCTAGGCTTAAGGTAGCCTGCATAATATGCCTGGTTGCCTAGGTCAGATTGTTCGCTGACAGGCGGATGTATATTGTTCTACCTAGCAGCTCCTATGAAGGGCCTGGGTACTTGAAAGGTAGTAGTAGCAATGCAGACTCGTGTAAAATGCACTTGTCACATCTTTGAAGCAAACAGGGCAGCGTATGAGACCAATGAGATGATAATACTCGTACAAAGAGAAGTGAAATGAGTTATGTCCCGACGTATGCAATGACACGCCGAAAATAAGGCAGAAAAGGGGGGATAAAGGTAGGGGTGGAAAAACACCGTGTTTTATCCAAAAGTACAATACAACACAACACACGCATACAACACGTGCTGTATCGTGTTGTGTTATTAGGCCGGAATAACCTCCGGGAATAGCCTCCGGAGCCTCGGCTGAGGGTAATTCCGGCTTTTCCCCGGCCACGGAAATTTCTAAGCCGAATTTCTGGTGGTCCGTGGTAGGTACTACCAGGTATCCTTTACCACGTCACTGCCAGTAATCACACGTGTTGATATCGAAAAGTACAATATAACACAACACAACACAGTACATGTGTTGTATTGTGTTTCTCAGACTCTATCCCTAGATAAAGGGGCCAAGACCCGGGGTGGAAAGAGCCGCAATTTAAGCGAAAGGGTGGTGGGAGCTGCTTCCACGGCCGTGTGTCGAGGAGTGGCCCGACCGCCCGACCGCATCTGCTGCTAGACCAGCCCAAAAAAACACTGCCAGTCAATCGAGCAGCGAACACCGCCTATCCATCTAGCTGCTGCCAAACGATACCCTCTCTAGTCCTTCTCCTTCTCCCACGCAACATAACGCAACGCCGCGATACGACACAAACCACGACGTGCTTGACATCTGACGACGATACGAGCGCCGCCCTGACAATTGCTGTTCCTTCACTGATTTGAAGACTGTGACGATACCCATACCCATTCCCATCCAGACCGATGGAGTCTTGACTCTTGACCCATTGCCAGCCTCAGCCCCACCCTTACAGGCTTACAGCTGTTGTGCCGCCCTACGCCCTATCGTGTGTGCGCCTGGCCCAACCCGAACAACGAGCATCCACCAAACGTCATTCCCATTCACCACCTCCCCGTCTTCGTCGCCTTTGGATAATCCCAGGGCCCTGCGAAACGACACCAGCGCGCACCGCCGACCTAGGACCCTACCATATCGGTTGATCTTGGCCTCAGCCCCCCGCCGCCCGTCATGGACACCAACATGGAGGATATTGGCCGCGTCCCTACTGATCTGGCACCCGCGCCCGCCTCGGAACCGACCACCGTTCCCACCCTCGACGGCTGGATCGAGAGCTTGATGAGCTGCAAACAGCTTGCTGAGGCCGACGTACAGAGACTCTGCGAGAAGGTTTGTCACCCTGTCACCTGCAAACCATCAACATCGTGCATCCTGTCACTTGTGGCTTGCTCTTTGTTGTTGTGCCTCGACGATATGCTAATGTCTCACTTTTACTAGGCACGAGAAGTCCTGCAGGAGGAGTCCAACGTTCAGCCAGTAGTACGTTGCTATCGACGCGATGCCCGACACTTCTGCTTACCTCTGCTACTAGAAATGCCCCGTGACGGTGTGCGGTGATATCCATGGTCAATTCCACGACCTGATGGAACTGTTCAAGATCGGCGGCCCGAATCCCGACACAAACTACCTTTTCATGGGTTCGTGATACTTGCGCATACGTAGATACGAGGGCATTCGCATTGACTGTTGAAACTAGGTGATTATGTCGACCGCGGCTACTATTCTGTCGAGACCGTCACCCTCCTAGTCGCCCTCAAGATACGATACCCCGGCCGCATCACCATCCTGCGAGGCAACCACGAATCCAGACAAATTACCCAAGTTTACGGCTTCTACGACGAATGCCTGCGCAAGTACGGCAATGCCAACGTCTGGAAGTTCTTCACCGACCTCTTCGACTACCTCCCTCTGACGGCACTCATCGACAACCAGATCTTCTGTCTGCACGGTGGACTATCGCCTAGTATCGATACTCTTGATAACATCAGAGCTCTTGACCGGATTCAGGAGGTCCCTCACGAGGGCCCCATGTGTGACCTGCTATGGTCCGACCCAGACGACCGGTGCGGCTGGGGTATATCCCCTCGTGGTGCGGGTTACACCTTCGGTCAGGATATCTCGGAGGCTTTCAACCACAACAACGGCCTGACTCTGATCGCGAGAGCGCATCAACTGGTCATGGAAGGGTACAACTGGTCTCAGGATAGAAATGTCGTAACGATATTCTCTGGTCAGTCTATTCGTGCGCCTTGCCGTACACAGCTCCATATGCTAACCAACACCAGCACCCAACTACTGCTACAGATGCGGTAACCAAGCCGCGATCATGGAGATTGACGAACACCTGAAGTACACCTTGTAAGTACTTTCTTGCTGAAGGATGCGGTTGCGTCGTTTGGTTACTGCAGCTTGATTGATACTGACATACGATTCCTACAGCTTACAGTTTGACCCCTGCCCACGCGCTGGCGAGCCTATGGTTTCCCGACGTAAGTATCGCCTCGGCATCTGATTTTCCTGTCCTACCTCGTCATGACAACAACTGACCCCTTGGCAGGTACGCCGGACTACTTCCTCTAAGCTTATCGTAAGCTTTGCTGCCGAGTCTTGAACGCGCGGCTTACGGTTGGAGGTGCTCCACCGTTTGGCTTGCCACGAGAACCCAATCATGGCCGAAAGTATGGTTCATTGGCATGGCCACACCTTAACCTGTACGATTAATCATTCCAGGCAATGCCAATGTCCCACACAGCACAGGCAGGAATCTGAGGCCATAACACTGTCTCATGTCACAACGCTGCTGCTGTCGCTCAGGTTCAGCGGGCATGTCTGAGTGACAGGGCGTTATAGAAATGTCCATTCCCTAGATGCCTCATGAATAAAGAGAGAAGTTCTGGTACTGAACAAACTGCCCGCACGTGGCTTGATCTGGATGCCCCAACCTTTGAATATTGTGCAGTGTCGACTCCAACGCATGCTGGAGTAAGAGGAAGCATTGCTAGGTATGCAAGAATGAAACTAATGAAACATCGTTGTGTAATAGCTTCGTATTTTTCGCTCTGATTACACGGGTGGAACTCGCCCAAGCTAATACATTATCTATAGGTAGGTATGTTCATGTGTATATACATATACAATTCAAGACCATTTCGACCCATCGCCAACTCAGGTCCGCCAACTCATCCTCGCAGCAGCGCGCAAAAGTCAACGGGGTATTGACCCTGATAGGACCTCCTCTAGATAACTTCTTCCTCAAATTTCGTGTGTAAGTCTTAACTATCTCCCCCCTTCGCACCCATGCACGCACCCGAACTGTTCCATCCCTTTTCATCGAAGATCACTTTTTTACGCATTATGAATTATGCATTAAACCCATCGAGCCGCCTCGCCGTGGCCTTCAGCACCGTCGTGATTCGAATGCCCATCATACCGCCAGTCAATGGCATCCGTCAGCGAGGCGCGCAGGGGCGGGATAGCGTGATCGGACGAAACTGATGGCCTCCCATCACCGCCACCATCACCACTGCCGCCGCGTTCACGGGCTAAGTACGCCGGCTCGGGCGCGGTGAGGCTAGCGGAGGTGCGCCTGCCGTCGCTCGAGATGTTCTCGATCATGGTGAGGATGTTCCCGGGCAGCTCGGCGCCCTCGGACCCCCCGGACCCGGGGGGGCCCGACGCGTCCGACGCGTCCACGTCGGTCGTGCTCGTGCTCTCGCTGGGGTTGTGGCTGGTGCGCCCCGGATGCGCCGTCGTGCCCGTGCCCCCCGTGGTGATGGCGTGGACCGGGTCGTCCTTGTCCTCGGGCCCGAACGCGTCCTCCTCCGAGTTGACGACGGTGGAGCGGTCCGAGAGCCGGTTGGCCCCGCGCTGGCTCTTCTTGTCGGAGTTGGGGTGGTGGTGGGGGAGGTAGAACTTGCCTCCGGTGTCGTGGTTCTGATGGTCGACGCCCCTGAGCTTGGCGAGCTTGGCCTTGTCGGTCTCTTCGAGACTGCCGCTGCTGCGGTCGCCGACGTCTTTTTCGTCTGCGTTCGCCGCGTTCGCGTCCTTCGCCACCTTGGTGGCCGACGTCGACGTCGACGAGTTCGAAAGCGCCGTGCTGGCGCCGCCGCCACGCGGCAGACCCGCCTCCTTGTCCCGGGAGTAGTCGCGGACGGCGCGGGCGCCGTTTGGGATGATGAAGCGGCGGTCGAAGCGCGACAGCAGGTAGGCGGCCGACACGACGAGGTCGGTCACATAATTAAAACAGTAGTAGCAGGCGCGCGAGTGGTACCAGGCCGGGTCGGTGCGCGGGCGGGCAGGGAGGTACTCGGTGCCGATGCGGAAGGCGGCGCCGAGCGTGGCGACGGCGGAGCAGAACAATAAGAGTGCCAGCTTGGAGCGCCACCTGCCCGACCCGAACTTGTCGATGCGGTAGCGTCGGGGGAGCACCCACGCCAGCAGCACGACGGGGATCGGTATGAATGCGAGCACGGCCAGCCCCGCGCCGGCGAAGAGCTGCACGATGCGGTCGGCGTGTCGCGTTGCTGGGTTGAGAGTGAATAGCGACTGTACGCTCACGGCAACGAGCATAACCAAACAAGCCACGACGCAGAAGACCAGCGCGCGGAAGGCCCAGCGCGCGGCCGGGTGCCAGCCCAAACGCGGGTGGTAGGCGCGCAGCACGCGCTGGGCGAAGAATAAATCGATCACGAACACGAGGACGGAACCGACCTGCGTGAGGATCCCGGCCGAGACGGCGACGGCGACGTCGTGGGGACGCGAGGCCCACGCCAGACGGGTGGTTAAGGCGATGCTGCGCAGCATGCATAGCGCGAAGAGCATGCCCGAGAAGACGAACCGCAGCCCGCGCCGCTTGTTCAGCTGCAGGATCGTCATGTGCGCGGCTGCGCTGGACAGGAAGAGGAGGAGGAGCACGCCGCATATGGGGTCGTCGATTGGGATGCTGGGCACGCCGCCCGAGACGGCCGTGTTGGGGATGTAGGGGGGGCCGGTGGCGGCCTTCTGGGAGGTTTGTCAGTCTTCATTCTTTGGATCTTCTCGACTTGTGTTTAGAGAGGTGTGCGGTTCTGGAATAGGATTTTTTCCACTCCTCCTTTTTCTTCCTTTTTTTGTCTCTTGCTGTGTAGGCGCAGCATGGTCATACGTACCATATCAGGAATCGGAACGAGCGTAGGAGCAGGCGCCGCCGGCGTCGGCGCTGGCGTGCCCATAGGGGTGATCAAGGCCGTCCAGTTCGACATGTTTGTGGTTTCTATCTGTCCCCGGTGCTGGCCAAAAAGAGTAGGGAACGATACTTATGGCGGGCGTCCCCCTGGCCGGTTTTGATGATGGCCTCCTGGCTGTGCTTTGACCTCTGCTATGACGGACGGTGCGTCGAGCTTCGCCGATGGAATGAGGCGTTTGTTAGTACCACGCTTGATAACAAAGCGGTGATTATCACTGTACGATGTGTATCGAGCGTGAGTGAGCAAGTGCTGGCGAGGAACCAGGCTCGTTGAAGAGCAAAAGGGAAATAAGACGCCAGCACGCCCTCTGGCACACGGGCTGGGCTGGTTATATTCCATCCCCGCCTTCTTCTTGCCTACCTATCTAGGTGTCTACGCAATCGTATGAGTGAGTGACTGACTGACCGGCCGCCTTGCACCCCGACGCCGTTGGAAACCTAGAAGGGCCAACTGCGCGCCCTCTCGATCTGGGATTCGCGTCCTAGCGGCAGATACAACTCCTCGTGATGGCTGCAGGGCCGGCGTTCCCCATCTGTCCGCCCCGAGCGCCCTGGCCAATCAGGGTGAAGGCTTGTCCTCGTCGACCGATGGCTGCTTAGAGTTTGCTGCACGAAGCATTGAACGGCCAATCTTTGTGCTGTTCGGGATGGCGGTGGTGGCGGGTTGTTGGTGGCCGTTGGGTTAGTAGTCGTTGGTGAATGTGTCTAGGGTATGTTCAAGATCTCTCCTCAAAGCTTGCCCGATTCGCCGGTAATTCGGCAATCCAACACGGTGGAATCTGGCATCTGGCATCTGGCATCTGGCATCTGGCCTCTGGCATCTGGCATCTGGCATCTGGCATCTGGCCGCTGGGTTGAGTAGAAACGCTGCCTCGGTACCGAAGTCCACAACGGCAGTGGGCTGGCGACTTTGAGTTCAGACTATGGGCTAGTCGATGATCCCGTCAATGCTCGGAGACATAGATCCCATAAGTCCAGCCCTGCTTAGGTAAGTTGGGTGTGGTCTGACGTTGTCAGTGAATCTCATGTGCCAAAATGCGAGACTCCTCCATAATTCTAGAGCTGCCTGTAGAAATACTGCTGAACCAATACTCGCACACAAGCTCAATTATATTTCGGTAGTACCAACACTTCTCAGGTTTCCTGTATTGATCTCCAGTTGCCGAGTACCAAATCTCTAGAAGCAACAACATACTTGCTCAACCAACATGAGTGAGGGCACTGTAAATTCCAATGTGCTTATTATAGTGTTGAATGATTCTTACGGGTCGTTCAATATCTTCTCAATATACGGGCAGGGCCTAGAGGTAAGTATAGCATAGTAACAGCGCCTTTTCTCTGGACACCTGGAAGTTCTATTACCTCTGTTCATGCACTTCGTGGGGGTTTTCTTCTGTGGGTTCGCGTTAGCTAAGCATCAGCCACAGCGGCTCACAGCAACATGATTGTAAAGTTAGATGACGAAAATGTGTGAAATTTAGGAATGGTCTATATTGGAAGAGGAATAAGGGTAGCTGATGGGGGTACCTTCCTACTTAGATAGGTGGGAAAGGTACCTCTGACAGCTATCACATGTGATCCCACAGAATGACACATATGCTGCTCACAGCGACCACAACAAGGCTAAATAAGGTACGCCACTGTTATGATATCTGAAAAAATGCCCTCAAATTGCTCAAGGTGAAGCCAGTTGGGGACATTTTCTCCGAACAAAACTGACGCTGTACAAAGTGGCTCCACCGTTAATCCCGTCCTGGATTCCTCCCTGTCTGTCTCCTATCGTCTGGGTAATCATCTTCAACCACCATCTCCTAGTGTTTAAGCTGGACTATCGCTATTCACCTTGTTCGCCATGACGTCCGCCTTGGAGCAATTGCCGGAGGAGATCCTTCTTCTAATACTCTCCCACCTGCATTGCTCGAATGCGACAGACCCAGCTGTCAAACTCAAAGCGCTCGCGAGAGTGTCCCGTGTCTCGAGACTCTTTCGTCGCCTGAACGAATTAACACTATACCGCAACTTGACAGTAGTGGCTTGCTCTGCTCTACACCTCAAGCAGCTTCTTCGCACTCTGCGTCAACGCCCGGACTTGTGCGCAGCTGTTCAGGCCGCTGCTCTGGGACCGCGGTTCGACCCGGATCATCGCGATGCTAGTTCTTTGCTCAGTTTGATACCGAGACTAAGGGCCCTCGACCTCTCAATCAGTCAAGAGGGAGGACTGCCACACGTTGGCTATATACCCAACCTGCCTCAGCCGGGCATGGACGACCACCCCTTTCCCTACCTCAGAGAAGTCTGCCTACGCTATCACCTGGGTCATAAGGCACGTGTATTGCCACAATATATTTTCTGGCTCGAATCATTGATCCGCCATCCAGGTGTCGAGACGCTTCGGGGATACGGGCTGCACTGGTGGCCTTTCAGGACACCGCCGCGACAAGCAAGCAGAATAGAACACGTGCACCTTGTGGATTGTGACATCAGCAGCGTGGTCAAGATCATCGCCTATTTCAACAAGAGTCTTCGGACCCTGACTTTGACCTGGACCGCACCTCCCGACTTCCTTCGACAAGGCGGCGAGCTCTGTGCCCTGGCGAACACCATCAGCAAATGCGCCACCGGTCTGGAGAAGTTGGACTTCCAGTGCGGCCAACCGTTCTACCCATACCCAGTTAGCCAGACGATAGCGGGGTCCATATACACAATCCTAAACAACATACTCTTCGGCTTCCCTTACTGGGACAACGACCAGTATATGGACCTGCATAAGCTACGCAACCTTAGGGAGTTGCGCATAGACGCTCGGTTGCTGAGGCCCTGTGGAATGATTCTTTGGCCTGAGCAAACACTTCCAAAGTCCCTGGAACGACTGCGTCTACACAACCTGGCTCCTGACGAGATGCTTCTCCTCAGCAGCAGACACTTCGACCGCCTCCACGAGATACACCTGCACGGCGTGCTAATAAAACCGGAAGAATTCAAGGCGCCTGGATGGACAGCGACTCTTAAACCCTGCCGTATGGCGCAATGGTCAAATGCGCCTGGTTGTGTTCTCGTTTGTGCGGTGGGCGACGAGAACAAGTGGGTTCGAATCCTGCTACGGCTCCCTTTCTGACCCGACTTGTGCGAGTCAACAACCAGCACACGACAGTGGAGAGGCCCCATTATCGCAGAGCCATTATCGCAGAGCCCGATAGCTAAGCAGCTTGTCTCCATAACACCCACTCCTGCGAGATTTTTCCCCTTATGGTTTCCCTCGCCAGCAGATAACAAACACCTGTTTCATCCACCAATACGACATATATTGAACGGCTACTGGAACGATATGTACACCAGAGGACTGAGGTCTACTGGGTCGCTTTGTCACTGGACAGGATATTTTTCTGACGGAATTGTGCTTGGGTATTGACTAAAACCATCTCGTCACTCCAGGTTGGTACCGTCACAGCGAGGATGGGGTCGTGCGCGGATCTGAATGTATCTAGACTGACACCTACCTCTACAACCTTGCGATGCAATGGCTCTGGGAGGCGTGGTTTGCCCTGTTGAGGGACTGCACCCACGATAAATAAAATCAATCAATCAATCAATCAAGACTCTTAAACCCGGTAAAGACCCTGTCCTGATGATAAACAAAACCCCAGAGGGTTCCTAGGGAGCATTGGTTACGGAGGGGATTCGTGCTAGTCAATCTTTCGCTTGGGATGTTTGGTTTTTGGAGCCAGATATATGAGCGTCCGCACTGGCAATAGCCCCAGATTATACCACCCAAAGCACCACGCTGCTCGACCTTAGAGTCCGCACTCGACATTACTTGGGCAGCATACCATAATGACACACCAATTAAGCACCATGGCATTTCTCTGATAATACACCTGTTACGAACCCAACTCTTATCAACTCAGGCCACGTACAAATTGTGCCTCAAGAGACCCAGCGAACCGAGAGTTTAGCAATCCGCGTATAGCAGAAAAATCAAAGAACCTTAGAGTCGCAGTAAGCACAGGTGTAGAGGGCCAGGGACTCCCAGCGCGTTGGTAGATTTCATAGCCCTTGGCATCCATAACCATGAGCCTGACTAAGCCTTGGGAACGGGAGACTGGAAAGGGGCTGATAGCAGCAGTCTGTGGACCCAGAACGGTTGCTGGCAGGGAACATCCCACCACTTCATCGCAGCCTGTAGGGCAATACGTAGATTGTGTTTGAAATCCAAAAATCCTCCTCAAGTTCGTTGGTAGCAATCGTTCCCATGCCATACGCAACACGCCGTCACCAGACCAACAAAGTCGGTACAGCTTGGCCTCCACAGCCCCATGATCGAGGCCTTCCATTGGAATGGCGCTGCTTCCCTTCTATACCCTCCCGATATGAAATTGGGTACCACCCCATGCCTACGTCCGTAAGATACTGCCACATCGACGCGCTTGTAAAGATACCTGATCCCTTACAGCTGACGGCTCTCATGAATATAGGGGTCGCAATGCCATGCCCTCGGCGCCATGATGTATTCCCTCCTCCAAACAGCCTCGTAACTAGGCTATAGCGCCCGCAGGACTGCCATTTCTCGATTGTATCGCCCGAAACTTACCGATGATGCGGATAGTCATGCCAAAACCGCCGCACTCGATGACGTTTGGTACAAGTAACTCGGGACCTAAGAATAAGCGCCAGTGCCACGGCGCTGCGACAGTGGCAGCGGCCGCGGTGTGTATAGAGTCACTGCGTCCATCTTCCGCGGCCTCGGCGTCGTCGTGCTTATAATGGCTATTATCCGTTGCGGCTGCTACGAGGCTATTGTGACAACGGCTGGGAAGGCTGGTAGCTTGCCGTATCGTTGGTTCAACTGCCGGCAAACCCGGTACCCCTGATCCCTGAAATCTCGAGTAGGCAGTTGAGCAGTCTTACTCAACAGCTTAACGGCGGGGACCTAGATGTGGGACAGCCCCCCATGTGGGACAGTTTCCACACCAAAAGGCCACACTTGCACCCACCCACATCTCTATCCGGATTGAAGCTGTAAATACTGTAAATAATGCATCTGAATCGTCTTTTCTTGGTGTTTATTCCAGTGTAGATTTCACCAGGTGTACCGCAGCGGGATGGGCCGTGGTGGGGGTCGGAAGTTAGCGCTTCCGGGCCTAACCCAAGGGGTCCTGGCTCCCGTGCCCCCTATCCGTATCAATCTAGCAGAAGATCTGCTAAGAATTTTCTTTCTTTTTTCTATAAGCAACAGCGGCTTCGGTACGTCAAAATACCTCCTTTGTACAGTCCAGAAGACCTCGCAGAGGCTATAGCCGCTGTGAATAATGACGATCTATCCCTCCGTAAGGCCGCCCTACGCTATGGAGTACCAAAATCAACCCTCTCTCGCAAGGTAGACGGCACCACGATGACCCAGACTGGCAGTTCCCGTGACAGTGCTCATGATCAGCAGAAGGTTAGCCCTGAGCAAGAGCTGAAGGTGGTCTCATGGATACTCCACCAAGAAAAGGCCGGCCACGCGCCTACGCATGGCAATGTGCGGTACATCATCAAGAAGATCCTAGAGACTGAAGGAAAAGGAGGCTTCCTAGGCAAGAAATATATGCATAAATTCTTACGCCGCCACCCTGAGATAAAGACCAAGATGGGCAGAAAGCTGGATTATAAGCGTATCAACGCTGCTACGCCGGATAATATCACTGGCTTTCACGATATCTATAAGGATTTCGCCTTCATCAAACCTGTAAACCGGGCAAATGTCGATAAGTACGGCATTATGCAGGGCCGGCAGTACGTAAATGTTCATTCCAAGTGCCTATCGGACGGCTGACCGGTCAAAATATAGGTCTGATAGCCTGGTAATAGGCAGTTCTGGCTCAAAAGGGGCCAACGTCAAGTCCAACGACGACCATACGTGGACTACAGTGGTCGAATCGATTACAATAACTGAGAAAAAGCTCCAGCCGCTCGTGATCTTTAAGGCGAAATTGATACAGACTCAGTGGTTTTATGAACAGCTTATTAAGGAGCATCCTGCGATAGCAGAATGGTTTGTGACCTATTCTATCAACAGCTGGTCTTTGAACAAGATTGCGCTGCAATGGCTCGAAAAGGCAAGTTAATTACTATTAACTGGCGTTAACTACATGCTAATTAAGCCCCCGATCTATCTACCAAACACTGCCCCTAAAGATCGGATGAATTTCGCCTACTAGTGCTCGACGGCCATGGCAGCCACTGCTCGAATGAATTCATGTATCTGTGCTATATAAACAACGTTTATATGTGCTTTTTTCCGGCTCATATGGTAGGTTATACGATAATAAGTAGTTATTTCGCTAACCGAAGTAGTCTCACATCTTCCAGCCCCTGGATTTGACCGTTTTTTCTGTGGTGAAAGCCGCCTACCACCGCCTCATCAACCAGCTCGGTCAGATGAACGATTCGGCCCCTATTGGAAAAGTACACTTCCTTAGCTGCCTGCCTAAAGCCCGTGAAGAAGCCACGGAGGCTATTGTGTGTGCGGGATGGCGTGCTGCTGGCCTTTGGCCTGTAAATCGGCAGAAAACACTGAACAACCCTTATGTGGTGAAGGCAGCGGAGATTCAAGCAGCAGCTGCTGTTATAATGAACCCAGAGACCACTCCTGAAGCAGCAGAAGACCCTAAATCAGGACAGGACATAGCCCTGATGCTATCAAAGTTGGCAGAGACCCCGGAGCAGCGAGCAGGAGTCCGTTCGGTTGCCAGGGCATACGATGAGATGGTGGTAGAGTTGGCGATCGCGAGAGAGCAGATCAAGGCCAAAGACGACGAAATACTCCGATTGCAGCCGAAACGACGCCGTAAGGTCCCTCAAGAAGAGCCTGATCAACGGCTATGGAAGGTTGGGGACGTTATTGCTGAGCAAATCGAGGCTATAACAGCCGGAAGGGCTGTAATCGAGTGTCGGGAGGAAAGA
The DNA here is from genome assembly GCA_963556695.1 of Anthostomella pinea. Classification (NCBI taxonomy): domain Eukaryota; kingdom Fungi; phylum Ascomycota; class Sordariomycetes; order Xylariales; family Xylariaceae; genus Anthostomella; species Anthostomella pinea. The sequence goes on along the minus strand of CAUWAG010000020.1, from coordinate 3,332,520 downwards.
CAACGAATTTTGGCTGATTTATAGAACCTGAACACTGACGAATCAGAGAGATCTCTCTCTGAGGACTCTGAGGAGTCAGAATCAGAAGAATTGGAGGAATTGGAGCCCTCTGAGGATGAGGGTGTTGCTGTGGATGAAGAGGGTAGTAGCCCGGATGATGAAGATGACGAGCCGATTGTGGTGCGTTCTTCGCGCCGCGCAATCCGCCAGCCTGCACGATATCATGAGAACAATTAGCATTGCTAAAAATTCCAAGAAAAGGCGGTTCTAATGATGCACTTGCATTATATATAGCTTTAATTCGGACAGAGTTATCAGCATGCAGAACAATGTTGATTTCTCTATCAATTGCGAGAGGTTGGACGAAAAGCGCGGAATTCTTCTTCGTATTCAGCGTCAAAGTCCGGCATTCCCATCGGAGATATCCAATCTAGCCAGAGCTTTACCTTAACGTCGGAGGCTTGAGAGTCGTTCAAAAACGTCTGATATGCCTGCAACAGGACCATTCGATATCAGACCACCTACGCCGTCGTCAAGCCCCTTTACGTAGTCATTGAATGTCGATTAACTAGTGTTGTTCTTCAAAGCGAATGCATACAGTATTGAATCGGCGTTCGACGTCGACTTGATGACCCTGGGGCCTACTTTAACGGTTGAAATATGATGGGCAAGTGAGGGAGCATCGGATGTGCCACTTGCTGCGGGAGCTTCTTGGGCAGTTGGCGGAGCCACAGTCGAGGTGAGTTTGGTGCCGTCTGGCCTCGTCGCTGCCTCAAGCCAAGGGAAATTATCACCACCATTTGAGGATGAGACAGCAGGGACAGAGGTTCCACGGTCGGACATAGCTGAACCGGATGTAATTGTAAACACAGGTGAGGTTTCGGTTCCTTCCAGTGTGTCTGTGAAGATCGAAAGGTCAGCTGCATACGTCGTGCGAGCTATGAAGCGGTGACCCGCAATCTGGGCATTGGCATGCAAGCACCAGCCAGGCAGGATTGAATGTTGGTGAGCCGATGATTCAGGTTGCTAGAGAGCAGCGGGTCAATGTCGAGTCGAGGGTATTATCCTAGGGCGCATTGTGAGATGCAGATGCCAAGTGGTGAGGTACGACTCACAGCCGGTAGCTTACTCTGATCAGTCATACCTCTGGAGGTATGAATCATCTACTCCGCATTGGGGTCCAAAACCAGTGACTTGAGCCCCTTTTCACAACTCAGGAGAACTGTGGCGCACCAAGTTGTGGCGCCCATCAGGTAGCCCCTGTACATAACTGTGGCTTAGACCAAAGATGACGCCGCCCCTGTAGCGGCGCCCCTGGCAAGAGAAAACCCAGCTTGAGCTTAGCTCCAGCCTCCTTTGACGCAGCATCCACGACGAGCCCGACGAACCACGACACCCTCTTAAAAACGTCTGCCTAGCGACACACGCAAGCGCATCATCGCATCCATCTTCATAAGCTGCCGGAACCTCCCAATTCTTCACGTCTGTCAGTCTGAGAAGAATAAAACACCGCAAAGATGGATTTCTCCGACTCCTTGTAAGTGCGCCCTTTGTCCAGCAGGACGGCGCGAATGCGCTGCTCAACGGCCAAATCGCTGACATACTCCCCCCGCGCCGCAGCCGCATCGTCAACCTCGCCATTGGCGTGATCATGATCCTGGGCGGCATCTCGCAGTTCTTCCACGCCAGCTTGTACGTTCCGATCCCCAAAACCGCATGCCCGTGTCCCGTCCATCTCGGTACCCGGCCTCGACGATAGCCTCCCTCCTACAAACGTGCCCGCCCGAGGCTACCGGGCCAGGATATGTTACAAATCTATGGGGATTGGACTACCTTTTGCTAATGTAGCGCTCGCGACACAGCCAATCGATCATCATCGGCGTCTACGTGATCATCTTCGGCCTGGCTGTTGGCCTTCTCGAGTTCCAGATCCCGCCGCAGGTATCGCGCTACGCCTCGTTCATGTTCTCGTTCATCGGCCGTGGTATCTGTACGTGCTCCCACAAATCCCCTCCCAACAGCACACCAAGAGGGAAGCAGAAACATATCCGCTGAGACCATTCGCGCGTTGCACAGTCTACGTCTTCATGGGCTCCATCCTGCTCAGCGACCACTGGACGCGCTACGTCGCCGGCGCCATCATCGGAATTACGGGCCTGGCGTACTGCGCGCTCGAATTCGTGCCGTCGATCGAGCCGCCCGCCAACATGCGCGAGGCCGACCAGGGTTGGGGCGCCGAGCAGGTATAGACTTGTTCTCGCACGATTACAGCCACGCGCCTACCAACCATTCAGCCTACGGACGAATGTACGAAATGGGACTTGCGAGAGAAGGAGCAAGAGGAAGGGGGAGGGGCACGATAGACGGTGCATATATCGAAACGAGTCCGGACTTGTTGCCTCGACGGTGCCTCGGATCGCGTTGCTAAGAGCGGAGACGTAAAGGAGATTCAAGAAACGAAAAATCCAGAATGCGTTGGAAAAGGAGACGATCTGTATATGTACGTACTTGTGTGGTAACTATGTGGAAATGGGACAGGACACCGTAGGGCACGTCTGCTCTGCTTGCTGCTGGGAGGAAGCCTGTAAGATTCTGTTATGTCATGATTCCCTGGAGGTGGGTAGATACAGGGGCGTTGTTCATCTACATATACAGACGGGTTGACGAGTTCTCATCGTCAGATTTCCAAGTAACTGTTTCGTTCATGCAAATTGCTCATTTATCCATTACGTCTTGAAGAAACTAGGTATCGCACCCACCGCTTCCCCAGCTCGTGCCTAATATTTTCTCTCCTAGCCGCTAAGCTTGTGACGGAATAGGAGGTGTATCTTGCCTCGTCTGTGCGTACTTGGAAGGTTCGTTTTCTGCGGCCTTCATACCGATGTCTCGACTTTAAGCGCCAAGCCACAGCGCGCATTACCGAAGGCTATGGTTAATGTCCTATTAATACATGCTGTTAGGAGAAAACGCGGCACTTTGGTCAAGCAACCTATGCTATTAGCAAAATAAAAACTGTCCAGAAAAGGTAAAAAGGGAAGAGGTACATAAGCAAGGAAACCAGACTAATAGCGGCAGTAAAAATCGTGGTGGATAAGTCTTGTTTATCTACGGAATGTAGTCGCAATCATGCTGCCACTTGGGATGTGTTCTAATGTTAAGCTACGAGTCGCTGAAGCGTTTGTTGTCCCTACGCTTGGGGATAATCATGAGAGTCAATGACATTGTGTGGCTAATCGACACAAAACCAACTGTTTCTTGGGAATAAACAGATATGACTTTGCAGTGTGACGGCCTCTCATTGACTTGTTTGCCATAGAGTGCGATTTCGGGATGGAGCCCATACCGTCTAGTGGCTAAGAACAGTCTCCTAGGGTGAACACCTCCACCACTTGAGGATAGTCAAGTGCCCGCAGCAGCTTCAGCTCCAGATCGATTGTGTGACAACTCAAACCAGGGGTGCTGTAGCGCCTGGCTGGCTGACAGACGGTCCTCGGGACGGTATTGCAGTAGCTTCGAAAGAAGGTCCGAGAAAGTCTCGACCTCCTCCTGGGAGATATCTCGGTGGATGCCACCCGGGGCGTATTTGTGGCTATAGAACAATCCTCCTGCGACCGAGTCCTGTATGGATCTCGGCTCTTGAGCCTCAACGACCAGCGTGCTTGGAGCAGCAGCGCCCGCATCGCGTACCTCCACCACCCGATCGAGTGCGTCTACATCGTCCTTGAGATACAGATCGCGTTGATCCCAGATCTCATTCCACCAAGGCTCGGGAAACTTGCCGAGAACCATGGCGATCTTGCATAGGTGTTCGTCGACGTCGTCGTCGAACGTGTCGAATAGCTTTTTTCCGGTGCGGATCTCGAAGAGCGTGCAACCAAGCGCCCACAGCTCGCATCCACTCCAATCTTGTTTTCCAACATGTACTCTGGTGGGCAGTAAACTCGCGGTACACCCAGCTCTTCGGGAGGGGAGGCGATGTCATAGGTCTCGCCCCAATCAACGATGCAAGCCTTGCCGGAAATGAGACGCATCAGGGTGGAATTGGTTGCGACGGAATCCCAGTCCACGGGGTAAACGAGATATTGAGGGGCCGAAGGTAGGTCGTGGTCCTCACCGGATATCGTGAGGACCTTGTTCCTCTGAGGTGTCCCGAAAGCTTCCATCACCTCATCCTCCGACAGTCCATCCAGGTTAGATATCCGAGCTAATATGTTGGCTGGCCGGAAATCTTGGCGAGGCCCCGTTAGCGAACTGATATCTGGATGGTTGGACGCTGTGAAGTAAGCACACTTACCTCCGTGACAGATACCCCGAGCATGGAGATCCGCCATGGCCTGCGTAACTTGTCGACAAATCCCCCGTATGGAGTCTTCGAAATGGTCAGACATGGCAGCGCTGATCAGCCTTGATGCACGAGGTCCCAAGACTGGATATGCGAAGACAAGATGTGTGCCATTGGGGCCCTCGACCTTGAATTGGTCCAAGGGAAGACAGAAGTAGTCGGCCGTTTCAAGCGTGTCAAGCCCACAGTCTACCAGCTTGTTCACTCGCAGCTCGGGACATTCATCCGTAGACCCTTCAGCCATGATGACTTTGAGAGCCGCGTACTTCGAAACATCACTGCAAATGTCTCGGGCAAGCCAGACATTTGCATATCCGCCGCTTCCCAGCTTATGGATGATCTTATAGCGAGAGTGCAGCACGTCGCCCAGGTGGACAGGATGGTGACCCCCAGGCTCGTAATCGTACACTTTCTCGAGCCCGAAAGGAGCATATTCGATCATTAGACCATTGTCTCGAGGCCCATCGACTGCTGTCGATGCGATGGAACCCGACTCCGAAATTGACTTCAACATTGCAGCGTCAACAGGTCGGTAAGACAATGTGTTCTTGGTCTGGAGTCGTCTCTGATGATGATGAAGTCTCCCGGCGGGAAATTTTGACTGCCAAAGAGGAAAAAGTCTCTGCAGACTGGAAACTCGACTCATCTGAAATGCTGAAGGAAGTATCCCGTAGGTAGGAGCAAGGGGATATGGCGCTCTAGGGGTACGACCCCAGGACCCTATCGTCCATAATTTTAGTATTGTGGGATGGCCTGCTAATCCTTGGCCGTAACTGCAACGACTGTCGCAACTCACATGGAGAAATCAATGGTTGTGTCACCGTATCACTCACTTACGCGCCGACTCGACCCTCGCGATTGGCTGTCCATCGCGGTAGCAGAGCACGCGCGCGTGTGATAGCTGGGCAAGCTGGGGGCGCTGGCAGCTGGGTCCACCTGGTCCACCTGGTCCACCTGGTCCACCTGGCCCTCCTGGTCCCTGGACGACCTTCTGCCCCGGCACTACCAATCACCGCCGTCGTAAGTGCTCGGATCCTCCCCCTGATAGGGATTCGATGGGCCATCACACAGGAAAGGAATCCATCATCAGGCCGAGGCTGACGAGGATCATCACCAGCACGCATCTGTCCTGCGCTTACCATGCCCCACTCACCACTCGGCCACCCCCACCACTCGGACGCCCAACATTAGTGGCACACGCGTAAACATCTACAACTTCACTTACACCGATATCAGTCAATTCATGGTGTTTTCAGCTGCTAAGCGCATCATTCTTATCGTTTTGGACGCTCAGTTATCATATCTAGCTGGGCGGCGAGTTAGCCGACCGGAACGGGTCTCTGCAGGGGCTGTAATCTCCTCTTCTTCTAATGAATCTGGGCTATCCTCCTCTTCTTTCTCATTACTTAAATCTTTAATAACCACTGGCTGTACGGCCCTGCAACGATTTTGAGGCTGCTCTTCACTGACTGCCAGTATCTCTGGGATACTCTTGAACCGTTTATTCAGGTTAGAAATCTCTCTGTGCTTTTTAGGGTGCATATGCTCCAGTTCTGCCTTCAAACTCTCGATCTTCTGGTTCTTTAACACCATCTCTGCTGATTATTTCTCAAAAGTAGTGGCAACCTTGTGTAGCTTTAGCCGAGTGGTTGGGGACTTGTTTTCCTTATATTTATGATCTGCCGGCTATTCTCGGGCGTCCGGAGGTCTTTAGGTTCAGAATTTTTGACCTGTTCAGGCCCAGGGGTAGCGGCCTTGTGCCTTTGGATTTCTGGGTACGCCAACGCCTTTCTGTGGCTAATAGGCCAGTTTCTAGTAGTTCTAAAGCCAGCCTGACAATTTTTGACTGTCAGTCCATCATTCCGCGCCTTGACATAGCATCTAATGAAATTGATCTTGTCCATAGGGGCAGCATCAATTAGAGTAACTAACTGAGCGATATACTTGCGGTAAGCAGTCTTTACGGCGTTCAAGGGGCTGTTATCAAGTGGTTGAAGCCCGTGGGAGGTGTGTGCTGGCAGAAAATATAGCTGTATATTGTTCAGGAAGCACATCGTCATGAATTCATCCTACCGCCAGGGTTAGCTATACATCTATCAATTCCAAGCGGAACAAAATAGAGAAAATTAAGGGAATTAGTACTCACAGAGGTATGGCTCCCGTGCCCATTAAGGAGCAGGGATACCGCTTCAGGTTTGTCATCTTCTTGTGTCTGGTTGGCTTAAGGGATGAAAATACTCTCTAGCCACTCCACGGCGACTGTTGTTACGAACCAACGAGGCGTACAGGGAATGAGGCCCGCTGGCAGGCCCAACAAGATGGACAGTAACTGGAAGAACCCGGGAGAACGCACGGGCTAAGGAAACGTCTAGGTCACGTGATCAAGACATCACGTGATAGATAGCTTGGATAGCAAGGTTATCCAACATATCCACCCCATCAGTGAGGGAGAGATTGGATATATAAGGATGGACATTTCCTAGCTAGACAGATAGACAGTCTCTACCTCAGTGATCAATCTAAGCATCTTAGCCAACCCTAAGGTGGGAGAAATCTCCTGACGACTCGACTATTCAGTGAACCCAGTTCAGACCAAGCCCCAGTATCTGAGTGTCTTCTAGTTGACAGAAGCCTCTATCGTCTTTTGTGTTGACTTACCTCAGAACATAAACCCTATAGAACCCTTTAGCCTTATAGGTTAGACGGCTCGTCACAACTGTGTTATCCGTCCACCCATTATCAGTGCATATATAATGCCAGGAGGCGACCTCTCTAAACTCCTTAAGGAATCACTGGACCTGGAGATCTTTTCCTCTTGATTTCTAGGTTATGGCAAAGAAATCCATTCATCCAGTTCTTTCTAACGGTTTTAGTGATGCCATTCAACTTCGAGATAGCCTGAATAATAGCCTTGACGGCACTATACGATAGGGCGAGCCCCAATGATTCCTGACGAGGAATCCATTGGGCTAGGCGTGTTTCTTGCTCTTTGGATAGTCTTCTTTTTGACTACTGAGTCTCTTTTTTTGAGGTTTTGCTGTTAATGTGGTCCAATAATATCTGCTTAGGGATATCCCATTTCTGAGCGGACTTTCGGACTGGCAGCTTGTTATATGTAACATCTAATATGGCATCTGCCATAATATCCTCCGTATAAAAAGGCATTTTGAGAGTCACAATACTGCATTGCATACGAAAGAAGAAGACAACTGCTCTATGAAGGGCAAATTTGCGCTTATAAGGGGTAGAAATCACGGGCGGGGGACCCCCTTATCGCCGGGTCTAGCCAGATTGATCTAGATTGGGATAAACCCCCCAAAAAGGGCTATTCAGTGAACTAACTACGGTGTGAATACCTTCAGAAACGGCTGGATTCGGTATAAGTGAACATGTTGACTTAATAGGGGGCTACAGCAGTTTTGGTAGTCCGAGTGGTGGGGGTGGCCGAGTGGTGGGTGGACCATGGTATCTGTTTCCAATCTGGACAATCGACGCCATGTCAGGGGGGCTTCAATGGCCACCACGCAGGAAAGGAACCCATCATCAGGCCGAGACTGACATATTCATCACCAACATGGGTTTGGCCTGCGCTTATCTGCTTCCTATTCGGCCGATCAACCCCATAAGCTATCAAGGGTTTGAGAGCAGCAAAGTCCCAGCCCCCCAGAGCAGGCGGAGGATGTATATATATATAGGTAGATACAGGTGCTTCCTTGAGTAAGAATTCAGTTCAAACTCACCACGGCATCAAAGCCAATCTCGCCTTCACCAAACCCTCCAAGTCTACTTGTCATCTATCTGCTTCTTCCTCTTCACATTCTTTCAACCCGAAGCCCAGAACCTGCAGCAGCCATGGTTGGAAGAGCAAACAACGAACCACCCTATCGTGTTACTGGATCTGGAACCCTGCGCGATCCGAAGGTACCTATGATGACAATCTGGACCGTTGAAGCTGCTGTACATTGACTGACATATTCTTCTCTTTTTTGCGATGTGCAGATCATCTGGTTGTGCAGTGTGACGAAACTTCCGGCAAGGACCGATGGGTGTGAGAATGCCGGTCGACAGGCTTGTATTATCGCTGACACCCCTTATCTATGGATGCGGTATGCTGCTCTCTCCTCGTGACATTACCATCTTATGATCTAATCCGATCCAGTCACGTCGACCACGACACCACACATACTCGTTCCAGGTCAGGCCGCCGAATGGTCCGTACAGACCCGCACTTAACGGTCTATATGAGTACCACCAGCTCGCGCTATGAGTATGAAGGCCACCTATTCATAGTGTACGATCAGAGCCAGAGAGGAAAGGTTCCCAAGCGTCTAGCGCAGAGGGGAGAACTGCGCTTACACCGCGGCCCCAATCCCGAGCGGTGGGATTATCGAACTCATCGCCCGGTGAGGTTTAGCCGTATGGCTGCTTGAGGATATGTAGTCCCTTCTCCTCATATGGTCACGTTCACCAGGTAGCTTGGATGGAGTGTCGACGGTTGATTGGGTGGAGGTCTTTACTTTCACATGGAGGACATATGTGAGGAGTTTACACCGCTTGAATTCATGTTTTTCGTCTGAGATGTCTGAATGTCACGGCTATTAGTTAAAATTGATAGCTGAAGCCAAGGACAGATGTACGTGACTCGGACACGAAGAAAGTGAGACAGGCCTCTGGAAGCGCGAGTTACCCCATAGTGTATGCCAAAATCAGAACCCCTGGATATCAATGAAATTATCTCGTTCCCGATGGGCATGATACATGAAGCGACTTCCGCCTTTGACACTTGGGCGCCCACTGAACAGCCATCAGATTATGGAAAGCCTTGCCAATCCATCTATCAATGTGTCCTCGACGACGACGTCTCTTCCATCGGGATGCTTTTGTATTGAGCGAAGAAATTGCATGTCCCAAGACTGCAAACCAAATGCAACCTCCCTGGTACTCGCTTGGCGTTTCCAGCTGCCTGGCGCTTACTCGGATGTCCGCAGTGGCAGCGTGGATTCGTCGGATGATTGCCACGGGCGTCGGCGAAGACGAGAAACTTGTTGCATGGCACGCATTTGAAGTATGGACGCCCCGCGTTGCCGTTACGATTGGACGTTTTAGTAGTGAAGGAGGAGCTGAGCGAGTTGCAGCGAAAGCATCTCGGCGGCATGTCGGGAACCGTGGCTGGAGGCGTAGCAGGTTGTGCCCGATAGACGAAATAGTTTGGCTGTTCGTCTCAGAGAATGGAGCCCCTATCGACTGCGCATTACACTTACGGACATGATTGCGTCGATACCAATTCTTTAGACAAGATGGATACCAAGGTAAGATGAACGGTGTACCTATCAAGACGAGAGTGCTTGAGTTGGTCGTGAAGAACGGAAGAGACGTCCTGGCACTCGTCAGGGATTTAGATTACTCCATGGCAGCGGACTTCTCGTGGGCGCAAGTCCGTGAACCCGATATCAGAGTTCACGCTTGTGTCGCCGCGGAGTTTGTTTTGTTTGTTTGTTTTGTATTTAACGTGGGGGGTAGCTCCTCAGTAGTGCAAACCACGCCTCCCAGAGCCTCTGCATCGCAGGGTTGTGGAGGTCTCAAGATAATAAGTACAGTCAGTCCCGCTCACGGGCCCATCCCCGTTGTTGCGGCGGTATGACCTTGGTGTCATCCATCTGGTCTTTCAAGAAAAGCTATCTATCGGGGGCAGATTGTTGAAAAGAACTTGCTCTTCTTTACGAATTTTGCCCATTCTGTGCTCCTCTCCCCTAAGTATTGTAAACAAGCTGTCCTAGGCGAGTACCTAGGCAGCAGCCAGTTTTTCCCCAGTCTTTTACAAAAGAAAATATATTGTGGTGTTTTCTTCTCACCACAACTGCAGTGATCATTCGAGTCTGTATGCCCAAAGCGTTCATAGTATCTGGCAAAGTCGCCATGTCCAGATCTGGCCGCTAGAAGTCTGTGTAAAGTACTCCTCTTAAAAGATATAAGGTCTCTTTTAGTTACTGTATATGAGTATATTTCTTGATATTTAGGTTCTGATTGGTCTTTTTACCATTAGTTGAACTCTTTTCTGCCCTTTTTTTTGAGATCTCTCTTGACCTAAGAGATTATAGGAAGGTTTATCGTGTCTGTTTCTAGCATGGCACCCTTTTTTGCTAGTGTGTTGACAGCTTCGTTGCTATCAATATCTCTGTGTCCAGGAATCCACATGACGGTCACTCCAGGAATGTGTGCTGTGGCAAGTTCTTGAAATCGTAAAAAAATGTTCTGTGATGTCTCGGGTGGAGTCTTATTGAGCCCATCTACCACTAACGTGTTGTCCAGGCAGACATATAGCTGTTTTCTGTGTCCAATTGCCCTGGCTGCTGCAAGACCTTGGAGAGCACCATGGACTTCAGCATCTATTACTTCTGCTTGGAGAAGTCTGCCCTTTCTCTGGTATACTTCTTGTGTAGTGCCGCCTTTCCTGATGGTATAACCCCATCCAGTGCGGGTTATGCCTTGGTCGTCTAACTGTGATCCATCTGAATAGATGACAAGGTCAGTGTTCATGTTTCTCTCTTGTAGTCATTGCTTGAAGAGCTCTGTTTTTTTGTCTTTGTCTTTGTGGATTAGGGGCTTTTTCCATGATGGCCTGGTAAGTATTGGTCTCTGGAAGTCAGGGACTAGCTGGAAGCTCCTTTGTAGCCTTGTTGGATTCTTGCGAGCTTATATTTGGAGCCTGCCAACAAGAAGGTGTCTCTGGTCTATTCGTCCTAGTCAGAGGCCGTGACGTCGTCTTATTGATTCTGCAAGAACTCCTGCTGGGGGAATCTGCAATTCAAAGTGTAGGATATGTCCAGGGTGTGTTTTCCAGACTGGCAAGATAGCTCTGGTCGCTGTTCGTAGTACGGCATCTATTGTTCCAAGAAGCCCCTTAATGCGACATGCTGATGTCCCACCTAAGCTCCCGACTTTCTCAATTCCTGGGTACCAGGCCTCTAGGCCGTGTGCAAGAATAAGAATAACACAAGCTTTCACAGCCCTCTTGGTTGACTTTACTGGAAGTCTTTTGACTGTGTTGCATAGTCCTCGAAAGTGATTTGCTACCTTATTAGCTTTCTCCCAGTAGGAAACGTGATTTTTGAAATTTAGTTTTTTATCCAAAAAGACATCCAGCCATCGCATGGAGTCCTTTGCTGTTTTGTTCATTGTCCCGTGGCGGACTGGAGGGTTGTCTGAGTTCTTTTTCCTTAAGAAGTACATGATCTCGGTTTTGTCAGGGTCAAATTCAATAGCGTTGTTATGTCCCTATTGACTAAACAAGTAAAGATTTTTAGAAGCCTTTGTAGCTGTTTTCTTAAGGTTCTTTTTAATAAAGAGAGTCGCTAGGTTGTCTGCATATCCAAAGCGTCTCTTTTTCATACCAAGTTGGGCACAGATTGGCTCTGTATATAGCATATAAAGGATTGGAGAAGCTGGTGAGCCTTGTGGTAGCCCACAAGTGAGAGCTTTAATATCGGTCACAATACCTTCAAACTGAACCTTTGCGGACCGCTCAGACATGAATGACTAGACCCATCTTATAAGAAAGCCCGGCCAGCCCTGTTCTCTCATGCGAACCACCAGCCGTCCCATTAGGGCAGCATCAAAGGCCCCTTTCATATCTGACGTGACTACTGTTGCAACGAGGCCTTGGTCGAGGGCCTGCTCAATATTGTGTATGAGTGCAGCTACCAGGTCAGTGGCAGAGCGCTTTGGTAGAGCTCCAAAATATTATGGAGCTAGAATTTCAAGTTTGACAACAAACCAGGTAATTCTTTTCGTAATGAGTCGTTCTAGGCCTTTGCCAAGACACGACAATAGCGATATTGGTCTGTAGGCCCTGGGATTGGAGTAGTCTTTCTTTCCTGGTTTTGGGATCATCACCACCTCAGCTACTTTGAATGGTTTAGGGTGGTGTCCAATCTGTAGACAGGTCTGGAAAAGGGCTCTGATATGTTCCCCAATGAATGGCCAGCAAGCTTTCAGAATCCGTACTGTGAGGGTATCTGTCATGGAACGATCTAGAATAGTTTGGAAGCACGCGTAGAACATCGTGGAACGAGATGGAATCTCTGTCCGAGATTCTATATAGTTGGCTCGTGAAACGTCTCTTTGCTTGTTTCTTCTTTTTTCTCTTCGTCTCTCGTCTTGTACTCTACCACTAGTACATAGGATAGCAATATCAGTGTCAATCTACCCACCGGCCAATCTTTGTTCGTCTAAGCCTTGACAGTATCTATTCCCGGGGAGTTGCTCTTGGTCTCTAAAGTGCACCCTTCAGCCTCTTCCAGTCCGACATGGTATTCAAGGGGGATATATGGCTTGGTTTGTGTGATCTGAGCGGACCAGGGGTCGATGATATCGTTATCTGAGGTACTTCGTTCAAGCGTGGCTGAGTGTAATGTATTTGCCTTGCTCTTTTATGACTCGAATATTTGGTCTCCTATGATAATTAGAGGGGAACGCAATCCTGCTGATAACTTGTGCCAAGAGACGATTCTGTATAGGTCCTTTGGCTCAGTTGCTGAATCAATTAGAGTCTGCCAGTATTCTCTCCTAGCTTTCCGAACCACGTGGCAAAATTCCTGTCGGGCTGAATTCTGCCTTTCTTGGTTTATAGTCTGTTTAGAAAGGGCCCTGTATGTCTGAACAGCTGCTTTGTAGTCATCATTCCATCAAGCAGTGGGCCTAGATTGATGGGGCTTTTTGCTCACTGTTCTGATACAGCCTTGGATCATGTTGATCAAGCTTTGTGTAAAGGCATCTACCTGGCCAGGGGATACACCCAGCCGGGGGAGTTCATGGATCCTGGTTTGGACATTGTCTGCCAGCTCTTGTAGTTTATCGTCCGGTACTATCCAATGATTGGTCTTAGGGACTCGGTCTAGATTTCCCTGAATTGGGACAACTATTCGTAATGTCTCATGATCTGAGGTGCACTGAAGTGTATCATTGACTGAGGCTTCAGCCATGGGGATATCTGAGAACACCAGATCTAGTACATTTCTGTCATCATGTGTTGGGACATCTGGTTCAGAAATCAGATCCAGTCCGTGGTCTGCCATAGTCTGTGCAAGTATGACACCACCATGATATCCTGGATTGCTCAAGTCCCAGGATGTGTCGCCAGCATTGAAATCTCCAGCTATAACGCAGCCAAAAGGTGGAGTCCATACTTCCAGAATATCATCCACTTCCTGTGGGTTGTCACATGGCCGGTAGACACTGACAAATGTAATGCCTTATACCTTGACCCAGGTGATGTCTTGTGTAGCATAGGGCCAAAATTAATCCACTTAAAGGTGTTTTCTTACATAAATGAGAGATCTGGGCCGTGTACTATCGCTGTCCCAGGAATCCACTGGGGAGTATATATTGTAATTAGGGTGTGTCTTTACTCCCATTCTCCTGCCTGGGGGTATGCCAACCCAGGGCTCTTACATCAGAATGATGTCTGCTTGTTCTCCTTTGTAGTCAGCCAGGTTAATGGCTAACTCTGTAAGGCCTGCACTCTTTTGTCCTCCTACTGTATTCATAGAATGGATGACTAGATGCCCGTGTCGATGTGTTTTGTTTGATGTACCTAATATTGACTGACAACAATGGTATCGGCATCTCTGGGATGAGTTGTATCTGTTGTGTCGATTTGCATTGTGATGTCTTTGTTATTGTTGCTAGGTGTTGACCCAGCTTGGTTTCTGCCTGCTTTATTGAAGGCCTTGGATCTGGCTCTTTCTCCAGCCAGCCTTATTTCCTGGATTTTCTCTTATGTGTGCTTGTAGATGATGCCTTTTATAACCTTGGGGCGTGCAGGGCATTTGTCGAAGTTGGCAGCATGAGGTCCTTTACAGTTGACACACTTTGAGATTGGTTTTTTGCACTCCCCCTAGTGTACTGTACTGGCACAATGTGCATATACTTGCTTTTCACATTGGTAGTTCCTACTATGGTATCTAAAGCAGCTCGCACACTGGTGAACCTTGGGGGAGTATTGTTTGTTTGTTTGTTTTTGTTTGTTTGTTTTGTATTTAACGTGGGGGGTAGCTCCTCAGTAGTGCAAACCACGCCTCCCAGAGCCATTGCATCGCAAGGTTGTAGAGGTGTCAAATTAGATACATTCAGATCCGCGCACGAGCCTATCCTCGCTGTAGCGGTACCAATCTGGAGTGTTCAGATGGTTTTAGTCAATACCCAAGCACGATTCCGTCAGAAAAACCTCCTATCTAGTGACAAAGCGACCCAGTGAACCTCAGTTCTCTGGTGTACATATCGTTCCAGTAGCCGTTCGATATATGTCGCATTGGTGGGTGGAGTAGGTGTTTGTTATCTGCTGGCGAGGGAAACCACAAGGGGGAAAACCTCGCAGGAGTGGGTATTGTGGAGACAAGCTGCTTGGCTATCGGGCTCTGCGATAAAATGGGGCCTCTCCACTGTCGTGTGCTGGTTATCGACTCGCACAAGCCGGGTCAGAAAGGGGGCCATAGCAGGATTCGAACCCACTTGTTCTCGTCGCCCACCGCACAAACGAGAACACAACCAGGCGCATTTGACCATTGCGCCATACGGCCCTTGGGGGAGTATTGAATGTGCCTTGAGGTCATTAAGTGAGCAAAAAGCATAAATGGTTTCTTTGCTGCACAGGGCAGAGAGATCACCTATGTGGTCTCTGCATCAGAATCAACTGTGTTCCTTAAGAATATGCACCTTAAAGGTCTGTCACCTGTTTGGGTTTTAACTTCATTAGTAACAGTAATGTCGGTAATATCGATTATTAATTCTTCTGCATTGATGACCTTTCTTGGGCATCCATTGACCTTATAGTGATACCAGACCGTGTGGGTCTCAATCTTTTCTGCCTTGAGAATATCAGTGATTTCTTCTTGGAAGGCCAGGAGCTTAGCCTGAGTTGGCTTGTCCCTTGGGTATAAGGTAAATCCGGAGGGGCACCGGGTCACTTCTTTAAGCTCTTAAGGGTGGAGCTTAAGTCTTCTATTCAGTATAGACTTTATTCTGTAAGGCTTTAGATGGCTATTATCCATGCGGATAAAGACCCAGAGATCATCCTGTTTCTTCTTCAGTTGGTTGGCAGTGATACGGGCACCAGGCTGTGTTTTCTTTATGGTAGTGTTGACTGTCCATGGATGCTGTCGTTTGCTAGAGGAGACAGCTTGGGCAAAGGTCATGGTGGGCTTTACCATCCCTGTCCCCCTAGGGATGGTCTTCCTTTTGGGCAGATCTCGGGTTTCCAGCCACTCGTTCAGACATTTAGAGAAGAAAGCGCTGAACTCCTTGGCATGAGAGTATAGTTCGGTTCCAGCTTTCTCAAGTGTCTTATCAACCGTTGTAACACACTCTTGAAACATTGTCATCCTGGCTTCATAAAGGTGCTTGTCTTTAGCCAGTATTCTGGCAACTTGGTCCTGGCACTCTAAGGAAGAGGTTTTATTCCCTATATCGCGTGTAATGGCTTGGTCTGTTGAGATTTTGTTCAATTAAGGTCGTTTCATTCCAGTGGTGCTGTTATTATTGATATTTCGGGATTTTCCTTTCAGAGGGGAAATAACGGTGAAGTCAGCCTTAGAGACCTGTGACGGGCTGCTGCTGATGTCGTCAAGCAGCGCCTGGCGGAGCCTGCTCGGAGTTGCCGGGCCGTATGTCTTTCTAGGGGCGGGGGATTTGAGCACGCCGCCGGTGGTCGTCTTCGGGACGGCCACGGGCGTGTTTGGGGGCCCGTCGTGGAAGGGTGCCATCCGGCTTGTGAGAAAAATTCTCTTGTGCCTTGGCAGAGATAGTCAGTTACTGAGAGAAGTGCCTGCTTTAGTGCAAATATCAAGGTTGCGCCCTAACAGCGGGGCGCCAAGAAAAATATTTGTTTTTGTGAGGCTCGTTGTGTCGACGCGGAGTTGGGAGAAACTCTCTCACAGCTACGACGGCTCTGGCAGCCTCGCTTGGGAGCCAGGCTGAAGCTAAAAGCTGTATGAGAAAGTCCATTCCCAGTTACTGTTTTAGGCGTGAGTGTGTGGCTTTTACTGGTCACAAACCAAAAAACTTCGTGAGCGGTGTATCTAAGACGAAGGTAAGGAATAGGCACACTGCTAATGACAGTGTTTTGGTCCGACTTGTTCGAGACATATTATTGGAGACAGAGGAAGCGATATATGACTGCCATCACTTACTTGCGGAACGCTCCAAGTTGACATCCCCTTTAGTTCATTATGGCCCATGCACATAGGTGCCAATGTCGTAAGCCTGGTGTAATGTCACACCTCAAGAGGCCCCAAGTCACTGGAAGAATCACCGGTGCAGCATCCGAATACCTCACCTATCTAGACCCAAACATGGGCTTACCGTCGGAAACGCATGGGACCGGATCTGAACTAGTAAATGTGATGTCTGCCGTTCGCAATCTTGATCCGAGCGGAGTGACTCTTCCACCGGACATTCCTTGAAGCTAAGATCAAACAATCAACTCTATGTCAAGCAAACACCTGCGTGCGTTGAGTGACGGGAACCCGCGCAGAGGTCTCAGGAAGCGGTGGCGAGACCTGCTGAGCCAGCCTTGGACCTCATCCATGATGACTTCTTGTGTTGCTGCCTGGAACCGGTACCAAATCCCCCCTCTTGTCGCAGTTGTTGGCATCTGCTTCGGTATATTTCCCACGTCACTAGGACATGGGAAAATATAATCCAGCAAATATATCACCCGGACTGGTAAGCCGTGGCTGTCCTACGACTTGGTGCCGATGCTTCACAACATCGAGGACTTCGTATTGACCCGAGTGATGCCGCATCATTGTGAAACGAGAATCTTTCCCGAAGACCGCGGTATGCCACCTTATTGGTTGGCACGTAGACACTGCAAACGGGGGCATCTGGGTGCTGTGGCTTATTTGAAAATTGTGTCTAAGAGGCAACTAATTCATCACATCATGGCTCGATGCTCTTGCCCAAAGGTTTGAACGATAATGTGCCAGTACAAGTTTCATTACATGTTAATCTGGTATAGTGAATATTTCTAGGCTAGCATGTGCAAGGTTGAAGACTTGACCTCTGACTCCTAGTGCCGAGTCGACCCTGCGCCGAGCCTCCTCGAGACATGACTCGTCCCTATGAGCGCCGTGTAGAGTCGCACAACCGTAGGCAGCAAGTGAGCCTGCCTCCGTAGACTCCCGCTGAACCCATTTAGGCAGCAAATGCGCCGTCCATATCATGTACATGGTCAATGTACCGCCAAAAGCGCCGCGGAGTTTTAGAGACCACCATGACAGTGTTCTCGTAGACCCGTTCTATTTTCCTGTGCCGTGAAGGCCATCCGCTCGAGGAAAACCAAATGTTTACAGCATAAACAAGGACAATCCCTATTCTCCCAAAGCCGCTAGCTCCCTTTCCTTGGCTGCAAGCATTTCGCGCATGCGTTCAGCCTCCTGATGAAGCGCTGCTCGCCTGTCGGCCTTGGACCTCTCGCTCTCAGCAGTGGTTTCTCTCGAATGCATACTAGGGAGCATGCTTGATGTGATCGAAAATGAGCTCGGACTAGGCGCTGGCATCAACAGACTGACAGGAGAGCGCAACCGCAGCGACTCTCCATCTTCAGATGCATTGTAGTTCCCACTTGAGCCAGTGGCTGGGTTGTTGAGAATTGACTTGATCGAAGACAGCCTCTTGGAGTTGTCCTGACCAAATTCGTTTGGCGGAACATCCGAATCGGTTGCCGAAAAGGAGCGCTTTCGTCTTGACGGCGACAGGAACGAGGCAGGCGAGAGAGAGTATTGACGATTGCTCGCAGCCGAGATGGAGGTCAGGGGAGCCAAACGATTATCGTCGGTGAGTGAATCGCGTATATAGAATGACTGCGGGGCGTGAGCTGTCGTATGATATGCCATCAAATCTGTCGAGGGAGGCAACGGCGTCGACCCTTGGCTAGACCGGACGGGTTTCGGGAGTAGCGTTGAGGGGTGATCCGATTTCCGTCGAAATCCCAAATTGACAGAACCATCCTCATTCTGAGTGCCACGCTCCACGTCAGATTCAGCGTATATACTCGCTTGCTCCACCGAGTCAAGGGCCATTACACCCTCCATAGCAGTGTCAGCCGCATCATCCTCCTGACTTGCTGGTATGACGCGTTTCCTCCGTTTGATGACCGACTTCTTCATAGTCACAGGCCGGTGAACTCCATGTAGTTTATAGTACAATCCTAGCAAGTTTAGTAACACGATGGACCATGTTTTCGGTATCACTTACCGCATGCGTTACAGATGGTATGCCCAGCTTCATCGCGGCGCCACAAGGGAGTGATTGTTGTACCACAATTTTGGCACGCAATGACCACTGTCGTATTCTGGCCCTGACCGTGACTTTGCTGGGCATTGATGTCTATCGGAGTCGGACCCTCTGGTGACTTGCCGTCTCTTCCTTTACCGCAGGACTGATTTTGATGTTGATTTTGCAGCTGAGCGCTCTTGGCCACTCGGTTGTTGTAGGCTGGACACCCACCGCATCCTTCCGCGCCACCTGTGCCGTTACATCTTCCACCACCCGGGCAAGATCCCGTGGGTGTCTGATCGGCAGCGACATAAGTTGCGCCGGGAATATTCGCAGAGTTTGCTTGCGAGCAGGACGCAGGCGGTGCTTCCTCTGTTGTCTTCTTTGGTGTAGTAGAAACAACCGAGGGTGGCCGCTTTAAGTTGGTTGGACGAGAAGAGTTGCGTGCCTTCAGGTACAATCCGCACGCATTGCATATCGTCACACCTTGGGGTGAGCGTCTCCATAGTGGTGTCTTTGTAGTACCGCAATTGCTGATCACAATTAGTTGCTGAAAGCACCGACACACCATGATACATACCTGCACACTTGTCCGCTCTGGTTTGGGCTGCTCTTTATGTTCATCTCTGGGTGTTTCAGATCGAACGGAGACGGGCTTTTCGAATTGACTCTATCAGACCCCAGAAATGACGGACTCGCAGCGTCTGAGGATCCAGCAAAGCTTTGTGCTGCTGGACTTCTTGAGCCTACAGAACTTCCATTTTGCAAGTCCATAGCCTCGGATGGCTGCGTGCCCTCTCTCGAGTTGACAGGCCGCGACGGTAGGGCAGTTCGGATGGAAGCAGGGTCTTCTCTAGGGAGTCTGTCGTACGAAGGCCGGACGACCTCCATCATTGATACCACGGTTCAAGCTTCCCGGGAGAATCTGACTAGATGCCAAGTGTAGTTTATGGGATATGTCAACAGCGGAGGGAGCGAATCCTCGGAGATTGTGCTTGACTGGTGAGTCGAAGAGAACACTGAACGCTCGTAGCTCCAGACTACCCAATTGAATAGGTACTAAAGTGATGGAGCAAGAGAAGTGACGTTCCCTTGCGACAACAGATGCGTTGGATGTTGTAGAAAACCACGGTAGTACAACAGCCCCAAGGGGATTGGGACAGGTTGGTTGCGCACAGCCAAGGCTTGTCGTGTCGGGGAAGTAACAAGGATGACGATAGTGTTATGGAGGCAAGGTACAAGTGTTGGTGTCTCATAGGGGTCCGGAGCCTCGATGATAGATTGCAGGACAACAAAGGGATGGGAATGGAATATGGGCGGAAGGAGGTTGCAGAAATCAAGATCTGATTACCGGCGGCTGGGTCATGGGGCTAAGAGAAAGTGAAAAGTCTGGGGTCTCGGACGGGAAAGCCGATCCCCTGGAGGCTCGTGGGGACACCTGGGCTCGTGCTTCTCAAATGACGAGGCGGAAGACAATAGGTGGAGTGACGTGGTATGGTACGGCACGGTGTGTGTGGTGAAGGTTGAGACGGTGACAGACCACCAGCCAACGGACGGGCTTATTGCTTATGTTATGGCTGGGTCACGATGTGTGTCGGTGTAAGTGAAGCCAAGAAGTAACAGGTCAGCTCCGCCACTTCGGTGGTATGAATACTGCCAGTACCAAGGGCAGCAGGCAGTGTTCCGTAAGCAGTCAGGGTGGTGAGCCGACTGGTAGGAGAATGGGGTTGTTCGAAGAGGATGGGATCTGAGGCTGGCGGCGGAGGGATAGATCGAGACGGGCAGCATTCGAGATGAGGACGAAGGCAGAAGCAGCAGATAGACGAACACCGGAGACAGACTGCCTGCCTGCCGAAGCGTGCCCAGGCCCGCCAGACTCCCTCTAGGCTCGTCTAGCGCACGTCTGCCACTCTAAAGCGACCCCCCACGCCCCCTGTCGAGCCCCATCCCGGCGTCGGCGCACCGGCTGAATCAATCTGATTATCATTCGGCGTCGTCTGATTGGCTAGTCTCTGGGACAGGGGGTTTGTCTTGCTGCGTCCAGGCTGCAGGTAGGCTCCACCCGTAGACTCGTCACTTACACAGTATAACTTAAATGTGCATACCAACTTATCATTATCGTGATCACCGCCTGCCGATAAATGCAAATTGCCACCTGCAGCGAGGGATTGCCTGATTCAGCCATCGTGCACACCTGCATCTGCGTCTGCATCTCCAGGAAGGGCGGTCTGCAAAGGACTGTCAGCACACCTTCTTCGGCAGTCAGTTGACGGCCAAGATATCCAATAGTCGCTTTGTATGAAGATTCATCAGCCCAGCCGACAGCCAGCTACCTTATCATATCAATCTCGTGCGAGGTCGACTCGGAGGATGGCGGACGCCACTATTTTGGAGTGCCGATAATCCTCCTTCGAGAGTCATGTCCGGGCTGTCCACTATGTCCGAGCAGCTCGCCCCAGCCGACTCGGAGTTGGTTTTTTCGCTCTTCCTGTTCAAGTTTTTTCTCCGTGTGAACTGATTCTACAGTTAAGATCCTGACCACGCACTCTTGTCATACACACCCAAAGCACACCTGTTCCGCCTCTGCAGACTGCGAGGAAGGCTGGAGCCTGAAGGTTCAGCTTTCTCTTCCCGGTGGCTGGGTACACCCTGCCACGCCTGCGCCAAGCCTTTTTATCTAGCCCCATCTTATGCGTCAGCACGCAGATAAGATATGATCAAATCAATCAATCAATTTTATCAAACAAGCCAAACAAGTCAAACTCACGGGATTTGATCCTTGCCAGCTCATGCTCACTTGGTACTCAGCATCATAATGATCTTTCGCCAGGAGGCTTTACGATGTTGTCACGGTATGCCATACACACCTATACTTACCCACGCTTGCTCTTCCTTGCATACACCCCTCGACACCATCCATGGATGCAGGTTCTATCGACTTCCCCACACCCACTTAAAAACCGCGGATGATCCCCCTGACAAAGCGGGCCTCTGAGAGCAAAGCATGACAATTACATCCGTTCTGATTAGTCCAGTTCGCACATCAAAATGCAAACAGCTGGAGCTGCCAAGATTGATGGGGTGCGACTCTGGAGTCTGGAGTCGGTATTATTAGTTAGGAGGAAAACCTCTTTCCAGATGATGTCAGATCTCCCATGCAGCATCCCAAAGGTCCGAGATAGCAAGATGCGGCTCAATGTAACTACACGCCCATCGAAACTCAACCTCACTTTACTCCTATGGTATTTGCTGTAGTCAATAGATGTTCTGAATTGTCGAGGTATGAAATTAACATAAACGCTTCAGGCAAAGAATCGTTTGCGGTTTCGTGCTGCTCGTAATTCATAAAGCAGCCAGTAGTACATGTAGTACCATGGTTCGTTGACGGCCGGCCACCTCTGGAGTCGCGAAAGCTCAGGGGACCGAATGTCTGAATACCTTAGCCCGGGCTGGAACCGGAGCACGGTGCAAAACTCAGATAGGTACAACCAGCCCAGCCTATGTCTCCGCCCGGCATGCCTCTCTCCAGTCACGTATATTACTGCCATGTTCATTTTGATGGAACAAGCAGCTTTGGTCTAAGAAGCCATGCTTAACGCTAAAGTTATCCCAGAGTGTTGATTCCATTTACAATAAACATACCCCTTGCTCGTTAAACGAGGGTGTATGGAGACTTATGATAGACTTAGCGTACAGCACGGGGCTCTGCTTTTTGTTGTCTTTTGGGGTATTTGGGTTTGGCTCCTCCCTTCCGGTCGAAGAGCTTAAAGATAAAGATAAATCGACTTATGGAGGTTCTAGCTAGGCTTGTATGTTCTGTAGTCAGACATCCTATTGAGTCCGTTGCCCAAGCATTCCCTCAGTAGGCTATGCGGATCCGTGTCGATAGGTACGAACTCTCAAACTTCCTCGATTCCCGTTGTTTTGAACTAATGAACCTCGACTCGAACACCGTCCTTTATTCTGGCAATGAGCTTCAAGTTAAACTTGGCAGCACCTTACTATTAATGCAGCATAAGGTTCATGGAAACAATGTTCGCTGTTGTGTCGGTAATGCTGCCCTCGGAAACCAAAAGCTTCTCATAACGGTCGACAATATGCTTATCGTAACCACAAGAAGAGCTCGAAGAGCCGGACCCGTGTGACGAGACTAAAGACTGGAGTGAGGGAAAATGTGACATATTTCGGGGTTAGAATTTTCTGAAGCTCTGGGTCTCTGGGCTGGACGGATCGTCATGCTGCCAGGTTGGTCGTCACGCAGCGACTGGAGCGCGTCCCCACGATCGGCGGCTTGTTGGGCAATGGTGTTCGCGGTGAGGGGCTTCGTCAATCGAGTGCGTGAGCTGAGTCCTCTGGCGTCAATATTGGTCCCGGACTGTCTCGCTCCCATAGTAGTTCTCTTATCCCAAATTCGCCCAAGGTAGTCGTTCCTTTCCGTCGAGTGGACGAGTCTGGTGCCTTTCCCAGTTAAGGTTTGATGTTCTGGATATGTAGTTTCCGTGGTTTGGTCTTGTCCAGAGGGTTGACGACGCGCACCGAAACCTCGGAAGGTATGGCTGGTGCTGTTGCTGGTGCTGTTGCTGGTATCGCTGATGGTGGTGGCGGTGCGTCGGCTGCTGTCTCGGGCTACTTCAGATGAGTGAGCAGGTTACTGAGAAGATGGGACAGACAGACGCCTGGACAATGGCACGGACGGATGCCTCGACAAAGACACAGACAGACGCTTGGACAATGGCACGGACGGATGCCTCGACAAAGACACGGACAGACGCCTGGACAATTTGTTCGTATACTCGTGACACATGAAGCAATGACGCGCACAAAGCGCGTCAGTCTCCCTAGCACGCATGGTGACGTGGTGCTATTAATACAAGAATCAATGGCCAAAGCCACCCAGCAGCTTGAGCTCTCATCAATAGCACCTCCCTTCCACCACCCCTAAGAGCGAGCATTCCTAGCATCCGGGAGGTTCGGCGGCGACGCGGGCTCCTGGCTCACCAGTTTCTGCCCCTTATTCGGCGGCCCCACAAAGTTTCCAGCACTGCAGTCCTGCTGTATGCCCTCGCACTTCGTCTCCCAGACACGGCAGTTTGCGCTCCCCGACGGCGGCGCCGAGTCGTAGCACACGGCGGCCTGGTCCCAGCAGGCTTCGGACGCGTTCCAACAGCCGTCTTCCGTTGCATAGTCCGCGAGCTCGGTGCCAACCCAGTTGGCGTTCTTGATGAGGTAGTTGGCGGGCACGACGCCCTCGGTCTGCTGTAGGACTTTGGCTCCTGATGTCGAGATAGTTGTCTTGGGCACCGGCGGTACGTAGACTTGTGGCCCGGGCATGGTGTAGGGGAACTTCGGCGCGTAAATGTTGAAGGTGAGACCCGGATCGCCGGCCTGTACGTGGCCCGGGATGCTGACGCTCCTATCGTCGGGCGCGGCGAGCGGAGCCGTATTGCTGCTCTCGACGAACACCTGTGCACATCCCACGTAGAACTGCGGGTCACCCTGTACGGCGTTATGCAGGGCAAGCAGTTCGGGGCGGAAGAGCCAGGTGCCGGCTGGCAGCGCTTCCGGGGTGTCGAAGGAGAGCAGACCGTGGTTGGCGATGAGCTTCTCGGTGCACCACTTGCCCGCGGAGGCGTCGTAGCCCTCGTCCCAGAGTTTGATCCAGCCCGGTCCGGCGGCGGAGGTACTGGTCATGTCTTGGACCTGCTTGGCGTAGATGGCGCAGGGACCTGCAAGCAGCGGAGGTTAGCCCCTCATTGCCACTTCCAGCCATATCCCAACTCTGTCGTAACCCGCTTACCTTTATGCGAAGGGTCCAATGCTCCCGGCTGCTCTGCGTCGGCCCACGTTCGCCATTGGAAGGTAAGCTTTTGGCTGGCTGGGGCAGGACAGGCGAAGGCAACGGGTTGTTCGCCGCTTGCTCCTGCACTCGTCTTAGTTATTGTACCCACCGTGGGGGAGTTGAATACGTACCGCAAGCCATGTCGTCGCTGGACAGGCTCGAGACTGGACTCGTGCATTGCTGCGGGTCCATGTTCATTCGGACGCAGGTGCCGTCGCCTTGAGATACATCGTCGATGAACAGCGTCGTGAAGATGGTATGAGCGTCCACGACCGAGGCGAGGATCGCCGCGATGGCGAGAAGAAGGGAAGGGCAGTGCATCATGTTGCCAGACGTGAATTGCAAAGTTCGGCTGGTGGCACAAGACCTCAGAATTGACCCGGTGCTGTGTTTACTACGGGCGTACTCGACGCGTTCCGTTCCTGTACTCGAGGCGAAGAAAGAATGACTGGAGTCTGTATGCGAGCAGTAACGAGTGTTTGACCCAGAATGAGTGTGAATCGACAGCTTCGCGGAAGCTGGTTTGTAGAAGGTGGCTCAAAAGAACGTGTTCGCGGATGTAAACAAGGATTCCGCGATTGAAGGAAAGGGGGCAAAGGGAAGAATGGGCGCTTCCCTGGATGATCGAAGATGAACAGCAGGTTTGAGAGAGGGGGAACGAGGGTTGAGATATCCAGCCGCCTTTAACAGGCACCAGATATGTGAGTCAGCGCAAGATTTCCGGGGAGCAAACAAACCTAAGCCAGCGCCCTTGGGGATACAGCATGGAGGACAGGGTCCGTCCGATCACCAAACCTACCCGCCTACCTACCGACACCCAAATTCATTTCTGCATCACAGTTCACCCGCACCATGACCGCAGCACTATCCGGGCCACGGTGTCTCATGGCTCTAGCACGTCGGTGTGTTGCAAAGTTGAAAATTGATTCTCTAGCTGCAGGAGCCTTCGTGCATGCATCTGCGCTCAGGGGCTCCCTCGTGCGTAGCCTTTATCATCCGCCAAACCAATCGACCAGCCTTCTCTCAGGGATATTGAAACATAAGTCCCGAGCTTCTTTGTTCGACATAATTCTCTGTTGGTTGGCCTATCAACCTGGACCCGTGTGTCTTTGTGCCTTGAGCACAGTGGCGATACTACGGTTGGTCAGATGTTTCAAGACCTAGTTGGTTGGCATCTCCAACGACTCACTGCTTAAAACGCAATTGGTGTTCGTCACCAGTATTCCACGAGTCTTCGCTCGAATTGCAATCCGTCAAAGGCTGATCGAACCAACAATGCCATTTTCGAAACGCGGAGGCTTTGTGTTGAAAGGACAAGAACGCAAGTGTGCAAGTTTAAAGTTGCGAGAGGTCGTAGCAGTGCACGAGCCACATGCAATTTCGTGCTCCTGAACTCGGACCCGCGCCTCGATAACATCATAAGCTACGTTGCTGCAATATATTATTAGCATATTCAATGCTACTCTTGTGCCTTCTGGCAGGGGCCCAGAATACCATGTTACGATGACTAGTATTCTGGATGTTCTGCTTGCTGTCTAGAAGGATGGGAGGTTGTCCCATCCGAAAGGTCTCTTTAGTCTAGATACAGTGCAAACGGTACCTTGTCCCTTGGGCAACAATCCGGCCCCACCGACAAGACACCTGACAGCTGGAATCAGCTGGATCCACACTCTCGCCCAACAGTCAACACCAACAACCAGTCTTTCGCTAACATCTTCACAGAACCCGCCAACCGCCATCAAAGACGAGCGTGCCAGGCCAGGCTATATTAAGATATGGCAGTCATGTCTTCCCGGGGCTCTCAGCTCATATCTACCCATCATACCACAGGCCCAAATGGAAACTCTCCTCTCAACCTCGTCTGACCTGTATACCCTTGCTTGTGCTTGGATCATTTCATTTCGCACCCTGAATCACTGGTGTTGCTCTAAACTATTGCTATAAAGTCCTACGCCCATCCAACATGCCTCGCTGTTGTCGTTGCCAAACGAGATCATCCTGAGCATCGTCGGTCACCTGTCCGAACCAGATCTAGCATCACTATCCGCCACCAACAAGCGTTTACATGACCTTGCAGACTTCAAGCTTATACCGATAGCTGTCAAAGACTACCCATATGTCTTGTGCTGGGCGTCTGAGTTTGGATATGCCGACCTTGTGAGAAGACTACTACTTGCCGGAGCAGACCCGAACCGGCCTTACGTGACGAGGTCTCCGGATCGCGAGCGCGCAGAATGCAATGGGCCGGCGCATATGATCGACGGCACCAACGCGAGGATGGTGCTCGACCATGTCTACTCTCATGATATGTACGCGGCCTTGTTGAAGCGAGTGCGGGGCGACAACCCATTTGCCAAGAGTGGTACAGCGACGATGAGCGTGAGGAGGGGACGCCGTGGACCAACATGGGAACGACCTATCACCCAGATACGGTTGGTGTTTTGAAATACTTGGATCTGGCCCGACGTGCCAAATTTTGGTTCCCTATACACAGCGCCGCGAACGCCGGACACGACAGTGTTATTCAGCTGCTTGTCGACAACGGTGCCTTCGTCAACCCGCCGTCACATTGCTTCTGTACCAACGATCGTACGGAACGGTGGTATAATTTACGCTCGCCGCTGCACTCAGCTCTGTGCGGTCGCAGGCACAGTACCGTTACACTGCTGCTGTCGCTTGGATCCTCGATAGATGTCGACATAAATTGCAGTCTAGATCTAAATGCTCTCCACATTCCGGCGGCCTACAATTGTCTCCCGACTGTTCAGCTTCTTATTCAAGGCAGCTAGAGCATTGATATCAATGTCAGGGATGGAGATCATCTCACATCCCTCTGGCGTTAGTGGAAATGTTGGAGCCCTTTGCCTCCCAACTTTCCACACCTGGCTATCACCAGCACGGTTCCTGCGATAGTCACTGCATGGCCCATCCATCTCCTGCTTTGCAAAACCATCGAACTCACCCTCGGTTCTAGGTCTACATCTCACTGTTACCGATTGAGCTGGTCCTCAGCAATACAGATGCCTGCTCTGATTCTACCGTTCAGGACGATGGCGGGCATCACGTTACTCGCTGGCTGCTGGATCGTGGCGCCAACTTGGATGAAGTTTCCGGCTACGGCTGCACCGTTCTTCGCGAGGCTTGCCGCCTGGGTTTAGATACCGAAGCGATCGAGTTCGTCAATCGATCTGCCTATGTCCACGCCTCCTGGAAGTCAAATCGATTGGGCAGGGCTCGACCCCTGGAAATACGCTGCACGCCCCCTTTTCATCAGCCACGCTACTATATGCGCGGAAATCAAGATGGTTTCACAAGCTGTTACGTGTCAAAAGGATTTGAAGCCAGCCGAGGCGGTGTTGTTCGAAGACTGATCGCGGCAGGGGCTGACGTTCACCCACCCTCAGATAGGCTGCCCTTTCTCTCCTGTGCGCTTGGCCATCCAGCTCAAACAGTGGAAACTGGCGAGACTCTTCCTTGAGCATGGCTCCAAGATCCCTCTTCCCCACGGCGCCGGCTCGAGATTTAAATACACTAGGTTATCTACTCGATGCAGAAGATAGGGTTCCGTAGATTATCGACATGATGCTCGACATGATGCTCGACATGATACTCGACATGAAACCCGACAACCTGGAAACTTCCCTGAGTCAGCAGGCTATGAATTACTATCTGCAGATGGCCCGCCGTCGACTGTATCAGGCAGCAATCAAATCGCTGCTCAAAGCAGGGGCGAGCGCCACCTTAAAGGACACTCATGGGCGCATGGCACTCTCCCTGGTAGCGCAGACGGCTCAAGGTGGTCAATACACCAAGACCAGGCCGAGGAATGAGTGAATGTGACCAAGCTGCTGCTGGACTACGTACCCGATAGCTACGCCGTCCCATCCTGCCTCTCATTTCATCGAAGCAGCAATCGGCCTTGGTTACGGCGGAGCTTCGTGAATCGCTGGGACTTCTGGTATGATGATTCCGGCGATCTGGAGCACAGGGCACTCTCCGCCGCCGAGTACAGGATACGGCGAGAGGAGGAAACATTGTGAGAGTGGTCCGAGAGGGAACCAGGTCCATGTAAGCTCTTGTGAATATCAGACTTCTGCATAGTAGACTAATCGTGACAAGGTAGCGGAGCGTGCGGTTGCATTTGGGGCGTCAGGGTAGAGAATTGCTG
Organism: Anthostomella pinea; assembly: GCA_963556695.1. NCBI lineage: Eukaryota > Fungi > Ascomycota > Sordariomycetes > Xylariales > Xylariaceae > Anthostomella > Anthostomella pinea. The sequence continues at coordinate 3,303,897 of CAUWAG010000020.1, read as the reverse complement.
CTGAGTTTTTCACACTTTGGGTACGAAATTAGTATGAACTCGGCGGTAATAAATTGACTGCTTCTGAATATAATACTTGAGACGTGGGTAATCGACAATCGTACCAAACCTGTTCAGTATAACTTCCTCTCTATCCTGTCTGGTTTGACATCCACCTCAGGGGCTACTCACGCCCGCAATCTGACCCCATTCTGCGGCGTTGTCTTCTAACCTTAGTGCCGTGGGTTGCATAGCATCGCCGGTCAAAAGTTCATACCCACCGACCAAATGGAAAGTTACCATCTCAACAGTAATAGCTGATAAAGAAATACATAGTCGACTTTGCTACGCGAACCATGTTACTCACCAGGACTCCAATCAATACATGTTCTACGCATTTGAATGCGAATCACACACCGAACAACAACCCTCAGGGCTTCTGATTCCATCCAGTATTTTCAGTACTATGCTGAAGTGAACCCCGCCGGACCCCCTACGGTGCCTGACTGGCATCGAAAATGGGTTCTTGCGAGGCGTAGAGCTCTGCAGACACAGCAGACCATGAAATATAGCAAGAGTGCGATAAACTGGTACTCCTGGTGAATTGGTGTCCAAGAGCAGTCAGCCTTTGGGGTATCATATGTCCAAACCGTATCTCAAGTCTGCTGCCGTGGCCACGAAGACGTCAGTAGGAGCCGCTCAACGGTACATGGAAGCGCATTGGCCATGGCTGTACGCTCGTCGACGCATGTGGTTAGGGCATACATGGTCCGCCATGCGAGGCGGAAGATGAAGACTGCTGTTGGGTTCAAGCCGGTAGACTGTGATGTAGGCTGGCCCTCTGAATGCATCGGCAGTGAATGTGTATCAACTAATATCATCTCACCAGCATGACCCGTCGCAGGCAGACCCCGAGAACGGCCCTTGCATACTTGCTTGATCTCGCAAGCTTCTTGCAAAGAGTACCGCATGACAAAACATAACACAGATGCTATGCAGCACCTTGGCCGCAGACCCAGTAGTCTCCGTAGCTCACACAATCGCACGAAAGATGCCTCATCACCATATGGTAGGTAGAGAGAGTAGAGATTATCGCATTGCACCACAGACCCATTAGGCCATCCGTAGGATTGACGTAGAAGTCAAGTCTACCCTAACAAGCTAATGATGACGCCTCTACCGCACTCTCCGTCCAGCCGTCCAGAATTACATCGCTTTATGCAAAGGCTTGTCGTGTTGACCCGAGCTTCCTATGTGCCTCTTATTGTACAGTTGTTTGTGTATGGTACATACGATCGGTTCGTCGTTGGAGAAAATCGTGTTGTTTGGTGCTGAGGGGGTATCTTTATTCGTGGATCTTGGCCAGGATCCTAGGTCATGTGTGTTAGTCCAGTTGTTCGGAGTGCAGGTGTTGCTGTTGCTGCATGGGGGAGATGGATGAAAACTTACTCGCTGTCCCGGAACAGGTGGTACTCGTCCTCGCCGACCTTGACAGGGGAGCCGCCGTACTGCACCACAAAATCAGTCACCATAACCACTAAAAGCGTGCCAAACCGTCTTCGCAAAGTCGAGTCCGGAAGGGAAGCTTCAATGATGGGCTTACCTGAGGAATCAGCACGCGGTCGCCGGCCTGGACGCCCATCGGCTGGCGCGAGCCCTCCTTGCTCAAGGCACCCGGCCCGACGGCCAGGACCTTGGCCTCGTTGAGCTCCTTGACACTCGACTCGGGCAGGAAGATGCCGCCGGCCGTCTTGGCCTCGGCCTTGATGCGCTGGACCAGCACGCGGTCCAGCAGCGGGACGAGGGACTTGATGGATCGGAGGGAGGTGGCCTGGTAGGTAAACACAATGGATGGTCAGCGATCTGTACGGTGGTGGTAGATGTTCTGTCGGGAGATTGTCCAGAGAAGCTGGAGCGACGGCGCGGAAGCTCTCCTCTGTGCAGGAAGCAGGGAGCTGCTGCTGCAGTTTATGAACATCTCAGGCTACTACTGGGAGGGCGCACTCACCATTTTGAAGAATATAGCGTCGGATTCGTGATTGAGACGTGGAAAAGTACTTGCGCAAGCTCTGGAAATGGGATGAAGCTATCTCAAGTGTAGATCTTTTGGAAAGCTTTCGAATCGCAGGCCTTGGACCCGAACTCTTTTATCCCTGAGTTTTTCCGATGCCGGCAGACCTCGGATTAAGACCCGACGCCCCTAAGCTTATCCCGGGGCCCTGCTAGCTTCTGAAGCCAGACCCCCCTTTTCGGTTTGAAGTGTTCACATCTCATCGAGCAAATGACGGGCGACGCTGTTTGTACATACATTAACAACGCTGTATCTTTCATTTGTGTACAAGACTACAAGTACTCTGAATCTATAGACAACAAAGCGATGTCTGGTCTATACCTGTAAAGTCCTGTATCGGCACCCTTCCGCTGTCCTGACCACATGTCAAAGCACAAATAACGACCCGACCAATCAACGCCGACTAATGATACTAGTATCCCGTCCACCATGTCCAATTGCAGGATGCAAAAGACTGCTGCTCATCGATCCTTTTGGTACTATTTCGGGGTAGGGGCAGCTGGCGGCTCGAGGATATGGGTATGATCCTCCGCTTTGACCACCTGTCCAGGGCCAATCTGTCTGCAGATGATTGTATCTGACACCCACGGTTCATCGAGGATCTCGGGCATATTGGCTCGCTTCTTGGGGTCGATTGTCAGCATCCTCCCAATGATGTGCCTGCTCTCTCTAGGCAGCAGGCGAAGCAACCGCCATGGCCCTCGAATGACTTCCTTTCGTTCTGGGGCGTTCGCTTCGGCAGGGGAGGTTGCCGTGGATGATTCAGGTTTCTTGGATTCAGACTTCTCAGACCTCTCAGACCTCTCAGGTTTCTCAGACTTCTCAGACTTCTCGGATTTCTCGGATTTCTCCGATTGTTCTGCCTTCTCTGCCTCCGCAGCATCCTCAGGAAATATGTCCCGTTGCGGCGTGTCTGTGAGGTCGTTCGTAGACCTCGATGGAAGAGCTAGCTTCTTGGGATCGTGACCAGGGGTGGGCTCCATAGCAAAGAGCCTATATGAGTTGTCCGACATACGAGGCACCTTCCACGGAAACCGTCTAAGTGACATGCAGCAGTAGATGATCGCAAGAGACCAGATATCTACCGCTTGCGGATCGTACCTGCGCTCATCGTAGACCTCAGGCGCAAGGTAAGGATCTGAGCCAACAACACCTGTGAAGACGTCAGCTGATCTATCACACACGAGAGACGTGCGTCAACTCACCACTTGCAAGAACGATCTCGCTCTCGAATGGATATTTGAATACGTGTGCACTACCGAAATCAATGATTTTCATGATGCCATGCTCACTGACAACCACGTTGTCCAACTTCAGATCCCGATGGGCGAGGCCCGAGCTGTGAAGATAAGTCACTCCGCTGAGGATTTGGAGAAAACAGCACGTGATTTCGGGCTTGCTCATCTTGCCGGTCATCACTATGGCAAACATGTCGTAAGGAGCAAGCTCCATCACTTCGTACCAATTCCCTTTCTCTTGTATGATGTCCAACGTCTCGATGATATTTCCGTGGTGCAGAGCCGAGCCAACACAGAATTCGGCCGTCAATTTCTTGACATAATCTTTCTCTGTCTCATACGAGTGCCGTGGTCTAAACTGTTTCACCGCGAAGACAGTGTTATCTTCGGCTCTTCTCAGGAGCCTGACGGAACCTCCAGCACCCGAACCAAGCACCCGGCCGATTTTACCGTATTTCGAGGTGAGGCCGTGATCTTCAGCGAATGGAACCTGGAGGCTTGCTCTAGATGCCGACGCAGCATGTTTCGACGGGCCGGGCGATGCCGCCTTCTTTTGTTTGCGACTCCCACCGACCTTGAAGAACCGTTTCAAATCAGACATTGACCCTTGAGCACTGTGTAGAGTAGATCCGGTGCCTGTCGGGTGTAGGTCGCCGGATTTATTTCGGGCCCCAAAGATTCCAGAGTGTCGCTTTTCCTGTTTGTCTGGCTTTGCCAAGCTTGTTGATGAGGAGGATGGAGATGCAGCTTTCTTCTTCCTAGTGAATACAAATCTCGGATCAATATTACCGGCCACCTTGGTTTGCGCGGGCCGCTTGTTCGCGGCATACGGATCGTTGGCATCCCCCTGCGGAGTAAATGGCCTAGAATAGAACTGAGAGGCAGTGCTTCTCGATGGACTGGTTTCTCGAGAGACGGGAAGGGACTGTCCGCCCGGTCCGATGCGAAACATTCCCTTCCTATGCGAATGCGCGCCGCCATCGTGATCGTCAGCAGCAGTTTTCCGCTGGGAGAGGGTATCAGTAGAGAATGGTCGGTGGGGAAGGCCTATTCGCGGCGCGTCTTGCCCTGAGGCCTGCGGTGTTATCGCTCTATCAGACACCGAGGCTTGGTCAGACTTTGTCGCTTTGCCTGGAGCATCCACTGCTGAGGTCCCAGCAGGAGTCAATGGTGGTGACGCCAGGTCGGGAGTCCCACTCGTCCGCGGTGATCGTTGTCCCATTGGACTGTGGCTTGGCTGAGGAGTTGCGCTGGGTGTTGTATCATTCGATGGGAGCTGCAGATTCGTTGTTAGTTGCTAGTTGCGCACAAACTTCCACAAGGTCTTGAATCGCATGGTGTGACGGTTAAATTTGTTGCTCGATTCAGCTATGTTATTTCATTGCATCTAAGCAGCGACAGCTGCAGAGAAGAAGACAAGAGCGACAGCTCAAGACTGCCCAAGCTTACCGCAGAGATCCAGGCGCCGGAAAAAGCAACGACATATGGTGGGTGTGAGGCGCAACCACTTACCCTTGAAGGTGGGAGCGAATAGGGCATGAACTGGTAATTCTTCATGCGCTGCTCCTGGAGGCTGACGCCTTGCAGCGAGTCGGCCAAGGCACGTATCTGCTCTGGTGTAGCAGAGCTATCTCCACGGCCCTCGCTCTCGAGGCTCTCCTGCGGCGCAACGGACGGCTCGATCTCGTCGACGGTGTTAGCGAAGCGTACGCCGGTTGCACGCTGGGGGGGCTTGTTGGATCCATCGGGATTGTCAGACGTCGTGTCTGAACTACCTGTCGGTCGAAAGCAGAACGTGTTAGCGGTTTGGTCAAAGGAGTTTGCTTGGTAATTGTGGGAGTATAAGGAATGCGGAATGCGAAGGTGGGGTCGGCGTTGGCTGTCAAACAAAGAAAGTAATAAGTATACCTTGCGGCAGCTCGCCTGGGGGTGCCATGGCGCACTGAACCTGTCTGATGGGACCTCGCCGGAAAGGGCAGGGTGGCGTAGGTGATGCTGGTCAGAATTGGGCCTCTGAATAGATTCTTGGGAGCTGGCGATGTTGCAGAAAAGAATGATGATGATGACGATGTGGTGTGCTGGGCTAGCAGCTGGAGATCCCAAGTGACAAGGCCAAAAGCTGGTTGTCGGAGGACCGCTGATGTTCGTTCACCAGTCACCCATGGGCATGGACCGTGGACCGTGGACCGTGGTGGGGGCATTGACTTTGCACTAGACTCAGGCAGTTCAGGAAGCAGCGGCACTGCGCATTGCGGAGGGTCTCTCCTTCTCCTCCTCCAATGTCGCTCCTTCCAAGTTCTACGTGAACCGAACTGTGACAGGAGCAATATTGATTGGAAGGAAGTGGTGAGCGGCTGGAGAGCTACCTACAAAATCCAATATCCTCCGACGAAGATGCGAAGAAGAAACGGGACGGGAGCCTAGACCTCCAGACCTCACACCTCATTATCAGACATCGTCACGATACCGCACAACGACCGTTACAGGGCATGTAGGAATTGGAAGTTGATGGTACCTCGGCCGTCTTTGCCGGATGCGCTCCTCCCAAGTTCGAAGGCGGTACCACTACCCATGACTCCAAAGTCCTTTGAGTCCATGCCCGGGCACCCATGCCCACTCACGATCCGTGATCGCCATGCCTGCCCGGAGGAATTGCTGAGAGCCTGCAGCTCCCATGCCGGTCCCGCTGCTGCCAGTGGTTCACTGGTTTGCCCTGCCCGGCTTGCTGGGGTTGGTATGGATGGATGGTGGGGTTGAGTTCCCACCCTTGGCGCCTTTCCATCATTTTGCGACAACTTGACAGGACAGGGCGCCTTTCACGACCGCATCGTCTTGTCTGCTAAAAATCTCTGTTTAAGAATTTTCCCTCCCTTTGCCAGCTTCGTCGGTCCCTTGTCGCCACTCAAGGAAAGCAATCTCATGGCAGAGACTGGTTCCTCGCTGGATTCACATGACAACCAAGCTTGGAGTTACATGATGGCATCATTGTGGTAGCCCATCGACGAGTTGGATCGAGGGGTACATGTACAGCTTTGGGTTGGGTTCCAATCATAATCCAGGTTTGCAATGTACTGACTATATGCCAGACCCATGTTCTAAAGTATAAAGTCTATATTATCCGAGCACTTATGCAGCCATCCATGGACAACGCCAAACCCACGGGTGAAGTGACACAAAGATAGGGCTGGGAAAGATGATAGGATCTCACTTTCAGACGACTCCAACGCTAGATTGTAAATGCAAGCCACATCCTAGCCACCTCCGATCGACGAACTGCCCCTATGGTACCACGTTGTGAGCTGGGCAAGCAAGACATGGATAACCCAGGATCGCCTGCTCTTGTCCGATCAAATGTCTTGGGTCCGATTAAATTCAGGAACACCATGTCAGTATCAGCATCGACCGAAGTCTAATAACAGCGACGTCGGCATCGGGTTTGAACCTTGACTCCCGCCATGAACCTAACGATGTACACTTTTACCCCTGTTTTTTTTTAATTGTGGAACTGGTACTGGACACGGACCTTTGAAGGTATCGATCTTTGAGAGAAAGCGTAAACCAACCTTTGGATTGACCCCTGGCGCTTTTTTCAAAGCCTGTCATTGACCAGCTCCACTGTTCAAAAAAACAGGGGTAAAAGTGTATTACTAATTACCAATTTGTGACACCTTTTGGGAACCCCTTGCAGATACGCGACCAGAGTGCCGGGGTGCCGGCGGTTTCTCAAATCACGTGAAAGGGGGAGTGAGCACCTTGCCGGATGTTTTACCCGAGAGAAATCAAGATGTTCTAAAATACAGGTCATTTCACGGTTCCGTAAATATATTGCAAGGATACAGGGACCCTTATTAACTATTGACGTATTACAAACTCTGGTTGAAGGAAAAGAAAGATCTGGAGATGCACCTAAATTGGTGGGCAGCTAGATATGGGCAGTCGTCCCCCACTAGAGCTAACAAGGCATAGATCAACCTATCGTCCGATCAGTCACGTGCTCAGCCACGTGACCCGGGGACCATGGGGACCATCGCTAGACCTGATGGATAGTGGAACCATCACACCAAAGCACAAAGATTCGCCCATCCATTGATCTGGCAATCAATTGAGCCTTGTCTGTCACTCTGAAAGCCACTATATGTGGTGTCTTCACCTCTTTCATCCTTTGACCACCTATTCTGGTCAGATACAGCTGCCTGAACAGCTGCCAACACACCTGTATAGCACCTTGTATCCTACACTTTATATAATAGTATTGTTTGGAGTTTTATTATAGTGTATAGCAAGTTTAATATAAATAACTGTCAGATTTTAAAGGGTTGACAAGCCTGTGGTCTTGAGCGGTAGCTGCAATTGTTTTTATCATTTCTCAGCTATCTCACTTGCGTGGTATCTACACCAATTTGTACAGCTCCGGAGATGCAAGAGACGATCTTTTGGCCCACCTTTTCCCAAGTCAATGTACGATTCAGGGTGCTAGTTATAGCAGCTTCCTTAACTAGCCACCTGACTAGCCAGCACTCCACATGGCATATACCTTTAGAGATCCTTTGAATTTGACAATAAGATTAAATCTAGCAATTAGTACGGGTTTTTTTTTAAATCTATTCATTATAAATATTTTAAATCGATTTTAGTAACGTATTTATTTTGGCAGCTTATATTTAATAAATAATACGTACTTTAGTAAATAAGACTTGGTAAGTATTTATTGTAATAAGAGTTTATTTATTTATTTCGCGCTTTTTAACATATATTATTAATAGATATATTTGGTTAAGTATTGTTTTACAGTATATTTTAATATTATATATTTAATATTTTTAAACTGTGAAGTTCAGGGGTTCAGATAGGGTAAAAATGAGATTATTGGATTAAAGGTGAGCCCTGAAGGCACCTTGATAGGTAGACACCAGAACTGTCATGGAACGATCTGGAATAGTTTGGAAGCACGCGTAGAACATCGTGGAACGAGATGGAATCTCTGTCCGAGATTCTATATAGTTGGCTCGTGAAACGTCTCTTTGCTTGTTTCCTCTTTTTTCTTTTCGTCTCTCGTCTTGTACTCTACCACTAGTACATAGGATAGCAATATCAGTGTCAATCTACCCACCGGCCAATCTTTGTTTGTCTAAGCCTTGACAAGAACCTAGTTGTTCCGACCCAATTCAGCCCCCTTTAGCATAAAACTGCTACAGTCACACAGAGACACTCCAGACAAAAGGAATACAGACACACACTTTACTCTGACAATTAGCTTAAATCTGATAATTAAGAGTCTCATTGCCAACCTCTTTAGCAAACTCGATCTATCCTGCATATCTAAGATGCCTGTTCTTTTAACCTTTCAAGAGTCTGAGAAAGCAGACTTCTCAGCATCACTGTCAGAAATAAGAGAATGGCCTAAATGGGACCATGAGTTTCAATTGAAGGCAGACATTATAGGTCTTTTTGACCTCTTCATTCAGAAGAAGGGTATTATATAACAACCAGAGATTCTCAATATTGCACGAAAGAAATATGAGAAGAAACGAATGACTCTCAAACCAAGCCAAGCCATCAAAGTTAATGCCGATCCAAATGACGGAAACAAAGACAACAAAATCATTTAATATAAGCGAAATAATAGCGTATAAATACTATCAGATCTAACAATAACGGGAAAACAAACCTATAAACTCGACAATAGCTTTTACAATCAAATCTAGAAACTGCACAAGAAGTAAGCACTATGATGGTCTGACCTCCCATCAGGTCTGACACCCTATCTGCAGTGGTCAGTGCGCTGCATCAGGTGACCTGGCGCACAGGACGTGTTGCCCTAACTGCTACTAGATTAGCTGGTGGGCCAGATCCTTCTTTTCCTCTTCACCGAGAGATTCTTACACGTACGTAGTGAAAGCAGGACTGTTACATCCACTCCATATTTACGCTTCGTGACAAGCACTGTCTTTAAAGAAAATCAAGAACCATATACTCAAGTCTGTCACAAACCATTATAAGACCACCTGCTGCATTCCAAAGCAACCAATCTGGGAGTGGTACGCAAATCTCCAAGCCAAGTGCAGAATGGCTAGTACAGATGAGCAGGAGGATGTAAGACAACTCTATAAGACAGCACTCTAACCCCTCAGAAATCCCAAAAATGCAGCAAGATGGATTGTCTCTTAGAAGATCGCCTTTATAAAGGTCCATCAAAAAGAAGTTCCCGAGACGCTCAATATAAACTCATTGGTCAGAGACTTCCTAGACGCGGCATCTAAAGCATTTCCCATATGGTCAAGTACTTACATAGTTATTAAGGACAAACAAATCCGGCATGAGATTCTGAAATATCGAGATCTTGTCAATGACTCCACGAGGGCTATTTTGTAGACCACCAACAAAGCTGGACGAGTCTCCAAAGGTGCATTTGGTTCTACCTACAATAGCGAGGGCTTCGGCAAAAAACAACAGAAAACTAGAAACAAAAAGTCTGGGAGAAAATAGACCAAACACGGACCAAAGAACGGGAGAAGTAGGGATAAGGACCATTCTTAATGTCTAGCGTGTGGAATGAAACACGCATTAGCGAATTATTTCTATATCTTCCTATAGAAGGCATGGAAGGGCTTCCAACCTAGAGACTATCTTGTTAAGAAGACAACCCAAGCCTTGGAAGATTCAGAACTACAAGCCCAAGTCCGTGCCTTGAAGCGGAACAAGTCAAAATCAAGTACAAGGACTTCTGTTGGATTCTGGGCTACGTTAGCCCATCCATAGTCATCCTTCAGGATCACCATCCCCATTTGTGACTCTGTCACATACGTGGCCAATATAAGGCCACGTATCCTTTCCTTTAGTATCTTGGATATATATAGGGCCATTCTGGCCGCTCCAGAGTAGCTGGAATTCCTCTCCTTAATAGAACACTTTGAAATCTAACAACTTCTCAATCTCAAGAAGAGCATGAAGAGATTCAAGATTGACTCTATGGCAGAATGATAGGCAAGGTGCCGTCAGCCTTCACAGCGGTCAAATCAGACGATTATCGACTGGCATACTCAATCATTTTAGACAAGGGAAGCACCATCACAATCACAAACCAAGCATAGTGTTAAATACTAGCACGAATGTATTGAATGTGAGCCAGAGATAGACACCGGGAAATCTCCAGTGGGGCAGAGACGCACAAGACATCTGACCCACCAAGAAGACAGATGATCAATCTCTGCACGGAGAGTAGAACAATCAAGAGAATCAATCAACGTCCGTGTATTCAACACATAACGTCTAACCAGCTGGAGGACTGCGCCACCAGGGGATTTCATATAGTCAGGAGATCGCCCTCTACCCATCCAAGCGTACAGTAATATGCAAGTACGCATCAAAAGCACAATTATCAGCTTTTCAAATACAGCTTACTGCCCCTTATTCTTCACTATTCTTGTATCCCTACGAGGACTCAGACAGAGAGGGTGTTAGTAGGACAACAAGAAAAGGCAGACCAGTCTTAAAAGAAGAGACAATACCTTGGTCGGCCATATTAAGGACATGTATGGCCAATATATCATCAACTACTAACCGAACGGCCCAAAAGCTATGTTTCATACTACACAACTAAGAAAGAAGCATCTACACAACTCATGGTTCAGAAGACCTCCTCTCAAAGAGAATGCGTAGCTATAGCATTAACAACTAGAACATCCTGGTCCAAAAGCTTTGGCACACCTAGTACGCGCATCTCAGGGGGTGATTATCCGAGGACCAACAGGAGTATAATGCAAGTTATGCAAAATGTCCAAGGCCAGACAGCATATATCTACAATCCAATTACAAAGATCTAGGAAAGAGATTAGTTCTTGACTTCCACAATTATTAGGGATTGTTATCAAACAAGTCATCTCATATGGTCTTCACACGCAGGAACTCTAGTGTCTTATAAGACTATGCTCTCGAGAATTGGACTACGCAAACAATCATCCGTGTGGTGTCAACACACCTCTCATGGCTGGAACGCAAGTACGGCATCAAAGTCAAGATAATTGAAACAGATAATGAGATATACATTAACAAGCTAGATATAGGGGAATGGTTAGAAGCCCGCGAGATCAAGATAGAGCCTACTGCTCCCAATACACAAGCCTAAAATAGAAGTGTTGAGCGCCTAAAGATATACTAAAAACAAAAGCACGCACAATGCAAATTAATGCTAGATTACTGACCCTCCTATGGCCAGAAATACTGAAAGCGGCTACATATCCTTATAATCGGACACTAAGAAGAAAGAGTGGGTAGAAACCCCTTTTTTATGTCTTTTTTAAAGCAGTCATAAAGAAGACAGGTTGACTAATAGCCTCAAACAAGCGCTCTGTAAGGACCTGCTCCCAAGCAGCCCTCAACTGCCAGGACTGTGGTAGCCAATCGGAAGCTGGCTGTGGGGATCAGGCACAAGCAGAGCTCCACCTGCTCCTGGACTTGGTCGCGCTTTTCGCAATGCATTGTTGGTCATTTCTTTCCTTTTCTCTTTAGCTTAGAATCTTTGTCTATAGCACCCAATGGACTGAGTTCGCCTCAATGCCTTGATCTGGTCGTGACACGCCCCAACCAGACACATCTCTGGGTGTATGACTGCAAGGTCTACGCAATAATAACTGACATAAAATTAGGTCGTTAAAGGCTAGACAAACTCAGTCCAAAAGCATGAAATTGGATACTTGGTTGGATATCAGTCCTCCAATATCTACTGTATGTGGGTGCCTCACCTGAACAAGGTAATCAGTACGAGAGATGTTGCTTCCAATAAGAACGAAGTATTTGATAGAAATAAAAAGCGGTTCCAAGATGACTTAAAGACAGTAATTATTAAAAAGATACATGCCATGTTCAATAAGTATGTTATATCTGAGTCCAACAACTATGTCTAGGACAAGGAAGAAAATCTTGATAAACTGCAAACAGACCAACATCCTCCTCTAACAGGGGTAGAAGATAGAAGTGCAGGAGGTCCAGTGGTCCTGACAGGGATATACGTCTAAAAGATAGAAGAGAAAATAGATGTGGGTATTGGGAATGAGCACCCGTACGCCACGGCAAAATTTATCCTATTACCTTTATCACCGACTAGTCCTCCGTCCGCCCTACTATGTCATAGTATTCAGAAGGAGAATGAGGAACCCAAAAATCCTCTCCAAGATCCAGGACGAAAAGAGCTCGAGCCTTGGAAAGCGGTGTTTCTAGCAGGCCTTAGGGCTTCGTTTATAAAACGATCAGGTCAAACAACCCTAAATCGGGCAAGTATAGAAAGAGTCTTGCAAAAAGGATTTAAGCTGTACAGGCGATTCCTAGAAGAAGTGCCCCAGCGGTGCGACAAACTTGCAACCCATTCAATAGGACACTTGTTCAAAATAGCCAAAAAGGATCACCTAAAAAGTCATAACGGCATGAAGTTATGGACTGAGATCCAAAAGAAAGACCCATCTATACAAGAGCATCAAATCTTGGACTGCATGTGGGTGTATGTCTATAAGTTTAATAAGTATAGGAGGTTCATCAAGTATAAGGCACGTCTTATAGTCAGAGGAGATCAACAAAAAGGGCTGTATTCAAAGCAAACATATGCAGCTACTCTTACTGGAAGATCGTTCAGAACCTTGATAGCCCTAGTGGCCAAGTTTGACCTAAAGATGATCTAGTACAACGTTGTTAACCCCTTTGTGCATGCTCCTATCAATGAGAAGATCTTCATGCAGATGCCACACGGCTATTACAAGAAAGGTACAATTTTCTTAGTTAAACAAGGCACTTTATAGGCTAAGAATTTCTTTATTATTATGGCAAAAGGTGTTCTTAAAGACTCTGACCAGCTTGGGATTCAATCCAATTCTACAAAAGCCGTACTGTTACATAAGAAAAGGAATCATGATATTTTTCTATGTGAACGACGTGATCATTGCATATAAAAAAATACGTACAAGAAGATGTTCAAGACGTGATTTAGCAGCTTTAATAACGATATGAGATCACTGTAGGTGAGCACGTTCAATGGTTCCTTAGAATGGAAATCATTTGGGACCGGCCACAGCAAAAGATCTGGCTATCCCAGACTTCTTATATTAGAAAGTAACTAAGCTAACCAATCTGACTGATAGACTCCTTGAGGTCCCAATGGGTACAGAAGAACTACTGCCTCGGCAAGATCATGCCGCCCTTTACAAGATCTAGAAATACCAGCACAAGATTGGTTCCATTTTATTTGCCTCTATTTTGATACGGCCAGACATAACTTTCATAACATCACGCCTTGCAAGATTCTTCATAAACCCAAGTCAGATCCATCAGAATGTGGCTGACCGAGTCATCCAATGCCTATACAGAAGAAGACACTACTCTCTCTAGTTTGGAGAAGGAGACAATTTAGTGGTGGCTAGTAATGCTTCTTTTGCCAATAATTCTCTTGATAGAAAGAGCTCTCAGGCCTTTGCCACGACTCTCTTTGGAGGATTGATCGGCCAGAGGGTTAACAAGCAAGACATAGTCATTACATCTACTACAGAAGCGGAACTACTCGCACTGGCTCAAGCAATCAAAGAGACTCTGTATATCAGCAAGCTGGCTACGGAACTTAATGTTCAACTTAAAGGGAGAAGAACAAAATGGAATGCGACAATACACAGATAATCAAGCTAGTAACCGCTAAAATCGCTCTTTTAAAAACCAAGTTGTGGCATGTGGATATACACAACCATTGGCTTCGACAAGAAATGGAACAAGGAACTGTCAGCATCAATTACACACCATCAGCACAGATAAAAGCGGATGGGTTGACCAAAGCCTTGCCGGCTCAACGGTGGGCAGGATTTTTGGATCAGTTAAGATTGTTGCACACTCAGGCGAGACAGGTTGATTTGAGGTCATAAGAGGGAGCCATTGAGAAGAGAAAAGAGATTCTAAGTCAAGACCCTGAAGTAATTTACTCTGTAGACTAGTTCAGCAAGAGCCGTTGCCTGCCTGGCTGAGGGGGTGTGTTAGATTAAAGGTACGTCTAAAAGGCACCTTGACAGATAGAACATAACCTAGTTGTTCTATCCCAATCCAGCCTTCTCTGGCACAAAACTGCCATGGTCGCACAAGTACACTCTAGACAGACGGAATATACAGACACGCACTTCGCTCTGACAATTGGCTCAAATCTAATACTAAGTCGCTATTATCGGTGATGGTCCTGGGATCACGTGACAGCACGTGACCTCCTGAACGACTGGTTGTCACAGACCTACTACGGCTCTGAATTATAAGGCGGACACACTTATCTAGTTGCCCACCAGGTTTGGCTGTGCCGCTCGATCTTCTTTTTCCTTTTCAGCCAGAGATAGTTATATGTACATAGTAAACAAGGGCTTCTATGTCTTATTTACATATACGAAACGTTGCATAAATTACCGTTTAAAAAGCTATTTAAATAATAAATAAGCTTGTTTTAAATGTTAGTCAAAACTTTCTTAATATTAATATTAAGTTTGATATTTTCGTTATAAATAACGCTTTTATTAAGCGATTTTACGGTAGATTTTGTAAGAATATTATATTCGTTTTTATCTTGATAATTAATATGAAAAAAAGCACTTATATATGTTAACCAGTAGAGAAGTTCTAATAAACATGTTACAAATAATATAAGCTTTTTTTACAGCCGGTATTTTAATATAAGTTATTGAAAAGTATAAATAAAATTATTATTATATTTAAGGAAATAGCGTTGATAAAGGCTAATACAATTAAATAAGCGCTGTGTATACTTTAAGTATATATTACAGCAGCTTTTTTAATTTAAGATCTTTAACCCGTATATATATACTAATATATACTTATAACTACTGGCTTTAAACCGCTACATTCAATTTAAATTTATGTAAAAAAGTTATATAAAACGCGATTTGTTCAACTATTAAATTATTAAACTTTTTTTTTTATTGTAAAGAGTAAAAATTAACTTTACATAAAAACCTTTAAATATATACAACGTTATGTTAGCGTATAACGTATATAGTGCATTATATAACTTTTTTCCGGCTAATTAATAAGTAGTAAAGCTTTTAACTCGTTATAAAATAACGTTTAATAAATAACGTAGGTCACAAGCGAGCGGCAATTACAAGCAAACGGCAACTTTTCACCAATCTTCTAACCAACATGTCAAATAACTCGACCACAACGCATTTAATTCAATCTAATCAATCGGATTCTTCTTCTTCAGACGTTTCTATCTCTATTGTACAAGTTCGCGCATTATGGCCAGTGTTGCCGCAAACGCCACAACGTCGCTCACGCGCTGCCGCCCTCCTCGGACGACGACTACCTTCACCCATTTCCTGTCTTGCCAGCTCATCACCATCCTTTACAGCCTGGAGACCTACTGTATCTTCAACGGAAAGTATTCCTCCTTTCACTAGACGTTTGTTTTTTGTCCTCCGGCGTTTACTTAATAGGTGATTGGCCTCCTCTAGCTCGCGGACCCGGGAATCAACCAAAGCGACCTTGTGCATAAGACCGTATGTAGCCTTTGAAAACGAGCTCAACGCATCAATTATTGATGTAGGTGAGCTTCCCTGGTGGTTTCTGACTCGATTTCGGATATGAACCGATTGGTTGACCGCTTCGTTGATGGTGGTAGGCGTCTTCAAAGTCCAAGTAGTGGGTGGCAGATTGGGGTCTGGCGACGGTGTTCGTACGACAGCGACAGCATCCAGTTTCGAAATGACACTTTCTGGGTCAAAAGGAACAAGCCCAGTGGTACTGAAACCTGCTCAAATGTTCCCTGGCGTCATAGCAGCGTTGTGTGCTTCACAAAACGCTGCAAGGAAGTCCTCTTTCGAAACATGGGTTATATGACGCCGCATGAGATCCTCAATCATGCGACCGTACGCTCGTTTGAGCGGGCTAAAACAACTGACATCTAAAGGCTGGAGCCTGTGTGACGAGTGGGCAGGCATACAAAGGGTAATAATGCTATTGTTCTGGCAATATCTCTCAAAGATCTGGGAATGGTGGCTTTCGTGACCATCTAGGATGAGGAGGCGTTTACCGGCAGTCATACGTGGTCTGGTATACTTGTCGAAATGCCGAATCCATTCCAACCCAATCTCGTTCGTAGTCCACCCATTATCGGACACGGCCACCTTCTAATCGCGTGGTAATGTCGTGTCGCGATACCATGACGTGAGGTGGGTTTTGCCCTGTAGAATGATGAACGGCGGGACCACCCAACCATCAGCATTGACAGCAGAAATTGCTGTAGACCATTCCCTGTTGCCTTGCTGGGCTTGTCTAGGCCTACCACGTCTTTCGGCGCTTGTAATGACCATGCCGGACCCAATAATGCCCATCATAAACCCAGTCTCGTCGAAGTTGTAAATATCTGCGTCTTGGATACCATGTTTCGCGATTGCCGCCACAACTTGGCAAAACCACGCGCAATACGCGTCCGGATCTTCGTTCAAGACCCTCTCGTAGTCCATCCTCCGATGAAAACGCATCCGGAGGCCTGGTGTACGTTTGATGAAGTTCGCCGTCCAGTTCTTTCCAACGCGTCCAGCCCCGCGCGCCGCCAACAATTGATTTGCCATATCTTCAACATAAGTGTACCGGGGCGGAAATGCTCGCGCATCCAGGTCGATTATGAAGGAACAAATGGCATTCTCTTCAGAAACCGTAAGTTTCAAAGAATTAGGCATGCTATCGCGTCGTGATGGTCGGCCGGCGATTCTAGCCTTCAAGGTATTGTATGGGACATGGAAAGTCTTAGAAAGCTTGCCAATGGTAATATGAGGGTCGCGTCGCTTAGCTTGGACAGCAAGCTGTAAGTCTGATTCGTTATAACGCAATGCCATTATTATTGGTTGATCAATTAGGAGCCTTGATTGAAAGGTTGGGTGGCTGGTGAAAAGTTGCCGCTCGCTTGTAATTGCCGCTCGCTTGTGACCTACGTTAGTACTTGTTATTAAGTAATAATACTACTTGTTTTTAAATATTATTTAAGTCGTAATGTTTTTAAGTAGTAATAGTGTTGGAACAGGCTTGAACGATCAATCATAATACTCGAGTATGGGGTCAAGGTCATGATGTTGCTGATGGTTGGATTGAGAGGAATCTAGCTGGACTCGAAGGTCTGGCCAAGTGCCCTCTCAATCCACTATCTTATCTTATCTAATCATACATGTGGGTCTTGGTATAGATGGTTTGCAGTCTGGAATCGCATGGATCCAACAAATAGTATGTAATATTAGCATTAAGTAGTAGTATTAATAATTTTGAGTAGTAATAATGATACCAGGTAGTAATAGTGATACTAGGTGGTGGTAGTGGTAATACCAGGTGGTCGGGCCCTTCCCGTATACGTAAAGCAGCGTTTAATGAATGGTACCTGTTTTTAGGTGGTAATGCCAGCTGTTTCTAAGTACCTTCCAAGTAGTCGTGTTTTAAAAGGATGCGTTAGCCCCTACTATCTAGGCAGTGCGCAGCACTGCCCAGAGCGAGCTGATAAGCTTGTAGCAAGACTCGATAGTTTGACGTTCTATTTTAACAAGAAGAGATCTGAAGTATTTTCTCGGTTTGGGGAGTGTTAGTCCTTATATACTGTCACTTCACAGGGCTCCCTGTCGAAACTGGCCCCACGGTACATGATTTCAGGGGTCGACCTGTACGTGTAGAAGCCGATGATCGCTCTGATTTATCAAGTTACCTTTGTTCTAACTCACAGTTCAGATGATATACATCCAAACAGCTCAGATGGCATTCGTATGTTGAAGTTGGTTCTTGGCGATGCACTCAGACCTGGGTGTTAAGGTTTCTGCCATCTTTTGATGTCATGATGTCTATGTCATCTCCAAGAAGGGCCGAAACCACTGAACCGAAGTATGACCATTTTCGACATTGGCGAAGATGCATCAGAAGCGAATTACTGCTGCTGTAGAGTTTGTTCGAATCGTATGGCTGTGTGACTACTGTGCCCTGGTGTGGTCCTTTGAGAAGATACGAGCTCTTCTCTGCCGTGAGGAAAGTCTATATGAATAGAGATCGTGGCTGCGGTCGGCAGTGTCTTGCGTGCATTTGTCGCATTGATTTGGTATTAGATCAGTCCAAAGACCCTTTGTTTACATCCCATATCGTACAGCCTTTCAAGATACAGTTTATACATACGTCAGCTTCAAGCTGTTTTCTGCACCGAAGCGGCCAGTCCCCTACATCCACCGTCCCCAACTCTCCAGCATTACAGTCGTTCTGACATGTACTCAGGCGACTACCGCGATCCCTATCGACTTCGCTTGGTAGATGATAGACCTGCAAAGCCCTTCCAAAGACAGCCCTGACAAGCGGAGCTCCGACTGCTTGATCTTTGCGATTTCGTAGACGTGCTTCAAGGTGACGGTGCCCACTATTTCGTGCCCAGGTTTGCTCGCTCCTTTCCGTTTTCCTTTCTTGCCAACAGGTATCTCCGCCGCGTTCCTCAAAAGCCAGGAGGTCTGCGGTGTTCGGATGTCGAAGTGGAACGATCGGTCTGCGCGTACGGTAACTCGCGTCGGCATCGGTATGCCCGGGTTAATGTGTGCTGTGCGTGCATTGAACTCCTATAGAACGAGGTAAGCTATACTGTTGCGATGCTCTATCGGCGGTTGTGATCCTGATTTACCTTGCAGAAGTCCATGGACTTAACTCCTTTACTCCCCAACGCAGGGCCAACTGGAGGGCTGGGACTGGCCTGGCCGGCTCCCACGATGAGCTTGACAATCTGGTCGACGGCACCAGAGCCGCGTGCCTTTGACATCTTGGAGGCGATTCACTGGGGTTGGGGTTGGTGAATGCGCCAGGTCGGGTTTCTTTGCGCAATTGGCTTGCCCATCCAAATCCAATCCGATGCAAAGCTCAAGAAAATCGTACAAGCCACACCCGACCCACATTGAAGCTGGAGCCACGCGACCTCGAGACATGCTGGACGGAATCCGGATAAGCTAACTGCGCCACATTTATGACATTTGATTAGCTGCCCCGCCAGCCCGCCAGCCCGCCAACTCGAAGCCCGCCTTCAGGGACTGACCTACACATTGTGGATGGGCAGGACCGCTTGCTACCTCGTACAGGCTGCATGACCGCTTCTCCCCTTTTTATCTTTGATAAACCTGAACTCCCTACGTTCTGTCACATATTTCTTCCATATTCTACCTACACTTGATAGTCTGTCTCAGTCTCAGTACCGCAGTAGCAACCATGTTCAACTGGGCAAAGCAAACGTTAGTCAGGAGATCACACCCGTTCCCCTATATATCATCTGTGCTAATGTTTCTTCGTCCAGCCTGGCCAATGTCGTCGGCACGGAAGAGCCCATATATGGTCCGTCGGCCATGAAGTCAGTCGCCGAAGATGCCAAGTCCACGCCCTACACCGAGTTGACCCGGAACGATATGGAATGGGAGGCCATGGACTCGACCTGCGTCGAGACGCAGAGTTTCTACTTCACCGCCGACAGTGGCCATCTGGCTCTTGCGCAGGTCATCTATAGTAACGTGGCGTATGATCTACGGCTGTCTGCTCAACTGCATCCCAACCAGCTGACAAGTCGTGAAGTGGCATCCGGACTACCTGCCAGTTCAACTCCAAGATCTTCTACACCGACGGCTCGAAGCCCCATCTCTGGTGTTCCACCCCGTTGAGCGACATCGAGTTCAGCGAGGACAAGACCGGCTTCTACGCGAACGACTGTGCGCTCGAACTCTCGGAAGATGGAAACTCGTATACGATCAAGTCGATGACCGACGCGAGGGCCATCGTCAACCTTAAGGTGACCAGGACAGCCCCTGGCTTCGTAGCGGGCAAAGATGGCAAGACCTTGTTTGGCACGGACCTATCGAATCCATGGGGAACTATGAGACATGCATTCTGGCCCAGATGTGAAGCTGAGGGAAGCATCACGACGCAGGACGGCCCTGTCGATTTCAAGGGGAAGGCTCTCTTCGTACATGCCCTCCAGGGCATGAAGCCTCATCATGCGGCAGCGCGCTGGACTTTTGCCGACTTCCAGAGCCCGACCTGTTCCGCAGTCTTGATGGAGTTTACGACTCCCCCCTCATACGGCACGTCGGTTGTTAGTGTTGGTGGTTTAGTAAAGGACGGTGAGATCATCACTGCTGGCACCACATGCAAGGCCGAACATACCAAGACGAAGCAAGACGATGAGAATGAGTGGCCCGAACCAACGGATGTCAAGTTCACCTGGACCGGAACCACGAAGGATGGCAAGGCAGTGGAAGCGCTCATGGAAGGACCTCTAGATGAAAGACTCGACCGTATCGACGTCATGGAAGAAGTTCCGGGATTTGTCAAGAAGATTGTCGCTGGCGCGGCCGGGACCAAGCCGTACATATACCAGGTAAGCACTCCACAAGCACCATTGGCTTTCGCGTTGTCAGCTGTTAACATAAAATGTAGTTCTCTCCTCGCTCGAAGCCCGTCACTCTTAGGCTCAAGATTGGAGATCAAGAGATTACAGAAGAGGGACGACTATTCTCCGAAGCCACTTTCATCTCCTCTACTGACGCTCCAAGTCACGCATGAGAGAAAAGTAAGTGATCGGCAGGCATCAAAGCACAACACCCTATTTAGTTCGAGGTGGATAAGCTCCCGACCAGTCTCATACGGGGTTCATGGTATCGTTGCTTCGTTGGAAATAGATGAAGACAATTTTCTGTCTTGCCTCTCGCCTCAACCCGGAAGGACTCGTCAACTGAGATTAGTCTGGATTGCGCATCTCTCAGTAGGTAGCATAATGGGGCAGCGGTGTTCGTGTCACTGAAGGCACACAGGGCCATAGACACTCGCTACGGGACAATGCGGTATTGCGCTATCAATGGAGTCGATTTACTGCCAGTATAGATTAAGTCTTGAAAGACGGCACTGCCAAAGCAATGGCATATGACTGGCTCCAGCCACGCTGAATCACCTTTTGACATGTATGTGACTAGCTATACGCGCCCTCAACGACCATCATGTTTACGATGTATCGTCGTAAAACCCAGCCAATAATATGCCGCAGCCCATCACCCAAGGCGTAAGCTGGCCACTCGAGGACTGACAGTCGAAACGATCTCACCCACTCGCGCACAACGGCATATATATGCCAGCCAGCGTATTGGGACTCAATTGAAACGACCAATCGGCGCAGCTAACACCCCGGGTCGCCGGAGGTGGACCACTCATGGTCCTTTGTGATGAGTTTGGTCATGAACCTTGGGGGTATTTGGGAGTGTCGCTGTCACAGCTGGTGGTGTCATTGGCATTCGGTATACGACTACCCACAAACTAAGCTCTGGCAGAGGGCTCGTATATCGCCCCCGCGATGTCGATCGCCTAGATCCTGACGAGGGCGCTTCGGCTCTAGCCAGACTTTCTCGTCGTTTGATACGGGCAACCCGTGGCTTCCAGAGGAGAGCCCCGAGACAGCAGTCTATACGAATCAGGGGCTGGGCTTGGGCTGATGATGTAGGTCGTGGTCTCTTCTGGCATAAGGAGAGAATCGTACGGTCTGGTGTTGGTATTCTATGGTTGCCACTACTATGTAATGGGTGAATATACTAAGATGGTAACAGTTATATGTGCTCTTGGATTGCTAAAGCACAGATTGTATATCGAGTCCCACAGTGAAGCGGAATGTCAAGCTACAAGAAACCCATAGCAATCCGCCTCTTCAAGAACAAGTCAACTTCCATGGCGATGACTTCTCTTAAAGCAGTGGACGCATCACAAAGGTACCAGGATCATTGGAGCTATGACAGAATAACTCAGGAGATGAACAGCAACCAAGGGATATAGCAAAACTTGGCAGAGTAACGTGCTACCCCCCTACTCTTACTTCGTTCGGCAGCGAGAGAGACTAGGTATCCCTATTCCATCTGTGCGGACAGCAATCAACAGGAAGACAATGAACGGCCTCGACACCCTTTGGAAGCTCAGTCCACAGCAATTAAATCTGTAAGCGTATCTTAACTGTCTAGAATAGCATAGAGACCGCCCGTGATAACCGCCGAAACGACGGGAAACCGACACATCCATGAATAACGGGCCTGGAACTTGATACAACACGATCCTCTAGAGGAAGCCCAGGGCTCTCTTCCATCCGCGTAGTCTCAGAGACCATCCGCGGCATGTACTCTGGAGACTTTGCCATATTTTCCCCGTACCCTGGTCACTTCGATAGCATGTAAGTGCTTGTTTGTTACAGGGCCTACCGTCAACAGCTGGAGTGTCCAAGAGATCCATGGGTGATAGCGCGAAGCAGTCAAACCAACGCCAACCCGCCCAGCTGATGCTGATGCTGATGCTGCTACTCTGCTCGAGTCCTACTATCACTCGATATACACTTATTAGTTAACCTCGCTGACAGGTCGTGATCTGAGGTCACACTGACAGAGACCGGCTACACCTAGGTCACTGTACACCTCTATAATGCAGGTGTCTCTCATCTCTTTGGAGACCCCTGGTTCCTTCCGCTTCATAGAGTCTTCATCGCCGATATACAGACGATAACAGACACCAAGGAGGTCCTACCCAAATCTAGGCCACGGACATGACATGATGACATGATGACCATGATAACTCAGCATCAATCTTCGCCACTTCCAGGCTAGAGTTGTCAACTTGTCGCTCTGATGCCCCCCTACGCGCATATCACGACCACTCTTCACATTGCCAGATATTATGGGGATCAGCTGTCCTCTAACTCAACAGCATCTTGGTGCCTATCACAGTAACGACAGGAGGTGAACTATCATTCAAGGAAGAAATCAGCGTACGCAGAGGTACCGGAAACAGTGTCTAATTGGCAACTCGTGGTCTCGCCTCGTCTGTCGTCAACGCTCTGCGACACCGTTGGTCACTGCCCCCTAACCCATGAATGCCGCCGGTAACATTGAAGGAGTTGTCCTGGAGTCGACGATTCAGTTAGGACGGCAGCAGCTATTCCTTGATGGAATTTGACCAGTACAGCTGAGCCTTGTTGATCGCATAAACCTGAGAGGCTTGCAATATACAGTATGGTTCTGCTACAGACTGACAGCATACCTACTGCCCGCCATTCGCACGGCAGAGGCTGCTTGCAGACATCTGGATTCAACTGCTTCTGTACATTGATACAAGCTCAAGGGCTAGCGTCTCCCACTATCTTATCGGCGCCCCACTTCGGCAACGGGAGCATGGGCTGCCTCAGAGCTCGCCACCACTCACATGCGTGTCCACACTCATTCAACCTCCCGCGCGACGGTTGCTCCCCACCCGGACTCGAAGAAAGTCAATACCCATTGTACAACAACGCACGCACCACCATCCTCTCCGCGCCGACTCGACCCTCGCACCGCTATCTGTGTCTTGGACCTTGCGCGCTACGGCAACCGACACAATGCCGGGCAAAATCGACCCTCGCGGCAAGGGTGGCAAGGGCCTAGGAGGCAAAGGCCTGGGCGGCAAAGGCGTAAGTGCCTCGCGACCCCATCCCGACCGTGAATTTCGAGCACCGGCGACTAAACCACCGGCGTGCACAGGGCACCAAGAGACACCGGTACGGCGCAGCGCACCTGTTCCAATTACGAAATTGCGATATTGACTATCCACAGTAAGATCCTCCGAGACAATATCCAGGGTATCAGTCAGTTCCTCCCCAGAAAACCGCTCCTTCATGACGCACCTGCTCACGCGCAATTCACAGCCAAGCCCGCCATCAGGTACATCCCCGCCGCCCTCACCTCCGCGCTTCATTCGAGCCCTCGAGATGATGACGATTTAACACATACATGTATTCAGACGGCTGGCCCGTCGTGAAGGCGTGAAGCGTATCTCAGGCCAGATCTACGAGGCGGTCCGCGAGGCGATGAAAGAACGAATGACGAGGGTACGTACATGCACTATGGCCCGCCCGCACGCATGCGAGGTCGAGGTCGAGGCCGAAGTCGAGTCGAGGTCACTGACGTACCGCCAGATCATCCGCGATGTCGTAACCTTCACCGAGTACCGACAACGCAAGACCGTCACTGTCGGAGATGTACGTTCCCATCCGCATTCCGCGCCTATCGTCTCATTGGTCTCGGACTGCGTACTGACAAGGAGACACCTACCTGCAGGTACTGCACGCGCTCCGCCGAATCGGGCGGCCCATTTACGGTTTCGATGATATCAAGACCGTCCAAAAAGCCCCTGCCGCGAAGACCTAGACGACGGATGGCACTATGTACACATGCCGGAACAGAGCAGAGCATGTCTTGAGGGATTGTGTGGGCAGAAAGCTCTCTGGTTTGGCGCATATTGGCCGTTGGAATGACTTTGGAGGACTCCTACTTTGCGACTGATGTCAGCTCAAATGGACACTTGGAAGGTTGGTCCAAACGCTCGAAACTTGCTTGGTACGACTGTTGGCAGAGACTCGACGCAGAGCATATACGAGGAAGGGGCCACTGCATGCATGTATGAATGATGATACCCCGATATTGCAGTCACACATTGCCTGCATGGCATTGATGGCACATGAATGAAACCAAAGAATCAAATGCCGAATCAAATGCTTCTGCCATGGACTATTCTGTAACATAAACGAAGGGGGTATTTTGATCGCTCTAAGGAAAAGCCCGCCCAATGAACGCCACTGCCAGCCAGAACTTCCCACTCCTCTCCTCGCCTCTACCCAATTCTACC
Organism: Anthostomella pinea; assembly: GCA_963556695.1. Lineage (NCBI taxonomy): Eukaryota > Fungi > Ascomycota > Sordariomycetes > Xylariales > Xylariaceae > Anthostomella > Anthostomella pinea. The sequence continues at coordinate 3,278,904 of CAUWAG010000020.1, read as the reverse complement.
TGGGCCACCCCTCTAGATCCATACCCGTCTAGGTCTACATCAAACCAGTTCAGTTCCTCCGCCTCCTCTTGCCGCCCTCCCACTCGCCCAGCACGTCCTCTAGCGCCCTCGCGGCCCTCTGCTCGCTCCTGCGGAAGGGTCCGTTGAACACCTCGGGCAGCACCATGGTGCTGTTAGCATGCTCCTTGGCAAACCCCACTCCAGCGTCACGGCCGCACCGCTCGCGCGTCGCGCGCACCGCCTCGTGCAGCAGGTCGGCACCGACGCCCTTGCCGCGGTACTTGAGCTTAACCGTCCAGGCACGAATCACGCCGCGCCCGCCGCGCAGCACCGAGCTGCGCGCGCGCTTGCGGTTGCTGCCGCCGCCGCCGCCGCCCGCCACGGACGGGCTCGGCTCGAGGCGCAGGACTAGGGCGCCGATGAGGGCGCTGCCGAAGTGCACGCCGATTATCGTGTCTTCGTCGGGGCCGTGGTTGCTGATGTTGCTGCTGTTGCTGTTGTTGCGAGAGTGGGTGCGACTGTTGGTGCGACTGTGGGTGTTGCTATGACTGCTGTTGCCGGCGTCGGGGTAGCGGTCGTGCACCAGCCAGCTCCATTTTAGATTCTCGGCCACCTGCACATACTCGCCCGTGAAGTAGCGGATGGTGAGTAGGTAGATCATGATGACGCCCGAGTGCAGCAGCAGCGCGGTGCCGAGATCGCGCTTCAGCCGCCACGAGTACTGGTAGGCGAGCCCGAGGCCGGCGGCGAAGAGGCCCAGCAGGTACGGGTGGAAGATGAGGTTCCGCGACGCCGACTGGCGCTGTTGCGCAATCGAGTCGGCGATGAGCTGCAGGGCAGCGACCTTGTCGGGCTCGGATGTCAGCGGGCCGACCGCGAGCGGAGGTAGGTCGTCCGGCACGGCGTGCAGCCCATGTCCGTTTTGGGGCGGGCCGTCAACTGTCACCAGAGGTGACGCCGAGGGCAGCGGGAGCAGTGGTGAGGATGTGGGCTCCATGGTGGGCGTCGATACGGCGGAGGGGTTGACGACGAGGTTGGCCCGTAGGAAAGTGAAGAATGCTGGGACGGGACTTTGGTCAGTTTTGGGTCGGTACCGGCGAAGTGTGCAACAGTGATGATCTGGAGAATCGTGGCTGCGTCGAACTTTGGTTTGCAGGCCGTTTAGGTTCTGAGAGCAAGTTTGATAACTTAGGTACACTGTAACCTTTACGCTGTCTCTCTACTTGGGATAGACACAACCCAGAGGTATGCAAGTGAATGCGAATTGCGATAAGAATGGCAAGGAGGTACGCGAGCATGCCAATGAAATGGTTGAATGAATGATGAAGATATGAAAAGCTAAGGTATGTAACTCACCGGTGCTCGTCTTTAAACCCGGCACCACGTTCATCTTGTCCATCATGGTATGGCTGCCGTAGTAGGCGTTGAGGTCCAACTCGCGTACCACGTGGGCCATGCTGGCATTCCGTGTGGTTGCCCGTCTGTGGTGGGTGGTAGCGCGACGGCTGCGTGTAGGGTAATTAATCAAGAGGCGTCGTATTTTGTTACCGACTCGTTGGGACTCTGACGACAAGCTGTCAAACACACGCCAAGGATTGCTTCTCTTTGCACCCTTATAAAAGAAAAACCGAAAACCCGTTAGAGCTCGCAAGTCCCGAGCTCCGCGCGGGAAGAGCGAATACTAATAATGAATCTCGCTCGCGAGGAGGAAGAGGCCAGCCCCGAAAGAAGATTATTTTGTTGCCTGTCGTGGATGGAGGATTGTGGATTCTCCTAAGCAACCGCTGAAAATGACGACTGTTTTCCAGGATGAAATCGACGGAATCGGCGACAGTAGAGGGAGAAAGAACTCAATCAATCACCGAAGGATTGATCGACGGGGGTTCCTTCGAGTGGTTATATGGCCTCAGGTTCCGAGACGACGCTCACCAGGAAATATAGACCCAACGAGGTGACCGACGGCTCCCAGAACACACAGATGACATCGTCCCACGAAGGGATGCTTCGTTCCAGTCGATAACCTCGACGTTATCTGATAAGAGCCGCGCAGGCGAATAGAATCTCACCACCAACAACCAACAACCAGACCAGAAGCGCCACTATTGCGCTTGTGCTGTGCCAGATTGTGCCAGGAACCTTCAAATCCTCTCGATCCCTCTATCGTCGGCTCATGATTCCTTGCGGGGCTCCTCGTGGGGCTAGGATCTGTAGTCTGAAAATAGGTTGCAAGCCTGCGTGGTTTAGTCCGATTGTCCGGGTCTGGCCTATATGGATCGAAAGGAATTCCCAGGAATCTCCAACGGGCTATCGAGTTGGCTGTTGAGTTAATCTTGAGACGAAGAAAAGAATCCCACGATGGTCCGATGGACTGGATCACCCTTCGTTTTAACTTTCAAGAGGGTGGACATGCCACGCCCTCGCACCTTTGCCGGGTGATGGGGCCCATCATGTCTCGAGAATCAACAGCTTTGTAGATCTCGGTGATCCAGCATTGATTCATGGGGGCTTACTCGACAGACACCCCCTCCTAGAGGTCTGACAAGGTCACAAGCAGCCAACTAGGGACATTGGTTGGTAACAAGCCGGCTTGGCCTCCATGTTGACTGGACAATGGAGTGGCAGAACGCCGTTGCAGAACCCACTCTAAGGGTCCCGTGTAGACTGTCACTCTGTGTCCACTGTCGGGAACTCCATCGTGCATGCCGTAAAGGCCAATTGAGGTCGTCTCCTGTCTACTTGAAACGAGCAACCCCGACGCATGGTGAGCTCAGAGTGCGTTGCTCTGAAACGTCGACTACGTAAGGATGAACTGCCGGGTGAGCACGTATGACTCGAGCGAATAGAATATGGATGTTTCACGGCTCGGAGCTCTCTCTCTCTGCCAGGGCACTGCTGGCGGTGAACATCTTTTCTGACGTATGCGCTATAAACGCAGCAGAATGTTGAATGTCGCGAAGAGCCAGTCGGTCAGACTTGCTACTAGTCGCACTCGATCTTGTCGTTTTATCCGTTAGCCGTCGTCTTAACTTCGAGACCAACAACCCCGCATTGTCATGACACTGGCAGAACCGGGTCAGCCTGCGAGAGATGCAACAATACGCGACGGTTTCAACTTTCCTGGCCTCTGGGACTGGAAGGTTGGCAGAATGGGGGTTGAACCTCCCCAGGCTGTTGCCCAGATTGTGCGGCCTTTCAACCAACGGCCAAGATTGGGATGTTCAATGTTGACGAGTCACTTGGAGAGGATGGAACGGCGAGGGGAATGGCCAAGTGAAGTTTCATGACGCACCCAATCAAGTGGGAGGACTGGCCTGCTACAGGTCTCCGAGTGATGGGCGGCTGCCATTGGCCCTGTCACGCAGCTAGCAAGCAGTTGGCAAGCGATTGACATTTTACCTTACATAGGCATGTGGCATAAGTATTTATGCTCAGGTCAATGAAGTGGAATACTGCCTTTAATATTCGAGGTGTCTAGCCCTATATTACTTTTATACACACACATAATATGATTTTCAGCCGGTGTATGATAGTGATAAAAGTACGGGTTTTAATAACCACGCTTTTAAATTAACGGTTAGATATATTAAACGTATAGTTTTAAATAGCTTTAATTTATACTTATTTAAGACTATATATTTAATATATACGACCGTAAATTTAAAAGCGTAATAAGTTTTTTATCGTCGTTATTATTAAGTTAATTTTTTTAACCATATAAATGGTAATAAACCTTAGTATTTTTCGTTAATTACGTTATAAATATAAATATATACTTTAGATATAACTTAAAACTACTTTATGATACGTTAATTTTATATTTTTAAAAGGTATATTACGAGGTTTATAACGGTTGTTAATCGATTATCAATTAATTTATTTTAAAGTTAAATATCTTCTCGTCAATCGGAGCGCCGGCGCCGACGTTAACGCCCATAACAATCGTTTGATTTATTTAATATACCGCTTTATACCGATAACGAGATTTTTAAAATTTTAAAATTAAATCGTCGCTATAAATTTAAACTATAAATCAATTTTATTATTTTTTAGGTTTATAAATGGATTTACAAACTCGTTATACTTATTATTATAACTTTAATATTCGGTATTTTTTATAATCTACGTAGCTTAATAATTTATTACTCGATGTTATTATATAATTTATTAATTTCAATCTTTTTGTATCTTTATATTATACGGTTGATATATTCGCGTTTTATTGCCGGTATTTTAAGTTTAAACCCTTTATATTTCGTTTAATTAAAATCACGTATATTAACTTTTTTTGATTCATTAATCGGATTAACAGGTAAAAAATATTCGATATATTCAATATTAAAACGTATACGACGTAAGGCTTAATGCGGTACGAATTAATAAACTTATATTAAGATTTTATTAGATTATCGTTCAATCGTTTTATAAAATTCAATAATAAAAGATACAATTATTACACCAGTTTAAATGATATTTATAAATAAATAAAAAACGGCTGTTTTATACGCGTCAAACGACGCTTTTATTACCATTAATCAAGCTTAAAGTTTAATTTTCTTACAACCTAGCTTTGATAAGTTTTATAATAGCTTTAAAGTTTATAAGTTTTCGATATAACACGACTTTAATAATTTTTTAAACTATCTATTATCTCGTATTTTTTCCGCGCCGTTAATAACGATTATTATAAACTACGTATCACAATTCAGGGTCTAATATTGGAGTAAATTGCTTGCGTAATCGTTTATCGGATCTGGGGACCAAATCTAGTACTAAATACACACCAAAGCATAAAGATTCGCCCATCTATTGATCTGACAATCAATGGAGCCTTGTCTGTCACTCTTAAAGCTACTACATTTGGTGCTTTCACCCCTTTCAAGCTTTGACCACCTATTCTGGTCAGATACAGCTGCCTGAACAGCTGCTAACACACCCGTACGGCACCCTGTATCCCACACTACGAATATATTTAGGGTGATTTTATACGTTTATTTACGTTTTAAAATATTTCATATTAAGTAAAGCGATAAATAAAGCTTTTAAATATATTTTTATAAAGAATTTAACGGTATATATAGGTAATTAAAATTTATTTATTTATTTATTTATTTATTTGTTTATTTGTTTATTTATTTGTTTATTTGTTTATTTATTTATTTGCTTATTTGTTTATTTGTTTATTTATTTATTTGCTTATTTGTTTATTTATTTATTTGCTTATTTGCTTATTTGTTTATTTGCTTATTTGCTTATTTATTTATTTATTTATTTGTTTATTTGTTTATTTGTTTATTTGCTTATTTGCTTATTTGCTTATTTATTTGTTTATTTGTTTATTTATTTATTTGTTTATTTGCTTATTTGTTTATTTGTTTATTTGCTTATTTGTTTATTTGCTTATTTATTTATTTGTTTATTTATTTATTTGTTTATTTGCTTATTTGTTTATTTGTTTATTTATTTATTTGTTTATTTGCTTATTTGTTTATTTGTTTGTTTATTTATTTGTTTATTTATTTATTTGTTTATTTGTTTATTTGCTTATTTATTTATTTGTTTATTTGTTTATTTGTTTATTTGCTTATTTGTTTATTTATTTATTTGTTTATTTGTTTATTTGTTTATTTGCTTATTTATTTATTTGTTTATTTATTTATTTGTTTATTTGCTTATTTGTTTATTTGTTTGTTTATTTATTTGTTTATTTGCTTATTTGCTTATTTGTTTGTTTGTTTATTTGTTTATTTGCTTGTTTGTTTATTTGTTTATTTGTTTATTTGTTTATTTATTTATTTGTTTATTTGTTTATTTATTTATTTGTTTATTTATTTATTTGTTTATTTGTTTATTTATTTATTTATTTGTTTATTTATTTATTTATTTGTTTATTTATTTATTTATTTATTTATTTATTTATTTATTTATTTATTTATTTATTTATTTATTTATTTATTTATTTATTTATTTATTTATTTATTTATTTATTTATTTATTTATTTATTTATTTATTTATTTATTTATTTATTTATTTATTTATTTATTTATTTATTTATTTATTTATTTATTTATTTATTTATTTATTTATTTATTTATTTATTTATTTATTTATTTATTTATTTATTTATTTATTTTATTCCGCTATTATATATATATCGGTATATACGACGTTTTAACTGTAATAATAACTTTAAATGCTGTATTTTTATCGTTATTACGAACTATAGAATTATATAATAGCGCTTTAAACTAATATCATATATATTATTATATTGTCAGATGTTGGATCCCAGATATGGTGCCCTTTGGTGCAGTACCCAATATGGGGCTGTCAAGGGAACAGTGGATACACCCTGGCATGGTGCAGTATGGTATTTAGTTGTAGATTAGCCCTACCAAGCATACTTGAGAATGACAACAACATTTGCAGCGACCGCTCACACCCTCAAGGCTTGTGACCCTTCTGGAATCTCACATATATTTTTTAATAGCTTTAGGTTACGAGCATTTAAAAACATACGAAATAATATATATATATTGTTGGTTAAGGAGCGTTATCGTCGGAAAACGTACTTTTAATTGTCTAGCACTAGCTTAGAATTGTGTTGTGGTGTGTGTAAAAGTGATGTAGGGCTGGACACCTTAAATGTCAAAGGCAGTATCTACACTTCTGCGACACATACCGCTACAGTCGAATGTGGAAGGACAAGTCCTACATCATGCAGCCTTAAAGTCCTATTATACTATGTACTGGGTCTTAAGCGACCGTACATGGTTGCCTTATGCCAATGCGCTTGTTCTGCGTGCAACTACGCCTTGCAGCGAGTGCTGCTTTTCGACCTTCCACACTCTAGCAAAGACCCTTACAGTACAGAGCCTCGTCTGTGTTGCACTTCGCAATGCCGGCCTGCTGGTATCGCGAACCAACTGAGTGAGACCTACTATTGTGACCTATTGAGATCGTCGAATGCCCGCACTTGCTGGACGACAGAGATTGGACTGCTATTTTTATCACCTTCACTTGCCGACATGTCGTGCAGAGCCGAAGCCTGGACAACAAGTCGACAGTTTACCTACGGTAGGTAGACTGATCTACTTAAGAAGCGTCCGGTCGCCCAATCTCCCTCAACCCTGCTGTCAGCGTGGTAGACAGTTGCAGCATGGGACGAAGAAGTCGGTTCGCGCGACTGGGAATCCTCCCAAGTCGTTGCAGTAGGTGAGACGTTGTGAGAGATCTCGTATCTCTCAGCATCACTCCTGCATCATTGTTCCCGCCTCCGTTTACAGAGCAATGGAACGAGAATGACCGAGTCCTGCCCGCATGCAATACGTCGCAAGCCGAGAGTTCTATCTCAGGACTCGCGAGTCGCCGTCGAGCTTCGGGTTTCGTTCTTGTTCTTCGCCAGTGTCCTCTTTCCGAGTCCTGGACCCTGGGCCGCTGATTGGCCCAAGCCCGAGTCCTGCAGTCAGCAGCGCAGTCCTCCTCAGCTTGCGCACAGGGCGTAATTGGGGGTGCCAATCTGCCTTGTTGCCTGCGTACTTCACCGAGTCGCATCTCGGACCCCAACTCCACCAGCCTTTGCCTGCTCACATCTGCATCTTGGTGCGCGGCCGTGTCTGGCAGACGCACTGCCGACACTTGTGCAGGGCCATCGGCGGAGGCAGCCTGCTCACCAATGGCTGCATTACTTTCCAGACCGCGGTCATTGCCGCCGCTGGACCAGTGGTCCTACGGTACAGGTACTTGTGCCTATTCACCCATGCAACAAAGTCCTACATCGTCACCCGGGGAGTGGACGGTTTTGCCCTTCTGGATCTTTCAAAAATAAAGACGTGGATCGGTGGCGATCGATATGGCCCCGAGAACTCTCCTCCCATTCAAGCATTAGTCTATCCCTATAGGTAAACATGTCTGGTTCAAACATGGAGTCCAAAAAGACCTTTGCCACCGCCGAGTCGACCTCCGTGGTTGCTGCCTTCTTCGATATGGACCCACAACAGCCCGGACGGCGCACAACCGCCTCTCCGGCCGGGTCACATAGTATAGGAGGACGGTCTCACTCGAGCCTGCGATCACAATCTCAACCGCGTGCCTCGACATCATGCGTGTAAGCACATGCGGGAAACTCCCTTTCAGTCTGGGATGCTTACGTTTCCAGGTCTCGAGATGCCTCGGGTGGAGATTGCGCACACCAGAGGTTCATCGTGTGGGCTGCTGTGAAGCGGAACCGATCTCTTCGTATGGCGGCAAGCGAGCGACTGAGCTGTCCCCTCTTGCGATGTGGAGAACGCTTTCATGACCACGAGAAGATGTTGAGGCACCTGGCCAAGTGCCAACATCTCACGACAGGAGAATATGTATGCTACGAGTGCATGAAGGTTGAGCGATTCAACGATTCGAAATGCAGCTGTTGTCTGGGCCACCCGACCAAGAGAAGGCGAATCGTCAACATAGCGAAGAACTTCTTTTCTAATATTGGCAGTAAATCACGACGACACGGTTCGTCTGTTGCGTCTCAGACCGATCATAGGCTACCTCCTCCGAGCTATGACTCTCTCGTGGTTGACACTCATCACCAATACGAACAACAAGAGCTATGGCGGAGTCAGCAACAGCGGAGACAATGGGACCAGCAATGGGAAGAGCAAGAGCATCAACAACCTCAACTAGAGCTGAACGGTACAGAATTACTAGAGCTGGACTCTACACCACTGTCACCACCGGCTCAACTCGATGCTATCAACTACGATACGCCGCATGGGAACTCTTCAAACGCGTCTCAAGTACCTCCGCCGCCGCTGCTAGTTCAGTCGACCGAGGTGTTTACGGGGAAGCAAACGCCTTCTCACATACACGATGCGATGCCTCCCCCTAAACCGGGCCCCTCGAACTCTGGAGGCAGCCGGCCCTCGCTCGCTTTGATTACTTCTATGGACCATTTTAGGAGCGTCCCACGTCCAAAATACTTGTCACCACGCTCTTCACTTCGTTCGATGAGAAGCTCTCACGGTGTCTCTCCCATTACCCCTTGGAGCGCGAATTCGGTATCAACGGGGGAATGGACCATGAACTCCAGTATTGACACTGGGATGACATCGCCAGCAACACCTTTCAGTGCAGGCGGATACCCCATGGAACAACAGTCAGAACTATCTTATGCCAACGCCAAAGACATGAGCGCGTGTCCCGAGGATTCATGTCATTACACACTTGGAAACGTTTCTGAACTGCCAGGCGACGACCCATTATCCTTGGCTGTGCCGCGAGGGCTATCTGATCCGCTCTTCTTCTCATTTGATCCGAAGGACAACTACTCCTGGATGTCCTCCGTCGATACGGAAATATCATTAGGGACCTCTGTCAATATGATGTTCACCAATGACGACGCCAGGCCGGTCGACTTGCCCTCAGAATTCCTCGTATCTCCGGTCTCTGCCTCCGATACCAAAACTCTAGTTGGGTCAGCCTGGGAAGCCGTGCAGGAACATATCTCGAGTTCAATGTCCAAATTGACCCAACTACAAGGTAACCCGCTTGCCGATAGGCTTCAAACACAGCTTCCACAGACAGTGGCCCTGGGTGGCCTCTCAAGCTTGAAGAGGATACTGAACGGCAATGATCCGACGGACCCGCTGGACTACCTCAACTTTGTCCATCTCATGTATGCGTTTTCTCTGGTCATCCACGAAGATCACCTGATTACTCGATACAACAAGTTTTACGATCAGGCTCTCGCGTACAAAGGCTTCTTTAGCCCAGCCTATGTCGACATGTATACGCAGATTGCAATAACTCTTTGGCAGCCCAGTGCTGAGCAGCAACCTCGACAGCCTGCGGGCGTTCCGCTGAGCAGGTCCTCGAGCTTGAAAGGCAAGGAGCCCGAATGTCGTAAAGATCCAAGGACGGCAGTGGGCTCCGACCCCCTGGTAGTAACGGGGCAGAACTTTCTGGATGGTACGTTACAGCATCTGTCGATTGACCCTAACACCGTTAGTTGAAAGAGCCGTCTGATTGACAGGACACAGATATCGAAAACTCGGTTATCGCAAGTGACACGCAGAGATCCATGGAAGTCCTTACCTCAGAACTGTGGTCAGCGCATGTGACGGAGATGCAACCCGACACATCACGAAACAACCCATTCGCAATAACGTCGAACTACATCATTCAAGTCCTGAGCCAGAACTTCCATGACTCACAGAGCCTCTTGCCGAGATTGAGGGTCATTGGCCAAAGGGTTCATGCAGGATATATCGCTACGGTCCGCAAGCTGGAGCTCGAAGTACTACAAGCTGGCAAGGTATGGTATTACCCTGTTCCTGCTGCGAGGGCCGTTTGCCACTTCAATTTCTGCCTAGGCTGTGAAGGATGCCTATATTTGGTGATCCTGAGCCACAGCGGGTGACACATCCCGAATCCTTACCGCGCACATAGCCTGGCAAGCAGTTGATATATAATTTGCATAAGAAATACTTCCAGCCCTACAGAACCATGCTAACAACAGAATCTAACAGGACTCTCTGGCGTCTTCTGACCTTTTTGACGAATTTATCCCACAAGTGAGGGGTCTATGCGACCCCATTTACTCTCAACAAGGGTTCAGTCCACGGAAGAAGTACCACGCATTGGGGATATCTTTAGTGGAAACATTGCTCCGAAGCATCACACGCGAGTCCTATCCAACGCCGGAACAGACATCCGCTTCCCAGATGAACCTCCCAGACCCCTTCGACGAGTTTCTACGGGGTCTAGACAAGACATTCGATCCAGATGATGAGTTTCTCATGCCTATGGACACAGGCGCTTCCGTCCACGAGCCCATGAACCCAGGCAACCAGTCCGACTTCGATCCAACAGTAGACCCCACAGCCCTCCAACGACTCACGTCTACGGATACTTCGAAGCCCCTGACAATCAGGGCCTCTCGTCCAGAGACCTCAACCGAGCCCTTCGCGGGCTCGATAGTGTCCTCGCCAGATCGACAGCGGGCAACCACCGCGCCCAGCCCTTCCATATCAACGACTTCAGCATGGGCCGAAGGAGCAAGAGGCGATGACGCCGGACCGTCGTCGTCTTCTGCCTCGGGATCGAAGATAGAGGCGAACGACTGCTGCGAGCTATGCGGCTATCGCCCAAAAGGTGACCCGCAGTGGTTCAAAGGCAGCATGGCGAAGCACAAGAAGATGCAGCATTCAACAAATCCGCCTGTCATCTATAGGTGCCCGTACCCCGGTTGCAACAGTCAATACAAGAACCGGCAAGACAACCTACGGCAGCATCAGATCGAGAAGAACCATTTCGTCGGCGACGAAGCTACGAGGAGGCCTAGCAAGCGGAAGAAGGTGTCACAGGACCAGTAAAACAGAGATAGGGCGCGCGTTTCTACTTCAGGTTTGGTTTTCAGCGGACACGTGCATCGGAGGGCTTTTTGGACGTCTCGGATATATACTGGGAGATGGATTTCACGTATCGTACGCAGGTACGAAGGGTAAATGGGAGTTCTGGAAATATAGGGCTAGATACAAGTTTCAGAGATACACCATTTTGCATATAGATGGAGACGGTCGCCAACAGCACGAATATATGGATCCGAAGCAAGAGCCCATCGAGGTATTGAAATATGCACGTCTACAGATACTGAAGGCATTTTCTCGTTTTTCCTGTCGCCTGGTGCTTCCTCTACTTGACAAAGAATGGGCGCACTGGACCTAGCCCCCGTACCTACACACAGCAACACAACACACTGGTAAGGTGTCCCTTCCCCGAATATTCGCCACTGACTCAGGATTCAGTCAGCACCCTGTCTTCTCCTCTCTCTGTCCCTAATAGGGTAGGGACACATCCAGAGTCCAGCTGACTCCCCGACTGCCCGACCCCCACCTCCCCTGTCCCCTCCCTACAGGCTAAGTTACAGCCCATCAGCCCGCGGTTGATTACCGCGGGAATCAATCCTTCAATCAGATCACCATAAGGCTGAGCCGGCCGGGATGCCGCTCCTCCAGGATCACTCCACCGCCCGCCCGGGGCACAAGTACCGGTACAAGAGGCACTAATCTCAGGATGATGGCCAATCAGCGCTGGGGAATGGGGGTCTGGTGCTTACTTATGCGTATTAAGGTAGGGCTTGGTAGGGATTCGTAGGGCTTAGTCGATACGGTAAAGTAGATTGTCGTAGGGGTCACGCAAGTTCGGCTTTGTTTCCTGTCACTCGCTGACGCGGGATCTGCTGGCTGGTTGGCTGGCTTGATATTCGTTTCAGCTGTGGTGGGTTCGGAAAGCTATTAGAAAAGCGAAAAGGGGAAACGGGGGAGAGGCAAGAGAGGCAAGAGAGGCAAGAGCAAACACTCTCCACTCATCCTTTTCTAACTATTTTCCGCCTTCGCTCCTATTGTAATTCTCTTTTGCCTTTCGCCTTTCGCCCCCATATGATTCTTCATGCCGGCGAAGTAAGCAATCTCAATCCTCCTTGTGACGCGCGGGATTCCTGCCTGCCCTGTACGGCGCGTAACACGACAGGCGGGCAGGAATCCAGGATTGAGGCGCTGGCTGCTGCAGGTGCCTAATAGTAGAATACAGAAACGTGGGAAGGATTCCGCTGGCTGTGGCTGAGAAATCGATGGCGTACAGTAACATTGAAGGTGCTTGCTGGACTCTCGGGACCGGGGTCGATCGGGGATGTTTCCGCGTTGTTGCGTTTCATGCATGGGACTTTTCGGGCTGGCTGGCTGGCTGGCTGGCTATCCGTTACTACGTTGGCAAGGGTTGGAATCATGACATGCATGTGCTTGTTTAAGATCACGAATATGCCTTGCCCTGCGAAGAAGACGAGGGCTGTGCCTTACGATCTAACCTGTACATTTGATCGTCTGCCGGTCACCAAGTTCCGGTCAGCAGGTGTGATGAAAAGGGGTCCTGGTGTAAGCGTGGGGGCTTGCACAGCAACAGACCATAGGGAGGTTCATGCGTGTGAGAGTATGGTTGGCAAAGCTGCATTAATATCAATTCGATATATCTTCTGAAGAACAAGCGCGGAAGTGTACTAATCTCAAAGTACAAACGAGGCCGAGTCGACCAAAATGAACATCATGCCTGGGTATACACCATCCATGCGCCATACGCCTCCATAAAGAGTGCAAAACGCCCCTGAAAAGCCACCGTTTGTCTCTCTGCCACCTGCCCCTGCTGCAGTGTGCATTTTGGGATTCCGCCAGCCGTCATTCCGTGTCGTTTCATTTCGTTTCGGCACAGGTCTGGGCTATCATTCACATGCTTTCGGGATTCAGATCCACTCCAGGACACTGCCTTGCCAAATGTTGGGGTCGGGATGCTTGCGGATCAGCGGATCTAGCGTTGTCAGTTCTCAGTACAAATGCCTAGGAGAGAGGCTGACCCGACACTCACTCCTGAAGCCTGTTCTATAAGCGTAGCCGTGGTCGAGCACCCAGTGCTCATAGTCAAGCATGCTCAGCCTGTGCCCATGTTTGAACACGAAGTTGTAGATCTGCGAACCGTGGTGAGCCAACGTCGTTTTGCACTGGGAGTCTGGTATCGGACAGGAGGTAGGGGCACTGACCTGTTTCTTGAGCGTGTCGTAGTCTTTGAGCTCACTGTACCAGACCGCACGATGATTGACGTTGGAGACCTTGAACATGACCTTGATCCGTACTAACGAATTCTTCTTCGACCAGGCTACCAGGACGTCCTTCAGAATCCGGAGCCAAACCTGGCCGCTTTTAGCATGGTGGCTGTCACCTAAAGAGACCTTGATTTCCACAAATCGGATGCTCTGCAGTGTGCCCTCGCTGATGAAGTCGGTTATGGGGCGCGGATGCATCTCGCCCATGATCCAGGGGGGGATGCGGTCGATGGTGAATGTGCGCAGATACAGGACGGTCAAGGCTTCCCTGGTGATCTGTTTGCTGAGCAGCAGGATGGTAGGGGCGCGGTGTTCTAAGATGCCGACAGGATTCTTAGCACAGCTGCAATCTTCATGGCAGACGCGAGAAACTGGTCTGCACTTGGCCCGCTTCGCTTGGCTATAGTACGCGTCGTACATACTGCGGCAGCTGGGATAGTTGACGGCATACTGGTAGATCATGTTGCGGATCTCGGCGGGGAAGCTCGTGAGGAATGAATGATGAGAGTCCCGCGGCGAGGAGCATGGTGTTGCGGACGGCGTGCAGTAGGCGGGCAGCAAGCGCAGGGCCCATCGAACATCATCTTCTGGACGGCGGACCACAGCCTGCTTCGGCGGCGGGTTGTCGGCGAGGAACTTGGCGCGAGCGTCGGGGTCCTTTTTCGATCTGAGGACCCTTGAGCGACCGCGCTTCAGGATGAGTTGCCAGTCCCGGAGCTGCTGGAAGCTTTCGTATAGTCTTTCGTACTCGCTGTCAGAATCCATCGTGGGCGCAGTAGCGGAGAGACCCCGGCTATAGATTGGCAGTGTTGAGGGAGCAGAGACGTGAGCTAGAGACGGTGGGTGTGAATGTGCCAGTACAGCTCATTTCAGAATGCTAATGGTCTATCCAGCCTCCAAATTGCCCAGCTGTTCTCCTCCTCGCCCATCACCGTCCTATCACCGTCCTATCTCGGCTTGCTGTCCAGGTTGCGGCGACAGATAATGAGGAAGGGAGAAGTGTCGCACGAAGTCTGCTGTGAGGTGAGAGGCTTGGTGGGGTGGCAGATGGGAGCTGAGAAGAATGGCAACTCGAGCGACGTTTTCAAGGTTCGTCCTTCGTCGGATGGATTGGCCCTTGGCGTTTGATACGGTACCACGAACTAGTGGGACCCAAGAGGCGGTGGAGGGATGAGGGGATGAGGGGATGAGGGGATAGCGGGAGTCGAGCACGAGCAGCTCTTATAGCTCGTGAATGGCAGGCGGTCGAGGCAGAAGCAGACAACAGTCCGTCAGCATTGAGTCACGGGGAACGGCCTAGAGGCATGCGAATGATGTTTGCCCTTTGGCGACGATGGATGAACATTGAAGCTGCTGGCTCGTGTCAGCCGGCATTCTGAGGAGGCTGAAAGAAGGTTTCAACTTTCGGGCGGCAGATGGAAACTGCAGGTGCAGGCCACCACGCCGTTGCCTCGTACTCATTATAAGTAAGTACCTAACATATAGGTATGTGCTACCTTGAATAGGTTTGGTAATGTAGGTAGGTGGTCGGACATATTGCGTGTATGCATGTAGGTGCAGGTCGACGTCGACGACTCCGACGACATACAGACATACATACATGATGAGTAATGAGATAACATGCATCTACCCTTTGAACCCTTCCACTGAATCGCATCCCGTCACACCTCCCAATGACAAGACCGCCAATAAAAGGCCCAGTCTTCCCGTCTCTGGAGGGCTGCTGCGTGGTCAGTCATCCGAGAAGAGACAGATCACAACCTGTCATACCCAGAACCGGCACCTGTTGCCACATCGGACATGACTGATCACATCTCCCCTCTCCGGGCACACACACTGAGCGGCGACATAGAGGCTGCCTGTGGCTTTCTGCAGCTCTAGTATAATGCCTGGGAGCGTCCACGGGTGGCGCATTGGACGAATGGATGGCACAAGCCCCCTGCGGATATGGAGGGGGTCTACCACATGGCCTGTTTCGGGCAGCACAACTCGGTGGTTGGTATTCGTGATTGGTTCTCCTGGCCCGGCTTGCATTCCTGCATCGGACGACTACTGGGCCTACTTATAACATGCCTCATATCAGAAAGGCATGCTAATTCATAGACGTGATCTTGCCATGCAGCACTAGACGAAGGTTGTGACGCTTTCAAGGCACAGAAATTGGAGGTTTGGTGGTCCTACCCAAACTCAACGACATGCCCATAGCTCGGATTGTTTCTGTCCCCACAGATACATATTATGGAGTTGAACATGAATATCTGCAACTTTTCTCAATTTTGGGTTCTTCAGCTCCACCCAACAAGACTGAAGAGTGCCTCCCTTGCGCCCAGCCGAAATCAGTTGGCTCTGGATGGAATATACAGGTTTAGCGGGCAATCCTACAAGCTGCACGGGTGTACCAACTTGGGCTTGGCTGCATCATCAACACATGGGGACTCTGTAGGAGGTAGTTTTCGGGTCAGGATGGTGTTGGTGTTGGTGTAAGTGAGTTGGTTCGAGGCCGATGAGCCCCCGCGTTGTGCTTAAATACGGTTAAGTCCAGCAGTGGCAAGCCCGGGCCCACAACGACAGGACAGGTATGGTGCATCAGGTTGCTGATGGTATGGGGCACCCGCCTAGTACCTAGCGCTGGCGCCTGGCTGGGCTGGGCTGGGCCGCCGCTGGTAGATCCGATCTCTGTCCACTCTGTCCATTCCCACCCTTCTCTTCTTCGACCCACACCCGCAACACCCCCGTGATGTTGATCGTGGGTGATATTTCCACACCCGCCACCTGCACCTCCTACCATCCTGCCAAACGGCCAAACGGCCAGGGTCGACATTGACATCACATCGTGTCCCATCCCAGTGCTGCTAGGCCTCATTGTTATCTGTTTTCCTTTTTTTGACGATTCTTTCCCTCGTCCTCCCCCATCGCGACTGACCTCGTCATGTCGGCCTTGGGCCCGACCGGGTCCAGCTCCCATACACACCCAGGCCTAACCTTCCCCCAGGTCACTGGGATCAGACGCCAATATGCATCTTCGCATTCGTCCACGCCGCCGAAACCTTCCCCGACACCTCAGCAACACCAGTCTCCCTACCAGCCTCAGCAATACACACCTCAGCAGCCCCCACACGCTCCGTATCCTCATCACCTCTTCTCGAGTACGACCTCTTCTCCCGTGCCCAACATCGCGAGCATTCCGAACCTGCAAAATGGCACCTCCAGACATGTTCCAGCTCAGGCTCAACATCAACATGCCCAGGCAGCAGTACAAGTTGCCCAACATGCTCGGCAGCAGCAGCAGCAGCAGCAGCAGCAGCAGCAGCAGCAGCAGCAGCAGCAGCAACAACAACAACAGCAACAACAGCAACAACAGCAACAGCAGCAGCAGCAGCAGCATGCGCAACATCAAAGGAGTAACCAGCAACGGCAGATGCCACCACAATCGGGCCCCTCCAGTTCCATGGCATATCTCCAACAGGCCATGAATCAACCCATTCAGCAAGTTCAGCAAGTCCCGCCACAAGTTCCACAACCGATTCAGCTCCCGCGTGCTCAGTCAGTACAACATCAAATTCAACAGCAAGTCCAACCTATTCAACCGCAGCCTGCTCAGCAAGTGCAGCAACAGGTCCAACAGGTCCAACAGGTCCAACACACGCAGCAAGTGCAACCGAACGACAGCAACTTGATGTCCCGCACGCCACCGCATCTCCAAACTCATCCACAAGCACAATCTCAATCTCACCAGCAGTCCCATTCTCAACCTCATGCTCAAGTGCACCAAAAGTCTCAGCAGCAACCTCTACAGCCCCAATCGAAGCCCCAGCAACAGAGCCAACCCCCGCCAACTCCCCAAACCGAGCCGACCCTTCCCTCACATACCCCCCTTCACGATGACGATATGGATATCGACAGTCAGGCGGAGGATGGTGAAGGAGATAGCCATCTACAACCCAAACTCATCGATGGCACTCCTTTTGTGCCTCGGACGCCAATGGGCGGCATGATGTCTGCCCCGCCAGAAGGGGGCAGCTTCCCGAGCTTGGAAGCCGTACACAGATACGTCCTAGAGTATTGCACCTCGGTGGGATACGCTGTGGTTATAGGACGGTCCAAAAAGACGGTACCGGGCCTGAAGAAGGTCTTGTTCGTATGTGACCGGGCAGGAAAGCCTCCCAGTCGCGTGAGCCCGGAGCAGAGGAAGAGAAAGACGTCATCCCGCAAATGCAATTGCCAGTTTGGCTTCTTCGCCATAGAGCAGAGGACTCAGTGGACAATTCGTTACCGTCCCGACCAGGCTCACCTCACCCACAATCACGGACCCAGTGAGAGCCCCCTTTTGCACCCGGCTGCGAGGAAGCTGGACAGCACGATGGTGGCTGCGGTGAAGAGCCTCAAGGAATCCGGTAAGAATGCCCTCTGAATTCTTTGAGCCTTCGTATTGACCGTGCCAGGTATCGGTGTCACCGCAACGTTGGAAATTCTGCAACAGCAGAATCCTCATGTTCCCCTGCTCCCAAGAGACATTTACAATGCTCGGGCGGCAATTAACCGCAACCCTCAGAAGGTCGAAGCTGGGATCGCGGAGCAGCGGCCTGCAATATATAGCAAGCCTGCCCCCACGGCTGAGGAACGCATCCGGTCCGATCTCCGAAAGGAGCTTGCTCGGACTAGAGAAGAGTTGGAAAAACTCAAAGAAGACAGCAAAAAAGAAATCGAGGCACTTGAGGAGAAACTGCGCGAGAAAGACCAGATGATCGCAAAGTTCGAGATGTTCATTGACATCTGCAATCAGCGGGTGATGGTGCAGAGAACATTGTTAAACGATGGCGAGGCCAGTGTTCCAGCCGGCAGCGCAAGCACCTGAAGGACAGCTGCTGCGAGGAAGGCATCTTGAACGAGATTTGAAAATCGGGATACGCAGGACTGGATTGGTTGGTCAAAGAAAGCAAAGGCGTCTCGAGGTTGACTCACGGAACATCATGGGCGGCATGGAGTGGGCGTTTGGCGGGGAATGGAAAGTGTTGAAATTACTGCTTAACGGTAGCTGGTTGACGGAATACACAACAGTCTGACGATGGCTAGATGAGCTTAGCACGGCAGGCCTTCG
Source organism: Anthostomella pinea (assembly GCA_963556695.1). Classification (NCBI taxonomy): domain Eukaryota; kingdom Fungi; phylum Ascomycota; class Sordariomycetes; order Xylariales; family Xylariaceae; genus Anthostomella; species Anthostomella pinea. The sequence continues at coordinate 3,260,172 of CAUWAG010000020.1, read as the reverse complement.
CTCTACAATGGCTATGGGGAAAATATAATCTGAGGTCCTTCAGTGAGATCTCAAATTACATCCATCTTTCAGTTCCGCACAACTTGGCATGGGCGAACCTTTTTTCTGAGCCAAAAACCTCTGCCGTAGATGGCACATTTAGCATCTCCTTTACTACTTCATACGTGTAAAGAAGGGCAGATGTATGGGCTGTCCGTACAGTGGCTCACCCGGCACTCACATATTGATCGTGTAACCCCCAGTGGTGTCTCGAACAAGTAATAGCACGGAAGTTATGCAGACATCCATGTCACATGTATGTGGCTAGGACCATGTTCGTCCCCATTATTGCTCTTATCGTTATCGGCCGCCGTTACCCCTGACAGCTACCCCTGGCCGCCAATCAAAGCCGTCGCGACAACTGGCAGTGGCGCGTTTTAGGCACCTTACGGTAGTTAGGAAACATTTGTGACGGATGACTTGTAGTATCGCGATCAGAAACACCATCCCTTCTTTTTGCATTGCGAACATTGAAATCCCGATAAAACCGATCGCCCGCCGACTGTTCCAGCACCAGCGCAACGACGACACTGCGACCCCACGCTCCTTAACCTTTGTTCCTGTAGTTTACCGTTTCCTGCCTACTAATTTGCGTCGCCTCCTGTGTTCTGCGTCGTACCCCCCCTAATATACCGAGTGATGCCATCCAACCTGTGAAACCACCACGCCTTCGATATCCAACGCCATGATGATGGAGGCCGTGGCTTCAACTCTGGGCGTGCAAAGCCCCGGCGCGAATGGAGTGTCGCCTGCCGCCTTTATTGCAGTCGACCCGAACCTGGTGGTAGACTATCTGGCCTCGGTCGTCACCATTGCTCTCGGAGCTACTCGCGCAGAGCTTGAGAGCCCCAGCAGTCTGCTTTCCGACGCAAACTACGCCGATACCGTCCAACGATGCAGCCGGTTTGCTACGGACACCCAGGTAGCCCTGTACATACAGAAAGATATCGTGCCATCAGACCATGTTGCAGATGGCCCGACAGATAATGGTAGGAGGCCGACGAAGCATCGATATATCCCGAGGAACAGAGCTAACTGTTGACCCCTAGTACCCGATTCCTACACATACACAATCACCTCCGAGATCTCTGCCACGCCGACCACGATAGCATATCTTGCCCTGCTCAAACGTCCTCAAGCGATCGACCCCTCGATCCCCTTGACCTCCCAAGTCCAGATCCAAACGCTCCCCGGTACTGCTTCCCTCGCCAACCTTGTGGCCGAACAAGGGCCCTCCGCTTCACCGTTCGAGATCCTCCATTCCATCGTTCATAATGCGCTGGCACCCTACTTCGATGCCAACACCAAGACCTCGCAGGTTGTGAACGGCACTAGGAGCCGGGCAGACGTGGATGCGAAGACAGGTATACCGGTCACCAAGAAGCGCATGACAGAGCTCGAGTTGAGCTTGCTTCATCTCCAACAGAATGTCGAGATCCCAGAGCTGTCCCTGTCTTTCCACCCGGTCGTTCAGTCGGCGCTGGAAGATGCGGCGGCTCGCAGCACGAGACCATCTACCGACTTGATACCCACCCACCTCCTTGGGGATAGTACATTCATGAACAACTTGCAGTCGACCGTCAATAGCTGGATCAAGTCGATACAGGCCATCACAAAGCTTACCCGCGATCCTGTGACTAGGACAGCAACCCAGGAGATAAACTTCTGGTTGTCGATGGAGTCGGCCCTCGAGGGCATCGAAGGTCAATTGCGAAGCGAAGGCGTCACCTTGACGTTGGAGATTTTGAAGCATGCGAAACGCTTCCAGGCTACCGTCAGTTTCACAGCTGATACAGGGTTGAAGGAAGCTATGGAGATGGTGCAGAAGTACAACCAGCTGATGCGGGACTTCCCCCTTGACGAGCTCTTGTCCGCAACCTCGTTGCCCAAGATCCAGGACGCCGTCTCGCTGATCTTTAGCCACATGCACAAGAAGATGCGGTTTAGCAACTACCCCATAGCCCGGACTTTGCATCTCGTCGAAGCTATCTCAGCAGATTTGGAGGAGGTCATGCACCGCCTACTTCCGGGCTCGGAGTTGGTGGACCTTGACTACAGAGACTTCAAGAACCTGATGGCTACCGCAAATGAAATCTTCAAGTCCTGGGACGCTCAGATCAAAGAATTTACGAACATAGCCAGAGAGACGACCCGCCGCCGGCAGGAAAAATTCATTCCCATCAAAATCACGCCGAAGCACAACGAGCTCCAGTCACGACTCCAGTACATTGACAACTTTCGAGACAACCATGAACAGCTACAGAGGACCATTGTTAATGTTCTTGGTCCCAAGACGACTGTTGATGGGCTGAGCGAGGAGCCGACCACCAACGGCGTCGCCCTCGTTGAAGAAATGGGCGACGTTGATGCTGTTGAGGAGGTACAGCAAGCCTGGGAAGCTCTGAAGCATGTCGATCTCCTTGATGTGTCTCCCGAAGGCACACAGAGGTGGGTCAAGGCGGAGAATACTTACAACGAGCGTACCTCAAGAGTCGAGAATTCGATTATTGCAAGACTACGCGACCGACTTGCGACAGCAAAAAATGCGAATGAAATGTTCCGTGTCTTCTCCCAATTCAATGCACTCTTCGTCCGACCCAAGATCCGAGGTGCTATTGCTGAGTACCAGAACCAGCTTATCGACAACGTCAAGCAGGCAATTGCGGGACTGCATGAGCGATTCAAGCAACAATATGGTCACTCCGAAGCTCATGCCATGGCTCAGCTCCATGACCTACCCCCAGTCTCCGGCGCTATCATATGGGCCCGTCAGATCGAGCGACAACTCGACGGTTACATGAAGAAAGTCGAAGACATCCTGGGTTCCGACTGGGCACTCCACAGCGAAGGTCAAAAGCTCCAGACGGAGAGCGAGCTATTCAGGAAAAAGCTGAACACCCAGACGATATACAAGGCTTGGATTGAGGATGTACAACGAAAGCAATTGTCTATTTCTGGCCGGCTGTTCAACATCAACAAAATCAGAGCTGCCAACAACGCCTTGGAGCTGTCAGTAAATTTCGACGCTCAAATCATCGCCCTCTTCAAGGAAACGCGGAACCTTGGCTGGCAAAATTTCAACGTTCCTCATGCCGTAAATAACGTCGCGAAGGAGGCCAAGCGGGTGTACCCCTATGCCGTCAGTTTGATGGAAAGTGTGAGGACATTCGCGCAGACTACGCGGCAGATATCAGAGATGTCTGAAGTCTCCATACTGTTGAGTGGTTATCAGAATGATGTGCACCTTTTAGTTGCCAAAGGTATACCCCTGAGATGGGAAACCTTTGTGAACACTTGGGAGTCGTATCAGAAGCCAATGCTCCCCAACGGTGGCATTGAGCATGCTATCAGCCGTGGAGGTGAGAGTAAGCATGTCCTCTTTGTTCGGGAGTTCGCGGCGGCTGCTTCACTTCTCCAGGCGAAGACTGTGACCCTGGCAAATATCCATATCAATGTTCAGAAGGCTTTGACCGAGCTTGCCACCTGCCCATACGAAGCATCCGAGTTTGCCACACGACTGCAAACGATCCAAGCTGCCGTCGACCAACTAAATCTGGAGCAATACGTGAACTTGGGCTTCTGGGTAGATAGGATGAACGAGCGGATCAAGCTGATTCTGCTCATCCGGCTACAACGCGCTGTCTCGGCATGGATCGAGGCCTTCCAAGACGACACCCCCATCAAACAGCTAGAGGCCAGTCGGCGGAAGCAGCTTGCCCCGTCGGGTGAACCTCTCAAGTCTGACGCGCCGACCATGAAAGAGCTGATTCACGAAGTAACCATGCGAAATCAAGTCATCTACCTGAACCCCCCTCTCGAGTATGCTAGAGCCAGCTGGTTCTTACAACTGCACGACTGGATAGGCATCGTCTGCAACCTTCCGAAGATCAAAGCCTCCAGATACCAGATGAGCTTGACATTGAGTACCGTCCTTCACGACGAAGCTCGGTTCAATGAATTGCCCAGCGATTGCACCGACATACTCGGCAGAGTCTACACTTCAGTCGAGAAGAAATTGCAGGGCATCAGTGAATATGTTGATAAGTGGTTGCAGTTCCAGTCCCTTTGGGATCTGCAATCCGAACAAGTATACGAGCTGCTCGGCGATGAGCTTCCCAGATGGTTGCAGTTACTGCAGGAGATCCGCAAATCCCGTGCAACGTTTGACACCTCTGAAGTCAGTCGCTCCTTTGGCCACATCAATATTGACTATGGCCAAGTACAGGACAAGGTGAATGCAAAGTATGACCAATGGCAACATGAGATCCTCATGAAATTCGCCGGGCGACTTGGCACCCGCATGAGAGAAGTGCATGCCGAGATTGAGAAGGCTCGCCGGGACTTGGAAGCCCAGAGCCTAGAGGCTACCTCGACGGCCCAGGCAGTCCAGTTTATCACCATCGTCCAAAGTTGCAAGCGCAGGGTCAAGGCTTGGGCTCCCGAAGTAGAGACGTTCCGTCAGGGTCAGTCAACACTTGTCAGGAGCAGGTACAACCTCCCAAACGATTGGGTGGATGTGCAACAGGTCGACTCACAATGGGACGCTCTCAACGAAATCCTGAACAGGAAAGCCAAGATCGTACAGGATCAGACAGACGCGCTGAAGGCCAAGATTGTTGCAGAGGATCAGGTGGTGATGGAGAAGATCGCCGAGATTGCCACAAAGTGGAACGAGGAAAAGCCCGTGTCTGGCACTATTGCACCGGAAGCCGCCTCTGCTACCCTAATGTCGTTCGAATCTCGCATCACGAAGCTCCAAGAAGAATTCGAAATGGTGTCCAAAGCCAAAGAAGCACTTGATCTCCCCCCGAGCGCCGAATCGTCTTTGTCACTGATTCTAGAGGAGGTCCACGACTTCAAATCGGTGTGGGCTGGCCTGTCCACAATCTGGAGGAGTCTGAACGAGCTTCGTGAGACGCTCTGGAGCAGTGTTCAGCCCAGGAAAATACGGAGTTCCATTGACAGTCTCATCAAGATGACAAAGGAGATGCCGAGCAGAATGCGACAGTATGCTGCTTTTGAACACATTCAGAACATTCTCCGCCAGCAATTAAAAGTGAACAGCATCTTGAGCGATTTGAAGTCCGAAGCTATCCGAGACCGACATTGGACCAAGATATGGAAGGACCTCAGGCCCGGCCGCCGATACTCACCGGTCTCCATGACACTGGGCGATGTATGGGACCTGAACCTCGTCGCTACTGAAGTCATTGTCAGGGATATCATTACGCAAGCCCAGGGCGAAATGGCCCTCGAAGAGTTCCTGAAGCAGGTGAAGGAGATCTGGAACAATTACCAGCTCGATCTCATCGCCTATCAGAACAAGTGTCGTCTTATTCGTGGCTGGGACGATCTGTTTGCCAAATGCAGTGAGAACCTGAACTCCTTACAGGCAATGAAACATTCCCCGTACTACAAGGAGTTTGAAGAAGAAGCCTCGTCTTGGGAAGACAAGTTGAATCGAGTCCACGTCCTTTTCGATGTGTGGATTGATGTCCAACGCCAATGGGTGTACCTGGAAGGCGTCTTCACTGGCAACGCTGATATCAAGCACCTTCTGCCCATCGAGTCCTCGAGGTTCCAGAACATCAACAGCGAGTTCATGGCTGTGATGAAGAAGGTCTACAAGCAGCCAATGGTACTGGATGTATTGAGCATCACTGGCGTCCAGAAATCACTCGAGCGCCTTGCCGAGCTACTAAACAAGATCCAAAAGGCGCTTGGTGAATATCTCGAAAAGGAGAGAGTGTCATTCCCACGATTCTACTTCGTTGGTGACGAAGACCTTCTCGAGATGATTGGCAACAGCAACGACACTCTGCGTATCGCCAAGCACTTCAAGAAAATGTTTGCCGGTCTCAATGGTCTGGTCATGGACGACGAATCAGTCATATCGGGTTTCACCTCCAAGGAGGATGAGGTTGTCCGCCTCAAGAAAGAAATCTCCCTCGCCAAAGTCCCCAAGATCAATGATTGGCTAGCCCTGCTTGAGAACGGTATGAAAACCACTCTTGCGGAACTACTGGCTGAAGCTGTCGAAGCATACACGCCCATCTTTGAGTCAGAACAGATTGACACGACAGCTATGAATGACTTCATAGCCAATTTCCCAAGCCAGATCGTGGTCCTTGCGACTCAGGTGGTGTGGACCACAGCGGTTGAGCAGGCTCTGAATGATGGTGGCCAGACACTGCAGTCTCTCTTTGATCGTGAAGTTCAGGTTCTCCGTCTCTTGGCAGAAACTGTGCTTGGGGATTTGGAGGTCATCCTGAGGAAGAAGTGTGAGGCTCTGATCACCGAATGCGTCCACCAACGTGATGTAATCGAGAAGCTCATCGACCTTAACGCCACCACACCGACGCATTACATGTGGCTGCTGCAGATGAGATACGTCTATGCGCCGGAGGGAGACTACCTGCAGCGTCTGGATGTTCGAATGGCTAACGCCAAGCTCAACTACGGTTTCGAGTACTTGGGTGTCCCCGACCGGCTGGTCAGGACGCCTCTTACTGACCGTTGCTTCGGTACTCTGACCCAAGGTCTCTGTCAGAGACTTGGCGGCTCTCCATACGGTCCTGCTGGTACTGGAAAGACGGAATCAGTCAAGGCTCTCGGTGTCCAACTTGGTCGATTCACGCTTGTTTTCTGTTGTGACGACACGTTCGACTTCCAGGCCATGGGTCGGATCTTCCTGGGAATTTGTCAGGTTGGTGCTTGGGGTTGTTTCGACGAGTTCAACCGTTTAGAGGAAAGAATCCTCTCTGCCGTCTCACAGCAAATCCAGAACATCCAGCTAGGTCTCAAGCAAGGTGCCAAGGACGACAAAGCCCAGATCGAGTTGATTGGACGCCAAGTTCACGTCAACGCCAATACGGGTATCTTTATCACTATGAACCCTGGCTATGCAGGCCGTTCCAACTTGCCAGACAACTTGAAGAAATTGTTCCGCAGCGTGGCCATGTCAAAGCCGGACAAAGAGCTCATCGCAGAAGTCATGCTCTACTCTCAGGGTTTCAATCAGGCCAAGCAGCTTTCCAAACAGACCGTGCCTTTCTTCGACCAATGTGCTGCGAGACTTTCCAAGCAAGCTCATTACGATTTTGGTCTTCGTGCTTTGAAAAGCGTTCTCGTCAGCTCAGGTGGTCTAAAGCGTGCCCGTCTCACAAGCACCAACGGCGGGCTTGGGGCCGAAGAGGTCGTGGAGCCAGAGATTATTGTCCAAAGTGTCCGAGAAACGATCGCTCCGAAATTGATCAGACCTGATGTCGAAGTCATGATAGACATTGAAGCAGATTGTTTCCCTGGCGTCGAGTACGTGCCTGCTAATCTGGTGCAGCTGGAGGATGCAATCCGTCGTCTTGCAGCAGAGAGACACCTCGTGGTCAATGACACGTGGATGACGAAGATCCTCCAGCTTTATCAAATCCAAAAGATTCACCACGGTGTCATGATGGTGGGCAACTCCGGGTCCGGAAAATCTGCTGCCTGGAGACTTCTGTTGGACGCACTTCAGCAGGTCGAGTCAGTCGAAGGCGTTTCCCATGTTATTGACTCGAAGGTCATGTCAAAGGAAGCCTTGTACGGAAACCTCGACTCAACCACTCGAGAGTGGACCGATGGTCTGTTCACCAGCATATTGCGCAAGATCGTCGACAACCTTCGTGGGGAAGATTCGAAACGACATTGGATTGTATTTGATGGTGATGTTGACCCTGAATGGGTTGAAAACTTGAACAGTGTCTTGGACGACAACAAGTTACTCACCCTCCCCAACGGCGAGCGTCTCAACCTGCCATCCAACGTCCGTATCATGTTCGAGGTCGAGACTTTGAAGTACGCCACACTTGCCACCGTCAGTCGATGTGGTATGGTATGGTTCAGTGAAGATACAGTTACCCCAAGCATGATGGTGACCAACTACCTCGAAACCCTGAGAGCTGTAGCTTTCGAGGACTTGGATGAAGATACTGCTGCTGCGGGCCAGAGTCCTACCAAAACCCTCCAAATCCAGAGCCAAGTTGCTGATTTGTTGAACGCGTACTTGACCACCGACAACTTCATCATCGATGCTCTCAAAGAAGCCGAGTCTTTCAACCACATCATGGAGTTTACCGATGCCCGCGTTCTGGGCACTTTGTTCTCATTGCTGAACAAGGCTGTTCGGGATATGATCGAGTACAACGCGTCACACATTGACTTCCCGCTCGATCCCGAACAGATCGAAGCATATGTGGCCAAGAAGCTGCTGCTTGCCCTGGTTTGGGCCTTGACCGGTGATTGTCCACTCAATGACCGCAAGACGTTCGGTGATAATGTTGGAGCCCTTGCAAGTTTCGGATCGCCACCACTAGATGGTACGAGCTCACTCATCGACTTCGATGTCACCCTCCCCAGAGCTGAATGGACTCCATGGCAAAACCAGGTCCCCACCATCGAGGTTAACACACACTCGATCACCCAGACCGACGTCGTCATTCCGACGCTGGACACTGTGCGCCATGAAGACGTGCTCTACTCTTGGCTCGCCGAGCACAAGCCCTTGCTGCTCTGCGGCCCTCCAGGTTCCGGTAAAACGATGACTCTGTTCAGTGCACTCCGAAAACTGCCAAACATGGAAGTTGTGGGTCTAAACTTTTCGAGCGCAACGACGCCTGACCTTCTCATCAAGACTTTCGAGCAGTACTGCGAGTACAAGAAAACTCTCAACGGTGTCATGCTATCACCAACACAGATCGGACGCTGGCTGGTTATCTTCTGTGATGAGATCAACTTGCCTGCGCCAGACAAATATGGTACACAGCGCGCTATTTCGTTTCTCCGACAGCTGGTTGAACACAATGGCTTCTGGCGCACTTCTGACAAAGTTTGGGTTACCCTCGACCGAATCCAATTTGTTGGAGCATGTAACCCTCCGACCGATGCTGGCCGTACGCCCATGGGTGCCAGATTCCTCCGACATGCTCCCCTCATCATGGTTGATTACCCAGGCGAGTTGTCACTGCTTCAGATCTATGGCACGTTCAACTCCGCAGTGCTCAAGATCGTCCCAGCCTTGCGTGGGTACTCCGAAGCACTCACACAAGCCATGGTTCGCTTCTATCTTGAGTCCCAGCAACGCTTTACTCCGAAGATCCAGCCCCACTATGTCTACAGTCCTCGTGAATTGACACGATGGGTGCGTGGTGTGTACGAAGCAATTCGCCCATTGGAGACCCTTACAGTTGAAGGGCTGATCCGTATTTGGGCACACGAAGCCCTGCGGCTTTTCCAAGATCGACTTGTCGCTGAAGATGAGCGGCAGTGGACTGATGAAGCTGTTCACAAAATTGCACTGGAGTTCTTCCCCACCATCGACGAGACGAAGGCGCTGGGTGGCCCCATTCTGTTCTCTAACTGGCTTTCCAAGAACTACGTTCCGGTGGACCGAGAACAGCTTCGAGACTTTGTCAAGGCTCGCCTGAAGACATTCTGCGAAGAGGAAGTTGACGTGCCTCTCATTCTATTCAACGACGTCCTTGAGCACGTACTCCGCATCGACAGAGTCTTCAGGCAACCGCAGGGTCATCTCATCTTGATTGGAGTCAGTGGAGGTGGAAAAACCACACTCTCGAGATTTGTTGCCTGGATGAACGGACTGAAAGTCTTCCAGATCAAGGTCCATGGAAAATACTCTGCCGAAGACTTCGATGACGACCTCCGAGATGTACTACGTCGGTGTGGCTGCAAGGGAGAGAAAATATGCTTCATCATGGACGAGTCCAACGTGCTGGACTCGGGTTTCCTCGAAAGGATGAACACCTTACTTGCCAATGCCGAGGTTCCTGGTCTGTTCGAGGGAGACGACTTTGCTGCGCTAATGACGGCATGCAAGGAAGGCGCCCAGCGACAAGGGCTACTACTCGATTCGCAAGAAGAGCTCTACAAGTGGTTCACGCAACAGATCGTCAAGAATCTTCACGTTGTCTTCACCATGAACCCTCCCGAAGGCGGACTGTCGTCTAAGGCTGCCACCAGTCCTGCCCTCTTCAACCGATGCGTGCTCAACTGGTTCGGTGACTGGTCTGACCAAGCACTCTTCCAAGTGGCCAACGAACTGACCCACTCGGTCGATCTCGACAAACCCAACTTCGTGGCCCCTGACAGTATTCCGGTCGCCTATCGTGGTCTTACCTTACCTCCTTCTCACAGAGAGACTATTGTCAATTCCATGGTCTACATCCACTACTCGCTGCAACGCTTCAACACCAAGCTGCAGAAGCAACAAGGCAAAGTGACTTTCCTTACACCGCGTCACTTCCTCGACTTTGTTGCGCAATATGTCAAGTTGTATAACGAGAAGCGCGAAGATCTTGAGGAGCAGCAGCGCCATCTTAATGTTGGTCTGGACAAGCTAAGAGACACAGTCGAGAAGGTTAAAGATCTAAGGGTCAGCCTTGCCGAGAAGAAGACGCAACTGGAGGCCAAAGATGCCGAGGCCAACGAGAAACTACAGCGCATGATTGCAGATCAACGCGAAGCTGAACAACGCAAAAGCACGTCTCTTGAGATCCAGGCAGCTCTCGAAAAGCAAGAAGCAGAAGTCGCATCTCGGAAGAAGGTTGTCCTGAACGATCTTGCAAAGGCAGAACCCGCTGTCGAAGAGGCAAAGGCTAGTGTTAGTAACATTAAGCGCCAACATTTGACCGAAGTGCGATCCATGGGTAATCCACCCCAGGGTGTCCGCCTCGCCATGGAATCTGTTTGCACCTTGCTTGGCCACAAGATCAACGACTGGAAGATGGTGCAAGCAGTCGTGCGCCGGGACGACTTCATCGCAAGCATTGTCAACTTTGACAATGAGAAGCAGATGACCAAGGCTATGAGAACGAAGATGCGGAAGGACTTCTTGAACAACCCGGAGTACACCTACGAAAAAGTCAACCGTGCCAGTAAGGCCTGCGGTCCTTTGGTCCAGTGGGCTGAAGCACAAGTCAACTATTCCGAGATCCTTGATCGTGTTGGACCCTTGAGGGACGAGGTCGACCAACTTGAGGAGCAAGCTCTCCAGACGAAGGCCGAAGCAAAGGCTGTCGAGAACACCATTACCAGCCTTGAGGATAGCATTGCAACTTACAAGACAGAATATGCAGCCCTCATTAGCGAGACTCAGGCTATCAAGGCCGAGATGTCTCGTGTGAAGTTCAAGGTTGACCGCAGCGTCCGGCTTTTAGACAGCCTCTCATCCGAGCGAACGCGATGGGAAGACGGCAGCAAGTCTTTCGAAACCCAGATCAGCACATTGGTAGGCGACGTACTAGTCGCTGCGGCTTTCTTGGCCTACAGCGGTCTTTATGACCAAACCTTCCGAAAGTCGATGATGGAAGATTGGCTACACCAACTTCATCTGTCTGGTGTCACCTTCAAACCCCACAACCCGATGACCGAGTACTTGTCCACTGCTGATGAGCGACTCTCTTGGCAAGAGAATACCCTGCCGGTCGACGACCTTTGCACCGAGAATGCCATCATCCTCAAGCGCTTCAACCGGTACCCGCTCATCATCGATCCATCTGGCAGAGTGACCGAGTTCCTGCAACGTGAATGCAAGGATCGCCGCCTCACTGTGACCAGTTTCCTGGATGACTCCTTCACCAAGCAATTGGAGAGTTCTCTCCGATTCGGCAACCCGATCCTCATCCAGGATGCTGAGCACCTGGACCCAATCTTGAATCACGTCCTCAACAAGGAATATCAGAAGACAGGAGGTCGTGTTCTCATCCAACTTGGCAAGCAAGAAATTGACTTCTCACCTGCATTCAAGATCTACTTGTCTACCCGAGATCCGTCTGCTACATTCCCGCCGGATATATGTAGTCGAACCACCTTCGTCAACTTCACAGTCACCCAGAGCAGTCTGCAAACTCAGTCCCTTAACGAGGTTTTGAAGTCGGAGCGACCAGATGTTGACGAAAGAAGATCGAACCTTATCAAAATTCAAGGCGAATTCAAAGTGCATCTTCGACAGCTTGAGAAACGTCTCCTCCAAGCGCTCAACGAGTCTCGCGGCAATATCCTTGATGATGACAACGTCATTGAAACACTCGAGACCCTCAAGACCGAAGCTAGGGAGATCACGGCTAAGATGAGCAACACGGAAGGCGTGATGGCGGAAGTCGACGAGATCACACTGCAGTACGACATCATTGCGCGATCTTGCAGTGCTGTGTTTGCCGTCCTCGAGCAACTGCACTACCTTAACCACTTCTATCAGTTCTCACTACAGTACTTCCTGGACATCTTCCACTCTGTCCTCCATGGTAATAAGAATCTGGCTAATGAGACAAACCACAACATTCGACGAGACGTTATTATCAAAGACCTGTTCGTCACCTCTTTTAAGAGAACTGCGCTAGGTCTCCTCCAGAAAGATCGCATCACACTTGCTATGCTGCTTGCCCAAGCTTCTCCTTACAAGATGGACAAGGGCCTGATTGATCTTGTTCTTGATGATCGCATCGAGGGTCAGGATCTGTCCACCGACAGAGGTGCGAAGGAAGAGGCTTTCACTAGAGCCAAGAGATTCAGTGTCTTGAAAGACAAACTCGACCAGGTACCGTCTGATGCCTGGGAGAAGTTCTTGTCGGAAGAGCTCGCGGAGAACTTCATCCCTCAGATTTGGGAGGCGGGCAGCGAACCGTTAGACCAGGGGCTCTTGTCTCTACTCCTCATAAAGCTATTCCGTCTCGATCGCTTTGTGCCGACGGCTGAGCGTTTCGTGACATCGGTATTCGGCTCTGAGCTATTCGATATCGTGGAGGACCTTCAGGGGACAGTCGAACAGGTCTCGTCGATCAGGCCGATCTCACTTGTATCGAGTCCTGGCTTCGATGCCAGTTACAAGGTTGACAACCTGGTGGAGAGGATGCGTGTCAGGTGCACCAATATCGCCATGGGATCGAACGAGTCTCTGGCTAGTGCCGACAAAGCTATTAGCAATGCCGCACAAGTCGGAAACTGGGTCCTGGTCAAGAATGTCCATCTTGCGCCGACCTGGCTGCAGTCTCTCGAGAAGCGCATGGAATCCCTCAACCCTCATTCGGACTTCAGACTATTCTTGTCGATGGAGTCCAGCCCGAAGATTCCTGTTAACCTGCTTCGCGCATCCCGCGTACTCATGTACGAGCAGCCGGCCGGTGTACGAGCCAACATGAAGGATTCGATGACGTCTCTTTCGACCCGGGCCACCAAGAGCCCTGTCGAGCGTACTCGATTGTACCTGCTTCTCTCATTCCTGCACGCTGTGGTCCAAGAGCGTCTGCGATACGCGCCCAATCTGGGCTGGAAGGGTTTCTGGGAGTTCAATGATAGCGATGTAAGTTGACTTGCTTTCTGTTTCAATCTCACCAAGGTACTAACATATGCACAGTATGAATGCTCAGCCTTCATTATTGACACTTGGGTTGAATCGGTCGCGCAGAACCGGTCAAACATCGCGCCCCAGAACATTCCTTGGGACATTATCCGCTACCTTGTCCGCGAGACGTACGGTGGCAAGATTGATGACGAAGGCGACTACAACCAGCTCACACAGCTGGTGAACCAATTCCTGACGCCGTCGGCCTACGAAATCGGACACAAGCTTGTCGAAGGTTCGGAGAAGGATGGGCAGGAGACGAGCCTGGTGGTGCCGCCTGGAACTTCGCTGCAGGAGTTTATGGGCTGGATCCAGAAGCTGCCGGAGCGTGAGCCGCCGACCTACCTCGGTCTGCCTGCCAACGCGGAGAAGCTACTGCTGGTAGGCCTCGGCCGGAGCCTGGTGCAGAACCTGAAGAAGGTCACGGAGCTCTTGGATGAGGGGGAACAACTCGTGACCGAGGTCTGATAAAGTCAGGTGTTTGCGATGAAAGTGTCTAGATGGGAAATTCAGTGTCGGTGTACGGTTTAGAGAGTGGAATTTTGAGAATGTCGTGTAAAGAAAGGACTCGAAGGGTTTCCTGCAAGTGGCGCATGGTCGGCTGGTCCCTCTGCCGTTGTACAAGTATGAATGGGGATGGCGGTCCGTCTTGTTACACTGATACCCTACACTTAGATTGCAATTGAGAGTTTCTTTTGTCTGACGGGTGTTGTTTTGCGGTCTTATGCGGGTGGTACCTAGAGATCTTTCCACATCACATTGCATTGCATTTCACTGCATACTGTCCATGTGTGGTCTTCGAGTCTCGACGGAGATCCCCCCGTACAAGGCATTAAGGGGCGAGGACAATAGCCTGGTCACACGCAACACGGTCAAAACAGGCCATGGATATGGACTGAGGAAATCAAGAACTTCTTTTCATTAGTACAAAGCACCCGTTAGTGATCCGCCAAGTTTTCCTTGCTACGAGACCGAGGCGAGGGAGAAGCGGTGCAGGGCAGCCGCGCCCAGACCAAAACCAACAGCCAACCAAAGAACAGAACCACCCACGGGACGGAAGAAAGAGGCAGGCCCACCGGGCCAGAAGAACGCAAGACGACAATGTGCTGAAGGGATTTAAACCCTTACTCTCAGGACCGAGGTCCTGCGCTCTAGTTAAGCCACAGCACGCCGGATTGGCACCGCCTCTACTCCCGAATGCGTTGAACGATGTCCTCGATGTCTTGCGATAGTCCGAGAAAGGATTGCCTCCTGCGAGAGGTCTTGGAAACCTGATGAAATGTGCCGTGTTTGCCGGGGCAGTGTATCAGGTGGGCAGAGGTACAGAAGGACCTCACACAGTCTCTAGCCCATCGAGTCGAGGAACTGGAGGAGGTCCTTCTGGACCTCTACCCACTCGATCCACTGGTCCACGGACTTTAACAGGAGGCCTTCCTTCTTGGTATGGTTGGCGCCGTCCTTGTCCTTGTTCTCGACCTCGTCGGTGTCTTGGCCCTGGCCCTGTTCGGTCACGCCCTTCCGGTTGTCCTTGTACTCCTTTCTCTTGGAAATATAGATGTCCGCGAGGGCCCGGACAGTGGACGGCTCGAGGGGCCCCATATTGGGCACCTTCCCATGCGTCGAGTGAGTGGCCACGTCGCCTCCGGCGGCAACGACGCGCGTGTAGAAGGCCGTCTTCATGGCCGGCGTCTCGTTGACAACGTCGTAATGGTCGCGTTCGTCAAAAGCGAAGCGAAAGATCCAGGTGAGAAGCTGCTGCAGGTGCGGGCTGGCTTGGTACATAAATCGGACACATATGGTGCCGAGAAGGGCTCTGAGTTTCTCTTGCGGCCTATCGTCGCAAACGTTTCGGTTAGTTTCCGTCATTTGCGTTTCGTGCAGATAACGGGACGGATTGTTTACTTACTATTGAAGCATTAGTACAGTACAAGACGAAAGCAGGTGAGTAGCTGGAGCAGTGAACACTGCGGGGCCCGAGAAGGGCCTGTTTTCATACGTACCAGATGACCGTCCGGAGCGGTACCGAAATGGAAGCCCGGGTACTTGTAGTCGAACTTAGACAGGTCGGAGATGGCTAGAAAGTGTGGCTCGTGGACGGGGGCCGGAGATGCCTTCGCTGTCTGCGGCGGCGGCTTGCGCGCGCTTCTTGGCCTTTAGCGACTTGCTTGATCGACCCATTGTGATGGTATCTCGTTGGTATTGGGACTTAATTTCGTGTCGCGCCGGATGTGTCAGCTTGCGTGAGGTGTGGTGGCGAGGGAGACGACTCTTACAGACGAGGGCGAGCTGCTTGTGTCGGTGTGATGGGGGGCAGTGGTGGTCGCGCGAGGAACGCATGAAGGAAGATCAAGCGAATTGTGCACGAACAGGGTACCAAGAGTGCACGCGTGTAGGGATGTCTGTCTGGTGGGCTCTGCAAGGCATATATTTGTGTATGGCAATAGGGAGCCGATCTCCCAAGCAACGCGCCCCGTCCCTCTTCCCAGCCCTCTGCGTTACCATCACCGTATTATCTAGGACAGAAAGCAAGGATAAATTCAAAGGTAGCTGGAGTTCCATCTCGGGGGTGCTTGCATGTTGTATTGGTATATATAATTACTTCTTGGGGTATGTGTCACTTTCCCTTGGATGACTATCATGATTATTCGTGATTTTGTGAAAAATGGCATTTGTTACCGCCTGATGTTTGCTAGATGTATGCCTTCTGATGGCCTGTACTGCTGATCGGTATGACTCCAGATAAGGAATCGCACTCTGTTCTCTGTCAAACGGGTGAAAACGTGTATTCTGGTGTATTGCTTGTACGTGTGTGTAGCTGGAGACAATCCTGCTGCGGGCTAAGTGGCTCGAAAATGCCCTATTAGCCTTGCTTGGTGCACTGCCACCTCCCTGAACGCCACGGTGGCTTGCGCGCCATCTAACAGTTTCTTTTTACCCCTTCTTGTTTTACTCACATTTACCGCCAAAAAGTGCACTTCAACTATTTGCCAGCTACACAGAGAGAAATCCACCAAGCGACTTATGAAGCCACAACTCTCTCTCCGCTATAGACTATAAGCATGAACAACGGGTGATCAGCACCCAAAGAGGATGAAGCATCCCAAATTCCCAGTCTACCGACATTAATTCCGTCGTCCAAGCATTCGTCAGGCCATCCCATTAGGTACCTTGCTCTCTCATGTCTATTAAAGAACGGACTTAAACGACACAAACGAATTACTGGTCAGAAGCGAGAATACCACACGGTCATCTATGGCAGAGCAGAAAGTCACAAGCAGCCGTGGTGTACCACCCTTTTCCTTGATCCACTCGATTATCTCAGTCTGTTATCTTCGGGTCGAGTGCCAATGACAGCCGCGCATATGAGCTATCTAGAAAGCCGCAAGGGCCTCGAAGACGCCCGGGTCGACGGCCTGGCCCTTCTCTACCTCCAGCCACTGAATCCATCGATCCACGAGCTTCACGAGACGGTTGTTCTTGTTGTCCTCTCTGGCGGGGTCGTACATGTACTCCGTGGTCTGGTACAAGAACAGGTCGTCCTCGTCGTCCGGATAGCCCTCCTCAACCACCGGCTCCTTGGAGCCTGTTCCTCCCATGTCCTCGTCATCGTCGTCGGCCTTCTCGGCCTTGGCCTTTCGGTGTACCAGCTTCTCCTGCGGTTCCTGTCTCATGCGGAACTCCTTGCGGGTGGCGACGTAGAGCTCCACGAGGGACCGGAGGGTGCCAGCCTCGATGTCTCGGAGGTCGATGGACTTGGCGGCATCGGCGGCGACGCCGGAAACGACGCGGGCGAAGAAGGCATCCTGCATGTCGACTGTCTCTTCCTTGGCATCGTAGTGGCGGCGCTGCTCATGCGCATGCTCGAAGGAGGAGATGAGGAGGTGTCGGAGGCGCGGCTTCATATCGTACGTGCGGCTGACGCCCAGGGTCTTCATAAGGGCTTCGAGTTGCTCTTGGGGCCTAATGCACAAGAAGCTTTTGGTTAGTGTCCTGGCCTATATTTCCAGACGGGTAGGACGCAATGATATATGGTTACTTACTGTCAAGACGTTAGTATAGGGCAACAGAAGGAACCTCGGGAGCAAACGATGTACGTACCAGATGACCGCACGGGTTGAGGTCGAAGAAGAGCCAGGGAATTCGTAACTGAAATCGGAAAGCTCGGCGAAGGAGAGGGTGCGCTTGGGCCGGGCGGGACCGGGGCCGAAGGGGTCGTTCGCCGCATTGCGAGATTGGCTGCGTCGGCGGTCCGCGATGGTGCCTTCGGCGATCTTCTTCGCTCG
Organism: Anthostomella pinea; assembly: GCA_963556695.1. Lineage (NCBI taxonomy): Eukaryota > Fungi > Ascomycota > Sordariomycetes > Xylariales > Xylariaceae > Anthostomella > Anthostomella pinea. Next base: position 3,242,457 of record CAUWAG010000020.1, on the reverse strand, counting down.
GTTTCTGCTTGAGCGTCCCATGTGATGATGCAGTGCGATTATGAGGAGGCGAGTGTGAATGCAATGCCGGGATGAGAAGAGAAGATTGGATGGAAGAGTGGGAGGGTGGGAGGGTGGCAGAGTTGGAGAGTGAGAGGCGCACGGCGAGATCATTTGTAGTGGAACAAGCAGTGAACTGTTATCGATTGAATCAGCTGATATGAGCAATGGTCTATCTATGATCCGAGTGACGCATGGAGTGGCCTCTTATGCCAGGTGTTTGTGTACAAGCTATTCAATTTACCGCCTAGGTAGGCTGGCTACTTCGTACTTCAGCACGAACCAATCGCCATTAACAAGCAGATGTAAATGGGCAGATTATAAAATTCAGCAGATATATATAATAACAATGTGAAATGAAGCCAGAACATAGTAAAGAAAAAAAAAGATGCATATGAAAAAAGGGTGGAAGTGGGTGACTTGAACCCGGAACCTAAAAAAAGCATTGTGTGGGATTCGAATGAATCCCACTGCGAATAGCACTTAATCATGCGCCCTTAGGGGCATTCGAACAGTCTCGTTGCATATTCCATTGAGGCATTGAGTTTTTTGCTGTGGTTAGTTGGACAACAGGAGGGAGGGATCTGCTTACTATGGAACACCAGGCCCTTATGACAACACATATATCCCTTGCAGCCCATTGCACATCATTGAATTGGCAGCTGGTCTGTAGCAACGGGGTTTCCTAAGCATCACTGCCTGTGTTTCCCTGACTGCACATGCACCGCAGCACCCTGCCCTCATCATTTCCATCACTTGCTATGCATCTAACAAAAGCCACTCCCTCACGGCTGATGTGACCATCCATTAGATTTCCACTTACTTGCCGCAAGTTAGAAAGCTGTGCAGGTATCTCCTCTCAGCACATAATTAACGGACAGCCGGTGCCAGTACATATGTGGGTAGGCATGAAATAGTGCATATCAGAAGCATCTAGAGCAGTCTCACTTTTACTTCACAAGGCATTGCTTGGATTTTCCCTCAGTCTACGGATCGCTGACTTCAATATGGAATCTCTTCAGGTCTCGTTGTTCGAATCCCGAGCAATCTACTTCGGCCCTCGATCACCCAGACGGACCCTCACCTAGACGACCCTCACCACCACCACCACCGCCTCGCTTTTGGGGTGTAGGCTGCATCAATCCAGCGGCTTCACCTTCTACTGGAATATTGTGCTTCTACCCAAAGCAAACAGGCACAAGCCTCGACATTTCCAGTCGCTCCGGCCATGCATTCTCGGTTTTCCAGCCGCAGGACTGCCCGACGCACTACCGTCGCCTGATCATGCTCAGACCTTCGACAGAGTCATAATAAGTAGCCCCATAACTCGTCATCACTCTGAAACAGTACCAGCTTCGATAGCAGCAGAGATTCCTGTACTTCTCATGTCCGGGTTTTCCGAACTCGTTGTTTGCAAGCTCTGCCCCTTCATTGCAGTGCTGCTATTTGCACATTGTCAGCACTCCTTATGTGCATCTTGTCTCTACCCCTATCTCCCCAGGCAGCTGGCAGTGGGCTAACCACCAAGCTCACGGCTTACTATAAGATCGAGGTTGCCGGTGTAGTTGTCCGCGTTGTTGTTGATGCAGTTGTGCTGAGATTAGGGGGCTGTATTGCAGCTGGCTGGCAGTTAGGGTGTGGGGACAAAGTAGAAATAAGGAAATTCTAACATAGTGCAAATAGCGGGACTCTTTCATTTTACTTGAAAGTCTACACATACTCACTAATTCGACACCTACTAAGCAGACGCTCACTGCCCAAAAACGCCTATCCTACACCCAACTCGGACCCTTCGATCTCTCGAACGCCCTCTCCGTCGCCTCATCGAGATCCTCCTCCGGCAAGCCCAGCACCCCATTCATCGTGTCCCTTCCATCCTCGAAATCGCCAACCCCGTCAGCGAAGAAGACGCGCGTGTACATCATCTTGGCGAACCCGACCCGTTTCCCTTCCTTTATCTCGCTCAGACTGGTCGTGTACCGCTCCTGCGCCGGCTCCTTCGTGATGGTCCAGTCGCTCTCTTTAGTGCCCGTCACGCGCATGGCCGACGCGAGCATCTCCCGCTGGGTGACGGTGAAGGACTTCACGTACACGAGCTGGTTGCGGAAGTTCTCCAGGCAGGCTGCGTTGCTGCTGCTAGTACCCTCCGAATCGCCCGGAGGTGCAATGGGGAGGCTGAGGAGGGCGGCTACGGCGCGGCCGACCTAATTTTCACTTGTCAGACCAGTGGTCTCGAAAATCAAGTCATGGTCAGGCTGGGACTTGAAACATACCTGCGGCCAAGTCGAGATCGAGATCCGAGTCTCGCCCTCATCAAAGAACGTAGCAGTGCGCTTCGCAAAGTCGATCCCAAAGGCCGCGGGTATGGCCAGGCTCCACTCGTACCAGAAGCCCGTCGATATTCCGATGTAGGAACTCTTGCCCAGATCGGTAATGGCTCTGCGCGTCTCCCCTACAAGAACGGCGACCCGTTAACAATCAGCGAGGGGTTTCCCAGACGTTGAGTATATCAACACAATATTAGTCAGTCGACGGGGCGAGCTCTTCTCGAACTGACCCTTAGGCTTGAACACAGAAACATCCCGAACAAGCGCCTCATTCGCCGTATCAGGCGACCACTCATTCGGCAAGATCCAGCCAACGCCCGCCTCGCCGGCGGCGCTGATCAGCTGCATCTGCGTCTCAGCCGGCGTGTAGCCACTCAGGGTGATGACCAGTGCGTCTTGGCCCCTCAGCGCATCGACGAGGGTCTCGGGGTTGCCGTAGTCGACCCGTTTGACGATGACGCACTCGGGCAGCTCGCTCTGGCTGTCGGGGCGCGTGAGGGCTGTGACGGTGTGCTTGCCGGTCTTGAGGAGAGCGGCGGTCATGAAGCGGCCGCTGTTGCCGCCGGCCTGGGGTGCGGGTTAGCTTGAGTGATGGCTTGGGGTGTTGCCCTGGAACTGGGAGTAAAGGGGTTACTCACGCCGACGATGGTCACTTTGGTGATGTAGTTTGAAGTCGCCATTGTTGTAGCTTGATTGGTGGTGGCCGCGAAGAATCAACTTCGTATTAATTCTTATGCAGAGAATATATGTATCATTTGGTCTTCTTCCAGTATCTATGTCCTATAAGCTATGGAGGATATCAAATCCATATATAATAGTTTGCCTAGCAGTCGAAGTGAAACCATACGCATCACACATATATGCTCTAAGACCGGTTTCAACGGGCTTATCTCCGTCTCGGAGCGAAGCCCCTTACGTCGTCAAGTCCCTACCAGTACTCCTACATCATATGATACTTATCAACCTAAGCTTCTATCATTAGGTTGTTTCCCGCGGCAGCCGGTGCACAAGCTAACAATAGCACCGCTTATCCCCGTCGTATGTCCGTACGCCGTAGCCGCCCCGGTCCTCGGTGAACTGGGACGACCGAATCAAGACAGACACCGAAGCGATCCCCACTTTGGACCCGGACGGCGCGGACTGGGACTGGGACACACCGGGTGGAGGCCAATATCGGTATTGTCCGATCACCGAGGTCCTTTACTCAGAGGCTTCATATCGAAGACTCCGTGTTCCAAGCAACATTTCCTACTGGTCTACTGGGCGATGAATGCATCTAGGTCTGCAAGGCCAGCCCCATTGACTGCACAAGGGGGTCTGACGTATACATGGCTTCAAGGTCGTGCGAAGGCTATGCAATGTCATGCACGAGGGCAGACGTGCTTCAGGGACACTTCTCGTCTTAATGAAAACCTGATTCCAAAGGGCCACGTCTATCTAATAGACTGATCTGTGTATGCAGCTGTGGTTGCTGCCATCTAACCATATGGACTCTTCATAATGATCCGCAAGCTCGCGCGAATTGTAACCTAGTCTATACCTATTCTCCGAGTCATGAGATGAACGCGCAGAAGCCGTCGCCGTTGTGAATGCTCCCAGCCGTCTAAGTCTATTTTCATGCGTGACCATTTACCCCGTCAGTTCCATTGGCCCCGGCCGTCTCCCAAACAGCCTCGTCCAGCGCTTTTTGCACATCACGAACCAAATCATCGGATTCCTCGATACCGCTACTTAGACGTACGAGGTCGTCATATACACCAACGTCCTCTCGTTGATCTTTCGGTATGCCAGCGTGGGTCATTGCACTGGGCAGCTCGACCAAACTCTCGATACCCCCAAGACTCTCGGCCAGGGTGTAAATCTTGGTCAGTTGGCAGAACCGCTCAGCGGCAGCTCGACCACCCTTGATGCGGAACGAGAGCATGCCACCACCCATTCCATCCCGGTGCTGTCGAATAGCAATTTCCCGGTGCGGATGTGAGTCTAGTCCGGGGTAGTTTACGGCAAGGACATGGGGACTCGCCTCCAGAGCCTTTGCGACAGCGGTGGCGTTCAGGCTGGACTGTCGAACACGGAGATGAAGAGTCTTGACACCCCTGTGTGCAAGCCAGCAGTCGAACGCCGAGGGGACAGCACCGCCTGCGTTTTGCAGGAATGCCAACCGTTCCCGCATCTCGTCCGAGTTGAACGCCGCAAGTCCCATGACAACATCGCTGTGTCCATTGATGTACTTGGTCACACTGTGGACGACGATATCGGCGCCGTGATCCAGCGGGTTCTGGATGTACGGGCTAAGAAATGTGTTGTCCACGACAACTGCCACACCTCGAGCATGGGCCGCAGACACGACGGCTGGGATGTCGACAAGTCTCAGGGTGGGATTGCTAGGGGACTCAATCCAAATCAACTTGGTGTTGTCCCTTATGTGCTCTGCAATGTCAACCTCGATCTGGGGCGTAAACGTAACAGTGACGCCGTGGGCCTTTGCGACGCGCGTGAAGTACCGATGTGTCCCTCCGTAGACGTCGCTGACACTGATGACATGCGACCCGGAAGCCAAGCTCTGCAGGATGGTGGCCGTGGCCGCACTGCCACTAGCAAATGCGAGCGCATACTTTGCATGCTCTAGGGCGGCAACTGCCTTCTCGAAGTTGTCTCGGTTGGGGTTCGAGCTGCGTGAGTACTCGTACGAGCCGACCGGCTGGCCGACTGAGGTCTGCTCAAATGTCGTGGACAGAGAGATGGGTTCAATGACGGCGCCTGTCGTGGGGTCGTGGGGTGAGCCAGCGTGGACTGCAAGAGTACCGAAGCCATGGACTGGGGATGGTACCCGCGGAGGGGTCTCGATGAAGTGATCGACGGGAACAGTCATGGCTGCTTGATTCACCGAGTATGGAGTAGCTAGGTGTCGAGATCGATCGGTAAGCTGAAAGGTTAACCTGGGGGTTGCTGTTGGACTCGTTGTTGTTTACGAAAGGCGCTGTCAAGTTTCCACTGGTCAGTGGTCGGCCCTAATGTATGGCTTGTCAGGATGGGAGGAACGCTTGTGGGTCAGTTCCTGATTAGGGATGCGGTTTTCCGTCAGTTTATATAGGACAGCAGGAAGTGGCAAATGCTCTGTAACACGTGGGATGCGCGTATGGAACAGAGACGAAGGGGTGCTTGGTGTTTTGTCATCATCCATTTCCATTTCCCGGTTGGAAGCGGGATGAGAAATCACCCCACCGGCTTAAAATAAATAGCGCATGGACTACCCCGGATCCATTCCAGCCCTAGCCATCTCAGGGATCATTAAACGCCGCTAATCTCCGCTGCTTTCTAAATGGCTTCACGCTACCATTTCTCCAGAGGCTTCGTGTTCCCAATCCAGCAGATTGAGATGGTATCGATGATGTGGAATCAATTTAGGCTCTGCCGCAACCTTGAGCAAATAAACTATGTTTATTTTTGGTGGCTCATGGCTGAACTCTGTTCGTTTTCTCCCTCAACCTCAACGCCAATATGCAATATGGCACCAGCGAAACCTTCGTACCGACCATTTCTTCAGAGGTTTTAAGCGAGATCTAATTGCCTACCTAAGCGAGATGGATAAATGGCGACGCGACAACAGGCAACATCTCGCTCGTTGCTGAGTGTACCTTAGCATAGTAACGCGATTAGGGAGGTTTCACGTATATAACCTGGGACACCAAAGTATAAGGTAATGAATGATACGACGGTTGGCACTCAATAATGGTGCCCATCCATCTGCCAGAATGACACTGTGACATTGAAGCCAGTGAAAGTTCGATATCGCCAATAAAGTTAGATTGCTAATAAATCGTTGCACTCAGATTTGGCCATACGGAGTGGTGTAGACCGATGAGCCTGCGCCCAGCCAGTACTTACTTAGGTAATAGGTATTCGACATCAGCAACAGCCCCAGCCGTTTTCCTTTCACCAACCAGGGTACGAGTGCAAGAATCAAGACCGGAAGACGGCAGACTCACCCTCTCCTCCCGTCGGCAAGGTGTTCGAACCCGCCCGGCCACTGGCGTTCAATCTCGAGCCGCTGCTCCGACTTTGGCCTGGCTTCCTTCAGCCTCTTGTTCTCGAAGTACACGTACAGACGGCGCTGCTACAGAACGGTGGTGGCTGTATAAAAGAACGATGCTGAATGTACTAGAGGATCCCCGGGAAAGAGGGCTCCTCTAGTACAGGCAGTGCCGGCACGCCTGCGCTCCTGGGACCACTCAAGCTCCGCCGGCCCTTGACGCACCAGCCTACCCGACGCCTAAGTCTTCCGCCTCTTATTAGCCGCATCAGGCTTCCCCTTGGCTTTAGCATCCGGCATCTTCAACCCCGCCAACTCCCGCTTCTTGAACCAGTCCCAAGCACTAACATAAACCTCACTCTTATCCCCCTCCATAACGTGTCTCTTAGCCAGAAAGGCGTCGACCGCCGCATTGCTAAGCCCAATAGCCTTGCAGAACTCGCCCTTCTTCATGACGCCGCTCTCGACGACCCTGTTGATCCGCGCGCGCACCTGGTCGCACGTTAGGTCGATGTGCATCTGGGACGTGTCGACGTAGTCGAGGTTCCGCTTGTACGCAGCCACGGCGTCTTCTCCCTCCCCCTCGCTTCCGGCTAGATGAGCTGCTTGCAGCGTGTCTGCGGGCGCGGATAGCCTGTCTGGCTTCTTCGACGTGCGGACGATTGGCGGCCTTGATGGCGTGCATGTGGCGCGACTGGCTGGTAGGGCCCGAGTCCATCAGGGCTCCCCAAATCATGGTCGTGCGGTTCTTCTCCTGCCTGGCGTCGCGCAGGTCGTCGAAAGCGATGTCGTCGTAGATGTCGTCTACGGACTTCTGGGCCAGCCACGCGTCTCTGATCTCGTCGTCGACGAAGTCTGGCATGCTCCTTCTCGGTTTCGACGCCGAGGCCGGCGCCGATCGCACAGGCGGCTGGTTGACGCGATTGGTAGCATCGCGCAGTGCGACTTGTGGATTCTGCCAATTTTATGAGCCCACGTATGCTTGCTTCTCCGGGAAGGGAGTGGCACTCTTGCCGTGAGGTTTGACCCGGACATTGCGACAATCTCTTAGATATATCTACTGATACGGCCTCGCTTTCACCATGGGAAGTGTTATGACTGTCAGCTATGATCCGTGTTGTGTATCTGCTAGCTATGTGGAGAAGACGGAACCCGCGTCGAGACACGAAATGTTCACGCAAGTGGATACGACGGGTTACTCACGCTAGAAGGCCATCGGTCGCGTGTGCTGACCTTCAACCATCGATCGCGTTCAAATGCCAACAATATGGTATTTTCGGGTTGATAACTATAGCGAGCGTGCATCTAGGAAACCCATTTTAAGCCAGCTGATTTGGTGAGTAGTGTAGTGAAAACCCTTGGCCGCCAAGTCCCTCTTCAAATTCAGTCGTCCGAGTCCGAGTTCGTGTCGCTGTTACTCCCGCTGTCTTCAGCTTCCTTCTTCGCTTGCCCCTTTTTCTTCTTCTTCTTCTTCCTCTCCTTCTCGAGCTTGGACTCCCCCTTCCTCTTGTCCTTCTTCTTCTTTGAAGCGTGTTTCTTGGACGTACTCGTCTTCTTCTTGCGACCTGAGTGGCTTGCGTGGAATGAAGAGTCGTCAGAAGCACTATTAGATGAGGACGATCGATCATCATCGGAATCAGACGAGCTACCGGACTCTTCGGAACCGGGCAAAGAATGAAGCTTCTTAGCCACTCTCTGTCTGACCACTCCACGCACCTTGTCTGTCTGTGCGATCTTCTCCTCATCAGCGCCGTGCGTGGCGTGCAAGTACTCGTCGAACTGCCTTGATGCTCCGGCGATTGTGCGAAACTCTTTGGTAGATAAACTAGGTGACTTCGTTGGTGTATCACGCACCTTGTAGTCGGCCAACGCGAGAGCGGTCTGGAACGCGTTGCGGATCTGTCGGCCGTTCCAGCGAATGTTATCGAAATTGCGATCCGCGTACTGGAGGATCTTCCTCTTGTTGAAGTGTATAGGTGGCCATCCGGCTCTCTCTCGCTCTGCGTTGATTTTCTCGAAGCGCTTGATGTTCATTTTCCAGATTTTTCGACTCTGGTCTTTGTCGAGCTGCGGATAATACAGCGTCAGATGGAGACGGGATCGGAAGACATCGTCGAGGGCGCCCACTCGAGATCCTCAAGAAGACTGAACTCGTTAGACCACACTTTTCAATGGAAAGCAACCACGAAATGATTGCTTGCACAAGAGCAAGTGATACTTGCTTGACACTAAACCGTTGCGTTTGATGTCCTCCTTATTACGCTTGGCCAAGAAGACGTCAGCCTCGTCTAACAATAAGACGCACCCCCATCTATGTGCCAGGCGGAATAGCTTATCGAGACTCCTTTCCACCTGGTCTGGTTGGTACCCAATATCACCACAGGTGATAGGGAACAAAGGCCGACTGGTGTACGCGGCGACACATTCTGCGAGAGTGATTAGAGGGTGGCTCGCTCAGTTCAGTACCATAGTCTCCATAGTACTTACCGGCAATAGAGGTCTTCCCGACACCAGGAGCCCCGTGTATAAGGATGATACATCCCTTCCCTAGAGTCATAGGGTCAGAATACTAGGTTGGGTGAAATATAAACGAATCATCACACTCGCCTTTTCGTCGAACAAGGTCAACTTCGGCCGGTTTGTTGATGCCATTCGGAAGGGTACCAGTGCCTGCGGCATGATTTTCGACCATCGCCTGAACGATCTCTTTGTGTCCCGTCGGTAAAACCACTACGCAGGATAATATCAGCCTAGAAAGTAGAAACAAAATCATGGTTATATCAAGAGTGCTTATTCCAGTGTGCTTATTCCAGTACTACCATTAAGTACTGTATCTCGAAGTCGAAACTCCACCTATTAAGGTGCGGACCAGACTTATGAGGGTTGAATGTAGCGGCTCTAAGAAAATTACTTACGGTCTTTCCACCCTGTCTCATGGAGCACGGGCTGGAGCAGATTGATGTCCAGAGTCACTGCGTAGACTGTTATTAACATCACGCCTTCGCGGCCGCAGAGAAGAAGTATTGAAGGAATCACTCACTCCATTTGCGGCTTCGCAACGCATAGCCAGGAACAGTGCCGGGAAGAAGGTGTAAGAGATTTGTGGCTTCCTGTCACGGTCCGACTGCAAGAGACTGTAGAAATGACTCTGTTGATGTACGTGAGGAGGGAAGAAAACTATGAAGCTAGCTAGGTGACAGGATCTGGTATATATAGGGGTGAGACCCCTGGAACTGTAGGGCTGTCGTCTAGTGCCGTGACACTTCCAAATGCCGTTGATCTCTTCACGGACTAGCTTTGGATCATTCGCCTCTGTTTGATAGTCAAGAAGATTTCTCTTCAACATTCTGTTGACGTTGGCAAGGTTTCCGGGGGCCCCCATATGCGTAGACGTCGCACTTGCAAATCTATCGCTGGCAATGAAGACCGTGGATGCAATTGGCCCTTGCACTAGTAACTTGGAGGGTTTGTTCCGAGGACTACAATCACAATCACATCACTCGGTGTCTCAAGCCGGAGCGGACCAAAAGTTGGAAGGGCATCTGGTTTTTCTTGAAAGGCAAGCTTCATATCGACGATAACAGGGCTTACAAGCTACATCAAGTCATTCTTCATAGTTTGTGCCCAGAAGGTAGTGTTGGATGGCGCACAAGCCACCGTGGCGTTCAGGGAGGTGGCAGTGCACCAATAAGGCCAATAGGGCATTTTTAGGCCACCTAGCCCACAGAAGGATTTTCACAGACACACAACACAGAAACACAACACTCAAATCAGAATCATCATAATACACGCTGTTTGACAGGTAGGTTATTGAGTTGAAACCATAATGGTGTGATGCAGGAGAAGCGACAATACAGTGGTTCATCCCTAAACCGCACCTTGCCCGCCATGAGGCTCTCTGGGCTCCTGGCTCTGAATTATGGGACAGATAAAATTAAATGCCGCTTAGCCTTTTGCACGAGGAGTGAAGAGAAAATGGTCTTGCGGTTGTGTCTGGTATATGACAGACTAAATCAACATACCTCTTCGTTGTCCTCGCCAACAGTCAGGCCTTCATAGTTCAGATGCGAGATGGCGGTCATATCGACGAACTTGCGGCCTCGTTACAGAACGTCCTCCACCACTCGATCTTTCTGTCGATGGAAGCGAAGGGGGAAGGCTTCAAGGTTGGTGATCTCTGATTCCCCTTCGAAAGGCTTGAACATGAAACAGTCATCGACGGCGGTGTATCTGTCTGCATCAGATTTTATACAGAAGCAGTGCACCACCAGCGGGGTAAACCGCTCTCCAATGCCCAGAACCACCTCTTCTTGGCGCACTCTGTTTTCTTGTACCAAATCACTGAACTGGGCGATGCCCTTCGGCCCTCTCCTTTGGCTTGAGGCCACGCCTCCTGAGGCATGTACAACAGAGTACGCCTGGGGCGTGGGCTCACTTCGGCTCGTATATAAGGAAGAACTCAACCCAACGCTGGTATCGCGGACTCCCGGTACCAGGTAACCTTTCTTGTTGAGGCAGTAGATGGTGTCGCTGCGATGAAACAGCATCCACAAGTTTTCGAACGAGATCTTGGAGACTTGTCCTTCTCGTACTGCTGTGTACAAGTCAATCTGGGGCTTCAACCATTTTTCCACAAAGTTCAAAAACTCTCTGAAATGGGTCAGCGCTTCTCCAACTTGGTCCGGAGACACCATCAGCTCTGCACTCGCTACTGCAGGTCCAATTTGAAGGCGCTCAGAAGCAGTCTATAAGTGTTCATAGGTCAGCAAGCGTTAAACATGTTCAGCACTGCTTATACCAATGAAAACGGGTAGCAAAAGCACGTGACTCCTCGCTTATGCCATGATTCTGATTGGAAATAATGTCTCTATTGGGGACGCTGGAGGCTTCAATGTTGTTGCATGTCTTACTGAATGCAGCAGGGGGAAGAGTTCTACTAACCTTCAACGGCTCGCTCTTAATCACTTCGGTAGGCACGAGTCTTTCATTAGCCCCATCAAACCTAGGTATTTTATGTCAGATTTGGTTACAGGTAAAGGGTAGCGAACACTGATTTGCAGTGGAAGGGAGCAGCGGTTTGGTGGCTGTTTTGATGAATGGCTGCTATTGGAACTGCCAAACCCCTGGTAAAAACAACATGAGTAGACTCGAGGTTAATGCGCTTACTCTTCTTGAAGCCATGCAAGATGTTGACGAAACTTTGCGAGATGGGAGAGAACCAGACGGAATGATCCGTAGAGCTCAACTGGGCCCGGTCCGGTAACAAGGGAACCAACCCAGTGCTGCATGAAGCTTTGAACGGGATTCGAGTGGACTCTAATGCCGACAATCTCGACGTCTGCTGGATTTGGTTCAACCCCTTCTGTCTCAGGTAACTGTACGGGTGCTTCCTTTTTCCATCGATAAGCTGCTCGAATGAAGTGACTGCGATCGACATACGATCGATAGATGTTTGAAATCGTTTCCCGGTCTTGCTTGAAGTAACCACGATTGTCAATTTCCTCTGCTATAGGAAAAAACTTCACCTCAAATCCGACGGCTGGCGGCTGTGGTGTTGATTGGGCGGGTATTTGCCCCCTTTTGATTTCCAGTTTTGACTCCAGGTCACCGACACGGGATTCCAGACCATGAACGTAGTCGACGAGGCTCTCAACCAACCGAGGCCCTTAGCCTTGTCCAAAATTGGGAATCATCTGTTATCCTTCACTGTTCTGCGGACATAAGCATGGAAAAGCTTGTCAACTCCCAAACGGCTAGCCCTTTCGACCTCGCCATCGGAAGAGCTGTCACTGACGAGGAATCTCCTTCCTCTTCAACATCGACATCTCTCGTCTCCGCCTGCATGGGTGTCGGCGGAGAAGAACGACCCTCGACGGGTTTGCTGCTAGAAGTGCCGTCTATGTGTACCGCTCCATCGCTAGGGGTTGTTTCGGACAATGCCTTGTTGATGCCGTCGTTGGCTGAGTGTGACTCAGCATGTTCCGTGCTCTCGTGTGTTTGCCCGGCGGGGGCTTCGTCTGTCGACATGCCTGTGGTAGCAGTGTTGTTGCTCTCAATTGCACCTATGGTCCATACCGCTTGTGCAGTGTGAGTGTGGCGTTGACCGACCGACGACAACGTGAATGGATTGTGATTCACGAGCGGGCTCAGTTATGGAGGTAGCAGAGACGACCAGAGCCCGCTGTGGAAGGAGTTTGGGCCAACGGAACGGGTTGCAGAGCAGTTGGATGGCATGGCACGAGGCGACCATTCAGACCTCCAGGATGGCATGTCACATATGCACAATGCACACCTCGTGCATATGGAACGCCTCGTTGCGACGTGGGCGTCTTCAGAGGCTGCATGTGGGACATGGATGGTGGAGCGGAGTTCCTTGTTGCACAGAACGACATGAGGCAACCTCGAACAGTCTGGCGTGATGCCTTCCTTCCAAGTGGTTGAGAAAACGACTGGCATAACCACCTGGCATAAGCAATGTACTAGTCGTATCTGGACGGTATAACCACGGAGCCGCTGCGTACCTACCTACCTATTCGACCACAGATGATCGGGTCTCCCGCCATCCTCTTCACCACCGATCTGCCCTACACGATTAGTTTACGGCTTGGGCCTCCTGCCCTTCAGGAATGACACCATGGCGGCGCAGACATGGCCAGCATTGCTGAGGTCTCGTACACTGTCGAATAGCGCCGTCGAGTTCATCGAGAACCGGCCCGAGGAGGCATTCGGCTCTGAGCTGGCCGAGATGATTGCGACACCACAAGCCCCTCAGTATGCCCCGGAAATCGACAAGTTTGTAGCACCATCGGAATTCTCAGAGTGAGTAACGCCCTATCTGCAGTCACCCTTTGGTGTTCATCATTCGGTGTTTTCATCATTCGGTGTTTTCATCATTCGGTGTTTTCATCATTCGGTGTTTTCATCATTCGGTGTTTTCATCATTCGGGCCGGAGCTGGACTGAAGCGCTACAGACAAGACTATTTCAAGGAGTCGGAGCTGCGAATGACGCGGTTCAACGAGACGCTATCGGCATTCTGCAAGACCCTAAAGGAACGCAAGCTTGACAAGAAACTCAACATCGAGATCAAGAAGCCAGATGACTACCAGATGCAAGATGTTCTGCAGATTGCCAAGACTCTGCAGTCGACCCACCAGAACGCCTCGAAAGCCCCGGGATGCCTTGGCAAAATCCGGCAGTGTTTCCGTCGAGTGATCGAGCACAGGGGCGCTTTGAACAACCTACTGAGCTTCATACCGAGCGACACATATGGCTCACCCATCTGTGGTGGCTTTACAGTCATCCTGGGGGCTCTAGACAGGGCGGAGGACCTGCGAGAAGAGATCTACGGAGCTTTGGGACAGATCCCCGCCCGGCTAGAGCAGACTAGCGCAGTCATCGACGTTCACAAGCAGTCACGAAAGCTGAAATCGTTTGCTGATGGGGTGTTCGTCGCGATATTCGAGCTTTTAGAGGCCATAGTGAAAGGGCTCGCAAAGAGCTTCAAGAGTAAGTTCTACTCCCGGCGGTTGATATCCTGACGGTATAACAACCCGGCATATGTTAAATAGGCTACTGGCAGAGAGGCCAGAACTCCACTTTTGCTGGCGTTCAACAGCATAAACACTTACCCCCATGGGTTACTCCATGAGTTTCTCGACGGAGTAATAACCAAATCAGTGCTTATGCCGCCGCACATCGTTTTCTCCTTCGCGAACTCTATCCAGCATCATGGATGGATGAACCAAAGGCTTACTCCATCCAGGGAAGAGCATCTCAATTACCCTCAAGGGGGAGCAGTATGGCGCGAACATCACAACAGCCACTGAGAATTTAGAAACGGCCGTCAAAGCTTTCAGTCAAGAGGCTCGGATATGTGATTCGAAGAGACTAGGACGCATTGAGGAGCACGTGACAGGAATGAACATGAGGCTTGACGGTATTGTTGCCCCCCTATTCGCTGCCAAGCACGTCCACTGAGCAGCTCATCATCAATTTTCAACGAACGACATGAGAAAGACGCGTATCTTATCGGACAAATCATGGAGCAGCTTCCATCCAGGGTGTGCAATACGCTTTATCGAGTCCTGGCAAGCAACGCCGACTTCAACAGCAAACCTGGGACAAGTCAGTTCGGCCTGAAGCTTACCCTCTTCCCGCGCTGAGCTAACAAAGATGCTTATTACAAGTTGACAATAATCAAGCTCGAAGAACGAAGCTCACTGCCGGTCCTTCTGTTGTTAATACCAGCGATAAGCGCTGGTCCCAAGCACAGAAACGGCTTCGTGCAGTTCGCGTACCCATCCCGGAGCATCAGAAGGACACAGACGACTGCCTTGAAAACATAAACTCCTTGGGCCTTGGTGAGAAAGATCAATTGCAATGGATCATAGGGTCAGAAGAAGTCGAGTCATGGCTGACTTCGTCAGAATCTAGCACCCTGGTCATTGATGCGGAGACACACCCTCAGGAGCTGGTCAACCCGCTCACAGCAGCGTCTGCTTTCCTGGCTAACAGCATCTCCGCGGTTTCCGGGTTTCCAGTTCTCGCCTATATGAGCGCCATCAGGACGATCGAAAATCCTGACGACGAAGCCTCTGGTCCACTGGCGATGATGAAGTCTCTCGTTGGCCAGCTGGTATTGTATATCACAAAACACAGACCAGCTATCGACCTAGCGTTCCTGAGGGAGACCTCCAATCGGAAGCCTCTGACCACTCTATCGAGACTTGCTAGGATGCTGGCCCGCCTTCTGAATGAACTGTCCGAGGATAACGACGGGAACGCCATATTCATCGTCGTCGATTCAGTCTCGCGCTTACATGGGTCCCTTCAGGGCGGTGTAGATATAATTATCAAGCTTCTCGACACTGTGAATCAAGCGGACCCTGTGGTGAAGCTACTATTGACCGATCCCGGTACGCCACTATGGATAGAGCTCGCGGGGAGACAAAAGGGTAGAAAGGGTAATCAAGGTCAGTAACCGTTCAAATTTACTTGCATACCTAAGCAGGCCACTCAGGTGCTTGTGAAAAGGGGTCTCCGCTCGTATAATCAAGCAGGACGTGCCTATTCCAACACTAAAACTACACCGCTAACCTTGGATATCTCTGCAGAGCGTAACGTTATGCTGTCCTTGCCAGATCACGTCGACGGAGGGAAGAACGCTGAATATCGGTGAGCTCGAGTCAGACACGAGCGTCCCGATCGAAGATTTCCGGTCCTCGCCGCGGAGGTCAGTTGGAGGACATGGGGATTCCTCCAACGATGACGATTCGTCTGATGTCTCGTCTGATGTCTCGTCTGATGTCTCGTCTGATGGTTTCTACTCCGAGGGCGAGTATGCCCTCGGAAGCTGGAATGGAGTCCCTGGCATAATCACCGAGTCAGGGTGTTTTGCCATGTTAACCGCTAGCAAGCTAAGAGGCGGTTTCATCTATCGGGGGTTCAAGTTCTAAGGAAGATCTGCCAGAATGCCATTGAAAAATACGCAGTAAATGGGACGGATCGGAAACTCTGTAGTTATGCATTTACTCAGTTGCAGTCTGTTAAATTTCACTTTTTGGTACCAAACTATGAAGTCCGCAGGGCGACCGGCTGAAGTCTCGTCAATATGACGAACGCAATTGAGGCGCCGCTTAAGAGCAAACACCGAATTGACGCCAACAGGCCTCGAAGAAGCCCGAGTCGACGGCCTTTCCCTCTCTACCTCCAGCCACTGAATCCAGCGATCCACGAACTTCACCAGAAGGTTTTCCTTCTTGACCTGTCGGGCGGCGTCATACTTCGTAGCCTACAAGCCGAGCAAGAAACAAGAACAAAAGCAGAGGGATTCGAACCCAACCGCGCCAGGCGATCGTGGACCCGTAGTCCTTCAGCGGCGAGCTGCGAAGAGACAGACAACAAGAGAAAAAAATACCGAAGTCTAGGGAGTCGAACCCTTCATGTTGCTGCTCTAGGCGATTCAGCGCAGTTCAATCGGAATAGGTTAGGGGCGTTTACCTTGCCTGTGACCAGAGAGAAGCCAGGGAAGAGACAACAGAACCAGGCGGCAGAACGGACACAGCATCCATCCTATTCATGCTTTCTCATGTGCATCGAGGAATCGGAGGAGGTCCTTTTGAACCTCCACCCAGTCGATCCATTGGTCGATGTACTTCAGCAGAACCGTCTGCTTCTTCGTGTACTTGTCCCCGGCAGCCTTGTCCTTGTTATTGTCCTCGATCTGGACCTCATCCTCGTCGTCGTTCTCGTCGTCGTTTCTGTCATTTCCCTTGCCCTCGTCCTGCTCGGACGTGCCCTTTCGCATCTGGCGCTTCTGGAAGCTCTTTCTCTTGTCGACATAGAGGTCGGTGAGCTTGCGGACACTGACAGCTTCGAGCTGGCCCATGTTGGGGGGCACTTTCGACTGCGGGCCTGTGTCGGCGCTACCAGCGGCTACGACGCGCGCGTAGAATGCGTTCTTCATGGCGTCGGTTTCGTTGTTGACGTCGTAGTGTTCTCGCTGTTGGGACGCGAAGCGGAAGATGGCGGAAAGCAGCGAAAGGAGGTGCGGTGTGGCCTGGTACATAAAACGCACTCCCATTGTGGCGAGCAGACCTCGTAGCTCCTCATTCTTGCTGTTGTCGAAGAGGTCTTGGTTAGTTCCTATGGTCTGCGTTTGGGTTCGGAGAGGGGATGGGTAGAGTTCGGCAGATTTACTTACTATCAAGTGTTAGTACAGGACCAAAGTGAAAGGAGGTGCATAGTCACAGCAGTGAGGACTGTAGGCGTGAGAGGGACCTGTTTTATACGTACCAGCAGGCTGGATTGACCGGGGCCGAAGTAGAAACCAGGGAATTCGTACTTGAACTCGGAGAGGTTTGCGCCGGCGAGCGTGTGTGGTTGACGACCTGGGGCGAGGAGCGCAGCAGAAGGGCCCGCAGAGTTATCCTCGCCGGCTGCGATGATTCGCTTTTTCGCTCGGAGAGCCTTACTAGATCGACCCATGTTGTTGACACAGTGTGTTGATCTTGAGGAAATATTCGTGTGCGATGCTGAGATTAGAGGCGAAATACGGACGATGAATATGATGGCAAGCTGGTTAACTCAGCTTGACAAAGGTGAAGATGGGCCGGCTGACTGCGTGGTGCAGCGAAAGCAGTGGCGATGGGGGAAAAAGCGCGTGGAAAAGAACTCAAGTGGACGCTGGGGTAACAGAGTACAGCGGACGGTGTGTGTAGATGCCTGATGGCTCTGCAAGGCATATGTATGTATTTGAATTACAAGTCGAGCTTCCATGCAGGGTGCTTCATCCCTCTCCTTAGCTACCTCCTAGGTGACCAGCACCGTATCTCTGGGACAGAAAACCCGGAAATATGTAGTGGCAGTTGGATTTCCAAAACGGTGGTGCCGTGTATGTTATTATATAGTATCTTTTCGTGGGTTCTGGATTTCAAGTCATTTAGTTGCACCTCGTTTGTTTCCTCTGCTTCCTACACCTCTCTTGGATAAATTTCATGGTCATATGTGCTTCTTGGGAAGTT
Source organism: Anthostomella pinea (assembly GCA_963556695.1). Taxonomy (NCBI): domain Eukaryota; kingdom Fungi; phylum Ascomycota; class Sordariomycetes; order Xylariales; family Xylariaceae; genus Anthostomella; species Anthostomella pinea. The sequence goes on along the minus strand of CAUWAG010000020.1, from coordinate 3,224,534 downwards.
CGTGGTTACTACCGTCCGATGTTTGCTAGTTGAATGTTTTCCTTAATGACTTGCATTACCTAAATAGTAATGCTCCATAAGGCATATCACTCTATTCTCTTATTTTCCCCCTTTTCCACGAATTATATATACTGTCAAAGGTACTGCTATGCCGGGCCATCATCATGAAACCACCATGCAGTAGCTACATCGTAAGGCACTTCACCACGAGACTCATAGAGCCAACATGGACGACGGTTGGTCAGCCCGGAGAAAGGAAGAAGCATTCCATACTAACTAAAGCTTTTCGCCCTTCGTTCGCTCGTGAAACAATTGCTAATGTTGTTTCAATCATGCTTGTGCTTAATACAGTTGATAACAGTTGGTCGGCAAGCACCTATCTGACTCACCTACATCACCTGCACTGCCAGTACCAACTTACCTTTCGCTGCGCACAACGGCAATGAATCCCGGCCTTCACTATGAGCCCTCCTCATCCAAACATATGCAGCGGAAGAGTGGGAGGTGCGCGGCGAGATGGTTTGCTGTGGAACAAGCAGTGATTTATTATCGAATGCAGTCACCTAACAATGGAATGAGCCGTGATGCATTTATAATCCGAGTTGACTGCCCGTAGCGCCAAGGCACAACAAATTTTTTCTCACAAGCCGGATGGCACCCTTTCACGACGGCCCCCAAACACGCCCGTGGCCGTCCCGAAGACGACCACCGGCGGCGTGCTCAAATCCCCCGCCCCTAAAAAGACATACGGCCCGGCAACTCCGAGCAGGCTCCGTCAGGCGCTGCTCGACGATATCAGCAGCAGCCCGTCACAGGTCTCCGAGGCTGACTTTACCGTTATTTCCCCTCTGAAAGGAAAATCCCGAAATATTAATAACAACAGCACCACTGGAATGAAACGACCTCAATTAAACAAAATCTCTACAAACCAAGCCATTACACGCGATATAGGGAATAAAGCCTCTTCCTTAAAGTGCCAGAACCAAGTTGCCAAAATACTGGCTAAAGACAAGCACCTCTATAAAGCCAGGATGACAATGTTTCAGGAGTGTGCTGCAGCAGTTGATAAGACACTTAAGAAAGCTGGAACTGAATTATACTCTTATGCCAAGGAGTTCAGCGCTTTCTTCTCTAAATGCCTAAGCGAGTGGCTGGAAACCCGAGATCCGCCCAAAAGAAAGACCATTCTTGGGGGAATAAGGATGGTGAAGCCCACCATGACCTTTGCCCAAGCTGTCTTCTCTAGCCAACAACAGCATCCACGGACAGTCAACACTACCATAAAGAAAATACAGCCTGGCGCCCTTATCACTACCAATCAATTGAAAAAAAAACAGGATGATCTCTGGGTCTTTGTCCGCATGGATAATAGCCACCTAGAGCCTTACAGAATAAAGTCTACACTGAACAAAAGACTTAAGCTCCACCCTCAAGAGCTTAGAGAAGTAACCCGGTGCCCCTCCGGATTTACCTTATACCCAAGGGACAAGCCAACTCAGGCCAAGCTTCTGGCCTTTTAAGAAGAAATCACCGACATTCTTAAGGCACAAAAGATCAAGACCCACACGGTCTGGTATCACTATAAGGTCAATAGATGCCCAAGAAAGATCATCAGTGTGGAAGGGTTGATAATCGACATTACTGATATTGCTATTACTGATAAAGTTGAAGCCCAAACAGGTGACAGACCTTTAAGGTGCATACTCTTAAGGAACACAGTTGATTCTGATGCGGAGACTACATAGGTGATCTCTCTACCCTGTGCAGCAAAGAAACCATTTACGCTTTTTGCTCACTTAATGACCTCGAGGCACATTCAATACTCCCCCAAGGTTCACCAGTGTGCCAGCTGCTTCAGATACCATGGTAGGAACTACTGATGCGAAAAGCAAGTATGTGCACGTTGTGCCAGCGCAGTACACCAGGGGGATTGTGAAAAATTGATCCCAAAATGCGTCAACTGCAAGGGGCCTCATGCTGCTGACTTCGACAAATGCCCTGCACGCCCCAAGGTCATGAAAGGTATCATCCATAAGCACATATGGGAGCAAATCCAGGAAATAAGACTGGCCGGAGAAAGAGCCAGATCTAGGGTCTTCAATGAAACAGGCAGAAACCAAGCTGGGTCAACACTTAGCAACAATAACAAAGACACCACAATGCAAATCGATACAACAGATACAGCTCATCCCAGAGATGCCGACACTATTATTATCAGTCAATGCTAGGTACATCAAATGAAACATATTAACACGGGCATCTAGTCATCCACTCTATGAATACAGCAGGAGGACAAAAGAGTGCAGGCCCTACAGAGTTAGTCATTAACCTGGCTGACTATAAAGGAGAACAAGCAAACATCATTCTGATACAAGAGCCCTGGGTTGGCATTCCACCAGGCAGAAGAATGGGAGTAAAGACATACCCTAATTACGATATATACTCCCCAATGGATTCTTGGGACAGTGATAGTACACAGCCCAGATCTCTCATTTATATAAGAAGATATCTTTAAACGGATCAACTTCGGCCTTACGCTATACGAGACATCACTTGGGTCAAGGTACGAGGTATTACATTTGCCAGCGTCTACTGACTATGCCATAACCCACAGGAAGTGGATGATATTCTGGAAGTATGGACTCTACCCTTTGGCTGTGTCATAGCTGGAAATTTCAATGCTAGCGATACATCCTGGGACTCAAGCAATCCAGGATATCATAGTGGTGCTATACTTGCACAGACTATGGCAGACCATGGACTGGATCTGATTTCTGAACCAGATGTCCCAACACATGATGACAGGAATGTACTAGATCTGGTTTTCTCAGATGTCCCCATGGCCAAAGCCTCAGTGAATAATGCACTCCAGTGCACTTCAGATTATGAGACATTACGAATAGTTTTCCCAATTCAAGGAGACCTGGACCGTGTCCCTAAGGCTGATCAGTAAATAGTACCGGACGATAAACTACAAGAGCTGGCAGACAATGTCCAAACCAGGATTTATGAACTCCCCCGGCTGGGTGTATCCCCTGGCCAGGTAGATGCCTTTACACAAAGCTTGATCAACATGATCCAAGGCTGTATCAGGACAGTGGGCAAGAAGCCCCGTCAATCTAGGCCCACTGCTTGGTGGAATGATGACTGCAAAGCAGCTGTTCAGACATATAGGGCCCTTTCTAAACAGACTACAAGCCAAGAAGGGCGGAATTCAGCCCGACAGGAATTTCGCCGCGTGGTTTGGAAAGCTAGGAGAGAGTACTGGCAGACTTTAATTGATTCAGCAACTGATCCAAAGGACCTATACAGAATCGTCTCTTAGCACAAGCTATCAACAGGATTGCGTTCCCCTGCAATCATCATAGGAGACCAAATATTCGAGTCACAAGAGAGCAAGGCAAATGCATTACGCTTAGCCACGCTTGAACGAAGTACCTCAGACAACGATATCATTGACCCCTGGTCCGCTCAGATCACACAACCCAAGCCATATATCCCCCTTGAATACCATGTCGGACTGGAAGAGGCTAAAAGGTGCACTTTAGGGACCAAGAGCAACTCCCCGGGAATAGATACCCTCACAGTACGGATTCTGAAAGCTTGCTGGCCATTCATTGGGGAACATATCAGAGCCCTTTTCCAGACCTGTCTACAGATTGGACACCACCCTAAACCATTCAAAGTAGCTGAGGTAGTGATGATCCCAAAACCAGGAAAGAAAGACTACTCCAATCCCAGGGCCTACAGACCAATATCGCTATTGTCGTGTCTTGGCAAAGGCCTAGAACGACTCATCGCAAAAACAATTACCTGGTTTGTTATCAAACTTGGAATTCTAGCTCCACAACATTTTGAAGCTCTACCAAAGCGCTCTGCCACTGACCTGGTAGCTGCACTCATACACAATATTGAGCAGGCCCTCGACCAAGGCCTCATTACAACAGTAGTCACGTCAGATGTGAAAGGGGCCTTTGATGCTGCCCTAATGGGACAGCTGGTGGTTCGCATGAGAGAACAGGGCTGGCCGGGCTTTCTCATAAGATGGGTCCAGTCATTCATGTCCGAGCGGTCCACAAGGGTTCGATTTGAAGGTATTGTGACCGATATTAAAGCTCTCACTTATGGGTTACCACAAGGCTCACCAGCCTCTCCAATCCTTTACATGCTATATATAAAGCCAATTTGTGCCCGACTTGGTATGAGAAAGAGACGCTTTGGATATATAGACGACCTAGCGACTCTCTGCATTGGAAAGAACCTTGAAGAAATAGCTACAGAGGCTTCTAAAAATCTTTATTTGCTCAGTCAATAGGGACATAATAATGCTATTAAATTTAACCCTGACAGAACTGAGATCATGCACTTCTCAAGGAAAAAGAACTCAGACAACCCTCCAGTCCGCCACGGGACAATGAACAAAATAACAAAGGTTTCCATGTGATGGCTAGGTGTCCTTCTAGATAGAAAACTAAACTTCAAAGATCATGTTTCTTACTGGGCCAAGAAAGCTAGTAAGGTAGCAAATCACTTTTGAGGACTATACAACACAGTTAAAGGACTCCCAGTAAAGTCAACCGGGAGGGCTGTAAAAGTTTGTGTTATTCCTATTCTTACACATGGCTTAGAGGCCTGGTACCCAGGAATCAAAAAAATCAGGAGCTCAGGTGAGACATCAGCATGTCGCATTAAGGGGCTTCTTGGAACGATAGATACTGTATTACGAACAGCAATCAGGGTTATCCTGCCGGTCTGGAAAACACATCCTGGACATATCCTACACTTTGAATCACAGATACTTCTAGCAGAAGTTCTTGCAGAGGCAATAAGACGGCATCATGGCCTATGACTCGGACATTTAGACCAAAGATACCCTCTTATTGGCAGGCTCCAAATACAAGCTCGCAAGGAACCAATAAGGCTACAAAGGAACTTCCAGCTAGTCCCTAACTTCTAGAGACCAATACTCACCAAGCCATCATAAAAAACGCCCCCAATCCGAAAGGACAAAGACAAAAAGACAGAGCTCTTCAAGGAATAATTATAAGAGAGAAATGTGAATACTGACCTTGTCATCTACTCAGATGGATCACAATTGGACGACAAAGGCACAACCCGCACTGGATGGGGCTACATCATCAGAAAAGGCAACACTACACAAGAAGTATACCGGGGAAAGGATAGACTTCTCTAAACAGAAGTAATAGATGCTGAAGTCCATAGCGCTCTCTAAGGGCTTGTAACAGTCAGGGCAATTGAACGCAGAAAACAGCTATATATCTGCCTGAACAACACATCAGTGGTAGATAGGCTCAATGGGACTCCACCCGAGACATCACAGAATATTTTTCTACGATTTTAAGAACTTGCCACAGCACATACTCCTGGAGTGACCGTCATGTGGACTCCTGGACACAGAGATATCAATAGCAACGAAGCTACTGACATACTAACAAAAGAGGGTGCCATACTAGAATCAGACATGACAAACCTTTCCATAATCTCTTAGGTAAAAAAAGATCTTAAAAGAAAGGGCAAGAAAGAATTCTATCAATAACAGAAAGACCAATCAGAACCTAGATATCAAGAAGTATACTCACATATAATAACTAAAAAGGACCTTATATCTTTTGAAAAGAGCACTCTACACAGACTTCTAGCGGCCAGATCTGGACATGGCGACTTTGCTAGATATCACGAACGTTTTGGGCATATAGACTCGAATGACCACTGCAACTGTGGTAAGAAGAAAACACCACAACATATTTTCTTTTGTAAGAGGCTTGGGAAAAATTGACTGCTGCCGAGGCACTCGCCTAGGGCAGCCTGTTTACAATACTTGGAGGAGAGGAGCGCGGAATGGGCAAATTTGTTAAGAAGAGCAAGTTCTTTTCATCAATCTGTCCCTGATAGATAGCTTTTCTTGAAGGACCAGATGGATGACCCCAAAGTCATACAGCCGCAACAACAGGGATGGGCTCGTGAGCGGGACTGACTGTACTTATTATCTTAATATTCGATGCAGAGGCTCTGGGAGGCGTGGTTTGCACTACTGAGGAGCGATCCCCCACGTTAAATACAATCAATCAATCATTATTATCTTAATACCTCCACAACCCTGCGATGCAGAGGCTCTGGGAGGCGTGGTTTGCACTACTGAGGAGCGATCCCCCACGTTAAATACAATCATCATCATCATCATCATCATCATGACTGCCCGTAGAGTTGATAGCTTTTCTTGAAGGACCAGATGGATGACCCCAAGGTCATACCGCCGCAACAACGGGGATGGGCCCGTGAGCGGGACTGACTGTACTTATTATCTTGAGACCTCCACAACCCTGCGATACAGAGGCTCTGGGAGGCGTGGTTTGCACTACTGAGGAGCTACCCCCCACGTTAAATACAATCAATCAGTCAATCATGACTGCCCATAGAGTAGCCCCTTAAACCAGGTGGTTGTGTAAGACTTTCTTTTAACCGCCTAGACAGATCACTCCATCATTGCTTATGATATTCACATAGGTAGCACTCTTCTGGGCTTCCCCTGGGTGGTCTTTCCCTTAATATATATTTCATCCCACACACCCCCTGTTCATGCAGTTTCTACTAATACAACCAACCCTCTTATTGATGCCTCCCTCGAAGTATCTACTATTTACTGTCATGGTAGATGATTAGGCTGTTGAGGAGCACGACGGAAAGGCTTGACTGTGTACTCGTCACCCTTCTTTGACGATGCAGATCTAAACGTACTGGAAACGAAATTTGTCAGTGATCTGGACCTTGCACCGCGACTAATAATGCCACTCTCGGCAGATGGAAAACGCTTAATTGAGGACATCGGTACACCCACAGTGGGCGAAGACTGCCATCTGCAGCGGGCGACTGCAATAATAGATCGGAGGTTGTCGTTGTCCTTGTAGGTGCTCGCCGAGCTCGCCAAGCATTTCGCTGGAGTCCATCTCTAACCTGAAGCCAAAGCAGGTTGGTGTTTTCATGCCAGGCGCGGTGATGAGCACAGAGAATGACAGATTTCCTGAGGCCGAACTGGATGCCGAGCCTTGGTGCAAGGCAATGAACCTCACATATAGCGAGTACGTGGCCACTACGCGGAAGGCATTAGGTAATATCCAGACAATCTACCGACTGAGGCCACCACCACCATAACTGGCATCTCAAAGAGTCCTGCTATTTGCACCTTGCCAGTACTCCTTATTTGCACCTTGCCTCCACTTCTACCTACCCAGGCAGCTACAGCTACCCGCTAAGCTTACAGCTTACCATTAAATTAAGGTTGTCGGCGCAGTTGTCGTTCTAGCTGTTGGTACAGTTGTCGTCGCAGTTGTTGGTACAGTTGTGCTGGAATAGGGGGCTAGCAGCTGGCTGGCAGGTGGGATAGGGAGACAAGGCGCAAATAAGAAATTCTCACAAGGTGCAAATAGCAGGACTCATGTCAAAACGCCTTCCGTCAGCTTATCAAGAAACATGACCCGATGGCGTGGAAAACCACACGAGGGTATGCGGAGCCGCTTGACGCAGAAGGTCTCAAGAAAAGGCGGATGTTGGTTGGTCGCGTTGACCTCGAGATCCCATGCGCTCAGTGGCGTACCTAGCCTGAGCACATATATTGGTTATCCTGTGGGATCACCTGACTAGATAGACATCGGAGGTCACTTGCCTGGTGGGCCGTATGGCGCAATGGTCAAATGCGCCTGGTTGTGTTCTCGTTTGTGCGGTGGGCGACGAGAACAAGTGGGTTCGAATCCTGTTACGGCTCCCTTTCTGACCCGACTTGTGCGAGTCAACAACCAGCACACGACAGTGGAGAGGTCCCATTATCGCAGAGCCATTATCGCAGAGCCCGATAGCTAAGCAGCTTGTCTCCATAACACCCACTCCTGCGAGATTTTTCTCCTTGTGGTTTCCCTCGTCAGCAGATAACAAATACCTGTTTCATCCACCAATACGACATATATTGAACGGCTATTGGAACGATATGTACACCAGAGGACTGAGGTCTACTGGGTCGCTTTGTCACTAGACAGGATGTTTTTCTGACGGAATTGTGCTTGGGTATTGACTAAAACCATCTCGTCACTCCAGGTTGGTACCGTCACAGCGAGGATGGGGTCGTGCGCGGATCTGAATGTATCTAGACTGACACCTACCTCTACAACCTTGCGATACAATGGCTCTGGGAGGCGTGGTTTGCCCTGTTGAGGGACTGCACCCACGATAAATAAAATCAATCAATCAAAATCACTTGCCTGGTGAATCAAGCCATTCGGCTATTCTTCTAATACAGAACATTTAGAAATCTCACACCCTCTCCAGAGTGCCACACCTCACGAAGGCGCTGAGAACTTCATATTCTAGAGTTCAGTACTTTAATTAACCTTCACCACGGCTCGTATAGCCGAGCTACATATCGTATTCAGTCACCGATACTCGGATGCACAGGCTCACCGACTATCCGACTATCCGAGGGGGCTGTTATTGAACCACTGCAGCATACAGGGATTCTCACCGCTCGGGGGCCACTATCCCGTCTCGAGCCCGTCTCTCTGTGGTGCGATGTCTATGTTATCGGAATTCAGTTGGACGCTAGTTTTGGCCCAAGCAGGTATTCGGCTGGGCGGCTTGATGCTATCCGTGGACCGTCATCAAGCTACGGGAATCACCAAATACCCCGAGCTACCCCAATATGCAGCTATAGCTTAACCCCGGCAGCCCGGCAGCCTCGGCCTCACATAGGTAGCCAATCGCATTACACATGTACCTGCATGCTGCGGGTTGATTTCGCGCAGTGTCCGCACCTTCAACATGAACCAAGCAGCCAAGGTAGCAAGGATGGTAGTAGGTAGCCCGACGCTATGGGTCCGTACTCTCCGCCAGAAGATAAGGGGGATATACGTGAAGTGGGACTTCTATTATGATCAACAACGTGATCAACAGTACTGAAGCATAAGAATAAGGCTCTTTCTAGTACGGACCGAGAAACCCCCCGGTATAGCGTCGCGCTATCTACTACCATCCTTGCTACCCGAACAGCCCGAACATGAACCATTTCCGTGTTGGGAGCAACTAATGTTTAGAGCCCCCGCAACTGCCGAAGGAATGCCATCATAGAACGGTGCATGTCTCGGTGACTGGAGGAATGAGCGAATGGAGTTGAGCCTTCCGTAGCAACTCACACTGTCACATGGCCCTTGGGCTGGAGTATAAGGTGAGCCCGAGGTCGCGAACATTGCTGTCTCATCTACATGTTTCACTGTTTGCCTGCGATTGTACATCTAACGTTCAAGTATACCATATCTCTCCTTATCACTGGCACGAGTAACTCGATGGCCAAGTCATCTCTCCTTACCCTCCTAGGAGTTCTCACGGCCAGAGCCTCGGCCAGTCCATGCGCTCCTGGCGTTGTCACAGACGCAGCGAACCCAGCCCGCCAATGCCATAATCTCACAATTCCCGTCTCGATATCAGCTCGCAATGGACTCTTCAATCTGACAGCGCCATCGAATAACATTGAGGTCACCGACTTCATCCTCAACCAAGCACAGCCGGGCAAGAACTACACTGAAGCAGTGCTAGAGGGCGTAAGCAGAACTCTCCCCCCTTTACCCCAAATGTCTGGGAAGTTGGAGACGACGGCTCTAACATGATCAGTACGCGACCGTCCAGGGCAACTACTCCATTGCGGCGACCTACTGCGAGCCAACCGCCGGACCCGGTAAGACTCTGCAGGTCCTCACCCACGGCATCGGCTTCGACAGATCGTACTGGGACTTCCCGCTCAACAACTACAACTACAGCTATGTGAACGCAGCCATCGCCAAGGGATACAGCACCTTCGCCTTTGACCGCCTCGGCATCCACCAATCCTCGCACGGAGAGCCTGTGAACGAGATCCAGTCATGGCTCGAGATCGCAGCTCTCCGGTCACTGACAGCCATGTTGAGGCAAGCGACTCTGCCCGGCGTCACGACCCATTATGACAAGATCGTGCATGTGGGCCACAGCTTCGGCTCGATCCAGACGTATGGACTCACGGCCATGGACCCGACCATCTCGGACGGCATTGCGCTCACGGGCTTCAGCCAGGCGCCCATGTACGCGGCATACTTCCTGCTCGGGGGCAACTTCGTTGAAGCGAACGGGGCGGCCTATGCACTCAAGGACTACCCCAACGGTTACCTGGCAGCTGGAGACGCGTCGGGCGTCCAGACGAACTTTTTCGCTTTGGGCGAATTTGATCCGGCAGTACTGGCGGAGGCGTATATGACAGGCCAGCCTGTCACTGTGGGGGAGCTGCTAACACTCTCAGGGCCTGCGGCTAGCAATAACTCGTTTGGAGGACCGGTGCTTGTGATTACCGGAGGTGAGTGCTGCTCTCTGCTCCTCTGTTTCAATCGTGCTAGAGCGAAGACCACGTGTTATAGGGGTAGAGCTGACGTTTCTGATACAGACCGCGATATCCCATTCTGCGGCGGCAACTGCCTGGCTGCCGACCCATCGCCTTCCTCTTCCAAGCAATACTTCGGTAATACATCGGACTTTGAGACTGTGATTGTGCCTGCGACTGGCCACGGGTTGAACCTTGTGAGTCTTGCATGCCAAAGGAGACGTGCTTTTGAAGAGTTGTTACTAATAAGCACATAGCAATACTCCTGGCCGACAACCTACGCAGCAATCCTGGACTTCTTTGATAAGACGGTCTGATTGGTGAATGCGCACTCTTCACGAGGGCTTTGGGGACTTGTGTACATAGCAGCAAACAGACATTAAGAACCGTTATCATGAATCTTTTAGTTCATCATCATTCGGATTGGTGGGCTACTGGAGCACTTGTTTAAATCAACGTTATTCTTGATGGGGTTTGTGACAGGAAGACTGGAACGCAGACTGGAACGCGGACTGGAACGTGTCTGGGAAGCGCGTCGTGCCCGCACATCGTCAGCTCAGATCCATATCCCTGCATATTTAGACGCGCACGGACCACATACCTATTCTGCCTGTTGGCACACTCTGTACCCCCAAATAATAATTCGTACAAGCACCTAAGCTAATCAGTCAATTACGCCGTGATCCAGTGGAATAACTACCAGACTGGTGCCTACTCCGTTGTAAATATTTTCATCAATGGCCCGACCGGCGACCGGTACTTTGAATCCCAGGTGACCTACTCTTTCGCCTCTCCTAACACAACGACCTGGGAACCACCGCTGCCTAGGTTCTGCCTGGAGTCAACATCACCGTCTTCATCCCGCCGCCACCTGCGCCCTCACTCACAAACTCACTCACAACCTCACTCTCTTTACCTCCTTCACCACGGCAATCTGCCCACGCCGCCATCGCAATGGATTCGATTCAGAGCCCCCTCCTGCCAATGCCGTTGGAGGTCCTCACCCATATCACCTCTTACCTCACCACTCCCGAGTACTGTGCTCTCCGTCGCACCTGCAAACACATCGAGGCTTCTCTGTTCAAGGACTTTGCCAGAGAATTCTTCTCTAAGAGACAGTTCTGCATCGCTGAATTCAGCTTGCAGGCCTTGGTGGATATTGCACAGTCGCGCTTCGGTCCCAGCCTCACCTACCTCGTCATCAACTTGGAGCGGCCGACACTGAAGTTCGTCGATCAATGGATACTACCAGGCCTCCCCCCCTCTGAGTTAGCTGCCCGCAAGAATCAGCACATTGCAGTGTGGCGTACGTATATTATTCCATTCGGAGACCCTAACCCAAACCATTTCATTATTTGATCTCAACAGCAAGGCACTAACATACACACAGGGGGCCACAAAAACCTCATCGACACCCTCCGTCACGTTGACCTACTGGCTGAGGCACTGCAGAAGCTGCCAAACCTTGAAACCGTTGGAATGCGAGATTTCAACTCAAGGACCCGTTATCGTGATGGCACTGTTTGGCATAGTTATGGGACCCAAACCGAGACGACTTTTCGCTTCGAGCGACCGAGTGGCACGCCTGGCGAGCGTGCGCCCGACAGCGAGAGTGCCAGTTACATTCGGCATGTCTTTCTCGCCATCTTGACAGCCCTGGGGAGAATGAACGGTCATACAGGTGAGACCTCCACCCCTACAATCATCCCTCATGAGTCTCCATCCGCATATGTCGATGAGGCTTCATGATACCAACAGGTATTCATGTTTATGGCAGCACCCTGGAATAAGCATCGCATGAGACTTATGGTTTCATCACTGCTTATTCCAGTGTCCTTATCTCAAAAACTCGGAATTGGGTGTACAGATGAGAAGAGGAGTCACTGCACCTCTCGTTTCACAATTATTCCATCTACCACGTCCTTCAGCGCGTTGACACCACTGCAGATTGTGCAAAGCCCCAACGTCTTGAAGTCATTTTACGCCACGCCCAGCTTTCCGATGGTGCCTTCGACATCCCTCCCCACCTTGAGGCGAGCATCTCCTCGGTACTCGCAAACCTCAAGGCTATCTTCTTGGACCTCAATTCAATATTTCCCATGGCCGAGACAAACGTGATGACTCACCATGGCTATATGCTCTCGCAATTCCTCCTGAGAGCACAGCCGCTCGAGCACCTGCGTTTGAATTTTCAGGGGTGCCATCAAGATGGAACCAAGGACATCCTCTCGTGGCTTTCTCAAACTCCGCAAGTAAGAAAACAATAGACGTCCAGATATATCCCTTCTGTTTTCTTCTTAGAAGCTGACGGCCTGCAGGCTGCAAACGTATTGCCAACGCAAGGTGACTTGCTGAAACACTTGCTGAAACCAGTACCGGCACCGGACTTCTCACTGAAGCACCTGGAGATTGGATTCACTGAAGCAGACCCGCTGGAGCCCAAGCTGCTTCTCAGTTTGTACAAGCGATACAGCAAGACGCTCCGAACCACTGCCTTGCACAAAGTCGCGCTCCGCGGTCCTCACCAGGCCACCGAGAAGGTCAATATATGGGCAAAGTTCTTTGACCAGTTGGCGGAACTTGATTTGCAGCTGTCAAGAATCTTGCTCTCCAACGTCAGCCAGACATGCCAGGTTCCATACCACGTATGCAAGGTTGGGTTTTCGGGGGGCCCCAGGAGCCCGGAGCTCAAGTCGTGGTCAGGAAGTGCGCACTCATTGAGCCACGCGTTGAAAGATTACGCCAAGTCTTCGTTCGTAACTTGGCCTCCGACCAATGACACAGACGGCGGCGATACGAGTCAAAGCGACTCGAGCGACCCAGACGACGACAGTGACGAAAGCGAAAGTGACGAAGACTGATGACAAAAAGGTTGTTGGCGTTGATATTGGTGCCCTGCCTCTGGGGCGGGAAATCCACTGTATCTTCCTACGGTGGTGCATGAGACCTCGACGAGGGTCGTGGTGAGAGCTACGCACCTTTGTAGATATTAGAGTTGGCAACAAGACAACACATTCCCCTGACTTGACACATGAGCAATGCATTGTTCCATTTTGCAGTTGTGGTATAACCAGCCTTTTGGATGATTATTCCGCTTGATTTCCGGAGAACCATCTCTTAGTTCAGGGCCGTATGGCGCAATGGTCAAATGTGCCTGGTTGTGTTCTCGTTTGTGCGGTGGGTGACGAGAACAAGTGGGTTCGAATCCTGTTATGGCCCCCTTCTGACCCGGCTTGTGCGAGTCGACAACCAGCACACGACAGTGGAGAGGCCCCATTATCGCAGAGCCATTATCGCAGAGCCCGATAGCTAAGCAGCTTGTCTCCATAACACCCACTCCTGCGAGATTTTTCCCCTTGTGGTTTCCCTCGCCAGCAGATAACAAACACCTATTTCACCCACCAATGCGACATATATCGAACGGCTACTGGAACGATGTGTACACCAGAGGACTGAGGTTCACTGGGTCGCTTTGTCACTGGACAGGAGGTTTTTCTGACGGAATCGTGCTTGGGTATTGACTAAAACCATCTGGACACTCCAGATTAGTACCGCTACAGCGAGGATAGGCTCGTGCGCGGATCTGAATGTATCTAGACTGACACCTCTACAACCTTGCGATGCAATGGCTCTGGGAGGCGTGGTTTGTCCTGTTGAGGGACTGCACCCACGATAAATACAATCAATCAATCAATCAATCTCTTAGTTCAGGTGATTATGCAACTCTTTTTCCCGACTCTTTGACAGTCTGTTCCGATTTTCAACGCGTTATATTGTCAACCTCTTTGCCGCCATGCTGGTCCTTCTTTATGGGTGCGTTGACTTCCCGATAGAGCCGCTGAGTAGATACTAAGATGCGCCCATCATTCCACAACACCGCTTAGAAGATTGCCAATTCAGTGCACCAATGCTTTGGAAGACATACATAGGTCCTCCATCGGACATCCCTGGTGCTGGAACGGTTCGTGGAGATCAGATGCAAGGATCCCGTCTTCTACAGCATTTTCTCCCAGACAAACCAAACACTTTGCCAACTGCACGAACGTTGGTAGGCAAGAGTACTTACCTTATCGACTGACTGACATACGGCTTTGACGTCTTCACTCAAGCTCCATCTCCATCTTCACAGTGAAACCGTAGTCCACCTACATGTCAAGAACATCTCTCGAAAAACTCGATTCAGCGGTACAGTTACCCCCATAAGATGATGATGAGTCTCCGTCCTGCGTGCCGCATGTAGTTAGACATCGACAGAATATTAATATCCGTGGACTGAGCACACTGGAATAAGCAGCTTATATATATAAAGTCATCTTTGATGCTTATTCCAGCGTGCTTATTCCATTTATAGCGAACGCACCTTTCGCTTGGTGAATGAATGGTGTACGGAGACCGAGAGACTTATGAGGATTCACTGTAGACGGCGAAGGTATCATTCAACTGTCCAAAACAGAGCGCCCTATATCCAAAAACAAAGGCGAATTATGATCTACGAATCATAGATCGACCATCTGGCGCTCCCCGATGTCGCTCCCGTGTCAGCCAGCCATAGCTAGCTATACCAGCTTCTCCTCTCCACTGTCTTCCCAGCACCACACTACACCGACTTCTGGTGCGCCTCGCCATACTTATTCCCCAGCACAGCCTCCTCATCGAACTCCGGCTGGCTGCCGCCACTCGTGCTGTGTCGACCGTGCTCAAAGCCATGGCCGCCGCCATCGTACGCCAGCCGCACATCATCAATCTGGTCACCAACCTCCGTCCACGTATCCGCGCAGGCGGGCACGGGAAACAGGCGGCACAGCGCCCAGTACATGACGCTCGAGACGATGAAGCCGGCGAAGAAGTTGAGGTTGTAGATGTAGGTGGCGCCGACGGGCACACTGCCGGGGCCGTTGACGGCGCCCGCGAAGCCGACGACGTTGATCAGGATGCCAGCGATGTAGGACGCGTAGGCGCGCCAGTGGAACCCGTAGGTGTAGTAATATGGCCCCGAGCGGCGCGCGTCGTACAGCTCCCGCACCTCGAGGTAGCCCCGCCGCACGAGGTAGTAGTCGCTGCACATGACGCCGGCGATGGAACTTAGGAACACGGCGTACGACGAGAGGTACGTGGTGAACTGGTTCGACGACGTCAGGAGCGTGTAGGGACACATGGCTAACCCTACGATGGCGCAGATGTACCCGCCGCGCCGGATGTTGATGAACCGGGGCATGAGCGCCGTCAGGTCCGTGCCGGCTGAGACGGAGTTGGCTGCGATGTTGGTGCCGAGCTGGGCGAGCGCGAAGGCCAGCGCGATGACGAAGACGCCGAAGCGCTGTGCCGAGCCGCCGTCGTCGATGAAGCGCTCGAGCAGGTCAAGAGGATCCCAGATCGGCTCCGTGCCCGGGTAGATGATGATGGAGCTGCTCGACACGAAGATGCCGATGAAGGACGTGACGGCGAAGCCGATGGGGATAGTGAATAGCTGGGACCATAATGCGTCGCGCGGCTTGCCGGCGAAACGCGAGAAATCCGGGTCGTTGACGATCAGTGTCGCGAAATTGGCGATAGAACTCATGACCCCCTTAATGAACTCCCACGCCAGAGCGCTGCCAGAGAGGGAGGCGGGCTGACGGATGATGGGACCGGCACCGCCAGCGCGGACGAGGGCCCAGATGAAGAAGGCGATGCCGGCGCAAGGCACGAAATAAGCTTTAACGGTGAACAAATGCCGGATCTGGTGCACGGGGAACCAGATAGCCGGCAGCGAGCATAACCAGAAAAGGAAAAAAGACGCGTAGTCCGCTGTGCTAGTCCCCGAGTCTGCTGCGAAGGTGTTGGGGATCTTCTCACGATCCTGGAGTGACAACAACGATTAGCCTTATACCTATAAGTTCTCACTCCATCACACAACTCACCCAACTCAGCCATATGGAGCGGATCATGAGGTACACACAATGCCCGCCAATATACGACTGTACGCCGTACCAGATGCAAGCCATGGCCGCACGGTTGAATATAGGCCACAAGCTACCCCAAATACCGAAGCTCGCCCGGTTGAGTACCGGGAAGCCGATGTGATACACGGCACCGATACGGCCCGTGGCGGATATAAAACATCCGGCGATGGCGTAGCCGATCCAGACACAGAGCCATGACTGCCACCACGAGAGGCCGGCGACGATCATACTGGAGCTGATCATCCACGTGTTGATATTAAACGAGTCGGCAATCCAAAAGGCAACGAAGTTCCACGACCCCCACTGCCGGCGCGCGGGCTCGACTGGTTTGAGATCATGGTTTGTCAACTACACTGCCGTCAGTTCTGGATGGCTTCGTGAGATTGCTCCGACGAGTCACTGCATTAGATGCATGTTTGGATGCTGGTGTAGCTGGTAGAGGCAGCCTTACCATCAGCTGGGCCGTTGTCAACCCATCCTCATGGTCAACGGTAAGCTTATTGGCCCATAGGCTGAGCTTGGAGCCGTACAGCTTCTCCATGGTGTGAGTGTTCGACTATGCGCCGCCCAATTGGGGCTGGGGTCCGACGCTTGGGGAGTTTCTCTCGAGTAACACTTTCTAAGGTTACTAATAGTAATCCTAGTTGAGGTAAATCCCTAAGCCCACGACAGCGGAATAGCAAGGTGGAAGACGTAGAGAAAGGATTAAGGTTGAGCTTTGTGATGCAGAGATGTCACCACGGCGTGTCGAGAACTCTGATCTGATAGAGGTGGTCAGTTCTGGGGATGCTTCACGACACCCCTCACTGGTAACATTGAATGGGGGAATATGAGATGGTTATCAACAAAGATGGCTGCAACGAGGAGAAGGACGAAACATGGTCCTTCACCATCGTACGTTGCCATGATTGGACGAGCTCGAGCTGGCTGATCGAACGCATGGCAGTTCCCCCACACTATCTGACTCTGCTCCTCTGCTTCTGTGGTTATCATCCCGGTCCGAGATGCACAGGAGCTTGGCAGCCGCCTTGGTCGCTCGGTGTCGCCGTTGCTGATAGCAGCGGGAGAGCGGACGCTCATTGGCTGGCACACCACGATCCGCGCATGGGAGAGTTTGCAGGATGCCATTTCGGTCGTAGTCGATGGGAACAGACAAGGGGAGGTGTGCTGAGGCCCGCAAAACAAGCTGCAGCTTGCGCCCGCTTATCATACTGCTCAGATACTGTATCTCATTATGTGATCTCATCGAGCAACGATTTCGAGTCAGGTTTCCGCAGGTCTCACACGACAAGTCTGGCAGGCGACCTGACACAGGTGCTGCATGACGAGGCGTCGAATAGAAGCAGTGGCGTTGATAAGAAGTTTTGTCCCTACGGTTCGCCTAATGGACAAAGTCTGGGGAGATTCATCAATCTCAAGCGAAGCGGAGCCCCGCGATGAGGCTATCCGAGAGCTTCAACGTGCCCCCACTCGTAGGGTCCTTGACTCTTTGTCACTTCCTCCAGACCACACGAGGCACAGACCACACGACTGCAAGTCTTCGTTCCGTTCGTTGTCAGTTCGGGGATATCGATAGCAGTTGGAATCATTCTGTAGGTCCTTGGTGATGGCGGTAATCAGCTCCAGTTGTGCATGGGTGGAATGTTTCGTTCCACGACTTCCATTCCACTCATCACATTTTTTGTAGCAGGCTGGCCATCGGTTCAGTACACTGCCAACAGGGCTTGACTGTACCTACATTAGGTAATTATTCAGGTGCCCGCCAGCTGCACCATCTGCAGACGCAGCACATAATGATCAAAAGACACCTGTCACTGTTAGTTCAGGCGACAGATGAGAAACAGTCGCTCTTCCAACCATTCAATGTTCTCAGCACGACTGCCACGATTGGAGGCAGGGGCAAGTGCTGCTGCCTACCTAATCGTGGCGGGCCTCTGCATCCCTTCCGCCCGCTTGCCAAGGCGCCCCCTTTCCAGGCCTCAAGAGTCAAACCTGGGCAAGTGCCAACTGCCTGCTGCGCCAACCACGCACGTGCTTTCGCGACCCAGAGGCGTCCCTTCCTCACTTCTCCGGGTCCTAGCGCCGCGGTTGCCTGAGAATCGTCCACGCCGCAACGCGTCAGGTCTTTCCCAAATATTTAATTCAAATGCCGACCTGAATGTCAGCCAATCTTGCCTTTCCGTTCACTTTCCCATACGCCCTCACCTTCATGCCAGCTTTCCTGGTCCCCTAAGGTAGTTCTTCACATGGGATAGCCATTGCCCCAGGTTCTGTCAGTGCAATTACGTCCCGTTCCGATTGATCTCCGTCCGCGCCATCACTACCCCGGTCCACTGATCCATGCAAGGACTGTGAGGATGCCCCCACGAAAGAAGGCCGCCGCCGCTGCTGCACCTAGCACGCCTCCTCTGGACGGCTGCAGCATTGCCATCAGCGGTACCATTGCTGGCCGGACCCAGGCCTCCATTGAACGGGACTATATCAATGTTCTCGGTGCCACTCTGGCCAAATCAGTCACTGCCGCCACGACTCACCTCGTCACCACTGAGGCTGACTTCGAGAAGCCCTCGGCCAAGGTCAAGTCAGCCCAGGCACACAATGTGCCCATTGTCTCCTTCACTTGGCTGCAGGACACTCTTGACAAATTGGTCCGCCAGAACGAGAACGCATACGCCTTTGGCTCTAGCTTGACCCCTTCTTCTCAAGCCCAACCCCAGCCCCAAGCACAAGCCCAGTCTCAGACCAACGGCTCTCGAAAGCGACCTGCTGCCAAGGTGGCTGCAGATGAAGACGAAGATGAAGAAGCAGAGGATAACGTGAAGTCGCAGCCCAAGAAGAAGAGCAAGGCTTCGAGCAATGTGCTCAAGAAGGAAGAAGCCAAGATTGCCGATGGCCAGATTGCGAAGTCACTAGATGTCAGAATTCCGGTTGACGAGGCATCTACGCGAGAGCTTGTCAACTATGAGGTGTACATCGATGACGCTGGTGTCATTTACGACGCTGCTCTGAACCAGACCAATGCGAGCAATAACAACAACAAGTTCTATCGCATTCAGGTATGTACTTTGTCTGTTGAATACATGACCCTTGCCAGAATGCTCCCTGGGTGACTCTAGGAGCTCATCAGCTGACCATTCCAGCTTCTGCGCTCCGTCGCAGGTGACTACCGAACTTGGACCAGGTGGGGTCGGGTTGGTGAGGGTGGTCAATCCAAGACCCTTGGCGATGGAAGTTTGGCCGATGCTCTCCGAGAGTTTGATAGCAAGTTCCGGGGCAAGTCAGGCTTGTCGTGGGCAAATCGCACAGATGCACCCAGAAAGGGCAAATATGCCTTCGTTGAAAGATCCTACGAGCCTGACTCGGAAGACGATGGTGGCGACGACACAAAGGCTGCCAAGTCGGAAGTCAAGAAGGAGGACGTACCTGATTCAACTCTTCCCAAGCCAACGCAGGAGTTGATGCAGTTGATCTTCAACCAACAGTACTTCACTGCGACGATGGAAGCACTCAACTATGACTCGGCCAAACTCCCGCTGGGCAAACTCAGCAAATCGACCATCCTGAAAGGATATCAGGCGCTGAAGGATCTCTCGGCTCTTTTCAACAACCCATCGCTGGCTACCTCCGAGCACCAAACCACTTACCCTCAGGCGACTGAGGAATTGTCCAATCTCTTCTACACTCTGATTCCCCATGCTTTCGGCCGCAACCGACCACCCGTCATGCAGAATCAATCGATGCTCAAGCAAGAAATAGAACTTCTAGAGAGCTTGGGAGACATGAAGGACGCAGCGCTTTTGATGAAGACGGAGCAGAAAGATGTCGTCAACATGCTCGACCGGCAATTCAAGGGCCTGGGAATGAACGAGATGACTCCCCTTAGCAACAACAGCCAGGAATTCTTGCAGCTGAGGGAGTATTTGATGGAGACCAGGGGAGCTACGCACAATGCCAACTACCAAGTCTCGCAAATCTTCCGAATCGAGCGACAAGATGAGTTGAAACGTTTCGAGGCCGCACATGGAACACCTCGCGATAGACGCCTGCTCTGGCACGGGTCGCGTGCCACCAATTTCGGAGGTATCCTAAGCCAGGGACTTCGGTACGTATAGAAACATCCCATCACAAGACCCTGAGCCTTGTTTTCGAGGTTAAGCTTTGGTGTCACCCTTCCTTCTTCATCTAGAGATCTGCTACCCGGGTGTCAAGACGGGATGTTAACGTATACGCAGCATTGCACCGCCTGAAGCTCCAGTGTCGGGATACATGTTCGGCAAAGGCATCTACTTGGCAGACATGTCTTCCAAGGTGAGTAATCTCTCTTCGAGTGAACTGTGAAGGGCAGGAAGGGCTGACGACGTTTAGTCTGCAAACTATTGTGCCTCATACATCACCAATGGCCACGCGCTGCTTCTGTTGTGTGAAGCTGAACTCGGTGAACCTTTGCAGACTATGACGGGCGCTTCCTATAGCGCCGACGAAGATGCCAAGGCGAAGGGCTTACTGTCTACCTGGGGCCAGGGAATGACTGGCCCAAGCAAGTGGAAAGATGCAGAGTGTGTCCATCCTTCGCTCAAGGGCGTCAAAAGTAAGCATCCCCATATCGGATTGCAAGCAAGTTGTCATGGTTCAATCCCGTCTCAGAAGTGTCGCGTGGCTACAGTCCATGATATCTTGCTCATTGCCTGCTCAAGCCCCTTTATGTACTGACGTTACATACCACAGTGCCCGATACAACCGTCAAGCCCGGCAACACGGGCGTGCCGAATGCATACCTCCAGTACAATGAGTACATCTGCTACGATATTTCCCAGGTTCGCCTGCGATACCTCCTTCGGGTTAGAATGTAGGACCTTCAGCCCTTGTGAACGGCTATAACTCTTCAGAGAACTGCCGAACTCCCAATACTAGCAGCACTCTTCGCTTTGCTACGATCCTGGACGTGCTACCTGACCGATCACCATGGACCCAGTCATGTTGGAAAGCTTGCAGAAGATTCGCATGTCTATGAAGAAACTTACCGGCAGTGCATCATTCACTCTGAGTTATTTGAAAGATACATGGAAAGAGGTAATTTAAACGTGGAGATCATATGATAGTTTACCTGCGGATGTATCTGCTCTTGTCCGGGGCAAACTCTACCTAATCTAGGGCGTGGCTATTATACCTGTCTTACAGATACTACTTATATTCGCAAGTGAACGGCTGCCCGCACGTAACAACTGGCCGTGATTGTCTCTAAGATCACCTCCTGATTTCAAGCTGCTGAAGCAGTTATCCACACGAAGGGGGTTGTGGTATATCAGACACTCCCGAAAGGTGCTTTGGTGCTTTCAATTGAATGCGTATATCCTACGGAAGCCTTCCTCATTGCCTTGCAAGAACGGTTTGGTTGGTCTAGGATAAGTTGATACCTGCCGTAAGAGGCCGTCTCGATGTCCTTTCCCACTTGCGTATGTTCTGGACGCAGATCCGCTTCGACGCAGCTGAGGACCACAGTCGTGTCTTGTCATCAGGGAGTTGGGTGAATGAGGACAGCCGAATTCATGAAACGCCATCATGCAGACAGACAGTCTGAATACACCCCTGCGCCGGATTCTGGCATGACCAGGTAGGGAGAGGGCTGATTCGGTTGACCTCGGTATGGCGCAGTGCTGTACTACTCTCCTATTCTTCTTCGGGGCTCTGACATGGTCTGGATCATCAGAAGCTATCATCTGGCACGCTCAAGACGGTGAGAAGCGCCTTGGCGTGTTCTCTCTTCGGTCTGGTAGGGTGGTCAGCTTCGTACTCGTGGGTGTTACATCTAATGCTGGTTACGCTTGACAATGATGATGAGTCGTTGACTTCGAAGGATATGGACTTGCTGGTGGTGAATGGTCGCGCGCGGTGTGGGAGTTGTGATGGGATGGGTGAAGGTGGTAGACATCGTAGCCCCCTGGAGACCTTTTAATGACGGGAAGCAATGGTTCGCTGTACGGTCTCTCCTTGCGAGGATCTTTGATAGAGCGAGCGAATTTGGTTGTATTCGTTACCTGTCCAGTCCTGGCTTGATCAGGGGTCAGGGACTCTAGCCGGAGTGGACACACAGCTTCCCTTCTCGGACTGTGTCTCTGAAGTTATTGAATAGATAAATACATGCAACAGCTTCCTCACTCAGTCTAAACCGTACACCAGAGATACCAAAGGAAATAGTCGGTGAGAGGGCCGGCCTCGGTCGTCTCGTTTGGTTGCATGAACTCGCGAGACCAACATAGCTCCAGTTTCGCATCGTGAATGACTGTGTCCCGAGGCTCGGCCATCATTACCAGCGTGGAAGACCCAGAATCCAGGAACGGAACTCTGTGTCGTTTTTTGTGTTGTCAGAAAGTCAGCAAGCCTTTGACCAAAGCCCGAGTTGGAACTGTCGTTGAGACATGACTGTGCGGTTCCGCTCAGGTACCCTCCACTTTTCGACACGAGACGAGTGCTGACAGATCTGTAGGTCTTTGACTGTTCATCTAAGCGTTTTGAAACCTCTGTAAGCATGAGTAGGTCTCATCATCTATGCTCGACGCAGAGGAGAAAGTCTGACATCTGAGACAACTAGCCGTGAAAGCTCGCTGATTGTGAGCGAGGTACCCGAAGACCAGTTCTTGAAGTCTAACTTGCCAGTGGAGAAATCCTTCAATGGTATCTAGGCCCCGTTGGTCTCGGGATGATAGTTGTGTGGCTGCAGGTTTCTGTTAAACCTCCTAACCACACGATGGTCGAGCACGCCAACAGTCACATTCTTGGGTGCATACTGGTGTATTTTCATGTAACAGACAATCTTATCTACCAACAATGCTCAGTAACAATGCTTAGTCAGACTTTCGCTTTCTGTGTCAACGCCGTGAAATGGACACGAATCAAGAACTCCATGCATATCCAGGTATAGTGGTTGCCCAATGAAGTTCTCACAAACGCCGTCCTCCTATGCTGATGCGGTCTAACATGAGGTGGATCAAGCCCTATAGGCTTTAACAGCAGCTGTCGTGCTATTGCCGACATCGACTCCTACAACGATTCAAGACCACATTTATCGTTAGTCATATGCCGAGAATGACATCGTTTTCATCGTCCACTCTGTGCGAACCGTCGCTTGCGCTCTTCCTTCTCTCGCTTGAGTTTTGCCTCTAGGAGCTGTTCTCGTCGATCTTCTTCCCGCGCCGCAGCTGCGGCTCTTTGTTCCTCCACATCGATATCGGACAGTCCAGCTTCCATGTCACTGGAAGCATCAGAGTCATAGCCATAACCATTTCCGCGGGGGCCTGGTTCGTCTTCGTCGTCGTATTCGATGAAATCATCAAGTTCTTCGTCCTCCTCCTCCTCATAACGATCCCGTCGGCTTGGCCGAGGCGGTGCAAGGATTCCGCCAGGTTGAGAAGGCCTCGCACGCTGGCTCTCACGAGAGGTGGACGCCTTGCTCTTCGCAGCCCCGGGACGAGGCCGTGCAGTTCCGGTGTACCCCGTTGTGGCCACGGCAGATTTCTTGATCTTCTTCTCCTGGACGTCCTCAGCCGCCGTGGTTGATATCTGCTTTCCACCCGCTTTCAGATCCTTCGTCGAGCCGTTGCGAAGTGGTTCACGCGCTCCGGGACGCCCGGCATTCCCAACGTATGGCCTTCCTGGTGTTCCTGGTGCTCCTGGCTTTCCTTTGATACCGGGCTTCTGCTCTGCCCTGACGACTTCTCGCTCTTTCTTCTTATCGATCGCCTTGTGCTGAATCATACCGACTTTACCCATGGTTTGCTGAGCCTTTGCGCCACGTGCCATGATTTCCGCGAATGATCCTTTCTTGGGAGGCCGCGATGGATCCGAAGGGATTGGCGTCGTGGGAGATGGCTTCGCGGGTGGCACTCTTGAGGTAGCCATGGTAGTCGAATTCAGTTTCGGATGGGTAGCAGAATCTGTGGATGGCTTTCCCCGAGATCCGCTGGACGATCCAACCAGCGGCTTGCCATTTGAAGAGGGCGGAAGTCGTTGACTGCTCGTCGTGGGAGATTCGTATCGACCGTTTATCGATGGTGAGTTCGTGCGGTGAGGGAGACCTAGTGACTTCGCCGGGATGGAATTTGTTGAGGCTGCAGTTTTTACTGGTCGAGACATTGAGTATGACCGCTCAGTCACATCACCTTGCTCGTTACGGGTGATCTTACTTGACGCGTAGGAGCCATCAGACTGCCGTGCCTTGGTAAGCTTCGTCGATGTAGCGGTACTCGAATCATCTTCTGCCTTTCGCTTGCGGGCTGATGATGTGGTGGGTTTGGCGGATGGCGCAGCCGACGACTGCCCGCCGGATATCTCAGCGAGGAGATCACTGATCTGTTGCGCTGCGGTGTTAGGAGCAAGTCCACGACCCATCTCATACACCGTGACTCAGGATACATACCGGCATTTTGACGAATATGGCGGGGTCTAGACGACAGGAAAGAGAGGTGGGTGTGGGGTCCGTTGGCTGTCACGGTTTGTCGTGTGCCTAGGGCGTCATAAGTTGGCGGGCTGTGTCATGTGTGACTCTTCTCGTTTGCGATTTGCTGCGATCTGGAATGTTTTGCGACAGTGGGGAGTCGGTTGAGCGCAGTGAGTTTAAATACTTGGGAGGTGTCCGGCGAGTCCTGGAGGGATGTACAGCAGCGTTTGCGGTCGATCCAAGAATTCAAACGGGACAAAGAAAACACCTGGAGCCAAAAGTTGACATGGCACGAAGGGCACCTCCAGCTATCTCCGATTAATTAAGGTAGCCTTGTCCCGTCGGAGGCGCGCCGGCTGTGGCTTGGATGCACGTCATGTTCCCAGTGATCTCATTCGCTGGCAGGGAGAGGCAGGTGGCAGGCAGTGCCACAGGCGAAATGTATTGAAGCCACGAGAGCGCAAGCCTCAATGCTCATCAGCTGAAGGCCGTGCTAGAGGCCTGGCCTTCAACCCAGCAACGGCCCTAATCAGGTGATTAATTGACATGGGCCCACCCGCGCAACGCACGTGCTTGCACCAGGGCTCCACCACACCAGAAAATGAATGCGCAAAATCAACCCTGGTCTAGGAAATTTAATCGTGGTTACTTTTTCCTCGCCGCAGCCTTCACCAATCCCACTTCGACTTCGTCACACCGAAAAACCTCACAGGACTCGAAGTCTCAGTCTCCGCCCAATTCGCGGTTAAATCGATTGATCACTCGTGTTCTCTACCATCACACACATCGTAAGTCGCTGCTACATCCACCACATCACCCACCACCTCGTGAATCGCCACATCGCAGAGTCAGCTGCCCGCCCGCCCGTCCGCTCCCTGAATATCGCAACCCGCAGTCTGACAGGTACTTCGCAAACAGAACAACTACCAAAATGAAGCACCTCGCAGCTTACCTCCTCCTCACCCTGGGCGGCAACGAGTCCCCCTCGGCCAAGGACATCAAGTCCGTCCTCGAGTCCGTCGGTATCGAGGCCGACAGCGACCGCCTGAACAAGCTGCTCTCTGAGCTCAAGGGCAAGGACGTCAACCAGGTACGATACGACCACGCGGCTCATGACGAGGAGAAAAGAGACGCCACTGACAATTATACCTCAGCTCATCTCCGAGGGTTCCTCCAAGCTTGCCTCCGTTCCCAGCGGTGGTGCTGGTGGCGCCCCTGCTGCCGGTGGTGCTGCTGCTTCCGGCGGCGGTGCCGAGCCGGCTGCCGAGGAGAAGAAGGAGGAGGGTACGTTGATTTCCTGCGCTGCTCGGCTGGAGCATCGTTCACGATGTAGTCCTGTATATACTGACATGTATGACAGAGAAGGAAGAGTCCGACGACGACATGGGCTTCGGTCTTTTCGACTAAGCGAACGTCGCACACGAAGCTTAAAAAAATCGGGGAATCTGCACGGAAAAGGGCTGTGTTGGTCTTGCATGACATCTGGCGTGGAAGGACCTGTATCTGATCGATATCTGCAAACCCGGACTCAGCCATGGCAATCACAGGCGATTAAGGCGAATATAGTCCTGCTTCTCCACATGGCGATATCTTGAACCTCGTGTGACATTTGCTTGATTGACATGCTGACTCTTGACGCCTACAATAACCCCATCGGCCCAGATGGTAAGAGATGAAGTACGGTATGTATAGTTACATAAGGCGAGTACGTGGATTGCCCTGGAATTTGCCCGGTCATGATTCGAGAAGTATATTGGTATGGGATGAGTCTCACAATAGACAATTATCATCAAAGGTGACGACACACTTCTACTCCGTAGAAGTGTTTTAGTTGGGACAGACAACGTCGGATTTGGAGGGCTGGAGGGGCAGTTGTATGATCAATTTAAATAGAGTGAACAACTTTATGCAATACCATGTACATCGCATAAAGAAAGCAGTCAATTAGCGAATGGCGTCTGATTGGCAGATAGCTACTGCGACCCAGCCGTTGCCCAGGACAACCGACGGGGGAACGTAAACTGCCAAGCTAAGACAGGCGACAGGGAGCCGGGGACATCCTCGACCGGCATGAACGCGACAAATACTTCGCACCTCGCATTACCCTGCATTGTTGGCATTCTCGCTATCAATTTTTCTACTCTTCGGGGGCCATGGCCTTCATCGACGCGTAAAACATCGCTTACTTTTGGCCCACACGCAATCCCAATCGCCAATCGCCAATCGCCAATCGCCGCCCCCGACACGCTCTAGCTAGCCGCTTCCTTGTTTTCGAATCCGACATATTCAACACCAAAACAGACCGAGACACATTAGACCTCCTCGATGACGACCGCGTCGCCGACGCCCGCCGGGCCGAGCCATTCCTCGGCGCCAACACGGAAATCGTCTCTGCGGTCGGGCTTACGGAGAGGTCCCTCGAGGCCACAGCTCAACCGCGCCGAATCCAACCCCGGGCCGACCGCCAACTCGTCTCAAGCCCAATATGCCGCCCACGACAGCTCCGATGACGAGATACCTGTGCCTATGAAGCTCAGTGCTCTGACCAAAGCACTCCTGAACGATGGGGGGAACGTGGTGGAGAAGGACTACAACCGCGCGCGAACAACTCGAGCTCAAAGTCATCGCCCATCGTCGCCAGTCCAGCCCGAGCAGGAAAAGCCCGTCAAGAGACGTAGTGTCCTGAACGCATCGATCGCTTCAATTGGTGAAGAGAGGAGGCACACCCGCGCTAATAGTGCGCAGCTATCTTCGCGGGCTGCCTCGCCGGTTCTGAGCCAACCCAGCAAAGAGAGTAGCCCTCTCAGAAAAAGAGTTGTCCGACTGAGCACCACGTCGCAAGGAACGGCTGCTGCCGGGTCTGCTGCCGCCGCCGCCCAGTTCAAGCCGGCCAAGAGAAGGTCAACATCGTTATCAGCATCGCAGAGCAAGAACCGACCTCCTAGTAGGGATGGAGCTGCGGATGAAAGGGGCAATGCTTCAGAATTGAAGGAGAAGGATATCAACACACCAGGCCAGCAGGGCCGTCTTGTCAGGATTGCGCTCGGGTCGTCGGGCAATAGAGGCCAATCCGCCGGCTCCGTCGCAGTGTCTTCCTCTAGGAGAGCGGACTCTGCTGCATCTCGCCGCTCCCATGCCTCTCAGTTTGATGAACAGGACATACCCGAGGAGCCACAGACAGTAGCTCGTCAACAGGCAGAGATTAACCAGGGCAGCATCTCCCGACCCGGCTCTCACGGTTCCAGAAACCGTAATGACGAAAACCAACTATTGCAAAGCCGCTTCAAACGAGTAGGCAAAGTGCCCGGCAGCTTTTTGAGCGGGCCAGCTCGTCGAGGGCGCAGGAGGCAGAGTGAGGAAGATGCTGAAAACAACGGAGAGCTCTTGCCGTCTAGCCAGGACCCCGATGGCCAGCAGGCGGATCTCATCGACCTAGAGCCGATAGACAACCTTGCTTCGTCTTACTACGTGCCTGATCGCCTTGCCTCGGGGAGTCCTGTTAGCGCCAAAAACTCCTCGAGACCTGGGCGTAAGAGGGAATCGCCGGTTGTAGAGAGAGGTCAGGAATCACAGCTTTGCCAGACATCCCCGGACCGCGACGAAATTCCCATCCCGCACTACAAACTCCCACCGCCGCGACCAGATGTGCCTTCGAGGCACGATCAGGAAAACGAGGCACCGCCTACCTTCAGGAGGAACAAGGCCTTGGCCAGCTCTTTCATGGAAAAGGATATGGTCAAAATCTCTGCTCAACCGCTGAGCGCCAGTGTTCGTCCCAGCTCCCCTGAGCGCAAAGCATTAGCATCTCTGAGCCAGAACACACCCCGTCGGGCAGCCCCAGCGCCTCCTCCCAAGATGTCGATTTTAGACGCTGCTACTTCGACCGCTGGAGCGGCAACAACGGCGCAAGGCTCGAGACGACGAAACTACATGAAGGTCAACGGAAAATGTTACACCCGAATCGACTCGCTCGGTCGTGGAGGTAGCGGTAAGGTCTACCGTGTCGCCGCCGACAACGGCAAGATGTTCGCATTGAAAAGGGTCTCTATTGAAGGCACAGATGAGAACACCGTGCGAGGCTACAAGGGCGAGATCGACCTGTTGAGAAAGCTCAGCAGCGTCGAGCGCGTCGTTACCCTATACGACTACGAGATGAACGAGGAGAAACAGATTCTTAGCCTCGTAAGTGTTAGTTTTCCTACTTGACAGACAGTTGATTGACTGACATGGTATCCAGCTTATGGAAATGGGCGAGTTGGATTTCAACACGCTTCTTCGGATGCGCACTTCTCCCGAGAACGCGAAGTTTGACCCCGTCTTCGTCCGTTACTACTGGCAAGAAATGCTAGAATGTCTCTCGGCGGTCCACGCCTACGACATCGTACACTCTGATTTGAAACCAGCCAACTTCGTGCTGGTCCAAGGTCGCCTCAAACTCATCGACTTCGGCATAGCGAATGCAATCCAAACTGATGAGACTGTCAACGTTCACAGGGAGACACAAATAGGCACGCCCAACTATATGAGCCCCGAGAGCTTGCTCGATTCCAATGCCGGCGATCCCAATAGCCGCAGGATCAGTACGAACCCTACACGACCAAAACTCATGAAGCTGGGAAAGCCGAGCGATATCTGGAGTCTCGGCTGTATTCTTTACCAGATGGTCTACGGCACACCACCATTCGGGCATATCCCCAATCCAATGCCGCGCTGTCAAGCCATCATAAACTGGCAGTACGACATCGACTTCCGCGACAGGGGCATGGGGGATGTACACGTGCCGGCAAGCCTGATCAGGACGATGAAGCGATGTCTGAGCCGTGATCAGCACCTTCGTCCGACGTGTGAAGAGCTGCTTTCCGCTACCGACCCCTTCCTGTTCCCGGTCGAGACGCCCGAGGGCTCGCTGCCCATCACCGAGGAACTCCTCGGCAGAATCATCCAGAGCGTCGTCACACGGTGCAGGGAAAGGATGCCCACCGAGGCGGAGACGCTGAGTATTTGGCCTCAGGCGTACTGGGGTAGCGTAGCCAAGGCCGTTGGGAAGGACCTGAGATCTTCACAAGGGAGGTGAAGGGGCGGCGTTAGAGACGTATTTTGTTGGAAAGACAGAAACTGATGAAACTTATTCATGAGGGACGAGAGAGAGGAAGAGACGAAAAGAGGAAGAGGGAGCTCAAAGCCTGAGCTGGAAACCGCCCACACCAGCTGCCGTGTCAGGATTGTTGTTGGATCATTCTACAACCTACTACTTTGTTGGACTACTTATTGTCATCCGTTTGAATTCCCCATCTCTTTTCTGCTATCATAGCTACGGTGTTGTTGGTTGATTGGCTTGGAGCTTTGGCACATAGAACAGGCATGACCAGCCTTGATGAAGAGAACTTCGATTAGCGAACTGAAACACCCCCTTTTCCCCTTTCTGTTTTCTCAGAATACCGTATTTCTAATTCAGATCACCCTTCGATCTTTTGATCAACCTTAATGATTGATTCACCTTATCTTGAATAAGTGTTTGTTTGTAATCTGTTAATTGAACATATGATACAAGCAGATCCGACCATCTTCCATCGCCTCTTTGGATGCTGGCGTGTGGAATGAGTTAGATGCTCTGCTACTCTTACACCTGTCGTAGAATCTCTTGCCCCTTTATACAGTCGAGATTTCGAACTTCTCTGCATATGCCCTGGCATCGATTAGTGGCATTCCTTGAAGCGAAACGGCCATCCAAGTAGAGTCAGTTGCCTCCTACGCAGCGTGAGGTCCCCCTATACGCCACGACCATCTCACTATCCTCCCCTCCAGTCCCTCCAGGGACTCTCAGCCACTCGTCTCACCAGCTTCTTCCTAACCCCGCCTCCTCCATCAAACCCTCCCTACTCAACCCCCATCATCATCACGCCGCAGGCCCCAAGACCTTAAGCTCGCTAACCCGTAAGATGGTATAGCGGTGCTTGCTAGCGACGCGCTGGCTGCGGCGGTTGCGGCGCTTCGTCTTGACCTTGACGCGCAGCGGCTCGCTCTCGACGCCCGTGACGGTGGCACGGCACTCGAACAAGCGCTCGTCGACCAGCGGCGCGCCCCGCAGCGTGTAGTCGCGCGAGCCCAGCACCGATGCCCGCGTCAGCCGCAGCACGTCCCCCGGCAGCACCCCGTGCATCAGGAACGGCAGCCGGATCTGGTCGCCTTCGGTTACTAGGTAGGGGCGGCCGTGGATTAGGATGGTGATGTAGTGGTTGGGCTGCGCGCGTAGGAGCGGGAGGAATTGGGCGGTTGAGGGGGCTGTGGCGGCTGCGGCTGCGGAGGGCGGTGCCGGGGGGGTTTGATGTTGCGGCCGGCTCAGTGTGTTGGGGGTTGGTGGCGAGGGCGCTCTGGGCGGGATGCTTGTTTGTGTCGGGGTGTTGGTCGGGGGGATCGATGGGTCGACGTGTTGCGTCGTCGTCGTGAGGGCGCGCGAGCGGATGGGCAGGAGGAAGGACGGCGGGAGGCGCGTCATGGGGGTGCGCAGCTCCAGCACGGAGCGGAGCAGTGAGCGACTCATATTTGCGATGGTTTCTCTCGCGTGGACTATCGGTTTGGCTGGTTCTCGTCGCCCTATCCCCAATTGATTCGACGGAGGTCCTAAAGCTCGGAATGGTCGAGGTTGAACTTGAAGCTCTATCATAAGGGTCCCCCGGTCCGAGAAAAGTTAAAGTGGGTCTCGAAGCTCTGCAGTTTTTCCGCCCGCTGGCAGCTGTCAGGGCTGTCGAGCTGGTACCTACCCCGGTATCTGCAGCTTCGAAATTTCGATAGTGGCGGGGCGTCTGATAACAACTACGTTTTCTAGAGAGGTTGAACATTGCACCTCCAACGACGACAACACACGAATTACCGAGACCAATTCACCCGACCGCAAACCCCAGACCCTCTCGAGGGCGAATCATCCATCATGCCTCAAAATGAGTATGCTGAACCACCCGCGTGTAGCATGTTGATCCTCGACGATGTACTGACCGGAACCCAAGGTACATGGAACGATTCACCAAGCAGCATGGTCGGCGCCTGGATCATGAGGAGCGCACGCGCAAGCGCGAGGCCAGAAAGGGCCACGACGCCAGCGAGAAGGCGCAGAACCTGAGGGGCCTGGCCGCGAAGCAGTACGCCCAGAAGCGCCACAAGGAGAAGATCCAGATGCGCAAGCAGATCAAGGCCATGGAGGAGAAGAACGTCCAGTCCGCCTCCGACAAGGACCCCTCCACGCCCCTGCCCAACTACCTGCTCGACCGAAACTCGAACGAGGCCAAGAGCTTGTCCAGCGCCATCAAGAACAGACGGTCCGAGAAGGCGGCGCGCTTCGCTGTGCCCCTGCCCAAAGTTCGAGGAATCGCCGACGAGGTATGGTCCCCTGATAATGTAGTGCCTGGTGTGTTACTCCGTTGGAACAGAAGCTGACATGAGCTTCGTCGCTATAGGAAACTTTCAAGGTCATTCAGTGAGTGACGTCCAGACCCTATGACGGGAGCAACCACTGACCCCGAACTTTCAGTACCGGCAAGAAGGCCACCAAGTCCTGGAAGAGGATGATCACAAAGCCGACCTTTGTCGGACCCGACTTTACGCGCAGACCTGTCAAGTGTGAGTAGCTCGAGGGCGTCAGACCTTTATATGAGTAACTTCTGCTGACAATCACCTCCCAGACGAGCGGTTCATCAGACCGATGGGCTTACGGTTAGTCAACCATGGAACTCAGGCATCCCAGCCAACTCTCAGGGACGTTCGATTTCTAGAGAGAGCATGCGATTAACGGATAGTAGTTACAAGCGATGTCACACGACTCATCCAGAGTAAGTCTCATCTTCAAGCATCCTGTCGATATGGGCCAGTACTAATTTCTCTCAAGACTCAACGTAACAGTACAACTCAAGATCCTTTCGGTCAAGAAAAGTCCGCAGTATGTAAATTTTCGAGTCTCCTATTACCCCATATGGTCATGTCCTGGGCGCGAATTTCCTCTTCTAGCCTGTGTCGAGAGCCTTTGCTCCCGAGACACGTAGGACTTTAGTTTTCTTGGCAAAATATCTCAGGAGTAATTACTGACTTTAATTTCCCAATAGGCAGCCTCTCCATACTCAGTTAGGCGTCCTCACGAAAGGTACTGTCCTGGAGGTAGACGTGTCGGATCTCGGCTTAACGACAGCTGGAGGAAAGGTAGTGTACGTACATGAGTCTCCTATTGCCCCTTCTGGCCGTGTCTCAAGGGCGATTTCCCTCTTCTAGTCTGTGACAAGAGCTTTACTCCCGAGACACGCATTACGACTCTTTTCCTCTCGATACATCCAATAGGAGTAGTTACTGACTCTAATTTGCTCATAGGTGGGGTCGGTATGCCCAAATCACAAACAACCCGGAGATGGACGGCTGCGTCAACGCCGTTCTGCTTGTATAGGAGCGATCTCTCGAACAGCGGGAAACGGGGCAGAGTCGATTTCATGCATTCGATGGCGTTGTCGGCGTTCAGTGCCACGGATACTGGCATCGGAGACATGGCATTTGCGAGTAGTTGCTCGATCAGGACCTGCGGTGGGGAAAATGAACGAAGACTCAGATGTCAGGCAAGTTGAAATTAGAAAGAATAAGATCTTGATGGGCAATAAAAGACCCTGTTAATCTTGGAACGTGACTCGAGTGGTGCTGCCCTATCGACCTTACTGTCAGGGGCTGATACGGGCTTCAGTCTCATCTGCCAAGGAGATTCTGCTTAGTTTGGATGGACATTGACCCCTGCCCAGCGAGTCAGATGCTCGCATGTCTGAACCACTACATGCCGATAATGGCATTGTGCTATACATTCAAATACTCGTCACGGCCACACTTTCTCGCATGTCCTGTCCTTGTTCTGACAGCCTCGACAACGGGCTACCCACCTGCATCAAACATATCACATTCACATCCAACTGTTCTAGCGACAATGCGAAGACAAAGACCTGGTTGGGTAGAGATCATCTCTATTACTATTCAGAACAAGACACGCGGGCAAGCATACCCACGCGTCGGTATCTGGGTGCATATGCATATGCAATGCATCCACCCGCTCCGGAGAGTCCAGAGAAGTTCCTTTCCAGTCCCACCCCGAACGCCATCCAATGATACCGTTCTCGCCATACCGAGTTTCTGATCCACCGTGCTTGACCTTGCAAGCAGGAACCATCCCTTCCTTGAACCCTGAAGATCCTGAGTAGCAAGAGCAATCAAGCAAATGGAGTTTCTCCGGGAGAGCTGGTGAAAGGTACTGGAATCTTGTGAGAGTGTAGCTCACCGTGATCGTCGTTGTGGTTGTGGTTGTGGTCGTGGAGGCCAGTAGTTTTATGTGGTTGGGAGGAACTAAGTATTGAACTGAACCATTAAAGATGCAGTGTGAAAGATTTCTGCGAGAACAAATGCTCTGTAACCACACCAAACCTCGAACGTCATTGCAAGGTTATGAGTGAGTATTGGTATGTGTTTGCATCGCCGACCTATGCGGCCTGCAACTGTGTCTCGTATAGACAACGCAATGTGAGATGACGAACGGTTGCAAATGCGAGAAGTTGATTGAAAAGCGCCTTTCCTGTTGGAGTGTTTGCGGGACAGGTGAATTACGCGATGGGAATGCCGGAAGATGTGTGCAGTGCAAGTACGCACAGAACAGCTCACAACTTCAAGTAAAGGTAGGCAGGCCGTCCAGTAACAGCAAGAAGTAGAAGACCGTGCCACATGGCACTTGTCTCATCTCTCACCACTATAATGAGAGACTTCCGTTGCTTGTAGTGCGGACGTACGCATGGTGCGCTACTCGACCGATCAGGGCAGCTGCCTAGGCTGCAGATCCTGGTTCTTGTTAGAGAAGCCGCCAAGATACCAATTCTTATAAGGTTGCTGACTCTCGGACTTCACTTTGTGGGTTGGGTCCGTCTTCTTGGCCCCCGAATAGGGGTTGGGTGGCAGATTGGCTGCACCAGGGGTGGTGGGCAAAGTAGTTACGCCGGCCGAAGGTGCATGCTCATGTGGATGCTGGATACTGGTCGGAGTCGGAGGATTCTCGGGATCCTCCAAACGACCCTTCTCCCGCAGCTCTATGATCGCCTTTACTACTTCCACTTCACTATTCTCCGCCTCATTGAGCATAAGGCGCTGCTTGAGAGTCATTTTGCCACCATTTCTGGTACGGGCTTGCAAGGCAATCTCGCGGCGAGCAGGATCGTGTACGAATCGGCACTTGCTCTTTTTGCCACAACTACCGCCAGTAACGTAGTACTTGCAGTGGTTGGTTGGATCCGCTCGTGAGATAGGCGGAGGGGGCAAGAACGCATTGCTGGTCTTTCCAGTGCCCATGGTCTCAGGTTTTTCATCTTCGGAATCCTCATCAGATGAGCCAGAGCTTGCTCTCATGTCGTCCCCCTCGTCGTTGGTGGCTCTTTTGCGCTTTTCCAGCTTGCGTTCCACCTTGGCTAGTTTTTTGCGCAATCTGTCAGCCTCTGCCAAGTCTCTATCGACCTCGGTAGTTGCGGAATTGCCACTATTGGCCGGGCCAGCATCCTTCTTGGCTTGGAGTCGGGCCTGGGCGCGGGCCTTCGTAGGGTAGTTGGCTCTACGCTCGGCAATGTAGGCTGACATGTTGGCAATACTGCAAATCATCGAGGTTAACACACAATGCTCACACGGCGACAGAGTAGGGAAGTAAGCTGAACCTACCTCGGGAGCGGACCGAGCAGCTCCTCCAGACGTTTTTCTTCGTCAACAAGCCCGTCTTCTGAGTCACCATCTCCAGGTGTCAATCCAAGAGTGTTGGTCTTCCGCTTCTTTTTCTTCGAGGAAGCTGCGTCAGACTTCTGATGGTTGTTCGGTCCCTGCTGGGGACGGTGATCGCGGTTGCGAA
Organism: Anthostomella pinea; assembly: GCA_963556695.1. Classification (NCBI taxonomy): domain Eukaryota; kingdom Fungi; phylum Ascomycota; class Sordariomycetes; order Xylariales; family Xylariaceae; genus Anthostomella; species Anthostomella pinea. Next base: position 3,188,856 of record CAUWAG010000020.1, on the reverse strand, counting down.
ACTTATCGCCCCGATCACCGTTTCCGCCGAAACGACCACCTCTGTGAGAATGGCCGGCGCCATCGCCACGGCCACGGCCACGGCCATAGTCATGGCCACCTCTGTTACTGGGTGCGTGAGTGGCATGCGAGGATCCCGCAAAGGGGGGTGCAGGAACAGGAGGGTAACTGTACGCGGGTTGCTGGTAAGGGGTAGGCTGATGATTGCTGTGAGGGTATGGTTGACCATAGGCAGCGCTTGTGCTTGTAGAGTGGTCATGCCGCTGGTCAAATCCCATGCGTAGAGGCGTTCCCATTGCGTGGTCAGACTTGTGACCACCTCGGTCAGTCTGGTAACCTGCCCGACCTCCACGACTGGGATAGGATGCATAGGTAGGTCCTTGCTCAGCCCACCGTTGAGGATAATCATTGGGCGGTTGGCCATACGCAGCACCGTACGAGGGACGAGGGGACTGGGCTGGGTATTGCGCCTGGTAGCCTTGAGCCGGCGAATGGGCATAGCCCTGGGTAGGATAGTTGGGGGTGGGAGAGTAACCCGCGGGAGGGAGAGGGGATGCTGGCGGATGGTGGTGATTCATATGTGGTGCGCTCTGCTCCCAGTAAGCAGTGGATTGCGGAGAGCTGTAAGGCTGATTGACAGGTGATGCATATTCCTGCTGCTGGTAGTACGGCGCGCCGTACTCACTGCGACCAGGGCCTTGGTGTTGGTGGCCTGGGTGACCACGCGCTCTGCCGCCGTTGGCGTGCTGACTATGGCCGCCACGAGAGGTATGATTGTAGGCTGAGCCTTGACCTTGACCTTGTGCATACGCTGGATACGGACTAGGCGACGCGGTTGAAGGTGCAGGCGGAGGGGGTGCGTAAGGATAAGCCATCTTGTCTGCCGATGGAGACTGGTATACCTGACAGAAGAGTAAGACGGAGGAGGGGTAATCGCAAAGGCTGCCACGAGAACGACGACGAAAAACCTGGGTCCCCAACTGTTAGAACCACACTTGGAAAGTAGTGAGGTGGAGTGATGCAGAGGTGAGGGTAATGGTGAGGCACTGAGGAAGCGCAGAAGAAGGCGCGCTCAGGGAGTGGAAATTGGTAGATGCTTGGGGGTGTGCCATACAGTCCAGGAGAAGTGTTGAGTAGGTGACTATACCCAGAATTGATGCGTAGAATTCGTTTTGCGTCAAGCTGCCGTGTCAAGATGATACCGAAGCTGAAGTGGTTGGAAAGAAGAGAGGAACCAGAGGAAGTGCACCTTGCTTGAACTACTGTGTAGAAAAGTCAAGGTGACCGATGCACCACGAGTTGAGGGCAAAGTGATGCGGTCCGAGCGCGTATCAGCTCTTGAGGCGCGTGAACTTGTCGAGCTGGCACCTTGAAGGAGGGTTGTTGAATGATGCTTTCGACCGAACAGTCAAAAGATGGGAGAAACGTATCAGGCTATCATCGCCTGTTGCAAAGAGCCCAGCGTGAAGTAGATGCCAGGCAAGGTTGGCGTCGCAGGATTGGTCTGAAGATGAACCAGACTGACCCAGACAGTGCCAGATTCCCACGTTGTGAAGTTTCTGGTGGTGTTCTGGTTTGACCAGGTACAGGGTTGACGGGAAGCTTGCAGCTGGAGGTGGATTTAATGCATCACGCTAAATCGTGTGTGTGCTAGCTCCCGTATTGGCATTAATCCAATGAGCTTATCGGGCGGTGACTGTGCATAAACTTAGCTACCGAGGTACCTAATAAATAGGACCCCACATGCCACTTTCTTTGAATGGTGGGGCACGGCCTCACTCACTCGCGATCAGAGCTGCAGGCAGATTAAGCTACGGGGTCGCAAGACTCAGACGAAGAAAACCACCATGAGATATCACGACTAGAGCTGACGAACATGTTCATCCTAGTGAGTAAGCTACTTGTAACTCAATACAGGATGAGACGCTAACTACTCTTTTAGACAAAAATCGCGGATCTGGTGCAAATCCCACCGTCGCAGTTCGAGCAGCACAGTCGCATCGCCATCGAGAACAACATCAACGCCAAGTACTCCAACAGAGTCATCCAGAAGATCGGCCTTTGCATCTGCATGTTCGACCTGCTGTGGGCGTCTGAGGGACTGATCGGTCATGGCACGGGCCTTGTGAATGTCAATGGTATGTCGGTCTCAGTCTCTGCCTCTGCATAGAGCTTGAAAAAGTTGTCGGCTATGATAGACGGTGGCTGACATGCCCACAGTCGAGTTTCGCATGATTGTCTTCAGACCTTTCAAGGGCGAGACACTGTTCGGCCGCATCAGCAGCTCTACCCCGGAAGGCCTCAACAGTATGTCCCTTAAAACCCGCCAGGAAAGCCTGCAGGGTCTCTGACACGGCACCAGTTCGCACCGAGTTCTTTGAAGATATCTTCGTCCCCTACAAAGAGCTGCCCGAGAGCACCGAGTTGTGAGTATTGCAGGTACATACATCAGAGAACTTATGTGCTAACTGCTTCTAGCGACCATAACGAACAGTCCTGGATCTGGGTACTGGAGGATGATGAGAGAATGCATTATGATAAGAACGAAATGGTTCGCTTCCAAGTCATCGACGAGGTGTGGAATGATCAGATGCCCGAGACTGTGGAAGATGAGGATATGGAGAACGCTAAAAAGGTTTCTCCCTACAGCATCCAAGGCACCATGATGAAAGAAGGACTCGGGGTGTGCCTGTGGTGGGACTGAGTATATTCATTGCGCTGTTGGCTGCATCTTGCATGCTGTATAGACACATGGCTTGGGGCGTTTGGGGGCTTCCTTCGGACCTGGGTAGTAGGTATAGCGAAACAGCTGGCCTTGCTCTATTTAGACATGATACCCTCGAGCAATCTATCCTCCACACCATCGAGGACCGAGTAATGCTCGACCACTGCGAGATTCTCCGTCTCTATCTTGAACTGCTTGTCTGGGTCGACGCCAGGGCCAAACATCTGAGCACCGGCTTGAGGACCCATGCCGCCCATCTGCTGGGCCATCTGACTGGCGGCTACTCTCTCGTCAGTCGTCTATATGCCAAGTGGCGTGGGTCGAGTATTCTCACCATTATCGCTTCCCAGCAGGAAGTTGAAGACGGACTGCAGCCCAAAGATACACAGGAAGTACCAGCTGATGCTGGACATCCACCTAGGGTCCATCTCCCTGGTCGCGACGCCGGCCTGCAACATGCTCTTGAACTTGACGGTGATGGGGAACGGCAGCTTGATGATGACAAAGCCGCTGAAGAAGGCGTTGATCCAGCTCATGATCAAGGTGTTGGGGATCATCATGGCCATGTTGTTCTTCATCATGCCCATCATGCCGTCCATGGCGCCCGGGTCGGTCATGGGGTTCGGCGGGGGCTGGCCGCGCTGGTCGGGGCTCTTGAGAAAGGCGCCCGTCTCGTAGGCGTTGGTGAGGTAGTCGCGGCGCGCGCGGAAGGACGGGCCCGAGAGGACGTGGAAGTTGCTGCGCGTTGCGACGCCGTGCAGCATCGACCGCTGTTCCCGCATGGTCTTCTGGTCCAGCTTCTTCGGCGACGTGGCCATCAGGACGGTCGCGTAGTGTCGCAGTATACCCGTCAAGACCTGTCCTCGCGTGAGTACTTCGATAACCTAGACGAGGAACAGGGCGGAGCTGCCTACCATCACGACGGTAATCGGGAACAGGATCCAGTAACTTGGAAGGGATCAGCTTGATTTCTTTCTGTCTACATCGGATACACTACTCACAACAGCTGGGGATCCCGCTGGATCGTCTGCACCGGTAATCGAGCCATGATTGGACAAAGTCGTGCGACTCGGCTCGTTATGCTGCAACTTGAATGTCCAAAAAGGGGAGTTGACGTTGATTGTCCAGAGCTCGGGATGCTGGCTCGGGCTGACAATTGTGGTTGCACTGGCTGAGGCTGGAGCCGCCGCTGGATCGACCCCCTGATGTCGGCTGAATGGCCGAACGTTAAAGCGCTCCACAGTGAATGGAAGCCACGTTTCCAGCGTTGGCGGGAGCTGACTTACGACCACGAGCTGCCACGGGTGTCTTGCCCTTCCATGTCCAACAACTCCGAGATACCGCCCATACCCTTTCTACACTTTCGACCAGGAGAAGAGCAAGCAAGTCACCATGGCGTCGCAAGAGAAGATCACCGTCCACAACATAGCAGGTAAGCCCAGCTCCCCTCCCCTCCCGGCTCCCCTCCAACGCAAGCGACCTGCAAGCTCCCCAGCTCCAAGCTACCAGCAGACTGACCAACCCTCCCAACCAAACAGACCTCAAGAACACGTCCGACGACGCGATCCCGAACTACCTCAACTCCCTCAAGTTCCGGCAGGACAACAGCCTGCTGGACACGCGGCTGGCGCTGGGGTACGGCGCCTTCGCCGTCGCGGCCACCTGCTTCCTGTGGGACTACAAGCTCGGCTTCGAGGACACCAAGTACTACACGGCGGCCGCCGTCGCGCTCTACTCGGTACTCAACGGCCTGCTGACCTTCTGGATCGGCTCCGTCGAGAAGGGCACCGTGTACCAGGGCGTGGCGGCTGACGGGTCAAAGGTGCGTTTCTTCCCACATACCTACCTGCGAATGATGATGCGATCCGCCTCTCCCCGGTTCTCTTCCCCCTTTCGAGCTTGAACTCGCCGGTAGATAATAGATAGAGCACGGGAAACGGAGACGGAGAGGAAAGAGAGCGCAAGAGAGTGTAACCCAGGGATCATAGAAGCTGACCAGAAACCCCAAAACCACAGATCTCCATCGCGACCTCGACCAAGAAGCTCGTGCCAACCTACCACGTCAAGGTCACCACGACGCCCAAGAAGGGGTCCCCGCAGACGATCGAGCTCGCGCGTTCCTTCACCGAGTGGTTCGACAGCCAGGGCCACTTCATCGCGCGGCCCTTCCAGACCATGCTCGCCACGACCGTACCCCTGATCGCGCAGGCGGACCCCATGAGGGCGGCCGCGGGGGCTGTGGCGCGGTCAGAGGAGCTGGTGAACGCCGGCTCCGATGTTCTGGATGCTATACTGGCGGCCGATGCTACGGGTGCTGATGCGGGAGGCGCGGGCAAGAAGTCGAAGCGCAGGAAGGCGTGAATACTTGTATATACTGGCTCTCGCGCTTCTGTAATCATATCACGCTTTCTGAGAGGTCACTCCTTAAAAAGCCATTCTGTGTCGGCATGTGACTTGCCATTGAAACGATGACTGCCTGACAAGTTCAGCTCTTTACTGAACGTTCCTTCCTCGGTAAGAGGCCAGGTGTCGAGGGTGTCAATCGATGGAAATAATAACTCGCATAAAGCACCTGGACGAAGCAATCATTTTTGAGTTTCTCGAGGGAAATAAGCGCCAGAATGCTGCTTGTACCAATTTACTACAATTCGCTGCTATCCATGCCCCTTCACTTGTCCAAGTCATCCCAAGCCTTTCTGGCCGCAATCGCGACTGGTCTGATACTTCTCATCGGATCTCCACAAGCCCACGCCAACTGGCGAAGCAGCTGCTGTCGATGAGGCAACAGATAGCGCGCTGCAAACTTTCCCGTCATTAGTTGCAGGAACTCGAGGGCGTTTCTGCGGCATGTGCTCAGGTCCCGTTTCTGGCTTGGGCGCAAGGTGCGGTACGTCGCAGCCTCGGCAGCTTTCTTTGCCTTCTCGTACATGGTGATAGTGCCCGAGATCAGGCCCGCAATGTGTTCCTGCAGTTCGCCTGGGTCGTTGTTCAGGACGGCGAGCAATACACTCATGCAGGACACCATTTCTGCGCCGAGATTGAAGGTGGAGAGTGAGCGAAGTCCGATTTTTACAATCTCTGCAACATCGGCTGAGTACTGGTTGTACTTCAGGTGCTTAAGAAGAGCAAACGTCGCCACTGCGCGGTTAATGGTTCTCCTCTCTCTCTCCAAGCCGTCAGGGATTTCATCACCCAAATTCCCACTGAAGCAGAACGCGAGCCATGGCTGCACGGCTTTCGAATACAGCCAAGTGCCGTCCAACTTGCTTCGAAAAGCATGATTTTCGGCCGCTAGGCACTCCTTTGGGCTCACTAGGATCTCAAAGTACTGAGAAAGCTGGAGCCCCAACTCTGCGTCATCCGGTGCAGACTTAACAACGTTGGCTAGCAATGAAGCCTGGGCAGGCTCGTGCTGATGCCGTGGCACGTCACCGGCCAGATAAGAGAAGATGCTGCGGTGGATAAGGAGAACAGTATGGGTATCTGGACGGGGCTCGATCGGATTCATACACCCCGTGGAAATCCCGGTGAATGTATTTTCGAGATGTTGTTTAGTCGCCGCCCTCTTTCCATTGAGATCGATGTTACCTCGGAAATATAGCTTGTTCGACAACACGATCAGGATCGTGTCGAGTGTGGTCCTCGTTACGTCTGAACAAGGCGACGGCACGGAGGTCAATGTTAGACACAGGTCGTCCAGGGTGGTATAGAACTATAAGCTCCGTTAGATTGAAATATATGATTCCGAACGATAATACGACTTACCTCTGGTCTAATGGCACCGGGATGGAGACCCTGAAGAATACCTAAGGACAATGGTGCTGTGCGAAAGCCATCGGCGGAGCTTAGAGCCGAAGGTCCAGTGAACTCCCCGTCCGCAGGATTGGTGCTATCGCCATCACACGTGTTGAACAGAGCGAATGCATCCTGGTCTAGTTGCAAGGCCTTCTGTTCGTCAGCGCTCAGAACTCGCACTGTCGACGTAGCCAGTCGGACAAGTTGGTGTAGACATATGTCTTGTTGCATGACCAGATCAGAACTAGTTTCTTGAAAATCCTTGCTGAGTCCTATTACCCAGCGTTTCCCGTTGGTCTCGTCCTCTGTGCAATGAGCGACAGTGAATCGACGATAGAGTTGTTTCACAACCCACAGGCAATAGGCCTTTCGGTGACGGGAGGCGTCCAACTCACTGATGCTCAGTCCCTCGAAAGCTTTGGCCATTCGCTCGGGATCTCCTGGTTGATCCAGATCAAGTTGGGGAGCACCCTGACTCACGATTTGCTGTGCAAAGTTTAAGTACCAGTCTCTGGTAATCTGGGATCCTGGGTGTTGACTTGAGGCAGACGGCAGAGTGTGGTCAAAAGCGTACCGCATCGACATTATGAACGCAGTCCAAACTTTAGCTGGTGCATGCTGCGATAGCATCCAAAGCAGTCCTTCCAGTAATGCGTTGACAACAGAAAATGGGTTGGACAAGAGTAGCTTGGAGTCTAGCAAATTCGTTGCATCTGCACCGCCGACCTCGTACAGCGTCTTTGCAGCCAGTTGAATGTGTGCGGCAAGATCTTCTCGAGCGGGATCTGACCCGTACGCCGTTTTTATTGAAGCAAGGAACTGGAACAGGAGGTTCCGAAACGCAGCGGGATACGCAGGCACAGCTTTTTTCAGTGAAGCAGCGGCAGCGTCATATACCTCCTCGTGTAATCTGGCATCAAGCCCCGCGTCGAGGAAGTTCCGACCTTCGATGGGCTCGACAATAACTGGCTTCGCGAGCAGATTGAAGATCTGTGTGCACGTAGAATCCGAACACAGCTGACGAGGGGAATCATGACCACTGGACCTTTGGCCCACAAGGGTAGCAAACCCGTTCATCGTCTCTTTCAGAATGCCGACGTGATCAGCTGAGGTCGAGCTGGCCGACAAATTCTGCCACAGAGGTAGGTACGTAGTCTGGAATAGAGACTCGCCGAATATTTCGTCGTTCAATAAGCCTGAGCTGCTGGCGGGCTGTGATGCCGAGGATGTTGCGAGACTATCGGTTAGGTGCCATCGTAAAGAAAGGATATTGTTCAGTACGACTAAGAGCTTCTGTTTATATGCTGACGATTCCGCATGTTTTATGGTGTTCTGGACGTGAGCGAGGGCTCGGGGAGTTATCGAAGCAAAGGACTGAACGGTGGAACCCGATACTGCAACAAGCAGCTGGCCAGCTTGGGCACTGTATTCCGGGCTCGATAAGTCCTCTGCCAGATCTTTCCATGATTCGCTCAGGAACGTTGAGAGCTCCTCAGCATCAAGACGTTTCGTGAGAGAGCCTAATACCTTCAAGGTCGCCTGGATGGTGTCTGGAACCTCCCCATTTCGGACCTCGTACTTCAGTGAGGTCCAAACTTGGTCGACGTATGGGGCAACACTTTGCTTTGGATGGTCGTATTGCGATACGCATGCATTGAGGGTTTGCAGGATGTCGGTTTTGACAGCAGCCGTCACTGCATCTCCATTATCCAACTTGTTCATTAGATAAGGTATGGCAAGACCAGCGACGCGGTAGTGAGCAGCGAAGCAAGAGCGGAGAGCAGCCTTGAGATCACCCGGGGTGACTCCAGAGTTTGGTGTTGCGTTACGCAATGTGATAGGGAAGTAGTTCGAAAATCTTTCGAAGACCGCCGATGTGACGTCGGCTGACGGGAAGAAGTTCTGCAAGAACGTCCTCAATATCTCAAACCACTTCATCAAGTTCAAGGGGTCTTTCTCGTAGCGGCAAAGCCCCAAGAGGTCCGTAATGAATCCGCAGGTGTTGCCGTCTCGATACTCCAAGTCATTCGCAACAGCGGGATCTTTGATCAGTCTTAGAAAGAGCTCGTATAGTTCCAGGCGGGTTGCTGGAGTTTGCAGGTTGAAGCCGTCACCCAGCTTGCAGACGTTCTCGATGATATCATGACCCAGCGACGGCTGAAAGGCCTTCATGCTCGTAACACACCGTAGAGCCTTGGCAGACGCTGTGACTCCGGCTCTGTGATCACTAGAGAAAAGGCTGCCAAAGAAGGTGGCCAATAGCTTTATCTGGTCGGCCTTGAGAGCGAAGTCTCTGCGCAGAAGGACTTCGAGAGTGCTGGCAAGGAAGTCCAGGGCCTTGGCACGTTCAATGAAGCCATCATCTTCATTCGAGTCCCCCGTGTGGATCCATCGATTTATGGATTGAACCCATTGTCCAATGGCGATTCTGGTATTGGCCGATTCTTGAATGACTGGTATCCTCCGTCAGCAAAGACCATCATTCATGGGTGTGATTCTGAACTGACCCGAAGCTGCTTTTTCCGGGATTTCGCGAGCCTGCTCGTTCTCGTCCGTGAGGACATATTGCAAGGCAAGCTCGCCAAACTTGGAGTCCGTCATATCATGTAGCGGCAGTACGGAGAATGATATGTATGCAGTAAAGGGCAGGAATCTTGACTTTGTAGCATCTGCACATCTCAAGTGCCGCAAGGTCAATTAAGTTTATGAGTGGGGAAACCAAATATTTGGCATAAGCTCCCTGACATAAAAGGAGTTATTGTGCAAACTGCCCCTCACGACCTGATTGCTGTGCGCACAGGTGCGCAACCCTCTTACTCTCTTAGGCTTAGCTGCTTTCGTTATTAGCACGATTTGCACTATCCGGCCCCCACTTTCCCACGGTCTGAGTGAGCGAGCCACTCAAAAATAATATAATTCCCCATACCGCACGGCAGATGCTGTGCGCGTAGTCGCGTGGATGTGTTCTCTGGTTGGCTCCGACATGAGAATTCTTATTCACTCATCTGGACGTCTAGTCATTCATTCCCCATTGTACTCTTCTTGCAAGTCTTTGCCATTGTTGTCTCGGCACTCAACTTCATCAGCCGTCCAGCCTCTTCGTCGGTGTTTTTCGCCTCCCCCGAGAGCCTCGTTGGGATTTCGTTGTGGCTTGCAGTCGTTGTCGTCTCTGCATCGCGGGGTACCTATAGCGGGGCAGGTATGTTAGATAGACACCCTCTGCTCGACTTACATCTTTGCAACTGCCACTGCCTACGGTTGATATGTGCATCTTTGAGCAACATGCGGAATTCCGGCGCTGACAAGTTTGTAGTCTGTCGGGTTAAGAGCCATGGCTTCGCAAGATGTACCCAAGACCTGCAAGGTCATAATGGCAGAAACGATTGCCAAAGGTCTGCTGGCAGAGGTCAAGGAAACCCTGAAGTCCATTCAGCAAGGGACTGAAGGTCAGCCTACTCTGGTCGCTTTCCTAGCAAACGGTGATCCCGCAGCAGTCAAGTACGCCGAATGGTCCAAGAAAACCTGTGAGGAGAAGTAAGATATCTCCACTACCCAAAATGGCCGATGCAGCACTGGTACGTTGCAATGTTGCGGACACAGGACTCACGATTTATGTAGCGGTTTCGACTTCGACTTGCGTCAAGTAGACAAGGACAATCTGGAAGAAGGGATCATGGCCGCCAATGAAGACAGCAAAGTCGACGGCATCATCGTCTACTACCCCATCTTCCCTGGCAACCCTGCCCATGACAAATATCTCCAAGAGATCGTCTCGCTCTCCAAAGACGTCGAGGGACTTTGCCACAAGCACATCTACAACATGTATCACAACGTGAGATACCTGGACCCTCCACACAACCTGAAGAAGTCCATCCTTCCGTGCACCCCGCTGGCCGTGGTCAAGATCTTGGAACACCTTCAGATCTACAACTCCATCCTGCCCTCTGGCAACCGCCTGTTCGGCAAGACCATCACCGTCATCAACCGTTCTGAGGTCAATGGCCGCCCGCTGGCTGCTTTATTGGCTAATGATGGAGCCACGGTCTATTCTGTCGACTTAAGTGGAACGCAAATATTCACCCGCGGCCAGGGCATCCGTCAACCTCGGCACCAAGTCCAGGATAAAGAAGGGTGGGGCTTGGAACAGTGTGTTCCCGTCAGCGATGTTATCATTGGAGGTGTGCCCTCGGAGAAGTATAAGATTCCGACAGAGCTCATCCGGGATGGAGCTGTGTGCATCAACTTCTCTTCGTACCGGAATTTTGATGGTCCCGCGGTGAAAGAGAAGGCATCGATATACGTGCCTTCAGTAGGAAAGGTCACAATTGCCGTTCTACTCAGGAACATAGTGGTGAGTTCCCTGTCTGGCTGGCTCCTATGGGGTCTTGTGCATGACTGACATATTCCAGCGCCTAATTGCGAACCGTCCTTCAACCAAAGCAGATGGATCAGCAGATGAGAGCACGGCGAAAGCTAAGAGTGAGGCTTTCGTGGACGGTTGAAGCGCCATGCCAGAATTGACGCCCACCCTCCTGCGCGACATACCACAGCGTGCTTCAGTAAATGAAACAAATTTAGTAGACAGTGCTGTCGAACGAATTCACAGGACTGAACCTGTGATCCCTTCGACCATGCCATCATGTTCATACACCATCAGATACAGATCAGTACTCCCCATGTGTCTATCTCGATAGAATGTATAGAAAAAGCCAGGCTATCTTCGCAAATCTGGATGGACTGCTTTCCTCATCACAAATCCCAAGGCACCTTTCATGCGATTGAAACTTGTGTCAGCTATCTAATCTCGTCAGGGCTATTCGCACACCTCATAGGTTTTGAACGTTGAGGTGAGAGGTTAGAGGCGAGACCACAGACCATGGTGCAGAGTGCCAATCTCAAGTTTGGCAATAGTGGCAATGATAAGTGTCACTGCTCCCCAACCCCCAATCCACACGCGGGCCATGACACTCCTGCCATGATATTCCGTCTGGATATTACCTCCACCTCTGCTGATCTCAAGAGATGTTCCCAAAGGGTGCTCTACTCTTGTCACCATCACACAACAGGACCTTGTCATCCCCGCACGGAAAGCAGCGTAAGCGAGGAATATCAGATCCGAGACAGTATGGAGCTTCCATCTTTCCTTCAGAGTCCCGACTGACGATATAGCCTTTGGCCGGCTCGGATGTTTATGTGGACTCGTGAACCTCCTGGGTCCTCATCACCTTCACTACCTAGGCATAATTACAGCATCACACATATTTGTTCCAAGGCAGCCAACTACCCCTTGTTCATGTAACGAGTGACCAGTACTCACCTAACCCAGGCACCCGTAGGTCAGCAGCCAAGAGGGGGGCACCAGAGCAAGCAGCCAGCTCGATGAAGAGCATGATATATGCTTCGCATTGCCCTTTTCGGCATAGTCGAGGCTCCCTCATTGGCCGTGAACTCCAGGACCCCAGAATGGCTTGTCATTCCCTTCCTGGAGAGAGCAAAACGCATGACGAGCTCGGGTCAGAGTATCACTCACGTCTTGCGTGGTTCTAGCTGTTGCTGAGACCAATCATCCAAGCAGAGACCATGATCACGCCTACTGCAAATACAGTTCCATCTTCCTCGACTACACACGACATAGGTAACCTCAAGTCTCGCTCTGTCCATCTTTTGTTGTCGACATGAGGCGTACACCAGAGCACATCGTACGGATCATACCCTCGCTTGATCTGGAGGAGGCGATTGTATCGAGCATCATCCCCCTCGCCCCAGAATGATGACTGGCTATGGTAAACGGCGTTTTGGCCAGTTCCACGATGCAGAACTGGATTGGAGGATAGATATGATGCAATGGACGAAGACAGTGGCTGTGACGATGTATTGAAACGCTCTACTGTGGCCTTCAAGTGAATTCGACCAAGCCACGGCATTGAGCGTTGTTGGCCAGAACACCGACTCGGTGGTTCTGGTAGCATATCATCATAATCTAGATGGCATGCATCAAAGGGTGTTACAAGAGAAGGCAGCAGAAGGCTAGTGCTACTCAGCGATGGCCGATCGAAGCCGTTATCACGATGTGGCGTCACGTGGAGCAGGCAGCAAGAGTCATCGCCAGGCACCGCGACCGTCGGTAACCAACCGTTCAGCATTAGATGGAGAGACGTTGCAGTTGAAGTTGAAGGTGGATGCCCGTCTGCCTACCTACTGTGCCAAGCAGCGGTGACGCCAGGTCACGAGACCACGCGTTAGCCCACAGCCCATATCGCCAACAACCCCTGTAATTGCCAGGCTCCAGCGCTCTGCAGTGGGTTGTCTGGCGCGACTGGACTTGCCGTCTCGATCTCTACCTACGCGCGACAGCCACTAGCTTCCCGACGACGCCAAGCAGGCAGACCAGTCGTAGCGACATGAACCAACATGAACCAAGCAACCGGCTTCATCGCCGAGCTTATGCCCGGGTCCTGAAGGTGAGCCACTTGTTACTTCTGCCTGACTGTTACCAAACCCCCAATCTGCATCGATGATTGAGATCCAACAATATAAAAACATATGTCCAGCACTGTTCGTGTTTGTATGCGAATGCAATCCACCGTTTTCCTCATGCGCAACTGTCTTTGCAACCCCTTTATTCGAGCTTGATCAGTCAACTACCTATATATCAAATATCATCGTCCCGGTCTTGTCCCCACGTCTCCTTTCTGCACCGTCGGTTTTCCATCCCCATCACTAGCAACAGCAACAGCAACAGCAACAATGGGCGTCACAAGTCTCCCTCAGCTGCCCGTTCCCCTTGATGGGCTGGCCGACTACATTGCAAAGCATCCCGAGACTGCAATGCCCCAGTTGATGGAACCTTACCGCAAGTTTGAAGCCCAACTACGCGAGGTCTACGCTCAGGAACGCACCCACCCAGCCCTAGATGATCCATACCTCAATGCCCTACCACTGTTCACTAAGAATACGCCAAAGATCCAGGCACGCGCCCGCAACCCGGAGGCCGAATCCCAAGAGGAGAGAGACAAGTATGTCATGCCTCTGCCCGATGACAAACGCCGGCCGAGTGGCTCGCCTGCTGTCGTCGAGTCCCTCAAGGAGTTTCGCCACAATTTCAGCGTCTTCTCCGAATCCTCCATGGCAGACATGGACTGGGACAATGTCATCGCTGCCGGGTCATCTGTTGTCAACTGTCTGCTTCCTGTCCCCCCTGTATACAAGAAGTCCAAGAGAGCCTTGCGTCAGTACTACCGTGAGTGGTGACCTCCTCACTCGTTGCAACTCGCAACCCCCCGTCAACACATGGAGGCACCCCAAAGCCACACAACGACCATTTACTGACTCCGTAACAGACGAGAAGTTCTGTCCGGCCTCTGATGTCGATCTCTTCCTGTACGGTCTCGATGAAGATCAGGCTATTGAGAAGATCAAAGATATCGAGTCCCGCATTCGCGATGCGATCCTCTCAGAAGTCACTGTCGTCCGGACCAAGAACGCCATCACCATCTGTGAGTTCGTGATTCCTCTTTGATATAGTACTGTGTCTGAACTCTTCACTAGGCAGCCAGTACCCCACTCGCCACGTACAGGTATGGTTTTGTTTATTCCATTCGCTCAATATGCTGCTCACCTATTTACTAGATTGTTCTCCGCGTCTACAAGTCGGTCTCGGAAATCCTTACTGGATTCGATATTGACTGCTCTACTGCCGCCTATGATGGGAAGCAGGTATACTGCACTCCGAGAGCCCTGGCCTCGTACATCACACAGATCAACCCGATTGATCTGAGCCGGAGAAGCCCATCTTACGAGAACCGACTATCAAAATACTCCCACCGAAATTTTGAGGTCTACTGGCCAGAGCTGGATCGCTCTCGTATCGACCCTACCATCTACGAGCGTAGTTTCCAGAGGACCCTAGGTCTTGCTCGCCTTCTTGTCCTTGAGCGACTGCCGACCACAACCGCACGGGAGCAATATCTAAAGAAGCGCCGAGAAGAGCGAGGGCGCCCAGCGCTCCAGGTTCGCTACCAGCATCGTCTCTTTGGAAACATCAAACATGTCAGTTATAGTTCTGAGTGTGGCTACGCGAATCGATTATGAGACTGACTTATAACATCTCAGGTCCACGAAGACGAGGTTGCTGATTGGGTTGATGAGGACGAGGTGTCCAACTATCATACCTTCACGATCCCCTATGGTGTCAAGTTTCACGCCAAAAAGATCGAGAAACTCTGCTACACCAAGGACTTGCGTAAGTTCATTTCAGAGATCTCGGTCTTGCTTCATCCTAGCCCACTGCCCACACGCCCCGTGCTCTATGCCACGACAACCAAAGATGTATCATATGGCTTTGGAAACATCAGCTGGCAGGCCAAGGTTAACTAGTGCATCATAGTACCATACAACTAACGGAGAACAGTGTTGAATGCAGAATGGAATCAGCCTGAGGAAAGGGAGGTCTATCTTCACAGGCACCCTGCTTTCTTTGGGTGAGTCGAAGATGTAAGTCATCACGTCCCCTTTTGCTGCCACGTTCACTAATACTGTGTCTCTAGGTCATTAGTGACTGCTGTGGCACTTGCCCAAAACCGGTGTCCACCGAGGAAATTGAGGTCGCGGAAAAGGAGAGTGAGATTTACGTCTCGGGCAAGGTTTCGTTCCGCATTGATGACCCAGGCAGACAGGCAAGCCAGTCCAGAGAATCCTTGTTTGATCGATACACTGACATCTTTCAAAGCAAATTGGCTCCTTCAATCCTCTTACCGAAGATGATTGGACGGAAATGGCCTATGTTGGCAACACCGCTCGCCTTTGCCAGGCCATTGTTGACGGTGACCTCGAGCATGTTGAGGATTGGCTCTCTCAAGAGGGAGCCGATCCTAACAAAAGAGACTATACCGGAAGGACTCCCTTGCATCTTGCTGTCACAAGCTCCACTCCAGCTGTCGTCAAATGTCTGGTGGAGCGGGGCGCACGCTTGGTTGCTCGCATCGCTGATGGCCGCACGGCACTGCATCTTGCTGCGGGGTGTGGCAATGCTGCTATGGTCAAGATACTTCTCGAAAAAAGCAGCGCTAACGAGGAAGAGGAAGAACAGAAGCAGGCTCAGCGCCGGAAGACTGAAGAAGACACACCCCAAGACAGTCAAGACGGGCAGCGCCATGAAGAAGCCAATGCTGGGGTGTCCGACCACGACACTGACGAAGATGACGAGGGCAGCGAATCCGATGGGGAGCTGATCGAAAATTCGAGTGCTGACGATGACGGGCATTCGATGGCCACGGGGTTATTCGTCAAAGTTCGCGCACACGACACAAGCTCGAAGAAGGACGAGGCCATCCCGCTCGACGATGACCAGAATAGTCCAGACTATTACAAGATCGACACCGTTGCATGGGACTCGAAATGCTCTGCATTACACTTGGCCATTCTCGGAGGCCACTGTGGTGTCGTCAATATCCTCTGTCAAGAGTTTGGGGCTGATGTGGTACGTATGACCCGCTTCAATTCCGATACCTAAGCATTTGGTTGGTGGCGTGGGCTCTGCCGCTCCTGTTCATTTCTGAGACGAACCTTCGTGGATTGTAACATTATTACTAACGCATATATCTAGTTGATTCCTGTCAAGATCGGTGACGATTCCAGTCCCCGTGCCGCTATTCTCACACTAGTACTGGCCATCGCTCTGCCAGTCGAGAAGGCAGTTCAAATGAGTGAGACGCTGCTCAGCTTGGGTGCAACTTCGTCGCAAGCCGACGTCAATGGTGTGACTGGGTTACATCGCTATGTTCAGGTAAGCAGTCTCAAATCACCTAGACTGGTATCAGATCAATTTGGAGAACGGGGTACAAACTTACTGTTGGAAAGAACGGCATACCGAAACTCGTCGAGACTCTGTGGGCACACGACAAGCTGGGACTGAAGACTGCCATTAATCACGTGGCCGTCACAGGCTACGCGTGGAGATCGAGCGCTACAAGTCCTCTGATGACGGCGATAGACGAGTCCAATCCGATTTTCGTGCTCAAACTGCTCGAGGCGGGGGCGAATCCAGTCATCGATTTCGACACTTGGCTTAAAGGCGCAAAGTTCTCCTATGAGAATCAACTTGGTGTAAGTGGTCTGGACAAAGTCAGATTCCGGATGCTATTATGTCGGATGGATTCGATGCCAACCTGTGGGCGAGGCCTTGGTGGACACTTTCTTCTTCATCTTATCACAAAGTCCAACCCTTTTCATCATTTGCCGTATCTAATATTTCATCTACAGAATTATGAAAGGAACCAGGAGCGCTTTATGGATGGGACAGAGCAGCCGCTTCTGGTAGCGATCCAGTCTCCGCACCCAGCCATTGCAATCGAACTGTTGAAGAAGGGGGCCGACCCCAACACCCTCACCAAAGCGAGCCACAACATCATTCGGAACGCTTATGCTCGCCGAAATCAGCAGGGACAGACTGCTTTGGATCTCGTCCGAGAACTGCTCATGCAGTTACGCAAGTACGAGGGTGAACCAGATGAGCCTACCCAACAGTCGGGAGCCAGGCGACATGAACTCGGAGCACGATTTATGTTGACGTCCAAGCGGTTCTCCAATGAGCGTCCAGACGAACCTCAGGGTACTAACGATTTCCTCGCGAATTTCACTGAAGGTACATATCAGCACTGGCTCGTCTCTACGGACATTGATGAGCGAATGGATTCCTACAAGCATCACATGAAAGAGTTGAAGAAGCAAGAAGAGAAGAATAAGGGTCTCAGAGGACTGGCTGAGAAGAAGGAAGCTATCGCAGACGTGGTTTCGGAACTTGAGAAGGTCGAGAAAGCCCTCGAGACCAAAGGAGCAAAGACTTTCAAGGAGCTGCACCCAGAGGTTGAGGATCCCGGGCCCCTCCGGACCCCAGCCCGAGCGGACGCTGTCCAAGAACCATACAAGCTCGACTTCATATTCTACAACAGCACCGATGTCACCGAGTCACGAAAGGTGGCATACCTCCAGCTGTAAGTCACCACTGTATTTTCATCGGAACGTCATTTCACTGACATTGATCAAGCTTCGAAGCTGCATGGTCTGGTAATCTGGACAAGATCAAGTCACTTTCCCTTGCGCCATGGGTCACAGAACAGCAGGAGCCGCCCTTGCAAATAGCAGTCTACGACGCCAAAGGAAACAACCCCTTCTCTCTGGCATTCCTGAAGGGACATTTGAAGGTCGCTAAGGCTATCCTAGAGATTGCCCAGGCCCAATGGGCGCCCAAAGAAGAGAAGAAAGCGCGCTTCACGATGGTTAGCAACGAAGAGGACGATGATGACACACATGCAGAGCCGGATGCAGGAACCGACGATGAGCCACAAATCTACAAGGAGGTCATCGATGATCGTTTCACCATCGACAATATCGGCCAGGTCTCAATGCAGGTCAAGAGCAACACATTACCAATCACCATGCTCAGCTGGACAGCACCAGCGTTTGTCTCGCACGAAGGAGAAGTCGTCAAGACAATGGGAAGACAAGACCTATTTGCCTTCTCGGTCACCCAGGGCGACACGCAACGGTTCAACTACTTGGTTGACTTGGGTATTCAATTCACCAGTCAGAAGCCTCAAGAAGAAGACGGCTCGGATAGGTTCTTCGTATTTCCCGATGTCGACTTCAACAAGGCCATCCAACCGGGACGAACCCATATGCTAGCGGAGGTCATTCGAAAGACCGGTGCCGGTATACCGCTTGAGCATCTCGTGAAGAAGAGCGGAGTGGAATTGAAGGTCAAACCTCGATGCTACCAGGGGCTGACCGTCTATGGCAAGAAGAGGGCAGACTGGGCCAACGCTAGTCGTAACTTGATGCTCAAGCCCACTGGAAGCAACATTCCTCCATTTCTGACTGCTGCGGTCGAAGGATCCCTCGAGTCTGTTGAATGGTTCATCAGCGATGCACCGATGAGACACTATCTGGAGTTTGGCAAGTCCAAGATCGCCAAAGAAGATCCCCGCCTGAGACACCTGAACGAAGCGCCTGGAGGATTCGACCGAGCCATCATGAAGTGGCTAGGAGTGCAAAGTGAGTTCAGTAGTGTTGTACATGTGATCTCGCTAACGCTCTTAAGACGATCTCGTCATCCATTGCGCCGTGTTGGGCCCACTCGGGGACAATACCAACAAACTCATCGAGTACCTGATCAAGGTTTGCCCATCGTCCTTCGAGGCAAAATCAGAGCAAGGATATACGCCCCTGTACCTGGCCGCTCTTCTCGGGGAGGTTCAGTTCGCTAAGACGTTGATCAATGCCGGTGCGGATCAATCAGTGAAAGACAAAGAGAACAACAACATCATCCATGCCGCTTTGACGAACAACCCCAATATCAAACAGCTCCGTCGGATGCTGGGAATCCTTGACCCTGAGCTGCGGCCTCACCTGTTTCGCCAGCGGAATCACCTCACCCACGGTGGTGACACGCCCCTCCACTTCTGGCTCAACAAAGCTAATGTGCTTGAGTACACCTGGGACAATACAGGGGACTTTGACAGAAGTCGGCGCATACTGAGAAGCGAGAACGCTGATAACGTCAAACTCTTAACTCTTCTCCTCGAGTTCTCCAAGGGAGCCGAGCTCGACAGTCTCAACGGTCGCGGCGATACGGTGCTGCACAGTGCTGTACTTCGTCATCTCCCCGATCATTCCCGTGTACTCCTCCAACAGGATCCCAACCTTCTGTATCGGGAAAACACGGTGGGCCGCATACCCGGTGAGATCGCCTACGACATCTACATCAACTCGAAGGTGGAGGGACTAGAACCAATCGAAATCAGCAGACAAGTCAGCCATGCAACCAGTCTGGTCGAAAGGAGCCCAGAAATGTTCGTCCAGGACGAACACGCGGAGACGTCGGGCGCGAAACGAAAGGAGCGGACATGGGAGGTCGTCTATGAATACCTGGCCAAGGTTGATGGGAAACGTCGGCTCGTCAGCCTTAACGAAGCAAACGACGTGGCCAAGCGACTAGGAGAGAACTACTCCTCGCAGCGCTACTTCCAGAGATCCACGGCTGCCGATGAGGAGCCCGAGGAAGAACAGGACAAGCCGGAGAAGGAGAGCGACTTCGTCGCGATCAGATACAGCCAGACGAGGTTTCAGGCCTGGGCCGTTGAGGAGGGTGAGGAAGACGACGAGGAGTGAGTGCTTGATTGGTACAAGATTCATGACTGGCGAATGGCGGTAGACTGTACGGGATGGTAGCATTAAATCGACTTACGCAGGTTGGCTTCGCGCGAATGTCCGCGGCTGGATGCAGAAGCTTTCGTTCATACTTGGACGACCCCTTCATAAATTCTTCAAACAGTGCATTCTCTATCTCTCTTACCACTTTCCACAGTAGTTCCGTTTCAAGACCATACTGCGAATCCTCGCCCGCGTACTCGCCCTCATACAACTTCTGCTCCTGGACATCTTGGATCGTGGGCTTAAGCCACTCCTTCCTGACATCGCGCAGGCCCTCCAGACATCGAATAACAGCCTGCTGGTAAAATTCACCGACCTCGGCAGCCATTTCTACCCTCGCGTCCGACATGATCTTGGCGGCTACGGCAGCGACAACTCAACATTGACCTTCGAAGCCCAGGCCTCACGCCCCTCCACTCTGCGATACTGTATAAGAAAAAGGCCATATTTGGCTATTTGGTCCAACATTGACAGATCCAAGCAAACCGAGTCGAATTACCTGGGCATCGAATATAGGGACAGACCTGTCGTCTCCGTCACAGGCCTCACCGCCGTGGGAATCCTCCTGCACTATTTGGACCTGTTAATCCCCAAGGACCTGCTGCAGCTTCTCAAACTGCTGTGCAGCGGCAGCAGCAGATTGCCGCACTTCTACACCGTACCGGATACCAAGCAGACAGTCCTACACTTGCTCGCCTACCACCCTTTCCTGCCAGAGACGGGAATCCTCGAGTACGTGCTAGAGCAAGGACGGGGCGCCGGGCTGCACATCAATATCCAGGATGCGCCCGGGGACACGCCCCTCACTACGCGTCCCGACTGCGAGGGAGCAGGCAGCGCCCCTTGATCAAACGGCTCGTGGATCTCGGCGCCGATCCCAGCATGACGCCCCTCGACCTTAGGTTTAGGGGGCATCTCCACGAGCTCTCGGACGGGCGTGCGGCTACGTATCCTACGAATAGCCTGCGAATCGATAGCGCGCAGACCGAATGTCTCTGGGATGCGCTTGCGGCCGAAGAAGTTCTGACGAACCAGGGTGGTGCCGAGGACGGCACGCCGACCGATTCGCGGTCGACTTTTTAGTCGGCGCTTGGCGACGGGGCTGTCTTCCGCGAGTTCTGGGATGTTGATGAGGGAGTGATGCTTGATGTGGGCCAGGATGTTGTGGTGTGTCTCATGGTGGGGGGTGAGTAGGACATACGTATACTTTGTGGATTCTTCGGTTGGCTTGGAGAGGTGAGGTTTTGGATAGAAGTTGAGGATTGCTTGTTTGATATCTCTTGTTAGGTTCTAGAGCCCCTTTTGCACGGCTCGTTGGGGTCAGGTTTATTTCCCGTGTTACGCTGGTGCTACTCCTCCGGACGAGCAACCTCTGAAGGTACACAAGGATCGCCTTACACGTACACTAGGACTTTAAAGTCGGAACGGGGAGGGACTAGGTGATAATCTCGATTCGTGTTTGTTATTAAGTTTCAACCACAAGCGAAAAGCGAAACCGAAACGCCCTGAAATTCAACAAAAGATCGAGCCCCGTACCGTACACAAAGTCTAACATTCTAAAAAGCCACCCATCTCGCCATTTTCTCCAATGCTTTCCAAACCAGTTTGTCCCGTTGGACTACATGTTGCGAATATTGTCTCATGACCCTTATTCCTTCGGTGCAAGCATGTACCACATCACCTTCGTGATATCCTCGGTTTGGCCGATAGCCTCGCCCCATTTGTCTGCGAACTCCTTGGGGTTCTTGTACCACTCCTTGAAATTATCCGCCACGTGTTGGACCTTGTCCAAGTTCTTGTCCACCCCCTGGCACAAGACATCCCTCAGTTCCCTGGCGACTTTCTGAGCGTCGCCTTCGGCCACGAACCCCTGCCCATTTTTGATAGCCTTGCCGAAAGCCCCGAGCTTCTGTTCGAACGCCTTCTCCTTTTCGCCGCTTCTCTTGTGAGAGTACCAATCGCCGAATAAATCCAAGGTATTCGTGATGCTCACTCCCGGCGAGCTGAACGCACCCTGGGCATTTGCCACATTCGTGTTGTCGACCCACTGGCCGATGCCGCCAGTACGGGTAGAGACCTTACTATTCTCGGCAAGTTCCTCGCCTTTTGCGCCAGGGTAACTTTCGGAGTCGTCTCGCTGTGCCAGCTGGGTCGCGCCACTGCTTCCGACGGGCGTCGCCAGAACACCCAGGCTTCCCAGGAGCGGCAGGCCCAGGGCGATAAGGTAGGTGCACCGCATGATGGCGTTTGGACTCTGGAGTGATAGGGGTCTGGTTTCGCTGAAGGGCAAGGTTGGCAGCGGACTGAAGGGCTTATGGCAGATGCTCAAGTTGGAGTTGAGATGGATGACAAGGATTCGACAAAGATGGTTTTCGCACGAGAAAGAATATGTAAGAAGATAGATGAGTGTGTCGGACTGTGTTGCAATCGGAAATATCGAGCAAGTCGTGGACGGGTATTAATATACTTTTATGGTGTTCTCGTGACGAGCCATGATGTCGATTTCGCCAGCCAGACGGCCGTGACCGAGCCTGTGCCGTGTGCACCATCGCCACTATGGATTGACTATGCCTCATCATCTATAATTATAATAAGTACAGGTGTCCAGGATGGTATCCGGTACCGTGCCACGGGGCCCCGGATGGTCCAGTTTTTAAGAGTCTATCATGCTCTTACGATTTTGGGTCATCATCATCGCCACCATCTCCTCACTAGTCAGTAATACACGGATGTATTCTTTGTTGCAAATCAGGTACGTTGGTATCTACTTATCAAGATAATTAGGGGTATAAAGGGCGCTACTGGTTACCATCTAGCACACCTGTATAGGATTTGTCCTTAAATCACAACTGTTTAGGATAGTAATGAGTGGCAGTTCCATATGACAGGGACTTTTCAGGTCTGCACTTTGCTTGTTAAAAAGACGCATATACATTACTAACTATCCTAATCTATAATCGTGTACGACGCTGTGTAGAACATCACGCGATGGTGTAGGTATGGAACTTTGATTAGCATGGTAGTTATCATCATGTATGAGCCCATACCCCCCAGCACTTGAAATCGCTAAACATTACTATCTTAGACACCGGAAGGTAAAAGTTCCTTAAAAGTTCATATAAAGATGAGAATAGACGAACTATAGCTCTGTTTTTGTGGAAAATCTTCTGATCTTGGCTTGACCGAAGGTTGCGGTTCGAAGGATCGCCAACCGTGCTGTGCTGTATGTACCTCTCCCAATAGACATTCAGGATGGTAATCCTTGCACTCGCGGGCTTGCCCTGGCCACCGCCGAGGAACTTTTGTGTCCCGGTGTTCTTTGCACCCGTTCACTTTACCGAAACAAACATCCACACTGATACTAACTGATGACTGTATCCCGTTGAGTGTTATTGCGCACCACCTCATAGAATTTAGGTAGAGAACTTTCAAATATTGCTGCGCCTTATGAGATCCAGCGTCGGTGTACGACAACCGAGAGAAATCCCCAGGGTGTGTCCATGGTCGTATGATGGTGGCCATAAGGATGACGAGTAAAAATAGGAGTCAGATGTCATAGTCGCCGTGGGAATACTTGGGGACCATCTTGACAGATCTCGATTGACGGCATGCCGAAACTTTGTGTTTGATGTCACTTAGCCATCGAGTGTGCTCAGAAAGTTGCCATTCATGGCAGCTCATTGACATGGTCAACTCTACGCTATGGGTTATTCTTTCCCCTTAACAAGGTGGTGTTGTTCATTAGGTCAGCAGAGACGCGAATCGTCAACAGACGGAGGGACTCACCAATAGACACCGGGATGGTTGATTTCCTATGGAAGACATAGGAATATAGGCGTCGTCTCGCGGGGTCCCCACGCCGGTCCCCACGTCATGTCCGGACCGACCCCAGAGCCAGTCCGCCACAAAGTCCAGCTACTTACCTAAGAACTCCTTCCTTCGCGAATGATTTTCGATTGCGGCTGAGACGCAGGAGTGCTCGCCGTATAACAGTGAAAGCCACAGCTTTGAAGTCCGGTGCGAGTTCCGAGAGGGGCCTGCGGGTTGCATTGCCGATCGTTCCGGACTACTTAAGACTCCTTGAGCGGCTGCCACCGGAGATCACTATCACCTCCTCTCAACACGACTAGGTACCTACCTACACCATGGCAGCACCGGGGAATAAGTTCTTCATCCAGCACAGGCTAGGCCAGTCGGCACCGCACCACGCGAGCTTCGAGGCTCTGTGGGAGACGAAATGGAAGCCCCTGGTATGCTACACCACCGGGAGCGGCGTGCCGGACATCCTCGGCCTTGCGCTCGCGCTGACCTGCGCAGTGCGAAATGGGCGTGTACCCGTTCATGTTCGGCGCCACGAAGGACTTCCAGCCCGTCGTCGACAGCATCGTCGCGAAGGGTCTCAAGGAGCCCTACGACTGGGACGAGTATGCGCAGTGCTTCTTCCCGAAGGCCGAGGAGCTTGTATCCAGTGCAGAGGCTGCAGAGAATGAAGGCGACAAGGAGAAGGCTTCCGAGTTGTACCTGTACGTGGCACGGCGTGTGGAAGGTCTAGCTGAGGTGGATGGATCATGAGTGTAGACTGACGACCACACAGGAGAGGCTCGGCTCTCTATCGCATCGCGCGCTTCCCGGCACCGCGGTCAGAGAAGCAGAGATACGCATGGGCGAAGGGGAAAGAGGCTGCCACCAAGGGTCTCGGTCTACAGGACTACCCCATGGTAGAGGTCGCGATACCGCACAAACACGCCCACAACGGAGACGCACCGGTTCTACCTGCGTACTTCCACCTCCCGCGGGCTGCCTCGGAGTCGCGCAAGGCGCCTCTAATAATCATCTTCACCGGCCTCGACGGCTACCGCACCGAGCTGGCCGTCTGGAAGGAAGGCTGGGCGCAATTGGGTGTCGCCGTGCTGATTGTCGAGATTCCCGGCACTGGCGATAATCCTGGAAACCCGTCCGATCCGGACAGCCCGGATCGCGTCTGGACTAGCATGTTTGACTGGATTGGCGAACAAGCGGGCATCGACCAGAGCCGGATCGTCAACTGGGGCTTTAGCACGGGAGGGTATTACTCGATCCGCATCGCGCATACGCATGCCGATAAGTTGAAAGGGGTGGTTGCGCTCGGCGGTGGCTGCCATCACATGTTCGACCCTGAGTGGCTGGATGCTGTGGATCTCTTGGAATACCCCTTCGAGTAAGTCTTTCTTCTCTAGAATTGGTCCTGAGGAGCTTGGGCTTCATGAACGTGGATGAACTGACTAGCATCACAGCTTGGCTCAGACGCTCTGCTACAAGTTCGGCTACGGAACTGACTTCGATCGCTTCAAGAAAGAGGCACGGGAGAGGTTCTCGCTACTCGACTCCGGCATTCTTGACAAGCCATGTGCGCGCCTCCTGCTAGTGAACGGAACCGATGACGAGATCTTCCCTATTGATGACTATTACCTATGTCTCCAGCATGGTGAGCCGAAGGAAGCCCGGTACGTGAGAATTCAGCTTCCAGTCCCTGTCTCTGGGATGAGTCAATGATCTAATCCACCCTCGTGATAGTTTCGTACCTGGCACGAAGCACATGGGCGAGCCGACGTCGTTCTTCATCATTCTTCCTTGGATCTTCAAGCTGCTTGAGATAGAGGGGGATGTGCGACGCTTCATGTCAACTATCCCGTTCAAACCGAAGTACTGAGGATATGCATGGATTTTGGGGGGTGGTGCCATGAGATATCATAGTCATTAGCGGAGACGTCCGGATTACTCGTAGCCTGTGCAGTTGGGTATCAATTGAGCAACAAGGCCATTTGAGTTTTTCTGTCGGACGTCCTGCTGTATCTGATACTTATATACCATAATGAACTCATATAGCGAGCCTTGAGCTGATATCTATTCTGTGGCCAAGTTCGAATAATGATCGTAATCCCAGACGCTGTTCCATGCCCACGGCAGCGATATGTAGTTAGGGCGCCAACCTCGGCGTCGAAGCAGGGCTCCCGGTGCTTGATCTGCATTGACAAGTGCTCCCCAGATCTCCAACTCCAGCAAAAGGCGCTCTTACCGATCGTCGGTGCTATACCCGGTTCACGAGGCCCAAGTTAGTACCCAATGCGGATAAAACATGCAGCTTGGGGTGCACCCGTGGAATCAAAGCGGTGTGACATCACCTTCCGGTATCGCCCACCCGTCAAGTCAACGCAGCATTCCTCATCATCGATAAATTTCCCACGAGACATATTTTATGGCAGGCACACGGATTCTAGGCGCCCTGGCGCTCATCGCCAACGCACCACTTATCAAAGCCCAACCTGTAGTATCCATCCTCAACGGCAGCTACGAGAGCCTACATCTCCCCGCCTTCCAGCAAGATCTATTTCTCGGCATACCATATGCTCAGGACACAGGGGGAGCGAACCGTTTTCGCATTCCGCAAGCCCTTGAAGAAACCTGGAACGGCACGCGCGACGCCAAGATCTACGGCCACGCTTGTCCGGACCAGAATGTGCCCGCGGACTCCGTCTATGGCATGAGCGAGGACTGTCTGAGCATCAACATCGTGCGTCCTGCTGGGCTGGATGATGATGATGTGAGGCTACCTGCGATGCTGTGGATTAATGGCGGGAGCTATCAGGTCGGCACGAGCGGGCTGTCCAACTACAACCTTACGTATCTGGTCGAGAAGTCCGTGGAGATCGGCAAGCCTATCGTTGGTGCAAGTATCAACTATCGGAAAGGGGGTTGGGGGAATATGTATTCGGTGGAGATCCAAGTAAGGAGGACTCCCTCCCCAACCATGATACCACGTTGCGCTGACCGAAAAATTCAGGGGTCTGGAAATACGAATCTAGCTCTTCGAGATATGCGTAAGGGTCTGGCATGGACCCAGGAGAACATCGAAAACTTCGGCGGGCTCGTTCGCAGTGGTAAGATGATACGATCCCCACCGATATTGCTGGTGAAGACTTGCGGCATTGTAGACTAACCCGCTCCTAGGGCCAGCTTCTCATGAGCTACGGTGGGCGTACTGACGGGCTCTTCCACCGCTCTATTCAGGAGAGCGGCAGTGCAGCAACTGCTTGGTATAACGGCACAGACTGGTACCAACCCATCTACGACAAGATTGTCGGTCAGGTGAACTGTACTGCGGCTGCAGATACTCTGGAATGCCTTCGAACGGTTGAGTATGACGTGCTTCACCCCTTCTTGAACACATTCGTTGTTGCTGGTCCCGGTTTCTACCCTACCGTCGGTAAGTGGTTACATACCTATATAAATCTTTTCCGTTGTTTCGTTGCTCGTTTAGGTTGACTGAACTCACAGACGGTAATATCATACCCGACTACCCGACCGAACTCCTGCACTCCGGCCGCTTCGCCCACGTGCCACATCTCTACGGGACGAACTTCGACGAAAGCACCGACAACGCCCCAGTAGGCGTAATCAACACCAACGAAGACCTACGCAACTTTCTGCTCCACGACACAGGCTTCAACTTCCCCAACGCAGCCGTCTCCCGCATCATACAGACGACCCAAGCCAAGGCATACCGCTGAACACGGGACCAGAGCGCTTCGCCGACAAGGGTCGGCAGTACGTGCGGCACTACGCCGAACACGCGCTGACGTACAACTACCGGTTCAACACGCGGCCCTGGGAGAACTCGACTACCACCGCCACATCCTCGCCCACGTCTAACTCCAGTGACACGGATCCGGATCCGGAGGACCAGCTCGCGCCGGCGTACAAGGGCGTCGAGCACTTCAGCGAGGTGGCATTCGTGTTCAACAACCCGACGACGGCGGGGCCGTGGCCGCAGTACGAGGCGCTGAGCGCGCAGATGAGCAGCCAGTGGACACACTTTGCGTATGGTGGTGATCCGAATGGGGAGGGGCTGCCGGATTGGCCTGTTTATAGTTCGAGTGCGAGTGGATGGAATCTGGTGTTGCAGGCTGAGGCTCAGGGGGGAGCGTATGCGGAGGAGGATGTGTATCGGCTTGCTGGACGGGAGTACTTGACTCGGTGGGCGCGGAGGAGGCATGTGTGAGTGGTACTGATGAATGTGTGGGTAATACGTTTTCTCATGACATGATATATCGAATGAGATGAGCAAGCTTCGACCAAAAGTACTACTCCGAGTGCCAACGGCTCTCCGCCTTGCCTGTGACGAGCCGGCTGGGGCCCTCGAGGTCGTCGACGTGCACCGTGGTTCAGTGATGTGTATTAATGAAGCTGCTGAGATCTGTCAGTACGGTTATTTTCCCCCTTTGCGACTTTGATGTGGTGTTTATATTATGCCTACTTATGTACGTAAAGGTGGCTGTGTCGATTAGCAGAGGAGATGAGCCTCTTCTAGTTCAGTCATCCTGGTCAATCGCGACGCCGTGCTCAATTCCGGCAACCATGTGGTATGCAGCGCATCATTGCTGTGATCAGCTTCGTCCCTTGGCGGCAAGGCATTATGGTCTGTGTAACTGTATGACTCGGTTCAGCGAGTCTCCTAGCCAAGCTACTTGACCTGCATGGATCTAGAAGGGCTTTCTGATCTTGCCGAACTCCCTCTTCTCCCGATGTGTTAAGATATCAAGGCGCTTTGGCAATCGTATAGTGAATGGCGGACAAAGTGGTGTACATTTTAGGTCTGTTGATACAATGCTATGAGTGTAGCCGCCGTGGATTGCTTCAACCAAAGAACAACGCTTGATGTACACGATCCCGACATCCTCTAAAATGGTTTCAGATACATCCAGCCAATTATAATACACAGGTCATCCTAGAGTTGGGAGAGAAGCTTGTTGATGTGCATTGGCAGGTCCTCCAGTGCGACGTGCGAAGTAGTGGCAAGTCTCCGGCACTGGACCTCGCAAAGCCGATCAGAGTTCCATTTCCTCCCCAGAACGACGATGACGGGGTAGCCGATCAAGTCGGCGTCGTTCATCTTCCATGGAAAGGACACCGAACGGTCATCGAGCGCCAAGTCCATCGTCGAGAAAGGCCCCATGGAGTTCGTCAAGTAGTCAGCCACCTTTGTAGCTTCTTCTTCCAGTTTCCTTCCAGGGATGACGACAACCTCGAAAGGCGCGATGGCTCGTGGCCAACTGAGCCCCTTGTCGTCTGCTAGATGATCCGCGACGGCGCCTATAATTCGAGAGACGCCGATGCCATGGCAACCCATCTGCATGGACACATTCACCATGGATTCGGGGTTGCTCGCGGTGAGTTGCCCGTCGACCAAGTTGGAAGGGACTTGAACACGTGCGTCAAGCGGATCCGAATATCGTGTACCCAAGTGAAAAGTATGCCCAAGTTCAATCGCTTTCTGCACCTTGAGCGTGCCAGATGAACATCGGGGGCAATAGTCGCCGTCACGAATACGGAGCACGTTGAGAAGGCCGCCGTCATCCGACGATGTTATGAGTTTGCTCGTGACTTCAGCCGGATTGCTATTGATTTGTGGTGGGAACATTTGACGATCCATGTCATCCCTCGTGGTATCTGCGAAACGAGGACCAAGCCTGCCGTCAATGACATTCAACAATTGGAGTCGTTGTCCAGACTCGGCGGGTTTGGCCGAAGCAAGCGCGGACTCCCAGCATGTTGCCGGGTCTTCCAAGCTAGAGTCCAACTCTGGCAATATCGATTTGATAGCGTACGTATTGATTTCGGCATCGGAGAAGGCAGCTGGATACCAAACGTTGACGAGTGTTGTCCTGTCTTTGGATATACCACGCCATACGCGAAAGGCAGGAGGTACTGTCTCGCTTCCCGTGGGAGCGTGGCTATCCGAAGAAATGGTACGTGCAACGGCGATTTCCTCGTTCGCGACGTACTCACAGCTGTCGCAGCTGATCACATTGTCCTCTCCAATCGCAGTTGGAAGATGGTACTCGTGACTTAAGTCGCCCCCAATGTCGCCGGAGCTGGCTTCTGCAACCACATACGGCAATTTCAACTCGTCAAAGAGGCGAGAATAAGCCTCGCGTACTTGTTTATAGGTCGAAAGAGCCGTCTGAGTCGAATAGTCAAAGGTGTAGAGGTCCTTCATGATGAATTCCCTTGAACGCAGCACACCGTGGCGTGGGCGAATCTCATCCCGATATTTGCGGCCTGACGATTAGTTAAGCCCGCAAACATGTGGCGCAGGACGACACACCAATCTGGTAAAGTCGCAGGGGAAGACCTTTATAAGACCTGACTGTCTTGGCCACCAAAGAAGTGATCTCCTCTTCGTGCGTTGGGGCTAATAGGTGCGGTACGTCCTTTCGGTCAACGAAACGGAACAACTACATCCATGGTTAGTGAGCAATTTGATCGTCCGGTAGTTGAAGTACTAGACTCGCACCTCTGGGCCGTAGCCTTCAAGCCTATTGGTCTGTTGCCATAGCGCCTGGGAAGAGATGGCTGAAAGTGAGACCTTGGAGGCACCTTGGGGTGAATAAGCACAGGACGAGTATAAGTGAAGAGGATGGAGTGAACCCCGCATAGCATACCCAGCTGCAGCATGTGCTTGTCGATCAGATTTTCCAGCTTTTCTTGTACCCTTTGGCCAAGTGGAAGCATGTGAAATATCCCTGCTTGAGACTTTGTCCCGTTTCAGTCAGAGGCCTCATTGGCAATGGAGACTCTCGAATAACGACTGACCTGGCGAAGGTAGCCGGCCCGAATCAGCTTCTCATGGGAATCTGAGCTTCTGTCAGCATCAAAGAAGGTAGTCTATCTGGTAGTACGTGAAACGCGTGATTCATACCCTCGCCTTCGGTCGCGGTGAGGCCACCAGAAGCCAGCCAAAACCTGGAAAGCCGGGCATAACGACTTTCTGGAGGCGGTACCGACTAGACAACTGTCAGGAATAAACGAAAAAAAACTTGAGGGCCGATCTACGAACTAGAGCGTCGCTCGAGGAGGCCAAACTGCTTAGACATCGGCTTGTTTGGGTGCGCGAGTGGCGTATAGGTACACCCCTTATGTGCGATCTGGATAATGAGAACATCTTGACCACTGCATATCTGTTCAACCACCCCCTGGATCGTCTCGTCATTGGTACTATGGGCCTGCGCCAAGATGAGGAACAAGCGGATGAGGAAGAAGTTTCGTGTTACGGCGTTGTGTCCATGTCGGTTGCGATTATAAGTTCAGGGGTACTGATGCCTATGAGCTGTGAGCAGTTCTGAGCGACGCTTCAAGAGGTTCAGATGGAGCTCGGCAGCCTTGCATACTAAGTGGAGCGCTACAGGCCGCTAAAAGCGCCACGCTTCCCACTGATTGGTGCGCCAGCCATGTGCCGCCGGGCTTGGCAGCCTTGCCCCGCCAAAACTTTTTCTTTCCCAGTCGTCCTAAAATCTCGTCGCTCGAGTCGATCGATAAGCTTGCCTCACGCAGGGCCCAGACGTCCACCTGTCTACCGCACGCATCTCGCCAATCCCTTTGCGAATTGTGTCTTGTGACAGCTTCAGATCTCGAGAAGGATACATCCGATATGGCGACCTTCGACGATGCGGCCCTGTCCAAATTGACAGCTAAGATTGACAGCGGGCTGGCTAATTCCAAGAAGACCACCGACGACAAAAATGGCAATGCCAAGCCCAAGAGGAAACTGGATCAATCCGCGGATGCTTTCCAGCCTCCATCCAAGAAGAGAAGTCAAACAGTAAAAGAGGACGGGAAGCCTTTTGAGAAGCAGACTGGGAAGCCAACTGCGAAGCCCACTGCGAAGTCGCCGGGGAAACAAACTGACAAGCCGAATGGGAAGTACAACGACGAGTCGAAGGGGAAATTCAACGACAAGCCGAAGGACAAGTACAACGACAAGCGAAAGGAGAAGTACAACGAGAAGCCGCATGGAAAATACAGTGAGAAGCCGAATGGAAAGCGCCATGAAAAACAGCCCGGGAAGCCAAGCGATCATCGTCCCAAACCAGCTGCCAAGGAACAACCCGACTTACAGCCAAGTGACTCCAACACACTTCTCGACGAAATCAGAGCGCTTGGTGGGGACGAGGAGGACTACAAGCTGTTGGAGGATGTTGACTCTGATGATGAAGTACCCAACGACCAAGACGGAAAGAAGAGTACAGACAAGGACCTCCGTGCCGAGCTCGCCAAGTTTGCGTCAGGGCTTGGGTTCGATGATGTGACCCCAGCATCCGCCGATGAAGAGTCTGATGCCAACATGGACGAGGTTGTATCCGACGGTGCCGAGTCGGGTCAGGAAGTAGACGAGAAGCCTATTCCAGACCCGAAACGGAAAACGGTCAGTAAGCCTTGCCATTCACAAAACCACTGAGCATAGATAGCTAAATCAGAACCCTGAAGATCTTCGAGCCTCGTCCTGACTGGCATGCCGTCAGCTTAAGACCACTACCTGAGCCAACATCCGACCAAGTAGCACCCTACACCGCAGCAATTGCTAGCTTGAAAGATTATGCGACGACGATCCTCAATGAGGACACCGACGCATATGGCACAACCTTTGCTGCCTCGTCTTCTCGCAAATTCATGTCTACTATCATGTCTTCTGGTACAATGTCAGACAAAGTGTCGGCTTTGACGCTTGCCATCCAGGAGTCCCCGGTACATAGTACCAAAGCTTTTGAGAATCTTTTGAGCCTTGGTGCGAAAAGAAGTCGTGGTCCCGCTCTGTCCGCTCTGGCTGCCCTGGTAGATCTTCTCGGACCAGGAATGATCCTACCTTCTGACAGACGACTGCGCATCTTCGCTACGCAGCCTGGACTTATTGGAACCTTGCAGAAGTTTTCCGTCAAGTCCTGGACCGCTGGGAAAGGACTGCCCGGTAAGATCACCAAAGAACAGCTGATAGCTTGGGTGTTCGAGGACTGGCTGAAAGACGCCTACTTCAAAATGATTCAAAGTCTTGAAACCTGGTGCGATGACGAAGTCGAGTATGCTCGAACAAAAGCTGTCGACTTGGTGTTTGCCTTGCTACGAGACAAGCCTGAGCAGGAGTCCAACCTCCTGCGTCTCCTAGTCAACAAGCTCGGCGATCGCGACCGCAAGATCGCCTCAAGAGCTTCCTACCTTCTTCTTCAGCTGCTGAATACACATCCCGCAATGAAACCAGTCGTTGTGCGTTCCGTCGAGCAGGATGTTATTTTTCGACCAGGACAGAACATCCGTGCCAAGTACTATGCCGTCAATACTTTGAACCAGACCATCCTCAGCACGAAGGAGCCTGAGATTGCTGATTCTCTGCTGCGTATCTACTTTGGCATGTTTGTCTCTCTGCTCAAAAGTGGAGAACTCAGTCAATTCAATGCTGATCCTGAAGTCTCCAAGCCGAGCAAACGGAAGCATGATCGGAGGAAGCCTGATCAACCCAAGGGGGGTGACGACAAGAGCCAAACCGCCCCCGGCGATGGAGACGCTGCGGAAAAACTCGTGTCAGCAGTTCTCACTGGTGTCAACCGAGCAGTACCCTTCTCTCAGGCAGACCAGTCCACGTAAGTGACAACCCATCACTCATTCCTATGATCAATATCTTTCCTATCAATACTAATTCACAACAGACTCGAGTCACACTTGGACACACTATTCCGCATCACACATTCTTCCAATTTTAACACGAGCATCCAAGCTCTCATGTTGATACAACAGCTCTCAGCGAACCGACATCTTGCTACAGAAAGATTCTACCGGACGTTGTATGAGTCTTTGCTAGATCCACGACTCGTAACTTCTTCGAAACAGTATCTGTACCTCAATCTCTTGTACCGAAGTCTGAAGGCGGATATTGATGTTCGCCGCGTGAAGGCTTTTGTCAAGCGAATGCTGCAGGTGCTGAACCTGCATCAACCCTCCTTCGTGTGTGGCATACTCTACCTCGCCACAGAGCTGTGCGGCGCCTTTCCCGATATCAAGACACTGCTCAGTGAGCCTGAGGAGCACGACGCCGAAGAGACAGGCATGCCAACCGCTTCAGACGCACCTGTCACCACCGCTGTGGATGGTCCAGATACACAAATATTCAGGAATGACAAAACATACGATGGTCGAAAGCGAGCGCCAGAATACAGCAACGCACATCTCAGCTGTCTCTGGGAGCTGGTCCCATTCTTGAGGCACTTCCACCCGTCAGTCGATGTCTTCGCATCAACTCTGCTGAGTGGACAGAAGGCAGCTCAAAAGCCCGAGTTGGCTAGCCACACACTAATAGCTTTCCTGGATAAGTTTGTGTACAAGAACGCGAAGGCAACAGACACAACAAAGGGTGTGTCCATCATGCAACCTGTAGTTGCGAGCGGCCAGAGCCACATACTACTATCCAGCAAGCCGTCGGCGAAGGAAGCTGGAAGCTCCCTGAACTCGGCGTCTTTCTGGAACAAGAAGAGCGAGGATGTGGCGGTGGACGATGTCTTCTTCCATGAGTACTTCAGTCGGATAGGAAAGCAAGAACAGGTTGAGCGTGAAAAGAAGATGAAGGCCAAGAAGGAGACAGGCGAGGAGGCTGAAGCAGAGGAGGCGGACGAGGAAGAGATCTGGGATGCGTTGGTGAACTCACACCCTGAGATACAGGAAGAATCGGATAGCGACTCTGGCTTCGAAGACCTTATGGACCTCGACGGCTCTGACGATGACCTCGACGACGATGTCGCCCAAGAGGATGGCGAGGAGGTGTCTGAAGACGACGAACTGGACTTCTTGGACGAGTCTGATCTTGATTCAGGCGAAGATGAGGAGGATGAGGATGAGGAACTGCAGCCGGCTGCGGGCAAGGCTGAGGATAAGAAGACAAATGCCGAACGCAGAGCGAGAAAGAAGGCGATGAAGAATCTCCCTACCTTTGCCTCTGCCGAGGATTATGCGGAGATGCTAGCCCAGGACGAGGATGGCATGTAATGGCGCACAGTGTTGTGTCCACAGATCAACTCTCAGCGGTGAACTAGGAGCATAAAAGTAGACATGAATTGAAAGATACCCGACCCGGTACCGCTTTTGATTCATACAGCTAAATACCAGGCTCTGACACCTCATATGCAACTAAAAACCAACAACACCTACCCCTAGGTGTCAAACCACTCGAGCGCGTCATCTTTCGTGAAGATGGCGCGGTACTTCTTCCCGCCATTGGGCTCCTCCCTCTCCTCGGTGTGGATGCTGTGCAGACTGGCGGTCTCGTCGGGCCCCGCCGTGAAGGCGCGGAAGTGGATGTAGGCCGGGCCCGAGTCGGGCATGGCGGGGATTCTCAGCTTGCCGAACATTATGATGCCGTAGGCGCTCACGGCGACGCGCACGCTCTCGAAGTCGGACGATGTGAAGGACGTCAGGTCCGCGTCGGAGAGGTGCTGCACGGCGGCGAAGTACTCGGGCTCGTGCTCTGTTGGGGCGGGCGGTCAGTTATGTGCTTGATAGGGGTGGGGAACGGAAATGAGGAGAAAGGGGGGATATACTTAGGTATGTGTGCTTTAGATGCAGCACCTTGTGCTTGAGTTCCGACTCGAACTCGCCGAAGGCTTTGAGGGATTCGTCCTTGGGCGCGTGGGGTGGGCCTAGGTCGACGGTCTCGGCGGTGGCCTGTGGCGGGGTTTGTTAGACATCGTGAGGTTGGCATGTTGGGTATACTAGACTGACCATGATGACGGTATTGTGTCTGATTGTTTGGTTGTTGGGTGGTATACTAAGGGATTCAAGTAGATAGCTATGGATGTATTACCTCGGTATAGCTTCAAGCAATAACTACGATACGAACATGTTCTCACGCGACAGCTGAGCTTGGTTTTGTAGTCGTGACAAGCTCGCCAAGGCTGTCTGTCTGTGCTGTGCGATGCATAGCGGCCGCTGTGTCATCTAGCTCCCGACCAGGGAATCTGCATGAAGCCGCCTGACAGAAGCAGGTTTGACGGTGAGGGGTCGCGCTTCAGGAGCCGCTGTCAAATCATGGTTTGCGGATCGCCCCGAGTTGGCGTGTGTCAGCCGGTCACAGGTTGCTTACGTAGCTCGGGTTGCACTTTCGAGGTTGTTTGCTCGGTATGGTTCGTGGGACGGATGGGATCAGTGGACAGCAAACCTGAAGCTGCCGTGTACAGGATATCTACGGGATTCGGCACAGGTCACAGGTTGGCACACGAGAACAACGGCAGATCGTGAGAAGATGCCTTCTCGTTGGTGAGTTTTAGGTTCGTGTTCCTTGCAGATCAATGCAACCCCATCTTGACCCATGACGCAACGTTCGTTTGGTACTGAGTGGATATTTATCTATATGGATGGAATGCGGAGATCGGTGTAACGATAATGCGATGCACAAAAGTCCGAGCCCCTATCTAGACAGTCGCCGGTTGCTGGTGATGCAAGTCGACACTGATGAGTGTCAATTCGGCCCATCAAGCTCTACCACCAAGCCAAAGCCAGAGTCGGAAAATACGAACAGAAACACCTGAGTACCATCCCCACCAACAAAGACGTCGCCGGCTGCATTCTCGTCGCGGCACCGTAGGCCAATTCCCATGCCATATTCGAGACCAGAGGTGATGTGGAGTTGAGCGGCATTGTGATGTTGGTCAGACCGGCGCTGGTACTGGTGCCGTAGATCGAATTGGCCCTGGACAGATTGAGGTCGCTGATCGTGCCGGTGATGGCTTCGTGGTCGGTATGTCATGCGGTCGTTGGGGTGGTCGCGCCTCCGTCGAACGCTCCGGTCAAACCACAGATGCCGACAACGACGAGAAAGATGCCGACAACGATGAGGAAGATGCCGCCTCGGAAGCACAGGGAGGGCAACGAATCGTCACATCTCCGGCGCGGCGGTGGGCGGACTGAATGAACTGCAAATGTGCGGTACTCGTCGTCGTAGAGGGATTCGACGTCGTAGTCCATGTTGCCAAGCATGGTAACCTCCCTGGGATTGTCTGCCATCTTGACGAGTGTCTGGTCTTGAGTGGAAAAGGTTGGTCGAGACACAGTCGAGGCGTGAATAATGTGGTCTGGCGGTCGAGTTGAGCGGTTCCGATGTCGTGGTTAGAGGTAAGATAACTGCAGGATATTGAAAGAGTATACCCTTATGAGTTGGAAATCTGCAGTTGACGAGTCTTTTATTTGCGAGGTGCGACTATCTCCGATACATTGGTGTGAGTCTTGCTTGCAACTTAAAACCCCCTTTTCGGTCAAATAGACTTCGAAGTCTGGCGGCCACAAGACAAGGTTTGCATTAGGAGTGGCTCGTGGCAAGTTGAGCAAGATATTGTTTATCTCCTCTTCATCATTATTGATAGTAACGAACACTGTTGCCGACCACCGTCCTCTCTTGCCGTAGCGACTTTATTGGCTATGATATTTAGGTTTCCATAGGACTGTAAATCAATTCTTCTTGCGAAAAGCGTCTAGAGAACCTAGCGAACCTATCAGCGTATTTTAATGTTCTCTTGGTATATATGGATAGCCTCAATATCCCTTCCCGCAGTGGCAATGTTAGCCATTCGAGTTAATAAGCTCGCGAGCTTTAGAAGGTATCTATGCCAAAGCCTCACCAACCTCACGGCATAGACAAGGCCGATCTATGACCTTAGTTGGTTGGAACAGAAGAAGAAACAGGCGGAACGAGCAGGTTTTTGGTGGTAGTACGAGACAACTAGTTGCACGTGGAATCAACGCTCACCTCAGGTTGTTATGCAGGGTACTATTCCAGCCGCTTGGCTTGCATTATCGTGACTCCATGCGACTTCACTGACGAGGGGGTTCAGGTCATTAGACTCGAGAAGCAGGCAGCGGACTGTTAGAAATATGGCCAAGTAATATTGAAAATCTCACTCAGAGGGTAAGTTGGCGAACACATCCTCAGTGTTTGGACTGAGGCAAGAGTTCCCAGTCGTGTGGAACGCTGTCCAGTGTACCGTGAGCAAGCTGCAACATAGCCGTAAGCTCAACAGTACGTCGGAAATATGCTTTGAGGCCGGAATTTCCTGTCATCCAATGGGCTGGCCTCAGAAATAACTGCAACGCCAAGTGGGAATTTAAGAGCATCCGAGCTTTCAGCAAGTCACTCGCAACTGAGAAGACTTGACATCCAGTATTTGAGGTCCCTTGATGTCTTGGCCACTGGGCCAAGTGTAGCTTTGTTACAACGGAGAAAGCGTGTCGGAAGAAGGGGAGACGGCGAGGACGCTGACATGCTACGGGAGAAGACTGCCTCTTCCACTTCCTCTGAACGTCGCTGTAAGCGAAAGATGCACCTGAAGCGATAACCATGTGCCGCAAACAAGGACTCAAGGAGTGATGACAGCAGGGTCGGGCAGCTGGCGTTGGGCGCTCGCGTCCTCGGGCGAGTTCCTGGGCACAAGTCTCGGGGTGTTGTCGATGCGAGCATGAGGGTCCCGACTGTGTCTCCAACAGATTGATGCTGCCGGACTTCGCAACGCCCGTACCTCGCATGCAGCACTGGAATCATTATTTACTTCGCAGTGGACGAGGGGTGACTGAGCGGCGTGCGATCTCGTAAGATTTGGGTGTGAGCACTTGCTGGTCTTCTGCAGAGCGTCTGAGCCACGGCCGAACGAGTCTACAGCACCTGCGAGAACATCGCAGGCCTGAGATAACAGGAGTCCAGGACTCACCAGCCCGTGGGCTGTAGTTGAAAAGGGTGATGAAGCTGTGTTTGGCGGCTGGGCGGATTCCTCATACACGCTAAGGTACCTATCTTTAGGGCAGTACGGTATCGGCCGAAGCAGACTGCGTCCTTGGCAGGCGCTGTAATCCAAAATGACCATGGCCCCGCAGACTTCCCAACTTCAAACCCCAGTGTTGCTATTGAGTGTTATGTGTAAATGTTGGTTGCAAAGGGCTATGGTGGCTGCGCTCTTCGGATGTTCGCATCTTTCACCCAACTCTGAACAGGGACCTATCGCGCCGACACCTCGACAGTGCACCCCGGCACCCCGGCACCCCGGCATGCCGCACACGTCATAACGTTATTTCGGAAGGCAGCGCGGTACCGGTATCGCGCCAAGGCAGCCAATGGAAGCTTCTGCACTCGAAGGACTACTCGTGCCCCGCACCACTTTCCACCTCGCTAGGGCTCACCACGTAAAGTGGTGCTCACCACAG
Organism: Anthostomella pinea; assembly: GCA_963556695.1. Taxonomy (NCBI): domain Eukaryota; kingdom Fungi; phylum Ascomycota; class Sordariomycetes; order Xylariales; family Xylariaceae; genus Anthostomella; species Anthostomella pinea. Next base: position 3,150,087 of record CAUWAG010000020.1, on the reverse strand, counting down.
TAGCACACCAACCACAATAACACACCAATATGAGGTTATTTAGCATTAAAATTTACGTAGCGACCGCATCTTCTTGCCAGATTCGTAGATATCAGCAGCAGGTAGTCTCTTAGTAATCCTCCAATGCCTGGCCAACTTTGCTGCCTCCTTAGTGAGGGTTTTTTGTGGTTGGAGCTCCTTCTTCGCCAGGGCATCCGCCTTCTTCTGGAGGCCTGCCGCGGTCTCCTGCTCCTTTTTCCTCGCCATCTGACGCCCGATTTCAACTATGAGGACTCCTCCTGATTGGAGAGGAGTGTTCTTTGCAGACTTGCGCTGTTTGTTAACTCGAGAGGCTAATTCGGTCCTTCCAAGGTCCCTTTTGGTCTGGACTAGCTGGGAGGCGTGGAAGCGCGCCCCCTTGGATAGGAGCCTGATCCTCTCAATATCTTCAGGAGTAAGATCCTCGCCATCGTCCAGGTTGTTCAAGGCCTCGTCTATTTGATATGCGACCTTGTGAATCTGCCGCATTGTAACTGGGGTGGTAACTGGAGAGGAACCAGGCTGGTTAGGGGGGGTGACGGGGTCCTCGCGCGAGCTTCGCGTTCCTTCAACTGATTAATCACAACGGACGGTTTAAAAGGATGGATGCCCGTTTTCTTGAAGGCAGAGAGGATAGTGGTCTTCTTAAAAGCTTGCTGGCGAACCCCTTTAATACACGATAGGAACTCGATCTTCCCGATGTGTGTGAGACCATCACGCACCATAATATCCAGGGCTTTAACATGGTAGTACTTAAAGGGCTGGAAAACTACCACATCGAGCGGCTGCAGTAAATGCGTCATCTTTGGAGGAAGACCAAAAGGGATAATGCCGTTGTCATCACAATATCTAATGAATTGTATCGTGTGGTGGCTACCGTGACCGTCGATGATTAGGAGCCTCTTTATACCAACTTGAGAGGTCTTAGAGTGCTTATTGAAGTGCTTAATCCACTCTAAGCTGATCTCGTCGTTTGAATAACCACTCTCCGCGGTTGCAATCGCCATCCTGGGGTCTAATTCGGGTACCTTGTATCATGGAGACATGTGGAGGGTGCCAGAGAGGATAAGGAAGCCTGGGATAACCTCGCCGGCGGCAGAGATAGCTTCTATGCCAGTAGCAGACTCCCTATTTTCTGGTATTCCGAAATAATGGGCTCTTTTTCGCTTGGTAACGACCATCTGGTCCTTTTCAACCCCTAATCGAAAGCCAGTCTCGTCTATGTTCCACAGGTCGTCAGGGAGGATGCCCTCTTCCCTGATGACCCTCCCCAGCTTCTGGAAGTACTCTTCAGTGCGTTTCGAGTCTTCAGCAGCTTGCCGATCTTGTGAAAGGACCTTCTGAGGCTGCTTGAAGTATCCGTGGCGCTTGATGAAGCGGGAGGCCCAATTCTTGCCAACTGTAGGTAGTTCCGTGACCGCGGTACTCGCTGACTCCTGGAGCAGTAAGTTGGCAGCCTCTGTGATGAATTCTGGCCTTACGGAGAGATTAATGGCATCTAGGCGGTCGATATAAGCACAGACGGCTTTTTCTTGTATCACATTCAGCTTGGTGTGTGGTTCTCGTGGTCCTTTTTTGGAAGGGATGCCTTGCAGGCGGTTGCGGAAGCGCTCTCTTGGAACCCTAAATTGGCGGCAGATACCGCGTTTGGAGGCATCCGGATACTTGTCGGCATATTCTACGGCTTCGTAAATACAGGATTCCATCGCAAAAAAGTCGTCTGTCCAAAGAGATAATGACTTTGGTGTGGTTTTGGCTGGAGGGTGGTTATTTTGGAAGACTGGTGTATTATTGTGGTTGGTGTGCTACTGTGGTGAGCACCACTTTACGTGGTGAGCCCTAGCGAGGTGGAAAGTGGTGCGGGGCACGGGTACGATGTTCGAGGTTCCTCGTGGCATCCAATGGTAAACTGGGTGGACAAAAGTCTCCGCCCAACCCACCACAATCTCCTTCAGATCAAAACAACGCGTCAATCACCCTTCGACTTCACCACTCTCTCAACACCGCAATTGATAATGGATTTACGATCTTTTGGGGACGAATTAAGCGGTAATTGTGTCGCTAATAACGAATTCACTTCAGAAGCTCGCTTGGCAATCGTGGCGGCGCGAATCAACAGCAGAACGCGTAGGGATGTTGCAACCGCGTTTAAAACGAAGCGCCTAAAAACCATCTCCGATATTACCACCAACTTTGAGGCCACTTCTACACCAAAATCTGCCCCAAGGAGCGGTCGCCTACCTGTTTTGAATACTCGCGAACGCACTCATGTGATCAAAAAGGCGAAAGAGCTCCCCAGGGCGACGTGGCAGAAGATTCGAAACGAAGCCTGCGTTTTGTGCTCTCCTAAGACTATCAAGAGGATATGTCACGCACACGGCCTCCAGAAGTGGCGCGCAGCGAAGCGAATCAAGCTCACAGATGAGGACGCTCAGAAGAGGCTCGCTTTTGCCAATTATTATAGCACACCAGAGCGCCTGGAGGAGTTGTTGCGAGCTATGTTCTCAGACGAATGTACGGTCCAAAACTCATCCGATAATCCAGGCGATTAGGCCATCCAATTCTCTTCAGAGCGGTACCGTTATGATCTCGTGAACGAGACAGATCACGGCAAATCTCATATTTCGATAATGGTGTGGTCTATGATCTGGCTACGCGGCGGAGAAGGAGGACTAGACAAGTTGGTCTTCTGCCCACTCGATCCGGATGCTCCGCGCGGAGGAGTATCCACAGAGTCATACAAATGGGTTCTTGAGGAAGGCCTGCTTCCGTTCTACGAAACTGGAGATCCTTTTGTTCAAGATAATGCGAAAATTCACCTCACTGGCGGTGTTCTGGAGTGGATGGAGGAGCACGGCATCCACTGTATCGACTGGCCTCCTCACAGCCCCGATATGAACCCAATCGAGCACATTTGGCGACTTCTGAAGAAGAACATACATAAAATTGAGCCTGAATTTTCTGAATTAAAGGATAATATCCCCCATTATTGCTACGCACACGAGTTAATTGAGCAGGCGTGGTCAGAGATCGATCCGGAGCAGGTTCGGGCCTTGATGGAGTCACTGGAGGACCGAATAGCTGTAGTGAGGCGCGCCGGTGGTTGGTATACACACTATTGACTTAGTTATTAAATACAATTTATTTGAGAATTCTATCACCAGAATTGGATGCGTTATGGTTCAATTGAATTGGAGGGTATAGTAGATGGAAGGGGTAAAATTGGGGATCGGGCGGAGACTTTTGTCCACGCATTGTATGGACTGCAGCGGCCTGCACTTGCGTAACCCTTGCCATCTCCCTCTCACTTATCACCTTGCACCTGCGTCGATACAGAGCTCCGAAGGAACAGCGTCAGATCATAAGGATCATCTTCAGCGTCAACATCTACGCAGTTCTGGCATTCTTCGAGGTCTACAGCTACGAGGTGGCGCAATACATCAATCCTCTCGGCGATCTGTATGAAGCTTTTGGACTATGGTATGTCACTCGAGAAGGGCTTGCCCGCTTTGCGCATCGTTGACAGCTTTCAGTGCCCTCTACCTGCTCTTTGTCGAGTATGCTGCTCCGTCACGGTCATTCGGCGATGAGCTCTTCGCAGCAGTCAAGTCAGCGGAGGAGGAACAGAGCACGTTCGATTGGCCTCGAATCGGATGGATATTCGTCTTCCAGTTCCCAACCGTCGAGGTGTTGTGCGTCTTCATTATCGAAGTCACTGAAGCAGCAGGCCGCTACTGCGTCAACAGTCTTCGGCCCCAATTCGGCCATTTCTGGGTCGAAATCTTGCAGTCAATCAGCATCGGTGCTTGCGTCATCGCCATCATCAGCTTCCGCAACCGGATGAAGAAGCTGATGAAGGTCCGGCGCGGCCTCGCCAAGATTGTTTGCTTCAAGATCATCGTTTTCATCCGCTTTGCTCAGGCCTGGGTATTCAGCATCCTTTTGGAGCGCAACGTGGTCAAGACCAGCCCGGCATTCTCGTACAACGACATCCTCTGGGGTATTCCGGGTGTTGCGACCTGCGCAGAGATGGCGCTCTTCTCTCTTGGCTTCTGGTACGCACTCAGCTCAACTGAGTACGGCTCATCTGCGAAGCCGCAAGATCGACCACTACCGCTGTGGCGAGCAGTACTGGACGCGATGAACCCGACTGATTTCATACTTGGAATTTGGCGCATTTTCCCACTGTTTGGCGAGGTGCACCGTAGCGGAGACTGGAAGCTTTGGCGCGCCGAAGCGAAAAACCGAGGCATTACCGGTGCTGTTCGAAAGGGTGCCAAGAAGTACACGAACAGGAAGGCTGGGAAGAACAGCCGATACCAGCAGCTTGATGAAGGGCTGGAGCATCTGCAGCAGCCGTGGGAGTCTCACTCACGGACGGCGTCTGGAACGTCTGATTCTGGGCAATATCCCACTGGGCAATATACCACGACTTCTATGAATGCCCAGCAGATGTATCAGCCGCCCGCTGGCCCTCCTTCAGATGAAGCGAGGGACCACCTCATGGCTAAGCCCTACCAAGGCAGGTCTCGATCGACGTCACAGAGCCAGTGGAACGGGCAGAGATACGCTCGGACGCCATCTCCGGCGGGCCGATACAGCGCAGACGAAACAGAAGTGCGAGACTTGGTCTGAGCTGGAACAAGCTGCAACTCAGTGGTCTATTTCAGTCAATTACGAAAGACGTTACCACATGCCAGACGGTTAGGAGAGATATGTTGTGAATGGACTTCAACGTACTAATTGGATAGATATTGGATCGTAACCATATACTAAAAAGATGCTCCGGCATGTCAAATTCCACGATATAGTTCTACAGCTTCGTACACGTGAGATCTTTGGACTGTCCTTCCACTTCTAAACTAATTCAGTGCTATAAATTTTGGAGATTCTGCCGTGGAGTGATATGTCAGCTGCGAACTTACTAACATGGTATTACAGCATGTTTCGGACAGCGTTAGTGCGGTTCATGACAACAGTGTTGCAGGAGTGTTGATGAAGAGTGACACACTCAGGGGTTTGTGCCTATTGAGACTAGCGAAGCGCGCCCAATCCTCGTCCCGGGTTATCTGCAGCAGAGTACAGCCGTATTCTACGAGACGTCGTGACTATTGCAAAGACAAGATCAAATCCACTTGCTAAGCTGCTCGCTTCGAACTAGTCCCCTGGTAGTACCCTATCTTGCACTGACGAGTCAGGCCCAGGCCATCAAATGGTATTTACCCCTATGTAGCCCCTGAGCGGCCGGAAGGATCAGTCAGCAACCGAGGTATTTTCCTATTGCGGTTAGAGCCCGCCGGAAACCAGCGTCTTGAATCCTTCATGGCAGCCACATCGGGAAAAAGCGTTGAGAAGACGCAGGATCTGCGCCGCAGCGCCGAGTCTTATGCGTCTCAACAGGAACTCCACGCGTCCGAGGCATCGTGACAATGCGGCTAGAGATACTCCTGATCCCTGGGTCTAGTTGATTAGCGAATCGTCACGAGGGCCCACTCGGCCTCGAATCTCCGGCACGCCATGCCCGCCGCCGCCTTGCGCATCCGAGGCAGCACCCTCGCTGCGAGGGCTACATATCATGCCCTTGGCCCGGAGACGTCTCGACTTCGACTGCAGCGTTTCGCCAGCTCATTCACCGCCACAGGTATGTTGTGCCGGCTTTAGCAACCCGACCCCTGACCCAAGTTACTGACTCCTACTTTTGTGTGAATTACTAGATCTGCAACCGCGCAAGCCCTCTCTATTCCGCCGCTCCGTCTCCGTCCTAGCTCTCGGCTTCGTGTTCACCTCCCTCGGCTTCACAATGGCGGCTTCCCCCGCAATGCCGACGATCAACGCGATCATGAACCCGCCATCCGACGAGCAGACGCTCGCCATGTTCCAGCCGGAGCACGACGAAGAACGCGCCGTCGAGGACTTCATCAACAACCACCCCCTGACGAAAGAGATGCGCAGCAAAGCGGGGTTCTCGGAAGCGAGACCGCACCTGAAGATCCCGGAGGCATACCGCGCCCACAACCTCACGGGCGGGACGTTGCTGGGTCCGGGTCGGATCGTGGTGCCGCCGGTCTCGTTCGCGGAGGAGGGGGGGAAGTCTATGGTCGCGATATCGTACCTGGGCGGCGAGCTGTGTGGTCACCCCGGCATTGTCCATGGCGGGCTGCTGGCCACTATGCTTGACGAGGGCCTGGCACGGTGCTGTTTTGCCGCGTTGCCGCATAAGATGGGCATGACGGCCAATCTCAACATCAACTACCGCGCCCCGGCCAAGGCGAATACGTATGTGGTTCTTCGGGCGACGACCACCAAGGTGGAAGGGCGCAAGGCGTGGGTTGAGGGTCGCATTGAGACTTTGGTTGGCGAGGGCGAGACCCCTGTGGTGTTGGCTGAGGCGACGGCGTTGTTCGTCTCGCCGAAACATGCTGCCGTAAGTATTGCTACATTTCCAACTCCAGATGAGTCCGTCACATATTTGCTGACTTCCTCTAGGTGATGACAAACATATTTCCTACGACATGAGACGACACAAGATCCATCTACAATGGGAGCTAGACCCGGAGCGGAATAGAGATAGACGATAGATTTGTTGAACGCTATAAACATCGGTATAGACGGAAGTGGATTGGAAGGGTTTCACCTCGCGATATATACCGGAGATGTGCAACCTGATTTTGGTCACGAAATGGGATCCAACACGGAAATTCAACATTGAAGACATCAGTAAAATCAATCGAGAAAACAATGACTACCAAGTGGTTGAAATAAAACATTGCATAAGCAGTTATTTCAGGGGCAATTGGCTGGAGTTACATGTAGACACCAAACCGCTGCTTATTCTATGCAGATTAACTGTTCAACCGCTTGACCAAGTACCAAGGCTGCCTGTCCATATCTTGAAGGCTTTGTTGACCTCAGGAACGGACAACAACTAAACGTTGAAAAGTCCGGGACAGTAAGGCGAGGTTACAGCTCACACACGGAGGCACGGCTCAGCTGAACATTCAGCTCCGGTGCTGAGCTCCTGCACAGGATGATAACATGCACATAAAAGAGGTCGATGAATATGGGAGCGGCCCGCGAATCGGAGTTTTACCAGAGCACGCCATCCGATGCGGGCCTCGAACCGCTTAAGCGGTAACTATGAACTGCCGGTGCTCCGCGCGTTTCGCCTTACCTCGAACACTTCAAGACCCAGCGAGACCGCGCGTAAAGACAATTAAAATAGTCGCAAGCCCTCTTCATCTTCTTATTACTTTTCGCTGTTGTAACTGTTTTGACAGGTAAATCCGGGGGTTCGTTTGAATTATACCAAAGTAAATATGGCAACGTGAGTAACATCCTGTCGTCACTGGACCCTTGATTGTCTTCAATTGCTTTTCCCCCATGGTGGTGGTCTTCCAATTTTACCCCTCCCCCGCCATGGCTGCGGCTGCCGGCCGCGATGTCTCTCCTTTTGCGGCCAGCTCCCGGCGAAGACAACGATGGCTTCACGGGGGCGAGCCATTGCGCCCTCAGAAACCAATGGGCGGGCCCTAACAAAACCCCCATTGAAGACGATAAGACTGGAATAGCCTCCCGAAGCACAGAAAGCTAACACAAACCCCCCGCGCGGGGGAGGGAAAACAGCAACATCACCTGGCACCCGTCGCTGTCGCGCGCCGAGCGCGAGGGGTTCCGCAAGCAGAAGGGCTTCACGCTGTGGTTCACGGGCCTGTCGGCATCGGGCAAGTCGACGGTGGCCACGGCGCTCGAGCAGCACCTGCTGCACCTGGGGCTGGCCGCCTACCGCCTCGACGGCGACAACGTCCGCTTCGGGCTCAACAAGGACCTGGGCTTCTCCGACAAGGACCGCACTGAGAACATACGGAGGATCGGCGAGGTAAGTTATGCGTGATCGGCTCTCCTGAGAATCCTTTCGTTGTTTTGGAGGCGGGGACGGGGGATGGGAGAGCTAGGGACGCGAGATGAAGATGGAGAGGCTGAGAAAAGGGCATACACCACAGCACACCTTCCCTATCCTGCCTACCCCCCCCCCCCCCCCCCCCCCCCCCCCCCCCCCCCCAAGCTTACCCCCAAACCAACCAAACTAACCCACCCCCTTTCCGCAAAACAACAGGTCGCCAAGCTCTTCGCCGACTCCTCCACTATCGCCCTGACCTCCTTCATCTCGCCCTTCAAGGCGGACCGACAGCTGGCGCGCGACCTGCACAACGCCACCACGGCCACCGACAAGGACCCGATCCCGTTCGTCGAGGTCTACGTCGACGTGCCCGTGGCCGTGGCCGAGCAACGCGACCCCAAGGGCCTGTACAAGAAGGCGCGCGCGGGCGAGATCAAGGAGTTCACCGGCATCAGCTCGCCGTACGAGGCCCCCGATTCCCCTGAAATCGTCATCAGGACCCACGAGCGCAGCGTCGAGGAGTGCGTTGCTGATATTGTTGCTTGGCTCGAGGCCAAGGACCTCATTCCTACCAAGACTACCTAGGCCTTCTTCCTGCCTTATCGTGGAGAAGAAAGAGGTAAAGGAGTGAGAGTGAGATAGGGAAGGGAGTGAAAGCACGGAAGGGGTGAATAAAACGCAATCAGATCTGACAGCGACCTAGAGCGGCTTGTGTGTGTGCATAGAGGCGTAGCATAGAGCCTCCCTCCGCAATATAGACTTTCTTTCCATTGATTCTGTACACAGGGTACAGTCCATTGATCTATGCTATAACAAGAGAAGAAGCCTCTTCGGTGATGCTAGCCATTGAACTGATGAAGAGTCCGTCCACACATAACGCCGGCCACCCTGATGAATTTTAGCAGCATGCTTCTACAATTCAAACTCGTAGTACACGTAAGCCGTGTACTCGTTCCCCTCGCCGCCGTGCCCGCCTAGGCCGGCGGCCTGCATCTCAGACGTTAATGACGCGTCGTCCTTGGTGATCTTACCGCGCTTGTCCCTCCCGAATGCGTTGCCGCCCAGGTATGAGTAGGCCGAGTCCAGTGCTGACTTGACCTTCTTAACCAACTTAGGATTTGTCTGTTGCAGTGATAGTCAGTATTAATAATAGACGAGACAACTCGGAGTTTATAAAGGCCAGAGGGTGTAGGTCTTCTTACCATTACAAGCGCAGACACAAACTCGAGGGGCAGGCCGTAGCGCAGCACGGATTCCACAAACACGCGGAGGGCCATGACATGGGCCCATATCATGACGCTCTCGCTCCAGCCGGTGCGGCTCAGGCGCAGCGCCTCGCCCCAGACCTTCTTCTCCTCGCGCTGAACACGGTCGAGTTCTTTTTGTTCCTCCTCCCTGCCGCCCTCGACGTACTTATACTGCCGGGGCGTCCACTTCTGCTCGCGGCACTTCTGCTGGAACTCGGCGGCGTGCTTCTTGAACGTGGTCACGGCGAAGAGGATGAACTCGTCGTCCTGTGCTACTTGTGTTGATGACCGCGGCACCACCATGGGCGCCAGCGTCTCGTAGCTCTTGAGGAAGTCCTTCTTGAGGTTCGAGGGGACGGCGATCAGGTGCGTGTCGAGGTATTCCGAGTCGTTTACTAGGAGTTTGGGGTCGACGATCGGCGTGAGCGACTTGGTCGCGAGGTTTCCGCTAGAATACCGAGCAAGCAGCAGTCAGCTCTCTGGTACTGTCAACTGAAAGGGCAGGTGGTCTGCTGGGGTCCGTACGTTTGTTTTCTTTGCAGGGTAGCGAGGTTCGTCTTCACTTGGTTGTACTGGTTCAGCTTGCCCTTGACGTCGTTGTCGATCGTGGCCAGCTCCTTTTGCAGGTTATCGACGAGCTCACCGACGGGCTTGTCGGCTCTGTAGCGGACCTTGTTCCAGGCGAAGGAGCGGAGGTACTGGTCGGTCGGCTCTGCATATTGTGGTCAACAGCTGCTGCGCGCCAGTACTGCGGCGAATGGGTGGGAGCGTACTGTCATTAACCGTCTGCTGCTGAGCCGTCTTCTCCTCGTCGCCATCGTATAACGTGCGCAAGGAGTCGCCAATCTTGCCAACCAGCCCCTCGCAAGCCGCGTCCAGCTTTGCCAGGTCGTCCGCCTGCTGGACTAGCGCATCCAGAGTCCCGATCTTGAAGTTCGGGACGGGGAAGGGCAGGACGGTGCCATTCTCGGAGGTTATGGTCGACTTGACGGCGTCTAGTGCCTCCTCCTTGTCGCCCGTGTCGAAGGTGCTCAGAGGGAGCGACACGAGGGCGTACTTCGCCGCAGCCGGGGCCATGGTGACGTAGTTGCTAGAGGAGGGATATTCGATGCTCTATCATCCGAGGGGAGGACGGGGGGGGCGGCGGCGACGGTGGTCGTTGGAGGAGTGAGTGAGGTGGGCGAATAGGCAGGGCGCTTCCTAGTCGCAGAATGGGAACGTGGTAGGTCAACGTCAGTGTTGTTGCGGGAGCTGCCAGAGTCCAGACTGCCCCGAGCTTCAAAGACTAAAGTGGGGAAGCTTCCTTCAACCTTCAACCTCCATTCAGCTAACTGGCATAACCACCCCCAGCTGGACTGATGGTTCCGCTACAGATCATTATTATATGCTGCCGCTTCGGATTCGACTTCACAACCCGAAAGAGACCCCGGACTCAGTTTTACGATGAACAAGTCTGAGTGCAAGACACCGGTCTTTGCCTGCCTCACTGTCTTCTCAATGTGCCAATCCAGTGTCTTCCAGCTCTGGCATGTTATCAAGCAGATAATCTACAGGATAAGTCCAGCGTGCGAATCGAATAGGAGAACCAAGTGTAGTACGGTTCTCCAGAGCCTGAGAGTCGAGCGTTTCGATCTGCCGGAATACAAAAGCTTACTTACATAGCAAAGCGCTATTCAAGACTGTAAATGCTGAAAACATGCATTATTATCACGACAGGCCTACTGCATATTTGCTCTTCCCAGCTACTGCCTTGAATTCAGTACGTAAATGATATATCCATACCTGAATAATGGAATAAGTTGATCTAATAAGACATCCCTTCAATCCTTATGCCAGAGAGCAAATTCCATTTAAGAAAACATACTCCGCGCTTTGCTGAACGAGGGGCGTACGGAGACCTTTGCACGTTCAGTATAAGTCTGACCGAATAGAGCGCATCAAATTGCGAGTTTTGATCTTGCACCATTGACGGAGGAAACAAAACTACGGTAACAACCGACATATATGCCATTGCCTCCCGTCGGTTTACCGGTAACTCGGGTCTCGAGATGCTTATTAGCCAGAGCGCCAACGCCTGTGGCAGTATCCGCTCGAATACTTTGGGTTTGTCTTCGACTCTTCGTTCACATGCCCAGAGAGCGGATCGTGATGCCTTGCTGCATGCATTTTGCCCTTGACACTCGAGCATAGTTGACGAGTTTTAATAAACATGAAGTAAAGCAGGACTCATTGTGAATGAGCAACCTTAGGGAGGAGTTGTCGAGACATGCATATGCATGTATTAGGTAAGATTCGTTCCTGTGACGCTGGCGCGTGGGATGACAGTCACAGAATGAACAGCGTTTCGACTGGTGTCCGTAGCGCTCTGAGCTAAAGCCATTTTGGATTTCTCGGTGCTCAGCTATCCCCAATTTGGTGTCATCGTCCCTGCCAGCCAGCCAGCCTGCGAACTTGTCTATTTACGCCATTTACGCCATTTACGCCATTTACGCCATTATCGTCCTGTCGCCCTATTATCTTGCAGCGTGAGAGTGCAACCCCAAAACTTGAAGCGTCGACGTGTAAATCCATTAACCGCCCGCCGAAGGGGACAGGAATGACCGCTGCCACCACCTTTTCGCCGACGCCTCAATCAGCGTCAACACACACCCTCTCCGCAGTCCAGACTCTGTCGCATGCGCGTTGCACCAACCAACGCATGCCGTCCAGTCTCCCGCCTTGAAGCAGACAGTGACGACTCTCTTTGGTCCATCTGACCGCGGCTGAAGGCCAGAGCCAACCTGATCGCACCACTGTGAAGCGCGCCCCGAACACATCTCAGTCGCGAGAAAGCGAACCATCGAGTCCATCGTCCGATACATCTTTAACCGCACAATCGGCGTCCTCAGGCCAGTGCCGTTTCGCGAGACCGGTGTCGTGATACGGATGTAATGCTCGCGACTGTCCTCTTCGGCCGCTGACGAGCATGGAATCCTGCCAAACTGGTGGACGCCCAGCTGTGTACACCCAGAACAAGCTGCTGTGTCTCGTAGCGAACAATTTTAATTGCATCTGGCCAAAGTCATGATCATCATCGCTCAGACCAATGGCTACAACTTCCAGTATGACTGCTCCCGTCCAGACTGCCAGACTGCTGCAATGGGCTAACACAGCCCATTAGGTCAACCCTCGGCCAATGCCGCAAACACACCAACCATTGGAGCCGCCAGAGCCTCGAGTACCAGCCTCCCAGCACCCTCCGAATCGCCCAGCATCCCCGGCCCGTCACCGTCACTGGCCGCCGCTGCTCCGAATGGCGGCACCAATGGCTACTTTGTTCCTACTGCTACGTCGAATGACGGGCCTACAACCGTCGACCTCAGACTCTATCCTCGAGATGGACGCGTTCGAAACCCGGTACCAAGCAAGTTGAAAGACGTGGCCGAACAGATGAAGGGCAATTTTGGTGTTATGCATATGGATGTCACCAGTCACCGCGCCAGCGAAGGGAGAGACGCCGCAGCAAAACGAACGAGCGAGAGTACAGCTTTGCAGGCCAAGATGGCCCAGACAGACACTTACGTGTCACACCAACGGAGAGCAAACTATCCACGACCACCCGGGTTGAAGCAATTCACCCCTCCCAGCAAGTCTACAGAACCAGGCACCGAACCAGTTGCTAAGCCTGGCCCGCGGCTACCCCTAGCGGTTGAAGATACCAAAGCTGAGCAGGCTCGTTTGCTTACGCTCCTGCGAACCTTGCCTCATCACACTGTTGTTGATCAACTCTGTAAGGCTCTCGCTTTCTTTGGTGGCATACCCGATGCGCCACCTCCTGTAGACGGGAACTTCCCCGAAAGCGCCGGGTCAAATGGCTCAGGTTCTCTCTTTGTGGGCTGGATAGCCGAGATATTCCCAGACCTCGATCGTCCGCCGAGACCGGCACGATCAACGCCCACCCAGACCACGGGCCTGAGACGTCCAAGGGGGAGGCCCAAGGGCAGCAAAGCCAGCAAGGCTCGAAGTGACAAGGGATTTAAGAAAGGCCCACTCAAGAAAGGCCCGCAGAAGGCTCTTGAAGGGGCTGATAATCAACCAGCAGACCCAGCCGATGAGAGCTGGGTCGATGTGGAAGAGAGTGTCTTGCAGCTCAACGGAGCTGGGGATCTAGCCAATGCTGAAGGAGCATTGAGGGATGCTCTCGGGACCCCTTCACTAACACTCGATGGCGAATCCGCTACGGCTGCGCCTGCAACAGGATCCAATGGCGGATTCCGGTCTATCAACCATGCCAACAATGCCCCCGCGTCCAGCGCGAAACGACGTGGGCGACCGAAAGGGTCTAAAAACCGCTCCAAAGATACCTCTGTTTTGCAACAGGCTAGTCAATCAGTCCAGCCAGCAACCGCAAATGCCAATTCTTCCGCTCCTCCGGCCAGCACTCCCATATTGCCGCCGCCGCCGCCAAAGGTGACACCGGTCCCAGTGCCAGTTCCGATGCTGGACACACAATCGAAGAAGAAGAGCTCTGCAACAAAACCAAAGGCCCCGAGGAATCGCTCCAAAGCCACCAAGGACGTGACAGTCAAAAACAGTACCCTGCAGCCGCAACAACCTGCAGGTTTGAACAGCAGCTCGAGCACTAATGTGACAAATACAGGCTCCGGGGATGCCCTCTCGTTGACGGACGGCTTTGTGCCTTCTACTATCAACGGTGGTGCCTCCCACGTTGGGCCAGGTCAAACACGTGCCCAAGATGCAACGTCTAGTGGTCAAGTACCGGCGCAACAGGTCAAACCATCGTCTGTGACTGCAAAGAAGCGGAAACGGCAGACAGCTAAAGACGGTGCCTCTGCCTCAAAAGACAACGGTTCTGTTCCAACTGGGGGCAATGAACCGCTCTCCCTAGAAGGCCAACCAAGTATTCCTCAGGGGTTGCAAGCGCCTTCGACGCAAAGTCAACCCATCCAACAAGCCGTGCCTAGCATCTCTCCTGCACCACCTGCCAAGCGTGCGCGCAAGTCCCAGGAGTTAACAACACAAGCAACACGACCTACACCGAACGTCATAGGACAAAACGGCACCATCCCATCTCCCCATGTTGCTACGGAGCATGTCCAGCAGCCCAATCAAATACCCTCCACTACTCAGGATCATACTGCAGCCCAGGGCCTTGAAGCTCACTACGCCGCCATGCAGAGTTATAACAATCACCCACAAAATAAGATGCAACAACAACCTCCGGCCTCGATGGGAACCTCAGCGTCGCCTACCACTGCTTCAGTAGCGACCACCGCTGAAGGCTTAGAAGCACACTATGAACGTTTTGCTGCTCTCCAGAACTATTCGGACACCACGAGGTCGACTTCTACTCGGCCCCAGAAGCCGCAACAGCAAACAACCCAAAGGGCGTCGCCAATACCAGCACAGACCTCGAAGACTCCACAAATGCCCGCTACACTGGCGTCACAGCAGCAAGCAAGGGCTCCTCAAAGCTACTATCCTCAGTCTCAAGTGCTTGCGCCGTTCAGCACACAACAGCCATCGTATTCGACAAGTCAACGACAGCAACAGCATATGGCCAGTGGCTCGCCAAACACGGGGCTTGTGCAACACGTCACTAATTCTCCTCAGTTCAGTGCTCAGTCCAACTCGCCCCTCATGCAGCCAGATAATAGCTACCGTGGGTCGCCATCGTTGATACACGGCAGCACAGCTTTTGTACCGCGTCGAACACCGACGGCGTCGCCCCTCGAAAGAAACCCATATCGCCCAACGAGTACAACGAACCACGGTGTCCCAAGCCACTCGCCGCACTTCGGTACGCGGCAGACCCCGACGACGACGACAAGCACGCATAACACGTCGCATTCGGGCCTATCCTCTACATTCCCCTCTTTCGCCGATTCCTCTTTCTTGGACATACAGAGTTTGGACTCAGGCACCAGTCACAGCAGTCTCGGGCTAGGAACAGGAGCCTACGGTCTCGGAAGCGGAAGCGTGCCTCAGCAGCAGCGAACAACCAGCTCGAGTACTGCACCTCTCTATTCCCCGGTAACGGGGCTGAATAATAGCTACATGGGGCCTTCGAGCATAGGCCGTGCGAGCCATAACCATAACCGCTGGCCTTGATGAAAACGATATCACGAATTTATGTCTTGGATGCGTGGGCGTACGGAAAGGGAAAGCGGCTCATGTTTATCTTACGAAGTCCGTTTGCAATTGCAGAGATCTTTATGGCGTCTAAGCGGGTAGAAGTCTCCACCAGCATCGTGGACAGGAATGGGCGACGTGAAAATGGGAATGGGGATGGATGGATGGAAAGGGATCGGTGATAATCTTCTTCTCATCCTGCGGATGTGCTGGTTTTCTACGCTTCGCCAATTTTTGTATATGGTTTTCATGAGCGCGTAGCACTGTCGGATGATACCTTAGGAAGGGTGCCTTGTCTCGAATATACCATTGGCTTTGGCTTTGATTTCTCCCATGATATATCAGAGATATGAGTGGGCTTTTATGTGAAGATGATGATACTAATGGTAGATGGATGCTATGGTGTCTATTTCCCCGAAAGGCACTTTGAACACAACCAGCTCCGTAAAGCGCCTCCTCCTTTCCCCATGATTCCACAGGGGGTTTGTTTCAAATGCTTGGAAAAAAGCGTCCGCTCATGGTGACAAAATAAAAAGATATCTCAATGTCTGGTAAGACAAAAGGTTTGAACTCCTATAGGTTCGCCGGGTCCCTTTCGCTGTCATAAATGCACCCTATCTCCTTAATCAACCAGAGTGGATATCCAAATAAGCCCTGAACGCCCATAAATGCTGACATGACACGGCTTTAATTGAAATCTAGTGGCCCGGGTACCCAACCATTCTATTCGATGGTGTCCTCTTCGATAGCTTCAAGTGGTGGCCGCACCGACTCCGGCGCGGTTCGGCCATACCACCACTCGTCTTCCTCGGCAGCGCCACCCTCGTGAATCAGGTCAAGCAAGACCGCTGCATTACGCTTGATATCTTGCGGCCGCTGTACTATCCCGCGTTCGAGGATCAGGGCCTCGGCAGTGGGAGACCATATCTGATTTAGTGCTGGCAGATCGGCAAGGAGAAGTCGGACATCTTCCCGGGGGAGTGGGCCCATTGGCATGCCTTCTGCCAGACTCGTATCGAACACGAAGTTCTCCCAAAAGGCATTCGTTGCTGTCGACGCATCGCTACCTCGTCGGCCGCTCTCCGAGCCTCTCCGACCATTACCAGTTGCTGAGTAATCCGCAGTACTTCTCCCTTGGTCACTCCCGTTGACGGTAGATCTCTTCCGACTCAGCCCCATGAACCCTCGGCGTGGCTTCGAGGTTACTTCAACTGGTTCCTTCGTGATAGAATGATACCACGAGTCGACAACCCCTCTCCTCGAATTATAACCTTTGATCTCCCAAAACTTCTCAACCTGTCTGAGCCCACCAACCATCAAGGCAGTAGCATAGACTTCGTCGGGCGGGGGGTCCTTTAAGTAACCCCTTATAGAACGTTCAAACCGTCCAACGTACGAAGGGGGTCGTAATCGCCGAGTGAAAGAGGACACCACCAAGGGAACGATCTGGTGAACGCGCAGCAAGGTCTGATTATCATACATGTTCATGACCTGCAATTCGATAGGGTTGAAGGTATATGGTGTTTGAGACAAGCCGTGCCCGTGCTTCTTCAAGTACTCGACATGTAATGTTCGGTACGTCTCAAAGAAATGAAACAAGGTGAATATCAAGGGGATGAGTCGTCGTCGCATGCGCTCGTGTTGGGGAGCAAATTGGAGTCGCGCGGTGTCGGTTGTCCGGAGAAACATTTCCTTCGTGACTCTCTCACATATCAAGTACGAGAGTTTCGCGGCAACGTGTAAACGATGCCATATCCCGCATAGATAATGTAACCTGATAGCGGGAGGATCAGGAGCGGGCCATAACCGTCTCGCATAGGCTGGGACGTGGTGATCGAGGTGATATCGGGCGATAGGAAACTCGTTGATGGTTATCATGGCGTGCCAAGAGCGCGATGCCAACCGGATACTCAGTATGTCGGAGAGTGGTAGTGAGGCAATGATCTGAATCTTGAGCTCGTTGGGGAGGGCTAAGAAAAGCTGGTCAAAAGGGGTACTGTAAATTGAGCGAGTTAGTATGAAGCAAGGCACAAGTTCTACGGCTTCAGTTCAAGGCATACCTCTTCTTTGGGGCAGATTCGGTGGAAAGTCTGCGGGAGTCGTGTTCAACAGAAGCACGCGATGGTAGGATAGTTCGAAAGCTGAAGTTGGCTCGGCGCTTCTCCGTCCTCAAGGCATCGTGAGGAAGTGCTTCGGAGGACCTTTGCCCGACCAAGGGCAATATAAAGGTGGACGACTGGGCGGCGGCAGGCCCGTCTTGGGGAATAGCAACAGCATCTTGGGGCTGGTCCTTGGACTCGCTTAGTTGTCGAAGTTTGTCGAAGTATCGCTGCGAAGCGAATTCAGTGATGTGTGGAGGGTCCATGATGAAATGATGCAGTCGATGTACGGGCGTGTCCGAAGCGAAGTAGAGAACAGGCAATGCGGATTAGTGCACGCTTGTCCTCGACGAGGCAGGGAAGGTGGCGATAATCGACTTGACGGTATCGACGTTGATCGGACGCAAATCACACATATTGATACATTTGGAACAGGTGAGCGGGCGGAATCTCGAAGATGTGAACCGGGCGTAGTTGGCGATCCCAGCACGAATTCGATCCGTCAGCGAAAGCGAATGAATGAGTGGCAGCGGCAATTGTAGCAACGGAATCCGAAAGCGAGCGACGTCGGATACGACAACCGTGTCCTGCGACCGCCCTGCGATCGGTCCCTGATTCTGTTCGGTGTCTCGGCCGTAGGTAGATGAGTGGAATGTCAAGTCTCGTCAATCCCGTACGATGAACGATGCCGGTCAATTAGCGAAAGTTGTCGGACCGATGTTATAGCCGACAAGATCGATTCGACGTTTCGGCAGGCGCCTACCGCGGTCGGGTTCGTCGAAGGTGGTCGGGCGTCGCGGGCGATGATGTCTCGAGTATTGCGGTCAATTTCTGGCGTTTTGGCAGATTGGGGGCCAAATCAGGAAATGAAAGCCTTCAGCTTGGAAGGAGAGCAAAGGGGCCCTAGGATTCAGGCGATGGAAGGGACGAGACGACCACCCGCATTAGAAGGGTCCGTACGACGTCTCGGTCGGCGGAAGTGGATAGGCAGCCCAGACAAGCAGAGGAGGAGGGCCTGGAGACAGGAGATAACCGGAGACGAATGGAGACGACTAGAGTAGAAAATGAGGCCGAGACTTGAAGGGCGGCAGAGAGGGCCAAGTGGGAACTAGAGTTAAAGGTAGTTGCGAGGGCGAGAGGTGGACACTTGGGGGGAGACTGGCACAGGCGAGGCGAGACAGAGACAGAGTCGATGATTGGGGACAGCCGACGACCCGCGTCCATCAAGGAAAAACGACGGGCAATCGAGGTTGCAGGTTGCAGGTTGCGTGTGGGTGGGACTGATGAGCTGGAGGTGCACCCACTGCCACCTGCACTGCAGTGTGGGAGGAAAGTGGAGGCGCCCGCGGGTGGACGATGCCCTGCAGCGAGCGGTACACAGGCAGGTAGTGGACGCTGTGGTGCGCTGTAGTGCGCTGAAGTGGCTGGACTGTGAAGCTGGAGGCTACAGGGGGGTCCGGGTCCCGCCCGATGGTCGCCGGTTGTTGTGGTGGGATGGGGCTATAATCGGTACATGCTGCTGCTTACGGCGCTTTGGCCGGCTTAATAGTGGAGTGCTGCCGACCATTCGCCAGCGAGTGAGAAGCCGCCGTCTCGCCCATCGTGCCCATCGTGAGAAGCCTCACGAGTTACAACTCACAACTCGCTCTTCTTTTGCCGGCCAACCTATCTGGCTGCACCGAAGAACTCTTTCGTCTGCTCGGTGAGATTCAGATCCTTCCTGACCCTGGAGATCCACACAGCAGCATTCGCCGGGAAACTCAAAAAGCTCCAGCCCACGTACGGATCTATCATCTCACGATGTACACCCGTACGTTTTGGTGTGCTGCAAAGATCATGGTTGTCACTCCCCAGACTACGATCCTCGCTATGAGAGACAATGAGCAGCCACTACTGTCAGGCCGTAGGCTTTGCCCTTCCGTTAGCGTGTGGACGACGGTTAAACCGGCGAACTTGCTTTTGGCCCATTGGACTTCTCCCGACTTATGAGCGTCAACTCAATATCGCCTCGCCATGTTGAGTTGATAATAAGCTACCAGGTCAGGTCATCCTTCTCGTACTGCACTGCATGGACTGGCAGACTGCAACGACCTCGGATACTACCACGACTGTAGGTGTATGGCTTCCTCGCAGCTTTGAATCTTGATTGGGAAGAGGTAGCATCCAGGCATCCTGAACAGGCATCCTGAACCAGGTACCCGAGCCCATCTTCGACGCCACCTTATCCGCCCGCGAATCAGCCATGCTTTCCGCGACATCTTTTAAGGTTTCTTGGACCTCGAGCTGTTCGAGGTCGGCCTCTTCAAACGGATCTCGTCACGATACCATCGTCAGCCGTCGATCGAAAGAAATGGCTTTCGGTCCTCTTCTTGTGCTAAACTCGCACTTGGTGCAAGTTTCCAGTCTGCGTATGCCTGTTTGAATAGGTTGTCGCTCTTGGCTGTCCAATTGCCCACCCACGCAACAGTCGGCCCTCCATTTAGCCTGTTGTCATGCCCGATGGCATGTCGGTATGGTTATGGGATGTCAGCCATGGGAGCTCCACGACGCTCGGTCTGACATCTGTCTGGTCGTCTCGTGGTTATTCGTAATTGTGACCGAGTGCCGAGAAACACGCCGATATTGAGCTCAAGAGCCCAGGCTGGGGACGTTGCGCTTGCATCGTGGCGTGCATGGTCACTCAACTAAGGTACTGCACACAATCATCGTGATAACCATGGGACTTGACATGTGGCATCTGGCCGAGCAACCGAACCCTTACGCTTACCGCTCTCTGACGACAGCCTCAGCATCTCTACGGAGCCTCGATTCTCGAAGCTTGGTGTCAATCCGACCAACTGCCAACGGGTTACGGCACTCCCAGCTGTCCTCACCGTCTGACAGCTTTTGACTGACCAGTGGTCACAATTGCAGAGGAGAGACGATAAAGACGATACTCGCTTGTGTCAGCCAACCACACTGACCACCCACCGCGATTCATCACCAGTGGCGACCCACCTTGTGTCTTTTTCAGAAACATCAGCGTTCGTTTTCGGCACTTCTCTTTGCTTCTCTCATTTCGGCCTCTCGGTGTAACGCTACCATCAGTCGACGAGCTTGCAGGCAGTGCCCCTTTTGCAATTGGTTCAGTCCAAAGCCCGTGAAGTTGCCGCTCGACACTCTGGAGATACAGTTGCGGAAACAACCTGCACGACGGACTGCAAGTCAACTGCAGCACTCATACGATGTGCATTGATGCGCATGGAATTGGGATCCTGCCAGACACAAATACAGGTGCTCACCACGTCGAGCACACTTTGTACGGGGAATTCACAAGCTGGTCACATCTTCCTGCTCCAAGCTGCCCGACTTTCTTCACACACCGATTATATCTACTAATAATCTTGTACGGTCCATCATCAAGGTATTGTGCAGGCAGGAAGTGCATAGTCGCGACCACAACACAGGGACACACTCAAGTCTCATGGGCCATCAGAAACAAAAGGGCTTGGGAAATCCCCGCGATAGAGCCGCCGGCTTTATCAGGAAAAGCCCGCCAACGTGGGCCGCCACGGCCTTACCGCGGTCAATCTACACATTCTCCATTCTTTACCTTCCCCCTTTCCGGCGAAGACCCGGTTTCGTTTCGAGAGAGTCCAGACTCCAGTCCCTCGGGACCTGAAATCCACTTTACCGCTAGGTATCCGTCACAAGGGCCTCGCGCCGCAATGCAGGTCTCATGGTGTCAGGGAGGCGCTTCGTGGCTTTTCAGGGATTGTCAGCGCGACCGCACGTGCTTCTTCACGCCTTGCATGCTTGGTAAACGTGCTACGGCCGGCCCGTCTCCAAGCCTGTCCATCGATAACAGTCCATCCTGCTTCTTTGGGGCATGCGTGGATCGCTAACCACTGCTCGCGCGGATGGCACCGGTTGGTCTTTCGGCCTGGTATGCCTATCGCGAACATCGTCTCAATATCGAGAGCCCTGCTATGATGTCGTGCTTGGAGGGTGGTCATCATGATCCAAGTCACCAACAAGTGTCCCCGACTCCACGGCTCGCCATCCCCGGACCACGCCAAGTCCCCGGACAACGCCAAGTGGATTTCCTTCGGTGGAATTCAAGCCGAAGTTCTCGGGAGAGCCCCACCGCCCACTTGGCGAACGTCAAGAATTTCTTTGTGTGCACCAAGCTAGAAATAGCGGGAGCCTCCAGCCAAGGCAATCGCGCGGTCCTTGTGTGACGTACATTGACACCTGAATCATTCACAAACGTGGGGTTGTCATAATGAATGTCTCCCCTGACTCGGTGAGTCTTTATGTGAAGCCGTGTCCTCACACACTGCCTCGGCCCTCGGGGTTTGGCAGGGTCTGGGTCTCTAGACTCTCCGCCCGATGCATTCTGCTTATCTCCAACTCGAAGGACAGTATGTCAAACATCCCCGGACAATCCTTCTCGACTGCGGACGGGTTTGCGGGATGTAGTTGGACTGCTCTGATCCTGCTGAAAGGCGTGCTCTCCATGGGGAACGCGGGACCACAACTTCAGGTACTGACTGCCATCTTTTCATCGGGCTATTTTAGCCCTGTCGCATGCGATCCATTCAGTTGGGTTCCCGACCGACAGACTCATGATGCCCATTTTGGTACTGTGGCTGCCTGATGGCCACCATCGACCATTGGCAGCGAGCAGATCCTCCAGGCGGCGAGCTAGCACCATAGCTTACCCCGGTTCAACCTGTGAATACACGAATAGAAGCAGCAGCGCATCATAGCTACCTACGGTATAGAATACCAGCTCGACCTCGGCTGACTAAAAGTGTCAGAGGCCTTCTGTGCCGCGGATGTCGAGAGATCTGGGTAAGTAGGTATTCACCCTACGACGCACGAATATGCTCGACAAATAGCGCCTTATTAACCTTGCGCAGTCAGTCACCTGCCTCTTGGTCCTCCATCGACTCAGTCGCAAATCACTACCTCTGGCCTCATTTTGGCCTTGTACGTACCTGTATGAGGAAGTTTGCCTCATCTACAGGGCGAGGAGCCAAGTGATTGCTCTTATTACCCGTGCCATCCGCTCGTGGCACTGCGTGGTCGCAGTAAAACCAAACATCGCGCACATCTCTTCGGTTACCGTCCATTGGTGTCTCTCTTTCCAATTTATATCTCCACTGTGTGATGTGTGATGCAACCTTCATTGGGGAGACAGCCAATGAAGAGAGCAAGGCGACGACTTTAGCCTCCCCTCTCCTTCCCCTACGGCTCGGAGACCTGACAGTAACACCCGATACCGATCATCGATGGTCACGTCTGGACTCTCTGCCCCTCTGGCAGTGTGGAGCGGTGGTAAGCTGCCTTCACGTACCCGGAGGATCCCAAACCCGTAGAGTGTGATTGTTAATCATATGTCACCCTGATATTGCGTTTCCCAGGTGTGTAATATAACTCGACCCTGTCTTCGATGTCGGGGCTCGGAGCCTATGATGTTATCGCTAATGGAATTCTATCAGTGGCACCGCACGCGCACGGGGAGCGTGCTCAGTTTCAGCTTCTACCTTATATCCATGGCACGACGTATCTCCCCAGGGAAGCCATAAGGAGCCAACCAGGCAAGGACGTCCACTCAAGAAGGTGTTCAACCTTTGTCTTTATCTTATTAGCCAAAGTTGACAACCGTCTAGACGGCGTGGCCAATGTCTCACAAGAGCCATAAGAAGCACGAGATATGCAGATTTCGACACCTGATAAGCCCGACCTAACGGTTGCATGGGTGGTCGTCGTTCTATTTTTAGATCCGCATGCGGCGTGGACTTTTTGGGACGACGTCCTATCCCCAGTATCGCGTCACTTCCATGGTCCATCCCGCCGCCCGGTACATCCGAGCTACATGGTTGAAGCTGAAGGCTGACTGCTCAGAGCTGCCCTCTGAACCAGCTGGTCATGTCCTTGCTGCGTACCGTCCATCGCCATTGCCAATATGTTGAGCGTTCCCATTTCAGCCAGGACCGTCATCATTCATGCACCTAAAGGGAAAAGATCTGTTCTTCCTTCTGTTCCTTTCCCCCCGCATGGCCCTCATCTCTCCTGATCCAAGACTGCTACGTAGGTCAAGTGAAAGTGCTTGCCGGGTGGATGGGATCAGTCAAGCCAGGCCAGAGGAGCTGCCAATGTGTCCATCTTCGTTGGTAACCTAGCTTCGCGCCTCCGATCTCTACCTGGCTCGCTCGCTCGCTCTTCTTAACAAGCACTGCTGCGAGGCTGTCACAACATCACATTCTCCCTTTGGAAGTTCTCGACTTCTCCTCCTTCGCTGCTTACACGCCGTGACGCATCTCGCACCCACGACCATTTGCATTCTGCGAGCGAGAAAGCACGCAAGCGGGCCTGCCACAAAGCTCTGTCACTGTCAACTGCCGATGAGAGATCGTCATATGAAGCGCGGCTGGACGAGTAGTAGTGACAGCCACAAGCAAGCAAGCAAGCAAGCAAGCAATAACACCCGCTGCGACAGACAAGCTTATACCACCTTGTGCTAACGAACGAACGACCTGCCGCTCGATAATATTACCCAGTAGATTCACTCGGCAGCATCCAGAATTTCCCGAAGCAAGCTCCGCACGCGCGCGCGCGTGTGTCCAAGCCAGTCCAGCTGCGCGTCCTATCTCAAAGTGCACTTGAAGTGAAGACAGTCGAGCTCCCAAGTGAGACTGTATCGGCCCGTCGAGCTCTGCCACTTGCGCCAGACGCGCGCTCGTCGACCCGTGGTCGCCCACTCGGCCATCTCCAACTCCTACTACGGGGAGGGGCACCGGGAATGCGCCTCTAGGTCACAGGCCCGGTCTTATTTTTCAACGCGATATACACGCGCTCGCACTACCTCACCTGCCTTGGTGGGCTCCCTTTCAAACCCATCCTACCCTACCCTACCCTGCCTACCTACCGCCGCTCTGCCAAGCAGGTCACAGCATGGCGACTAGTATGACGCCGAGCCAGCCACCGCCCTCCGGGCCCGGGTCTAGGCTCCGCATCCCCGCGACCACTTCTGCTTCAAACAACACCACCACTACCACCAAGGCCGGCGCCGGACCGGAAACGGTCGTGGACTCCCCCGCGTCCCCGTCCTCGACCAACGCCCTGGCGCGCTTCGAGTTCGAGCTGGGGCGCGGGAACGAGGGGACAAAGATACTGATGGTAGAATGGAAACCCGACAGCGGGCTCGAACCTCCTAGGGTGGCCACTACTACCACCACGGGCTGGGTCGTCTCCTGGGAAGGCAAGACCACGACCTTCTCCCTCAGCGAGCGCGACGCCTCCGGCGCAGCAAGCTTCTTAACCACAGCCGCAGCCGCAGGGCCTACACAGCGCGTCTACTTCCTCCTGCCCTCCGACGCGCCCATCCCGCCCGTGGTGACGATAACGCACGCGGCGACCAGCCGCGTACTAAACACGAAGTGTATGCCTGCCATCTTCGCGCCGGGCCTCGGCGTCAGCCAGCGCGACGCCGGCAAGCGCGGCGTGCTGCACACCATCTGGGCGAAAAAGCGGCTCGCGCAGCTCGAGGACGAGGTCCGCGCCGAGCTGGCCGACAACGCCGAGGGCGTCGGGCTCGAGATGGCCGTCCAGGAGCGCGAGTGGATCATCGACCACTTCGGGCTCGTGGGCGTCGACCCCCTGGCCGACGGCGTCGACGAGCAGCGGAGAAAGAGGAACAACGCGGGACCCGGGGGCGCGGGCGCGCCGCCGCAGAGCCCGCGGTCCCCGGTTGGGGGACGCCTGGGCGAGAAATTGAGGGGGCTGAGGCTGTCGACGTCGCTGGCCGAGTTGGCGAGTAGCACTGCTGGTAAGCAAACTCCTGTTGATTCCACTTTACATCATGCCTCCGCTCCTTACGCTTTGATCTCCCCTGACATGACAATCACAGGCACGACAAACGCCAACATGCGCCAGCAGCACCCCTACCAGTCCCTATCGCCCGACACATCCCACACCGCCGTGCCGCGGACAGCAGTGCCGGTGGTGCCTGGTGGTGGTGGTGGGGGTGGAGGGGTAGCATCCCTCGCCGCCGTGATGGATGGCACCGGTAGTAAGCAGCAGCCGGCGTCCGCGCCCGTGAAGGAGACCGAGGACGAGCTGTTCGCGCTGCCGATGAGCCCGCGCAGTCCCGAGATGAAGACGAGTCCGTTTAGCTTCTTGAAGTGAGACTGCTTCCGCCGTTCACAAGTGGGAGGGTTGCTTGCGAGTGGCTAGGGGCCCAACAAGGAGAGTTCAGGGAGAAAAGTACAAAATGACGGGATAAGTCATTGGGAATTTGGACCCCAAGATCGTCGGGCTCGAGTATTGGGGAGGACGGAAGCAGTGATCTGCCGATCCGCCTGGATGCCATGTTACAGGACGGGGGACGGTCTGGGCTGGGTGGGAAACAATGTGCGTCAGGTGCGTATTTTGGACATACAAACATACTTTGGACAACCTGCATACGTCCCCTGTAGCTGCTTGGGAGTCAGCCCAGGACCGACGGGGGGTTCTATCTTAATGTTGTATATCATATCACGGTCACATGGGATCGCAGAGTATGAGAGCGGCAACTAGGCCTCGCTGGTTGGCCGGTGGGGGCGGAAAGCCAGGGGATGTTTGTTGATATGCCATCATAGCGGAGCGGCATATATAATGACCATCTATACTACCCTATGTCCGCTCATGTCCACTTACATCCCCATGTCTAACAGTCCAAGTAGGTAGACGCAGAACGCGGTAGGTAGGTAGTATTCCAACAGACGGGAGCCGCGGATCTGAACGAATCGGGATGCCACCTCGTATCTTGCTGGACTATACCACATTCGGAGACTCCGGCGGGCGTCTCTGCCAGGCCGCATGGGCTGCTCTGCCGCCCAAGTTCTTTTGAGGGAGGTGGGTGTGGTAGTGTGTAGGTGGTACTGAGTCGTGGATGTTGTGCTTCCGGACTGGATCCCCGTCCAGTATCTGTGGAATGTGATCGGTCCGAATACCCTCGGCACCCATCGTCGCATTGCAGGTGAGACACACCATGCGTCCGCGTCGTGATTCGCCGCACAGCCTTGACCGCCAATGCGGGATCTTGGGAAAGTCGGTAGGTTTTCATTCGGACCAAGAGAGGCAGGTCTATGATCTCTCTTGCCCCCAATCTGTGCGGTAATGCGACTGCAGAAGACTGAATGGGGATAGGGGCGCAGAACTGATGAAGCTGTATCCGCGCCACACGCACGAGATCGGGAGGGTGGAAGCAGCGCCGGAAGGGTCTCAACGTACACCCACCCGCACCGCTATGCCTCGCATGACTGCCATGGCGTCAGACAAAGTCCGATGTCGTGAAGTCTGACAAGATGCAGCACAGCACATCACATACTCTACGCGTCCGTCGAGCCATCCATAGTAATCCGAGTACAAACTCGTTGATCACTCTCACTCTCTCTCGCTCACCGCCACCCCCCAACCCGGCGCTCATTCCACCGCTCCCTGCGCTCAGCACGCAAGTAGTACAGCCTCTTGGCCTCGCGGTACCGACGCACCCACTCAAGGGTCTCGCGCTCCGTGGCGCCGTTCTCGTCCGCGCCGTCGCCCTCGAGGAAGCTCTCCTCGAGCGCCACGCACATCATCTCCTGCTCCTGCAGGCCGCGGCCGAGGCGCTGGTACAGCGCGGCGGGGCTGAAGGGCGCCAGCGCGCGGTCCATCTCGGACTGCTTGGCGCGCCACTGCCGCTCGAGCGCGTGCGTCGACAGCAGCTGCGCCTGTGTCGCGGCGCGCTGGTGCGCCAGCCGCGTCTCCAGCTCCGTCAGGTGCGAGGCCAGTCCCACGTTGTCGTTCAGCGCCGCGAGAAGCGCGTCCTGCGTCGCGGCGAGCGACGGGTGGATCGTCGACGGCGAGACCGTCAGCGCGTTGAGGAGCTCGGGGTTGCTGAGGATCTCGGCGAGGTCTTGCTTTCTGTGTGGTGTGCCGCCGGTTAGTCACGTAGACAGAAATCTGGATAGGCACATCCCCAACAGATGAGGCGTGATACACATGACCCGTCCCGTGATGTATGATACCAAGCCCTCATGGTGTTGGCCACATGCAAACGTGAAATCGGAGACACTCACGACTTGTCCTCCAATACCTTCGGCAGCCACTGCTCGCCAGGGTCTGGTATGGGCTGCGTCTGCGCATGCCCCATCGGCGCTGGGATCAAGCCCGAAGCATCTGTAGCCGGAGCCTTCCCTTTGGATTCCATGCAATTGAAGCCATGGTCCGGTATGGGCGGCGGTGGTCGAGGAGAGTTCGTGATCGCTGGCGTGCCGAGGCGGCTGGTGTCGTGACTGCTGGGCTTCGGCGGTGGTACCGGCGGGGGTGGGGTTGGTCTGTACATTCTGCTCGTGGGGAATACGGTGTGTTGTTTCGAAAGGGAGACCAGGATGATTTTCAAGATAGACCACGTCGTTCGAGGGGTTATCTGGCCCTTCCCGAGCGTTGCGCGAGGTGTTGGATGTGTGTGGTTGATGGCTTATTAGTGAGAGGTATTGGAGGGAGGAGCTATGACATTGATGTCAGCTGGAGCTTATCTTATCAGCCACAAAAAGCACCCTCCCGCAAGAGACTCAGGGGTAAAGGGCTTGCTACGCACTCGCAGCAAATGACCGCCGTCTTGATAATCGTGTCATTCTTACGGTTATATTCACAAAAAGGAGTCGCAAGACCTCTCAAGCCGTCAATATCGTACATTAAAGCTGCTCGTTCGCCTCCAGAATTTCGCTGTGTGAGGCATGCAGACAGATCTTGGCCGAGCTGAGAAAATTATTCAGATTGGCTGCCACCTCATACGAGTGATCCATGGTATACATCGGGAAGTAGCATTACCTGGCCCAGGAACGCCTCCAAAACGACCACGTTTTTTCCTTCCAGATTTCAGAACGCCCGCGGAGACTTCGCGTGAAATGCAGATGCAAGGCCACAGCCATCGAACCCATCAGCTGTCAAACATGAACTCACTTTCATCTCTTGACGGACCACAACTCTCGCGTCCACCCGAGCTCTCGCATCTTCTTGCTGCTGCCGCCGGAGCCCTTCTTGTCACTACCACTAATAGCGAGTGCTTTGCTGCAGTTGGCAAAGCCCTGGATGAGTTCCTTCATACGACCCGACTTCATCAACACCGGAGCCACGTCTGCATCTTTCTTCGCAACAATCGACGCAAGCTCCATGCATTCGAGCAGGTTTTCTCGTGACAAGCTCGTTCCAGCAAAGTGTAGAACGCAGACATATCCGATGATGGTCTCAGGAAGGTATGCGTCACGCAGGTAGACGAAGTCTTCGTCCTCTGTCTCGCCAGTCAGTATAGGGTTCCCTGGTTGATATATCATGTAAGACCAACCTTCTATGCTCTCCAGGAGCCAGTTGTGTAGGAGGGGTCGCATGCAGCTTCTGACCAGCTTCACTTCGCTCCCGACGTGACTCCAGAACTCTCTATTCATTTTTTCGGTAGGACTGTTTCCAGGATTAGCTTCATTTACCATCAGTCGGATTATGTCAGCAAAGGGAGCATACTCATGGGCCAAGGATTGACTCGAGGCAATTGTTTCCATCGAGTCTAGGGCCCGCACTAGGCATTCCAGCTCGAAGTAGTTCTTCGCTGCAGCTGTTTCGCCCAGCCCGAGGCCGTTATCCTCAAAGGAGCCGCTAGCCACACCTGAGCGGACTTCGTCAAACCATGAAATGTCTGCATCGTCGGGGATGGCGATGCCGGCTTTTCTCCTAAAGATCTCCGAGCAGTGAATCCGTTCGGACAATGCCCGAGCAGCATGAAGATTGAATTGCTCTGATGTATGATTAGTTGCGACTCTTCTAAACGGTGAAGGGATATAAGCTTACTGAGGAACCGTTTGTAGATAGAAATGCCGGCTTGAAAGAATTCAATCCATAGCCCATCAACCAGCAAGAACCATTCGAGAGACTGTATCAAGGCCTCATCCACGGGATCTAGCTTTTCTGGTTCCTCTCCAAAGAAGTCCGGTTTGAGAGGGCGGCCTG
This sequence comes from Anthostomella pinea, assembly GCA_963556695.1. Lineage (NCBI taxonomy): Eukaryota > Fungi > Ascomycota > Sordariomycetes > Xylariales > Xylariaceae > Anthostomella > Anthostomella pinea. The sequence goes on along the minus strand of CAUWAG010000020.1, from coordinate 3,120,682 downwards.
TCTTCAGATTGGGCGGATCATTGGAGAGGAGGGTGAATCCACCAAATGCCGGAGGACGATCCTCGACACTTGGGTACTGTTGCAAAAGGGACCGTGGCTGAAACACGACGAATTTGGCGATATCCATTCCAAGCTTCTCCATGATCCTCAGCAGTATCTCTCGTTCATGTTGCTCAACTACACCGCTGACGTTCCGACTGAGTGTGAAGAAGGATCGATCACCCTGCAGTTTGGAACAGTACAATGGCATCAGATCAGTCATCCTCATCAACCGCAGTGTGCTGACGTAGGTGGAAATGACATTCTCTTGTGCCTTCCGTCGCCGCTTGGAGTCGGCAAGTCCGTTACCCTGAAGCTCATCGAGAATTGAAATGAGCAGATACGCATGAACGGCCACACGCAAACCCTTGTGATCGTCCAGTTGGAAATATTTGGTGTTGTTGGCGTCAAGGTTGGCATCGTCGACATTGGGTATTAAGGCGGACTCTGCTTTCTGATTTGCCCGTTTTCCGAGCACACCGCCAAGCTCCTCTATGTATTGGCCGACGCTGTTGGAGATGATAGCTGCTTGAAGAGCCTTCATAGGCGTCTTCGCTTCCGCAGAGGTTTTCGGGTTCGATTCTAGAGAACTGACAAGACGTTCCCCCACCGAAGAGCCGTCTCCATGAAATTGGAGCGCATTGAATGCGCCAAATGACTGCTGGATGGCGGCGGTGGCATCTGGCGAAGTCCGCTTCATCAAGTATGCGTCGAACTGGGTTCGCAACAGAGCATTATAGTGAGTAAAGACAAAGTCGTCCCAATCCTCGCAGACCTTTTCTACACTTGGGATATCGCCTGAGAGGATGCCATAGACCGCACGCTCGAAGTCGTCGGTGCCTCCCTGACGTGCTAGGGCAAAGCAGGTGCGGCGCCAAAGGAGGGTCGACAGCGGATCACACGCCGCTTGTGCTCTTTCATCCTTGGACATGGTTTCATTCCTGGACAAGGGCATGGCCGACATGCTGACCGCTCTCCAAACCTCAGTTCTCTCAACGCACCAATCTCGAATCTCGGCCGGGCTCCTGCCTCGCCGCAGCGATTCGTAGCAGCCAATCCAGATGGCCCGCTCGAAGTACTCATCTTGCGGCTGAAGCTTTCGACCTTGTCTTGTTGCTACGTCGGGGTCGAGCTGCGTGACAAGAGGGTTCGATCCGTTTGCATCTACAAGCATCTGACCGGCGTCGGAGCTGTTTGGGTCTAGAGCCCCAGACCAGCCGTTCAAGTTCTTCTGCATTTTGATGGCAGATCGTGTATGTAGCCATCCATAGGCAATAATATCACCGCGCTCCGCCCGCTGTTGGTACTCCCGTACCAGCTCATCGATGTCGGTGCGGGCGTCATCTGCGCTGGTCTGTAGACATTCAAGTATAGCTTTGCGCTCCTGCGCAGTCGAATCCGATTGCAAAAACTCGTCCCAGAGCTCAACGCATGACTGGAATCTAGAGATTTCGCGACGAGCAGGCTTGATGGTATTTCGGTTCGCATAGCGCAACGGTAGTAGGCGATTCAGCATATCCCATGTCTGTGCTTCCTGTTCCCAATGCTGTAGACTCTCAGCCGAGGCAGGTGAAGCCGCCCCGTTATCTGCTTCGTCGAGATCCATGGAATCCTGGCTAGAAGCATCGTCTAGGCGGCGCAGAGCGGTGCTCAAGTTTTGTCTCTGTGACTCGCGCAGTTTTTCATCAACTTTGTCGGCGGCATAGTGGTAATAAATATCGACGAGTCGGAAGACCTGTTCCCGTCTTCCGGCTGCAGTGTCTCGGGGAACAGAGAGAATGTCGAGGGCTTTGGCGAAGTGCTCGGCATCGTGAACAAATTCCTGCACAGGTTCGTTCTCAGAGACGGCTACGTAGGAGACTTGAGGTTAGACTACCAGGTTAGGACAGAGAACTGCTGGGTTTGACATACCCACGTCGCTCAACTCCGATTCGCTGCCTGTTCTGTCCATTCGCAGCCCGCTCATGCGCTGCGGTCGTTGGGCCAGCATTGTGCCAGCGGAAAGGTATCCTTATGATGATCCCTGGGAGAGTAGCTGTTCGCTCGCCAGCATCTTTTTGGGCGTCAATTATTGCCTGCTGTCATGCAACGTTTCGAGGATGTTACGACGCAGGTATTGCTTCGTCGGCTCGCTTCCGATGCGGTCTGCCAAGGGCGAGTCGTGGGCGCGGGGTGTCAAGTCTGAGTCCTGTTGTTTTCCGTGAGGTCGAAGCTATCACCAAGCTCGGGCCCAGGGAAAATGATGCGAACGCGATTGCTGGGTAGGATAGGCGCGTCTAGCTACCGCCCGATGTCCACGGTGGCAGGTGCAAGCTGGGGTCCGGGTACGGGTGTACAAGGACGGGTGCTGGATGGGTGCTTTGTAGGGGATTTGCAGCGCTGTGATTGGATTCTTCAAGCGCCTTCTTTCGGCGCCAAATGCTAGGCTTGCATGTGCTGGAATGATTACTGCGCCTCAGCTACCAGCCTCACTTGATTGCAGTGCACATGTGGCTGGTGCAGGCCGGTACTATTTCAGAGAAATCTCTGCCGCACATTTCCTCTTCCTTCTTCTCTTCAATCATAATGTCACGGCATTCATATTAGAGTCTCGGGATAAGCTACCAATGCCTTCAGTGCTTATCCAGGTCCCATGCGGGCCTCTTGCGCGCTCAATGATCGCCTAGAAAAACTCCATACCGCGTACAAGTTGCCTGACTGTTATGGTTTGGGTTGACGTGAATAAGTGGTTATGGTACATACTATTGCGAGGGCGATGCTTCCGAATCTCTGGCCAACTACAGTCTCTAAAGAGCGAAACCCAACTTATTTCCTCCAATGGGTATCCATATTGCCATCAATCTAACCACAACTGAAAAGTGATCACTTGTGCTTCTCGTCTTGCCTCTGTTTTAGCTTGAGTCGTAACAGGTCTGGACTGGGACAGCTGGCAGTGGTTGCATTGTCGCCGTTCTTCTGGTAGAATGCATTGCAACATTCGTATAAGGCATCAACCAGGTTTTCGCATTTTGCTTGATTATAATTGTTCTTTGTCAGGCAGTCTACGAGTGTCAGAGTCAGTGGAACTTCAGATCGTGACTACTTTGGATTGATTACCTTGAATGGCGCACTACAGAGGGAAGGCGAGGAGGTCAGTCGATGGGGGCACCAGCAGATAACCTTGGGGGGCTCAGCTGGTGGAATACTGCTTACTGCTCGCGGGTGGCATGGAGGCTTTGTCTGGAGATCTTCTTGTAGACCCTGTGATGTGACTGACATCAGTACGAAGAGTTCTCGATACTGGGCATTGTCTGGATTGTGACGAACCATCTTCACAGCAAGCAACACGAAGCTGGATCCCCAGCAAGAAAGACGCGATGGTGCTGGTAGTAAAGGATTGAAGACCCAAGGCAAGTCAGGTAGGTAGGCAAATTATGAAGAAGCTGCCAACTCGTGGTCAACCAAAGCGAAAGAACGCAGTCTAGCAGATAATGGTGTTGCTTGGGATGTAGAGCTTGATATAATAAATGTTGCAGCTATCTGCTTGGTAACCCTGTCAAAAATGATGTAATATGGATGGTACCTCCACGAGGCTAGATCACTTTGCCTTGAAGACCAGTGACTTTTACAAAACATTACAGTCTACCAAGATAGGAGTCACTGCATCAATGGATAGTTGAGAGGTGAATGTACCTTACATAGGTATGTGTACCTTGTAGATAGCTCCTCTGCATCTGAACCTGAGAGGCGACTGCTCCTTTCTCAGGTCATCTAGGTATATGAGAGGCAATCATGTGCAACCTGATCATGGAGGTGGTGGGTGACCTCGTGGCTGATGCATCGGCTTCCAGAAGAAGCCAGAACCTTGAAGGGAGCTGGCTGTGAGAAGAAGCAGAAAAGAAAAAAGCAGAAGGTGCTGTTTGCTGAGGAGAGGACGTGCTGGATGTCTCTAGATCTGCTTCTTGAAAGAAAAGTGAACCTCATCAAACCCGAAAGCGGCGCTCACATGCAGTCAGTCGCCTCAGGCATCGCGGCCATTATTAGCGGTGGACGAATTAGTGAATGTTGATTGGCGCTGCTTGGTTCCCTTGGCCGTCGTCGCCCCGCACCTGCAAGGAGTTTGTACTAATTAAATCACGCCCGTCTGCCGTCCTCGTCTTTCGCGTTGCCCTGGCTCCAACCTCGACCTCAAGAGCATCACCCAGATCTCGTGCAGCAGATAAATTCCACGCCGATTCGATCATCTTTTCACAGTCCTGCAAACCTACCAACTGCAAATACAATCCTCCTCGATCTACGGATCTAAGCACAGCAGTCGCACATCTCGCACATCTCGCACATCTCGCACATCGCACCCTTTGTAAGTCCCGGTCCTTTCCATAAGTTCTCTGTCGCATCCATCGCCGCCTGGCACGCAGCCGTCCCTCCCTCTCCCCCACCACCACTGTCTCTGACGTTGCCTGGCTACCCCCAGACGACGCAACAACCCCTCCGTGCGAGCGCCGCCTTCACCTTGACAACCACCGCCCACGCCCCTACTCACTCATTCACCCACACGCCAATATTTGTGACTCTTCGCGGCCACCTTTCTTCAACGTGCCCTGTCAATCTGTGAGCTTGCACTCTCCAGTAGAACCGCTCCATTACTTCGCGCATTGATTTACTGACATTGCCTCGCCGTCACAAAAGCAGATCAACTCCGATATTACTTCCACGCACCACCGCCCAACATGTCTGGCGAGAACAACTCTGGTAGCCCCGGCCCTGAGCAGCCCGAGGCCCCTGCCGGTGGCGAGCACCTGAACATCAAGGTCACCGATAACAACAACGAGGTCTTCTTCAAGATTAAGCGTTCCACCAAGCTCGAGAAGCTGATGACCGCCTTCTGCGAGCGACAAGGCAAGAACGTCGCGTCGGTGCGCTTCCTGTTCGAGGGCCAGCGCGTCCAGGCCGGCGACACGCCCGACTCCGTAAGTACATATTGAACAAGCCTACCTTAATAGATGCTCCCACGTATTCCCCCATTTGGACAGACTTGCTAATGTCTTTGCCTTCTTCCAATGCAGCTCGAGATGAACGATGGTGATACCCTCGAGGTCCACCAGGAGCAGGTCGGTGGTAGCTCTCACTGCTGCTGATCCTACGCAAGCGAACTCGGCAACCTGAGCAACCACAATGCCATCGGTATCGGTTATGCCTCAGGGTTCTCAGCATTGGCGACAGGATTCTCAATCAGTAGCCACCGCTGGTGGTGAATCAAGGAAAATTTGGGCACATGGCGTGTATGGAGGGAAGGAAGGCCTCATGGATACTCTGCGAGATTTTTCGTACCACCAGACAACTTGCCTCGGCGTTGGTTGGCATTTTCGATGGGCTCTGTGGAAGTTCAGGCGTTAATAATACTTAGTCTCACTAAGGCGGCTGATTTAGCTGCGTCTGACTGCTGAAATCACTTCCAATTCCACTTGGACCTCTTCATATTCTCAGAACGTGTCTTTGAACGTAACTACCCATTATGTTCGTATGGCTTACTTGGAAGCCTCTCCAACAGGATATACTCGACCACAAAGGATAATGAGTTGGAAAGGCATACACAGAAGGTAATTATAATGTGTCATGATTGCAAAACTGCCCGGTGGCACATCCTATATGACAACTCTACCTAGGTCTTGATCACGACCAAATCACGTAGAGGGCGTGTGACCCGGCACCTAGTCAAGATGAAGACGCATGTAGCAGTTCAAGTCAATATCATTCATGGCATCTGACTTGAAGCCATGAAGAACATAAACCAGGGCAATTAGAGGTACAGGCACAAGTAGCAAGCCCTAGAACACAAGTCCCAAGCCCAAGAGCATCAGCAATTGCAGAAACCCAATACACATCCATGATCAGACTCCAAGCAAATCAAGGAACTCCAAGCCAAGCAAAGCACGCCATGTGAACATAACTCCAAACAAAGCCTTCAACCCCTTTCCTCATAACATAGCATATGCCTGCCTGAGCTTGCAGGCAGAAGGCAGCTCGCAAGCAGGCGCGAACCCCCATCCATCCCTCTCCCTCCAAGACCTGCAGAGCGAGGAGAGCGGCCTGAATCTGAGTCACCGACCACCACCACCAGCCACCAAGCCATCTTCACATCTTCAGCTCCGCAGCCCGACACCCAGTACAAAGCACCACACTAAGCCCGCGGCCCTGGTAATCCTCAACAGGGAAGATCTGGCCATCATCAAAGCCGCCGCGGCACCCAGCACAGCGGAAACACTCGTCATGCCACTCGCCGCCAAGGGCAACGACATACTGCCCGATAACCGCAACACGGCAGGCTTTACACTTGGGCGCGCGCCGCTCCGTGCGCCGCGTCTGGCACCCGACGCACCAGGCGTAGCCGTCCTTCTCGATGTGCGTGGTGCCGCGCTCGAACGGGTCGCCGCACTCGGCGCAGAAGAAGTGCCCGTAGTGCCAGTGCGCGCCCAGCGCCACCACGTGCTCGCCCAGGATGGGGGTCTTGCAGTGCTTGCAGCGGGGGGCGAACAGCTCGTGCCAGTCCAGGTGGCAGTAGAAGCGCAGCCGCTCGTCGCCGTCCTCGGCCATCGTCTGCCCGGGCTGCTCGTCGAGTACCTCGCCCGCGGCCCGCCGGCGGATCCGGTCGAGCCGCTCGCTGCGGAAGCTGTCGGGCTCCGGGCTGATCTCGAGCGCCTCGAGGCCGGTCCCGCACGCGTAGCAGCTGAAGCACTGGGGGTGGAATCGCTCTGAGGCGCCACCTAGAGCGACGAAGCGACCCTCGATGGGAAGTCTGCACTCGTGGCAGGTTGCTGTTGCGCGACGTGATGCCCCTGGCGCAGGGGACCAGTGACCCTGGGGTCGTCCTCCTCGAGCGTTGCGGAGGTGGCTCGGCTGAACCGACTTTGGGTCTGGCAACGGCCTGGCTGAAGGGTTATTGTTGCCATCGGGTGTCACTATGACTGGGATGTTGGGTGTTGGCAGTGGCCTGACGGAAGGCTGCTCGTCATCGTCCGGTGTTACAATGATTGGTATGTTTGGCATGTTGTTCTCATTGCTGTTACTATCATCGCCTGGCAATACAATGGTCGGGATTGCCGGGCTATGGTCCGAGACGGCAATGACAGGCACCTGGGGCCCATCATCTCCATCTATCTGAATACTTGGGATGGCCGGTGTGCGAGAGGACCGCGATGACGGCGCCGGGGACGGAACATCCGGCGTAAATGTGAAAGTAGGGATAGGCGATTGCGGGGCTTGGCCCGTCCGCTCTTGTTTGACCCTGGGAGGGACTCGGCGGGACTCTTCTGGCTCTGGATCAGTCGCCTCTTCCGGGGCCTTCCAGTGTTTCTCAAAGCTTACGATTGGACGCCCAGGACTGTCACTGACCGCAGACGGAGTAGGGAGCTTCGGGCTGCGGTCCCTAATCCGCATGCTCGTGGCCTGCCGGATGTCATCACCGCGTATCTCCATTCCATGTTTCGTGGGGACGTCTTTTGAGGGTCGTGGGCGGTTAAAGGGGCTGTTGGATGTGTATGTTGGGTTGCGAGACTGCGATGGTGGGTTCTTGTGGATGTCAAATCGAGACAGGGGCTGTGTTGGTGCTGTGATTGGAGATGTGGTGGGCTCGGAAGCAGGTTCAACAGCGAACTCTACTTTGCTGGGAGCATTCTTGGTCTTGAGACTACTCAGTGGTTGCGGTGGGCCTGGTTTCCGAGGTTGTCTTGCGTTCAGTTCGGGGGTACTGCTTTCGGGTTCCTCCCAGATCTGATCCCCCGAAAATGGCCTCTTGATTTCTCCACTGATGTTGCGTTTCATGCTGCTGCGGCGACGGCCACCAGAACTGACACGGACACCTCCACTGATTCCAGCGTAGGATTTGGACTTGCCAGACCCTGCCGAAGAGTTTCGTTGCTGTTGTTCCATGCTGCCACGGGCGCTGGCTGTAGGAGAAGCCCCGTCGCTACCAGAGGAGCTGCCAGAGAAAGAACGAATTGAGTCCCTCGCAAGCCCGGTGGCACCGATATCATTGCCATATCGTCCGGCGCTAGCGGTACGAGCATGGGCGTAGCTGTCCTTCCGCATGTGTGGCTTGTACTGGTAAGGGGCACCGGGTTCGCGTGGTTCAACACCATGCTGATGCTGCCATACCAGTTCTGAAGCCTCGTTCAAGGCAGCATTGTAGAGGCGCGAATCGTCTTCGTCTTCCTGTCCATCCGCGACTTTGTCTTTGTTGTCCTTGTCGTCGTCCTTGATTCCCATAGCATCCATCGCGTGATGAAGCGAGAAGGCTTCTTCTTTCTCCATCCATCTCTGACCGCGCTCGATGTATGTGGCGCTTGGTACAACTTCGGACGGCTTCAAAGGGGAAGCTGCTGATCTCGCCGGGTAGTAGTCCCTTCCAGAAGCAATGGTGTTGGTAGAATAGCGAGAGGCCACGCTCCCGGCAATACTAGGCCGGCTGCTTCGTGGCTTCGCGGTATCGGAGTTTGTTATGTGGTGGCTGGTGGATGTTTCCGACTGAACAGATCTGCCGCCAAGGGACGGACGCCCTGTCGTAAAGCGATCTGAGGAATCCTGGTGCGATTTCGTCGATGGCGGTTGTGGTCGCGCCCCTCCAGGACGGTTTGCACGACTATCTCGGAGGCCCGCTAGGTATGATGCTATAGCAACTATCAGCACTCACGCACCAGTGTAGATGTATTCTGGCGGAAAACGCGTACCGAACTGACCACTGTTCATGTATGAGGGTAACGGCGGTGTCACCTTTCTCGGTGAGGAGCGGTCCTTGGACTTGCCACGGAGTAGCATCTTGTTAGTATTGCTGTTTGGAGGTCTTGAGTGTGAGTAGAAGTCCTGTCAACGGAAGCTGGCGCCGAGCAACCAGGTTTGCAATCGGCCGAGTGAGCGAGTGAGTACGAGGGTTGATCGTTGACAGAGAGGAGAAGGGCGGGAAGCTTTAGATCAGATAGGGCTGTATTGGTAGAAGATACTGTTTACAAGCGACGGCGCTTGAGGTTGCCAGGGAAAAGAGGATTTGTTTTTCTAGGTGTAGGTCAGGGTTTCACCGTGAATCACAGCCGACAAACTTGGGACGCATGATGAGGTGTCGGGCTGGCCAGGCAGGTCATTTCTTGGGTCGGGTCTGGGCCGGGGGTGGGTCTCTCTGGTAAAATGCTGGCAGTGGTGGGAAATTCAGGTCCTCTTGGGCAGTAATGTTGTTGCTGCGCTGTTGCCAGGGCAGCCGGGTGCAACTGGCGATCCCTGATCCCCGTCGCCGTTTGCTTAGAGTGGATACCCTAGTTAATACAGTGGGCTCTCGTCTGGTTCCACCGCCAGACACCACCAATTGGAACCCCACCAGATGCCGGCGTCCACCACTGGAAAGTCCGTCCATGCGATGCAATATTGAGTGCGTGCAGATGGGGCCTGCCACGTCCACGGCTGCATTTTCAATATCTATTGGCTACCAACGACGACGACGGCGACGATGGCATCTGGTGTGTCTGAGCATTCCCCGGAGTCGATCATGGCTCCTCTTCCAGTTGCATGTTCCTTGAAGGTTGCCTCTGATCCGTACATGGCAAACAAGAGAGTGCATCATCAATCAAACAGTTTGTCTATCGGCACGACAGTCCTCTGTCACTGTCATCTCTTCTTTCGCACGTCCAACTGCTTCTCCCACTACCTGGTAGTGAGTCCAAAATCCTCAGTCAGTCAGTCCATTACGTTGTAAACGTGTTTCTCTGGCAGCACTTTCGTCACCGCCACGTGTTGGTTGATCCGATGTAATGTTCTCACATTCTTCTCACGACTCACAGGGTGAGGCCAGTGTGGCTAATGAACCGAAAACTTCGCACACTCATATCGCGACATCTACTTCCAGATCAGTATCACAACTGCTCACTGATGATGACTATTTCATTCTCGCAAGTTGCTTTCTGATCATGCCGTGCGATGTCGGAACCTCTTTGATTACTACTACTCCCTAACTACCTACCCTGTACTATAGCGGGTGGATTTGTCAACGCGAAGACCCCAGCTCGCCCACCTGCAAGCGGCAAGTAAGCGCGGTTACTACCCGAGAGAGGCGAGCCGCACCTGACGGCGAACTATCTCTCGTTTCCACCTTATTCCCGGCGAACCCTCAGACTCGCCTCCCGAGCAGGCTGACAAGGACAGCATCAAAGTTTCCATCCTCAGTGGCACCGTTGGACATGGTTTGCTCAACGTCACACACGAAGACACTGCAAGGCCTTATATAGTTATGGGCATTCTGTGAAACGCATTCGTGTAACTCGCTCCACAGTCCCAATACTTTGTATTACCAGAGCCCTTACGATGATGTCCGACTCCGAGAAGTTGTCCGGAAATGAGAACAACGGCAATGACTCTTCCATTGAAAATCCCGCCCAGTCAACATCTCAATCAGCAGAGGACTTCAAAGAGGGTGGCTCTGGATGGTCGGTTTCTGAAATATACTCTCTATACGCACAGACTTGGTTTGCTGACATCTCTCTCTGCACGAAGGGTTGTCATTTTCGCCGTCTTTCTACTCAATTTCCACACGTGGGGATTGAACTCGGTGCGTACACCCAGAGTCGTCAGACGTGACACACTCGAAACCTCTAACTTGATGGACCGATTAGACCTTTGCTGTGTTCTTGGCATACTATCTGAAGACGAACGCTTTTGACACGACGCCGCTGGGATATGCATTCGTCGGTGGACTCTCCATTTCTATAGGTATGGCCCCATTTACTTACTACCTCACCCACAGCTTTATCTTCCTAAACGCCACTCGCCGTCAGGATGACGAGAAGTAGCCTTGCAATGTTGGACGGTCCATCGAATGCTGACACAAATCTAGCCCTCCTAGCTTCTCCACTTACGACCTTTCTTGCTGGCTGGAAACGATTTGGCACCAGATGGACGATTTTTCTTGGAGCTGTGTTTGAGACGTAAGTGAACAGGCTTGTACCATGTCTAGCTTGGATCTTTGGCTACACGACTTAATGACTGACGGCGAGCAGTATTGGTTTCATCGGTTCGTCTTTCGCCTCGCAATTATGGCACATCCTACTAAGCCAGGGCGTCTCCTTCGGCCTCGGAATGGGCCTCTGCTTCGTTGCCTCCGCCGCCGTGCCCCCTCAATGGTTTACCAAGCGCCGGTCTTTCGCCAATGCCATCGCAGCTTCTGGATCAGGGTTCGGCGGCCTCTGCTACTCCCTAGCCTCGAACGCCATGATTGCGAGAATCGGCCTGCCATGGACCTTCCGTGTCATCGCCATCATCTGTTTCGTAGTGAACGGGGCAGCCAGCTTCTTCATACGCGATAGGAACAAGGCTATCGGTTCCGTCCACGTCCCTTTCAACTGGCAACTCTTCAAGCGACCATCCTTTCTGATGCTCGAGGCTTGGATGGTCCTGTCTATACTTGGCTATACCATTCTCGTCTTCAGCATCGTCGCCTACTGCCAAGAAGTTGGCCTCTCATCCTCCCAAGCGTCTTTGGTGGGAGCAATGTTCAATCGTAGGTCTCAGCTCCAATCAAAGGCATATACCAAACTGACGCTGTATAAAGTTGCCCAAGGCATTGGACGTCCCGTCATAGGGTTGTCCAGCGACTACGTAGGGCGTCTCAATGTCGCTAATTTCAGCACTTTGCTATGCGGCCTTCTATGCTTATTCTTTTGGACATTCGGGGCCAGGAGCCTGGCCTCATGTATCGTGTTCGCTCTCCTAAGCGGGAGCGTAGCTGGAGCCATGTGGGCGACTATTGCCCCCATAGCTGCCGAGGTGGTCGGCCTAGCCATAATTCCGTCTGGTAAGTCTCGCTGCCCCATCTTGCTCAGCTCAATATGATCCTCCTCTTATCAGACCCTGCTGACCGTCAATAGCTTTAGCAATGACTTGGCTCGTGCTCGTCATACCGGCTACTTTTGCCGAGGTCATTGGCCTGAGTCTACGGCAGCCCGGATCGTGGGGTTACCTCCACGCCCAGATATTCACTGGGTTCATGTATATAGGAGCGTTCATTTTCGGTACGTTATGTCTGATTACTTACTCCTCCGTTGATTCCACAGCACGTCGAGCATACATGCTTTTCTTTTGGAATATCGCTGATTCAGCTCAATAGGCTGGGGTCTCCGAGCCTGGAAAGTCTGGGAGCTGGAGCAGATACGGCTGGACAAGGAGGAGCGAGAACTCGCTATACGTGACGACGGTGTTGTGGGGACGGCTGACCTTGAGAGACATGTTAGTCGGACGCCTACCGTTCGGCAGCGCGTTTTGAAACTCAGGGGACTTTGGTCCGTACAGCGTGTTTAGTGACGCAGACATGATATATAGTACATACAAACATGCTATATGACAACGACCAGAAATGTCTTTTGCCATTCTAACGTCCACAACATTACCATTCCCGACGAGTGTGGCTCAACGGCAGGCACAGTAGTGGTTCACTGGACCACCCGCCTGTCAACTCGCTTGCCCATTTATACACATACGTTCCATTCTCCTTCCCGCTCAACCCACATCGCGCCACCGGGGCCCCTTTCTTCCATCTCTCATCCTCCGCACGGGCACACCTCAACTCCCCTCACCAATGCCTCACACAAACCAGAAACTCGCTCATGCCGCCCAGCAGCGCCCAAGCCTCCTTGCGCTTAACATCCTGCAGCAGCGCGACGCGCTCGAGGGCCGAGCGGCCATTAAAATGCTTCCAGAACACGGGCCAGGCGGCGCGGACGGCCGGGTCGCGAAGCCGCCGCCCGATGGCCGACAGATACAAGGAGTCCTTGCCGGCGGCGCTGGCGCGGCGCGCGTCGACGATGACGTAGGGCGACAGGTGCGCGAGGTGTGCGGCGCTGTTGAGGGACGGGTGGTCTGTTTGTCTGGGCACGGGCTTGCGCGCGAAGGCGGCGGCGCGCTCGGCTGCTAGCCGGGACTCCTTGTCTGCGATGCGCTCGAGGCGCGCTTTCTCAGCCACGCGCTCGTTGGTTGTTGGTGGGGTGCGGGTCGTTGGTGTTGATGCGGAGGGGGAGGCAGAGGAGGGGGAGATGGGGCCTTGAGCTGGAGAGGGGAGGGATAGGGATAGGGAGAGGGATTTGGCAGGTTCGGATGCGGATAGGGGGGAGTGTGCCGCTGTTGGGTCGAAGGCGGGAAACGGTGATCCCAGTGATGGGTTCGAGGACGTCATGGGGTCGAATTGCTGTGTGCCTTCACCAGGGGAAGGGGATGCCATGGTAGAAACAGGTTCCTCGAGTGACTCATCAGAATCCGCAGCATCATCCTCAGATCCCTCCCCATTTCCATTCCGCGGCGCATCGGCTGCAGCCGCCGCCGCGCGCAGCTCCTCGGCCTCGAGGCTGTACTCGACCTCGTACAGAATTTCCGGCCAGACGACGACGTAGGCGAAGGTGCACAGCTGCGTGACCCAGCCGCCGCGCATCAGCCACGCCAGCATCTGCAGGTATGTCGGGCGGTGGTTCTTGGACGGGCAGAACCACTTGTACGGCCGCGGCGCGACCGACAGCTCAGCCAGGAAGTCCGGGAGCGCGGGCGCTACGGGGAAGGCCCGCGACCATGCGCGGCTGGCCTGCGGCAGGAGCGTGAAGTCGCTGTTCGGCGACAGGATGTACACGTCCCGCGCGTGCAGGGGCGGCGTGGCGATGGCGCGCCGCCAGAAGATGAAGTGTTGTGCGTATTCGCGCACCTGGGCTGGCGAGAGCGCGGTGCCTTGGCCGATTTGGTGGAACCTGCGTGGTGTGTGAGTTGTACTGCATGTCTCACCAGAAATTCATATGAGAAAGGGGGAAGCTGGAGATAGACAGGGTCACATGCACGTACGACATGGTCGGCTTGGAAAGCCGCACAAACTCGACCATAGCGGCTGTCGTCTCGTCCGGGTCCGCCTGGAGCTCTGCGATGATCTTCTTCTCGTCGCTCATCAGGAGCAGCGCAAAGTTCTTATCTAGGAACGCTGGGTCGTGAAGGCTGTCCTCGTCGACGAAGTAGTTCGCCGTTGTGATCCAGAGGCCCCGTGAGCCTGCCTCGTCGTCGGGCGGCAGGTCTGTGAGGTAGAAGGGCATGGGAATCTGGACCGAGTGCGTGATGGTTCCCTCGGGTGTTTCTAGCTGCAGAGCTGCGATCTTGTTGTGCGAGACGGCCTCGTAGACATCTTGCATGCACGCTGCTAGCGACGAGGTCTCGAGGATCTCTTTCCATAGCGTGCTCATCTTGGTTTCTGGGCGTTGTAAGCTTGGCTGCGCATAGATAGGTATCTATATCTCTTAGGAGTACGTACTCGCCTCGCGGTTCTTGTCCTTCAAGGTAAGGATCCGCTTGGATTCCTTCCAGACAAAGTCGCTTTTCTGCTGGCTATATCTGAACGGCTTGTTGATCTTCTTGATGATGTGGAAGTACAGTGTGTCGGCCAGTTCCTTCACCTCGTGCTTCTTGGGGTTCAGTATGAAGACGAGGTTGAACATGGTCATCCCGCTCTTCTTCTCGTCGGCCTCTTCCGCCGGGTTACCAGGTATCGCATCATCTGCCATGTCCCTCGTTTCTATCTGGGACACATCGCTTGCAGAGATGTACGTCTGGCCGTCCTTGGTCGACAAGTCACCAGTCTCGGGCGACTTGGGAGGTTGGAACTTGGGTTGCTTCTTCCGCCATATGCCGTTCTCCGGTACGTATATGGGATACGAGACAAAGCAGAGCTGATCTAGAGAGACCTGGAAGAGCTTCTTGTGGTATGCCCGTGCGGGCGTGAGAAGGCTCTCGAGGTCCTTCGTGGGATAGCCGGCCACGTGCTCCCAGGGTACTATCTGGGATCCACTGTCCGTCTCGAGATGGTCATCGTGATTCCAGCGCTGCAAGTCGACTGAGTTCGGCAGGGACTCATTCGCTGCCTCGAAGGGCGCGCGGGCCGTCTGGTTGAGCAGCACGTCGTCATCGTCTTCCAGTCCATCGCTCGGCCCATTCGCAGAAGCATTCTTGTTGCAGGGCAAGATCTGCGGCGGATAGTGGAAGACGAACCGGGGCCCGTCCCGAGACCGGTTGACTACCAATGCCACTCCCAGGAAGTTGGACGCGTTCGGGAGAATCGGTGAGCCCATGATGCCGTTTGCCGTTGGCTTGCTCCAACGCGCCGAGGGGTCAAGATGCGACCGTCGTCAAGACCCAAATTGACTAGCTCCTAATCAAAATAGTAACGCCGACCTCTCAGACTGAGCATTTTGACGTGTTGAAACACAGGCCTCGCTTCGCTAGAACAGAGCGGAAGCAATGTCGATTGAGGTCGAGGTTGAAGGAATTCCAGTTATGAGAGGCCGATCATCAGCTAAGCTTTAGGACCTTGCCAGGGACGGCCATCCATATCAAGACGGCGCCTTCGTTTCCAACACGTTTTTGTCATTACCGAATTGGTTATTGATGTATATTAGCATCAGTTTGTTGTCGAAGCTCTTTCACCTCTAGTTTCGTCGTAACAAGGGTCACGTGTCGCATCTTTTCTTTTGGGTGTTGGAATTCGAACGTCATCTCTCCTCATTCCAGACATTCCGATAAGTCTCCATCAATAACGCAAGTTCAGGACTTCACTCGTCCCAGTCTATCTATATGTGTTCTCTCGCAGTATTCCATCTTGAGGGCGTATGTACGGATGCCCATCTAAACAGTCCGCTGTGGCTCATGATCTTCGTGATGTCGTTCCCCCTGATGGCTTTATCTCCTCTCCATTACTTATTTTAGCTCGCAGCTTCGCCTCGGTATATAGCACCCCCATCAGCCATCAGAGCTGCCCACCCACGAGTCCCAGACCTACACCAGCGATGACGCCCACCATGCACGCAGCTGTCGGCCTTGGCGCTACGTTTCCGCTTCCGACTATAATGCCCGACATTGTGCCTGTCTGAGAGCATTCGGCTGCATTCAAGTTGTGGCAAGCTTTCGACGACAGACTTGAGCAGACCGACGTTGCCGTTGCCGACGCGACCGCTGGTTGTGTGGCTGCTACAGTCGTCCCGCCTCCTCCCGGCACCGCTATCGTAACGCCGTATCCTCCTCCAGCGCCGCCACCCAACTGTGTCAGGCACGCGTCATAATTCCTCGAGCAGGCGTTCATGGCTGATGTGCATGCGACTGGGTTCGAGTACGATGTCGGTATGTATGGGAACGAGAAGTACGAATTGCTCACGTACGAAACCGCCGTTGTCGTGCCCGCAGGTGCCACTCCGGTACAGGTCGCTCTATTTCGGGGAAGTTTCGGTCAGTCTTTGACAGTAACTCTACGGTGGAAGAAGCAGCGAGGAGAACTCACGTGGTTGGACAGCAAGCTGCCGAGCTGTGGGCGTCCACGGAACACACTTGCCCATTTTCGCAACAGGTACCCTTAAAGACCGCACCTTGGTTCTCGCAACTGAAGAAATCGGCCGGACACTCGAGTTCTCTCCTGTGTATGGGAGAGTAGTTGGAGAAGTCTGAGTATAGGAGCGGGTTGATGGGATCGGCCAACGACAGGGTTGAGGCCGCTATCGAGAAGAGCGCGGCTTGCTGGTAATGTTTGATCCGCATGGTCGTCGAGGCTTTGAGGGAGCTCTTGTTACGCGGGAGTGGTCTCGAGCATGTAGCTTGCCAGCTTTTGAGCCAAGCTTGAAGAATTGGAGTATTGGAGATGAACGTTGGCAGGCGTATGCAAGTCGAGGCAAAGATTGGGTTGGTATGTAATGCACAATAGGGAAGTCGAGAGATTTGTCAAAAGCCAAATGCATGCGGGTTTCAGAGAGGATCTAGATTTCCGGCGGTGTAACGGATAGGGTCTCTCTCACCTGCACGTCCCCATTCATCGTGGCCGGCCACTGGCCAGTGAGGTTGGGCTGGGAACACCGACTTTGTGCTTACCGTATGGACGGGAGTGATGTCAGGTTTGTTCGCCCAGCAACCGGCCGGCCATTGTCTGAGACTCCCGTCCCTTGGGCCTCAAGTTGGCAACGGTGTGACAGGGGTGGCAGGAGCTAAAATGTCCGATCTGACCCGGGATAGCTGAAGGTGGGGTGGGGTGGAGGGGTCAATCGGTACGTACCCGAATCCATCTTCATGTCGCTTCGTTGCAAGAGCATCCGTTCCAATACTGTTAGATACTAGCACGAATGTGTTGAATGGGAGCCGGAGATAGACACCGGAAGATCTCCAGTGGGGCAGAGACGCACAGGGCATCTGACCCACCAAGAAGACAGATAATCAATCTCTGCACACAGAGCACAACAATCAATAGAATCAATCATCATCCGTGTATTCAACACCAATCGTCCCTTCTAGGTCTGCTATCAGGCCGCACCGTTCGTTGATTCGTAACAGTTAGCAGCTTCAATAAATATGGTATATTATACTTCATAACTTTAAATATTATAAAATAAATGCTTTCATTACAGAAATACGTGATGAATAATAAAATTACCAATAATTACTTTAAATAATTTTAACTTATTATATTCATAATATTTATAGTATTTATCGACCTATTAATATAAAATATAAGAATTATCGGCTTTTTAAGCCTCTTTTATAATTTATTGTTTTTAACCTCAATTAGTTATGAATTAAGCTTAAATCAAAATAACGTATAAAATATTAAGGTTTATATGAGAATTCGTCGTGCGGAATATTCGCTTCAGAAGTGCGTGTTTGTTTGTTGTTTTAAGTTTACCTGATACGAACAGATTGGCATCTAAATACGTGTGCAGCGCATCTATCCATGATGGTAATAGAGCGGTGGGGCAACTATCCCACTCACAGCGCACAGACCACCTTGGGACACACCCTGAGATAGCACCATATCCGACACTTTATAATATAAATAAAAAACTTTTATTCTTTAATTGCCGAAATGTAATCAAATATGTTTTTGTGTATGGCTTTTTTTAATGTTTCAATTATACCCTTTAAGCTTAAAAAGTTTATTAACGTTAAAAATAGTTGTAATTTATTTAATTTCTTTTACTTTAAAAGGTTTTATTATACTATTATAAATTAAATATTATGTTCTTTATAAGAATATTTCGTACCACTTAAGCGTCAAAAAATCAGTTAACGTTTTTAGGATTAATTATGAATACGTTTTTAAAGCTTTTTATAAAAGCTTTTAATATTTATTTATTGTTTTTAAATAATAATTAATGGTTAACATAATTAATATTAATAATGCTTGTTTTTAAATTAATATATACGGTATTGTTTAATTTTAATAGGTAAAACCCTTTTTAAAAAAGAATTTTAATAATTTAATAATTTAATAATTTAATAATTTAATAATTTAATAATTTAATAATTTAATAATTTAATAATTTAATAATTTAATAATTTAATAATTTAATAATTTAATAATTTAATAATTTAATAATTTAATAATTTAATAATTTAATAATTTAATAATTTAATAATTTAATAATTTAATAATTTAATAATTTAATAATTTAATAATTTAATCATTTAATAATTTAATAATTTAATCATTTAATAATTTAATAATTTAATAATTTAATCATTTAATAATTTAATTATTTAATAATTTAATAATTTAATAATTTAATTATTTAATTATTTAATAATTTAATTATTTAATTATTTAATAATTTAATAATTTAATAATTTAATAATTTAATAATTTAATAATTTAATAATTTAATAATTTAATAATTTAATTATTTAATAATTTAATAATTTAATAATTTAATAATTTAATAATTTAATAATTTAATAATTTAATAATTTAATAATTTAATAATTTAATAATTTAATAATTTAATAATTTAATAATTTAATAATTTAATAATTTAATAATTTAATAATTTAATAATTTAATAATTTAATAATTTAATAATTTAATAATTTAATAATTTAATAATTTAATAATTTAATAATTTAATAATTTAATAATTTAATAATTTAATAATTTAATAATTTAATAATTTAATAATTTAATAATTTAATAATTTAATAATTTAATAATTTAATAATTTAATAATTTAATAATTTAATAATTTAATAATTTAATAATTTAATAATTTATTAATTTATTAATTTATTTTTTAAAAGGGTTTTAATTTGTTTTAATACACTTTTGCTTAATTACAATCCTTATGAAAGCTATTTATGATGTTTTAAAAGTAAAAATCGATACTTATAGTTATTTTTATTTTTATTTTTATTTTAAAAAATAAATATTTAAATTAATAAAAAAATTTAGTATAATAATTAGCATGAAAGAATCATCTTGCTTATATCTTTATTTATAATCATTACGTTCCTATTAATAATCTTAAAAAATAATATTTATAATTATTAATATCTAGTGTGCACTTTTATTAGTTATTAAATAAACTTTAATGGGTATTTTTCTTAGATTATCTATGTTTTTAAAAGGTAAACCTTTCCTAACGACGTTAAAAATAGTAAGAGGTTTTTCTTTAGGTTTAGAAAATATGTCTCTAGTAATATAACTTCCGTTTTAATACAATCGTTTGTTGAAAAAGATCTATATAGAAAACTCCTTTATATATAGCCCGTATTTAAACTATATAGAAACCTTATTGTTTTTATGCCGATTAGTTTATAATATATAGGGTTTTTTTTTTAATTGCCTTTTTTAAAATTTTAATCTTATAAAATGTTAAAAAAATTTAATAATTAGCTTCAAGTATTAACCTTACTTTTAACATTAGATATAAATATAAAGTATGCAATGACTATTTTGAAATGTTTCTATATAAAAAGTCAGTCTCGTATTTAAATTAATATGGTATAATATCTTTAATAAAACAAAGCATATAATTATATATTTAAACTAATATATTATAGCACGTTCTTTTTTATTTTAAATATTTATTAAAAAATTATAATACTTTAAAGATTTTTTAATTAGCTAAGGTTAACGTTTGCCGCAAAAAAGTCATTTAAATTTAAGTCTTTTAGGTTTTCAAGCCTTTTAAAAAGCTTTATGCTTTTTAAAAATATTTCAAAAATAATAAGTTTATCGTTTATTACCGTTATGATTAAAGCAGTCTTTCAAAAAAATAATCTTATTTTTTATACTTTTAATATTTAAAATTGCTCTAATTATCTTATTCATCGGTAAAAAACCTTTTTTTTATTAAATCTCTTTTAACCTTAACCTTAATCTTTAATTTTATTATCGACTTTGTCGTTATTTTTAACGGTATATAATTTGCTTTTTTATATTATTGTTTTTATACTTATCATTATTAAGTTTAAAAGTTTACACCATTGAATTTTAAAACTTGTTACAAAAATTATTTATTAATATTAAAACCTTGGCTTTTTTGTATATTATAATAGCTTTTTGACTTACTTTGTTTAAATAGTTATTTTAATTTTTATAAAGATTAAAGATATCATAACCAATTAATTACTACTAAGTTTAAAGGTAAATTTAATAAGGCATTTCTTGTGACGGTCTAGCACCTGTATCCACCTAGTTGGATGCTAAGTCATCAAGTCACATGTGGATGTGGAATAAGAAGACCAGGACTACTATATGTGCTGCAGCCTCAGCTGTACGCACATCTGTTCCTTTTCTCCCATCTTGTTATTTTGGAAATACAACACCAGATTCCACATAACGCAACAGGCATCGTGGCATTTCTTTCGTATTTTAAGCTAGTAAGCTCTTTTTAAAATATGTATTAATAAACTTTATTCTTTATTACTTATATTTTATCAAAAGCTTTGATTATTTTTACGCTTAATTAAAAGCTTAAACTAATGTCGGTTAGTTTTTTAAACGTGATATTAATAATAGCTTTGGTAATAGTAAGGTCTTTTTTGTACTGATTTTTAAAAAAAGAAATAATATCCGATTATATATAAAAAAAAAAATCTTTAAATTTGGCTTCCATTATCAGCTATATAAATGCCTTTATATTGTAAATATTGCAATATTCATTAAGCTTAACCTTGCGCTTAAAAATACCTTATTATTAAAATCAAAATTAACCAAAAAGGATAAAAGTTATCTTCAAAGCTACCCCTATTTATCTTAAATAAATTATTAAATCTTTAAGGTTATTAAAAAAGCCGTTCCTTATAAGATTTAACCCCGATTTAAAGCGTAATTTCTCGCGTGTTTTTATATTTTTATGTTTTTATATTCTTATCATTTTTTTTGATCGTGTTAAAAGACTGTTTGGTTTTTGTAACTGCTTTAATAGTGTTTGATTTATTTTGATCGAAGTTTTAAAGTTCTTTCTTAATAAAGCGCCTTCTAAAAAAAACTTTTCATACTTTTTAATCCTTTTATTAAGTTAAAGGTTACTTGATATTATTCACATTTTTAATTGCCATATTGAGTAATTCAATATTTAAAGGAGTCGCTTTTTTATAATATATTTATTAAAAGTTCCAATTTTTCAAACAGAAATTCATTCTCGGCTTTTTTCGCAAGGTATAGCCTTTTATAGTTAACGGGCTTTTTATCGTTAATAGTTAATAATTTCGTGCTATCTGTATAATTATTTGCGTTATTTATAATACTATCAGCGTTTAAGATCTTTACGAGGAAAATAATAACGACTTTATACTATATAGTCGATTTTATATTTCATTAACTCTTTTATAATAACGTAGTAAATAAGCTTAATAATTATAACGTGTGCTGTTAAGTTTATAACGGAAAAAAGTTATTATTACATATATAAGTATAACTTTTTAAATATATTTAAGGTCTTATTACGTCGTAATAAGAAATGTTATTATATAAGAATTTATATGTAAGAATATTAGTAGTACGTTCGTTTATAGTTTTATAATTATTTATTATAAATAGATTCATATTTAAATATAGTTATAACGCGTTTAATTAACGTAACGTTAAAGTTATAAAAAGCAACGCTTGTCACGGCGAGCGTACTGAGGAGCTGGGACATGGCCGGCAGCAAGCAGCTATTACTCTATTAACGAGAATATCAAGACTAGAGAGGAAAGGAAGAGAGAGAGAGAGATAGGTACAATGGGAGGTTGCCCCTTTAAGGGGATCCTCTGGTCAGATCCTTCCCCTATTGGGAAGTATCCGCTTGTCATGTAGGAAGGTCTGTGCAGGCCGTCACAACGCTTATTAATTGACCGTTTTTAAGGCATTAAAGCTACTTTAAATTTACTAATTTCGCGTATAAACTACTTATAACCATACTACTTATATTATATGACCTAACACTGTTATATATAAAATTTATATATTATATATAAGTATCATTATAGCTTATTCTTGAAATATATATGAATATGTTTATAAAGTTAAACCAATTAAATATAACTATTTATTACTAGCTTTAAAACATATTTTAAATAAAATAAATAAATTTTATTAAACTATATAATATTAAAATTATATAGATACGATACTAAGTACGAATACGAATCGTATTTTTTGAGATCATGGTAGTTGGGCGTTAATTCCAGGAGCTCGCATAGAGCTGTACTAGAAGCATTCGCACGGTCCACACGGGGGTGATCACTTTTGGCCGATGCAGTGATGCCCACCTGCATAGTGGCACCTGCCCGCCTAGCACTTCGCTAATGGGCACGGTCGTGTACAGTGTCTACGCGTACTGTAAGCGTCGTGAGTTTTCACTGAATTCCAACTGTCCACTGCACGACTCTCCTGAGTGGCTATCCAGTTGCACATCACTCAACAGCAATCGACACTCGGCGTACCCAATGACGAAACGATAGATCAAAGTCTACAGTAATCAACATTCGTTCATACTTGCAACCACTGCCAAATTCTCTATGAGTTCTTTCGGCAGCCCAGGCTCCGGCCCGTACACCGGGAAGCCTACCCCGTAAGCTCTCCATCTTGATCTGCCCCTTTCCCGGAACTCTGACGCTTACCTACACTCATCACAGGCCGCAACGTGGTAGCTTTCCTCTAGATCATGATGGTATGCGTTGATACCCCCAATCACTGACTTATGCTGATTGTCGATAGGCGAATGCAAAGATGTCATGACGCGCTACCTCTCATGCATTAAGAGGGTCAAGGGGATGAATGATGAAGAGTGCCGCGGCCTGGCGAAGTCGTATCTTGGATGTCGGATGGACCGGTAAGCACTCACTAGTCCCAACATTACTGCTCTATATGCTGACCAGGTCTCCAATGAAAAGGAACCTAATGGCCAAGGACGACTTCAAGAACTTGGGATTCCAAGAGCAGTCGAACACAGATGCATCAACGGCTCCGGCTCCTAGAAAGGAGGACACGAAAGGTTCCCAGTCGTAGTATGGACACGCTCGGCCCAGGTTGCGTGGTCTATTTTCTGCCTGCGTCTTGCTGTAGGGAGGCAAGCATCGGATAAGAGACCGCAGGCTTCGTGAGCATTCGTCTACATTCGCATGCGAGGGACAAGCAAACCATTTGCACTAACACTGCTAGCTGCCCAAGGGGATTTTGAGACTTCTGTGGGGAGTACTTGTGGCGAGATGGACGGCCGGGCACGATGTTCCCATCATGGGACTGAACCTCAGAGCGACTGGAGAGGGGAGTGCCCCTATGACCACTATGCCGTTCTGCACGGAACTTGGACAGATGTCTTCAGTCTTGACCAATGCGCAAGGCCAGCTGTTCATTCTGGGGAATTCCTGAACCGCTCTGTACGATAGTTTCTGTACTTATACCCGTTAGAATACCCAGAGTTACCGAGCGTGTGGTGGTGATTTCCTTCTTCAGATATGGTGCTCGATTCCTACTCGGCGCCTCCTGGGCAACCTACAGGCAAGCTATCACCCTTCATACTTGGACCTTGGTGCTTCAGCTGTTGAGTGATATACAACTTCGCGGCTCTACAATCAGGCTACTACAGCCTGAAGCTCATATCTGACTGGCCCAGTTCTATAGGTCACAGCTGTAAAAGGGAGCTCTGGACCTTCTGGCTATGGCTTGCTTTCCTCATACTTGTCTCGTTGAACTTGCATGTCTGCTTCACATATTTCACATCAATGCAGGTTATAACCGGCTTATATCCGTTCATAGGGAACCAACGTCCTCCGACCTACACCGGGCCGTGGGGTGGACCGGAGAACGTCTCTCAAGTGTGTCCTACCAACCTTACATCATATAAGACAATCGATTATCGTAGCCTTCCAGGTCTTGAATGATTCCTAACGAGTTCCATATCATCACCTAGTCAAGACAATTGTGTTATCCCTATTTGAGACAAGATGTTATCGAGAGTTCCTAGGATCAGCAGAGCTAAAGGCACATTATTGCCGAGGTATAGCTATAGCCTTGCTGCAGGACGGAGCTTCCACAACACCGCTATTGTCCGAAACTACGACTCAACACTGAAGAACTTGAAGATCGGTAGCCATACACGCGTGATATTCCAAGGCTTCACAGGTTCGGTTTTCCTTTCATTCCTATACGCCGAAACACCCGTTGATAATGCGATACAGGGAGACAGGCAAGTCACTTGCATCACAGGCAGTCCAGCAGCTCTCCCCAGCTGACCAACTCAGGCAACTGCCAACGCCAAAGAGTCCATAGCATGGGGCACCAACATTGTCGGTGGCGTGAGGCCCGGCCGCGAAGGCGAGCATCTGGGCTTGCCCGTTCTGCCCACAGTTCGCAAGGTGAATTGGTATTCCACGGCCGGGACAGATGGAGCATGGAAGCTAATAACGCCCCAACTAGGCGATGGAAGTCCTCAAGCCCGATGCGACGGGCATATACGTCGCTGCACACCAGGCCACCGCGGCCATTGAAGAGGCCATCGAGGCCGAGGTGCCGCTCATCGTCGCTGTCGCGGAGCATATCCCATTGCATGACCTGCTTCGGGTAAGTGACACTGGCGTCTGGACCTATGAAACACCTGGCCGGGAGCTAATTTATACGTAGATACACTCCGTTCTGAAGACGCAGTCTGCTTCAAGGTTAGTGGGCGCAAATTCACCAGGAATTATATCCTCGGTGGGAAAATGCAGGATAGGTCGGTAATGGTCACATGCCCCCTTTAGGCGTGTAATGGCTGAACGTGCCTCCCGCAGGTTTCCAGCCGTTGCCTTGTTTCGAGCCTGGACGTATAGGCATTGTGGCTCGATCGGGGACTCTAAGCTATGAAAGTAAGCTTGCCAGACCCGAATCCTTCACTTCAGGGGAGTAACCTGACCGTGTTTAGCTGCTGCATCTACGCTCAGATCCGGCCTGGGTCAAAGCATGTCCATCGGAGTAGGAGGCGACGTGCTCCCAGGCACGACTCTGAAAGATGGTTTACAGATCCTCGTCGAGGATAAGGACACAGAAGCGATTGCCCTTATTGGCGAAATTGGCGGTGACGCCGAGATCGAAGCCGCCGACTGGATCATGGTATACAGGTCGAGAACTGAGAAGCCGAAGTTGGCCACCACAATGCTAGAGTGTTTGGACTGATGCTAATCTCCCTAACAGACCTATCGCCGCCATAATAGGAGGCATCAACGCCGTCCCCGGCCGCATCATGGGCCACGCCGGCGCCTTCACCTTACCCGGCGAACCCTCCGCCCTAGCCAAGGTCGAAGCCCTAAAGGCAGCCGGAGCAACCATAATAAACCACCCCTCGAGGTTCGGGCCAGTGTTGAAGGCCATGCTTGAGGGCTCGAAGCCCTCCGGCGGTGGTGTCTCGCCACCCGGCAGCCCGAACCAACGAAGGGGTATGCACACCATGGCGGCTCATCGACCCCTTTCAACACGTGAAGCCTTCCGACATGTGAAGCCCAGAACCCAAAAGCGAAGCATCTACTTGACTCAAAGCACAGCCCTCGACCTCCTCCGTCAGCGCGGCATCCCCGTCATCGACGACCTCGACTCCCTCACCGGCCCGCGCCGCCTGCTAGCGGTGACCGTGAACCGCTCCACGCGAAACCCCTGCATCATCGCCTCCCCATCCACGGACGCCGTCGCGTCCAAGAAGTTCGACTTCGACTACGGCACCAGGGGGCAGGACCTGCCCCTGCCCGCCATAGCGGCCCATCTCGGCCTCGACGCAAACAGCACCGACTCGCTCCGCCCGATCATCAGCGGGCTGATAGACCTGTTCACAGAAAAGGAAGCCTTCCTCCTCTCGACGCATATCGTCTCCTCGACCAGAGACGACAGCGGCAACAACAACGAGCAATCCGCACTGGCGATCGCAGACGCCCACCCCGGCTTCGACGACGCCGCCTTCAGCAGCAGCGGGCGACAGTCCGACATCCAAGCGCTGCGGGACGCCAGCCCCAGCCCCAGCGCGGAGGAAACCCACGAGGCCGCTGCCGCGCGGGAGGGCATCGTCTACATCAGGCTGCCGGACCCGCGCGGCAACATCGGCACGCTCGTCAACGGGGCCGGGCTGGCGATGAACACGGTGGACGCGCTGGCGGACGCGGGCGGGCGCGCGGCCAACTTTCTGGATACCGGGGGCAAGGCGACGAGCGAGACGGTCAAGCGGAGTTTTGAGCTTGTTTTGACGGATGCGAGGGTTAAGGTATGCTTGCCCCCTTTCCCCCCTTCCCCCTTTCCCCCCTTCCCCCTTTTCCCCCTTCCCCCTTTCTTGCTGTTTACTGTTTCTGAATATCCCCTGTTCTGCCTGTCTCATCCACTTCCACTCACTTCCAGGCAAGACCCCCGGCATCTCCCATCTGTTTCGTTCGCCTTCTCAAAGACATGACCAGAGAAAGTTCAAAAACCAAGATCAACCAGCTAACAAACTCCCTTACGCAGTGCATATTCGTCAACATCTTCGGCGGCCTAACGCTCGGCGACATGATCGCGCGGGGCGTCGTGCTCGCGTTCCGGGACCTGCGCATGTCGGTGCCCGTCGTGGTGCGGATCCGCGGCACCAACGAGCAGGAGGGCCAGCGGATCATCGCCGAGAGCGGACTGCCGCTGTTCGCGTTTGACGACTTTGACGAGGCGGCTGCTAAGGCTATCGAGCTGGCGAGCGAGGGGTTGTCGGAGTCGTAGGGTCGTTCGTTGATGGGGGTGTATATACACCTGCATTGGTTTAGAGAGTGGTGTCCACCTCGCCGGGTGACGCAGTCTATACGATGTTGAGTGAGACGGAAGCACGAGGTAATGAACATCTATCTGGCTTGAAGCTGTGGTCGGTGAACTACTAATACATGCTACGTCTTCACAACCGCTTCACAGGAATTGAATATGTACATGTATGTCACAGTAGGCAGAGAGACAGACTGATTGGTAAATGTATATATCTGGGCTGAGGCCCTTGAGTCTGAGGGGGACGTGGATACATAGAATTAAGATGCCAACTCGAATATGTGAATGGCTACAGGCGCTGTGTGTGATGATTGACTCATGCAGTGCGAAATCAACCCTGCCCTCTGGGGTGGTGGTATACCGTAACTCCGTGATTTACCAGGTATCATTGAAAAGCAAACCCATCCCATCTGCCAGACGAAAATGCAAAACAAAATCAGTTAAGGAGATCCTCGGCATAGTAGCCTGCTCTGATGATTAAAAATGCTGTTAACAACCCATACGGGAATCCATGTGCCAGTCTCGCGGTCTGATGGATGAAACGCCAGGTCCACTCCCCGAACGACCGCGTTAATGCTATAGATATACCTCGCCCGTGGAAATGCCCGAAAGTCCCTCGACTTGATATATGCAGGAACAGGCCGTATGAAAAAAGGAGATAAGAAGAAGGACGGAAGATGCTAACCCAAGGTAGGCAAGCTGTCGTGTTCTTGATCATGATGGTTGCGATCGTTCAGTCGTGGACGAGGTCCATACCGTATTCATCCTCCTCCTTGAAGTTGATGGACGCAGGACCGCTACCATCGTCGTCAGGGTCATTCCAAAATTGACCAGCATCGCCCATATCGCCGTTGAGGTCCAGTACATCGTTATCATCAGGGCTGGCAGAGACCATAGCACTCTCCGTGCCGTTTAAGGAGTCTCCTTTGTAGTCGGTATGCTGAGGTACGCGGAGACCTGAGCCAGCGAAGCGCGTGTACGCAAACGTATGCGGCCCATTCTTGGACAATGCCTCCATCAACTCCGTCTGCATGCGCTTCTCGTCGTCTGTCAGCTCGAATGGGACATTGCCGCCGAGGTCGGCAATGATGTTGATCATTTCTTCTTGTTGTTGAAGCTTGAGATGCAACATCCACATGAGATCTCTAGTCCAGCTCACAGACCCGTTGAGTATGTCACCCTTATTCGGGCCTTTGTCCTTGTCGTCGAGTGGAAGCCCTGTGGTTATGTTGCCCGCACCTGTAGCTCGCTTCGCACCTGGACCAGCCAAGCCCGATGTCGCCTGAGTTGGACTGGTGATTGCTGTCAAGCTGGGCGACAGAGGCGTTCCGTTCTGTATGAGTTTGCGGATCTTCTCGTCTTCGAGCCGGTGAGTGGGAACAAGTTTGCTGAGGTCCTGGATCCGTTCGTTGATATTATCCCGGCGTCTTCGCTCGACCAAGTTGTGGGACTCGCGACGCCTCTTTCTCTTCATTTCCTGGGACGAAACAGTACTCGGGCCGTTAAGTTTGGCTGGCATTGATGTGCCCCCTTTCAGCAGGACGTCAGCGATTTGCTGGTTCTGCATACCGTGTTGAATGGGCGGTGACGAGAACCCAGATCCAGGAAACGACGACAGGCTATTGGGCGTATGCATCCACTGGCCAGAAGGGGACTTTTCTTGATGGCCGCCCGGTGTTCGAATCGGTTGAGTGCCATATCCTGGGGATTCACGTGGATTCATGGTCAAGGTGGACATAGCTGCGGCTGTTTTGGGTGTTAACGGGCTTCTCGTGTTTGAAGCTTTGCGTTGCATCGTCTGAGATAGCTGAGCGCGGGATTTGGCGTTGAGGTAGTTGGGATCATTGCCGTCGTTATTCAAGTCGGAGCCTGCCAGAGGAGAGCCAGAATAGGATACGGGAGACTGCAAGGAGTTGCCAAACTGCTGGGGGTGTTGCATTTGTCGGAACTGCGCCTGGTTGAAGCTGTTGTGGATGAACGGGCTTTGAATCGGATCGCCGTCCGGAGTATTGGAGTAGCCGTTCATATGCGACTGGTCCATTTGCAGACCAGGGTTGCTCTGATGTGAGGTATACATCCCCTGGGGATAACCCATGTTTAAGTCATTCATTCCTCTAAAGTCTCGGGGTTGGTTATGCATGCCCGCCTGGTTGGACATCGGATCGGTCGGGCTGCCTAAACCGTCGAGCAGCTCGTCATCGTCGAAGAAGTTACCGCCGCCGTTGTTACCGCCGCCGTTGAAGTTGTTAGAGTAGGATGCTCCAAATGTTCCCGACATGGCCAAATCGTTCGGGTCAACGCTGCCACCGTGGCTCTGGGCTCCTCCAAACTGACTGAAGCCGTGTTGTGCCATTGTGTCGTTTTTAGGATCGGAAGCAGGGTCGGGTGGGTGAAGTCTAGCTTGCGCCGGAGTGCGGACGTCGCACCACGATGGGCGACCAGATTATTCTGGTATTTCGTCACACGTCGAAGTTTCTACTGTACAATAACAACTGAGTCAGCCCCGCACCATGGTCAAGGATGGGCTTTGAGTGCGAAGGTGGGGGAGTGGTATTGTGCGACGGGCAGGACGGGGCAAGACGACGTAATACAATGTGAAGGGAAGGAGAAACGACATGCCGCGAAACTTGAGATAATGGCCCGGGGAGAAATGGAGAAAATGTGAGCCTGTCACTAACCTTGGTTGCGATGCGCTGTCTTGCGTGGGTACTGACGGTAGCCGATAGGGTGTAGATCCATGCAAGTGGGGGGCCGCTGTCGCAGGAGGATGCCGACTGATCAAGAAGACGTCGTCGGTATACAATATATACAACTCAGACGGATGGGTTGAAAGGCGTTATCGGTGTGTCGGTTGGGCTGTTGGCAGGGGTAGAGTGTTAGGGCAGCAAATCGAGAGCGACTTGTCTGTGCCTCGTCGCTGAATCGATGCGGGTGTCCGAGTCGGAGGATTGGTGATTCGTTGCGCACAATGGTGTACGCGAGCTGCCTCGTTGGCTGAAAGGGCGCAACCAACCAGAAGCTGTCCTGTGGCTAGGCGACTGGTTTTGTTCCTGCGGTCGCGGAATCAACGGAAGAAAGGAAAGAAGAGTCAGGTTGGTGCGAATGGAGTGGCTTGGGCAGATTTTGCACCCGAAGATAAAGGCGGAATAAGCTCAGCGTCCGAGAAGTAAGCCTGCGGCGAATGGTGACTGTGACTGATCTTGGGTGCTTCTTAGGTCAGGAAAGACACAGCGACTACTCGGTGTAATACGATGAGACTCGTCAGATTGCGAGGTGAGTCCAGAGGAAGGGCGGGTTGAGTCGGCTCGCGCATTCGTTGTCGCACCGAAGAGTCGATAGTTGACGGGTCGTATATCAGAATCGCAAAGAGTAAAGGGGGGTTGCGGATCGATTATGAATGAATCTGGAGAAAGTGGTGGAGGGGCGAAGGTGGTTGGATCCTGGGATGGTCAAGGACTAAAAGTATTAGTTCCCCAGGATTTCCAGAAGTTGAGGCGGTAAAGGTACACCCAATGTATCGAAGCGCGGACTGGAGAAGTGTACTTGGGCGGGAGCAACGACGAAGGCTGCCCACAAATGTACTTTCAATACTTCCAGAGGACCTGAAAGCGGGCGCACCAGTACCCGAGCGACTTGTACCTTCGCCTCTTGCTTGGCGCGGCGGAGCCTTCCTTGCAGGTGGGCAAAGGACGAAGAATGAGGGCTGCCTGTCCTTGTAGTCCTATACGAGAGAGAGGGTGCTTGCTCGGCGACAATGGAATGCAATCTGACAATGCCGTTGCGGTCTCGGAAGGGTTGATTGTATTGCCTGGTCTGGGTATGGCGATTTGACGGTATGACGAGGGTCGGGCGTGCTCAAAGGAATCGCGGTGAGAGCGCTGGGCAGGCAGGCAGGGTCCTTGTCGAGGGGGCCGTCGAGAAATGCAAATTTAGCTGCAGCTGCAGATGGTGAACAGGGATGGACAAAAAGAGGTCAAGGTGACGAGAGGGTGCGGTGTGGCTGCTGTCCCGGTCTGTATGGGGGCGCTCTAAGCACTGGAAGCCCTGTAAGCCGCTACCTTTAGGCTCAGGTAGCTCGGGCACTGTGTGTGTAGGTGGCAAGTGATTGGTCGCCTTCCGTGCGGCTTGGCTGAGCTGCGCGGCTGTTTGCTGGTTGGCTGGATGGGATAAGCCACATGCACTAAAATCCTGGCGGGGCTTAGCGGGCTTGACGGCCTAATGTGCAGCGAGACTTTCCGATGACCGCTCCAATGTGCTCCGTGAAGGTATTGCAGGATGCGGTTCAAGTCGTTCTCCCAAAACTATCGCAACCGTTGAACGGCTGATTCAGTCGATGTCGCACAAGCCGACCTTGACAACGGTGCAGGTGCTGAAAGACTCGATATGTTCTTCTGCGACTCCGATAAGAGGCCGGTTCGATCCAAGAGGGGCAGGCGATGGGGTCCATGTAAATTGAGTATCTCTCAATCTCTGGGATACACTGTGTGTGTGTCGATGCAGGTGCCTTCGCTCGAACTACCGTAGTAACGGTGACGATGATGATGATTGATAAGTAACGATCTAATCCTTGATCAGATCCTCCGCAATGTCGATCAACGTTTCCATAGCCTCACGACTGCAGCTAGAGTCTAGGAGAATAAGATCGGGTCAGTCAACCGACTGCATGTCGCTATTGGATGCGATAGACTATAGGTATGTCTTCGTCACACAACCAGAAGGTGTGTTGGAGTCGAGGCTTACGAGGGCAACTTGGTTTCTTGGCTTCAGCTGTGTCTCGTCCTTCTCCTGTCCTTCTGTGACCGTCTGCGACGTGGTTTGCTGTGATCGTGACAGGCGGCTGACTAAAGGTATGCGATAGCTGATGATTTGGATCTGCTTCTTTGGCAGTGATGGTATTATCTCTGGTTAGGGCAGTCTTCGGATTCGAGAAAGTCAATCCCGATCAAGCACATCAACTTGTTTTGGCGAGCATCAGAAGAAAAGAACATTCCCTCATTGGATCGGCGCCGTGGGGTTGCAGGTGCTTTTATATTCAAGTGTTAGCAGCCCCTCTAAAGATACGACCAGCAGCGATAGCAAGCCGGTGGCCCCTTCTTCCACTCTATCCGGGAATGCGTTGGGTGCGTCTCCTGACACTCGACAACTTGGACAGATTCCAACGGTTGATGGTGTGGTGTGGTGATGTGATTGATGGTGTAGGGAGGGAGGCAGTGAAGGTGTCTGCTTTTGCCCTCGCCGGGCTAGTGTGACGCCTCCTGCTCACAACCAAGCTCTATCTTATCGGCGAGCTCCCGTAATCAAGGTGGGTTCTCGGGAGGTGAAGGGGGGCGGCAACTAGACTCGTGACACGATCAAAGTCAGCCAACCATCCTGGCTAAGACACGATGCCACCCCTTTCCGCCTAGGCTGGTACCTTGGAGAGCTGCCATGGGAATGCGTAGAAAAGCAGGATGGATTTTGAACAATACGAACGCCCAACCTCCCACGTCAACCCTGGGAAGTGTCTGATTTCAGCCGGTTATCTTCCCATCTGACTCACACGAGGGCCCCCCTCGGGCAATGCTGGTTTACAAATCACGAACCCATGGCTAAGAGAAGGCGTAGTCGCTCGCTTGTGCAAGGCACCCGTCCCAGATTCAGGGTCCATGCTATTCTCTTATGACAGCTCGGCGCGAGGCCATCTAAGCCATGGGTTGAGACAAGGCAGGACCCGATGACGACTGTCTCCCCTTATCTGCGCTCGCCTTATGTGGACTGGAGTTGAGAGAGCCGCCCTAGGAGGCTGTCTGGAATGCTCACCGAACCTGCCTGGAAGAAATCATCAAACCTGTTATCTATCAACCTGCCCGCAGTCTTGATGTTGGCCACCTTGGGGATTGGGCGCGCAACCACTTCGCTAGTTGGAAAGATAAGCTGGTTAGCTTCACATCGTCTGGGAGGACTCGTGTTGTATTATTCGCGGCAGCGGCGCACTCGGGTGCAGCGCTTCCAGGGACTTTATCAAAATAAAGATCAAGCTCATCATCATCATACATCTAGCCGCAAAGAACTCGTAGATATGACCCAGATCTGAGGAAGGGGGGCATCGTTGGGGGGATCGTCGGGGCATGCTGCCCTCTAGGAGGCGAGGGTTGGCTCGTAAGGTTGGTGAAGCGTGTGATACTTACTGGCTGCTCGATGTAACGCACCGGAGGTTTTATGGTTGCGATGCATAGCTGCAGGTCTTTCATGTTGACTGCCGCTTGCCGACGACGATCCCCCAAGTTGAGTATGGCCAATATGCAGCTCCGACTGGCATCAGTATTGTGGCGGGCCAATCATCACTCGGCGTGCCCAGTGTCAGTGACTTTGACGAGGGGATTCTACCTTAGTGCCCGTTCGGCACGGTGCTCGGTTCGGACCACCACCGACCAGATTGACCAGATTCGCTAGGTCCATGGGAAATCCCCTCTCGAGGGGAACCAACTGCAGGGTGAGGGTTGTGGCTTGCATGCGTGCTCTTCGTACTCTTCGCACTGTATATCGAAGCCCGTTAGAACCCTGGTTGCGGCAAGATAAGTGGTGACATTACCGCGTTTGCCGCTGCTCGTCAACCTCGACGAAGCAACAGGCACTGCAACGTTCAAATATGTTTGCAGCCATGACATGACTTGGAGTTGGTAAGTCCAAGTTCTTTTGACGAACCCCACCAATCAGAGGCCACACATCCTCACGTTCGCTTGAGCTTTACAAATTCAACGTTGCTATTGGCAGGTAGAACATGATCTGAGACTGCCTACTACCTTACCTCCCTTGGGTGTACCGTAGATGCTGATAGTCAAACAGAACAAGTAGTAGAATCAACATTCAAGGTTGTGGGATAAGCGATGATGCCCCATGAGCCAAGTTAGACGCCCAATACGATCGATGTCTAAACAAGGAGACAAGGTAACTTACAAGAGTCTCAGAGTGAAGTACGGAATCCGCCCTTTGGTATGACTGGACGATTGCGTAGACATGGACCAGGCAGCCGTGTGTGAGTGTATGCCGCGTGGCCATCGCAGCATGAGTGTACACAACTTGACACCATATCCTAGGAATCACTTTATCTTACGTACCTAGGCATTAGAAGGACTGACGAGAGACAGCTTACCTCGTAAACTCCAGACGTCACTGACTCATTATTCAGGATCGAGGTTCATCTGATAGCACTACCTCCTGAAAGCGAGAGACACCATTGCCAGGCTTTGCCCCATACACGGGAATCACACCACCCACACTCGGATACCTGATGCTCAGTCACATTGCTGGTGGTGTCCATCGGATTGTCACCTTTGTCCCTACCAGGCTGCCAGGCTGATAGTGTCATTTCTTAGCTGGTTGGGAGAAGCCACATGCCCCAGAGACCAGCCAATAGGCGTGGCGCGACAGGTCTTACCAGCCCCACCGGCACTGACCCCATCCGCGTGTGGCTGACTGCTGATACCCACTGCCCAGAATAACTGCTACCTTACCAATGAAACGGGCAACTCTCCCTTCTCTACTCCACCACACTATCCATCGCCCTCCTTAACGCGACTGTCACGACGACGTATCCTCCATCGACAACCACAGCCTCCTATCAACTCCCGACTCCAACCACAAAGAGGGGGGTCATTCGACATAACTGATTGCAGCCATCACGCAGCCACCTGCCCGCGCATAGGGGACGGCCCCATATATTCCATATCGCCACTCCGACACCCTACGTCGACTTACATTCGGGCCACCAGAGCCAAGTCCTGCGAACTCGATAGGGCACACTCGAAAAGCGAGGGGCGGAAGGCGAACATCAGATATCAGACGCAATGGCCTCGACATCCTTTAGAGACTCGATGAACTCGTTGGGGTGGTCGCGTCGTGAATCCGACTATCCGGCAACCACGTCACAGTCGACCGGATTGCTGTCGTCAATGAAATCGCTTAATCCCTTTGGAGACCGTGGATATGTGCAACTACCCACGACCGAGGGCCCCGGCGCTCCCCTGCCGGCGAGCAACCGTCGTGATGAAGAGGAAGGCTGGTTTGTCCGTGAGTCTTGGCTTTCTTCCTCCCATAGGACCCCATAGTCATATATGGGTTCCCCTGCAGTAATGCCCTGCTGGCGGACATGTGCATCTTCCGCACGATATGTTTCACAGTCGCACATGGTCAAGCTACCCACCACAGTCAAGTACACGCTGACTCGAGATCTACTTCTTTTATTTAGTGAGTCGTTGGGACCGTCTGCTGATATTCGGTGCCTGCAACCTGGGCGCTCTCGCCTGCTTCGTTCTCTGCTTCGCCCTCTGGCCGATTCTTATGGCCAAGCCCCGGAAATTCGTAATCCTGTAAGCCAAGGATATTTCAGCTTTCTCCCTCCTACTCGCCTTCCTATTCTTATTATTAGCCTGTCGTGTGGCCTTCACCGGATATTGGTCGGATAGGGGTGGTCTCTGCAAGAAGCCGCTGTTGCATATATGTCGTGCATCCTGGCGCGAGTGATCAGCCATCCGGAACCAACCTTCTTTGGACCACCAGCTGCCTTATGTCCTAGCGTCGTCCTATATACCCTTCTCCTTGCTGGCTCTAGTTTCTGTTTGGGCGAAGTGCTAACACATTGCTTCTGCAGATGGTCATTCGGCTCAGTCCTCTTCCTCTCCTCCTTTGCGGCCATGATGGGACCTATGGCGTATGCGAAGCATCTGACCTCTGGGACTCGATTACCCTTCACTGCGGCATATTTTGGATCAATTGCGTTGACTATATACTTCTCGATCGGTGTAAGTCATGGCCGTCCCGATACTCGTCTCGAATGGTTGTTAACGGCCGCAGCTTCAAAGTACAATCCTTACCCTGATCTCTGCCATCATCCAGATTGCATGCCTTACATGGTACTTGGTCAGTTACTTCCCAATGGGCTCGAGTGGCCTTCGCCTCGCGGCATCTTTTGGCGGCCGGCGTGCTGCTGCTTGGGTGACCGGCTAGACTGCAGACAAATTGTACCACGGACTTGTAACACTATAGCATTTGGAAGGCGCCTTGCTTCGATCTCCGGCTATCGCCCTTCGGTTGGCCGCTGGGCAGAAGCTAACACAAACACGAAGTCATCTGAATCAAAAAAGAAGATATGCCTATATAACTGAGTGTACTCGGAGACTTCCGCTGCTTGAGTGAGACAGCCTAGCGCCACACCAGACCACGTAGTCATGTGCGGCTCGCTTGTGGTCTGATCTCACAACTTCATTCCCGGGAGACACTTCTGCCTTGCTGATCGCGTCTATCTAGGATCCTCTTATCCGTCATTAGAAGCTCACGTGTTCGCTCAAGAGGAACATGCCTGTAAACTCCACCGTATTCATCAGTAATGGAACTGGCGCCCAGTCGTCATGGTATCAGTGATGTCATTAAATTATCTTGTGTCAAATGAAGCGATGGGTTAAGCTTCTTGATGTGATTTTGTGCGGGCTTTTTGGCGGCATGTGATGAGCATGTGACAGAAGAGGATCTATTATTATTACCGTACCTTTTATTTCCCCCCATATTAGTCTGGTCATCGCGGTACTGAACGTGACTGTGAAACACAGATTAGGGTAGCACGTGCTCGTAACCTCGCCGTTCCAGTACAATGCTCCCGTCCCGTCCTGATCTCGTCCCGTCGACGTCAAATCCGTTTGCCAAGACATCGGACCCGCCTCTTCCGTCGCTCCAATGAGGACTCTTGTAGAACTATACCGCAGACGAATTCGGCTATGACTGCGGCGCCCTCAAAGAATGGTGAGCTCTCCTGGGTAGTGCCCATCTGTGCGCTCCAACAGTAGAGATCTGTGGATATTCAGGCACATATGGTCTATTTGTCCACGGACAAACACATGGACTACAAATAGTTCTACACAGGTACGCTGTGCGTCTCTAAAATACCCCGGATCGACGTCATTGCTGGGCATGTCTCAGCCAAGGAGGACCTACCGAGATGCCCCTCTGTCAGGAACAATCGACCTGGGCACTCAAGGAACAGGGATATAACGCGCTCTCCGAAACAAAGCAAGAGCTCCTATGAAAATGATGGATTCTGTTCAACGCTTGAGTCTATCAGTCAGCTTCTGCCATCTGCCTCGGCCCAATACGGCCTGTTCATTTGCTCTGTCGGCTCGCGCCTCGCGCCGGATGGAGACATGCCACTGGAAGTCTGGCCCCGCGAGGCCATCCGGAAGAATAGAGTGGGATACGCCCTGAGGTAGCACGAGCTTGATTGGCAATGATGAGATAGACGAGAAATGGCTAGGTTCATTGCCCTATCTTCCCATTTGGCCTTTGCAGACGCGAGACACCCTTGCGGACTATAATGTTGGAAATCGGTTCTCCTGCTCGCGATGTTCAGGGGCGGGGCTCCAGAGTGGTTGGAGGGGTAAAAATGGGCAAATATGATTGGCTGCCGGAGGAGCTCTCTTCCTTGACATTTGTCTACCGGATGTCAAGACCACACTTTCCCCGCGCGGAGGATACCTACCTTGATGAGATCAAGGAACATGGAGCATATTTAATAAGTGTTCTACGCAGTCCGCGAGGAATCAGGGACAAGACTCCGGAAAGGATGGGTTGGGATGGCTTCCAGGTAGGGGCCGGACTGCGCTCGCCTCGACTTACACAATTACCTAAAGACGCATCTACCCCCCATGGATCACAACATTGGACGGAAACACCTGCCGATTGAGACTTACACAAAACTACCTCAATCCCCGGACGCTGCCACTCGCGGGTGTTCTAGGTATGTTCTGGTAGCACGTAAATTGCTCATCGTGAGATGACACCAGGCTGGGGATTCGTCACTGGAGTCATCATCAACTGCCACAAGCTGTGATGCGAACTGGCAAGCTGTCCGGTTCCCACGGGGCCCCGGCGCGTTTGGATGGGCACAGGGTAGTAATAATACGAAGCCTGCACGGGCTTCTTCCCTTGTGATAGACTGCCTGCCTGTCTGGACCAAGCGATGGCTGACAATTAGGTAGCTACCTAGGTTACGTGTATTATGAATGGAAGCTCTGAACGGTGATTGCCAGTGACTAAAGGATCGACCACCTAGAGTCAGTGTTGGATGAAGTGGGACAGGAGCCTTCAGATAATCAGCTCTGCAACTGTATCATCATGTGTACGATCTTGGGCTTGCAATAGGCCATGACCCTCTGTCAAGTGACATTCTCATCTGTATCCTCGATGCTTCACTCACTGCTGGGTAATGTTGACTGGCACAAGGCCGTTGTTACCTGATGTGTTTCCGTGTTACCAGTGATTCCAGGCCCACTACATCGTCAGAGTTCCTGTGAGCAGAGCCCTTTCACCATCAATGAATCAGCTCATGGCTGATCACCTAGACTTACTTGCCTTTGGTGAAGCTGTGTATCATACACACGTGAGAGTGCATTGATGACTTTCATGGAGTCGTAAGTTGGGAATAGGTACAAGTATGGAAAGCAGTAACAGAGTAACAGGCAGTACCTATATGTATCAATGGCGGGGTGGAAAGGGCGCCCTGGCACCTCCCTAAAAGCACTGTTAAATCGCCACTAACGTCCATGCCGCGGCTTGTTTGCACTGATGAGTCCAACGGTGATGTGACATGCTCACGACTAATGAGGTCACAACTTATCAGTATTACTATTCCTTTGACCTTGGTAACGCAGGCTGGGGGTTCCTATGGCAGCAGTATCAGGCCTACTTCATCCGAATTTCCCCATATATTGAAAATTGGATGCACGCACTATGTCCTGTAGCGGCGGAGGTTTCCACCACGGACCCAACGTCTAAATTAATATGCAATTCGAGTGACGCCTGCTTCACCGGAGCCGCCAGGGACCAAAGGAAAAAAAAACTTATTTTTTCCCAACGCTGCCTGACCTTATGCAGCGCAGCGAAAACCCTTCATGCGGCGCACACAAACCTTCAATTGCACTCTCTCACCTCACTACCTGCAATTCTCGCATCCTGCAGAGCACCCTGACCTGACTGTGCAGCACACGCACAACAATATTTAGCGGTCGTGGGCAAGAAAGACGAACAATTGGCGTGACTAGTCATCGCCTCTTGCTCTGACAAGCTACTACCTCCTACCTCCTCCCTACTTGCCCTCTCCGGTGTCATTGTTCGTTCCGGTCCTCACATTCATCTTCCGTGTGCCTCCAGGTCGGCATCTGCCTCTGCGTACCCTACGCGACACCCTGTTTGCTACCTCGTCGACATTCTGCACTGGATGAACTCTTAATCACTCTTCCTCGGTCGGACTCAAACACAACGCAGCGTACACAACACGCACCGCGAGCAGGTCACTCGGTTCTACCTGTACCTTGGGCCCCATCTTGTTCGGTCCGCTCCAGCTGCCTGCTACAGCCTACAGGACCTACCAAGAGTACTTGTGTACCTACCAAACAACGTCCGCGCCTCAGTTACTGCGGTACCTGGACCACCTGGACCACCTGGACCACCTAACTTTAGCACAGTCATCTTCGGATAGCTGGCACGTTTCTCCAGTCCATAATTTTTTTCACATCTCTCGCACACTTTCAATCCTCCTACCTCTCCCACCAGACACACCACCACCGTTCAGCCAACACAGACCTCATCGTTCCCGTTGCTGGCAGCAGTCGTCTACTGCACCCTCTCTGCCCTCCACCGGTCCCATCGTGCACCATCTTTTCCGCGACTTCACCGGCTGAGGTGCGTCAAGCAACACTGATTGCACCCCGCATCCCCTTCGAGGATTGATTGCCGTTGCTGTACGCTTCCTCCTGCAATTCCTTTTCTGTCACCTATCCCGCACCACCATCATCAGACTCTGCCGCTTGACTCTTTCGAGTCCCAACAACGGCCTCGACCTGTTAACGACATAGTCGTTGACCATCCACCCCAACGGCCTGGTCTCTTGGACCGAGGAGCCTCTCCCACCACCCGACGCGCGACCAGCTTCTGCGACTTGTGCGCCAGGCAACCCTTTGCAGCTGAGGTGCTCTAGGGCGGTTGAGTCCCTTGGTGTGTTGGTGGAAGTGGTCAGAGTACTTTCCGAGGTACACGGCAGACCACCTCACTTCCCTAGGCTGCCGTCAGTTCAGTCACAAAGCATGTCTTCAGTCACTGCCAGTGCCAATTCGGAAGCAATGTCGGGCCCTGCGACCTTTTCATATGCCCAGGCCGCAAAAGGCCAATCAGCCACTCAAGTTGCTGGTATTCAATCCAGCTCAAGCCAAGCAGCTTCGACAACCAGTACCCAGAATCACGATCCGACTGCAACAAGCACGCGAGCCCCGTCCGTCGCTGCATCGAATGATGCTGATGCTGCGAACAGCACTCGAGACACGTCTGCCAAGCCAGATGGTATGCCCCTGACCAACGGTACAGAATCGAAGTCAACGAATGATGAAGCGACTGCCTCGAGCTCTGTCGCTGGATCCATACACTCCTCGAAGCCTGGAGAGAAGCCTTCGGATGACGTCGTACCGCAACCCAATGAGAAGCGAGGACGAGGCCTAAATGCCAACTCGCATGCAGCAGATAGCAGCGATAGCAAGAAAGGCAGAAAAGGGAAGAAGGGCAAGCACGTCGCTGAGAAAGACTCAGATGCGGATGAGGCCGCAGACAAGAAAGAAATTGTGCCCCCGAAAGTCGAGCTGTCCGAAGCACCCATACCGGTGGTCAACCCATGGACACAGAGAGCCCAAGCCAAGTCCAAGACGGCATCTTCGCCGGCCCGGCAGCTTCGGCCCACGGGCATGACAAACGGTGATTCCCTGGCTAGCGGCCCTGCCCCCGTCTACGCTGAATCAAGACAAGGCTTCACCCTCAATGGCGGATCAGAGATGGGCGCCGTACATAGCAAGCCCTCATCCAATGCAGCCAAGGGTCCGAAGAAGGAGACTGACATGACTAGAACCAATGGCAGTCAAGGGCCTCGACGAGCTGCACCAAGAGGTGGAAGGGCTAGCGAGAAGGACGGACAACCTACCTTCCCGGCCATGACATCCCTGGAAAACAACTCATCTGCATGGCCAACCCCAGAAACAGCAGCAGTTGGAATGAAGACCTCAACTCAGTCCGAAAACTCCGAGAAGGAGGAAAAGGATGAGTCCGGCCCTAATAAGCCACGCCAGAACAAGAAGTGGGAAAAAGTTGACTTCACTCCCACTGTTAACTGGGAGACTCCTATGCCTCTCAGAGGCGGACGTGGCGGACGTACTGGTGGTTCCCGTGGCGGAAGAGATGCTGCGACCGGAGGACACTACAACGCGGGCAACTCGACTGGTGAGCGAGGACAACCTCATCCATCAGCTACGGACACTGACCATTTTCCAGACCGTATTCGAGATAACGGAACTAGCTCCCAAACCAACCCTGTTGCTAAGCGCGGCTCGGTCGATTCTGCAGTGCCTCGAGACGCACGGAAGCATGCCGGACAGCCGGACAGCTCCAAGACTTCTAGAGAAGTATCCACGGTGAGTTTTTGGCTTGTTGATCAACCCATACAGCATGATCATGTTGCTGACTGGTACTTTCAGGAATCTCAAAAGGCAGAATGGTCGAAGCACAACCAGGCGGGCATGGTCAACGGTCTGAATAACCAGCACCCACCTCGCAATGCTAATGCCAACACCAACGCCAACCAACCTCTTGAGGATGGTGCAAAGTTTGCCGAGGGGCAAAGGGACATCCGAGGCCAGAGCATCAGTCAGGGACAGAATGGTGTCAACCACAGACAGAGCGATCGCCCTAGAGGAGGCGGCCGAGGTCGTGGAGGTTACCCCAACTCGGGCAACACCAACGGCTTCTCTCACCACGCGCCGTCCTCCTCTTATACGCCAGGTCTTCCTATGGCCCAGTACCCGACAAATCTCCCACCTCGACAAGCTGTCCAGTCCTTCTCGCCTGGGTACCAGGTGCCTTATAACGGCCAGTTTCCGCCCCAGCCCTCGGGCAATCATGGTCGCAAGCATGGTTCAATGGGAAGTCGCTCACAGCAGTCACAGAGGCAGCCAAATGGAAGACTGCCCACCCTGCCGCCAATGAGCATGCCGCCGGCCTATGACCCTGCAATGTATCTTCCGCCCGGGACTTCGCCTTATCCGGATGCCCCTACCTACCAGCTCGTTCAGGCGCAGATTGAATATTACTTCTCACTCGATAACCTCCTCAAGGACATTTTCCTGAGAAAACACATGGACTCTCAGGGCTTTGTTCTCTTACGCATCATTGCTGGGTTCAAACGAATGCGAGAACTGGGCGGCAACTACGATCTCATCCGCGCGGCCTGTCAAGACTCACCAGTCGTCGATATTGTCATCGGACTGGACAATGTAGAACGAGTGCGACGTCGGGACGGATGGGATAAATGGGTCAACCCAATTGAGGAGAGAGATGTCTCTGCCCAGAATGACGGACCTTCAAGTTGGCAATACTACGACCGCTTCAACCGCCCAACGATGCCACCGCCATATGCCACTGATGGTCACATGTTCTCACCAGCTGCAATGAACTCTACGTTTGTTCCTTATACAAACGGTAACTCTATGTCATCCCCCACGAGCAACGGTTTCAATGGTCACGTTCGGCCATCCCAGTCCCAGCTGTCTGCCACCGTACCTGAGTTCTCTCCGGGAGGAGGCTTCGGATTCCCAGATCAAGCTCCAGATGCCTCGACTACCCACTTGCAGAATGGGTGGGGCTCTTCGCACGATCGAGACACTGCGTCTCTGCCGAATGGTACTGCACACATGGACAATGACGTCTCGCAACCTGACCTTGCAGTGACGAACGGTGTCCGCGAAGGCAATGAAGGCCATTAGGTCTGCCCTGTTACTCGCCTCATGCATGCCATATGTCATGGTGTTCGTCCAAGACAAGGTCAAGCGTGAGAGGCTTACCACAGATGGTCAGTGGTAATAGCGCATGACCTCCAATATTCCAAGGTGTTGGCAGGCCTCCAAGGATCCTACTCTTCCTGCAATTATTCTGATATGCTACTTCACCTTCATGAGAAATACTCCACATCAGTACCATCGATCACGTTACGAAGTTCGCTGTCGCCCTGTGGGGATACGGGGTCTTCACTCATGTGCTGCCCAGACTCATACTGGTCATACCCACAAACCCTCACTCTCGGTACTTGTGTATTCAAGCCACGGGACATGTGTTCTCTGTATGGCACATCTCACACAAATCATTCTCAAACGTCCACTCTTGAACCTTTATACCGGCGAGCTGAGGGACCTCAGAGTGGCTACAATTGACGCATGGATCTGGTCCCCATTCGTCAACTTCCAAGCCAAAGCCATTACCGGATGGCTCGGAAATCAGGTCTGCGTACCTGAACTCCTGTCTCGCACGATCTCGGCGCGAAACAAAATACCTTGCACACTACTTGCCATGCATGACCATGGATGGCTATTTGATTTCATCGATTTTCGCCACGGCTCTTGAATGGAGATCTTGGACTCGTCATACCTGGGACGCTAATCTCTACACACAACGGTGTTCCTCCGCGAGGGGAGAACAATGGTCGCCAAT
Source organism: Anthostomella pinea (assembly GCA_963556695.1). Taxonomy (NCBI): domain Eukaryota; kingdom Fungi; phylum Ascomycota; class Sordariomycetes; order Xylariales; family Xylariaceae; genus Anthostomella; species Anthostomella pinea. The sequence goes on along the minus strand of CAUWAG010000020.1, from coordinate 3,077,088 downwards.
TCTTCCTGTGCTTACGGCAGGAGATGCGGGGATCTACGAGGGCAGAATATGAGTCGCCATATACAGTTTGCGTGGTTTTACTACGCTTCATTTGGTCTGCCTGGATGCTAGGCATAGCAATACCCACTGACCCTGCGCGCTCTGCAAGCTCGATGACGTTGGCATTTTCTTCTTTGCTAGACAAAAGGATTAGGCTCAAGGTCTTTCTCATTTGCATGTCTCCGGGAGTGGGATGAATGGTGAAGGCGCCTCGGAAAGGCGATCTTTTCACCTCGACTAGACTTTCTCGCTAAAAGGAGAAACAAAAGCAGAGTGATTGTGGTGTTTTATGTACGAATAAGAAAAAACTGAACGAAGCGGACCTATTCCTCCCAACTTGGATTTGCCTGGTGCTCTTTATAATTTGCTGGCTCTTCCACCGCCGCAACGCATATGGACGTTGTCCACGACGAGGAAGCCCAAAAATGACCTCGCGGGCTGGCTAGCAGCTTGACTGGTAGGTCGGAGCCCAGTTTATATTCTAGGAATCGTCCTTGCTTACTCCGTATGCAGGTGAGTAGATTGACCGGTTAGGAAGCGCATCGGCCCCCGTGGTACTTGTCGAAAACTGTTCCTAATCCTTCACGACATACAAAAGACGGCTCGAAACTTCTGATATATGTCATGTCCTACTACCCGACTGGTCTTCTTTCTTCCACTAGTGACTCTTGATCTTCCTCTTCTTTTCCCCGTCCTCGCTTGCATTCCAGCGCACATACCGATCGAGACCGCCATCGATCAGCCGCTCCAGCATGGCGTCGACCAGCCTCTCGGTGCCGGCCGCCGCCACGTCATCCGTCGTCAGCAGGCCCAGCACCTCCTGTGCCAGGAAATCGGTCGGCGCGCTTGCGATCCCCGACGCAAACTCCACGGCCCCGATCGCGGCGCGCCCTGTCGCGTCCTCGATCACGAGGCTCAGCAGGCTCGGCACCTCCACCACCACGTCCCCGAGCACGCTGGCTCCAATCTGCTCCGCGATCCACTCCCCCGCGTGGTCCAGCCAGCCGTCCGTCGCGTTGCCCACGACGCCCAGGTCGTCGAAGATTGCGCGCGAGGTCGATATCAGGGAGCCTAACGTGTCGCGCGTTAGGGCGCGGGTCAGGCGGCGGTGGGTTGTTAGTGGGTCTGAAAAATGGGTTGTCAGGGGGGTTGTGAGGGGCGTGGTGGGAGCGGTGGTGGTGGTGGTTTGGCGTGCGTTGGTGCGAGTAGGGTGTATGACGGCGGCGGTGGTCTTGGTGGAAGGGCTGGCGGGCGTGACTGCTGCGAGTGTGATGGTAAACCTTGTTGTGTCTGGCTTGCTGGTCTCGGTGGGAGAGCTGGGGGGCGTGGGCGTGGGCGTGCCCGCTCTGTGTAGCTCGGTGGTCCGGACGATGGTGGTGGTAATGGTGATAAGCGGTCTTGCCTGAACTCCGTCATGGTAGCTGTGATCTTCACTTGGGGATTCTGATCCTGTCAGGGGCTTTGGGGCTGGTGGTTTTCGGTTCGTGATGTTCTGCTATAAGCTATAAGCTATTTGAACTAAGCTCTCAGACCCCATCCGAAGAGATTCCAGAGTCGTCATTATACAGATATAACATTGGGCATGTTTATGTTGCTTGTGAAGGTTGTTTGTCATATTCGCTAGCATTTTCCGACTTCAATCCAGCACCGCCCACGTGCGGGATCACGCAGCGATATGAAACTGAGTGTAAGCCGCGATCATTCGGTCCATTTTTGTCAACAGCTGAAATGTCCCAGAATCTCGAAGGACTCGTGCTTTGAATCCGTGTGCCCATCTGGCGAATCTGACCACACGTGCTGAGATGTAGCGCGCGTTGTGGTTCCCGTTCTGCGGCTTCCAACGGCCTGATTGATAACAGCGCGGATTCGCTTAAAGGAGGCTGAGAAGCCGCTGTGGAAGAAGTCAGACCCTGGGACGCGGATTGACCATTATGTCTCAGCTCGGGGATTAGAAGCGATTTCGAGCTATACTGAGCGAGCCCCACTTGTTTGTGCCTTCAGCGCAGCCTTGCCGTGAGACCTTCATCGACCATGGGATGTTTGCGACGACACGCGGCCTTACCGGCCGTGTGGCGAAGCATGTTCTCGACGCCTCAGACGGGTATTGACAGGTTGGGCAATCAGGAAGTATGGCTTGGGGATAACGGTATACCTACAGCAACAGAGACATCTCCGCCTCGGATCGAAGTAGGTATTCACGTACCCTTCACATTTCTAACAGTATGGGAGAATCACTGAACTTTCCACAGTATGCAACGGTAGCGACTTGACTCCCAGAGACTGAAGCACGAGAGGTACCGTACTCGAAGCAGCCCAGAAGATCCAAATATCTGTCTTTGGCAGTGCTTCTGCACATTGGCTTGCCTACATGGCACTCAGAGGTCACGCTCGAGTTTCGCCCTGGTCGACACAATCGACTTATCTCTCTTTGGGGCTTGAGGTCCTGATTAACCCTGTCGAGACAGTAAGCCCGGCCAATCTGGCGATACCTCGATATCCGAATGTTTGCCATTGGGCCGACCTGGGATTGTGGAGTTGCACAGCAGTCTCGAGTACATGTGCAGAGTCACATTGAAAGTGCATATTCCACATTGGTTTGATTTGCCGGAGGTGAAATCCAACGGCTTGTCATGCAGGCTGAGGGACGCCACGGGCAGGCAACCACGATCTTACAAGATGGCCAGGGCTGCTTGTGAAAGAGTACGGCAGTCCTCAGCTCTCGGCGCTCATCTCTCTTTGCAGAATTCAACTTCTCTCCTCTCTTTTCGAGGCAAAGCATTCCGAAGTGCCTCAGCAGCTCGTCTTTTTGCGCCGACACCATGGCTGGTTCACTGGCTATCGGGCGGATGCAAGCTGCCCTCGGCCAGGCTACCAACGAGGTGACAAGTTGAAGCAACATATGTGTGTTATGTCAGACCCCGCTTACCTTGCTTTCTTCTGGATGTCTTTTGCTGGAAAAACATATGCGAGTCTTTCCACCGAGGGTGCTACCATCTCGTCTCGCATCTTGGAGAGACCTCTAGCAGTCCAGCGGTATCAACCGTTGTCAAGGGGCAGGCGGTCCCCCCTGGTTGGGGGTATCGCGGCTTCACTGAACCGAACGCCAGGCAGCTTTTCGCTGACTATGGTTGCGCGTTGTCCGTTATCGGCTACTTCGAAACAGGACAGGATTTCCTCGGAAACCTCGATTTCAAGGACGTTGTAGGATTGTCGGCCGGTGATTCCCTGTACGTACCGCGAAGGGTAAGTGGCCTCAGCCGTATACTACAAACAGGTATTAAGATGATATCAGATAGTGTACGACCCAGCTATGAGGTACCCCTACTACCAGTTCACTAGGTTATCGGGAAACCTTGGCCGTCCTGGGCTCACTGTCTTAGCCTCGCCATCCTCGCCCGAAATACGTGAGCTATCTATCACCTGGAACCTCGATACAGGCTTTATCTCCCTTTGACGAGCGCCCGGAAGATTGTTTTGGGCGTACATCAATGCACCTCTCATTCACTGAGTGGGAGTCTCCTCTAATGCACGACGGAGCAGTCGTCCAGAGGGGTGTATATGCCGTGATCTTGGAGGCTGCCGTCCAGGTCCGGGACGGGGGAGATTGGGCCGCGGACGTCGACATTTTAAAGGCACTCAACGGCCCCCTCATCCAACGCCCCTCCGACTTGCCCCCATGCACCCATGAAGACTCGAATAGGTCCTTTGGTAAGTGCATGGCTCTCGAGACGTGGGGTCAGGTTATCGATACTCCCGAGGGCATCCTGATCACCAAATCCCACATGAACTGGGTTGCTCGCCTCGCCCTAGCGGCGGTGTTGACACAACACAGCAAGGTGAGGGACCAGCAGGTGTTCGTCTGCCAGCCGGATACATGTGGTCGCTGTGTTGTTGAGCACGTCCTGATCTCGAGGAACACCATCATCATTGACTAGTGGTCATGTGCCCACCCGGGGCATATTATCAGTAGTACTGCTGGCCTTGGTGTACGACTCGCAAAGTCTGCAATGGCAATGTCAGGTTCGCCGAGTTCATGCTTCACACGTTCACTGACTGGAATCGGTCATATATCATGTGATTTTAGGAACTCTGTGCTGGGTCAGCGGGCTGTAAATCAGTTTCAGGATACGCGCTGGTGAGGCTCACGTTGTCAAGGGGGGCACAAAGGGGTTGCTTGTTACACTCATCGAGGGAAAATTCATGAATTATCTGATTTTATAACTAGGCCATGGTCTGGTCATGGCTGAACCAGCGCATCTGCTGTTGCAAACGTCCATCCCGGCTCAGCTAGAGTTGGCCATGCTTCAAGCAGCTCAGCCTCATCACTCACCGCGCACCTGCCGACCATCAAATATGTGCAGCGACGGATGTGCAAGGGACTCAGCCATTCAGCCCCTGAACAAGACAATGACCGGATGAGTCGCCCGGCTGGTATCGAGGCACAGCTTGCTGCCTCTGCCACTAGTCTTTAGACAACGCAATGTGGCGATGCTTTTCCGCTCGTCCTCCTCACGGCCCCCGTCGCTCAGGGTTATCTAGATAACGTTATGGTGCTTTCGTGCGGTAATATTATCCGACAGATCTAGGAGCTCATTTCTTTTCCATGACGAGTTATCGTAAAGAGCCACATTGGAGCATTCGTGAGCGAGTGAGATTGCGCTGCCTGCGGATTTCGGGGGCCAGAAGATTTCCAGTGAGGCGGGTCGCGCAGCGTGAGTTCGTTACATGTAGCATCCCCATCCACTTTCTTGTTGTCTTTCCAGTTCCTAATTGATCATCATCGGTAACCCTTCTAGTCACTGAAGGGATCGGAGGCCCTTGAAGCCAAAGTGCGATGCTGGAGCCGCGGACGGTGCAACTGGGATGGGATGCAGCTTGTCAGGCTCGTTCAGGCAGCCAAAAGTTGATATAAAAGCTCTGCTGGGAAGTGTCCTGGTGAGCATGGCATTCAAATGACGCCTTATTCGGTGTCGCTTACGGAGTGGTCGTTATCCGATGCTCTGGTGGTGTCTCCGTTCATGGTAGGACAAGTCCAACACAGTGTCTTCTCGGTCCCAAGGGTCTGGAAGATAGGAGGGCCGCACAACACCAAGCCAATATGCATAAATCATACCCTGCCATGGTAAGTGAGGCCCACGTGTACTGTACTACCCCAAAAAACGGATGAGTGTCTGATGCGTTGATGTCCTGCTCGACGGGTGTAGTGTGGCTTCGGATAAGCACACCTGCCAGCTAGTTGCTCACAGATGTCGCATATGCTTTCCGAAGGGGAGGCGATGAGGCGGAAACCAGCCAATGGGGCTCGCCAGCTACACTGCGTGTCGAGGAGCCTTCGATTCCTTGGCTGATGCCCTGCTGTCCTCGGCTGTCGTCGCCCGAACGAGGCTGTGCGCAGGCGTCTTTATCGCGAACGATGGTGCTCGGTGAGCGCCCGGTGAAGATTGCAAGCATGGAAGAAAGTCTAGCCGTCAGGCTGCAAGGCCGGGAATGGTCCTTTGAGGAGAAAAGCCACATGGGAAACCATCATTGGACCCTACATGGCCTGGTCGATATTGAGGCCGTGATCAAACGCCCTGCCGAAACGTTCGAGTTTATAGATGTGTGTGAGGCCCAAGGACAAGCCGGGACTTTGCATAAACATTGTAGTGCAATGGACGGACTCCCCGAGATATCCTCTGAAATTGTTGGTCTCCCAGAGATCTTCTTTCCCTCTCACTGCTTGAACCCTACGACTCACGGCGCTACGGGTACTTTTCAATAACCGTCTTATATAGTTCTCCGATCAGGGACGTCCCAAACTGATTGCTGAAAAGCTTCTGTTTTTGGACGCCCCGAACAACTTGCTGAGCATACCGTCTTCCTTGTAGCCATAGAGCGGACCGACCACGATCGCTGTCGTCTTGTCGTCGTCGGCCCATTTCCAGAGAGGGCCTCCGCTAGCCCCCGGGGCCGAGAGCATGCTGCTGGACTTCAAGGGCCCGCGGCCGCAGTTCCCTCGGGTAATGGAGATGTCCGTTTGGTAGACTGATCGAGCTCCATTGGCAACTGACTCGGGGTATGATATGTGTTTAAAGATCTTGTCGCCGGCGTAGGACTTGAGTATAGTCTCAGTCGGGTAACTATGAGATGTGTCAGTAGATGAATATGCCTGTGGATGCGGAAGAGCGGTACGCCTGTAAAGGGATCAGAACTTACAACCCGCCGTGCGTGTCTCCCAGCCTCTGATCAATGACCAAAATAGCGATGTCCGTTTTCGCTACGCATTGACCACCGTCGTCGTCGTTGCAGCCACTCGGCGTGCGGAATCTCTCCACAACATGCGCCGATGCAGTGAAGGAATTATCATACCATGCTAAATAGAACACCGTATCCTTGTTCACTGGGCAGTGTCTGCCGGTCAGGACGTGGCGCGGCCCTACCAGCGATGCAGTGCACCTGTTGTATATACCGTTCTTACGCTTTGGGGTTTCAATGATTCCCACTGCGGAGAAGGGGTAGGTCGCGAGTTTCGAACGCTTGACTATCCGGTAAGTATAGTCGCCGGGAGATCTGGTGATGATGTCGGCGGTAGATTCCACAGCGTCCTCCGCCTTGTTGTCATCAACGTCGTCAGCGAAGCAGCTGAGCTCGTCTCTCGAAACGTGTTCATAGGTCGCATCGTCCTGGAGAGCGGCCTTGGCGCCCAGGCTCAACTTGTCGTCCCGCAATGCTATGCCGCCCCCGAAGCCGCGTTCAGGTCCGTTTCGCTCTGGGCCTGGGATTATAAAGGCGACGGCGCTCAAGGCGAGCCATAAGTTGGTTGACCACAGTGGCCCAATCTAGAAGGCGAACCATGACGTGAAACTCGCGAGCGTGTCTCGATTTGCTTGCGACCGCCCGACTCTTCCAGTTCGTGGCGTACGTCCAGCTGATCACTTCATTCGAATACACTTCTGATAGAGGATTATCTGTAGAGGAGTTGGGATACCTATGCGCTTCATGTATAGTTGATTCACTTCGGACGGACCACGCCTACAACGACGTAGATAGGCTCTATTTACAGGCCTGGCCCGAATCCATAGCGGGGATGTATAGGTTTAGGATGCAGTACGTCTACTCCTTCCCGAGGATCCTCTACTAGAACCGATTCCTTATTTTAAAGAAGGAACCTGGAGCTTTGGGAAGGTCTTCAGGATGAAAGGAGCACCACCTGGATTACAATAGTATTATTATTAGCCAGAAGGATATACCACACCGTACTTATTTGTCGGCTACGGGTCAGTTTTAATTTGATAATTGGGTTCTCATTCTCTTGCTCCCTTGGTGTTGCCCGACGCCCAAGTGACCTCGCACGTAGCCGGCGCTATGCCAGTACTGAAGATGGGAGGGCTGAGGTTGGACCACATCCGCCCGAACTTGGTGTGTGTGACCTACCGGAGGTAGTTGCTGCACGTTGATGCCCAGCTGAGCCCAGCCTGCCGCCATGTTCCATGCAGTGTGGTGAATGATTACAGTCCTCGGGCGCACCTTCACGATAGTAAAGGAGACTATTTTCGACTACCTAGGTAGTTTGCCTCCCCTGGGGTCGATTCCAGCGTAGTCAGTACAGTGTCTTAAGGGGATCTGATACCGTATGATACCGTCTCTTGACCGCATAACACGGTAGCACGGGCTACCTATGAATAGTACCGAATGCTTTGGCTTTCCCCGAATATTGGCAGAACCACTTTTCCTAGGAATATCGACCGTTATCCCTAATCTGGTTAAGTATTGATAAGGCTTTACGCAGTTAAATATCAACCAAATATCTTTAAATACTACTTACGTAGATTTTTACAACCGGTTTAATTACTACTACTATTATTATTACTATTATTATTACTTTTATTAAAATGTTTGAGAATATTCTTTCAAATATTTAAAATCTCTCTGTTTTTAAGCTTATTACCACTTTTTTATCAAAAAAAGCCAAAAAGCTTAAAGTACTTTTAATATAAAAAATCAAGCGTTTAAATATTTACAAACAGTTATTCACTTTTTATAATTAAACCCAAAAAATCGAAGTATTAGTTTAATTAACTAGCTTCAAAATATAAACACCCGTATTTATAATACTAGTAAGTATTATATGTTTTTTATAAATTAAACGAATATCATTGGTTTGTTTACTTAATTTTAATAAAAGGTTTAAAAGGTTTAAGTATAATAAGGCCGTAGCGTTTTTGGATATTTTAAGCAATATAATATAAAAGTAGTAGTATTTAAAAGATATTATTTTTATTAAAGATTATTATATTTATAAGAATATTTATTCAAAATAGCTAGATTTAAAAGATAAGTTATTTATTAACTTCGTAATAATTAAATTATTTCTTAAATTAGTTCTCCAAATATAATTTAAATATTAAATTATTAAGATCTTTATAGAGGTGTATGTTATATGACTTCGAAATGCTTTTACTTTTTCGATAAGCTATTCTGTAAATAAGTATTACTTTGTATAATAATAAATTATTAAGTACGTTGTTAAGATATTTATAAATATATTTATAGTTATAAAAAACCTTTCATTATATATTATAAGTTTTTAAAGTTTATAAACGGTAATAAGTAGCGGCTTATTATCGTATAAGTATTATTAAGCTTATTATTAAAAGGTATTAACGTAGGTCACAAGCGAGCGGCAATTACAAGCGAGCGGCAACTTTTCACCAGCCACCCAACCTTTCAATCAAGGCTCCTAATTGATCAACCAACAATAATGGCATTGCGTTATAGCGAATCAGACTTACAGCTTGCTGTCCAAGCTAAGCGACGCGACCCTCATATTACCATTGGCAAGCTTTCTAAGACTTTCCATGTCCCATACAATACCTTGAAGGCTAGAATCGCCGGCCGACCATCACGACGCGATAGCATGCCTAATTCTTTGAAACTTACGGTTTCTGAAGAGAATGCCATTTGTTCCTTCATAATCGACCTGGATGCGCGAGCATTTCCGCCCCGGTACACTTATGTTAAAGATATGGCAAATCAATTGTTGGCAGCGCGCGGGGCTGGACGCGTTGGAAAGAACTGGACGGCGAACTTCATCAAACGTACACCAGGCCTCCGGACGCGTTTTCATCGGAGGATGGACTACGAGAGGGTCTTGAACGAAGATCCAGACGCGTATCGCGGGTGGTTTTGTCAAGTTGCAGCGGCAATCGCGAAATATGGTATCCAAGACGCGGATATTTACAACTTCGACGAGACTGGGTTTATGATGGGCATTATTGGGTCCGGCATGGTCATTACAAGCGCCGAAAGACGTGGTAGGCCTAGACAAGCCCAGCAAGGCAACAGGGAATGGTCTACAGCAATTTCTGCTGTCAATGCTGATGGTTGGGTGGTCCCGCCGTTCATCATTCTACAGGGCAAAACCCACCTCGCGTCATGGTATCGCGACACGACATTACCACACGATTGGAAGGTGGTCGTGTCCGATAATAGGTGGACTACGAACGAGATTGGGTTGGAATGGATTCGGCATTTCGACAAGTATACCAGACCGCGTATGACTGCCGGTAAATGCCTCCTCATCCTAGATGGTCACAAAAGCCACCATTCCCAGATCTTTGAGAGATATTGCCAGAACAACAGCATTATTACCCTTTGTATGCCTGCCCACTCGTCACACAGGCTCTAGCCTTTAGATGTCAGTTGTTTTAGCCCGCTCAAACGAGCGTACGGTCGCATGATTGAGGATCTCATGCGGCGTCATATAACCCATATTTCGAAAGAGGACTTCCTTGCAGCGTTTTGTGAAGCACACAACGCTGCTATGACGCCAGGGAACATTCGAGCAGGTTTCAGTGCCACTGGGCTTGTTCCTTTTGACCCAGAAAGTGTCATTTCGAAACTGGATGCTGTCGCTGTCGTACGAACACCGTCGCCAGACCCCAATCTGCCACCCACTACTTGGACTTCAAAGACGCCTACCACCATCAACGAAGCGGTCAACCAATTGGTTCATATCCGAAATCGAGTCAGAAACCACTAGGGAAGCTCACCTACATCAATAATTGATGCGTTGAGCTCGTTTTCAAAGGCTACATACGGTCTTATGCACAAGGTCGCTTTGGTTGATTCCCGGGTCCGTGAGCTAGAGGAGGCCAATCACCTACTAAGTAAACGCCGGAGGACAAAAAACAAACGTCTAGTGAAAGGAGGAGTACTTTCCGTTGAAGATGCAGTAGGTCTCCAGGCTGTAAAGGATGGTGGTGAGCTGGCAAGACAGGAAATGGGTGAAGGTAGTCGTCGTCCGAGGAGGGCGGCAGCGCGTGAGCGACATTGTGGCGTTTGCGGCAACACTGGCCATAATGCGCGAACTTGTACAATAGAGATAGAAACGTCTGAAGAAGAAGAATCCGATTGATTAGATTGAATTAAATGCGTTGTGGTTGAGTTATTTGACATGTTGGTTAGAAGATTGGTGAAAAGTTGCCGTTCGCTTGTAATTGCCGCTCGCTTGTGACCTACGTTATATCGTTTCATTGGTTTTTAAGATGCTGTATTATTAACGTAAATAAAACCCTTATATTATTCTAGTTTAATAACGATATTTTATATTACTTTATAAGGGTTATTATCATAGTTATAAAGGCCAAAGAGTGGTTAAAATAAGCGTTAAGTTTTTTAGATTTATCATATTTTTATAAATAAAACTATTTAACTATTTAAGGTTATTTTTTATGGCTTTTATAATAAGATTTTTAAGGAGAATTTCTCTTAATACCCTTTTTAAAATTGGTTATCATAAAGTTTAACAAAAGAGGCTATAATGACGAAGACTTATTTTATTAATATGTATAAAAAGAATTATATTAATATACCTTTAATGAGTTAATATTTTAATTTTTAAATATAATAAGTCTTCATAAAATTAAAGATATTTTTATGGGTTAATAAATTTTAATAAATTTATATTTTTTATATTTAAAAGAATGACAAGTCAGTTTCAAAACTTAAATATTTATGTTACTAAGGTAAAAAAACTATCATTAAAGGAACATTCAAACATTTAAACAAAAAGATTACGGCAGTATGTGAAATAAAATAAAGGGTTTTATAATAGTTTTTAACTTTTAGATAAAGGTTTAGACTCTTTGATCATTAGATATATAATGAATTAAATAAAAAAGCTGTATTATTAACGGTTAATTATTATAGGATTTTAATAAATAATACATATTTTAAAACTTAAAGCTAAAAAAACCAATAAATTAAAGATTAAAGGATTAAATAAATAATAATATTAACAATCTTGTAAAATCTTTAAGAAATAATCTTTTAAAGGTATTACGAATATTATATTAATTGCTGTTTTATTTATAATGAAACTTAATATTTTAAAAATGGTTGAAAACGAGATAATTAAAAAAAACCTTTTTAAAAACCTTTTATTTAATAAGATTAATAAAAAGCTATAATAAATATTAAAAAGTAGTTAAATAATTATAACTAGGCTTGTTAAAAAATTCAAGTAGATTTCTTTTAGAAAGATTATCTAATTAATAGCCCATTATTTCAGTCCGTTTATTTATTATTTAAATAACTAATTATATAAATAATAATATTACATTTTAAATTATATTCAAATATTATTTTATTATTTAAAGATTATATTATTTATATATTTATGTAATTAGCTACATTATATATTTAAATAGTTATAGTTTTTTCCCCTAAAACTTATTAAATATTTAAAATATATAGAATCGAAAGAAATAAGTTTCTTTAATTATAATTTAATTCTTAAAATTGAAATTATATAGAATATTTATGGTAATAAATAGTTAATAAAACGCATTAAAAAAAGTAGTCAAAAAGCCGAATTACTTAATTAATAATAAAAAGAGCTAATTTATTTAAACCTGAAACTTTCTTACCCGTACAATAAGTATTAAATATAATATAAAGGTAGTAAATATATTAATAAAAAACTGTAATGATAATATATATACGCTTAGAAGAGGTTAATTTATTCGAATTCATAAATAACAATAATAATAATAATAATAATACTTATAAATTAAAGCGATTTCGATATTTATAGTTATTATTAAAGTAAAGCGTGATATTTAATTATGTCGGAAAATAATAACAGTTTTAATAGTATTTATTACTAAGTTGTTATAAAAGAACGTTAAAAATAAGGCTATTAGCCTAAGCGTTAAGTGGTTCTGCTGATATTCGAGGAAAGCCAAAGCATTCGGTATTAGGCATCGGCTGCTCCATACAGTGTATGTCTTGTTATCGTACCGTAGCTAAGTCCTGGTTCTTATTTGGAAAACCGGGCCTGACGTCACACGTCATGTCGTTGGGCAGCCTCTAGCCTGGCGAGGTTTGGCTGGGTTGGCTGTCATCGCAACCTGATTGCCCCGTCTCACTTGCAGCATCCAAGCATCCATCCTGCCCACCCACCACCTGCAGTGACCACCTGTCTGCCCTGTCTGCCCTTTGCCCTGTCTTTGGCTGCCCAGGTGCTTTTCCCGTCCGACTTCTTCTTCGCCCCCGCCTTACCCCGACCCGACACTTGCCACCTTACTCGTTCATACCTACGTCGTAGTCGAACTTTGTCACTTGACTCGAAGAGCCGCCTTGATTCATTCACTCCATCAGTCTGTCAATCAATAGAGTTTGCCTGACTCAGCTCGACACCCATATCAACATATCACTTCCTCGGAAGCGTAAGCGCTGCCATGTCCGCCTACGACTACGACGCTCCTCCGCGTGAACATGGACGCCGATACTACGACGACCGGAGGGAGAGAGTCGACCCACGCTACACCGAAACCCAGGAGACTTACTACAGAGTAAATCCAGCCAGCCGCACCGCCCTGGTCCCGCGCGCGAGGGAGGACAGCGACCTCGCCATCGAGGAGGTTCGCCGCGACTTCCCCCCGCCCGGATACGCCGCAAGAGACATCCGCAGAGCCCGTTCGGTCGAGCATGGCTATGACGACGACTACTATCGCGAGCCGCGCCGCTCCTACGATGCACCTTCCTCCCGAGATCCCCGCCGCAGCAAGAAAGCCGCCAGTGTCTACTACGAGGAAGAGGAGAGGACACGCAAGCGCGTTCTGTCCAAGCAAGAGAAGATTATCGCCGCCGTTGCTGGCGGAATCATCGCCGCCGGCGCCAAGGAGGTTTGGGACCGGAGGGAGGCCGAAAAGGAGGGCTATGAAGTTCATCGCAACATCGCCGGTACAGCCGCTCTGGGCGCCGCCGGTGCCTTTGCAGGCTACCAAGGCGCCGACATCTACAACAAGCACGCCATCAAGGAAGACAAGAAGTCCACCTACATCGTACACAAGGGCCGAGATGGCCGCGTCAACGAATACTACTCCGATGACGAAGAGGACCCCCGGCACCGGAAGGGCAACAAGTCCTTCCTGGAGAGTGCCCTTTCTGCCGCGGGGTTGGGAGGTGCCATCAAGGCCCTGACTGGCGGTGGCTCCGACAGGGATGACCGCCACGACTCGCGAAGTCGCCGTGGTAGTCCCGACTCGCACCGGTCGCGGGACAATCCATCCGCCAGAATGCAGAAGGCTGCCAAGGCATCTCTTGTTGCTGGCGCCGCCGAAGCCTTTCGAGTGGCTAGAGAACCAGGTGGCTGGCAGGGAGAGAAGATGAAGCGCGTCATCACCGCTGCTGCTGGCGCTGCCGCCATCGATGCCGCCCACGATCCTTCCAAGGATAGCAAGCGCCACCTTGTCGAGTCCGTCATCGGTGGCCTTGTCGGCAACCGCGTGTTGAACGGTACCAAGAAGGACATAGAGGAGGATTATCGAACGGGCAGGAGTCGCTCTCGATCTCGTGCTCGCTCTGGTAGTCGCGGCGGTGGTGGCAGTGGCCTTGCGGCACTGGCCACGGCTGGCTTGGGCGCTTTGGGCGCCAAGAAGCTTGTCGAAGCTCGAAGCCGGTCCCGCTCGCGCCGCCGAAGCTATGACTCTTATGATAGCCGGGACCCTTCTCCACGCAGACGCCGCAGCCGCAGCCGTAGCATTGTCGATGGCGCACGACGCAGCCTGGCCAAGATTGGTCTTGGCAGTGGACCGGACGATAGGCGAGAGGACGACTACGACGACCGCTCACCCCGGAGGGCTCGGGGTCGAAGCCCGGATGACCGGTATGACGATGACTACGCAGCTCGGGGCTACATGAGGGGAGGGAAGAGTCCGGAGGACGATGGTTACTATGATGATGATCGTTCTGCCGGTGGGCGATCCCGCAGCCGTTCACGAGGAGGTAGGTCTAGTTCCGTTTCCAGCAGCGATCTTGGTGATTCGGACGAAGATACGAAAAAGACGGGCAAGATGCGGCGTAAGCAACTCATCACGGCAGGGCTGGCAGCTGCCGCCACGGTTCATGCAGCGCATGGCGTATACTCGAGCATGAACGCGCGCGAGGCAAGGCACAAGGCAGTGGCGGAGGGTAAACTGAGCCCACAGGAGGCCAGAAAGCTGAAGACAAAGGCAATCTTGCAAGATGCGGCGTCAGTCGGTGTAGCAGCGCTCGGCATCCAGGGTGCCGTCTCTGAGCTTAAGGAGGCACGGGCGCAAGCCAAGGAAGTCCGTGAATGGAAAGAGGAGAAGCAAAGACGTCACGAGAGACGTATTGAGCGGCTCAAGCGGGCAAACTCCGACCACTACGGCAGATCCAGAGCTGACAATTGGAATTCTTCAGCCTCTCCGCAGGCCAATCGGTATGACGATGGGCCCACCCGTTATACAGATGGGAATCCATACTCGGCTGCTCTGCCTGCGCCTCCTATGGGCTACGACAGGCGTAGAGACTGAGGTTTCCTGTATTTCATGTCTTCCTGCCGGCTTGAAGAGCACCAGCGGGACCCCAACACCAGCTGTCCCATCCATTCGTCGGGCGCTCAGGACGCTCGCTACAAGACGATATAATCTTCTTTTACGACGCAACGACATATCATGACGAAATATTCTTCTGGGCTGCAGACAATGGGATATGTGGGAGAGGTGTTATGAAATGGATCGACGCCTATCTGCCTTGTGCCTCTGCTGAACTTGCCCCGCCTGTCATTCCAGATAGACACGCGAATTCACCACCCCTACATTTCTTTCGAGCTTTGCATACAGCACAATTTTATGATTTTGAATAACGAAGAGCCCCTCACTGATACCGTTGTGTTTGTGACAGATGGGCGTCGCCGCCGCCGCCACGACTAGTGGATAAATGCATCACCGGGGATTGCGCCACACAATGTCTGTCTCGTGTCACCAAAGAAGCAAAGAGCTGCTGAGCATCGAGTGCAGCTATCGCGAATGGCACGACGACGCCATTCGCTACCAGGAACTATCGAGGCTCCACGTGCCACGAGACAAATGGCAACATTCCCGGGGCCCCTGTCTCAGTCCCGAAGATGCCGTGGCTTGGGCTGCTGTCCTTTCTCCTCCGACGGGCTTGACGGGGGTGGACGGATGCATCTGCAGGGATCCGGAGGGGCAAAGAGCAGGCAGGATCAGCGCGACGATTTTAGGGCCCTACAAATTGGACATGGGATGGAAATAATCAAAGGGTTCGTGGGCTGGGTTGGAACTGTGGACGGTCTTCGGTTGGCTACGACCAACGGAGGTTGCTTTCCTTCGTTGGATGATCAGGCGGTGTAAGGGGACGATGTTTCATGCATGAACGGGGTGGCGGCTTACGATTTTCCTTTTTTAATTTCGGGCCAGGGGATTGGTCCAAACGAAGCCACGACTTTTTGACGTTTTCTTTATGTACCGCTGATCTTTTCCCGCGCTGAAATGCCACATCTCTCAATCCCATCATACTCGCCATCGAATTCTTGACACTCTGCCCAACGTTTCACTATGTATTTGATCACGCGACATAGGATTTCGGCTCCCCCTCGTTGGGTAGATGGTTGGTGGTTGGACGGTCTTGTCAGTTTGCGGGCATTATATCAGATAGGAGGATACCGTGCTAGACCGTGAGCCCAAATTCCCCGCTGCGGGCTTTAAGGACCACCTCGGCAGTCCGTATCACGGACTTTCCCATGTCCACGTTCCAACTTCCAACTGCATCCAGTACCGAGCTCATGATGTCATCGTGCTTTTGCTGACCGCCAGGACGCTCACTCTAAACTCACGCACTCACGCCCGCACTCACTTGCTCCAGTAACTTTCTCCTGCTCACTCTCGAATGGCTGATGGGCTTGGACTCGGACTTGGACTTGGGATTGGAATCGGCTTGGGATTTGGATTGGGCTGGCTGAAGGAGATGAATCCGGCTCCTGCGGGAACTTAGGGGGAATTTCTACTATATTTAGGGCATCATGCCTCAATCCGCGTCTCAAATCTCAATGCCCACGCTTCGGTGGGCATTGAGTAGTACCTCGGTAAGTTAGTTGTTGTTACTACTGTGTAGCAGACCCGCGTGTTTGTGCAATGTGGTGTCCTGTCCCCTCGCTTGTGGCGTGAGACGGCTTTCTTGAGTGGTTCGCTGGGCTGGCGGTGGCGGTGGTGGTGGTTAGGCTCAAGCCCCATGTAGGTAGGAAACGATGCTGTGAGCGCATGTGAACTTTGAATAGCACCAGTCAATGCCCATATCCTAGAGACTGGGTTTTGATAGTCGAAGAGACGGTGTTTGATCAACGTCACCAGCCCGTCTCCAAAAGGTGGGTGAAGGCCCGAGCTGCACTGACGTCGGTTCCCCGTTCAGTCTTGGAGGTTTGTCTAGAGAATCTCCCGGGGTCACGTGCATAAAATGTGAATGACAAAGGACAGATCGGTTGACTGGGACGCAGTTCGCATTGCTCTTATTGTTCATTTCATCTACTGTACACGACGTACACCTCTAGAGCTTTCCCATTGCCACGCTTGAAGAGGTAATCAGCTAGATCCAGTAAGGCCTCCACCACCTTGTTTCCAAGCCGATGCCATCGCGAGCATCTTCGACATCTCCATCTTCTGCTCGTCGTCTGCCGGGAAGATGTAGTCGATGTACTCCTCGAAAGTGTCGTCCTCGAGTCTGCGCCTGCGCTTCGTCTTGCGCGGCATCTGCTTCTGCACCTTGTCGATGTCTTCCGCAGACCCGTGCGCTCGCTCGAACGACAGCCAGGCGTTGAGGAGCGAGACTCTCTCGTCTTTGAGTTCCTTCTCTTTCATGCTCTTGTAGGCCCGGTCGAACACCTTGCGCGCTCTTGCCTTGGCCTCTTCGCTGACTGACCGCTCCTCCGCCCCGTCTTCTGCCTCCTCTTCGTCCTCGTCGGGGATGTTGATTTCGAAGTGCGCGTAGCTGATCCACACCTTGACGTGATCCGTCTTCTCAAGCAGCCTTTCGTACAGCTCTCGAGTCCTGTCGTACTCGCCCTCCTCTTCCTCGAAATCGATGTACGCTTTCCATAGCAGCTCGGGCATATCCAGAGCCGCCTGGTTGATTGCGAGCTCGAATATCGCTCTCGTCCGTTCCAGGTCGTCCAACCCCCGCTCCAACTCTGCGAACTTGATCCACGTCTGGCAGTTGGCCGGATTCCATTCAATGTGCTTCTCGTAGAGTGTCCGGCAACGCAGAAACTCGAAAAGCTTCAGTTCAAGCTCGATGTAGCCCTTGAATAACTTGTCTTTCGGGCACATGCCAATGGCTTGCCCAAGTGACTTCCGCGCAGCTGTCAACTCGCCTTGACGAAGTTCGAATTGTGCCTTCATCAGCCAGACCTTCGCAAAAGTGAACTTCTTGTGGGGTATTAGGTCCAAACACAGTTTGTATATCTGGCGAGCTCGGTCGATGTCTTTCGCCTCCATCTCTTCCCAAATCGCGTAGAAAACCCACAAGTAGATGTATCGCCGCCAATGCCGCTTCTCCTGTGTTGGGGGAATCTGCGCCACGGCTCGCTCGTATACATCCCTCACTCGGTCTAGGTCGCCTAACGTCTCTTCAAGGCGGGCGTAATCGAACCATATATCGTAGTTCTTGGGGTTCTCCTTGATCTGGTCCTCGTAGTGCCGCCTCCTTTTGGACAGGATAACGTCTTCGACGCCTTCTCTGTCGCCGAACTGCTTCTCGAAAGTGGTGTACGCCTTGTGTAAACCCATCGACTTAGACCGTGGTAGCCGGTCGAGAGCATATTTGTATATTGCGCGCGCTCGCTCCAGCTCCTTCAACTTGGCCTCGAATCGCGCGTACGCAACGAAGAGTCTCTCGTCCACGAATTCGTCGCCGAGAGCCTCCACCGCGGCGCCAAAAACTTCTCTGACAAGGTCGCTGGTCCCGAACTCTTCCTCGAACTTGGCCCACTTGATCCAATTGCGTGGTTCCGGGTGCACAATGGTGAAGCGTTCAAAAATCTCGCGGGCTCGTTGTATCTCGCCATATCTCTTTTCCAACTTGATGTAGGCACTCCACGCCGCCTCGTCGGGTTCCCACGACATCCATCGCTCAAAAACCTGCCTCGTTCCCGGGATGTTGCCCAACATCTCCTCCATGTAGACATATTTATACCATAGCTTGTCGACTCTGGGAAGAATTGTAACGGCGCGATCGAGTAGGTTTCTGGCATGATTGATGTTCCTCTCCTTCATCTCAGCCTCGATATATCGAATCCATAATATCACGGAAGTCGGGTCGACATCGAGAGCTCGCTCGAAAATGGAGCGCGCGCGCTTGTATTCCTTCTGCTCAAGTTCCCATGCGGCACTATAGTATACGGGTTAGTTGAGATACATTATGAGAGCGCACACGCGCGATAGATAGAGGCAGGCCGCCTTGGCTACGGGGTAACGAGCGCATGGCTAGGATTCTGGGGTGCTACTGACTATCGCGTCCAGTTGTTCATGTTAATCCTGTTCCGCCTGACATAGTCCTCGAACCCCTTGCGCTTCCTACCCTGGAACTCATGGAGCTCCTCGAGGTCGGCGAAACGCTGGGTGGGGGCTTGCAGGGACGTCTCCTGGCGGTCGACAGCTTCTCGAAGCAGCTGTTCGGCGGAAATCTGAACAGGCGCAGCGGCCTTGTTCTTGACCCTCGGCGGGCCGCGTGAGGACTCCATCTTGAGATGACGTTGGTGTGTAGGCCGCAAGTCGGGCAAGTATATCCTGGGTAGACCGGCCGGGATGACTGAGCAGCTTGTCGCAACGCAGCTTCGTCGGACAGTTGGTTGTGTGGCAGTATCGCGAGATGTTTGTTACTGCAGAAAGGTTCGCGCAGGCTTGAGAAACTTGAAGCTGCATGTAATGTGGGTCTTGGTGGCTGGCGGGCCGTGGCTCGTAGAGGTGGCTGGTGCCCTAAAATGGGAAGGCACGGCTGGGACTTGCCCTGACACTTATGGCCGGGTGCAGCTAGAAATGAGTCTTCAATTATATTGTCAAGTCCGTCTTTATAAGCCGCTACTTATCAATGTACTCAGAAAAAGCCGTCTTGTTGTACCTGAACAGGGCTCTAATTATACAAGTTGATGTGCTTCCTGAGCCCCTGGTTGACTGACCATTAGAGTCTCCGCCATCGAACTGGCGCGTAGTCAGCACTGTGTCCAGCACGCCGTCACCCTGCACACGAATCCCAACACCCTTACGGCTGGCGCGCTGGTATTTGCTGGCGTATTCTAACCGGTACGATGGAAAGAAGTCGGGGTTTATAGTTCGACTATTCCTTATACGCAAGTAGAATGACGTTCCTAAATAGGGGCTGGAGAGAGCCCAGGGAACCTGCGATCATTCCCAAGCTATACTCCACGCGTTGCCGGTAGAGAGCTGGAGCACTATCGTCTGAGTTGGATTGCAGGTTAGCAGCTGTCCAGTGGTCTGGGCTCCTCCCTGATGTTGATCTCACATGTTATGTCGGCATCCTCAGTTGAATAGTCGAGACTTTGAAATCGCAGTGGCGCGATACAGCGATTATGGCTCTTATTCAAACCCGCATCAGCTCAAGCTACTGTGATGTGAAAGAGAATGTTTTCAGGCTTAAGCATACCTACCTGGAGCGAAGACCAGAAGAACTATCGTCCCTCTGCACTGCTTCAACTTTAGGGACGATATGACCGGTACGTACCGGTACCAATAAGACCGCGGCTATACATAGAGTGGCGTACTGCTGCTATCGTGATCCGTGACATGGAACCTTACAGAGCTTCGTCGCCATGTATCCGAGTGCTTACTGACCGCGCGACTTGACAAGTATACTCGTTGGAGCAGATGGTGTCTAAAGCACCGTGCGGCGGTTAATGTCCGAGGAGGTCACTGACAGAAATCCCATAAGGGTTCCAAACCTGACACGACGTGTTTACCACGCAGCTGGAAGCGGTAATAGAGTACGTCTCTTTGCTGGTAGGTGACTGAAAGTGTTTACAGCGAACTACAGACCATATTTACCACATCAAAGAACCTCAACAAAAACACATTGAGACCTCACATGCCCAAGGTTACAGTGAATATCGCATATGACAGGGGCGCCTCGAGAGTTTCTGCTTCACCTATTCGTGAAATATAAGAGGCCTTCCCATACGCCAAAATGCCCGAAGTATTCCGAGAACGATAAGAAAGCAACAATGGAATAGCCTCGGCGCTGGGTACATTCTTCGCGATTTGTGGAACAGAAATGTCAAGGCCGCCATGTTCCCAATGGAGGAGGGTGTACTCGAAGGCCCATGGAACATTCGAGGCAAGATCGTGCTGTTGGGAAACTTCGCATCCAAGGTATATGTTTTCCGGACGCTGCCTTGTCATATGATGAAGCAGAACGCAGGCTCATACATTCGCGCAGGCAACGATCAACCCCCGCCTTGGCGAAATGCTCATGTTGAAGGCGTCTGTCAGTTTGTGAACGAATTAACAGATTTTCTCCTGGAGACTCCAGCGCCCAGCACCGAAGATATCATGGGAGTGTTCACCAGGTTCGAGAGAAAGAGCGGCCTCGTGCCGAACTGACTGTGACGCTCTCGGGCTTCTTGACCCGGTACGAGGTGGTGAGACGTGGTGGACGAGGCTGCTCATGTCGGTTATAAGCCCCCTGCCGGATGTCAGTGATGGATTGATATCTACGTTTCTTGCGAGGCATTTTGCGTTGGGACCTCTCTGTGGCTTCTTGCCCGATCCCGACACGTAAAATGAACTGGGAGCTCCCAGTGCAGGGGCTATCGGCAGGCTAGAGAAATATAACCCCCCTCTATTCCTAGCATTGAGATCGTCCTCGGGGTTCGCCTGAGACACGAGTAAGTTCTTTCCAAAGCGGCAAATGTCAGCTTGCTCGAGTATTAGTATCGATGGAGAGGCTCTCGAAACTGTTCTACTTAATGAAAAGGATACAGGAGTCGGAGACTTGGACTTCGCTGGATGAGTTGGGGCATTTGCGAAACCAACCTGGGTGGCGGTACTATCAACAATGTTTTGGCCATGTCCATCGGGACCGACAGAACCTTTACGATCCATGGAAATAAATACATAGTCAGACGCGCAGTTTTGTAACTCGGTGCAGATTGTCTTGTTGCAGAGTAAACACCCCCCGCCCCCTTCCCTCGAACAATCAGTCCGACATCGTGCAGAGAGCGGAATGGTTCATAGCCGTATTCACAGCCGGGCTTCAGGACGGGGCTCTCCCTTTTGTTTGAGTATGTGGACTTGGGGATAGCTCTTTCCCTGTGGTCGAAGGGGTTGAAAGCTCAACCCTCGCTTATAATTTTGTTTCAGGACTGACGCTGCTTTGGGAATGAAGCGCGGAGGTATTGTTGACATGGAGCAGGAGATTTATGTGCAATCCCACCTTAGTTGAGTGTTCGTACAACATGAGGCAGCCCAAACCTAAGGGATGAACGTATCAGTACCAGCCTCAGTGAATGGGTTCTCACCGCTCTGGCTTCGCCGCTGCCTTTAGCACGATACTGAAGCGACCATTGGCGAAGTACTTATGCGTAAGGCCGCAGAGTTCTCATGATTATCTTGACTAGACTGCACGACCCCCCCCTCGAGTGGAATAGGGGGGTTTTCTGCTAAACGATCACCAAGCTGATAAGCCCTTATCTAGGTACTCGTTTTATCCAAGGACGTACGCGAACCCTATTCATCTAATGATTTCACCCTTCCATGAACTTCTCGACTCTTAGCCAGAGACTAGGCCATTGATGTGGGAGAACTCATGCCAAAGACCGTCCCCCACGTTCCGAGACCTACTACCCAGAGCGGACAGGAATACTAGGATAGAGGATCAAAAGTACCCTCCTCCAAACACTGATCATGGGGCTTTGATCAGGAGTTTCTCCTCGGAAGACAGGGTCACTTGAGCGGAGAAGAATTCGTTCTTGCTGCAAGTAAAAGTCTAAACGACGTAACCTGGAATCCAGGTTATCTGAGTTTCTATCAAGTCCCTTCCAAATCTGCGCCCCTGAATGCGTCAGACTATAGTCCGGCCAGCCTACCCAAGAGCTTTGATACTGCCGTGTGGCTTACACCGGGGAGCCCGGAGAGATAGCTGCCCCGGTTTGGTGCGGTCCTACTAGACTGGCATGATATCTAGGGCCAGAAATGTATAAAGGGACCCGCCTTCAAAATAGACTTGAATTCGTAGTGGCGGCGGCTGACATACCTCTGCCTGTGGCTGTGGTGGTTTGGGGTCGAAGGTAGATAGAGGTTGCCACATGGACGCATGTCACCAGCAGATTGAAACAAAAGTCGCGAGCAAAACATAGCTATAGTTGTGAGACCCAGTTGACAGCGATTGAGGCTGGGCATACTGTCGACTACGAGGATACATGGGGGAGTATGAATGTGTGTTCCCGCTGTCAACCAAGGCTAATAGCTAGTCAGGCCATCGACGTCATCACACGATCATGCCACAAGCTGCGGTGGGGTTCCCGATGAGACTGCTTTCTCAGCGACCAGCATACAATACGACACTTGGAGACCAACACCGGAATGCGCTGGCCTTGATTAGAGGACGAAGGGGAATGGTCGATTGATAAGTCCAGCTCACGCAGCATTATTATCTAGCAGTATTATCAAAGCATCAGCAACCCGTTGAACTCGAAAACTAGCCGTCATCAATCAGGAGGAGCAACAATGAAGATCATCCTGTCGATCAACGCCGGCTCGAGCTCCGTCAAGATATCCGTGTACTCCGCCGAGCAGAACCAGGCCCCGAAGCAGATCGCCGAGGCCCAGCTAAGCGGTCTCACGGCGCCGCCGGCACAACTCACCTATTCCCGCCACGGCGCCGAAGCGGCCAAAGGCAATGACGTGGGCGAGAAGGTCGAGAACCAGGACGATGCATTCAAGGTCCTGCTCAAGACCTTGACGGAGGACCCGGAGTTGCCGGAAATAGGCCAGAAGAGCGACATCGCCATCGCGTGTCACCGAATTGTCCATGGCGGAGACTATACGACCTCAAAGATCATCACACGGGATACCTACCACCACCTGGAGAAGCTGACCGATCTGGCCCCCTTACACAACGCCAGCGCCCTGCAGATCGTCAAGTCATGTGTGGATGAGCTTCCGGGCGCAACCAACGTGGCCTGCTTCGACTCGCAGTTCCACTCCACGATCCCGGAGCACATCTATACCTACCCCATCAACCCGGAGATCGCGAAGAAGAACCAGCTGCGAAAGTACGGCTTTCACGGGATCAGCTACGCCTTCATCACCAGGTCCGTTGCCGAGTTCCTCAAGAAGGACCCGGCCGACCTCAACATCATCGCGCTGCATCTCGGCAGCGGGGCCAGCGCCTGTGCCATCAAGAACGGGAAGAGCTACGACACGAGCATGGGCCTGACGCCGCTCGCCGGACTGCCGGGCGCGACGCGGAGCGGCAGCGTAGACCCCAGGTACGCCTCCAAACCCCCTATTTTTATTATACCTTAACCCCCAGACTCTCCCTGCCCCTTTTAAAACAAACGAGCTAAGAGAACCAAACAAACAAAAGCCTCGTCTTCCACTACGCCAGCGACGTGGGCAAGCTCTCGCCGGCCTCGACCAAGGACCTGCACATCTCGCAGGCCGAGGAGATCCTCAACAAGCGCAGCGGGTGGGCGGCGCTGACGGGCACGACCAACTTCGGCACCATCGCGTCGTCGTCGTCCGCGGACCCGCGGCACAAGCTGGCCTTCGACCTGTTCGTGGACCGCATCTGCGGGTTCGTGGGGTCCTACTACGTGGCGCTGCAGGGGCGCGTCGACGCGCTGGTCTTCGCGGGCGGCATCGGCGAGAAGAGCGACCGGTTGCGGGCGAGCGTCGTCGCGCAGGCGGCGTGTCTCGGGTTCGCGGTGGACGAGGAGGCGAACGCCCGGGCCGTCGAGGGCGTGGTGCAGGATGTGGGGAAGGAGGGCGCGCGGCACCGCACGCTGGTGTGCCAGACGGACGAGCAGTTTGAGATGGCTCGGGGGTGCGCGGAGGATGGGGAGCTCTGGGGATAGATAACAGGGGAAGTGAGGTACTCGGAAAGGGATAATGTATTGACGTATACATCAACACACTTGCAACAGCACATATCTCATGTGAACGCGCCCACCAGATAACATGTCTCTTTTTTACAACAGACATCGCGGACCCTGCTGGCGTCTTAACGCGCGAATCATACAGTAGGAGCAAGCCCTGCGGTTCGCGATGCGCTGCTAACTGCTCCCAGAAAGCCAAGTCGACAGATCGACAGATCGCCAGGCACGCAACCCATCCCGACCATCCCTACTGTTCCACGAAAGATACATAGATACATCATGAGATACAAAAGAGCAACATTATTAAGCCGGGCAGAAGGATTCCAAGTCCCAACGCCGCGTGACAGTGGGGCCGCATCAATTAAGTTTAATAATAGAGCTACACGGCCAGACGGCACGAACCCTTACCCGTTGAAGTCCACTTCAACCCCCACAGCCCACCCAGCCCTCCGAAGGAACAAGAGAGACGGCGGAGGAAGATTCATGAAAAGTCCCAGGAGGAAGGAGTGGATATACGAAGATAAAGTCTGGCGATGGGGATCAGGTATGTCCAGTATCCCCATCCACGACGCAATGTGACGTCGGGAACCCGATGGGGAGGTCAGTGATTATCCGAGCTGCCCGAGCATCGCGCCCTTTATCACACATTATCAGGCCGATAACTCATGTTCCCAAAAGTAGGCGACACTCGCGCATCGCGTTCGCGTTCGCGTTCAAACGGGTTTCGCGCTGGCTCGGGTTCCAGAATGTACGGTGGGCTCGTCTCGCCCTCTTTACCCACTGTCGCGACTCACGCCGGCGCGGAGCGCGGCTCCTCCTTTAAAATAGAGACCTGGAGTTCGGGCCCGACGGCAACGGACCCCGGAATATAAGGTAAGGTACTGTACAGTAGTAGGTAGGATCATATGATATTTGTTCCCACGTGGTGGGAATCCTATGTTTGAAGTTTTCCCGCAGGGACTTGATTCATGTCCAGGATCCCATCCCACGCGAAGTTTGTCGGCGAAGGAAGCAGAACGCTGCAGACGCAGACGCGCAGGGCGCGGCGGTTCGGTCGGATGGGGAAGAAAACATGGGAAGTGGAAGCGAAGGAGGAAGCCAAGAGCTTATCGCAGAGAAAAAAAGGTCCATAGGATTCCGATCCCTGCCGGCCACGCCTGGATTCGGATTTGTCGGAGTGCCTGGCTTGGAAGGAAGGATTCACGCAAGGGCTGATGGGCTGGCTGGCCCTGAAGGGTCAGCCAGTCCACCTAAATTTACGACGCCGAAGGGCGAGAAGGGCCATGCATTGCAGCAAGCACCCAACGACGATCTATCATACACCCAGTCGGAGTAGCACTGGTATCCTGTCAGCCTGTCTGTCTGCTGACCCTGCGTCCGCCGCTGTACAGTTACTTGGCATCCAGGTGTGTACGGTAAGACACCGGCATGGAGATCTGGCGCACAAAGGCTCGAGCCCAATACAGGGTGGGCGAACAGTTCGGTAGAAGATCATCAGGGTCTCTGGCCAGAGGGAGCCTGGCCAGTCCCGACAGGACCAACATGCATATGAAACCTGTTCTTGGGATGTAGATCTTGATGGTCGAGAGGTCGGATGGTATGCGTGCTCATCGCCTTGTAGACGCGCGCTCTATCGGGCATCAGCTTCGGCCTAGTGAGTATCGTAGGGTGACAATCACCGCGCACCACCTATGTCTTCAAGTGATACAAGGTTCATCGCAA
The DNA here is from genome assembly GCA_963556695.1 of Anthostomella pinea. NCBI lineage: Eukaryota > Fungi > Ascomycota > Sordariomycetes > Xylariales > Xylariaceae > Anthostomella > Anthostomella pinea. The sequence goes on along the minus strand of CAUWAG010000020.1, from coordinate 3,050,915 downwards.
GATTGACTAAAAGCCACAGGCTTCGGGAAGCGATCAGTGAACACAGCAGCACAGTGATCACATGAATCATCGGGTATCAAATTGTAATCATCAGACATGGCTTCTTGATTTCGTATGCCATCCGCCCCATCATTGCAGGGCGGACGTTGGTATCTAAAGCCAAACTTCAAAAAGTCATGTACATCTAAATGACATGCTCACGAGGTACTCAACTTTTCATGCTACCTGCTGGGGCACAACCAACAAGTGTTTGCCTGCAAGCGGGATGGTATGACATCTTGACCTCATCCACGGACGTTCATACATGGAGCCTTCCCTTCTCCCGATTGCTCAGTGGCTTCCCAAGCCGTCTCCTAGAATGCAAAATTGAAAGGGATGTTCTCATATGCTTGCCACCCGTGGTATCGAGAATTGGTCCGGAAGAACCCAGGATATTCCAACAACGCCGTACCAAAAAATGAAAAACCATCCGTTGTAATTAGGAATCGGACATCCTGTCATGTCCGGTATCCCCAGCTCGATGCTTGTGTCGCGCCCGTTGGAGGCGCAATCGTTTCGGAAGATGCGAGTGGTAAGTCGAAGTGTGTTTGGATCCGGTAGCTATACGATCAGGCACCTTCCTGGCACGCGATCATAGCCAAAGCGTCCAGACCGCTGCTTGTCCTCATAGCATTCGGACGGCTCATGAAAGGAAGATTGAAGCCTCGCATATCCCACGCATGACCAGGCGATGGCAGCGGGGTTTCGGAGCCAAACTGATCAGCATCCCACATTTCCACATCGACAGATGTTTGATGGCTTTGCGGAGACGAAGATGATTTTGGAGAGACAGAACGGCGTTTCGAGGAAGATAGTGAGGAGCTCTTGGGTTTGGAACACCCTGAGGATCTCGACTTGTCCTTGAAGTGGGTCTCGAGATGCTGCTTCATGTTGTCTGCCCGGGTGAATTTCTTGTGGCAGGCGGGGTACGTGCACTGAACCGCCTTCTCGGCAGTGTGGATTTTGGAATGACGCGACGCATGGCCAGATGTGGTGAATGTTTTCTCGCAGCCGTGAGTATCACGATACCGACAAGGGTACCGCTTGCCTGGCTTGTCATGCGAGCCAGAGCCAGAGCCAGAGCCGCTGCAGCTGTCGTCCTCATATGAATTTGAGCGACTCTTCCCGACATAGGCTGGGCGCTTCACAGTAGCCTGCTTGTCAGAGGAATACTCCTCGAACAGAGGCCGCGACGCATAGTCAAAGATACCCGGTGTCAATGGGATTATGGCATCGTTACTGGTGTTAGAGTCGTAGGAGTTGGAACGGAGGAGCTCCGGAGTGGGAGGTAAGGGTGACTGGTCGCCTCCAGATCGGTATTGGCTTGGCGAGTGGTGGTAGGATGGACTGGCGGATGGGTCGTCATTGAGCAGGGAGACCTGACGGCCTGTGGCGTCGCGAGCATGCATTTTGAAGAATTATATGCTTGCCTGAGCAGTGTGTCACGTAGTCACGTTTTGTTAAACACAATGACAGCAGTGAGGAGCGAAGTATGGTATAGGTATGCTATAGGCCAAGTTTTGGTCTGATCCCAGCGTGGTGAGGTGAAGCGTCGTGTGATGGATGGTTGTCGAGGCCAGATCTGCAGGGTCAGGGTCGAGGGGTGACTGACGATAGTGACGAACAGTGACAATGGGTGGTGATGCCGTTGGTGGTGTGGTGGTGGGTGGGTGGTGGGTGGGTGAGAGGCGTAGTGTGAAGTATGGTCGAGGCTGGAGGGGAAAGGAGGGCAGCTTCATGGGTATTTGAATGTCCATGTCAGCTGCGACGGGAGCGCGTGGATTAAAGAAAGGGAACACGGCAGGCATGGGAAAGCATGAAATCCCATCGAGTCCAGTTTCCAAGCTTGACCCCTGCCGAGAGAAGTACTTCCGTACCGCCCCAGTTGCCAGGGACGAAAGCCCCGGCCAGTGGGTCGGGTACATGTTTGTTCGGGCGCGAGGAAGCGACGGCCGACAGGTACCTGACCGGTAGCGCGGCACAGAGACAAGTACCTCGCCGGCGCCCTCATCGTTAGAGCTAGAGGCGGGGCACGTAGCGCGTGGCCACCACCGTGGAGTCCTTAGCGGGCTGAGTATCTGGGAAGTACTCCCCGATCAACTTTGGGGTCCATCACCCATGCTCGCTACTTGCGAGTCGCGACATCACTTCAGAATCAGATTGATCCATCGATCACGTCCTCAGCCAAGGCTAAACCACTTGCGATCTGCTACGCCTCTTGGGAGTCGCAATTCGGTATAATCCCCGAGTCCATGTTTATTTCAGGAACACATTACTGATCTCATAGTATGATTCAGGTGCTTGTGTGTCATAAGATTCCGTTCAGGTTCATGAATCGATACGTGCCCTTGAATTCTCGGTAAGACATAGGACGCAACGGTCACGTCGAGCATTATAGTTGAGGGTATATTGGCTGTTAAAGAGCCAAACCTTCAACCATCCAACCATCCAACCAGCCAACCATCCGATGCCTTTGTTTGGTCCATTGACTCCCGTCCTGGTTTTGGCCTATATGAGCCTCGCATCGATACTCCCAAGAAATGGTCCGTGTGTTGGTGCATGTCGGTGATCAGCAGGCACACTTACCAATGTAGAACTGCGGTTCGACAGAGGATCCTGCTGACAATCCTATTTGATAGAGTGGAAGGTTTGAGGATCGATGGCTCCCTGTGTAGTGATACTGCATACAGAAAACTGCGTCCATGAAAGGGACCGCCCAGGCAGCCAAATCTTGGCTGAAGCCAAACGCATTATACCTTACACCTTGACGTTGCTTGCAGATGGACTAAGCCCAGAAGGACCCCTTTGCGTCCATGGGTGGCATACTTTAGGGTGACGTCGGTGGCTTCAGGTCCCTTCAACAGCACATGAGTATGGCCGGCAAGTACTCAGCAGCCACGTTCGTCTGGGACTAAAATATCTCGGGGGCTGCCATCGTAGGTAAGCTTCACCTCGGAAATCCTCCCAAGGATCAAAAGTCTACATATTGGAAGCGTGCTGATGCTGACGAAGTTCCTGGCGCAACCAGGCAGCGATATCCTTCATCGACCCTGCAGTCACGAAGGTGAATTGGCGATTCCAGGGTTGGTCGTCACGTAGCTGGTCGAAGAGCCCTACCTAGGTACCTTATCCATGGATCCTGCGTCCTTGTTGCAGATGAAGTAAGGTAGGTAGCCTCGTGATAGCTCCAGTCCCCACAGGACTAGGGAGTACCGGCTACTCCACCGCGACTAGCGGGGGTACTTGGTGTGAACTTCGCGTGGCACACGGACCAGCCATGGCAATTGTTCCTTCGCAATGCAGCTTTTCAAAATTGCATGCCTCTCTCTCCGCAGATCTCGATCCCCAACTAATATTGTTGCCAATTCTTCTTCTGTCGCACGAGTTGAATGGTGTGTGCACTAGCCACTGGCCACTGGCCACGAGCCACCGCGCCACATTCTCACGGCTTCCACCGGCCAACGCATCCGTCCCTGTCCAACATTTGGTTTGGGCATCTCTCAATGCACCACCTCCTGACTGTACCGCCTCTTTGTCCTCAAGACGTCAAGCGACGATGAAGGTGAAAGTGAAAGTGAAAGTTAGGACTGGATACTTCGAGGGTGGAGAGGTGTTGAGGGGGAGGTGATGTCGCCGGCGCCGACCGCCGAAGGTTGCCGGGTTCCTGTTCAGCACTGGGCAGCGCAATCGACGATACCCTCGCTTTGGAAGAAACGGGTTCGACAGAATGACGTCATGGTCTCATGGGAGCAAAAGGTCCTGAGTCCTGGGCTGACTCCTCGGTAATAAGATCAGACGGGTCAATTGACTCTGCTGGCGGAATAGCGAAATTGAGCTCGTCAAGCGTGGAAGGGATCGGACAGATCCTGTGTGCGACGTTTGCGATGACAGGCTTGACAGCGCCAAACCTGAGTTTGCAAAGCAGAGCTTTTGTCTGGGCAGATCGAGAAATCGTAAGGTGATCGCAAGCTGACGACAAGCGGCTGTCCCTCCGACCCACTGCCCCACTGGAACCTTGATACCTACCTACCAGCAGCCCTGTCCCCTGTCCCACGGGCCACCTGGGTCCTGCACCCACTGGCACGGTCCACCAGCTGTCCACCTGCACCCACCTGGCCCGCGCACAGGGGAACTTTCCAACTTTGACGCGCGTGGGGCAGTGCCCGTACCTGGACTATCGTGAGACACCTCATCGACAACTCAACCCCGAAAGAACCGCGTGAAAGTGAAGCCAGGTCGATGAAAGAGACCCGAGACTCCCGACTCTTCAATGGAGCGCCTTTTGACGTGCTCTGTCCTGATCAGAAGTCGGCCAGGACCGACCAGTACGGGCTGGTTGTCTCCTGCTTCTACAGTAGGGGTCTACTGTCTAGGGTCTTAGGGTCCACCCATCCTACGTATTCTGCCTTGGGTTCTCCAATCCAGGGTCTCTATTAATAAGCCCACGCCCATGATGTTATGTTCAAACTAAGCTACCTACTAGGATGTAACGGTAAATGGGGTCCCTTATGACGATTCAGGCTTGTTGACATCAGCCGAACAGACAGAACTCTTCACCACCAAAGCGGGCTTCTTCTCTTCCTCTTCTTCCTGCATCTCTACAATATCGGTCAAGACGAGCCTATACAATTACCTGTGGTCCTAGTTAACAAGAATTTGGAGTGTCTATCCTACACTATTGCGCTGACAGTGGCAGAGTGGCAGAGTGGCAGAGTGGCAGCAGAAGGGAGTTGAGGGATCCTAGTCCAGAGGAGCACAGGGCTGGAACTGGGCCACTGGCTGGACTCGGGGGATCGACGCAATGTTGGACAATCGTCGATTGCACCCCGATCAGCAGAGCGCAAATGGAACCCACTTTGCCGACGACACGCGCACGGCGCACTATCTCATCCTGCCCACCTGTTTTTTCACTCCCGCTGACAGCACTGGGCCCCACCGACTCCTGAACGTGCCCTCCAAGATTGGTTCACCACTTGGCACTCATTGCGGTAGTCGATACCGACACTACGTTTCCTACCTAATCGCTGGCGCTGAAAACACCACTGATCTGAGAGAGCGTGCCTGCGATCCGATCTGCTACGGGTATCGTATCTTCTCTAGCAGGGTCTTGTATCGCACCCAGCAAGCCGGATTAGTGTCTGGTGAAGCATCTCTAGCCAAACTTGGCCCAAAGCAGTCGGTGAGGGCGAACAGCGATCCCAGCATTGCCTGTTCCGTCTGGGAAAGCGATAGTTTCCATCGCCGGTGTTTCCAAGAAGCACTGCAAAAGATTGCTGCCCGGTTGATCCGTTTCTTGATCTTCTCCATGTCTGCATGCACATTCTGCCATTGCAAATTGAGATCATCGATGCAACACACGAGCCACACCGACCAGGGCCACACCGACAGCCACATCTACGTAGTGCTTGCCGGAGGTTAAGGTCCCTATTTCGTGAGAAGCCCGACATCGCGACTCATTTATGAGCTCGAGACTCGCCCGAGCATCCGGCCTGTTGTTCTGAGGTCGACCCTTGCAGCTTTGCTCCAAACCACTTATTCACCTATTCGCCGTCCATCCGCTGATTGCAACCCGGTCACGTCTGGTATGATCTTTTATCGCTTGTACGATGCGATGATCATGTGTTCGTCCGGTGATTTCGTGCCGTCACAACTTTGATGCAGGCAGGACTTGTAGGTCGCCCTGGAGGTTCCCTACTTCTCATATGCAATTCCTCATCGGCCCATAATCAGGTCAAGGGTACAGCGGGAACACCCAATTGCGAACATGCGAGCATCGGCCGACAGACATGGACGCATGCCACACGACAGACTCGGTACGAATGTCCTGGTGTCAACTTTACCTTGCATCCACGTTACGCTGTCGCAGCGCAGCGCAAGAGCTTGGACCCTGGGACGATACTCGAGGGGTACCACCCAGCTAGCTCTGCTAGACGTACACACGTCTGAAAGGTTGCGTGACACCGAAACCTACACCAATATCCATTGAACTCAGAGAGATCCCGCCTTCCGGTTTGAGGTCAAGCCGCGCGAAAAGCTGCCCGTTGAAAGTCGACTATGAGCTTCGCTCCGGTCTAGCATACAGGTACCAGCCCTAGGACTCTAGTCCACCAGTAACAGGACAGAGATTGTCACCTAGGCAGGCAGAGTTCGACTGGCGGATGACTACGGCTATGGCGTTTTTAGGGGTCTGAAAAGAGACATGCAGTACCACCGACTCTACCTCGGGATACAGATCTTGAGTATACCCCGCATTTCCCAAGATCCCTTATCACGTTTTATGGTGCATGTAGACAATGATCTAATAACGTGTAACAGAAACCTGTTTTCGGCGCGGCTTGTTCGAGAGAGATCGGCAGAAGCAAGTACCATACGTAACGACGGAGTGTGCTCCATCCCCTTCTTCCAATGAATCGCCCATGCGAGCCATAGAGGAGAGCGACAAGTCATAACGAGCTAGAGACCGCCCTTGGTTTTTGGAGGTGGACACTGGCGGCGGCCTACTGCGGTAGATGATGCAGGGTCGCAAGATGATGGGATTCCTGTTTTTTCCCATCCTGAAATGATGCTAGTCCGACGGAAATCCCATCCAGAACCCGATCTTCCTCCGTTTCCCTGTCTTCATCTTCCCCGGGGGGTTTACTCCTTTTTCACTTGGCCCTGCAATTTGCCACCTTCGTTTCCTCCTGCATGTTATTAGGGTGGTATTAAATTCTCCCCCCTATTCACGTGCGCAGCTCACTTTGAAGAATGCTGTGTGACATCAGACCAGGCTTCCCTCGACACAAACTACCTACCTGCACTTGTACTAGGGTTTATCGGCACGAACCACGAATACTTGTATCCTTGGACCATCCTCAGTCTGAGGCCTTGTTCCGGCACATACATACACTCCTGTACCGACAGGTTGATATTGGCCGCCACCGAGGTTTGCGCGGGGTTCACAGTGACCGGTGACGAAACTCACCTTCTGACTTCGAGAGGCCCTTAGCTGGAGTCAATGCCGGACAACGGCGTGACCAGAGCCACGAGGCAGGACACAACTATCGAATCGGGCGAGACCCTTTCTCTCCCCGGCATGAGGGGTTCGCAGGTCTAGTTCGCAATTGAGTTTGCGCGGACGGTTCTTGGATATAAGTAGACCTCGGTATGGATTTTAGAGTGTATATAGTATTATCAGAAAGCAGGCCGTCTAGGCGCTAGCCAGCCTACTGTATGCGCCCCTTGAGAAACGCCGTTGCGATGCGACCCCTTTCCGCCCTATCCGTTGAACGCCATGCCGTCGCACTGAACCTTATCTTCGGGTATGTCGAATTATTCGTACAGTCTGATCTACTGCTTGGCTGGCAGAGAGGGCGGTGCCATCTTGCCTGCTCCCGTGTCGACCTTCTTGTTCGGAGGAACCTTGAAGCCACCATTGACACTGCTCGCGCCGCCGCTACCACCACCGACCTGCGTGAACGTGCCACCATTGAAGTAACGGTCCTCCTCAGCCTTCCGCTTGCGACTGAGCTCCTGCTGAACCTTGGGGTCCACCAGCTCAAGACCCTGAACAGGGGTAAAGGCCAGGGACGACGCCGTACCCCCGCCGCCGATGGTCGAGCCGACTCCCGACGTTCGCAGACCCTTGCCGCGGAGATCGATGTTGTTCCCCGACTGGCCGAAGCCGCGTAGCGACGACGCTGAGCCGCCGATAGACGAGGCTCCTCCCCAGCCCTTGTTCTTCTTGCTGAGCTGGGCTCGTGTGCGGTTGTCGATCTGCAGGCCTCGGACCCGTCCGTCGTTGCCCTGGCCGATCATGCCCATGCCTGCCGTAGAGTCGCCTGTGCCGTAGCCAGCCTCTTTCTCCTCCTTGCCGAAGGCCATGCGGTTCTGGGCCTTCCGCAGGTCGGTCATCGCCGTTGCCTCCTTTGCCTTGCGGGCTCGGCGACCACCTCGCTTTCTGGACGGTTTGTCGTCCGGCGCTGGTAACGCTCGCTGTCCCTTGTTGGGAGGCGGCTCCGTCATTTTGTCCAAACGCTCTAAGCATTGACCTCTGAGCTCTTCTCCGTATGCGCCGTCAGGGTGGGTGTGGCCTGTATCAGCTCGAGCAGCCAGCACGAGCTTTGCCGACACGGCCTTCATGGCCTTCTTCTTTAGGTCGATCGGTATGCCACGGATGATCGGTGAGTGGAACAGGTAACCTTGCTGTCTGATCGCAACATTGGTGGCGAACGCTGCATTTCTCTGTTTGTTAGAGCCCCATGCGGCAATGTTACAGGCAGGAGTTCTAGACAGATTCGTCAAGCCACCAGCGGTGTTGATCATTTGCGCCGCCGTCAACGATCCTACGATGGCCGTCAGGTTGGGAGCGAAGACGTTCATCCGAGACTGGACATATTCGGTGAGGGTCTTCTTGGCTTTGTCCATGGTGATGATCATGTCACAAGCTCGGAGAATACGATCGATGTCCTCTTGACTTATCTCGTGTCCCTTGGTCGTCGTAGCTTCGACGGTTACAATCATGAGCGAAGGACCATCCAGAACCGACTTCAAGGTCTCGCCCAGGGGGTTATTGGTCGAGTCTTGAACGGCCTTGATGCTTCCCGAGTCCATAGGCCCGTTGCCCAGGATCATCACTACCTTGGCATATTCTATAGGGTTCTGGATCAACGTCTCCAGCTCGGGGAACACTCTCGAGTAGTGGTCTCGGATGAACTTGTGGACCTTCATGATCTCGCCATCTAGCTGTGTGGAGAGCGTGTTCGATTCGGTGAGAACCTTGTACTCGGGGTTGTCCTCGATGTTGCCGATGTTCGTCTTATTCGTGAGGGGTTTCGACTGGTAGTGTGCGATATCCTGCAAAACCGTAGCCAATCCGTCAGGTCTATTGTTCCAGCCGAGAGATGTAAACGCTTTGCCGCCACTTTGGGAGTTGGAGGGGGGAGGAGTGTTCTCACTAACCTTGAGCAGAGGTTCCAGTCTGTCCATGACGCTGGAGACCTTGCGTACGTCCTTCACGCCGCCGAGTTGCATCTTCTCGATCCTGGCTTTGGCCGCTTCTTCGTCTTCCATGGGATCAGCAGCCGCCCCGTTCATGCCGCCCATCTCCTCGTCTTCGGCAGGCTCTTCTTCCTCGTCGCCATCAAGCATCATATCGCCATCTTGGTGGTTCTCGGGCGCGCCCACGGCTGGGCCGTCGATGGAGTAAAGACCACCCTCGTTGGCCTGTTCGTCGCCATTCTCGTTCTCGGATCCCGAGTCCTCGAAGTCCTGCAGAAGCTCGTCTGCTAAGGTAGACATCTTCGACTGATCGGGGCGAGCAGCTCAGCTCGACGAAGATACTAGGAGGTTCGGGTGTATCAGGCGCAGCACAAGTAGTTGTGTATTGTCGGGCTGTGAGTGTCGCGATCGAAGAAGTCTTTTGCAGTCGCTTCGCGCTTCGCAATGATGATCTGGAAAAGAAAGGTGGATACCTCTAAGTCTCGACACCTGCATGTAGGTAGAAGTGGGTCGAGCACGGGCCACGCCTATTTTATGGGGTAGGTAACAAGAAGAGCTGATTAAGGGGGCAGCTGATTAAAGGGGGGCATTTCGTGATCATCACTTCACCTGTTGTCCATGCGAAGGAGTCTACTCGGGCTCCTAACTACCGCGGTCTAGACTTCACATAGGTATGCTCAAATGTTTTTGGAGGATTGCCCATCCGTCTGAGTGAGGAAGACGAGGATAACGCTATCGCATTTTAACCCCTGAGACACGAGTATCTGCTGTACCAGGGGAAAGTTCAACACAACCATAGCATGCGCGTAAGCTCTTCTTTTTAGTATAGTAAAAATCGAAAGATGAAAACTTCAAGAGAAGATTACTATCGTCTTCAACACACAATGTCGGAACAAGTATCTCTAAGGTGGACAGGCCGCCACAGTATAGAGTCGAGCAGACCACGGCCCTCATCTCAACTATTATTGCCGCTTATTGCAGTGGAAGTGAGCATGGTTGATATCCGTTGATATATATCTATCTCCCCACCACTTGAGTTGGTTCGACTCCTACACCAAACTCACAACGGCAATAACATGATCGGCTCTGTTGATCGCATTTAAGTCAGAGAACGTGACACAACACTCCTCTGTTTAAACATCTTCCAAGCCAGCTATCTCGCAGTAACCAGAGAAGCACCTATCCAAGTCGTCTCCAGGCAAGCGGGCTTTGCATCCCTCATACCAGTACCAGTATCCGTCTCTCCGGTGTGCCCGTTATAGACTCGCCGGCTAGCTTAGAAGAGCCGTAAAACAGGCGAGCTGAAGGTCCTGCGGACATAGCTACTTTACGTGATGAGGAGAGATGGTGATGTCTGCGGCAGGAGGTCAGCGACATCGCCGAGAGCGGTAAGGTGTGTACTTGGCTTAGTAGATCTTCACTCAATAAATCCCTCATAGGGGAGAATAAGAGAGACAGAGATAGCAGTGACGAGAGCAAGCGAACAGCACTATGTTCACGCCGGAGAGCTCCAAGTAGCGAGACCCCGACGAACAGCACTCAGCCTGAGAAGCGTGGACAGAGGAAATTATATCAGTCTCCAACACATGGTCGGTATGGTCAAGCACGATACGAGAGAGTCCCGGCGCCGAACATACGTCGATAGAAGGGGCTGAAGATACGCACGCGACCGTTTACATCGCCGGTGAACCGCTACGGTGGGAGGAGCTTGTGGTACGGTTGTCGTTGAGACGGCGACCTATTAGCAGATGGAAGGTTGGAAGCTTCGTGTCAGCTCTTTTTCGGAGCCCCGAAATACCAGACACGACGTTCTAAAAAGGGTGAACGCGTGGCCCGATACCCTCGCCCTTATGCAGACTTGGGTTGGCATCAGAAGCCACTTGTATGCATGTATGTATGTAAGGGTGGGCTGCCTCTCACGTCCTATCGCCCCTGAGGCCACTTACTAGACGTAAGCACTGCAACCAACCAACCATCCGTATGGTCAAGTGGTGTTGAGAGAGTATCAGCTCATACAGAGAGATTCTTGGATAAATGAAGATGCTTGATAGTGGGACAGAATCGAGAGTAAAGTCAGGCCTATAATCATGGCAGCAGCGATGAGGTCCCAGGTCTTAAACTAGAAGGCTTTCAAGGTAACCTTGCTCAACGACGTGTAAATAACGCGGTATTAGCCAGATTCGATACATTGCATGTAAATATTTTCATAACGTCGTGGTGTGCATGCCTACAGCTATCACTGGCCGAAGCATACCCTCTTACTAAATACGAATACGATATTATAAAACAATGAGTACATCCAGCAACGTCGCTGTCCGTCATGTAGGTAGGCAATGAGTTGCACTGAGACTAAAAGAATCAATTTGATACATATAGCTGGTACTGATATAGTGTATATCCATCGACTCTCCTCGGGTACTTTTGGGGGAAAGATCCCAGATATCACAACTCCGGTCTGGTCACTTCGGGTATAGATCCCCACGCTGACATACAACCCCGTATCCAAAGCCGAACCCAACGTGAGTCTATGGTGTACCCTTGTATCTATGCGCGCCAACACCCCCGCCCCGCTTTCTATGTATAAGCTGTCAAGTAAGGAAGTCATGCTCCCGATGAGTGACAAGAATGAGCAAGCTTCAAGTATGACTCGGCTCATGATTCACAGTAGGCTGACGGCTGGTCCGACGGCATTTCAGAAAGAGCTCGGATGTGTCAAGATATAAGTCGTCTTCGCTGGTCGTAGCCTGTATGTGAGGGTTTCGCTCAATGGCACTAGCCCAATGATGCCAGCGCGAGCCCGGTGTAGGATCACGCCAGTTGCGGAGCTCTCGGAGTATGCGAGGAAATCGTAGCACGAAAGGAGCCAGGTGAATGTCTACAAGACATAAGTCTGCTCCTAAAAAGTACGGTCCCTGAGTGCCATGTCAGAAAATAGCTGCGTCGCACGACATGAGGTTAGACAAACCCGTTCATCAGCAGCTTGGACCAATGCTGCTATATCGCTTTGTAGCTTCTCCCCACATTCAGCTTGCGTAGGGAAGTCGGCAGCTCTCACGAGTGCAAAAAATGCTGGCACTATTTTTGCATTGATCTGGACAGTCAGTTTGGGTTGTGAGACACCATCGACAGTCGAGGGTACATACATGGTCTATCCACAGCCTGCAATTCGCTTTTAATCTGGGATCCGTGGGGAAAAGGGGCACCCTCTGATCGTGATCCTCAAGCTATTACTCGTGAGTCACCGCCAGGGAAAGCCATGCGAGCCGAAGACTGATAACTCACATATTCCAGGATGATAGTACTTTCACCGCTAGCCCAATCGCCTTGACGTATCGCTGGGACCAATCCTCGGGGATTTGCCTCCAGCAGTTGAGTTGGTCGCGTGAAAGGATCAATCTCACAATACTGATATTGCATGCCCTTTGCCTCGAGCGCAATCCATACTCGCTGAGAGAAGGGGCTGTATCGGCTATGGTCAGCCGGTGGAGTCTACAATCAATACGAAAACTGCTTACCAGAAACTAGCCGCATAGAGCTTTAATTCGTGATCCCTCAAATGCTTCCTTGCCGTGGCCAGTGCATCACCAGAGGGCCTCTTTGGTGTGGGTTTCTTAGGTATGTTAGTATCTCTCGAGGCAGGTCTTTTCAGGTTCGTGCGCCCAAGTAAGATACGACCGAACATGGCATTGTAAAGGTAAACCCTTTCTTTGGGCTGTGGCACGATGCAGACGGGGCAAATAATGATAGTTGAGTCACCTCTCTAGCCGTGCCTTTGCTCGAAACATACTTGAAGGAATTGGACATGGGGACAGGAGCCACAACTCACCTGTATTTTCTTGGACTCCTTTCCCTGCGTGGCAACAAACCTCTGCACACTGGACTTCTTGATCTCATCGCTCTTCTCCAAAGTGTGTTTATGCGGGCCGGCTACACCATCAGCCTTCCCGTTCCCGCCATTGCCATTGACTCTTTGTATGGTCCAGTACTTCTCGCCCTGTACGTAACCATTTGGTGGTCTAGACAAGCCGTCAGAGAAAGCCTGGGGTGGTGGCTGATATGGACTCGACTGAGGACCCCCGGGGATGCTTTCTCCGTCTGGAGAAAATGCAGAACCTGGGAAGTGCTCGGTAATCTTGATCTTGACATCGCAAAGATCCCTCTCGCGCGCGAAGCGTTTCCGCTTCTTCTTGGAGGGGTCTTCTGACTTGGGTGTACCTGGCGGGCGTCCTTTCATGCGACAGTCCCAGTAGTGGGAGATGAAGGGCTTGCGCTTGTACTTCTGAGTAGAGCGATGAGAGTACACGTTGTCAATATGGGGGAAATAAGTCTCGAATCTGTCGGTGTATCAGCGGGGAAGGTCACTTATAAGCAAGGGGAATCTGGCGCACTGGTCATTGGTCAAAGTGATGGTGTCGTCGACATTGAACAGCCTTTCGCGCCACGCTTTGAGGTCTGGCGGGTTGGTAACTATCCTATTGACTAACTGTCCATGTGCCTTATGTTCCGAGGACTCGAGGGCCGAGGAAGGGACGTGGGGCGGCGGCGCAAACACGTCCTCATCTGCCAGAATCTGGGGTATAGCAGCTGGCTGGGAACTGGAAAGGTTCGGCGTCAAGATGGCGAATTGACTATGGGTTGGAGGCGCGGAGTGAGCAGGCGGAGGAAGTGGTGGTGGTGGCGGCAGCGCACGATGGTGAGGCACCCCTTGGAGATCGGATGTGGACTGAGGAAGGGGAGGAAGGGGCTGGTGTTGGAGTGGATGGTGTTGGTGGTGTTGACCAAAGTCGGAGGGACCGATGGGCATGTTCGGAATGGCTTGAAGACGCTGGAGATGGTGTTCGAGGGTCGCTTCAGTCGCGTCGAGCGGGCCGAGGTCGAGATTCGATTGCGATGGTAGGGTCGGAATGCGAAAGTGGTGCGGCGTGGGCTGGCCATGAAGGCGGGGATGTGGCGATGGAAAGGGAAGCGAGGCCGGGTCCATGGTGGGCGTCGGTGTCAGGAGTGCTGCTGCCAATGATGCCGCCTTTGATCATACGCAGCTCGCCCGTGTATACCCCCATCGCTCATGTCGCAGTACTCTATAATGGTGTCGACGGTGATGGCGCTGGAGACAGTCATAAGGTGGAGAGGCAGAGAGGTCGCCGTTGCCGCCGTCATCTGATACCTAGCGCAAGGTCCACGGGTAGCTTCAATGTTGGGCAGCCTGGCAGCTACCCCCCTAGCTTACTACGTGTATCCCTGGCTGGAGCTGGTCGAATCGGACGGCCTCGGCAACGTGGAGGGATGGAAACAGTCACATCAGACAGAGATGTTGTCGGGTGGAGAGCAGCCGATAGGAACCTGGAAGCCGAAAAGGCAACTCACATGGCGCTGCCCCGCCTCGCTGTTGGCAGTTGCACCCATTCCATGCGCGAGAGATCATCAGGAGCAACTGCCAGGCAGGCAGCTGAACTGCTGTTCGAACGGTCTGGACCCCTATCCATGGCCCGCGAACGGACCTGACAGCCTGTGACAGGGCGCCCTGTGGATCTTGCCGGTAACCCCATGCGCTCATGCCGCCACCGCGGAGTTTATCGATAGTTGATAGGGGGGAATGGACCCTGACGATCATCCGCCCCTCACGCTAATAGGTAGATGCATCTATAAGGTATACATCTGCCATACTGCGATGATAGAGGCTGTTTGATGTGAACTACAAGTGTCTTTTGTTATATCAAGCGCCACGGGTGCTTTGTGGTCTCTATACAGTTAGTATAGTACCCGTGGTAGGTATAGAGGCCGATAACGGCAGCTACAAAGCTGTTAGGGTACATGTATATAGTTGCGGGCTGCAGTCTTGGTCATTAATTTCTCTCCGTTCTCCGTTATCTCCTTGTAATGACCAAAGAGAATCCTGTACAATCATTTATCCTAGACAAAGGTAGGCAGATATCATTGCAATCGACAGAGTGTATACGCTCGGAGTGGAATTCCAACATCATCTCCCAGATATTCATATAATTACAGTCCCAGAGCCTTCCTATGGCCTGCCTCGGTACCAATATCATTCAAGGCTCGCCGACGCCCAAAACGCCAGGGATGCCAGAAAGTATCCAACAAGTCACCTCCTGTTATTCCCTCTCTTTGAGCCCCTCCAAATTCCCTCTACACCTTGGAGAGATTCGAGCCTCGCCTCATAATACATGGCTCAAGAGAAATGAACGCCTACACTTCCATAGCCCGTGCAAGTCTACACACCAGAGTCCCAATTCATCTCCTCCATTGGCATGTTCATGATGCCCTGCATGATCCCCTCTGCTGTCCTTGGCGTCATGCCCGCCTGTTCGCTATCCCACCCACCGGGAACCGAAAAGTCATGCCCGGAAAGATCTGGTATGGAGAAGGTCCCGCCGGGGGACAGCCCCGTGCCGGACATGCCAAAGCCTGCGCTGGGAAAGTAAGCTGCTGCTGCTACTTCCATCGCTCGAGACCCATTTGGACTCGCGTCGAAAGATGGCCTATCCGAGTTCGTCATTGCACCTGTCCCCGTCGTACTCTGCCGGTGGTCTGACGCGCTACTCGAGTTCGGTGTTGGCCTGTTCGATTGCCCGTCTTGGTTCGACGAGCCGGATATGTCATTCGTTTCGCTACTCTGACTCTCGCCGAATCCGCCCGCCTCGAAAAGCATCGAGGAAACAGCGCCCTTGCCGTGACCAGCTCCAGATTCGCGTCCACGCCCTGACATCAACTGCTCTCCTGGATACCAACCCTGCGGCATCTGGTTCGGGTTATGCGTCTCCGACTCGACTAGGTTGGGGGCGTTGAGCGGATTGCCGTCATCCCCCGGAGTCCTCAGGAAGTTGCAATCCGTGTCGTGGAAGTTCATGGTACCGGCATTGCCTGACCTGGGCTGTCCATTTACATCCGCATTCTTTTGCATCTTGGTTAAGCTGGGGTGCGGTCCAGGCTAACAACATCATCAGTAACCATCATCTTCACTTTCGACGTAGATGAGGGACCTACACTGGCTGTACTTCGTGGGAATGCAGACTTCAATTTCGGAATCCTCAAGCCTAGCGCCTCCAAGTCGACGTCGAGCTGGACCAGGAAGGATTCCGTCAGGGGGTTCTTCCTCTTCAACGCATTCATGGCTGAGAGAAGGAATCGTAGGGCGTCTGCTGTCTGGCTATCGTCTGGACGACTTTTGAGGAATTGGACGAAGACTCGCGCAGCCACATACAAGCAGAAAGAGATAAAGGGGTTCATCTAGAATTTATTAGACCTATTTGCTTCATAGACTCGCGGGCGGGTACTTACAGCAGATAGGTCGAGATGAGAGACCATCCTCATGATACTCGCAATCTCGTTCGCTGCTGTGATGCAACGGACCTTACTTTCCGCACTGACTGTGGGCGGGAGTCTGTTTCTATCCGCTTTGAAGATGGCTGCTTGATGGAGACAGATGGTCGATGTATGAATGTTCATATTTGTGAAGACAATGTTCGGATTTCCAAGGCCGTCCGGAAGCTTGAGGTGGCTTGGCAGGCAGAGGGAGGTGTTCAGAAGAATATTATCCATATTCCTGTGACGCTTCCAAAACTCGCCATTCATGTCGTGATCGCGGTCGTCTGCATCCGGACGGTGAAGATGAGTGAGATTGCGACCAAATAGGCACGCCATCAGCACAATACCCCCAAATGATGACAGCTTGCCCGCCCCAGCTGGGCTCATGGACTCGGTGAGTGTCTGCATTTGCTCTGGGCGGCTCATGTTGAAAGCTTCTTCCGAGGAAGGAAGATTGCTCGAAATATCCCGTTCGTCAACCATCATGGGCCACCCTGTTCCAATACTAGCATACCGGTCTTGACAGAAGGCCATCCAGAAGGTACGCCGCCTCTCTTCCGTCTCAGTCCAGTCACGGGGGGCTGGGAGGCATTGTTTGACATCCAAGCCATTGCCGTCAAGCCGGTGCAATCCGATCCTATATGCCGTCAGTATTGCCTACACGCTGCCAGGGCGGCTCTTTGACCTACATCTGACTCAGGCGTACGGCTGAGCCAGTACTCATCCAGGCTCTGGGGAAGTACATCATCTTGAACTCATACGAACCAAGCAGTACGTGGGTCTGGCAGTGAGCAACGGAGATGAAGTGCTCGCCATAGCCTTTGATGTAGTCCCCCTCAACATACTTGCGAGCGCGTCGATAAAAGAGATCTTTGAGATCAGTGTACTTCTCTGTTACTGAGCAGGCCAGAGTCCAAATCGCGTAGCGTAGTGCCACTGGCGGTCTCTGGTTTGGGGCCCTGGTGGACACGTGAGCCAAGAGCTATCAAACGAGGAGCAAATGAGTGACGAGGAGGTTTGCCTGGGTGGGGCTGCTCTAGAAGCTTTGAATTGAGCGAAACATACAAGTTCATTGCCGTCAGGTATCTGAATTTGTGAATCATCGGTAAAGACGGGTGGATCTTCTCGAAGTATATCTGGTGCCTATGGCGTGTGAGTAATGTCGTACCGGGTAGAGAAACGATGCTGCGTACAACTCATCTATTGTCTCCTGCGGCGGAAGGGGCTCCTCCAGACCCAGACCGATCATCTCCCAGGTAAAACTTGGATCTAAGCTGTCCATACCCATCGACATGTTGCCCGCGAAGTTGAAGTCGTCCAAACCGCCGCTGCCTGTAGCGGCTTGCGGTGATTCCCCATTGATATGCCATCGATCTGCATCGCGGTCATTTGCGATAGCTATGGCGGGATTCGTAACGGTGAAATTGGGGGTCGCAGATGCTTGTTGGATTCGGGTCTGTTCGAGGGTGACGTTGGGCGTCTTTGTTGCTTCGGGGCTGGCAGTGGTGGACGGATCTTGAGTCTTCAGCAGCGTTTCCACTTGCTCTGTATATGGTCAGCATATCCAAGTTCAGCTCGGCAATGAGAGTAGGCGCTCGAGCAGTGCCACTCACTCAGTCTCTCCTCCAAAGCCTTCACGTAGCCCCTTTTCGGGCCACTCTTTTTCCTCACTTCATCGTAAGCGCAAGTATGGCCGAGTCTTGTGCAGGTGCTGCAGCTTGGTTTCGAGCCATCGCATCGTAGTTTCCTTTTGCGGCATATCATGCACGCAAGTCTCTTCGGTTTGGGTATATCGCTATTGTTCCGCGGCGTGTCGGACGGGGGAGCGTCGGCGGAAGGGCTGTTGCCTTGCGACCCTGACTCGGCAGCCCCAAAGGGATCGGCGCTTGCCGGTGACATTGTCGGAGAGCACAATCAAATACGTATGCCGGACTCGGGAAGGCGGAAACCTAATAGATGGCACAACTAGGTCGAACGTGTATGTTCGTCTCTGGGCTTGGAGTGTCTGATGCTTATATCGGGTCTCTGTGAGACAAGTCCGATGGGCAGCCAGTTGGGCCGCGTAAGTTGCGCATGGGCATGCAATATCCCAGAAGCAGGCAGCGGAATAGAGTTTCGAGTCGTTCAATAGGAGGTACTCAAGTCAACCGGTCGGTATATGAACGGCGAAGTACGTAAGATAGGGCTGAACTGAGTCAAGTGAAAGAGGCATGGGAAGTTAGGATACCGTTATCACTATCAGGTGGGGAATAACGGCGCAGCCAGCCACTCCAGCATAAGAGCAGCTTCACAGCTGCCGCTACTGCGACGGTGGGAAGGCTAGGGCTGAAAGGGGCAAGTAGGGGTCCTATTTGTAGACATGGACAGTGACGGTCATTTGACCAAGAGGAACGCAAATATGGCCCGTGTGATCTCGTAGGGGTGTGGCGGGCTTTAGAAATTAACGCTTGTCACACTTGTTTGTTTGAACCCAAAGGCCAGACCGCGTAAGCTGATATGTTGATAGAATGGTATGTTGGTCGAGCGCCCACGCAGCCACGATTGTTACGATATCGAGGCAGCAGCAGGAGGACGACCTCCGTTGGAGAGCTCGGGCAACGGAATGGATACCCCACAGTCAACCACTTGGTTCTTCAGCTTGGGCCCCTGGCACGCCTGGTCCTTGGCTGAAGGAGGGCGATCGATTATTACTAATCAACACTATGGGTAGATGCCTCACCTGCTTCCACTCTGTTCCACGTCTTCGCTTCGTACGCATGGCCGGCATGGTCTTCGTCAGTGGCTGCAGGCTCAGCTCGTTAATGAGCCTGCATGTGAGGCGCAGTCGAGAAAGCTTGAAGGCTGCGATGCATATAGCCTGATCTGATGCCATGACATTGGCAATTGGGCGAATCACTTTTCCCTCTCGACTTCAATCTTAGCAAGAACGGTCGCCTTCCTATGTGTAGGACCTCCACGCTCCAATGCCGCCGTCTGAAGCTGGCGGGTCGGGGACTGAAGACTCCTCTCCGGCTTCGGGAAGGGACATGTCGGCCCGGATCTACAGCGCATTGGATCCAGCTCGGAAAGCGATACGCCTGATTCGGCTGCTCCCTGCTGACAAAAAAGATGAGATCGTCAGCTGCGAGCTATTGACGACGTTCCTAGAACCCGGCGAACATGGCACCGTCGAGGATGGCGACCCAAACGATGAGCACCGCTATACCCTTAAGTATGAGGCGATATCCTACTGCTGGGGCGAACATTCCGGATTACAACCAATCTCTGTCAATGGCATCCTTACGGAAGCCCCTGCAAGCGCCGCCAATGTCCTCCGTCGTTTCCGCAACGCGAAGGAGCCTCGGATACTGTGGCTCGACGCCATATGTATCAACCAGAATGACCTGCTCGAGCGTGATATCTAAGTGGCCATAATGGGAGATATCTACTCGTCTACCGAGCAGACGTTAGTATGGCTTGGAGAGAGTGACCAATACACTGACATGGCCATGCGCGCGTTCGGTATGGCTCTCTCTGATATAGATGCAAATACGGAAAGCTTTCAAAGCAACCTGGAAACCTGGAAACCTGGAAAAGGAAGGGTCGAACTAATATTACTCATAATTCGAGACCGTTGCCGCCAGACTTCGATGCAGGTACCAGACGGTCACTCCAGCACTTGTTCTACCAACCCTGGTTCACCAGGGTCTGGGTACGTTGAGACGTTCCTTTCCATTCTGTGGTACAGACGTAGACTGTGGCCGGAAGTGTTCATGCACAGCAACGGAAGCGCTTGATTCTACGTGGATCGAAGCATCATCTGTTTACTGCTCGGAGCACGCATCGCTGACTTCAGTATCCCGAAAACACAGGTAGTTCAAGAAGCTATACTGCCGCCCTCCACGCTCTGCCATTGGGGCGCTTGGCAAATCTCCTGGTCGAACATCACCAGGGTAGCTTTCTGGATCCAGTGCAAAATGATATCTGGCTGGCTACTGACGCCGGAGTGCAGATTGGGTTTGCGAATATCCAGAATTGCATTAGAAGGGCGACGCGATCGCGGTCACGAACTTCTGGTATTACTACGCGAGGCAGGGTTTCTCAATGCCACAGATCCGAAAGACAAGGTTTACGGTATGCTGGGCCTCGCATACCGTGCGCAGCATGATCAGCGAAACGTACCAGTTGTGCTGGCCGTATACTACACCAAGCCGCTTCGCGAAGTATATGCCATTGCGACTGCCGGGGCCTGCTTGCAGAGAGGAGACCTAGTGACGTTGAGGCACAAGAATGCAAGGCTTATGGAGTCCCAGAGCTCAGAGGATGATATATTCCCGTCATGGGTGCCTCGGTGGGACCGCCGGCCCGATTACGAAGCTGGTGACACGAAATTCATGAATTGGGTCTACAAGGCAGACACGCTGCGCCCTATGAAGTGTGAATACGGCACCGGTTGCGTGTTGCGCTTGGATGGTATCGTTGCTGAGTCCATAACGGCAGTCCACGACGAAGTATTGGCACATGCTGCTGACGACTATGCTAATTTCTTTGCGCTGGGCAACTCATTCGCCGAAGCCCATCTTACGAGCCCATCGAAGATGCACGACGTCCTTGCAACCATGAGCTGCAGGAGACAACCGGGTCACGAAGCGGCCCACGAAGCGGTTCTGCAGCCAGGATCGCGTATTCGCGAGGAGCTACTGACTTTCCTGGGCGTCCAAGAGATGTATGCCACGGAGAGTGATGAAGGAGGCAGGAGTATGAGCGTAGGCTGCTGGGCGGTCGTCCAAGATTTCTGGAACACTTGCCGCAACCGTCGTCTCTTCGTTACATCGAGTGGGCACCTTGGCATAGGCCCTCAGACTTCACGGGAAGGCGACATCATCGCCATTCTGTTTGGCGAACAAGCTCCGTATGTCTTGCGTGCACATGGTCCTTGGCTGAAGGGAAGGCGATCGATTATTACTAACCCCTGAGTAGACACAGTCCTGCTTCGTCTGCTTCCACTCTGTTCCAACGTCTCCCCTTCGTACGCATGGTCTTGTCAGCGGCTTGTTACAGCTCTTTAACGAGGTTGAACCATGATATGATATGCCACCTGGGTCGCATACCAGATAAGAAACTCTACTGATCTGGCACTGCATAGCACGGAATGTCATACTAGTACAACTAGATGACTAGAAGTGAACCGACTGTTCATCTGAGATACCCGGATATCTAGACCATGCCAGGTTGCCTCCGGCTCGGAGATCTGGATTCGGAGCTATACAGATGTAAGAAGAATTCCTACATACTTAGGTAGTGTAAGGCAGCTCAAAATGGGCATGGCTTCCCGCCTTGTCACCTTTCACAGACTTTCAACTTTCGTGCTGGCACCTCTGTTCATTGCAACGTCGTCGCATTGACATCTTGTCCTACATAACTGCTCTCCTGAAATGATCCCAGCTGTTGCTGCGTGCAGCAGCAGAAGCCCTTTCGCACGCGCTGAGATCCCGGCATAGAACTGTCCAATGCCTGTATCAGCTGATCCAGATAGAGACGCCAATCGCCTAGATTGCAGATGATTCCGAGGACCATTCCATGCCGCTCAGGGCGGCGGTATCTGATTCCTCCGCGCTGACATTCCACAGCTTACCACGAGCAACATGTGCAGCAGCTCAACCCACAATCAAGTCCCCATTTCCCATATAGCCCTGGACAGCATATGGACTGCCTTCAGAAGCGCTAGGGAGCTTGCTACTCTTAGCATGTGGACTGTTGTGCGTTGCAGTAGGTGACTTTTTGTCCGGTTGAGAGCGTCGAGCTGCACCAAGAGGACTTGCCGAGAGAGGTTCCTATTTTCCACCCGGCGTAGCTCCTATTATCCGAAGGGTCCCTGCATCAGTGTACGCAAGTGCATAGCGGTTGGGCGCCCAAGCTACAACTGGAGAAGGGTCCTTGGTCTTGTAGGTGCAGAGGTGTTCGCCTGTTTCTGCGTTGGCAACTTCCAGACCGGCCCCTGTAGATCATGTTAGCTCCGTGTCAGGCAATCAACCATGAAGCAAGTTGGTTCCAACACTGACCTTCATCGCTTCCGCCAACGATATAGAGACCATCCCAAGAGAAGCCTGTACCCAAATGTCAGTCGGGACGATCATGTATTTGAAGAGAGTCGTACTGAGACTGCGGACTGGGCCAGTCATCTTGCTAACTGTCCGGACGCAGTTCCATTCCGCCGTTTCCCAGAGGGCAATGGTCGAGTCAGTACCTCCTGTGGCGAGGTATCTGTTGAACGGATGTAGCTCGGCTAGAATGCACGACGAGGTGTGGCCCGTCAGCTGGAACTCCTTGTGTTCCTCGTCTTTGTAGTCAAACTCGAAAGCCGGCTCGAAGCTGGGAAAAGAGAGGATCCTCGTCTTTCCCTCCCCCGTGGTGGTGAACAACCTCTGACCACTCCAGCAGAACGTGGTATTGTTCGTTGCTACAGGCTGTTGATGTTCTGAAAGGGGCGTGCTCTGAGTGGGTGACAGCACGAACAACTTGTCATCCTGTTTCGCGGTGAGCAGCTGTGAGCATGGGAATATATGTGCATCGCTGCCTACCTTGTTACCAACGACGACACACTCTCCGCGTGGAGCCCAGGCCAGGGTGAAGGTCTCGCCAAGACCCTTGACTTCATTCAAGATGGTCTTCGTCTTGACATCCCAGAACCTCACCACGCCATCGCTGCTGACGCTACACAGTTCCAGTTCGCTTGCGGGGTTGAAGGCGACCTTCTCGATAGAAGCTGCATGCCCTTTCAGCTCCGTTGTCATGCGAACGTTGGGCTTTTCTATGTTCCCTTGAGCAGCGCGCCAGTCAGTTCACGTTTCTAGTTTTGTGCTCCGAGCACCCGCGGGCGCTGCAATTAAACTCACAAACACGCAAGGTTTTGTCCACGCAACCAGTTGCAATATAATTGCCCAAGGGGTTCCAAGCAATGGTGCGGATACTACCAGCAAATCAGTTAGCACATGTTCACACAGCTGTAGTCTCTCGGGACTCATGTTGTGAGAGCTCGACCCAGCGAGCTATATAAGGCCGGGCTAAAGGGCCCATGGTGGACAGAGGTGACTGAAGGGGAGGGGAGGGTCTCGACTTACTTATTTGCAGCCTTGCTTGCACTCGGATCGTGGTAAATGGTGGGCCTCAGTGAAGGAAGCAGAGTCTTGAACCTTTCCGGGGCCACCGAAGTTCTCGTCACCAAATGCGCCATGCTTTATTATCTGTGGTGCCGTGCATGTGCTTGCATACCAAGGGTCGAGAGAAAATGCGTGGTTGAGAAACCTCGCCGCGCTGCCCTTAAAGAACAAAGAGGTGGAATGTCCGAAGGATGGTTCAAGGCTTCCCAAGGTTGGATCCTGGCGCCGCATTAAACCTTAACCTTAGGTACCTAGGTACAGTGCTTACCTGTCGCGTGCATGCGTACAGCGCAACGAATGTGCTGCAACAGGCGGGGTTATCGCTGCAAGAGCTACCTACATACTTAGGTACCTATCCTGCCCCAGCTGCTTTCCATTGGCCGTGCACTTCCAGCATGGTCCTGGAACTCACAGCCAATCATTGATGCAGCGTGCCTTCCAGTTGAGCCCCCAATGATCTACCACCTCCAGCTACCACCAGCCTTGCCCAGCACATTGCACCGCCAATTGTCTCTCGTCATGCTTCAAGCCGAACGAAGGTTGAGCTAGCAGCATGCAGTCGCCTGCTCTCAGAATCCAACTCGAGTGAAACACATGGTCCGCCGGCACTGGGGCTTCCCGAATGAAGCTTCCAAGCGCCTGCAATAGCCATGTACTGGCCCATTGGAACCCCCAGAATATACGCCACCACTACCACCCCGCCGTCTAACAAGCCGAACCTCACCGTATCCCACGATGGGCTTTCCCCCAGTCCCGGTGCCGACGGCGTCTCGTTATCGAGCACCGAGTCGACAGCTCCCAGAGATCAAGAGGCGAATGACTTGAACACCCTTGAAGCCCACGTACCCAGTACACCAAGCGTTAGGACGCCAGGCACGCCGGGTATCAACTCCGTGGAGCAATACGAGGGCAGCTCCCACGGTCCGCAGTCATACTTTGCGAGGTCTGAAGAAACTACAATTCCGTCCGGGGAGCCGGTCGTCGGGTTGAAGGTATCCAGATCCGGCAACCTGTTTGCAGTCATCACAACCTCTAGCATGACTATTTGGCAGACCAAGGTTTGCGCCCCCTGCTACTACTGGATCCTAGATATCTCTTGACTGATGTGCTTGCCATTCTGTAGCCTACTGTAGTCCAAGCCCTCGTTGTCCGATCCGAAGCGTCCACCAAATCTTATGGCACCAACGTTGCACTCCTCCTCAGACCAGACGCGGCCATTTTCGTTGTCCAGACGAGCTTGGGATACTTGATCACGTACTCCCTAGCAACCGATGCCGAATCGCGAGTCTATAAACCTCATTTTGCAGATCATACAAATATTCATCGCCGACGCCAAAGCCATTTTGGCGGACCTGACAATAGTGCCCCTGATCAGATTCTATTAGGACCGGGTGAAGGCGCCGGCGTTCGTGATATCAGCGTTCGTTTTAGAAGAGTAATCAAGGTGGACGCGGGTATTGAGTACGCCCTCGCTCTCGACGATGAGCTAGTCGTGGCTACCCAGAGACCCGCTGCAGTCCAATGTATCAGATGGACTCCAGACAGCACTGGCAGCCAGACAAGCACAGAGCTTGTCAGCCGCATGGGCTGGCTCGAAAAGAAGACCTATATCACGGAAATGACCCATGACCGTCCTATGAACCTCTCTACCTGGATCACAAACGATGGCAAGGCTTATGCCGTTCAGCGCATCTCGGCCAGTCAGTCGAATACCGGCCCCGCGGTCGACCCCAAGAAGTTATTCAAAGGCTACTGTTTTCACACGCCTCAAAAACAAGAGGACTACGCCACCAGGGCTGTCGTGAATGCCCGGTTTTCACTCATTGCCGTAGGGTGCGCCGATGGTGGTATTCATGTCTACTCGGCTAGAGATTATGCTGGCAACATCCCCCATTCCCACGTCCACACACTTTCAGTCTCCCACAGTTCTTCCGGCTCACTCACGACCCTGAGCTATTCTCCTGACGGATATTGTCTCTTCGCCGGCTACGAACATGGATGGGCAACGTGGAGTGTGTTTGGCAAGTCTGCCAGCCAAAGTTTCGGTGCCAGCTCTTCGATTATTACTGCCAACAAAGAGGAGTGGCTGGCAGGTATCACAGAGGCCTGCTGGATCGGCGGCGGCTGCGAAATTCTGCTCGTCGGCCACCAGGACCAGGCTGTCTGGTCACTCGAACTGGCGCGAAGTGCAGTGACTGGTTGCTATAGTCCGCCCAACCTCTTCCGGACGGTACTCCAGAGCTCAACTAGTGTCATGGTTTACAGGGGGTACGATCTCCCAGACCTTACTAGTATCTCTGCAGAACCATTTCTTTGGCACACAGCCAGAATTCCATCCAATTATCTCCTCAACCAGTGGCCGATCAAGTGCACTGTTGTCTCTTCTGACGGCAGATATGTCGCCGTTGCTGGAAAACGCGGTCTGGCTCACTATAGCGTCAAGAGCGGCAGGTGGAAGACCTTTACTAATGAAGCGATGGAGAATGAATTTCAAGTTAAAGGTGGAATGTGCTGGTATCAGCATGTCCTTGTCGCGGCCGTCGAAGTCAACAGGTCGTACGAGCTCCGCCTCTACTCTCGAGAAGCTGCCCTCGACAATGCAACTGTCATGTTCACGCAGCAGATGCCTGCGTCAATAGTCTTGATCACTCCCTCGGGAGACGACTCCCTATTGGTCTACACCCATGACAATCTCCTTTACCACTATATATTGACACCTGTCGATGGCGTCATACGGCCCATACAGGTCGGTCAGATCGCCTTTCATGGAATCGTCAGGTCTCCCGCGAGGGTGAGGGGTCTCAGCTGGATCTTGCCCGAGACCCAGATGCTGAACGGCGACCCGTCACAAGATGTCAGATGTGCGTCGGTGCTCTTCCTGGTCGATGGGAAGCTTGTCCTGCTTCAACCATCGATGAACCACGAGGGGCAGCTAAAATATGATATGCGTGTTATATCCCACAACGTGGAATACTACACCAGTATGAGGGATCAGTCCTCTGTCAATATGGTCAGTCAGGTTAGCAGCCACTTCTCTTTGGAGGCTGAGGAAGGCAATCTGCGCAATTCATTGTGGGTGTTCGAGGGTCACGAACTGAAGCTGTGGCCTGACGTACAAGATGTCTTGGATGCCACTTCGGGCGAGTCTACAAAGGAGTTGCCCCCAATGGTCTCGATGCCCATTGACTTCTACCCACTGTCTATCCTGCTGGGCAAGGGCATTGTCTTGGGTGTAGAGCCTGATTTGGTTCAGCGGAGGGACGTCAGCTTCTCCTTCTTTCGTTTCTCCATCAGAGTAAGTGGATCAGATTCTCGAGGTCGAATTGCTGCTAAACGTCACGACAGACTCACCTGTTCCTCCCCGAGATCCTCCAGTTCCACCTGAAGTTGAACAACGGCATTGCAGCGCTGAAACTAGCTCGACAATATCAAGACCTGGAATATTTTGCTCACGGCTTGGAGATACTGCTTCACCATGTCCTCGACGAAGAAGTTGACTCTGCCCCGCGGCCAGAAGATGCAATCCTACCGAGAGTTCTCTCCCTCCTATCGTCCTTCAAGCAGTATCTGGACATTGTGGTGCAGTGCACGAGGAAGACCGAGGTCAGGTCCTGGCGAACATTGTTTGCATACCTACCACCACCGCAGGAGTTGTTCGAGGAATCGCTCCAGCGCGGCTCATTGAAGACAGCTGGCGGTTATTTATTGATATTACATACCTTTGAAGAGCTGGAGGCTGCGTCGGAGCAGTCAGTCCGACTCTTTTCCCGGGCCATCAGGGAAGAGGACTGGGAGCTCTGTAAAGAGCTGGCGCGGTTCCTGGCAGCAATGGACGAGAGTGGCGAGACTCTCAGGGAGGCGATGGAGCTGGTCAACATCCGCGTCAAGAAAGATTCGGATGATACAGACATCATGACGCGGCTGGAAGTACCGTCGCGCAAAACTAACGGTAACTCGGGACTGCTGCGACAAAACTCTAGCACGGGCTCCGATGCGCAGTCGACGAGCGATGCTAGTAGTATCGGCACCGCCAGCCCCATATGAGTCTCGCCTTCGACCACAGTCAGTTTCTTTCCTCATGCTCCAGCGACGAACCCTAACGACAGGTCAACCTTGTCGCGTATTTGATCTGCGTGGGTGGTCAGTACAACTCATACCAGAGCGATGGCTCGTGGAGCGGAGAGGTCGTACAGAACGGTCCAGTGTAGACAGAGCATAATTATCCCGGGTTGCGTTCAAAACGCATATATATCTGCCTAGGTTTTGACAGCCTCGGCCCTTCAAGTACATATCTTACGCTGCCCATAAAGTGGTATAAAAATGACAAGCACGATGTATCCCACATCGGACGAGTACATATCTGAAAACGGGGCTTTATATGGTGACTTGATAGTAACTCAATAAGGCAATATCGTATGTGTATGCACGCATCCAGGTAACATAGATTATGTCCTTACCTAAGGTAAAGGTACTTGGTAGATGTGTGCACCTTGATGGTCTCGGACGTGGGAAGGCGCTTGGATATCAAGTTCCCAATCCCCGCACCCCCTGACCCCGGAATTGGATTGAGGCTCAATCAGGGCAGCCGCCTGGGATTTATCATTTTTGACCCCACCAAGCAAGCAACAGCATCGCATCGCGTACCCGTGTGCGCCTCAACCCCTCCATCTCCCATTTATCATTACTGTATCGAGGTGCTCTCCCTTTCACCACCACCACGTCACTGACCTCCGCCCAGCGCCTCCCGTGCCTCTTGCCGGCACCCGACATCACCAACTGTCTGTCTACCACGTCGACATCGAACGAACGGCCCTGCGACCGCCGTTCTCCGCACCTATGATGGACGAGTTCGCCTCCGAGTCCGATAGCGACTACACCAGCTATTGGCGGGACTGGGTGAGTGCACCACACATATTTCCTTCCCGTCCTGTTGCCCTCTCGCCTTGCAGACCTAGCGACTCCTTCTGTAATCTTTGGGTTGGGGCCTTTTGGACGGTGCGATTGGATCCTTCGGGGAGCTTCATGACGATACCTCCCTCTCCTACCTTCCTCGATCCGATTCCCGTGGTAGACGCTCCTGCTTGACCATTCTATTATATTCACGTCTTGGATGCAAACAATATCAAGTCTGTCTCCCGTCGGCGAAGCCCATAGCCATGAGATCACAGCAACATCCACATATTACGAAGCATCGGTATACCCGTCGAACGTTACCTCGAGCATACAGCTAGTCGTGTGTCGTGTCATATGAAGAGAAAGCGCAGTCTTCTTGCGAGCGAGATGGATTCGTCTGGAGAAGGCCCTTCTCTGCTTTATAAAGCAGCCTTAAATACACACCATTTTCTTACGAGAAAGATGGATCCGTCTGAAGAAGGCTTTGGTACTCGACCTCCGGCTCTAATTGGTCTTCCAGCCTGGATGGATCGCCGCTAGAATTGGCATGATCGAGTTCGGAAACATTGCTCTTCAGGATTACCAAGTATCCTTTTGCTAATGCTATGTTCCTTTTTAGTTCATCTCCTCGCGCGGCAACGAATACTTCTGCGAAATCGACGAGGACTATCTGACCGATCGCTTCAACCTGACGGGCCTGAATACCGAAGTCCAGTACTACCAATATGCCCTCGACCTCATCACCGATGTCTTCGACCTTGATTGCGACGATGATATGCGAGAAACCATCGAGAAGTCCGCGCGCCACCTCTATGGCTTGATACATGCACGATATATTGTTACTACGCGTGGCCTGGCTAAGATGGTATGACACCAGAACTAAGCGATGTGTCTCTTCCAAACTGACCCATCGCCTACAGCTTGACAAGTATAAGAAGGCTGATTTCGGCAAATGCCCCCGTGTCTTCTGCCATTCCCATCCTCTCCTCCCCATGGGCCAGACCGACGCCGCCCATCAGAAGCCTGTGAAGCTTTACTGCGTACGCTGTGAGGACGTGTACAACCCTAAATCTTCCCGACATGCTGCTATCGACGGTGCCTACTTTGGCACCTCGTTTCACAATATCATGTTCCAGGTCTACCCGGCTCTGGTCCCGCCCAAGATCGCGGAACGCTACATCCCCCGTGTCTACGGATTCAAGGTGCATGCGCCGGCGGCCCTGATACGCTGGCAGAACAGCCAGCGTGCAGACATGCTCAGACGGCTGAGAAAGATGGAGGTCGAGAGCGGATTTAAGGACGACGTAAACGGCGACGAAGATTTGGACGAAGACGAGGAGGACGAGGACGTCGACCCCGAAGCGCTAGATCCCGCCGAGGGCGATGCAATGCACGTTGTGGGATGAGACGTACTCTGGCTTGATGAACACCCGAAGAACTTAACTACAGGCAAAGGGAAAGGGAATGCTACAGCCAATGGACATGAGTACAGGGCATTCATAATGACGGACACAAACTTTGCACAGTGCTGGCGTTTTGAGAGAGTTGCTGGCGGTGGTATTGCAATGGCGTTGGCGAGATTCCCCCATTGTTCCAACCCAGGTCTTGTCCTAGGATACAAATGATGAATAAAGTGCTTTTGCTTTGCATATTTACCCTCTTCGGTCTCTGTCTGGGGCTCTCCTTGGCAGAGTGTATATACGAGCTCTTCAGTAGCATCCCAAAGATCTACGTAGAGCCTATACTATGGGCGAGGAAGACGCAACACGTTCTAAGTCCCTGTGTCAGGATAACAGACCGTACACGCTGCCTGCCTCCGATGGGCAGGCTGCGTGCTACGCGACTGATTCCGGAGTTTCAAGACTAAGGTTAAGGTAGGCTGTGAGACGGGAGATACGGCCGCAGTCCGTCTGGTGAACCTAGTACCCAGCCTCGTTTCGTGTAGCATGTTGATCATATTTCTTATGATACGTAGGTAAGTACCAGGGTAGTCGTGCCCGACTACTGGTCGACCAGGGAGGGGTGCCTTGCGGCTGGACTTTTCTGCAGCCCCCAGTCGTCAACGTGACGAGGTCGTGCTATGTGTTGGATGTAAGCGGGAAGTGTGCAGCAGCACATGCATGCCTTATTGGCCGGCTAAGCAAAGCGTGTGCCGTAGGCAATGAGTGGCTGGGGGATCAAAGCTGCTATCACATTTATCAGGGGCGGAATTTGGTTCTTGATGGGCGTCTATGCCCTCTTCAGTATTAGGTGCTAGCAAGCAAACCGATCCAGACTATATGTCCAGAAATCGCCACCAGAGGATGCGCCTCCCATTATTTTGATAGCCAATCGCTCGCTCATGCTTCGTCCGTTCCTATAAATTCGACATATCCAAGCCTCTAGCTGTGATTGCCGTCATGAACGATAGCCCCCGAGCTGTCTGAGCGTGCTCGGAAGGGGTTCTCGGTCGTATTTGAGCGTTCGCGGAAGGGGTTTGCTGTCTGGGGTGATCTTTGCCTCACGCCGAGTTCGATGTCGTCTGCCTGATGTCCGGACATCCGCTCGTCTTCGTCACCAGGTCTAATCCAGTGCTTCTTTTCTGTAGCGTAGCTCCACGATCCAAGACCCGCCCAGAACGCCTTGTCGTGACTTCGGGGTCCCCATGCCCATCCAGCTCCTGAACTGATCGGTAAATGGTAGTACCGGAAGGCGAAAAATGCGGTGATAGTGCCTATTATAAATCCAAACAAGATGTCGAATCCGTGATGTCTGAAGTCGAACCACCGGGAGCTGGCGACGAATATAGCCAAAAAGAAAGGCAGCACGGTGATGACAAGAAGGTAGATGGGCGGCGCGGCTGCTTGTCTTCGTACGGCAAGCACTTTCGAATTCTGGACTCCTATCTCCTTGGCCACGGTAGGGTCGACCGGGGAAGACGGCTCGTCCAAGTCCCGATCTCGGTCGTGTCGTACAGCTTCGTAGGGGGTGTCGACAGCACGGTTGGGCAGTCGCGAAGGGAAGGCCGTGACCGCGCTAGTGTCGTTCGACGACGCGCCTGATGGTACGAATGGGAGCGTGATCGCAAACTTGCTTGCCAGGAAGAGTGATAGATAAATCAAGCCTGCGGCGGAAGAGCTCGAATGGCCGGAAGGGTAGCTACGGAAGCCATCGTTGAGAAAGGCTGTATCCGGGTTCTTGCAGATATCACCACTGACCAGCTGACCATTGTATATGCCCCCGTTCAATGTGCCATCGTCGGCCGGCGTCGCAAAGCCGACAATGTATTTGGCCACGTTTGCAACATCGGGCTGGCATCTGATGAGTAGATCAGGTCGTGGTTTGCCGAAGAGGTTCTTCATGCCCGAAGTGATGAACCAGGCTGCAGCCAGTGACAGCGCGAGTCCTAGCCATCCAATGTGAAGCTCCCACAGTTTGCGCTTCCATATCAAGCTCTTGGGCGTTCCCTCAGGGACCGTGGGACCAGGCACGAAGACGAGGGTGACAACCAGGATAACGGCGATGGGGATAACGGCGTTGCAGACGAGGAGGAGTGCCGAGGTGACGGTCTCGTGTTCAGTGACGGGAAAACTATTAATAGGTAGGGATGGTCAGTCAGTTAGTCTACTATTAGTCGGGCTGCCAAAAGGAAAAGCATAACAAGCTAGGACGTACGATATGTTAGGGTCCTGCAGGCTGAAAGGCCTCTTGTTCGGTGTGATGTTACCCAGAATATAACCGACAGCGGCGACAATGATCAGAATCGCCCAGTCGAACACATAGGATAAAATAACGACGAGAGTGATATTCTTTGGGTGCATCTTGGGCCTGAGAACATCGTGGTCCCTCATTTCGGTGTAGGAAGGATTGGAGAGGGAGGAGAGCAGGCGCGAAAAGATGTTTTGAGGTGGAATGCGGCGTCCGTCGTCAGGCATTTCAATAATAATAATAAAGGAGTTGGCAGCAAATGCCAAAGGGACAAGCGAAGCGCAACTATGTTGGATTCGGTTTTAGCCCAGTGGCTCAGGGTGATCCAAGACAATGTGATGCAGAAGAATCTCTCTCACTCTGCCACTGCCACCACTGCCCAGCGCCCAGAGAGGCGTCGCGGACTCGCGGTGCTAGCGAATGCCAATGGTGATGGTCGTATGCTGCGCCCGCCGTGATGCGCAATTTGGCACGAGGAAGCCCAATGATATAGGGGTTGGGTGGGTCTTGCTTTTTGCTTCTTGGCCTATTTCACTTGACATGTGCCGCCACACTAGGACTACTCAGCCTCTGTTGTCGCGGCGATAGACTCCAGACTTGCCCCAGGTCCCCCGAACGTAGGGTTAGTTCAAGCGGAGTAGAGATGCGTAGGTTTGGTGTGCGTGTGCTCCAAGTCAGAAAAGGAGATGTCGCTGTGGCTGGAGTGTAGAAATTACGTAATGAAACGAGCCCAGACTCCAAGAATAGAACGCGATCCACCGATCCACTCTGGGTGGCGTCGGCTGTCTTTTTGACGAAGAGTGTGGCTGCAAGTTGTGCAACATGAATGTTGAATCCACATCAACTGCTCTCCCACATGCCCGGGCAGGCACGGGCAGGCACGGGCTCCACTGGCATTCCGGGCTCGACGGGTAGATCTCCTCGCTACTACAGTGCCACACGCACCCATTTGGGTCAAGTACCGACCTCATGCGGAGATCTTATTACCGTTACTACCTTACGGCGCGGGGGGGGGGGGGGATAAAAAAAAGGCTTGCAGCTGTTGAATGGGAGCCGGAAATAGACACCGGAAGATCTCCAGTGGGGCAGAGACGCACAGGGCATCTGACCCACCAAGAAGACAGATGATCAATCTCTGTACGTGTCAGATTTGAGCCAATCGTCAGAGTGAAGTGTGTGTGTGTATTCTCCCTGTCTAGAGTGTCCTTGTGCGACCGTGGCAGTTTTGTGCCAGAGGGGGCTGGATCGGGACGGAACAACTAGGTTCCGTTATCTACCTGTCAAGATGCCTTCTAGGCATACCTTTAATCCAACAGATAGGATCTGCCCTTCCAGCTGAATCCTAGTAGCCACCTGTGATAAGGTGCCACTGGTATGAGCCAAAACGCATCTTTAAGATCCTTCTTGATCAGGTGACAACCGCGGCCAGCAGCTCTCACTAAATCGAGGATATCAGCAACAGTAGAGTACTTCAAGGTGCTGTTTGGCTTCGGGATTGTGCCTTTGTGGTAGCGGAACCAGAACAGAGATCTATCACAAGTATCAGTTGGGATGATCTGTATTCTGGTTGGTGCTTGGTTAAGTTCGGATGGGAAGGATCCCATCCGAGAAGTATCTAAATACATAAATTATAATGGGTTGGTACCTGTCACCTTGGGCAGCCATCCCAGGTAACCTTATCGTAGAACGCCCTAAATGACAGGAGCTCCGATAAGGTACTGGTGGCTGGCTCCAGTGGGTGGGATCCACACCTATCTGAACACCTGAACTTCATAATAGGCTTAATATTTTAAAATATATTTAAAATAAAGTAAGTGTTATTAAAGTATCAATAAGCCTAGTTTAATACTAGTAAGCGTGTATTTGAATATTGCCCAATTTAATAAGGCATTAATATTAGGATAGCAGGTTGTTAGCTTATTAACGAGCTAGAAATATATATTTAAAATTCGTAAATATTATTATCAATTAAATAACGTAGCGAAGTAGCTACACGAGTATAATATTTGATTTATTTGATTTTTTAAAAGGTTCGCTGTTTAAACCCTAACGCTATTACTCTTTTACCCTTTTATATTTAAAAGGGTAAATATCATTTTTAAAGGCCTATTACTAAGGTTTTAAGCTTTAAATCCCTTGATATAAGGCTTGTTATAACTTAATTTTAATTTAATTATAAGGAGGGTTTTAATTAAGATTACTTTTTGTTTTAAAAATAAAATTAAGACGTGGAATCAATCTTCGTGTCAAAAAGCTTAGCAAGTGAAATCGGCTTACTTAATCAGAATCTAGTATGTTACCACTTCTAGCCGAAATGGATACGGCCCACTAAAAGGTTTGCTGCTATCCCTTTCAAACAACCCCCCCGCGCCCTAAGGTAGGGTGCCTGGCGTCCTTCTCAACTTCTCACTGAATCATTGAGCAGCACATTAGCTGACGATATGCAGAGTACTTTAGTTAAATAGCAGCCGTCTTTCATGATATCTCCAAGTGACCATCATCAAAGTTGGGCAAGTCCAAACAGGTACACGTCCTTCCCCAATATGTACTGGCAGTACTGGTGCGGCCGAGAACACACCCTCGAAACCCCAGATGGAAGTCGACTAGCATACCCCTTGCTCGAAATCCCGATTCACACATTCACTCTACTCTTGAATGATGGACGAGTATCCCTTATAATCCTTCGTTCTACGTATCGTCCGGCAAATTGTTCTTTCACGATGGGATGAGGACCGTCGAAAGCAGGAGTCGTCCCTCATCTCGCGGCGGTCCTCGAGGATCATTCAGTGCGCTTTGGCTGGGCATCGATTGTCTTCGTCCAAGCCGATTGGTGGAAAACGTCGACCTGCACTACTTCATCATTGATCGTGTACGGTGAATGGGACTGTACGTGGTTTTCGTGGATCTGCACTTGTGCATGATATTCGAATTCCGACCGCATCGGAACTCGCTACCTATGGAGGCTTGAGCATCCATACCGCCTTTTTTAAGCAAACCTTTAGTATCCCACCTCGACCACTCGCTGGCAATGATATGATGCAGCAGGTAGTCCGTGTGGTATAGTAAAGGTTTGCTTAGAAAAGGCGGTATTGAAGCGCCAGGGGCTGCCCTTGTTCCACGCCGCTCCCCGTAGTGTCCGAAGGGATGGTGAATGGCTTCGCCATGTCCCTGCTTGACGGAGCTATCATCTGACACTCGGGGGACTCTTATCTATATAGTAGGCGGTTGTTCTCTCGTGTCCTCGGTGGTCAGACCCTTTCCGTACGACCATTGGCCATGCCCAGCTAGTACGCTCTTTAAGAACACTCGTTGGATTATACCTATAGACCTGCTCATGATGTGGTCTTTTATTGTAATGTATTTGACTCTTGCAGGCAGCTTTGCTGTTGCCTCTGCTCCGACGCTCCCTACGTGCCTCAGCCTGCGTGACGTCTCTCCAGACAATACCTGTGGTGGTACATGGCTACACTTGCGCGGATGGCATGTATTGCTCTTCCAATGGCTATTGTGGCAACTCAACCTCCAACTGCTCCGATGGCTGTCAGTCGGCCTTTGGTGTTTGTGGCAGCTCGGGTGGCGAGGGGAGCGTCTCCCCTGATATGACATGCGGTAATGAGGGTGCTGGCAATAAGGGGTACATTTGTCCGACAGGCTTGTGTTGCTCCGTGAAGTGAGTTTCTCTAATTAGGAAAGCTTCCTTGCGAGACGAATGTGCTAAACTAAATAACGCTGGTGCAGCGGATATTGTGGTAATTCGACGGGCTACTGCGGTACTGGTTGCAAGTCTGCATTTGGGACCTGCTTGACAGCCAGCAGCAATGATACAGGTTCCACTGATGAAGGATGCGGTCCCGACCACGGCAACATATCGTGTGGTCCTACAGAATGCTGCTCTTCGGCAGGGTAAGCCTCGTTATCCCTTGAGTCTTGAAGAGTTTCCC
The DNA here is from genome assembly GCA_963556695.1 of Anthostomella pinea. NCBI lineage: Eukaryota > Fungi > Ascomycota > Sordariomycetes > Xylariales > Xylariaceae > Anthostomella > Anthostomella pinea. The sequence continues at coordinate 3,014,914 of CAUWAG010000020.1, read as the reverse complement.
TCTAATAAATCGTCTATAGTTTCTGCGGTACCAACGAGGACTACTGTGGAGCACCAGACTGTCTCTGGGAGTTCGGGCCAGCTTGTGATGCCAACAAAGTTCCCGCCGGAACCAACACCTCCACACTGACCAGAGCCACTCTTGGTGATATTCTGGTGGTCGGAGCGGGTCTATACCACTGCGAGAATGATGGCGACGTTACCTTGACGTATGACGATGGCCCCGACGAATACACCGCCGATCTCCCGGATCTGCTGGCAAAGTACAACGCGAGTGCTACGTTCTTCATCACCGGTGTCAACAACGCCAAGGGCCAGATTGACGACACCAGCATTGCATGGCCGGGTATCATCAAGTGAGTTCTGGGGATAATCACTTACTACTGCTCTCCAAGACTAACAACGCGAATCAGGCGCATGCATGCCGAGAACCACCAGATCGCCTCACACACATGGTCACACGCCAACCTGAGCGCCGTGACCTCAGCCCGTAGAAGGGACGAGATGCACAAGAACGAAATGGCCTTCCGCAACATCCTCTGCCCCATACCGACCTACATGCGTCCGCCCTACTCGTCCTGCACGACCGACAGCGGCTGCGAGGCCGACATGGCCGAGCTGCGCTACCACGTGACATACTTCGACCTGGACACCGCCGACTACCTGAACCCCAGCCCGAGCCAGATCCAGAACGCCAAGACCAACTTCGACGCCTTCTTCGAGGGCAAGTCGCCGGTTGCGGACAACGCCCTGGTCATTGGCCACGACATCATCGAGCAGACTGTCCATAATCTGACTGAGTACATGCTGCTGGGGATCCAGAGTCGCGGCTACCGCGCTGTCACTGTGGGCGAGTGTCTCGGCGATGCGGCTGAGAACTGGTACAGGCAGGGCGATGCTGGCGTGGTTCCCTCTGCCACCGCCACGCCTTGAAGTTCAGTGTATGTATCCAAGTTAGGTGTAAAAAGAAAAAGAAAAAGAAACCAGCCGCCAGGGGAATCGAACCGCTGTGCCTAAGAATACCTTATAAGAATACTTTGTAAGAATATTTCGCTAGGCCGTACCAACCCGGCTACCAGACAAACCCTTCCAAACTCGTATGTATATCCTGTACTGTGGTGGGGGTAGAGAGGAACGAGTGGACATGTGCAGAAAGTGCGTAAGGTGGCTTAACTTAACACGAAGGAAAAGGGGAAGAAAGTTTGGGCGAGGGGGGCTAGAAAAGAAGAAGAAAATCCAGCCGCTAAAGGAACCGAACCGCTGTGCCCAATATAACCCTTCCCCGGACAGCGTCCGGGAAGAAGCTCAAAGCCATCAACATCAACATTAGCTTCGAGGCTGATCCGATCGCTTTAGATGCAGACATCGTCCTATATAGAGGACAGATGCGGGATGCCATGCGAGTGTCCCATCAACTAGATTAACGGGCAGCGCACAGCAACCCACATTGTGCCCTGCGAGATCAGAAAGGGCTGTGCCCCTGACGGCGTCCCTCTAGTAGGAACTCTGATAAGAAAACTCAAGGCTCACCTACTCTCTCCCCCGGTATCAAGTTCGAAGCGAAATGGAGAAGAAAGAACCCCAGCCGTGGCGGCGAAAGCAACAAGTGCAACAAGAAGGACGCGAAGAAGAAGAAGAAGGCGGAGGTTGCTGAGTAGGGAAGACGGAGATGTGATGTCTATGACAGGAGGTCGGTGATATCGCCGAGGGCGGCAAGACGTGTACTTAAATCAAATGATCTTTACTCGATAAACCGCCGAAAGTGTCAGATTTCAGCGATGGGTGAAGCTTCTTGATGTGTTTTTGTAAGGGCTTTGACGGCATGTGTAAGCATGTGACGGCTTTGATGGCACGTGTGAGCAGTGACGAAAAAGGATTTATTATTATTATTATTATTATTATTATTATTATTATTATTATTATTATTATTATTATTATTATTATTATTATTATTATTATTATTATTATTATTATTATTATTATTATTATTATTATTTATTTAAGAATGATGTGAATTAATAACAGACAAAGGAGAACTGAAGTAAAAGTAACTTCCGACGGCTATTTAATCAGGTAATCCCAGGGGATGACCAATATAAAGCTCAGGCTAGATACGCCACTGAGCACGTATTCTAACAGAAAGGGACTGCGAGGCCATAGGAGCCAGCCCGGCTTCATTAAATGCATGGTTCGTGGGCGATTGATTGGTTGCAAGTCGAAGATCTCAAGAAGTCAAGGTCCTGTCCACCTACGCTGTTGATCCGGACCATCGGCCATTCCATGGTAAGGTATGTTTTCCAGATCGATCGTTCTAAGGGGTAGCCAGTTGGAATCTCCGTGCATACGCCGTATGAATCAGCTCCTAGAACTCCAACTTTTATCAAGGCAGTAACGGAGCCTCATCTGTGTTCTGTACATAGGGGTTACTTTACCAATGTATGGCCGAGGGGTGGGCATGTGGCAGACATTCTTGTATTGCACAAGTAACTAGGGTCGGAAACTGGCTCAATCTCTCTCCCACGGTCGCAAGGCTGTGTCGGAAACTCTCTGCCAAAGTGGCAAGGCTGTGTCAAAGCCAGCTAGATTACCTAGGTAGGATATTCAGTGATTGGACACCGTTGTCCGAACTCTAATCTTTGGTCAATTTGATAACACTTGTGGTGCAAAAAGTCACAGCTATCAGAGCTAGAAGCAATTTGAATGTGTCACTCTGAACTACGTCGACACATCTAGTTCCAGGGAAAGCTAGATTTGGGTTGATGTTATACATATCTATACACAAGTCTCGTTCTAAATGCCTGGACTGGAGAATGTACACGTGGTCAAAGTACACAGGGTCGAACAAAGGACAGGCTTTAAGCTCTCTTACCCTTCTCGTCTCTCTAAGCTTTCTTGCCCTTCTTGTCCCGCCGCTTGCCGTGATTTCTTGCACGAGGCACCACAACCCACTTGTTGGGGTTGCTCTTCCTGCGCGTTTTGTAACCACCTTTCGCCTGGTATCATCAGTCAGTGTGTGAAGGTCAAAGTAGGAGAGTTGGTCAGGCCATACCGGTGTGCCCCAAGGACTGGTAGGGTGTCGGTTACCCTTGGATTTACCACGACCACCACCGTGAGGATGATCGACTGTGAAGAGCTTGTTAGCCTGGCGACGGAATCTTGCATAGGGCCTGAGGCATACCTTTGTTCATGGCGACACCGCGCACCGTCGGTCTGATGTTCAACAAGCGACTTCTGCCTGCCTTTCCGAGTTGTCGATAATGGTGGTGAGGATTGCTTGCAACACCTATAGTGGCACAAGCATCCTTGCTGACTCTTCTGATTTCTCCAGACTGCAGCCGGACTGTGACATACTTGCCAGTCACGACCTTCACACCATCCTCTCTCACCTCCTCGTCCTTGCTTTCCACGACTGCGAAGGTACCGGCACTTCGGCAGAACACGGCACCTCCTTTGGGGTGCGACCCGACATTGAACACGGGCGTACCGACAGGAATCAAGTGCAACGGTAGACAGTTGCCTCGGTGCGCTGTTTTGGCAGCCAGAATACCCGGATCTATGACTCCACCCATACTTTCGAGAAGGTCCTGCGGGATGCCAGCCCGATAGCTCTGGACAACGTCTCCGGCTCTCGTACCTTCGGGCGCTACGATGTATGTCTTCTTGTTGGTTGCCTCCTCAGTCAACAGGGCGATATGTGCACTGCGGCCCGGGTCGTACTCAATGCGCTCGACGAGATGGGGACCGGCTAGCCAACGGTGGAAGTCGACTGTCCTTATCCTCCGCTTGACGCCACCTCCTCGATGTCTGACGGTGATTTTGCCAAGGTTGTTGCGTCCACCCTTGGCCATACCCTTCTTTGGGAAAGTCAGGGGCAAGAACGGTCTGCCCTTCCACAGATGGTCGTTGATCGGTCGCTTCAGATGCCGTACACCGGGCGTTCGGGGCTTGTAGGTGCGCATCATGACGGTCGACTCCCTTTCCGTCTTGGCTACGGATGGCATGTAGTCCCTCGCAGGTCTGGGAGGTGCTCTGTCACCCCTGGGAATCGAGGGTACATAGTCTTTCGCTGGGTCGGGGGGCGGTGGTGCTGATCGTTGGACTGTCGCATAGGCGCGCCGGGCGAACGTTGAAGAGCACTGGCAACTAGCCAGCGCTCTCCGAGAGGAAAGAGACAATATTCGTGGCTGCAGCATCGTGACACTTTGCGACCGGCTGTCGCGCTTGTGCCAATTGATGCAGTCTCCACCACGAGGGGATCTGGGAGGAAGTCGGAGGTGTGGTAATCCCCTTTGTCGGAGTGCTCTGGGTGCAGTCCAAAATTCTTGAGATTGAAGCTGTCCCGGACTATTGGAGCTCAGGTTCTTCCGACGTCGATCGCGGCGACCGGGGCTTGGCACCTGCAGGCGTCGGGTCTCCCAATGGGAATAATCCACCGGATTTCTGCCATGCTAGCCTGCCAGGCATGACCCAGCTGTGCGGCAATGGAACATACGTTGACGGGCTGACTAAGGTTCAAGCCACACCCCGCCGCCACGGAACCCACCAGCGCGGGATCGCATCACTGATTGGTCGACTGGGAATTAGCGTCGTTGGCTGGTCGTTGCCACGAGTTGCCTCTGTTGATTGCGGGTGCGGGTGGACCTCGAAAAAGCAGGAAGCGGGACCACGGACCACACGGCCTGTCTTGCACAACCACCAAGTACCAGCGCGTCTCCGGTCACACGCACTGCAAACGCCGTTTGCACCCACAAGTTCACAACCTCATCTTATCTTCGATCAGTCTGATCCTCCTCCGTTCATTGACTGAGTGCCTGCTGCAATTGAGAACAACGGCGCACATCTCATACCTCTCGTGGTCGTTGTGTGTTATTGTGGCCGTCGGTCTTCCTCCTCCTACTTTCTACTGCTGCATCTACAGTCTACCCGTCCTTCAACCTACAAAACGCCCTTCAACCTGTGCAAAACGCGTCTGGGCATACTCTTACCTGAGACTCCCGCCTCGCGTGCACATTGACCTGCAACCAACCAACCAGTGTCGAGCCAGGTCTTAGCAGCCCGGCTCCATCTGTCGCCCAGCCGCCAACCTGCCGATTTCCATAGGAACGGCTCCATCCAACGACAGGGGTGGCTAACCGCGCTAGGAGACAGAGTAGGACAAACACATCCACTTCCTCACGTCAACTTTCAAGCAAGGTATGGTGCCTCCTCCGCCAACACACGCCCGTCTCCCAATTGCCAAACATTGCACCTCTCTCAAAAACATCACTGCTCCTCCCCCATGACCACCTGCACTGTCCTGTCTCTTCACCACCTCCAGCATCCTCCGACTCCTCTTGGAGACAATTGCCTCCTTCTACCAACGATCCATATTCTCCTCTACGCGTCTTCCTCCGCGTCTTATTCCAGTCCATCCGCCACCATATCGCCTTGGGACGAGACGGCAGCCAGCTGACCCAGGAACCAGCTTGTTGATATCGTGCAATATCGACAACTCCAACGCCGTAGAGATAACTCTCAAGGTATGTTTATATTCCCTCTTCCCTTCGCCGTTCGTCTGATCAATTTTATTTTGTACTTGCTTCCGTGTTCTGCCAATTCTTCGCGTCTCGAACTGGCTTGTCTCCAGACGTGTTTGGGCGCAGGGCATTGCAACACCCCCGCGTTCTCGAGGCGAAGGCACGTCAAACACACAACCCGGACACGCGCACTAACGCCTGGTAGCATCTCATCTTCATAATCAGTTTGCCAATTGCGCGTTTCGTGCGCCAGTCAGCAACATGCCTGTGGTAAGCTTTCCTACCCTTCCGCACTCCCAATGATCAATACAGCGGCCAAGCCAATGTCTATTCCCACCGACCTACGACCTCTTGCGTAGCTGCATGCCTGCTTACACGTGTCTACAGGGACGCCCTGCTAGAGCACGCGTCGTCTCGAACGAAAACGATGAGAACAGCAACTCCACGCGAATGACACGCGCTAAGGCCGCTGCCCTCGATGTCGATGTCCTCGCCAAGCAGCCCCTCCAGTCCAAGAAGTCCGCAGTCAACGCGAACCCGGCCGCCGCCCGAAAACGCGCTGCCCTAGGCGATGTCAGCAATGTTGGAAAGTCGGAAGTTGTCGAGGGCAAGAAGCTCCTCGGCGGAGCCAAGGTCGGCCTGGTCTCAAAGGCTGCCCAACCCACTGGAATCCAGAAGCCCGGTGCCAAGGGCAATGCTGCTCGGACCGTCTTGGGTGCCAAAGAGACCAAGAAGTCTGAGGTCAAGCGAACTGGCTCTGGGTCTGGTGCTATCGGTGCCACGCAGAAGAGAAAGGTCACATCCACAACGTCGACCATCAAGCAAGAGATTATCGCTGAGGAGGGCGAACCGTCCCGCAAGAAGGCCCACACCCTGGAGAGCGAGCAGAAGAAGCAAGCGCGGGTTGAGTCCAAGGTCAAGCTGGAAGACGTTGCTGAACAGATCGTGGAGGAACCTGGACTCTTGCCGCACGAGTACCCCGAGGGTGTCAAGGATCTGGACAGCGAGGACATGGATGATCCTTTGATGGCTGCAGAGTATGCCACCGAGATTTTCGAGTACCTACGCGACCTCGAGTGCAGATCGGTTCCCAACCCGCAGTACATGACGCACCAGGATGACCTGGAGTGGAAGACGCGAGGTATTCTCATCGATTGGTTGATCGAGGTCCACACGCGATTTCACCTTCTGCCCGAGACCCTGTTTCTTGCCATCAACATTATCGATCGGTTCCTGTCTGAGAAGGTGGTCCAGCTTGATCGACTGCAGCTTGTTGGCATCACTGCCATGTTCATTGCATCCAAGTATGAGGAAGTTCTGTCACCCCACGTTGGCAACTTCGTTCACGTTGCCGACGATGGCTTCACTGAAACCGAGATTCTCAGCGCTGAGCGCTTTATTCTCGGTACATTGAACTTCGATCTCAGCTACCCCAACCCCATGAACTTCCTTCGCCGAATTTCCAAAGCGGACAACTATGATATCCAGTCTCGGACTATCGGCAAGTACTTGATGGAGATCAGCCTCCTTGACCACCGGTTCATGGCCTTTCGCCCCAGCCACATCGCTGCCGCTTCAATGTACCTGGCACGCTTGATTCTCGACCGAGGTGAATGGGTAAGTCACATGAGTTCCAACGTGATCAAGTTGCCCACTAACATTACCTAGGACGAGACTATCGCTTACTATGCTGGATACACCGAGGAAGAGATCGAGCCCGTCTTCGAGCTCATGGTTGACTACCTCGCCCGTCCTGTCATTCACGAGGCATTCTACAAGAAGTATGCTAGCAAGAAGTTCATGAAAGGTAAGCTTCCCCTCTGCGCCAACTCTGCTTCTCCCTACTAACACGGTGTAGCATCTCTCCTGACCCGAACATGGGCCAAGAAGAGCGCTGCCATCTTCGGCATCACAGATACGGGGTTGTCGTTGGATGACATCTCATCTTGAGATGGTTTCTGCATTGCACCCTGATTGCATTCAGCCCATTATGATATCCATACGTTTGGAGTCTTGTTCAGCCTGTCAGGATACCGATGGCACCAATTGGATGGCCTCACGATCACACCTGCACGACGTTCCCCGTCGACGACTCTCATGAACTCTTCAGCCGGTCTACCGCCACAAAAGTCGCATTCATCTCATGCCTCAGGTGTTTTGTTCGCCCGAGGCCCTGGTTCGGTGTTTGACAAGAGCGGTCCACCACCACCCTCATCCGGCATTTTCCATTACCCGGTAGTTTGTGGCTACTGCATTGTTGATGCATCTCTATATTCCTCCTCATCTTGTCTCGCTGTGGACGGCGGCCCGTGGCGTCTAGGCAATGGGAGTTAGGCGTATATGGAGAGCGGCGTCTCGTCTTGATTCACAAAATTTCCATGATCGCACCTATTTCTACTGGAGTGCCAGCTCACGCTCGTGAGCTGGCTCCTTAGCTGCTAGGCTGACTTTCCCCTCGTCTGGGAAGGTCGCGCATGCCACATGCCTGATCGCTTTGCTGAGCTTTGAGGTAGTAGCACATAGGGCTCGATCAAGTGGCGTAGTTGGGGATTGCACTGTACATATTATGTCTTTAAAGCTGTTGTTGGTCTAGAACATGGACCTGTGTTGGGAATAAAACTCCATTGCATTGATGAATAGTGGAGTTCCTCATGCAGTCTGTATCACCTTTCCGGGATCAAGAACTGCCCCAGTCACGACATCCCCAGTGCAATTGTCCATGCAGTATTGAGGTCATTGTGCCAGCGGTTGGTTGACTTTCTTATTTTGCCACTGGAATTAGTGCTGATTGTCCGTAACCTCTCTTGTCCTCCATGAGGACCTGCTGGCATACAGTTGTTTTCGAATTGGGGGCCTCAGATTATCTTCACATGTAAGCTGAGACGGTCCTGTCCTACAGCTAGGAATACCTTCCAACCACAATGGGTACCTGGTCAAAGATGTTGGGAAACTGAAGAAGTGACAAGGACCAGACTCACGAACCCGACATACACACGCGGATGATTTGTATTCTCAACGCAATGATAGTAATCAAAGAATAAGGCATCTACCTATCTAGTTGACAAATACACGCGGCCCCGACTGAGCGGAAGTGGCTGAGAGTGCAAGCCACAGCGCCCCGATCCAGTTACTCCACTCGGGTCCCTTACTTGGATTTATCGTCGTTTCCAAACTGCCACGGCAAAAGGGGAGAGCAAGAAACTCATGCACTTGTGTAGCCATAACCGCCGGTCGGATCGTTGAATTGACTGAAACTCCTGGCTAACTTGACTTTGGCGTGTACGATAAGGTGTTTGCACCTTCTTCATTGGTTCTCTGTTCTCTGTCACCATTACTAGTCTGCCTGTATGTTGCCCTCGCGACCTGCCCAGAAGACTTTGCAGAGGCTTCTTCTGGCGACGACGAGACGGCCGGGGCCTCAACGTCAGTCGCTAGTTACACAGCGGGCCAATCACGCCCTCTCCGTCAGACTGGCGGGGCAGCGCGGTAACAGCCCGAGGACCCCTCCCCCTCCTTCTACTGCCCGCTCCACCACCTGCACCACGCCGTCCTCAACCAATTTTTATGGACAAGTACACACGCAATCCTCTTCCTACTCCTGCTCCCACTCCTCCGCATCACCCTCGTCTGGTCGGCCTCTCCCCACAGCCAACATTGCGTCCCAGCGATCTGCCCAGATAGCTCGACATCTATCGAGCTCGGCCTCATTGTCCTCTGACCAGAAACTGCACAAGCCGGTACCCCATTCCGCCATGGCTTCCCCCTTTACCGTCCGCAAGGTCGCTGCGCCCAACACCCTCGAGCACCGCGTGTACATCGAGAAAGATGGCGTTCCCGTCTCGCCCTTCCACGACATCCCCCTCTTCGCCAATGAGGAGCAGACCATCCTGAACATGGTCGTCGAGATCCCCCGATGGACCAATGCCAAGCTCGAGGTACTCACCTTACAAATGTCTCATGATGTCTGTTGAAACGTGCTTGACTGACCACCTACCCTTCAGATCTCCAAGGACGAGCTCCTCAACCCCATCAAGCAGGACATCAAGAAGGGCAAGCTTCGATACGTCCGCAACTGCTTCCCCCACAAGGGTTACCTATGGAACTACGGTGCCTTCCCTCAGGTAACACGACCCTACGACACAGCGCTTTTGTCATTGTCCCTACGAGCCCTCGCTGACCGGACTCGCCCTCTTTTAGACTTGGGAGGACCCCAACTCCATCCACCCGGAGACCAAGGCCAAGGGAGACGACGACCCGCTCGATGTCTGTGAGATTGGTGAGCTCGTCGGCTACCCTGGCCAAGTCAAGCAGGTCAAGGTGCTCGGTGTCATGGCTCTGCTCGACGAGGAGGAGACCGACTGGAAGGTCATTGTTGTCGACGTAAACGACCCTCTGGCTTCCAAGCTCAACGACGTCGAGGACGTTGAGCGACACCTTCCTGGTCTCCTCCGTGCCACCAACGAGTGGTTCCGTATCTACAAAATCCCCGATGGAAAGCCCGAGAACCAGTTCGCTTTCACCGGCGAATGCAAGAACAAGAAGTGTGTATCAGCGCCCAGTCTCAACCCGCGCCAATGCTAACTTGGGACGCAGCTATGCCATGGACGTCATTCGAGAATGCGCCGAGGCCTGGGAGAAGCTGATCACTGGCAAGACCAAGCCTGGTGGAATCTCCACGTACGTACACAGCGGACATCCTTCAGCTACCCGCAGCACTGACTGAAGCTCCAGCACCAACTTGACCGTTGCCCACTCGTCGAGCCGCGTCGCTCCGGAACAACTGCCGCCTCTACCGAACCACCAGGAGGTGGCCCCTGCCAAGATCGACAGCTCGATTGACAAGTGGTTCTTCATCAGCGGTGCCGCCGCATAAGCGTGGGGGATGTTAGATCTGGAAGACAATAGTTCCCTGCATATTGCGCGAAGAATCATAGAGTCCCATGTGAAACCATATCTCACAACGCCACTTCCTCCTGCGAATTTCCAGTTCACAGCAAATAGACGGTTCCCGGCAGAACATACCAAAAAAGTGCCTCGAGGTCGAAAGAGGACGACCTTCTCGCAGGGTACATCAATACACACATTCAGTCACTTTATACTTTATCATGCCTGGTATTGATGTGAAGCCCAGCGTATTGTAGAAGCTTTACTTGCTAGGCGTCACACTCTCCAGCTAAAGTGTTCAGACAGGTGAAATCATAGTGACAGCTGATCAACGTGCTCGCCAGATGTAGAAGTATGATGACAGTAACAAATACACTGTGGTTGCCTATCTCCCTATCTTGGGTCCTTCTGACCGAGTAATTCTTGGAATCCTGGGCGGGTAGCGCACCGTAATATGTGTGGTATATTCCTCGTAGATGCTGGAGACCCCTCAGCGATCAAAGTATGGTGGACGACGCGAATGAACTCAGTCATAAAAGGTTCAACCTCGTGCCATTCGAAACGGCGAAAAGATTATACAGGTACATCAAGTCAAACCAGATCGCCAATGGTCCCAACGCCGGCCGATGCTCGTAGATAAGTACATATAGTTTCGATGAAGAGGCTTGTTTAACCGTCGGTTAAGTCTGCCTGCTTCTGCAGAGCTCTGGAGTGTCGGTCCACCTCCTCGATTATACCCTTGATGCCCAGTTTCTCGCCGTCGAGGCTCATCTCTTTCCCATCCTCTGCGTTGTCGAATCAGCCAAAGCCCACTCCCTCCTATTTCGACTAGGTGCCCCGGGGAGACCCCATGGCACAAGAGGTGGAACACATACTGAATTTGATCTTCAAACTGCTGGCTTCGGTCGAGGTTCGGGGCAGAAGACTGGTCGTTATGGCCATGCCTTGCTGTCGGGCCTTGGGCGGCAGGCTGCTGAGGAATAGCCTCGTGGCTCGCGAGCGCATCGAGAAGGGGTTGAACTTGGTGTTCACCTCGGTGATGAATCGCGTTATCATCGTGGCGGTTGACTGGATTGCATGTCAGTCAGTCAGTCAGTCAGTCGGTTCCTGGTCTCCCAATTCCATGCCGTGCACTTACCTGCGCATTTGCTTCCGCCTGAGTTGTCTTCCAATTGCAGCGCAAAGGCGATGTCGAATGCGCCAACGGGTACGGGCCTGGAGATTTTCGGGTCCTGCCGCCTGCGTGGGTGTGGCTGTTGCTTCTATCTCAATGGATGTGGTGTGGCAGTGCACGGAGCTTGAGCCACACTGAGCTTTGCAACATGACAAGTGCTGCAGGTCTGACCTGCGGCAGGGGCCACGGTACCGACATGCACTTGCAACGTCACTCACTGTAGTCTGTAGATGACTCCCACTTAACCTTGAACTTGAGTTTCGAGGACAGCTTTCCCGTTCTAGTCTGCGATGCAATGAATCGTAACCTCGCCTCACTCGCAGAACAATGTCTCTCGAGGGTCTAGAGAAGCGCTTCACAGACCTACAAGATCGTCTTACGGTCTTGCAAGATGCGACGAATCAGCTCAAGGACTTGATCGAGCGCCTTGCCAACTTCAACTTCCAGCCGGGATCAGTCCCACTGGGCGCTAGCGAGGACGACAATGTCGGCACAGAGCTGAGCAGCGAGATCAACCAAATCTTGCGCGAGCAAGAGGAGGAACTTGAGCTATTGCACGAGGAGATCATCGACATCAGGCTTGGCAAATCTGGCAGCGAAGTGCAGCACGACAAGGACCGCCTCAAGGATGGCGCGCAAAGACTGGAGCAGGAATTGGCGAGGTAAGCATAGCGAAAGTTCCCAGAAAGGACAGCCGCATCTGACTCCGTTGTAGTTGTCGAAAGTCTTTCCGAAAAGCCCAAATATCGGCGAAGCGCAACCTCCAACTTGCCCAGCGACAGGAGCGAGAGCTTCTCTACGCCTCTTTCGCCAGTCCACGGTCTGGCGCTTCTTCCCCAATACCCGCAGCGCCTCTGCAGCGACGGAAACAGCAGGTCCACCACGAGATGTCAAAGGAAGAGCAGATGATCAGCGCTGGCAACGATGTGACGCAGTCGATGAGGAGGACACATGAAATGATGTCGACTGAGCTGGCCAAGAGCGACTACGCACACAACGCACTGAAAGACTCTACGGCGGCTCTCGCGCAGCTATCTGACAACTATTCGAATCTCGACACGATGCTCTCCAACTCCAAATCTCTCGTGACCACGTTATTCAAGAGCCAGAAAAGCGACACCTGGTATCTGCGGTCTGCCTTCTACCTCCTGGTTGTCACCATAGCCTGGCTTGCCTGGAGACGCCTTCTCTGGGGTCCGACGTGGTGGATGGTATGGCTTCCACTGAAGCTTCTTTTCCGGAGCGCTGTTGGGATATCCAATGCAGTTGGGCTGAGTGGTCCACGAGGAAACCCCGAGTCGAGCTCTGCTTTAGACCAGTCGGGGCTACATCAAGTTCAAATGAACAACGAAGGCGTTCCTACGATTCAAGTTGGAGATCAACCACCGGTGCAATCTCAGGGATCCAAGGATGAGGACTCTATGGTGGAGCAGGTCGGCAAGGTCATTGACGCGTTTAACAGCGATAACCCTTTACACGAAGACCAGGCAGTTCTAGAGTCGGATGCCAAGGAGAAGGATACAGTGCTGAGAGAGCGAAACGCCGAGGAACTGCCCAACCCGAAGAAGAGAATGATGGAAGAGGAACCTGGTGGCACCCGTCCAGAAAGCGATCAAAGAGTCAGGGATGAGCTGTAGGGTGTCAGGAATAAGATTTATTCATGCTGTATCACCACTTCTTTATCATCCCAACTGTTCCTCAGCAGGCGGCGTAACCTAGTTATCTGTCTGTTTCGACGACCCATAGCGCGACCCTATCACGTCCCACGAATCTGGGTTTCTTTCAAGTGAAGTACCACAGTGGGAGCCGGGCAGAGCTGAATGTTCTTTGTCCTTGGGCCGGAGGGGGGAGGCTCGAGCGACGATCGGACAAGAAGACAATGAACTTACCGGAGTAGGTAGCCACGTAAGTGATCATATCATCTCAGGTCCCGGGAAAACCCACAACAACGGGTCTCCGCCCGTTGATTCTCTACCACTACTACTAAGGCAAGTCTTGCACTCACACTCTCTGTTGTCTTTCTGAATCTGTATAAAGTTTCTCTGACTCAGTCAAAACCAAGCAAGAAAAGTTTCTTCTCTAATGTCTTTTCTCACACACACTCTCTCTCGCCTTATTCTGACAGAGAAAACCCAAACACCGGTTTAATAAGGACCGGGAGTCCCGGGGTATCATGTGTTCTATCAACATTCAACCAAGCCGACCAAAGCCAACCAAGCCCAAGCTCAAGCAAAGCATGCATGCAAGCCCAGTCTCATCATCCACCCATCTTCTCCCTTGATGCTCCCTCCTGGATTGATGGATCTCCTTTCTATGCTCTTGATGCTTTTTTGAGCATGCATAGTAACACAACGAAGGGGAATTTTTTGATGGTTGGGCGGTTGCGCAACACAACACAACACAACACAGACATTTGAAAAAAGAAGTTCAAGAAAAAAATGATGACACGTTAAATACAAGGTATTCCCCTCCTCTCCTCTCCCTTACTTGCTGACTTTCCCTCTCTGCCCATCTTTCTCATATGGGTGGGTGGGCAGTCCATCCATCCCTGGCTGCCAGCCCATCCAGGGGGGGTATCTGTGCTGCCCGGATCTTCGGTGCCTTCAGGGTATGTATGTCCTATTCTTCTTCCTTTCGTTCCACTCTCCGGGAAACGCTCACACTCACACGGTGAACATACAGACGCCAGATGATCACCTTATTCTTTGAGGGTACTCGTCTCATCCAGTAGCTTGTCGAGCTGGGAAAAGTCGGTAGTAACTTCCCACTCGTTGGAGACTTCCCACTCGTTGGAATTCAGGCCGGCCTCGTGCATCGACGCGCTCGCCGGGTCGTCCTGCCACGTCGCCGTCTCGCTCCCCGTCAACACGTCTGCCCCGTTCGCGTTCACCGGCGGCGTCGGCGTGTGGTACGCCTGGTCGAACTGTGGCGTGCCGCTATTGCTTGCGTGGTTGTCCAGCGCCTGGTGCTGCTCCAGCGCGTATGCTCCTATGCCCGCGCCGTCCTGCCCGAAGGAGTCTGCGTCTAGGCCATCGATTCCCGTCGTGCCGTCGTATGCGTCGCTTGGCGGCTGCGGCTGCGGCTGCGGCTGCTGTGGCTGTTGCTGCTGCTGCGGCGGGGGTTGCATGAGCGAGGGATCGACTAGGTTATGGTGCGTTTCAAGGGGATGTGGTTGATATTGTTGTGGGTGTGGTTGGTATTGCGGTTGATGTTGATGTTGTTGTTGTTGTTGTTGTTGTTGCTGCTGTTGCATATGAGGGTGGTGCGAAGACGGCGGTGGCTGGTACAACCCGTATTGGTCATGGGTGATTGACGGCGATCCGCCGTACGCGGGCGACTGCGTCTTGTGCGCGTACACCTCCTCGACGTAGGGGTGCGGCGGCGCCATCAGGCCGCCGCCTCCGGAATACGCGCCCACCTGATGCTGCGGCGCGTACAGACTCGTCTGCTGCAGGTACTGCCCCTGCCCCTGCCCCATGCCGGAGCCGTAGTCGGCCGGCCGCGGCTTGCCCGGGTTGGTGTACTGGAACGACGACTGGTACGCGGCGTGCTGGGCCGCCGCCGCCGCCTGCTGCGCCGCCTGCGCCTGCCGGTTCCGTGCGAGGTATTGAGGGTGGTGGGCCGGGCTCGGGTACGCTGGGCCGTAGCCTGGCGCGTTGGGGTAATACTCCGAATCCGGATCTAACATGTAGGGCCCTACGCTGCGCGACCCGTTGCGTGACGGCAGGTTGGCTTCCCACTCATAGTTGTCGAGATCCGAGCCGTCGTCATCGTCCTCGTCGTCGTGGCGCTTGCGCCCGCCCGACCCCGACTTGGACCCCGCGGCGGGTTTCTTGGCGCCGTCCTTGGCCTTCGAGGGCGCGAACTTGTAGTCCGGGAAGGCGAGGGTGTGGTTATTGCGCTCGACCAGGGACCAGCCGACGAAGCGCTGCTTGAACTCGGGCGCCTCCATCTTCCAGCCGGCGCCGCAGACCTGGCTGATGACCTGGTGGTTGTCGTGCTTCTTCCACTCCTTCGTGCGGTTCTGGAAGGCCTTGCGGTACAGCATGAAGGCGTTCATGGGCCGCTTGATCTTGCCGTCTTTCGAGGTGGCCACCTCGCGCCGCCGGTCCTCGGGCGACCGCGACACGTACGCCTCGATGTCGGTGTCGTGGATGTGCGTGAGGTCCTTGACGAGCACGCTGAGCGGCGCCGGCAGTATTACTTTGGGCTTTTCGTCGGTCGCCTTCTTGCGCTTCGCCTTGGTGGGGGCCCGCTTGGGCGCCGGCGACGCCGACGCCTTCTTCACGCCCGTCGGGCGCGGGCCCAGCGTCGGCGCACCGTGGCTGCGTACGATCGTCCGCCCGCTGCGCGTCTTGAGGTTGTTGGTGTTCTGCATGGGCGTCGGTGGTGACGTCGCGGGTGTGCTGTAGCCGCCGCCGTTATGAGGAGTCTTTAGAGGGGAAAATTCACATGGTCAGTTCAGCCCATCTCTCATGCGGATTTTCCAATGGGGGAAGGGTTTGAGCTTGCAGGACTTACGGTTGAGGTTCCCATGTCGGGGATCTCGGGGTAGTGACTCCGATCCAGCGCGTAGCCCTGCTGTTGCGGTTGGTATGGGTAGGAAGGCACGGCGTAGGGCGAGCCGTGGGGGATGGGCGTGTGTGTGTGGTCGTATCCCATCATCTGCTGCGGCGCCGGGCTCGAGTACCGCGATTGCGGGTTGGAGCCGCCCATCTGGCTGTGCAGGTCGGACGGGTGGAGTTGTTGCTGCGGCTGTTGCGGCTGGTAATCTTGCGGGTACGTCGCTGCGGCGGCATTGTATGAGTTTAGTTGTTCGAGGCCGTGGTACTGGTCGTCTTCGGGGTTGTTGCCGTGCGCCGACGGGGTAGGCGATCCTGGCTTGACTTTCTCCATTGCATGAGATATCTCCTTTTGCAGGAAAAAGGGGGTTGGATCGGCGGTGATGGTTGCTTGAAGCTGGGAGTTGGAGTAGTAGCACAGCTGGAGAGGAGTCGGTTGGCTGAGATCTTGCTGGGGGAGAGCTGAGGTGGGTGGGATGGCAATGGTAAGATAAAGGTAAAGTAGTTCCTTCAAAGCAAGTCGATTGCTTTCTTTGCTGCAGCAGGGCTGTGAGAGAGAGGCAGAGAGAGCGCCCTCCTAACTAGGTCCTGCCTCGTCCACAACGAAGGTGATGTGAATACCTCTACCGCAAGGCCCACATGCACAACAATAGATTAACCGTGGCCAGGGGCACGGACTCGCCGCCACCTTCCAAAAAGATCAGTTGGAATCGGGGGCGAGTTCAGTCGGTGAGTTGTTTATATTCTAAAGCGAGCGACGACGAGGTATATGTTCGGTGATGTCGTGCTCTGCAACGACAAAATGAAGAGCCACGAAGCTACGCGAGACGGTCCGTCGGCACAATGGCGGTGACGTGACGGACGCTGCTTCTGCAGATGGGTTGACAGCTTCACTGTTTCTCAAGTGACCTGTCTCTTCGGCAGTCTCTCTGGCTCCTAAGATCGGCTCAGGCCAAAGCCAAGCAAGCCCTTTTCCCGGCAGCCGCAGTGGTGTCGTACGGGATCACGAGTAAGGACGGCAAGGCGAGAGAGGGCGGCAGAAAGAGAGAGTGGAGGAGGAACCCCAGAGGCAGGGAGTAGCACACTTCGGGGCGGACAGCTGGGAGGGAAGAAGTTGACGGGTCGTATTAGTCGGGGCAGCCGGGCAGTACTTGTGGCAGGTACCGGAGCGGCGCAGTGCAATCGTCTGAAGTTGTGTCAGTGTATCAGTCCTCAGTGTCATCCGGTCAGTTCGCCCAGCTATCTATCCGTCCATCACCCCGATCGATTCACGCACGGCACGCTCACGCTCTCTCCGTGACTGTTGCCAACCAGCTGGTGTTGGCTGGTCGACTGACTGGCACAGCAGCGTACGCGGAGGGCCTCAGCCCAGAAGCCGGTAGGAGGAAAACAGCCACAGCATTAGTTCTGTCAGAAACTGGGTTTGTCTCTGACACAGCTATGCAGGAGACAGGACGGGGCAGGGCAGTACAGGACAGGACAGGACAGGCTGGGAAAGGGGTGGATGCCTGGAGGACCTGCCAGTCAGGTGAGTTAAGAGGGAATAATGAATTTCTAGCACGAACCTATTGCAGAACGTCGGCCTTACAGGACGGCACTCGTGTGGGTGTGCGTGTGTGCGCGAGTATGCGGGTGGCAGAGAGATACCCAATGCCAACGCCACCGTGCCGATACTCTGCGCGATGCGATCGTACCGAAGTCGCTGCCTTCTGGCAGGTATCGGGGACTGGGGATGTTGTATGTACTTTGGTTGGTACAGAACTGACCGTGGGAAACAGGCGTCTATCTGTAGGGACTCCCCCCCTGGTCGACGAGATGGTGGTGCGTGAGCTGGGGCTTGATGAGTGCACGCCCCCCTTTACTATGGCTGGTGGTCGGCTGAAGACAAGGTACGGTATGGTATGTATGTATGGTACAGGTACAGTACGGTGGCAGCCACAAGATTTGCTGATTGATGTGGTGCAGTTGACCCCTGACCTACAGTCCGCACGAGCTTTCTTTCGCCTTCTTTGTCTCCGCTTCCTTATTTCGGAACATACGTTGTGTGCTGCAGCACCAGATCAACAGGCCGGTTGTTGGTGGTGCAGGACTAGTAGCGAAGCGATGAGATCTTTGAGTAACGTAATACGCGAGCTTCGAGGACTGAACCGGTGGAAAGCGTGGTGGTTGGTGGTTGGATTAGTATAACAGTGTTGGTTGGTGGTAAGTGGTGTGTGTGTAAGCCCTCCTTTCCCCGTGTCGAGTTGCAACTACTAGTGGTGATGCTGTGTAATGGTGGGTATAGGTGGCAGGACGGGATGGATGGTGAGACGGGACTCTGCTGGATGCGTTCTTTGTCGGACGGTTGGAACCAACAACTGCAGCAGCAACAGGCAACAAAAAGAATTAGGACTTCGTCTCCCCAACACGGGCTGAGAAAGAGAATTCTTGGGACTGCAGTTATTTGTAGGTGGTTTTCCTTCTCCTTTGGCGTTGGGTTGCGCATTACCGCTTTCGGAAAGCAAAAGGACATGAGCCGGCACGCGAACGCTGGACAAGGCGTGCTCACTCTAGATCACTTACGGAACCACGTCTGGACGTGTTCGGGGGGCAATCTACGCCCGTCTGACTGGGCCAGGCCTACTACTGGGGACGGAGCATTCCGGCCCTGAGCAAGCTGCTGCTGCTTCTGCTGCCGTAATGCCATGCTGCCATGCCATGCCGCTTGAGGTATACTGGCGGGCATATGGCCCTGTGTGCTAAGCTAGGGGGGTTGTCTCTGGGGCCTGATCCCGACTACTGCCCACTGGGGCAAGACATGAAGAAATACTGCAGCCGTCCCCCACATCAAGGCGATGACAGCATATCCCAACGGGTGTGAGATATGCGTGGGAGATGCCTGGGAGATGCAAGGCAGGGTGTGTTCAGGGGTCCAGTTCCACTGCCGGACAGTTCGCGCATCAACCCGACTGGTCCCCACAGCTACCTCTCCTTGGGGGTATTGGGGCTCTTCAAAAAATAGAAGGGCGGGATCCCGTTCGGCCTGTTGCGGTTTTCTGGAGGTTCGCTCTGGTTGCTGTGGCTGTTGACTGGCTCTGGAATGCTGGTTCCTGAAAGACGCCGAAAACGTGCGTCTGACACCCAGGGTCCCCAGGTCACGCCCCTCCCGCATTCCTTTGACACCCTGCTGGAGAAGCCTTCCAAAAGCAGCCATTGCCGTCGAATTCTTTCTTCTGGTCTTTCTCTGTGATCACTGACCAGCTGTTGCTTGGATGCGGCCTCATGACCACGCAGATTGGACGTTGGGAACTCAGGCGGCTGCTTTGAGCTGCAGGGGAGGGCAGGACCTCCACATCCCCCCGGCTTCGTGTCGTTTCTCGGTGGTGTCGCTAGACATACACCTCCCCCTTCGTTCTCTCGTACCTGGACTGCTGGTGTTGGATCTCGCGTCAGGGCAGCCCTGGCAGATCTGGCTGAGCCTGGCTGATCAGCCCTGCCAATCGATCCGCAATAGCCGTTGGATGAGAACTGGCCCAGGTGGTTACGCAGCCGTTTGCAGTGCCATCCCTGTACGAACGATGGCTGCCTGCATTAGTGCCGTTGGCTGTTTGAACGTCAATCCTTGGCCCGGCTCTACTGTAAAGGGGGATGAGTGCCATACATACATACCTCTACCTACATACATACAGCACGACAGTATCGTAGTGGAAATCGTGACAGTGACAGGTTGCTAACCGCATTTCGAAAGCTCACAGGCGAAGTGCTTGTTGGTCTTTCTGTCAGGACGGTTTGGGCATGGCAGATGGACAGCAGGGAATGCTGTTGTGAAGCAGCACTCAGCAGCAGGAGTAGAGGCAGCTTGCAAGTGTGAGCGTGCATATATGCCAGCGGCTGCCCTGAAAGACGCATTTGTGTTGCGACTTTGAGTCTTCCTTTCCTTTCCTGTTTCTTTGGCCTCAATGCTGTCTTTGAAGCTATCGTGTACCAACCCTATGCTCAGCCCTTTCTCCTGTCAAATTCCAGTCCAGTCCAGTTGTCCTCTGCTGCATGTGGCAGAGTAAGGTTGGTTGGCAGGTACCTGACCAACAACAACGAAACCGAGTCCAAAGGAAGCGACAATACGGGACTCTGTTTTGTTGTCTCGTAGTCTCTGATGGTCCAATCTCAACTGAGAGCAACTGTTCCACTAGTCAGTCAGCCAGAATGGGTAGGTAGGAACCCGGCCGATTGCCTGACCGACCGCCTTCCATGTTCTTTGCTTCTTCTTCTCTGTTGGCCAGCCTGATGCCCATGGCAACGCCGTCACCGCCTTGGTGCTTGCGCTTCATGTAATTTGTTTCTGGACCTGCTCAGTGTTCATCGCGTCTCTCTGTCCCCACCCACACCAAACTGCAGCCATTCCCGGCTCGTCGCTCATCCTGTCTCGGCGCTCAGGCCAGCTGTTCGTGCGGGCGGTCGGGACCTCGTGTGACAGCTCAACTTCGGTTCACCTGCATCTTCATCTCCATCTCGTCCCTTTGACTTGCTGTTTCTCCGTTGCCGGACCAATCAACACGTGGGTCGACAGGGGATACGCTGCGAACACTTGGTAGCCAGCGACATTTCCCCTCCGCGACCAGACCGCGGGCAAGGAAGTATGGTACTCTGTCCATCCTGGCCGCTCGCTGCCATATTGGGCAACTGGGCATTAGTGGTGCATGTACATATGTATGCCAGGTGGACTCCGACGGACACGCACGTCTGCAGAGCTGCTGCGAACTCCTGTCGCTCGTCCGCCGGCGAGACACGTGGGGCTGGGGGGCGCAAATTGGGAGTCGGTGTGTCGCTTCCCGTCGAGTGAGCCCTAGATCAGATCAGACGACAGAACAGGCGAAAGCCCAGGATGCTGGCCGTGGCTTGGGGTCATCGGGCTTGACGGACGGACACGTCACGTCTGGTTGGTGGCCATGGCGGATCTTGGGGTCGTGACATCTTGACGAGGGCTCCTCGCTACTACTTCGTTATCATACACTTTTCTCATTTCCATCCTCATTCTATCGAGATTGGATTCGCTCGTGGTGACACATTGAAAATAGCAGATGCTCTTACGGAAGGCCGAGCGAGAAGATGGCAGAGCGGGCGGCAGTCGAGATAGAGGTGAAGATGGGTGGAGGTGCCCTCAGCCAGCAAGCCTAACGATTGGCCCACGTAAGGCGGTGTAAGGCACTTTCCTTCCGCGGATATCGCTTCGTTCTTGCAAACTTGGAAGTCTATCAGTTTGCGCCTGGACGGACGCTACCTACTACCTAGCCCATGGCGACGTTGATCGTCTGGTGTCTGCTAAAGATCTCAAGGCATAGAAACAATAGCTCCCTCATCTACCACAGCCTCAGCGTCTGCTGGTTTTTGAGCAAGGCTGCTTATATGAGCATCACTGTGCAAACTCAACAACTGGCAGAAAAGAAACTACACATTCAGTAGGTAGGTAAGGACGTACCTCCCTCTAGTCTAGTACATATCGAAGCCCGCCTGCAACGCCATAAGATGCATCATTACTCATGCAATTGTAGGAAATCTCCCGCGCTACCCGGTTCCTTCGTGTCCACACCAGGACAGCTGACGCATGTCATATCTGACATCTGTAATAACATGACCATCCTTTCAAAGGCTGGGAGAACGCACCATTCGGCGGAGACACCGTGCTGCATCCATGCCGTGTCGGCATGCCGAAACAACAGGATACCCGCTTTCCAGACCGACACTCTATGGCATGCTCTACCGCGTAATATCCGATCCATTCGCCGCAAGTTCACCGAAATGTGACCTATCGCTCACGATTCACGCATCCGACAAGTCTCGCACTGGCGACCAATGCTGTTCTGACCACGAGAACGGGTACACCTGCGATGTCGCTGCGTCTTAGCACACGCCAGATCAAGCATCCTGGACAAGACCGCTGGATTGCTGAGATGGCGGGCGCGCAGGGTCGGCCGACTTGACTGGCGGTGTCAATATTTGCTGCGAGGGCGAAGGTGGCAAAGCCGTAGAAGGGGGCAAGATCGAAGGTGTTGGTGATGAGTGGACACCATTACTCGCTTTTTCAAGGGGCGGCGGCGAGCGTTTCAATGGTGAAAGTCCATTCCGAGTGGGTGGGAGTGTCGGAGTGACATCCACTCGCCGCCGTCCTGACTGATCGATTTGCGGAGTTGAGAGCGCATTAGTTTGGCCGTTGTGGGAGCTGGGTGTTTGCGCCGAAGCAGTAAACGACACCGATGATGCAGCTGACGGTGACAGCACCGTTAGATTGCTGCTTGTAGCGTCAAAAGGCTGCTTCAGAGGTGACTCCGAAGTAGCCGTCACTGGCGGTACATACGCGTCTGCGTGAGGTGGTACAATGCTTTGGGGTGCTTGTGAACTGCCATTGGTTCTTGGTGAAACATGGAAAACCCCCTTTTGAGGCGCTCGACCCTCGCCTTTGGAGTGCTGACCTATAGGAACGGGGGAAGATGGGTTAAACAGTGTCGAGTAGGCTCTGGATTTGTTTGGCGACTGCTCTGGCGGCGATAGCATTGGATGTGGTGACGAGAATGGATGAGCGCTGTCTCCATTCGTGTAAGGCGAAGGAGGCGGCAGTACTGTTGCCTGACCTGCGGGTTTGATGGGAATACTCGATTGGCCTAGGGGCTGAATAGTCGGTGGAAACTGAGATTTGTTGTCTGCAACATGGTTCGGGTGTGCCTGCGACAGTTCGGAAGCCCCTTGAGTCTTGCTGGGTATCTCGACAACGATATCGGAGCGCGCTTCAGGTTCGGCCTGCTGCTGGACTGGAGAGTCGGTCTTATCTCTGTCAGAAGCCGAAGAGGCAGCATTGCCTTGGTTGACCTTCAACTTGATGACAGTTGGCTTGGGGCCTCCCGGACGTGACGATTGTTGTTGTTTGCAAGACTTGCAGATGAAGTGGAAATCTTCCCGGTCCGCATCCTCCTCACTGATGCCAACGCACTTGCTGTGTTGCCAGATATTACATCTTTCGCAAGCCACGCTGTGAGTGCCGTCATCGACTTGGCCATAAACACCGCAGATGCAGTCGAATATCCAGTCTTCCTCTTCCTCCTCAAGCTCCTGTAAAGCTTGCTTGTTCTTCTCCATCTCAACCTTTAGACGCCGTTCTGAGAGTCGACCAGTCCCACTACTCATATTCTTACTGTCTTCAGAAAGCTGAGCGAGTTCCTCCTCGTGTTGCAGACGCTTGGTCTCTCGCTCCTTGAGCCGTTGCTCTCGGGACATCATGCGGTGATCGCGTTCCTTCTCTATCTTCAGGCGTTTCTGTTCTTCCTTTCGGGCGGCCGCTTCTTCGATGCGACGCCTCTGTTCCTCTTCTTTGGCTTGCTCTTGTTGTTTTTGCTGTTCAATTTTGCCCGCAAGACGACTAGATCTTTTGGCATGAGCCATCTTCTCGAGGCTCAGCATCTCCTTTTCCCTTTGCAAAGCTTTACGCTTCCGCGACTCTTCTTGCTTCTCCAGGATGGGTAGCAGGTGCTCCTCCACGGCACCCCTCAGGATCTTCTCGTTCTCATCGCGGGTCTTCCGGATGGTGCCTATGAAATCCTGGATCTCCTCCAAAGTGGTCCCAATGCATTCCCATTTCGCGCCACCAAGACCATCATCTTCTGGCTCGGGGGCTTCTTCGGTGTCAGATGCTGCATCGTCGTCGTCATCATCATCATCATTGTTGTTGTGGGCTGTTGATCTCGATACTCGACGTCTTTTGGCGGCTCTCGCGGCGGCTTTCGCTTTCTTGGTATTCTTCTTTGGTTTCCAGGGGGTGATAGGAGTAGGGGGTGCAGCTGTCATTCGGTAGAGTCGGTTGTCATCCAGAATGTAATATGTGCGGTCGTCACTATCCCATCCAGTAGGTTCGATCCTCTGTACGTTCATCAGCTACATGTCATATCAAGTGCATATGGGAGGCAAACGTACCCATTCTGTCTGGTCGCTGGGCTTCTGCTCGTCCATCTTCTCTCGAACACGCTCGGGATGCAACATGACCCACTGAGTCAGTTGTTGGAGCACTTTGATCTGCACAACAACCAGTCAGTGTATGGCCCACAGCATACACGAGACCAACACACCTTCATAGTAGCATCGAAATCGTCAAATCTCGCAGGAGTCTCGTCGGTGCCGAAAGGGTTCCGGGCAGGCGCCTTGGCAACATATTGTCGGCGCGTATATTCATCGAATAACTCGGGGCTATTCCCATGTCAGTGGCATTCCGATGATTGGCATGTAAATCGGCAGGACGTACGTCAGGCCGCGATGCGATGATACGGATTTCAGCAAGGCGAGGCCGATGTCGCGTAAGGCGGTGGAGTGGGGGTTCAGACATTCGGCTTCGAGATCCTGCAATGGCCAAAGCAGCGCGATCAGCAACGGTCCATGGCAAATAGTAGGGTGGCAGCATCAGCGGGGGGTGCTTACATCGATGTCGAGGTTTTCGTCAACCTTGACCACCTTGCCAAACAAGTAGATCCATTGGAATAGGTTGGCAAATTGCCACGAGTTTCTGACGCGCTGAAGCAAGGGCAGCTCGCCGGAAGGCTTGGGGGTGTCGGCGATGGCGATGTCGGTTTCGGTGTCGCGCCGGGTACGTTTCCGGGAAGAGCCCATGGCTGTTTGCGACACGGCGAAATGGATCCGCGCCGGTACGTCGAAGTACTCGCGGTAGCTGGTGGTCAACTGGGGTGGGGGTTGAGTGCAAAGGCGATGATGCAAATTTAAGGGCGCAGGTTAGAGGCAGGAAGGATACAAGATGCAGGTTGCATGGCGTGTTGTCAAAGCTCAATTCGGAGGAAGGGTGCGGATGTTCACTTTGGCTGGTTGGCTGGTCGAGGAGGCAGCTGGTAAGGTTAAGTGACGTGACGTGAGGTTGAAATGCATGTGGGCTTTTCAAGCTTGGTTGACGCGCCGCAGCCCGCGCAAATGCCAAATGGCACTCCATTCCACTTTAACCCCGGCCCCCTTGGAACGCGCCATCGACCTGGCAGCCCTGGCACGCCTGGCTACCTGGCTGGCCCGACAGAGCAGATAGTGGGGCTGTCACGTGTGCCGCATGCCAAGCCTGAGCCAATACCTCACCTGCAGGTCCCTTTCATCTGCTTGCGCGCGTTGGCCTGCGGGGAGGGGATCGCAAGAATCATGTATTCCATAGGTAGTTCACGTGAATAGAATACCGCTGTCATGTGTACCTAAAGGTACCTATTATGTGTCTTTGTCGGTTGAGATAATACTCGTACTAGAAATGAAACATTTACTGATATCCAATGTGTAAGGTAGCATCACAGCTGCTCTCATTACCCAAGTACATTAGGTATAGTAGGTAACCCCAGGTTCAGGACTAATAATAACAGTGAACCGCACATATGATACGTTATCTATCACCCATTGATCTAGGTATTTTATGTATCGACATGATGACAGTCACTGCTGCTTTGAAGTTTGAACAAGTTGTGAGCACCTCTTTGCTGTCGCAGGCCATGAAGAAAATGCCACCCTCACTCTGGGCCGAGGCAAGTGTTTCAGTCCAAAACAGCAGCAGCAGCAGCAGCATCTCCCAAAATCCGTCCCGAACAATGATCTTGCTCATGAGGTCAACTGATAGTCTGCCCTTGACACCATCCATGATGGTATCAATAATAGACTGTGTTTAAATAGGGTAAATGTATGCCACTCCGATCTTTTTTTGGATGTGACAGAGAGGCAGTGCTTGCGTGCATGCCAGGGATTCTTGAATGCATGTGGGCTGCATCTTGATCCATGTGCTCAGGAGTCAGTGCTGAAGGCTGTTCCCCTTGATAACATGGAGGTGGGCGGCCTCTTATCAGTGGCCGCGGGCCTGGCCAAGAGTGGATGAAGTTAGACTTTCTTCAGCTGATTGGCCATCTGTCCAATTATAGGTGTGTTTTATGTCTTGGCAAGCCTCAACTCAATGCTGTATCAAAGAGGCTGAGCTTCGTCCCAGACTCCCACGGTCCAACATGAAGCCACCCGATCAAACACACCTGCACCCGCACCTGCACCTGCACATGCACCTGCGACTTGGAAGTGCCAGCAACTCTTAACTTGAAGTGTACCCGTGTGTAGGAGCAGCGCTGGAACCTGGAACCACGACCCGAGAAACAATTACCCTCGCTTTCTGCTTACGTTTCTGTTTGTTTCCTCCATCGTGCGACAGCTTGCCAAACTGCCGGATCCTCCTGTCCGTCCGTCACTCGTTCCGAATCTGACCCCTCGACGCCTCTGCTCTTTGCTCTCTGGGCTGTGTGTACCCGTACTCGCAGATAGAATCAATACCCGAAACGACCTTCAGTCGAGTCGAACGAACAACGAACAACGAACCTGACGTTGACTGGGAATGCCACTGATCCCGCCAACATAATCTCCTCGCCAGTGCGTTCGCGCATTGCGCGCCTCGTCTTTCCTCATCCTTGGACTCTGCAGCATTATAATTCAGTGTCATCTGGATGACACGAGATTCAATATGACCAGGTCGCCGACCTCTCCTCGACAGTCCCAACCGAACGTCGAGCCGCAGCCATCGCAATCCATTCCTCTGCAGGATCTCGGTCCACGAGAGAACCTTCCGAGCGGTTCCCTCGCCGACCGCAACCTGCCTGCCATCTCAACCTACTGGGAGGGCTATCAGCCGCAGCATCAACACCATGACGAACCCGAGCTGAGTCCACACTCTCCACTCGATGCCGCCGCTCTCCAGTTCGCGCTTCCTCCCGACTTCAACCGCGACCCTCGCGACAACGACCCTGCCCCTCATGTCTTGCCTCAAGCCGCCTCCGCCTCTACGAACCCCTACATCACCCAAGGCTCTTACTACGACGACACGACCCATGATGATTATTTCGAATCCGATCGCGCACCCTTGACGTTGACCGCACAGCCTATATCGGGTGCTTTGGCTACGCCCCAACATGAGTCCCAACCAAGATATAGTTTTCAGACCGTCTCAGACCTGGACAATAGCCCTTCCAGACCTCGGGAACGGTCTAACCAGATGCTCGGATTCGATCTGGAGACTGGCGGCCCTGGGAAGCATCGCGGCTATGGAAACACGTTAGCACCAAGCGACCACCGGGGGTCGCGGTCTAACAGTACGGCTGGTGCTCTGTATAAAGCTGGGTCTATTGTTAGAGCCATGTCCCAGCGTGTCGTCAACATCAGCGGCGAGGGAGAGTCCATCGACCAGCGGCGGCAGCGTTCCAGATCACCAAGTGTCGACAGCCGCAGACCCTCCGTCAGTCCTGGCCATGCCTCCTTCAACACGGGCATGATGGATACGTCATATACCTCCCAAGTCTATCCATCTTCGCCCGGCGAGAAAAGGGGGCAGTTTGACTGGTCCTACGCCGAGGCACCTTTGCCTCCTCGCCGAGGGGGTCCAATGCCTAACCCCTTGAAGGGGCGTTCCCTCGGTATATTCCATCCTGATAGCTTCATCAGAAGGAAGCTGTGCGATATCCTGGTGAATCCTTATCTGGAGCCCACGTTGCTGGTTCTGATCGTTCTTCAAGCCGTCTTACTTGCGGTTGAAGCGGCAAAAAACGTTTACGAACCCGGGAATGGACGGCCGGGGCTTTGGGATCCTTCGTCTGCTATCAATTGGGCACTCCTTACTCTCTTTATCATATTCTCCGTTGAGATCATTTTTCGTATCATTGTTTCGGGTTTCGTCATGAACGCTGCCGAATATAGCACCATTGATCGCAAGAAAGGCATCCGCGGCGCCATCTCGGACAAATACGACGCTGTATTCCGCCCCCAGCGTCAAAAGTCTGTCAAGGGTTCTCGAGAGGACGAGTATGGGCCATCAACATTCGGTCGTTCGTTCACCATGAGGCATGGCCCGCCGGAAACCGTCGAAGAGCAGCAACGAATGCAACTCGCCCGTCGGGCTTTCCTGCGACACGGCTTCAACCGACTTGATTTTATAGCCGTCGTGTCGTTCTGGATTGCCTTTGTGCTTAGCATCACAGGTCTAGAAGCGGAACATCATCTGTTCATCTTTCGCATGCTAAGCTGTCTTCGAATCGTGCGACTTCTTGCTCTCACGAACGGAACCGCGGTGAGTGACGCCAATCTGGCGGCGGTATTGTACACGAGCTAACCCTGCGACCTAGATCATTCTGCAGAGCCTGAAGACAGCAACGCCTCTTCTTCTTCGGGTCTCGTTCCTGATCGGGTTCTTCTGGCTGTTGTTCGCTATTGTGGGAGTGCAAAGCTTCAAGTCAAGTCTGAGCCGACAGTGCGTGTGGCGGGATCCTTTGCAACCGGATAACTTTACTGCGGCTTACACAAACGACATGACCTTCTGTGGCGGTCACATTGACAACGTCACCGGCCATCCAACACCCTGGGTCCGAAGCGCCGTACCTGAATCATTCGAGGGTCTCAAATCAGTGACGGGCAGCCCCAAAGGCTTCATCTGCCCCCAGAATTCGATTTGTCTTGAGCAAACAAGTCCTTACAACCAGACTGTGAATTTCGACAATATCGTCAATTCGCTGGAGCTGGTTTTCGTCATCATGAGTGCCAACACTTGGTCGGATCTCATGTACTATACAATAAACTCAGACTTCCAACCCGCGGCCCTCTTCTTCGGCGCTGGCATCATGATCATGATGTTATGGCTGACCAACTTGCTCATTGCGGTGATCACTTCATCTTTCCAGGTCATTCGGGAGGAGAGCAAGGCTAGCGCCTTCACCGCAGAGCAAGAGCCACTCATACCCGCTCACGAAGAGCGGTCGCAGAGAGCCTCAACCCTGCAGAAGATGTACGACAGAACCTCTCTGGTCTGGGTCGTCCTCATTGCATACGACCTTTTTGCCCAGGCATGGCGTAGCGCAGACATGTCGAAAACTCGATCCGACTTCATTGCCATCAGCAGTATCGTCGTCACTGCCCTCCTCGACATCGAGATCCTCATCAGGATTGCGGCCAACTGGAGAGGTTTCCATCGGAACGTCCGCAATGTTGTTGACCTGCTCCTCGCAATTGTGAACACGGTCATAATACTGCCGCTTGGACTGAGTGGCCAGACATACGCGTGGTTGACGCTTTTCCAAATCCTACGCGCATATCGTGTGGTGTTAGCCATTCCAATTACCAGAAACTTGATCGTGTTGGTCCTCGGAAACGCAACGGGTATCGGGAATCTCATTGTCTTCGTGTTCCTGATCACATTTATCATGGCCATCTTCGCTGTTCAGCTTTTCCGAGGGGAGCTTCCGCTTTACGACGACGGCGGCGATCTGGTTCGAATTTCGTTCTACAACATCTTCAACTCGTTTCTTGGCATGTATCAGATATTGTCCAGCGAAAATTGGACCGACGTCCTCTACAACGTTACTTCGTACACGACTGCGGTAAATTCGTCGTGGTACGGCGCTCTTTTCCTGATCGGCTGGTTCATCCTCTCATTCTTCATCATCGTCAACATGTTCATTGCTGTCATCCAGGAGAACTTTGACGTGTCTGAAGACGAGAAGCGGTTGGAGCAAGTCAAGGCGTTCTTGCAACGGAAGGAGCTGGGCAGCAATGCTAGCAGCAACGTTGCTCTTTCGGAAATTTTCACATTTGGGAAAACACGGCGAAGACGGGACCCGCTCGACTACGGCCCAGCCACAATGGAAATGTTATTGAAGGATGCTGTTGTGCGGGAATTCCTCGACGATTCTATGGACACCCTACACCAGGGTTCTAATGACGGCCGGACGCCGCCGACAGAAACTATGGGGGCCCAGGAAATGGGATTGGAAGTCCGACCTGGTCTCATGTCCACGGTATGGGGCAAGATGCAAAGATTATTCACCAGCAGGGACCCGAACCCGTTTTATTCAAACATTCAATTCGACGGTCCTAACGATACCCTGGATCCGCGACAGATGGCCCGCCAGGTCGTTGGTGCTACTGCCGAACGACGTAAAGCGCAAAGAGAGTACGTTGCTCGGCATCCCACCTATAACAACGCACTTTTCATCTTCACCCCTACAAACCCGATTCGTCGGCTCTGCCAGCGAATGGTCGGGCCGGGAAGGGGCACTGAACGGTTCGATGGCTTGGAGCCAAACAAGATTTTCTGGTATAGCTTTTCCGTGTTCATATACGCCGCCATCATCGCTATGGTGCTTCTCGCTTGTATAACTACGCCACTGTACCAGAAAGAATATCTCTCGGAACATCACATGGTGGCGGTCGACGATCGATACACCACATGGTTTGTCTGGGTTGATCTGGGCTTCGCTGTCGTGTTCTCGGTCGAGGCCGTGATCAAGATCATTGCTGATGGCTGGTTCTTCACACCAAATGCCTATTATCGAAGCTCGTGGGGTATCATCGATGGCGTGGTGCTCGTCACCCTATGGATCAACGTTCTCACGCTACTCGCGTACGATGGAGATGTCTCTAGAGTTGTGGGTGCTTTCAAGGCTCTTAGAGCTCTCCGCCTACTCAATATCAGCAACACCGCTAGAGACACATTCCACTCTCTGATTATAGTGGCTGGATGGAAGATTCTCAGTGTGAGTTTGCTCCCGAGTTTTCGTCTTTGACTCAGAGTTGATCTCTAACTTGGATTATTAGGCTGCTTTTGTGTCCCTGTCCCTGTTGATTCCGTTCGCCATCTATGCTCTAACTCTATTCAATGGGCAACTTCAAAGCTGCAACGATGGCGATCTGACCAATCTCACAGACTGCTTCGGAGAGTTTGAGAGCGCGCCTTTCAACCCCGACTGGCCCCTCCTTGCTCCTCGCGTTGCCGGTAACCCTTACTTCAGTTTCGACGATTTCGCATCTTCCTTGTTCACTCTCTTCCAGATTGTGTCACAGGAGGGCTGGGTCGATGTTTCGTTTGCCGCACAGGCGATCGTTGGTCGTGGAATCCAACCGCAGGACATGGCAACACAAGGCAATGCCATGTTCTTCGTAGTATACAACTTGCTCGGTACCGTGTTCGTCCTCACTCTGTTTATATCTGTCTTCATGCGGAATTACACGGAACAAACAGGGGTGGCATTCTTGACGGCCGAACAAAGATCGTGGCTTGAGCTCCGAAAATTACTACGCCAGATCTCACCATCGAGGAGTTCGTACGATGACTCAGAGAACAAGTGGAAGAAGTGGTGCCACAAGCGAGCAATCGAAAAGCGAGGCAAGTGGTACACGGGGATCACTGTTGTCCTCGTTTTGCAAGTCATCTTGCTGATGCTGGAGTTTTACCCCGAGCCGGACTGGTGGACACGGACACGAGATATTGTGTTCTTGATCTTTACACTGATCTTCATTGCCAACATCGTCGTACGAATCGTTGGTCACGGCTGGACACGGTTCAGAAGAAGTTCCTGGGACGTCTACTCGCTTATTGCCGTGTTCGGGGCCTTCGGAACATCGGTGCTGTTGGTTACGCGGCAAGGTGCAGAGACATTCATCCAACTCCACAAGTTCTTCCTCGTCGGCATTGCTCTGCTCCTCATTCCACGAAATGATGCCTTGGACCAGCTTTTCAAAACCGCGGCAGCTAGTCTGACGACCATCATCAACCTGCTGGCCACGTGGCTCGTGTTCTTTCTGGTCTTTGCTATCGCCCTCACGCAAACGTTCAGCTTGACGCGCTTTGGTGGCTCAGAAGACACCCAGGTCAACTTCAGGACGGTACCGAACGCGCTCATCTTGCTCTTCCGCATGAGTGTCGGTGAGGGATGGAATCAGATCATGGAAGATTATGCAAACATTGGCCCTCCGCTTTGCGTTGAAAGTTCGGATTTCTTCGATAGCGATTGTGGTAGTACCTCCTGGGCAAGATTCCTCTTCATTGCCTGGAACCTAGTCAGCATGTTCATCTTCGTCAACTTGTTCATCTCGCTCATATACGAGAGTTTCAGTTATGTGTACCAACGCTCCAGCGGAATGGCGCACATTGACCGACATGAGATTCGAAGATTTAAAGAGGCATGGCGCAGTGTTGATCCAGCAGGTACCGGCTTTATCACCAAGGAAGCGTTCCCAAGGCTGCTCGGCGAGCTGTCGGGTATTTTTGAGATGCGAGTATACGATTCGCAAGACTCTGTGCGGCAGATCCTGGAAGACGTCCGATGCGACGACCAGCCTACGAGACATGCGTCTATTGCTACAGCCGGTGGGAGTGTGGTGAATGGCGTGGACCTCCAGAAACTAAACCAGCGACTAGCTCGGATTGACGTGCAAAAAGTCCGGGAAAGAAGACGCAATTTCAACCTCTTCTACGAGGAAGTCCTAGTATCTGCAGATGCTGAAAGGGGCATTTCCTTCACGACAGTGCTGATGGTCATGGCGCTTTATAAGATCATCAACGACAGCAAAAGTCTAAAGTATTCAATCCTCTCGCGTAAGCTTGTATACATAGACTAACATAATTTTAGGCTGGAGGAGTTCCTGCGGCGCCGTGCGCGGCTTCAACGAGTTGAAGAGCAAGTCCGTCGTAGGGTGGTTCTTGGATTTTTCGATACACTGTAAGTGCCTCTTGCCCATAGGCAATCTCACCTGGAAGCTTACACGTCCTAGTTACTGGGCTCGAAAATTCAAGAGACACATGGACAAGAAGCGCGCTGGACGGATGGCGGCTGTCCCCCAACTGGACGTGCCGGATATCTTCGTGGATGACGAAGCCGATCGCCAACGAACAGTGCAACAGCGCACGACATTGGCCGCTACGCCGGTAAACCGGAGACCGTCGGATTTCCTGGCAGCGCCCAGCACCACGCGGCCGCAGCACAACAGCTGGTCTTCCAGCAACGATATATCAACACATGATAACACTTATACGCACCCCTTGAGCGCTCCACGCTCAGCACCATCGATGCCCGGCCATCGCGCGGGATCTTCGGCTTTCAGCTTTGAAGTGCAAGAGGGCGCCAACTCTGGCGAGAACAGCCGACGCACCAGCGCGGTGGTCAGCCCGGCGCAGGTCAGAAGCTTCCTGGACGACTCGATTTGGGCTGAGAGTATCCGCCGAAGCGCGACGGTACGCAAATCCGTGGGACGGTCCAGTAGTCGCCAATGATTGACCTCGGCCACACCATGGCGACTGGATTCACCACTACGTAATGAGACAGCATTTTGCCCAGAGGGATGATGATAATAATGAAGTTGTGTGATGCCGGGAATCTGCATGTACATTATTTCCCATGTCAAGAGATTGTGGAGTCCCGGAGGTCCTGTGGGAGGCTTGAACGAGGTGTGGAATGAGTGGATGAGGCAAAAGGGATACGGCGTTTGGGCGCGGAGGCAGGGGGAACCGATTTTGCATGTATGGATGTCACCACACGATGGGATCTAGCTGGGTTGATCCAAAGCATTAGAGGGCGCTATGTTCAGTCAGGCCCGATGCATAGCCTACGAACGGTCTGGGACGAGATTCGGATTATCTGGGTGCATAGAACGGGCCCCTGTGGCCATGGTGCATATAGACACTTTACGAATGGCTACTAAAAGGTCGTTTTCAGCATCTTTCTGAAGCCACGAGGTTTGCGCGGCTTGAATGATGTGTGTGGGTGCGGCTTCTCCGACTGGAAGGCAACCAACTCCTACGACGTTGCAGGGTGCCGTCAGGACGAGGACGAGAGACCCCTATGTAATGGGCGACGATGGGTAATACGAGGTCTCGATGATGGCGTTTGATCGCCGCCTTCTCATTGCCCTCCACTGAGTCCACTCGCACACTGACTGCGGTATCGATCGGCTGTTCGATAGATATTAATAAGTGGTGCTGCAGTTGGCAGTGTTGGCGTCGGAGTGGATCATTGCATTCTCGTCACGGCCGGGGACGTGGAGCAAGTGGCTGTACAGGCAGGTGACAGGGTTACATAAGCAAGCAATTCCATGTCTGTGCGCTCGTCTCTAACAAAACAAGTTGTCTCGACTGCTGTGGCCAGACATCTCTTTAACATCTTCTGTTTTCAGTCACGTTTTATTTGTACACACATCAATGGTCGGGTCAATCTATCAATAGTCAGTGGGTGATTGATGATTGTCTTGCCCATTGAACCATGTTCCAACACAGCTCCCTCAGGTAAAAGTAAGTACCGTGTTCTTCCAAAAGCCTTCCATTGAAGTTCCATGTACGGGCATGTATGAGAACTATGAACTTTATGAGTGCTGTCTCTGATAGATTGGCCGTATCATGAAACGGCGCCTTGGACGGGCAGACCCTAGACGGCCGACGACCTGAATCACGTCCCCTCTCGATCCCTGCTCCCGGCGGGCGATCATACGCAGCAGAGGGACGCCCTGCTGAACGCCTCTTTACCCGTTTGGGCCGCCAATGCCTCCGTCCCTCGCAGCAGCGGACGAACTACTGCCAGTCTGTTACACGCGTCCCGCAGTGTGCCAGCAACTTCTGAGTCTGCTCGACGGCAAGCACTGGTGCAGTGTGTCATACACCCTGAGCCTGGGACAGTCAGCAGGAGAGCCACTTGTTTCGCCCTCCGTTGCTGTGACGAGACGCTATGCTTCCGCATCGCAGCGCCGTGTCTTTCCCTTCCAAGGC
The DNA here is from genome assembly GCA_963556695.1 of Anthostomella pinea. NCBI lineage: Eukaryota > Fungi > Ascomycota > Sordariomycetes > Xylariales > Xylariaceae > Anthostomella > Anthostomella pinea. The sequence continues at coordinate 2,980,229 of CAUWAG010000020.1, read as the reverse complement.
TCGATTCTCTCATACATATTCCCGACGCGTCTGCGGGCCCCTCTGCATGAGGTAATTGTCTGGACCATGTCGCCTGCGCAAGTATGTAGCCAGCTACGTCGCTACTCGCTAGCCGAGGGAGGCATTGACAGCCAAAGTGCCCGCCATCGCATAATCCCGAACCCGAGGGCGACCGTGATCCTCGGCCCCTGAACCGTAGATCGCCCTGCTTTAATACCGTCAGCCGTTATACCTCCCTGTTTCCTTCATGCTAGACCCCTCGACAGGTGGAACAGGTGTTTATCGTCCCATGCCATTCCTGTCTGACAGTGTCTGTCCCGTTGTGCGCTATTCTATTTCCATCTCGAGTCGGCCGTCCTGGACCTGCAGCCCTCGAGTATACTTATTAAGGATCAGGTCCACTCCTCCGGTCTGTGTTCCCTTCTTTCTCTTCAGACTCGTTCGCAGTGTCCCCACGCCGACTCCCTCTCTCACCCACGACCTCGTCGTCCAACAAGTGTCACGACCCACGACCGCTTGAACCGACCCTATTCACGATCCCGCCAGAATAGATCGTCCTATCTTTAAGTTCAACGCCAGCTGCTAGTCATTCGCTTCTTGCATTCTTCCAACTTTACAGGCTGAGCCTCTTCGTCACACCTTCTAATACGACACATTCCCTCAGCCACCTGGTACCATCAACCGAGCAGACTGACCCTCTTTGGACAATCCAACATAGAACGAGTCACATCTCTCCAAATAAGTCAAGATGCAGTCATCACGATTCCAGAGCATCCGCTCCCGCTTCTCTCCCACCGACATCCGCACCTCCTTCCGCCGGTCCTCCTCGGCCTCTTCCGAAACAAGCAGCTCACGCCACTCATTCAGCTCCAACTCGTCGTCGCCTGTGACCACCATCAACTACGTCCTGTTCAGACAGCCGTCGATCCTGGACATGGAGAATGAGAAGAAGATATCAGGCTCCGAGCTGAACGTGCTCGAGCCCAGGCCCATTGTCTACTGGGGCGGCGTCGAGGAACGAATGGGTTCTCTCTAAGCCATCGCATCTGAGATATCTCGACACATTTCCAAAGGCGAAACGACGTCAAGCGGACTCATGGCCTACTGTTTGTCGCACTCTCTCGAGGGCTTTGGACACAACTACTACTTATTCTTCTCTCACACTATTTACCGACGCCGCGAGGCGGGTTGGGATAGCTTACGCTACGCGGTATCGCACTTTTTGAAACGGAAGACCCCTGGAATGTTCGTTGACGACTGGGTCACGATGTGATGTGACGGGACTTATTGATTGAGGACTCTACCATGATTACAGGCGAAGACGCTTGAGGTATATCATGCGGAGGACACGCAGACTACGAGGTTGGCTGGAACACAGGACATTGGCGCTGGAGGGCGTCGGATGTTTATTACACTACTGCTACGAGAAGAGAGCAGGCTTGATTGGACATTCAATATTTGCGCGATTGGGAACAATGGAAACATTCGAGGCTTGTCTGTCCTTGGGTAGACGGCCGACTTTTGAACTCACTTTGATGTTTTCCAGTCTGCTTGTTTGCTTGCAACCACGTGATACCTTTCTTGAGTTTGACTCTTCACTGAACAGGCCCTGGGTAAAAGATCACCCAGATGAGGGAGGCTCGCCGTCACTATTAATAACCGGCCGTTTGAAAACGACCGTCTTCGTGAGCTACTGTAGAGGTATTAGAGCTCCTGGTGGGCCGCCGCTCCGATGGTTGATTAGGTAAGCTCCGGCGACCGGCTCTCCGCCCCAACATAATCCTCACCTCACCGCCTAATGACCCTTCAGACCGGCACAGCCGTCGAGCATGGATACATGCAACCGCATGACTCAGATGAAGCACCCTTGGTTTTTATACCGCTTTGTACACTGCTTTGTTTGTGTGGTCGACGCCTCATAAGGCTATCATGAATCATATAGTCGGCGCAGCCTCCACTTACCTATAAATCAACTGGCTCGTTTCACGTTGCACGGCCTAGATTTGCTACCCCGGGATATATGGCAATGGTCAGCGACGAAGAGCTTGAACTGGTGGGTGACCACCACGATGGACTGGCTTCTGCCGAGGAGGTGCCTCGGCCCAGCATCACGCGGGCACAGGCCTTCAATCTCTACCTCAGTCATGCCTTCTCAACGTGGAATGCGCGGGGGTACGAGTTCGCTGCCGTAAGTTCTACTCAACGGGGTACTTCGGCTGGTCTTTTTGAAGCAGTGGACGGTGCCATGGCTGATGGTCCGGTGGGATAGATCCTGTTCACGGCTGGGGCATACCCGGATACGCTCGTGGCAGCCGCCTTAAGGTAAGTCTGATGGAACGGACATTACTCGCTGTGTAACGCCATTTTACTACGACATACGGTCGACACACCATATTGACAGTATCTCGCAGGATGATTATAGTATACTTCGCCATGATCCTCTTCTCCAGCTCCGTGGGCCAGTGGGTCGAGCAGTCGCCGAACCGCCTGCGCACGCTGCTCTCGACCATCGTCTGCAACCGCGGCTCCGTCGTTGTGGGCTCCTTCTTCTGGCTGCTGATTCTTAGCCAGGAGAATCTGGTCGGCGACGAGACGGCCTTTGTGCTGCCGCGGAACGATGTCCTCAAGGGCATCGGCTTTGCTATTGCCGTGACGTTGGGCATCGTCGAGCGGTTGAGTGCATCTGGGAATCTGATATCGATGGAGCGCGACTGGGTTGTTACGGTAGCGGCACCCTCAGGTAGACCTTATGACTTGACTCACCTCAACGCTGTCATACGGCGAATCGATCTGGTGTGCAAGCTTATCTCGCCGATCATCATCTCCATAATCATCTCCGCCCTGGGCTCGGTCCGGGTCGGAGTTGTGTTCACGGGGCTGACCAGTCTGCTCAGCATCCCCATCGAGGTCTTTTCTGCCACGAGAGTGTGGAAGAGCAATGCACTCCTACAAGTCCCAAGGCCAGTGCCGCCGCCAAAGTCACAGCCCGTGCACACGCGTGGGGCCCCATCGTGGATATCTCGAACCAGACAGTACTTCCGGGGCCTCGAGATGTATTTCAGTACCTCCGTGTGGCTGCCCTCGGTGGCCCTGGCGCTGTGCCACTACAATATGCTGACATGGAGAGCCACCTTCGTCACCTATTTGATTAACGTGGGGTATTCACTCAATACGATTACAGTCGCCAGGGCCATCGGTTCTGTGTTCGAGATCAGCAGTACTGTGATCACGCCCAGGGGTATCGTCTATCTAGGCAAGGCCGGATATAAGGGTATTCCATCCGCAGACGAGAACGATGAGTCGGGCGTGGGATTGATCGCCGGCACTCCGGAAGGGAATCATGATGCCCAGACCCTGATCGGACTGCAGAGACTGGGCCTCTGGGGCCTTACCTGGCAGACTATCAATACGGTGAGTGAGGCTCTGGAAATATTGGGGATCATGTGCTGATAGCGAACAGGTACCTGTCGTCCTCGCCCTATGGGCAATTTCTGCCCAGACGGGCAAGCCAGAGAGTGTCGCCAGTCCTGCTTCTCGGCCCGAGGCCGAGTCGTCCAGCCCAGACCTGGGCTGGAGCATCATCATGTTCTCTTTCCTCGCATTCTCGCGGCTCGGCGTATGGATCTTCGACCTCACGACGCAGCAGCTGACGCAGACTATGGTGCCCGAGAACCAGCGGTCGAGCTTCGCCGGCGTCGAGAACTCGGTGGTAAACGTCTTCGAGCTGCTCGGAGCGGGCTCCGCCGTGGCCTTCCCGCACACGGAGCAGTACCGGTGGCTGGCTCTAGTGAGCCTTCTGACGGTGATGATCGCTTGGGCGATGCTCGCGGTTTGGGTTCGTGGACAGAGGGGTCATCTGGTTCATTGGGAGAAGATGGGCTGGTGAGGGATTTGAGAGGGTGGTGAACCAGAGTTGGAAACCCAGGCACCTAATCTCGGTGGGCATGTTGATACTTTCAGCGTTTGCAGCCCTCCCGGAGAGGTTAGTTTCCGGGTGGGTGGGTGATGGGCGAGTCCGCAGGCTGGAGGTTGGGAGTCAGAGGTTCAAGTTTAATGCCTACTGGTCATGTCAAATCTATCCTCCTGTTGCCCCAGCAGGCCTACATTCGTCCCAACATCCAATTCATCTCTGATTCACTACCCCGTCACATTCTGGTGCTCGCAGCTGGGCACGGTTGTGAAAAATTATTGTGCGCGTGGGAAATTCACCTCTCCTGATCCTCACTGTCGCCGGCGGCCCCTCTCCCCTTTCCCAGGCCCCATATATATACGACGACAACCTCCTTCTACCACCATCTGCTTATCTTTTGCGGGTGCTTCATACTACCTTACCACACACTGAATTCATCTTTCGGAGGAGTATTTGTTTCCTTCTCCTTCTGCTTCAGTGCGGCCACCTGGTCTGGTTTGCTTCTAAACCACCCACCTCGTGCATCTCGGCTTCTTCGGATGCAGCTCCTCTGGGTCCTCAGTACACCACACAACTTCTCTGGGTTAACCAGATCCATTTCATTGCAGCCGGCTGTCCTTCCCTCGGATTCCACCTGCACCTCATTCGTAGTCTCTACTCACTCTCCTCCACATACCATCTCGCCGAACCTGATCGGCCTACCTTCTTCTGTGCTCTACCTCCCGGCAACCTTTCTGCCGTCGACCTTTCTACCATCGACCTTTCTACCATCGACCTCTTCACCGTCTCTACGATCAGCACCTCTGTACAGTCAACACCTCTGTACAGTCAACACCTCTGTACCACCCCAACTCCTGACCGTCACGCTACATCTACGTACAGCTGGCTCCGTTCAGTGTCTACTCTGCGCGAAACGCTCACGGCAGTCTGGTGAATGCTTCCGTCGGCTCGCTCGTTGCTGGCAATATGTCACCACCCCCTAAGCCTGCCAAGAAGCACTGCTTCGGTAACCTCATCAAGGGCAAGCTATCTGTCTTCAATCGCCCGAAGGCGAAGCAGCGCGCATATATTGAAGCACGCCCTTGCTCGCCTGCCCCTCCGCTATGACAAGCCCGTGGATACTACGAGGACCGTACCCAGCTTCTCGAAGCAAGCCAGGATGAGGACACAGATTTCTATGAGATGGGTTCTGGCGACGATGGTGCAATCATCGAGGACGGCGCATCGGTGACTGAGAATGACTGGGTGGGATTCGACGAGTTTCCATTCTCCTGCGACAATCAGGAGTCTGACGGAGAGAACGCCGTCGTCGTCCAGCAACTGGCTGCCACGATGACCAGCAACATGAAGGACACCGATATTCACCACGATGATCTCGTTTATACTTACGCTAAAATGCCTGTGGTCCCTGACAACAGCCGGCGATCGTCGAATACAGCCTACGACATGATCCTCAACAGTACTGATGACACAGACTGCAGCAGTGACAAGGTAAGCTCATTTACATTCTTCAGGCACTTCTAAATTAAATGATAGCTGACCCTTATACAACACAGTGGTCCATCCTATCTGCCGACACTGACGACGCTGTCGTTATCGACAGCGACCATGACGGTGGCCTTGAGGGGAAGCCGTTCGGCAGTCGTGGCGATGCCGAGAACCAGTCGTTGGTTCCGGACTTGGACAGGGTTAACGCGAAGCTTTGTGTTGAGGTTGTCGGCGCTCGTGACACTACACCTCTCGCTCGGCATCCGCGTGTCCACCCTCGGTATGCTGCGAGATACGGAATGGACCCGTTTTGGCGAGTTGATGACGGTTCCACTGCCCCGGATACGCTTGTTTCTGCGTAAGTGTTCTTGTTGCGACTTACGACTCGCTTTGGCACTCGTATGGGCTCTGGCCTTGGTTCTGGCCTTGGTCGTTGGCACTGGAGTTGGTCGTTGGCACTGGCGTTGATCGATGCTTTGGTTCTGGTTCTGGTTAAGTGGATGGTTTATATGTAGGAGTTCATGGGGATTTGATACCCGGGTTTGCTTTTTCTTGTAGTTTGGCGCAGTCGCATACTGATACCCCTGTGAGCCACGAGTCGTGGTTTACAAAGCACAAGGCACAAGGCTCAAGGGAGACGAGGCTTCCGATAGAAGCGCCTAGTGCTACATAATGTCATTCGGTTTTGATTCCTTATATACTTATATTCGGCTGATGTAAATAACGTTACATTGTTGTAAACCATTGCGGTCATTTTAGTATCTTTACAAATCAGTGCTATAGTTTAATTTAGCCCATTGTAATGTTAGATCGCTTTCACCTTCTCCCTGACGAGCCTTCCTGCTTCGTCAACCCTCATGACGAGCTTTGCCTCCACAAGACCACCTGGCGGGCTTCTGGATTGATTTCCCTTCGACTTAAGCATTATACCGTCCTGGACCACCCTCTGTTTCCTGGCCGGAAAACCTCTGTTGAATTTTGACGGGGATTCTGCAACATGGATTGCTACTACACCCACCACCACCTTGCAAATATTTCGTTCTTCACACAAATCTTCCTGCTAGATCAGAAGTACCTAATCTTAATCTTTTCTTGTTATGTTTGGCATGGTTATTGCACCTCGTACATAATCTTCCCACCATTCGTACCCGCCTCCCTCCACAGACGGCTCACCTCTAGCGAACATGGTCTGCTCTCTTCCCATCTTGATTCGCTTCTTCTCAGTCTACAATTACCATCTCCACCTTGCATTATTCCCCTCGAGCCATTGTTATTGGCCAGACGAGATCAATCTACTTGAACCCTTCATTGTCTTCGCACCCATCCGCAACTCTTCACCATACGACGCACCTCTTCTACCATCTCTAGCACCTCTCTACTATCCGAAAATTCCTCTTCCACTCGAGTCTCTCTGCAAGCTACGTCTCTCTACCAGCTACGGCTCTCTACCAGCTACGGCTCTCTACCAGCTACGGCTCTCTATCCACTGCGTCTGTTCGACAGCTACCTCTCTTCGCGACATACGTGTCTTCAGCATCTGCGTCTCTCCTTGATCAAGATGGCTCATTTCCAGGCCCATTCTCTACGGCAGACTCTCGATAGCCTAATGGATGCTTCAGTCGGCTCGCTTGGTTCTGGTAACCCACCACCTACCATGCTTGCGAAGAAGAACCGCCTTAGCCGCCTGAAGAACAAGCTCTCGGTCTTCAGTAAGCCGAAGAAGCAGCACACGTATGTTGAAACGCGCCCATGCTCGCCCCCTCCTCCGCTGGGACAGACCGATGGATGTTACGAGAACAGCCGCACCGAGCTTCTCGGAGCCCACCACGATACCGATTTCGATGACATCGGGTCCGACGATGGTGATTCTACCTATCAGGACGCTGTGCCAGCTATTGCGAACGACTGGGAGCAGTTTGCAAAGGATATTGCGTTCTACTGTAATTACGAGCCTGAGGAAGCGAGCGCTTTTGTAGTTGAGCAGCTAGCGGCCGCAATGAGCAGCAGCATGAAGGGCGACGATACCGACCACGAGGAACTTCTCCTCGCGTGTACTGATGTACCGGCCGTCCCGAACAACAGTCGCGGAGAGTCAACCGTGTCCATCGGCATGCTCAATGACACAATCAGCAGCATGAAGGGCGATGATACCGACCACGATGAAATTCTCATCGCATGCACTACTGTGCCGGCCGTCCCAAATAAGAGTCGCAGAGTGTCAGTTGTATCTATTGATATACCCAATGACCACGATCAGCGACACCTTCAGCGATGACGATGACGATGCAGACTATGAGAGCGATAAGGTAAGCCTCGTTTTGCACTCCTCAGGCACTTCGAGAACAGTGATAGCTAATCCGTATACACCACAGTGGTCTGTCATTTCCATGGATACCCCTGACGTTGTCAGCATCGACAACGACGAGGTGCTGTTGATCAAGCGTCAGGAGGCTAAGGCAATGTCTGTGGTCCCAGATATGCACACGGTCAATGCAAAGCTGTCCGCGCAGGTCGACAATGGTCAGGTCGGCAATGCTCGGGTCGACAATGCTCAGGTTACTCCTGTCGTCCAGCATGCACACATCCATCCTCGATATGCCGCGAAATATGAGCATGACCCATCGTGAAGAATCGTCAACAGCTCTGAGGCCCCGGCTGTGTGTCGTGGGCTTGATTGTTTTTAGATACACTCCTTTGGCTCTGGTTTTGGCCAGCTGCCCTGCTTTCGGCCTGGTTGGTCTTGAAGCCGCATATTTTGGACCGCTATGAAGCACGAGATGGACCGCCGCCACAAGGTACTGTATCCAAACTACACATACCAGCCCAAACAGGCCAAGAACGAAGATGAGGAGCCCAAGGCTCGTTTTGCCTGTGGCTTTGGTACTGGCGCTTTGTTCAGGTAGGCGACGGAGTTGATGAGGACTTGGGATTGGCTTTTTTTTTACTTCTATGTGTGGAGCTGTTGAGATACCCCTTAATTCACGATTCATGATCTGCATGGCAGGAAGCACGAGGGAAACGAAGCACAACTTCAGATGAAAGCGCGTAGCGTTGCCTAATCTCATTTACTGTTCTGATTACTTACTCACGCTCGGTTGCAGATAAATCGACGCGCCGTATTATTGTGAAAACTTTTTGACATTTTTTAATGCTATTCGTTGTTCAGATCTTTTACTACCAGTAGTAGATATACACGGACGACGCCCTTGCGGACTGGACCTTCATTCATTTTTCGGAGGAGTCTTTATTGCCTCCTGATTTCTGGTCCTACGCAGTATCTGGAGTTTACGCAGTTACGTACATACTCGGCCAACTTTCCAACCTGGTATTCCGACCTTACACTCTTCTCTTCGCCTCCACCACATCTTCCATCTACAACCTCTAGCCAACGTCGCTGGCATTCTCTCTCACTGTCTCAGGCACACCTCGTGGCTTTTCTTCCACTTGGATCAGTTCTGCCACCTCGACCGAATCTTGCCGGCTTTCGTCCCTCTAGGAACCCACCCTTCTGCCACATCTACCGAGTCTCGCTGGCGATCTTTTTTCCTTGGATTGATTTTCTTGCCTCAGGCACACCTCGTCAGCTATTCTCCTAGTTGCATTGCCTCTGCCACATTTCGATCAAATCTCGTCGACTTTCGTCCCTCCTGGAATTGCGTCTACCTCCATCGTTAAGCAACGTGGACGACAATGATTCTGACGACAATGATTCTGACCATGATGGCCTCATAAACGAACACACTGCGGTGCCGGCCGTTCCACACAACAGCCGCCGACCATCAGATGCAGCCAGAGACATGATCAACGATAGGGCAGCAGTACTGACGACGTCGTTATCATCAAGAGAGAGGATTACGATCAGGACATGGATAGTAGCGACAAGGTAAGCTACTGTTACATTCTTCAGGCACCTCGATCGAAGACAGTGATAGCTAACTCGTATTTAACAGTAGTCCGTCGTTTCTATCGACTCCGCTGTCGCAGTCAGTGACTGCAGCGACGACAACGACGATTACGGTAACGACACATACAACGTGATGCCGTCGAGCAAGCTTCGGAAGCTCGACGAGTTGTCTTGTGTTCCCGATCTGGACCAAGTCAACGCAAAGCTATGTGCTCATGTTAGCGATGCTTATGCGGTTACCCCTGGCCGTGCCTATATGAAAGTTCATCCGCGCTACGCTGCGAAGCACGACCAAGATCCAATCTGGAGAATTGCCGACGGTTTTGGTGCCTTAGCTGTGCTGGCTCTCGCCTGATTGCTCTTCGCATAGCTGGCTGGCTTTGACTCTGGCATCGGTTGTGGCATTGGTTGATGCTGTGATTGTGGCTTTTGGAGTGGGTTTCAAGGCGCAAGACGAAAGCCAGGAGCACTTGGTTGAGATACGGATTTGCTTTTCCCTGTATTATTTTGTAATCATATAGAGATACCCCATGGTCACGAGTGATGATCGCGAAGCACGAGGCATGTAGCAAGGCAAAGGAAGTTATTACGAGTTGCGATGAAAACGCAGTGTCACTTAATTTCAACTTTTTTTTCTGGTCATCTTCATAGTCGTGCTTCGCTAGTGGTGAGTTTTGGTCGTTAGTATTGGCTCTTTGGAACCATAATCACTTCCTCTCGATCGAGTTTACGTCTTCTAGGGAAGCGCGCTTTATTAAGACCGCGCTCGTCTCGCCTCTACGAGCCCTCTCTGGTTCGCCTTGGCCGTCTCGACCCGTCGTGTTTCCTTCTGATCGCCAAAGAGGCTGTTATAGCAGCTCAACCTCACCTCAAGATTCTGCCACCGTAAACCATCTTTTTCCTGGTTGTTACCCCAGGTATCTATTTCTGGCTGATACCTCAGGTATCAATGACCGCGGCCGGCTTCCCACAATTCGGACTGCGCACACTGCCATACGCAGCACACCACATTCAAAACCACTGCTCTTTCGGATTCCCAATTTTTTCGTGCACCGAGCAACCTTCTGGCTGGTTCAGGTAGCGATTTCTCGTCTACATATCCAACTTCACCTCCCACATCATCTCTACTTCATCCTCATTCATCCTCCGCTTCGGTTCATCTCTGCCAGACCTGATCGACTTCCTCCCTGTATCGTTTCTCGCAGCTCCTCGTTTGCATTCAGAGAGATCGCTCACTTCTTTCGATCGACGGTCCTGTTTTGGGATTGATTCTCCCAACCATCTACAACTTTTACCGACCAGACACGACTCTCTCACCTCTACTCTCTACTCTACTCTCTACTCTCTTCTTTACTCTCTACTCTCCTCTATCTACTCTCCTCTATCTACTCTCCTCTATCTACTCTCCTCTATCTACTCTCCTCTATCTACTCTCCTCTATCTACTCTCCTCTTTCCGCTCTCTACACCCATATTCTCGCCTCCCTACTCTTCAGACCCTATATCCTCCCCTCTACTTTCCAGCATCCGACGCGCCGCTCTACTCTCTGCAACCCGAATCTCGCTAGCTGCGTGGACAAGATGGCTCCTTTCCGCATCCACTCTGTACGAATCCCTCAGACCGACAACGCGTCACCTCTTACTCTGGCGAAGAAGCACGGCCTTGCGCGCCTTAAGGACAAGCTATCCGCGTTCTACGCTCGGAAGCCGCAGGCTTATGCTGTAGCCCGTCCGTGCTCGCCACCTATCACCGCATGCACTATCATGCCAGGCGTTCCGAATAACAGTTGCCAGACTTCTGACGCAGCTTCCGGCATCATGAGCGACATTACCAACCATAGCGATGATGACAAGGACCTCGTCACCCCGAGCACGGTTGTCCCGCGTGTCCCTCACAATAGCCGTCGTGCGTCGGACGCAGCCAACGAGTTCGAGATTATCAGCTCCAGCCACTAAGGCATTTTGTCTCTGAGCAACGGATCTCAGACCCGAGACATGGGTTACCCGCCTACCGAGAGCGATGTCGTCAGCATTGACAGCGAGGGTGAAGAGCAGGAGACCGGCGCAGAATGTGGCAGCGACAAAGTAAGCAAGCCTCTGTGCATTCGCCATACACTTCGAAGTCAGTGATAGCTAACCCCATGTACTACAGTGGTCGGTTATTTCAGTCGATTCAGCTGTCGTTGTTGACAACGATCGCGAGGACATTGGCGACGACATTGGCAACATGTCTGTGGTTCTGGACCTACCGTAGACACGGTCAACACGAAGCTGCGTGGTCTTGCAGCAGCCAGGGCAATTGGACACGGAAAACAGCTATATGTCTGCCTGGACAACACGTCAGTGGTAGATGGGCTCAATGGGACTCCACCCGAGACATCACAGAACATTTTTCTACGATTTCAAGAACTTGCCACAGCACACACTCCTGGAGTGACCGTCAAATGGATTCCTGGACACAGAGATATTAATGGCAACAAAGCTGCCGACACACTAGCAAAAGAGGGTGCCATGCTAGAAACAGACACGACAAACCTTCCTATAATCTCTTGGGTCAAGAGAGATCTCAAAAGAAAGGGCAGGAAAGAGTTCAACCAATGGTAAAAAGACCAATCAGAACCTAAGTATCAAGAAGTATACTCACATGCAGTAACTGAAAGAGACCTTATATCTTTTAAGAGAAGTACTTTACACAGACTTCTAGCGGCCAGATCTGGACATGGCGACTTTGCCAGATACCATGAACGCTTTGGGCATACAGACTTGAATGATCACTGCAGCTGTGGTGAAAAGAAAACACCACAACACATTTTCTTTTGTAAGAGGCTGGGGAAAAACTGGCTGCTGTCTAGGTACTCGCCTAGGGCAGCTTGTTTACAATACTTAGGGGAGAGGAGCACAGAATGGGCAAAATTCGTGGAGAAGAGCAAGTTCTTTTCAATAATCTGCCCCCGATAGATAGCTTTTCTTGAAGGACCAGATGGATGACCCCAAGGTCATATCGCCGCAACAACGGGGATGGGCCCGTGAGCGGGACTGACTGTACTTATTATCTTGAGAGGCCGTATGGCGCAATGGTCAAATGCGCCTGGTTGTGTTCTCGTTTGTGCGGTGGGCGACGAGAACAAGTGGGTTCGAATCCTGCTATGGCCCCCTTTCTGACCCGGCTTGTGCGAGTCGATAACCAGCACACGACAGTGGAGAGGCCCCATTTATCGCAGAGCCCGATAGCCAAGCAGCTTGTCTCCACAATACCCACTCCTGCGAGGTTTTCCCCCTTGTGGTTTCCCTCGCCAGCAGATAACAAACACCTACTCCACTCACCAATGCGACATATATCGAACGGCTACTGGAACGATATGTACACCAGAGAACTGAGGTTCACTGGGTCGCTTTGTCACTAGATAGGAGGTTTTTCTGACGGAATCGTGTTTGGGTATTGACTAAAACCATCTGAACACTACAGATTGGTACCGCTACAGCGAGGATAGGCTCGTGCGCGGATCTGAATGTATCTAATTTGACACCTCTACAACCTTGCGATGCAATGGCTCTGGGAGGCGTGGTTTGCACTACTGAGGAGCTACCCCCCACGTTAAATACAAAACAAACAAACATTATTATCTTGAGACCTCCACAACCCTGCGATACAGAGGCTCTGGGAGGCGTGGTTTGCACTACTGAGGAGCTACCCCCCACGTTAAATACAATCAATCAATCATCAATCAAACGAAGCTGCGTGCTCAGATCAGCGATGCTCGTGCCATTACTCCTGCAGTCCGTCACCCGCGTGTTCATCCCCGGTACACTGCAAAGTACGAACAGGATCCGAACTGGGCAGTCAGGAATGGCCCTCGCGTCCATCCCCGATACGCTGCAAAGTACGAGCAGGACTCGAACTGGGGATTCAACAACGATCCTCGCGCTCCGGACGCGTTTGCTTTCGCTTAGCTGTTCTTGACGCCAAAAGCTTGGAACTATGACTTGGTTGCGGCTTTGCACATCCCTTTGGGTAGTAAAATTGGCCAGGGGATGGCACAGGCGCAAAGACTTTGGACTAGGTTTTGCTTTTCATTGCATTTTCGGGCGCGATTGTTTAGAGATACCCAATGTATTACGAGAGACGACTCAAGAAGCACAACACCCGGAGCTACCGCCGGCGCAGGCGTTTTTTAGACGAACGTCTCGGCCTCTTCAGGCGTATGGAACGAGAGTGCCTATGAAATGTGGACGGATGGCAACAACTGTCACGGCGAGCATACTGGGGAGCTGGGACATGGCCTGCAGCAAGCAGCTATTACTCTATTGACGAGAATATCAAGACTAGAGAGGAAAGGAAGAGAGAGAGAGATAGGTACAGCGGGAGGTTGCCCCTTTAAGGGGATCCTCTGGTCAGATCCTTCCCTTATTGGGAAGTATCGGCTTGTCATGTGGGAAGGTCTGTGCAGGCCGTCACATAAGTCATCCATTTATTAGAGATATTATTAAAACAATAAAGATTATTAAAAACATTAATCTTTTAAAATTACTTAAAGTTTCATCTTTATTAAATAATATCTTAAATCAAGTAAAAATATTTTAATTAAGCTTTAAATAAGGTTCATTAAAATATTATATATTATATAGTTTATAGCTAGGATAAATCAAAACGCGCTACTTCATTTATAATAATAAGTTATAAAAATATAAATATTATATTTAGGTTAGGAAAAAGTGCCGGAGCCACTGAGGTGAGATTGAATGGACACGGATAACTCTGCAACAACACACTATTACATCAAATAATTTGAAGATTCGCATTCCTACCTCCCGAATTGACCTTGCAGCGTGGTTTTCAAGATCACCAAGCAATGGCGCAAGACGGTGGTGCGGATGAACCAATGGTCATCGATCAGGGAAGGGCGGGGCTCAAGCAGAGTTTGCACCATCCCAACGCCAGACGAAGCGCGACCAACACAACTGCACCGGCAGTAAGCGAGGCGCAGCATGGGGGAACAGAGGAGCAAACTACGTTGAAGAAAGATTTGGTTAACCTAGTGAAGGAGGGCGCGCTAGAGGAGGTCGTCCAGATAGTCCATAGGTATGCAGCCATAGAGGCGCGAAAGGCCACTGAGGCCAACGCAAACACGGCAACGATTACGACAGGAAACCGAAACACCAAAGCGATCACGCGAGACAAACTCAACAGGTCCATCAAAGCAGCATTTCGGCGCTTTATGCCAAAGACACCCCAAGCAGTACCGGGGACAACAGGAGCACGATCCTGGGCCAAGGTAGCCGCGGCAGGCAGACCCGTAGCGACAAACACGCCAAAAGTGTTCGTGCCGGGGCGGATCCAGCGGGAGGTCATCATTCGAAACTCTGGAAGCATCCCAGGAATGACAAAGAGGACGGCCATCGAAACGGTACAAGCAGTGAACATGGCGATTGGCGTACAGGAAACGGTAACAGCCCGCCAACTTCCTAGCGGGGACGTCGCGGTTACGTTCCTTAACACGGCAAACAAGTACAAGGAGGGGACAGCAGCATGGATTAGAGTGGCCTTTGGGGCAACGGCAGAATAGTCGAGCCGTGAATTCACGGTGATAACGAAAGGTCTTCTGCACCGCATTTTGCGGGAGGCTCATACAAAGCCGGAAGAGCTTCTAGGGGAGATACAGCAGTATGCACCAAAGATCGGGAAAATGCACCCCATCTTCCCAAGAAACCCGGAGCACTGACACGCAACGTTAGTGCTACGGGTGAATGACATAACAGAGGCCCAAAAGCTATGCGAGCAAGGGCTGGTGTGGAAAGCGGCAATCTATTCTTACGAGCCGTTCACAAAGAACGTCCGAGTCGAACAATATTACAAGTACCACGACTTTAGACACCCGGCAAAATACTACTAAAATAAACCGAGGTATGGCAGGTGTGCCGGAGCACCACACAAAAGAAAGGAACTTAACTGCCCTTCAAACACCGATTGGAAGAGAGTTAAATGCAGGAACTATACAAAGAACCATATGGCGTGGGATAAAAGGTGCCGCGTATACAGGGAGAGAGAGGAGGCGGCTCGGGAGGCATACAAATACCGACCCCGGCAGTTCGAGATCCAGAAAGACCCAGCACCGCCCCGGACAGGAGCGGACGGCTTCACGGTGGTCCAGAAGAGGAAGCAGGGCGGCCACTATCACACGAACAGAAATACACCAAAAGAGGCCAGTCAACACACATCAGCGCCTCGCAAACCAGAATCTCTTTCACTTTGGCGGCAAGAAAGGCAGCACCAAACGGACTGTCACACATCCCGACAATCGATCTCAAGCACCCAGGATAGGGCCGAGAGTAACAGCGTTGACACACCCGAGCACCCGGTCCTTTAATGCCGGTACACCTAGCACAGTGGAACGCAGGAGCTTCGAAACAGAACGTAGCCTTGGCAATCCGGGGTGGGGAGGATGAGGACGGGATAAAGGGACCGGCAGACGTGATCGCAATCCAGGAGCCATGGATTGGCCCTGAGAATGCCATTCACTGCCCGGCCAGCTGCAAGTACATACCGATCTACTCGGGGCATGGCAGGGCGATGCTGTACATCAACAAGAAGTTCGCCCCAGAGGCATGACAGGCACGCGCAGGGCACAATTGGGCAGCGGTCATGTTCCGCTTGCAGCAAGGTGTCTTGAACATTATATCGCTATATAATGAGCCGGTATCAAGCAGGAACCGCGCACCCCCGTTCCAGGCGATTGCTAACAAGAGGTGGGAGGGCAGGGTTGTCTTAACAGGCGATATTAACCTCCACCACCCGATATGGGATACACACAGAAGAACCACGCTAGGTACAGAGACCGAGGAACTTTTAACGCTTGTTCAAACGATGAACCTAGAACTAGTGACACCAAGGGGAATGACCACAAGGATGGGGCATGATCAGAGGGACTCCACGATAGACCTCATCTGGGCCCACCCACTCCTGAGGGCAGAGCTGGAGATCCCACCGGAGTGGGAGGGCTCAGACCACCTGCCACAGATGGTACGAATTCATACCGAGACACCAAAATGAAACACGGCCCCGCCAGGTTGGTCGTGAAAGACAATGGACAAAATAACGGTCCAAGTCAAAGGCTTAAAGATTACGCCTCCAGGGGGAGCCGGATCTATCAAGGATCTGGAAGAGTATATCGACAAGCTGCTTGAGCAGCTCTAAGGCATTGTAGACGCCTCCACAAGGAAAAAAGGGCCTAATTTCGGGTTCAAACAGAAGTGATAGAACGAGGACGTCGGTCGTGCGATGGCACATACGAAAGCGGCAAGAAAACGTTACCAATCCTCCCGGTCGGATCGAGACTTTGAAGGCCTAACAAAGGCGAGGCAGGTACAGAAACAGACCATCAATAAAGCCCAGACAAAAACATGGCGTCACCTCATAGCAGCAGCGTCCAAAGATAATAAGAAGCTTTGGGACCTTAAAAGGGCGGCACAGCTGCGCGGGTTCAAACCACGAGAGGCGGGAACGCTCCCGCCCTTAAGGAAACCCGGCTCAATGGGAGGCCTGACATCTAAGTTCGACGAGCAGGTAGATATCCTATCAGGGAAATTCTTCCCTTTTCCAATAACGGACTTGTCCGATATTCCGGAAGATTTCAATACCGGACTAGACCTTTTTGAAAGGAAGTTTGCCATAAGCAGGAAGGTAGACGAGACGGACATTAAGGCAGTTCTTGACTTGATGAAGCCTTGGAAGGCCCCAGGCTGGGACTTTCTGCCAACAGAATTCCTTAAAGCGTGCGGCAAACCGCTGAGAGTGGCCCTGGCGGAGGTCGCGGAATGCTCGTTCGTTCTGGGCGAGTGGCCGAAGCAGTTCAAAACGGCATCAATAGTGGTATTACCAAAAGCCGGAAAGACACCAGAAGAGAAGACCCTTACAGGGGCCTACCGGCCTATCGCGCTTCTTAGCTGTATGGGGAAAGTCATAAAAAAGGTTATCGGTAACCGTATGATAGAGACAGCAGAGACACACGGGCTCCTTCCTGAGGGCCAAATGGGGAACCGTAAGGATAGGTCAACAGAACATGCGATCCGTATAGTAGTCAAAACAGTCCATACAGGATGGAGCTACAGCACGGTAGCCACGCTGATACAGCTGGACATCACGGGGGCCTTCGATGCCGTCATCTTTACGCGGCTCCGCCACATTCTGTGGAAGAAGGGATACCCCATGTGGATTATCAGATAGATGAAAAGCTATACTAACGGACGGTCAGCTAAGCTCCTTTTTAATAGAAAAGAGTCAGCAGCCCGAGAGTTGAGTGCTGGAGTCCCCTAGGGGTCCCCAGCGTCCCCCATCCTCTTCCTGTTATATGTTGCCACACTGTATGAAGAGCTTGAAGCAGCAGGCTTGCCCATGATGGTAGTGGGCTTTGCTGATGATACCAACATGCTGGCGGTCCACCCGGACGCCAAGAGGAATTGTGAAGCCCTTAAAGAGGCATACCAGGTATGCGAGAGGTGGTCGGTTCGCCACGGAATGCAGTTCAACGCGAAAAAAAGCGAGGTTATACATTTTATGCGACAGCGGGAAGAAATCCTGGATCCGGTCTGAAACAGGATGGTCCTGGTAAAGCCGGTACCGTCAGCTAGGTTCCTTGGAGTATACTTAGACAGAAAGTTGCGGTGGAACAGGCACCTAAAAGAGATAAAGGCAAAGATAGAACGCCAGATCTTCGGCCTCACCAGGATAACGGCCTCCACGTGGGGATGTAGCGCGGCGCGAGCCCGGGAGGTATACACCAAAGTGGTACGAAGTGCCATCGCTTTTGGCGCAACGGCGTGGCATACGCCATCAGAGGGCAACCAGGCCCGAGGGCTAGCGAAGAAGATGCTCACCACGCAAGCGGTGTGTTTAAGGGTGGTGGCAGGGGCCTTTAAAGCCACGCCGCGACATTTGCTGGAGACAGAGACCGATTGTCCCCCGCTGGACGCATACCTAGATATGAGGGTGGCGGCGTTTGAAGGTCGAATGTACGGAGAGGCCGGTAGACACGTTACTGCCGAAACAAGAAAGGTGGAAGAGAGGGCAAGAGACGCAAGGTTGGCGGTAATGGAAGCCGCAAGGAGACCCACGCAAGGCGGCAGACGGGGGAGAGGTCGGCCTCGGCGGTCGTCCCACGCAACAACGTCCTCGCAGAAGGATAACCCAACGGACCGGAAGGAGGCGATCCTAAAGTGGCTGGGCTAAGACCACCCGGAACAGGCACTGGAGAGGTCGTGGAGGAGTCAATGGATAATTGCCGTCACAAGAGCCAGCCAGACGGGAGTTGCTGCGAGGTCGCTGGCAGCTCAAGGAGAATTCCCACAGGAGCTCGTAGGGGCGGTCCCGTAATATTACTACGGACTGCGGAAACACGAGGTGTCTGCCCTATACCAGGTCCGGACAGAGACCATCGGCTTGAGGGCTTTCCTGTTCCAGAGGAGAGTGCCAGGAGAGGCTACACCACGTTGCGACTGCGGCAAGAAGGAGACGGCATACCACGTGACGGTTTAATGCCCTCTATACGCGGCCCAAAGAGGCAGATTGCAAGCCTCTCTTGGGACGAGAACGTTGCAGTCAAGGAGAGACTTCAAGAGCTTACTGTCAGATCCGGACGAGACCCCAAAATTTATACAGTGGTTTTTGAGACTAGGGCTACTGGGGATGTTCTCACTAGCAAGGAAGCTAAGCAGTGGCGAGGTGGCCCAACAGGCGCCAAAGAGCCGGACCGCAGAGGATATAGAGCAGTACCGGATAGAATGGAGAAGGAGAGGGGATATGGTAGTAGGGATATCACGAGGGGGAGGGGAAATATCACGAGGGGGAGGGGAAATATCACGAGGGGGAGGGGAAATATCACGAGGGGGAGGGGGAATATCACGAGGGGGAGGGGGAATATCACGAAGGGGAAGAGGTCCAAGGGGCCAAGGGATGCGCGCCCTATCAGGTTAGTCAAGACGGTGAAGGTCATGACATACAACTGTAGCAAACCGCGGCGGCGCCGTAACAAAGCCAGAACTAGACCGTAGCGTGTAGGTTTTCATCCCATGCGGGATTTTATCACACGGAGATAGATCGTAGGAGGTCTGCATGCCGGACGACTCTCCGAGATGTCCATACGGCGGGTCAGCGTATGAGTAATAATAATATATTTAGGTTAAGAACGTTAAATATTTATATCGCTTATTATAAACGTATAAAGTTTTAAATAAAGCGATATTTTTATAAGTTTTAGATAAATAATAGTATAAAATATATTGAATTTATCAAATAAAAGCGGTTTAAAAGTATTGTATTTAAGCTAAGCGCTTTATAAACCTTTAAATAAAACGGAACTTTAAAACGAGTTTTAACGTAATTTACTCGTTTATTAAAAATATTATTAAATAAGCAAAGTTATTAAAGCCTTTCTAACTAATTATTCGCTTTACTATTTACGATCGGCTTGACTTTAATTATGTTTTTAAAGTAAAAGAATAAAACTTTGTCAGATGTTGGATCCCAGATATGGTGCCTTTAGGTGCAGTACCCGCTAGGGGGCTGCCAAAGGACAAGTGGATCCACCCTGGCATGGTGCAGTATGATATTTAGCTGTAGATTAGCCCTGCCAAACATACTTGAGAATGACAACAACGTTTGCAGCGACCGCTCACACCCCAAGGCTTGTGACCCTTCTAGAATCTCATAAAGTTCATATAAATCTTTTTATAACGATATTATTTATAAAAATATAAGCCTGATTTAAATAAATTATTTGACACACGTCACCAGGGGGACCCACTGTAAGTGAGTGCCCTAGCCAATCAGGTGGCGGCTAGATAGATAAGATAAAGAGGGACTGCTACTATATATAGTGGCAGCCCTCACCTAGCTGGCTAGATAACCAACCCACGCACAACAATATATTTGACCCGCATACCTGCTCGCTTCATAATTATTGATCCAGAAATATTGCATAGTTTATCTATTATAATAAAAGCGCGTTTAAAGTAATAAAACTATTTTGTACGTTTATAAAAAACGATTTTTTTACTTAATTAATCCAAATTAATATTAAGTTTACTTACTTATAACAAAGTTTATTACTACTATTATTTATTTTAAGCCTTTAAATAATTACGTTATATGTAAATAGTTAATTTATATTTTTCCGACTTTTATAATATATTCAACAATTAAAAGAAACCTATTAATAATAAAAGCAGTTTAAAGAAGCTATCTTTTTCAAAAGATATAAACGATCTTTAATATATATTAAATAAGTTTGGTATTTATTTAGATAGCTTTACAACCTTAAATAATAATCATAAAAACAAATCCATATTAATAACCTTATTGTTACTTTAAAGACCTTATTTATCTTTTTTATCATATTTAATAATAATAATATTTTTTTAATATACTTAATAACGATAAATTTAATACTATTTTGATCGATTTATTAATTAGTTTATTAAAACTGCTTTATTAATTTCATTTTTAAGTATATTTTAATACCGCGTATATAAACTAAGATAAAGCTTGATAAGGTGTTACTCAAAAAGCGTATTTAAAAAACCTATAATTATTACATTTTAATGGATATTAATTTTATTTTTAAAATATTATTATTTTTAACAATTTAAACGTTATATATTAATTAGGTTTTGTTTAACCTTTATAATAACATAAACTTTAAACTATATAAAGTTCTTGTTTACTAATAAGTAATAATATTTTTAAAGCGTTTTAATATTTAAAAGAAACAAACGTTAAGATTTACGCGCTATTTTAAAATAAAACTTTTCTAGCTTTTTACGCTTTAAATTACTTTATAATTAAAAGCTTTTAACGTTATATTATATATTTAAATATGAATTCAACCTGATTAGTAGCTTTATTAAATGCTATGAAAATTAGGTTATTGCTTATAAGTTTATATAACGGTATAGATCTAATTATATTAAAATTTAAGCTTTTAAAATACGAGTAGCTTTTTAAAAAATCCTTTTAGTTATTATAGCTATTTTAAATTAAAAGATTGATTAAATAAACGCCGCCTCTACGTTTTTAATAAGAACATTTAATAAAAACTTTTACATAGAGACTTTTGACGGCTTTAAAAAGCTCTTTACGATATATCCTGACGGAAAATCTATTAGTTAATGACTAGAAATGATTTTTAAGCTTAAAAATCCTTTATATAGCTTTAAATAGAGCTTTTATTAATGGTAAAAGCGTTTTTAAAAGGCGTTTTGAAAGTTTAACTTTAAGCCTTTCATCTTTAATAATACCGTTTATTGCTTTATAAAACGCGGCATTTTCTTAATTAGTTACGTAAAGAACTTTGTTATTTTGGAAGTAAATCATTTCAAAGTTGATTAGTTTAAAGGAAAGTTTTTTAAAGCTCTTAAATTTTTTTTTTAAAGGTTATATAATACTTATTCGGCGTTAAGATTGTTAAAAACTGTAAAACCAGTTCTTTATAGCTTTTGAAAGCATATATAAAGCGCTTAAACGTTCTTATTTTACCTTATATAATTAAAAAGATAGATTAAAATAAAGCCAAAAGCGATGATATGTTGGAAGTTATTTATAAGTATGAATTTTTAATTAGACTTAAGAACTTTTTTACGTATTATGTACGTTTTAATGTCTTTTACTTTATAAATGTGTTTTTACGATATTTTTATTTTCTTAAAACCGTACAACTTATTACGGTTAAAAGACTTTATTATTATTTTTAAAACAGCAAAGATTTAAATATTTGTTATAAACGCTTTAAATACATTAAAACTCTTATTAATACGCTTAAAAAGCTTATCTTTTAAAAATAACATTAATATTAATTACTTAAAAGCGTTAAAAAGGCGTTGAATTAATCTTTAATTACTTATTTAATTTAATTTAAAGCGCTATCTTATAGTCTTTGAAGTTTTAAACTGTTACAGCTTAATTAATAGTTAACTTAACATAAAAATAGTAAGTTATCAACGAAGCTGTAAAGAAAGCTGCTTATTTTTAAAAATTAATAAACAAACTTAATTATAGTTTTAACGCCTTTTAATTACGCTTTAATGATATTAAAGCTATTTATTTAACTTACAATATTAAGTGTTGGATCTATGCAATTCCAGCCTGCAAACCATCTATACCAAGACCCACATGTATGATTAGATAAGAGATAGATACCGGATTGCGAGGTTACTTAGCCAGACCTTCAGGTCCAGCTAGACCTCCCAATCCAACCATCAGCAACATCATGACCTTGACCCCATACTCGAGTATTATGATTGATCGTTCAAGCCTGTTCCAACATTAAGTTTTATTATTAAACGAAGTATATACGAGTGTGAAAGCATTATATTTATTAATGTCACGATGCCTGCGGCGGGGTGCTGGAATCTGGTGTTGTATTCCGAAAATAACAAGGTGAAAGAAAAGGAACAGATGTGCGTACAGCCAAGGGCTGCAGCAGATATGGTCCCGTCTCCCTTATCTAATCTACACGTGACTAGTCACCTAATCAGATGGACCACCTGTGGACCGTCACAATTAAAAGATCTAAACTAGCTATATTTTAAATAAAGTATTTTAATATTAACAAAATACTAGCAGATAGTTTTATAAAGGCTATATTAAAGGTAAAATTCAACACTTTTTTAAGCTTTTAAGGCTTATTAAGGTCGATTAAAGTAGCTAAAAATGTTATAACATTTTAACTAGCGTATAATTACACGCTAAAAGGCCCTTTATAATAGCTTTAAAGTGTTATAATATTTTAACTAGTTGTTAATTAATAGTAATACCTTTAGTTTAAAAGAGCGCATTAAATATTATAATAATAATAAAATTATAATAGGCTTAAATAAGGTTTTAAGTAGCTTTAAAGGTTGAATATATTAAAGCGTTAGCTTTAAAACATATATAATATACTTATAATATTATAAATACTAGCTTTTAATTAGTTTAAATAACAAGTGTTTATTATAATTATCTAGTTGTTTTAAAGAATTATATAAGATTACTTAATTAAATATAAAGGGGGCTTTACCCCTATCTTAGAGGAGATCTTCTTCTTCCCTTTAATATATAACACTTAATAATTTCACAATTTCACTTCAAAATTCTATTGCCGCAGACCACCTTACGTCTGGCTGCCACCTCAGGTACATCTCCCAAAGTATTCACCAATCCAATCTTCGATATCCCACTTTCCTTCACCTCTCAACCATCCCTTCGCCAGCGTTTTCATTTTGGCTGAACTTTCTGTTTCCACATCTTCTCGAGCGACGAACTACACTTGGGCCACTTTCGCTTCCATGTTGACGAGCCTCTCGACATTACCTCGATCGTCTCGGCCTCCACTACCTGCTCTGGACCGTCTCGCTGCCTAAGGCATCCATCCATCTTGATTCTTGGTATTCTGCCATCGCGCACCACCTTTCTTCCGGCCAGACCACCGCCTGTTCATCTTCACCAGCTTTCCCCGACTCGTATTGCCTCAGGCACCACATACCACCGTCACAGATCTGCTTCTCTGGGTCTTCATCTTCTTAAACCACGCAACTTTTCTGGATAGACCAGCCGTACGAATTTTACGAGAAACGCACTCAGCTGCTAGGCGCACATGAGGACACCGACTTCGATAAGATCGGATCAGATGATGACGAGTCAATCTATGGAGGCACCGCATCAACCATCGAGAACGACTGGCAGGATATGACCAGCGACATGGATGGCAATAGCGATGACTTCGAGGATATCATTACCCCTGGTACGGTTGTTCCACCTGTGCCGAACAACAGCCGTCGAACTTCCGACGCACTCAAGGACCCGGAGATCATAAGATTCCGTTGCTGCAGTACAGCATCCGCCAGCGGCACCACCCGGAGCCATGGTATGGTGCACTCGCCTGTCATCCGCGCAAGCATGGTTCAGCATCTTCCCCAGCGGCTTATGGGAAAGGACAAGGACGACGTCATTAGCCTCAAGAGCGAGGGTGACAATCATGAACAGACTGACTGTGACAGCGACAAGGCAAGTCATTTCTGTTACTATACCCATCCTTATCTCAGTGCTGAAGCGAGAGACTGTCCATTCAATAAGGGGTGATTGTGGCTGGTGTGGCTTGATATTGGTGAATAGGGGACTGGCCACCCATAAAACGAACCATACTAGCTACACCAGCCACAATCACCCCTTATTGCTGCAATGCCCAGTCTCTGGTTTGAGCACTGAGATAAGGCCACCACAGAGATTTGTACAATCCCCAGAAATCTTTGAGAACACTGATAGCTAACTCTGTACCCTGCAGTGGTCTATTATCTCTATTGATTCTGCTGTTGCGCTCGATGACGACAGCGGTGACGACAGCGACAGCGACAGCGACGAGTCGACCAAGCACCGAAAGGTCGAGAGCGTGCCTGTGGCTCTGAATCTGGATATGGTGAACGCGAAGCTGTGCGCTCAGGTCGGTGCCGCTCGTATTCGAACTCCTGAGGTTCAGCACATGCGAATTCACCCTCGTTACTCAGCGAAGTGGGAGAAGGACCCGAATTGGAGCATGGCTGGCAATACTCGTGCCCTCGCTACGCTTGCTTCGGCTTGATTGCTTCGGCTCAATTGCTTCTGTAGTCGCTCGCTTCGACCACATCGTTAGTCAGGAATCTGGCTACATGGACAGTGCAGATGTACGACGGATTTTGCGTGGACGTGGGATCGGGATTGGGATTGGGACTTCCTTTTTTCTTCTTTTCTTGCGCTTTGGTGGGATTTCGTTGAAATACCCCCATGATAAATGTTGGTCATGATGTACAAAGTATAAGGCATGAGGCACGAGGCAGGATGCAAGCAAAGCTACGACTCGAGATGGAAACGCGTAGCGTCATTATATCTCAAATTTCGTTCCCTTCTCTGATTGTCTGCATAGTCATGCTTAAGTGGCGGGGAATCATCGTGACACATCATTGTGAAAAATGCTCCTCAGTCCATTATGTTC
Organism: Anthostomella pinea; assembly: GCA_963556695.1. Taxonomy (NCBI): domain Eukaryota; kingdom Fungi; phylum Ascomycota; class Sordariomycetes; order Xylariales; family Xylariaceae; genus Anthostomella; species Anthostomella pinea. The sequence goes on along the minus strand of CAUWAG010000020.1, from coordinate 2,954,933 downwards.
ATGAATCAGATGTACAATCCAGCACACTGCAATGACCCAATGGAGCCTTCCTATTTCTTCGACTTTTCCACTGGTGCACTGGCATCCACGGATCTCCCTTTTCTAGTAATGTTTGCTACACACCTGCAAGGAAGCTTCCTACTAGTATCTCGTGGTGCGCTCTGGTGAGCTTCATCTGTAACCCAAGTGCCACCCCCAACACCTCCTTGGACCCTCGTTGCTGAGGTCCTTTACTACTAGATATGCACACGACGCCCGTGCGAACCGCGATTTAGCCATATGCCCTTTTGCCACCAAAAGCTCCCCGTTCCTCCAACCACCCACATTCCCAGATTGCCAAAATGCCGAATATGACCAGCGACCCCGAGCCCGCAAAGCGCATCCCTTTACACTTCTGGCTGATGGCCGGCGGCACCGGCCCCCCGCCCAAGGAGTCCAACTTCCACCGCATGGTCTCCGAGCGCAAAGCAGCGTACCGGGAGCAGAAGGATTACGCAAAGGACCGTAAGGAAGCTCTTGCCGAGTTCGAAAAGGCATGGGGGCCTACGGGTGCTACTGGTATGGTTATGGGAGTTTTGGGAACGAATAAGCGCAAGAAACCTGGGGTAAAGGAGATCATGGAGAAATACGGACCGAAAGGCTCCAAGCGTGGAGGTGGAGGTGGGGGAGAGCCGGCGGCAGCAGGAGAGACAGTGAGAGAGGCAGAGGAAGCGGCAGCGGCAGCGGGTGTGGCAGAAGCAGCGGGTGAGGCAGAAGCAGCGGGTGAGGCAGAAGCAGTGGGTGAGGCAGCAGGAGAGGAGGCAGCGGGGGAGGCCGCAGCGTAAGACACAGACACCGCCCTCCACCATGCACCATGGCTGATGTCAAATTAGCGGTGACGGTGTTGGGGCTGGTGTGGTGGATGCTGCTGTCGCCGGTGAAGGTGGTGAAGGTGGTGAAGGTGATGAACGCGATGGCAATGAAGAAATTACCAGCGAAGGCGCCGCTACACGTGCCGCCTATGGTACCACCGACAAAGGTGCTGGCGCTGATGCTGATGAGGGTAATGATGAGAGCGGCAGTAGCGCTGAGGATGGAGAAGCTTCTCCTGAGAATGCGAGCGGAGACCATGATGATACGGGGGCAGCCGAGCCCGAAAATGAGGGTGACAAAGCCCGGAGTGCTGGCGCCGGAGAAGCTGGTGAAGGTGGCGAAGGTAGTGGCGATGCAGAACATACCCCTAGAGGTGCCGCCAGTGCCGCCGCCGACGAGGACGTCTACGAGAGTGGCAGTAGCCCTGAGAATGGAGAAATTGTTCCCTTGAGAAATCGAGCGGAGATAATGATAACACGGAGGCTGGCGAGCCCGACAAAGATGGCGACGGAGCCGGGAGTGCTGGCGCCGGAGAAGACCCGTCCCCTGACTACAACGATGCAGGTAACCCTGGACCTGGTGACAACGAAGACGCTGCAGACAACACGGGTCATAATCTCATTGCACCTAGCGATACGAGTGAAGCTGATGCGGATGGGGTAAATATTGGATCTGGGACTACGGATGGTGCTGGAGCTGGGCATGCAGGGGGTATGTGACTCAGTGATGACCCCGATGCAGGAGGTGACTGATCCACAGAGCAGAGTATAGTAGTTATGAGGCAGAGAGGACAGATACCTATTGAGGACACGTCGATTTCCCCTTGTTTATCTGGTAATATGCTTACTATTCATGTCTATCAGTTTTATCGACGAGGGCTAGAGCACCGTCCTTAGCCAAGTCGGGCCACGAAGCTCTTGAATGACCCGTCGTGGTAGACTCCTAAATGCCCTACCCTTGAAGAAGCAAGTGGCGCGACGACAGTCAATAGGGGTAAAGCCCCTGTCCTGCTACATGCCCCACGTACATGCGGACGGTCAGATGACCCAACCATCACTTGATGACTTAACATGCACATGTGGTAGCCTAAATGCAGACCAGAGAAGAGTTCAGCCGCAAAAAGCAGTATCAGCTGGGATTTAGGCCATTACGGCCCCTGGATAACACCATCCAGGAGGCTGCAGGTTATCAGCAACGGTAGGGGGTTTGACCTGGTGTGACGGGAGTATCGCAGACCCCGGATCGTAAAGCAGCCAACACGAAAGTTATTGACCGAAACGATAACACAAGAGGAGATGATTTGTGGCGTTTTATTTTGATAGACTTAGCGTACAGCACGAGGGCTCTGCTTTATGTTGTCTCTTGTGGTATTTGGGTTTGGCTCCTCCCTAGAGCTTTAGAAACAAAATTAATCGAAATCGTGAAATCGCAAGACAACATACCTGGCCAGCTCCTGGTCCACAATGACACCTGCCCGTAGAAAATGAATGCTGGCTCGCAATCATGGCCTACCATTCAAGTCTGGTATCATGGAGACCAGACCAGTAGCTCTGGAGCTGGAGCGCGTGTGAGTTTCCGATGTGGTTGCCACTACTTTATATACTTGCCCGGAGCCAGGGTCACCCGAGTTCTTGCTGTTGATAGGATTCGAGATCTCCCGCAAGGAATCCGGAAATATTGGAATAAGCACACTGCGATAAGCAGCTCATAGCTACAAAGTCATCTTTAATGCTTATTCCATGTATGATAAACGCACCTTTTGCTTGGTGAATGAGGGGTGCACGGAGACTTGTGAGGGTTCAGTGTAGCAGCCAACATACGATACGGAGATAGGCTAGTAGGTAACAAAGTTCATGGTGGCTGTGGGCGAGTACAAATGGCCCATGTAGTCCTGTTTAAGGTTAAGGAGATGTGTTTTCACAGGTATATTAATCTGGAGAGGAACGCAACAACCAGTCACACACTCACTTCTTGACAACCCCACTACAACACGCACACGTTCATCTTTCACCGCCGGCCACACGGGAAGTCCACGAAAACCTAACGACTTACAAGAAAAACTTCGTCCCACCATATCATACACCATGGCACTGCTCGCAAGGCTGCTCGCAAGGCTGCTGCATTTCGAGGAAGCTGTCCAGCACAACGACGACATGCAGACAGAAGGCGAACACATCGACGTCGAGGCATCTCTCGCACCACGTCCAGAAATGGTGTCATGCGTCTACTGCATGGATGACCTTAATAAGGACAAGGCAGTTCATCTTCACTCCTGTGCGCACTACGCCTACCACGATTGTACCCGTAGTCTATTCAGCAACTTCCCCAACCCGGCGCGCTGCTGTCAGGAAGTGCCAGTAACCGCGACGATTCGGGACGTACTGGGCCGCCAGACCGCGGCGGCTTATCTCGCCATACACTCGGAGCGAGCCCGCGAGAATGCCGGGGACATGCGCTGTGGTCACGATGCCTGCAGGGCATGGATACCTAGCCACAAGATTATAGGAGAACTTGCGACCTGCCCGGCCTGCTCGGCTTCGATGTGTCGACACTGTCGCAAGGAACCCCACGGTAACGGCGAAAGATGCCCGGTCGAGGTGGAACTCCAGACACTGGCGAAGAGCAACGGTTGGGTCCAGTGTTCGAAATGCCGTGTGCTTGTCGAGAAGATCGACGGCTGCAACCACATGATCTGCATGTGCGGTACCGAGTTCTGCTACAAATGTGGCGAGCTGGACCCAGGCTGCGCATGTGAGAGGCCATTTCGAGCGATGCCCCCAGCAGATCATGGTCCTCGGGATTGGATGGGAGAAGTACCACGAGGTTTTATGGCCCGGGAGCACGGGCGGGACGTCATGACCCTGGTAGATCCGGACGAAGGAAGGCAGCGGTTGGAACTACAACGAGCTCTTATGGCCCCGGAGCACCAGGGGGAACCCATTTCCCTAGAACCACGACGATGACGTGAGCAGGATGACTTGGAAGATAGTGTTAACCGGCTTTGGGACGAACGAATGCAGCTGATGCAAGTACGACGGGAAAGGGATAGAATTAACTGGCTTCGGTAAGAACGACGGTCAATAAGAGATAACATTCGGTTAATAGAACAACGTCTTTAGTTCTTAACGTTTTACCCTAACTTATTATAAATTATTAAAGCATTATCATAGGAGATGAGCTTCCGGCTGTCGTTGTCAGTTCTCCTGCAACAGTTTCGTCCTTGAAGAACCATGTCCTTGACGTAGACGGGTGGAGAAAATGTGAAAGACAGGTTCCAAGAATATGATGTCTTGCTGAAGCTGCCACTCGTCATGAATCTACCGCTTCTTATAGTGCGCCATGTTAGCTCTGGGACGCTTCCCCCACCGTGTCGTCTTGGATGGGCTCAACATATCCGCGACCAAGGCAGAAGCCCGTCGCGTGCTCCGTCGCGTCCATGTGAGGTGTGCTTTCCCGCTCATTTGATGCGGACCTACCAGCATTATGTTAACGTGTGACTGCAGAGCCTCATACGCGTCATCCATCCATATGCATCTTGCGCAGCCTATAGCCAGGTTAGATGCACTTGAGTGGCTTGAAGTATAACAAGAACTGCCGTGGAGTCACTTGGGCACTAGGCAATGCCTCCAGCACTCAGAGACGCTATGCCTTCGAGAGGCCTGGTAGGAGTTGGAGGTGAGCACTTTGCTGTCCACATGTACCAGTCATCACAATTTTCCCTACCAGCGGCACGTCCTCGTCCTCAAGAGGGTGCGCATACTGAGGAGTATGGACACTCGAAGTGGAACTGGTCCTTCGTCCTCTTGCTCGAGAACTAATGGGCAAGTCACGAGTAGGAGTATGATAGAGACCTGGCGAATACCATCTGGAAGCAGGGCAGCGTGCTATTAGGGCATGTGGTTCATAGAGCCCGAAGACTCGCACTCGACAGTTACATAGCGACGGCAGTCACGTGCACATCATTCGAGAGCGCGCCTTCAAGATACGTAGACGAGGAGGTCCAGACGGAACAGGGCAGACAGAAGGGTGTGCTTCGCAGCGACGCCGGGGTGATATATAAACAAGGAGCCCTCCACCAGCAGGGACGAGTGGGGGAGCACCAAAATGCATAAAATGACACGACAGGGGAACGTTGGTTTTATAAAGTCGAGGTCTGGAACCAAGGGCAAGTGACTTGCCCATGTCCCAGTCGGTGACTACACCGGTGCTGGGGTACATGTGAACCCCTGGTGTCATCATCAAGGGGTGTTGGCGGAGGCAAACCTGCAGGGTGACCTTGCAAACGACCATGCACGTACCCTCGTTGAAGCCCAGGCTGCTTTCCCAATCCGTCCAGATGTATTGGGCGTGGTGCGTTTGTGGCTTGCCAGACACCTAGTCCTAGAGACGCAGCTGGAGGAGGCTCAACTGACCTCGATAGCTATGAATTCGACTATAAAAGCTGTCGTCCTCGACGAAGAGCCCGTTTGCACAGCGCTGGCAGAAACGGCCCCCAAAAGCAACAAATCGGCGTCTGGAGCAGGCGTAAGCCGGCCATGGTTGTCACATGATCCCTGGGACGGCTTCGGTGAGGGTGCGACGCCGGCATTCGTGAGCTCGAGAAGCTGTCGTTTTCGGTGTAGACCGGGGTTCCTATAGGTCAATCGCCAGTCTTGGCCGGCGGGAATGGCCAATGAGCGGCGAGAGCCCCAAAACTGCCGTCGTGGGCACTCGCATTGCAGAACTGGTCGTCCTTGAGCTGGCATCATGTCTTAGGATTCTCTGCCACTTCACCATCCGTGCCTCTAGGTGCTCGAGAGATCACTTATCGTCATTTCCCCCACCCAGGTACCCGAGTGACCCGCTGGCGTCTGCTGATTCGTGTTGTGCACGGTCTGACAAAGAAAAAAGAGTACTTGCCGGCGACTTACACGACCCACGCAGCCAACCATGGCCGACTACGACCTATCCCAGCTCGCTTCCACGGTCCCTGGCTTTATTAACGGGCTGTCCAGGAGAAGAAAACCCCAGGACCCCGCTTCCCTCGAGCTTGACTTCTATTTTGACTTTTCCCTGTTCTATGGCGAGACCCGGGGAGCGGATCCTGACGCTCGGAGCCGCTCTGATGCCTCCTCCACCCCAGAACTCACTTCTGGCTCGTCAGAAGAAGACGGTGCCCCTTCTCCTGGACCCAACGTTGACACCTTCCGTCTCAAAGCCGCCGTGAAGCAGGCAAAGCAGCAGGATGATCATTTCACCGTCCCTCAGCGCGAACTTAGGCCCAAGGATGCACAATACCCGTCCAAGATCCACCTAGACAATGCAGCAGGCCCAAGCTTCTCAACTATGCCAGATGTCCACGTCCCTGCTGGGAACGGCTACATCTCCTCGTCGCCTTCTGGTAGAGCTCCTCTCGGGTTCGATACCTCGACGGCGAGGGACTCGATGTCAAGCCGTGGTAAACGGTGCAGCCCTTTGCAGAACCCAGAGAAGGTCGCCGGCGTACGTAGGGCCAATGCTTGCCTCCGGTGTAAGGCGAGGAAGGTTGCGGTGAGTTCCCAAGGCCGGTCGACGACCCATCTCTAATCGTTCTCCAGTGTAACGAAGGAGGTCCATGCTCAAGTTGCGTCAACGACGCAGCAAAGCTCTGTGCCAATGATTGCCCCGATCTCGCCAAGACAATGTGCTTCCGACATTTGCTCCCTTCGGGTGGCTCTGTGTTTCAGGCAATCTGCAGTATGTTTTCCCTTCTACTGATCGTGGGGACGACCTTGCGCCAGGGGCTCAGACAGCTGATTGTTTTCCCACAGAGGCGGGTATGCCTCGTCCACAATACGCGTCCTCGAGTGCGACTCGGGGACATTCGTCCACTTGGCATGTCTCGTTCGAACCGGTCGCTCCAACATTCCAACCTTTACATATATCTGTCAAATATGCCGAGGGGCAGTCGACGCAGGAATGCGTCCTAGACGCATGTGCTCTCCAGGAGAGCCGCATGATTCAGTGGGCATCATCTCAGATGTGCAAGGAAGGCAACATCGACTTCCAGTCAGCTCTAGATATCCTCCTCGTCTATTGCGCTGGGAAAGGCCGACTGTTCCTGCCTCACGTCAGTAAATCCTGTAGTTCCCAACGTTTGATGAAGTGCTAACCTGATGATAGTTTGAGGTCACCAAGAAAGTTCACGAATTGGTACGTACATATGGCTCTCATACCGATATCCCAAGCCCATTTCGGGCGTTTGCCGTCTCTCATTACGTCATCATTCGTTTTGATTCGAAATCAACATACTGACATATGCGCAGAGGTGCATGTACAAGATCTGGCGGCAGAGAAAGTTCTTCGTCTGCCAGCCGTATCCTGGGTGTGAGATGCAAGAGCTGTCGAACTCGGTCCATCAGGCACTGAGAAACATCGTGAAGTCAAGGATGAAGAGCCTGGAGGTCGATGTCTTGGAACACCTCGGAAAGCTTCCCGGTAAACTGAAGCCAGCTGAGCGCTTGCCGGTCTGGGCGTGCTTCATGCAACTCATACTTCTTTACCGTGATGTTTCCAGTATGCTTGAGTTACGAGGTAACCATCTCTCTCCCTGCAGCCTCATGGCATGTCCTGACTCGTTTGGCAGAATCGTATCACTTGCAAGAAGTGCAGCATGTAGCCAACGACCTTTTCAGCCACCTAGTCGTGATGTGTGCTCATCACTTCGGGAAGCATAAACCGGAACCAGTGTCTGAAGATGGGGGTGCCATCAAGAACCAACTGAACGGGCAATTCAAAGTTGTTGAAATTCGGCGCGGCGAGTTTTGTGAGTAAAAACAGGTGCGAGTGGCGTATCAAATCTCGATCTGAATCTGACTTTGGGCCTAGGCGACTATACTCGCGAGTACCCTAACACGCTCGACCGCCTGTTCAACACTTTTCTCGCTGAGCCACAAAAGCGCTCGAAGCGATCAGGAGGTCCGGCGGCGAAACGAGCGAGAGTGTCCGTCTAAAGGAAGGCGAGTACTGTCTGTTGTCGGGCGGTAACGTCCTTCGTATGCCGTCTGCGAATTTCTTTCCCTGGGCTGGGGCCTCAACATCTGATTTGTGAGGAGACGATGGTCTGCGGGCTGATTTAGGCCAACGTCAATGATTTGGTTAAGGAGTTTTGGAGAAGACTGATACCCACTCACCGTATTTGAACTTGCATTTTGCCTCGTGGCAACGAGGGCAACGACTGCTTTAGGGGGCAATATTGCTTGTTCAGCAACACTCACTGTGGGGTTCAGCAACGAGGAAACGATACGTCTCCAATCGGATTTTGTTTGCTGGAGCGTGGACACCGTTTCATTGTACATTGCTGGTGTTTCCAGGTCAGGTCTTGCTGTCAAGGGGTAACGCCTAAAGTCCGCGAAGCGCAGTGGCGCCGTAGCAATCACATGGATTGTAACAAGCAACTTTTCTGTGACGCTTCTGGATGACATGATCATCCGGTCCCTTGCTTCACGATTGCATCTTCTGCACAATGATCTCGACTTTGGGGGGAGATGTCCCGGCGTCGTCCTGATACTTCCAAACCTTCTTGAAAGAGCCAGCGATATCCTGCGGATCCAAAGCCTGACACAGAGCCGGCGATAAAGAGACAGTCAGCTGTAACTTGACTTTATTCTTGCCGTTCTTCATTCTTGCGCTGAAGCTATATTCGAGTCAGGAAGGTGGCTGTTACGTGTTCACGGCAATGACTTACTGGACGGCACTTGCTAGCCTCTGCGATGTCTCTGGCACCGTGGGGCACACCTCGGCAAGTAAGCTCGCCACTGCACCAATATACTCGGCCCAGAAGATCGCCTCAGGATTCATCTTGTTCACAAGCCTTCGTAGATTGGTATACAGTTGCCGGTCGACAGGCGCGAGGTTGGCCCCCCACCTGAAGCAAAGTGTTAGGCCTAGCACCGACCGAGCTAGGTGTGTAAAGCCAGGCAAGGTTGGATTCCGAGTAATCGCCTGATGCAGTTCGTATGCCGCGTTGGCCTCACTTGGTTCGCCAGCCCGCGTCCATATCTCGCTAGCAAAAAGCTGGCCAAGTCCTAAAGTGAACACAGTTGAGATATTGGAGAAATCGACGCTCGTCGGTAGAGCTGACTGCAGAGTGTCCATCAACGCCAGCATGATCTCGGAACTCAGCTTGTCCCCAGTGTGTAGCAATGGTAATGGGCTAGCCTCTCTGACTTCATCCGGCAATTTCATCATCAACGCGCCCTCCCGGTTGCCTCCACTGCAGAATGTCACCGTGCGGATTCGGGGGACAGCGTCGATGAGGGCTTCGACGACTGTTGCAATGGCGGGAAACTGTTGTCGCCGACGATTTGACATACCAAATATTTCCCCATCGTATTCGGTGTTCATTCTGCGCATATCCCTGGTTTTCTTGAAGAAAGAACCGTCCACCGTGTAAGCACCAACCGCTGAGATTGGGTATGGCTGGATGGGATCGCAATGCATCAACATACTACCATAACCTCGGAAGCCACCACCGCAAAGGTAGATATCGATACCGTCGCTCGGGCTAGATTGAGTGGCCTTCAGAGGCGGGAACTCTTGCTGCAGCTTAGAGAAGGCATCGCGCATGCCTGCTTGTAAGTCATCCACAGCTGATACCTGTGCCTTTTTGTCGCCACTTCCCAGTATGGCCATTAACTTTGCGGCGCCAAAGGGCAAGCTTTTCCCGGTTTGGGCAGCTCTGGTAGCATAGTCCCTTGTGGACGAGTTCACGTAAGTCATCTGGACCGATCCACCTCCTAGGTCAAGGAACAGTCCGTTGACATCGGCGAACCCACTCCTGGCGCCCACGGCGCCGAACAGGGTCTCGACTTCTGGAGCCAACACATGTACTCCAAGACCAGATGCAGCAAGAATGGCATCTAACATCGAAGCCGCGTTATCGGCTGTCCTCATGGCCTCTGTGGCGAAGACGGAAATGTGGTCCGAGGGAACGCCAAATTCATCTGCTATGGACTTGAACCGAGCTAGTGTCTGAGACACCTGGGTGATCACTTCCGGTGGGAACAGCCGAGGACCACTCGAGGATGAGGCGTTGAGGGCATCAAACAGAGAGATGGCCGCCCGCTCGCGGTACAGACACTTGAGGAGGCGGGCCTCAGGCGGCGATAGATCCGAGATGGAAAATCGAATACCATTGCTACACGCACCGGGGTCACTATCGAGTACCATGACTCTGTCCGTATATTGCGTGGAAATGAGAGATTTGAGGCGGAGGAGGCGAACAGACATACCTTCCCATATCGACTAGTGCATAGAGGTGGTTGGGGAGTTCGGGAGCCCATGATGGCATCTTCGACGCAAAGTTGTCGAGCGTGAGAATATCAGTGACTGTCGCCATACTGAACTACTCATCGGGAATAGCTGGCCTCGTGAAATAACTGGCCTTTTGAGTTCCAGTGTGCTCATAGGTCACAAGGGGAGGTCGACTCGAAAGTTGTGGTTGGTTGTTTGTGGCAATGAAACGGATTTGCGAAGGGCGGGGCTCGTCTGCGGAGTTGGAGTCACGAGGTGGCTCCGCTTCACCAGCTGCGCGCAGGTGCCGACGCAGCCAGCCAGCCCCTTTTTAGAAGAGCCGAGGGGAACCAACAAACGCCAGTTTCCAAATCTCGGGGGTTTCTGCTGTACGATGTAAGGCGGCCCATTTCACAGATCTGGTTCCACTACTACGAGGGACTTAGATTAACTGTCACATGAGGCTCATCAGCGTCACGATGGATCCAAGGCGCTTAGATCGGCGGTTCAATTGGTAGGTTGAGCGCGTAACGAAGCCTTATAGGCCTGGCCTCCAGCGACCAACCCGGCGACCGAGACAGCGAGCGGATCGCAACCTTGAAGCTGGCCGACATATACTAGAATAGCCTTCCTAGGTTCATGAAGCAGGCCCCTAAAGGGCCGCAGTCGAGGCCGCCGAAGGGTCACGGCTACTCGAGCCACACCCCACGCCTCTTCACCTCGGATCCCTTCATAGCCAAATGCTCAACTGCAGGTTTCCACTCTTCCCCTGTTCGCCTATAATGGTCGAAAGTCTATCCTGCCACCGAATAGGTCCCTGCTCGTCGACGACAGTGTCGCCACCAATTGAATCGATAGAAGCTGCCCTTCTGAGAGCAATGTTCCAGGCGAAACTGCTTTCACAGGTCCCCACCATGAGACCAGCCCGTAGCAGCAGCTCGTAGTCGACCAGAGCCTGTTGGTACCAGGTCAAGCTGTGGAGGTATTCAAGCTCCGCCTCCTCCAAAAGATCCGCCTTGGTAACCACGGTAATGTTGAAGTCCACAGCCCTCTCCGCAAATGCAGTCATGTTCTCGGGTGTGGCACCAGACGCCAGGAAGGCCACGGAGTAACTGGACTGCACAAGGCTGTTTAGATAGGCGGCAGCTTGAACATCGTAGGCTAGGAACCTGGACCAGACATCCTCACCGGTGCGTAGATGGACACCCGCGAAGCCCGTACTGCCCTTTACGGGCAGGTTGAGTTTCTTCTACATAGCATACAAGGCAGAAGCAGCAAGCTGCCTGGTGTCGTCACGGAAACGCAAAATGCGCCCAAAGTTCTTCACGAAGGCAGGGGCGTCGTAAGAGGTAGGCCACACGCATAATATATGCTGGAGGTCGACCCTTAACGGATATGTACGAATTTTGGGGGGTGCCACCATCTTGAGGTATTCCTGAAACTTCAAAGACCAATCGCCGGGCCGTTCGAGGACAGTTTCGTTTACCCGCTGGATGTCCATATTCGAAAGAGACAATTTGACGGGGTTCCCCATTGGCGTGTCGAATAGCTCATAGATGGACCAGTACAGCCGCATTTGGGGGCAGAGAGTTGACATTGACCGATTGAAATGATGTCGGTCGTAGAAGTAGTCCAGTGATGTACCTCGCGGGGGACGTGGAATGACCTTGGTTATGTCTCGATCGTTGCGTTGAACCACTTTAGGAACAATCAGTTCAGCTATGTGTGAAATCAGCTCAAGCCCGATCGATGTCCCATCACGCAGGGGTAAGTTCGAGCTTACCGCCAGCCTCAATGGCAAGTCTGATGCAGTTGAGGTACGCATTCCGTACCTCATCCACGCCTCCCGCGGGAGGGTCGCACGTGAATAGTAAACCTTTCGTCCAAGTCTTGCTCTCACATAATTGGGCAATAGCTGTCCCGTCGAATTCTCTATCGATCTCATTCTCAAGGAACTCGGTGAAAAACCATGCCTTCTCGCCCTTGAACTGTTGAAGTATATGGTGGTAGCTGGAGGGGCCGCCCAGGTAAGATAGAAACCAGAGGGAGACAGAGAAAGCTGCCACGGCCTTCAGTAGTGTTGACAGACGCAGAGTATCCCGCATATTGAATGGATACACGGATGGACGAATCGGCCCTCAATCTCGCTAGGTGGATGTAAAATGAATTTAGAGCAAGACTGGGAACCTTCCCAAGAAAAGTGAACCCTAGGGATAACGAAACCAATGTCTCGCCTGCTCCCCGAGGAGGCGTATGCCTCGTGGCAACAAAAGAATGCAGCACAACCTACCTACTCCAGGGTCCTCCCTACTGTGAGGCTGTATGGAGATATTGAGAACATCGCCGTCGCCACGACTTACTTTTCCGGCATCAAGCGACCGAGCCAACACGTACGGTGTCAACAGGCTATGGGCGATGAGGCAAGATGCCTGAGTATTTCCACGCGCCAAGTACGGTAGCTACCGCCTGCCCACGTGTAGAGAGCTATTCGACCCACGTAGGCATTTGGGGGCTCGGGAGACGAGTGCATCCTGGCCTGACAATGAGAGCAGACCAGGATGATTTGGCGATATGCCTCTGTTTCCTGTTTCAGTGTCTTCAAGATGCCATGTTTGAAGAGATCAGCGCCGGGAACAGGGAGGGAAGTGAGCGGCTGCCAGGGGAGTGACTGACCCAGGAGGCCGAGTGGCCTGCATGTTTCGAAGGTTTATGCAGCACTGAGCAGCCGCCGGCCAGGCCCGGGTTGGCCGTGGTGTCCTTTGGCTAGGCATGCAGAAATAATACGCAAGTGTGCAGCACGCGGAGTACGTCTGTACTGCCCGCCCGACAACAAGCTGGATGTAGGTCGGTCCTATCCCCGAACGTGAACTACAGGTACTGGGCCAAAGGACTTCCTTCGTACTGATATCACAACACGTATGTCTCAGTACCGTAGACCCAGCGGAACCCTTCGTCTCATGGTCACGCATGTGTTAGGAGATGGTCCCGATGGGCAGACAGGAGGAGATAAGAGTACAATATCGAGGTACTGGTAGTACTGGTAGTACTGGTAGTACTGGCTCATTGACGAGGATATCTCGGCTGTACCTGGCTTCTTCCGCAGTGATTCGGAGCTGTAGCGCCTGAGGACAAGGTGGTACTTGGACCAATGGTGAACTGTCACGGCGGTATCACTGTATCAGTTGGAGTTCAACGTTCTTGGGTGGGAAATTGGGAATCTGGGAATCTGACGGGTGCATGTGAACTGTGAAGACACGAAGGCAAGCAGGGCTATATTGGAGTGAGTGTCAACCAATGAGAAGCTGCATTGATCTTGCAGGCTCCAGGGTAGGAATGTCCGTGCTTTTTTGACGCGTCGGGTCGCGTCAACCTCGCGTGTCTCCTCCTCCCCCTCCTCCCCCTCCTCCCCCTCCTCCACCTCCTTCCCCAGACGAGAGTGCGACTTCCCATTGCCCAATTGCCCCGTTTCGACTCGTCATTTTCGTACCCAAGCGTCAATTGATACACCTTAGGTAACCAGCTCTGAGAGTGTCACAAGGCTGTTCAACAAGTCTATCTCGTAGCATTGGTGTTCGTCGTGACAGGTCGCCCCCCAGCCTCCCTCTCGCTTTCAGCCGACCAAGCGAGGCCGATCAGCGAAAGGTAGGTTGCAGTTGCAGGTCGCAGGTCGCAGGTCGCAGCGGCGTCCGTCCTCTGATACGGATACCACCTAAGCCCCTAAGTTGATAACCCACCTCCCCGCCCGCGCTCCCGTCGCCCACTTCGACTTGGCCCTTCCTTTCCGCCCCTCTATCTTGCGTCCGTTTGCGCCGTCCTCCCGCGCTTCGCCTCGCCCCGACTCCCCCAACTCCAACACTATCAGCCCCATTCCCAAGTGGACGTGCCAGTAAACAACAAGTCAAATCAGTCGACCTGTTGCTGTCGTCGTCGTCGTCGTCATCGTCATCGTCATCTTCTTCTGCATAAGGTACGCATACCTAGCAGGGCGAACGAAAAGAGCGAAGGAACGAAGGAACAGTCGGTCGTTGGCACTCAGACACTCAGCTTGCTGCTTGCACGCTGCCTCGAGCATTCCCGTCCAGTCGATTTCGCGGATTTCGTGCTTCTCGTCGGACGCGTACAGTAAGTGGTCAAACATTCTCCTATCGGATCGTCAGAGCCGTCCCAAGAGTCCCCTCGTCCCCTCCAGCAGTCTCAGCGTCCACTCGCCGCACTCGCCAGCCGATCGCTGCATATGCATTCCTGTCGTGTTCCTCTTCTCGTCGCTGGCCACACGGTACACCTCGACGACACCTGTATCACTGCATCCGGAGTGCATGAGCATGAGAGCGTAAGCAGTCGTAGCGCGAGGCAAGCTGCGCAAGTGCGTCGAACTAGGACTGCCCAGAAGCTGGCACAAGCAGGGCTGCTATTGGCATCGAGCGACCGCAACTTACGGCGCGCAGTCCAGTGCCAGGGGGCCACCCGGCTTGATTCAACTCGTCCTGCTGCATGCCGTTTTCGTCTTCTACCCAAGCTTCATCCCTCTCCATCAACAATTCGTGCCGTGCATTCTTATCGCCCCAGAGTCGCATCAACCCCCCGGCGCCATCCCCGTCTGCACGCGCCGACTAGCCAGGGCATTCCCAACTGACCGCCTCAACTTTCCACAGTTTTCGCTTCTCCTAGTGGTGGGGGTTACAGCTGTGTTCCCAGTCCCGCTGTCCGGTACTTCCCCAGCGAGCTTAGCGGCGACCAAGCTCATGTCGTTGTGTCGCATCACTGTGCGCTCGACTGTGTCCAAGACGCCGAAACCCCCAAGCAGACCTGCAGGTCAACTGTGTCCAGGGCCTCGAGCCAGCCAGCTGAGGTTCGCGCCACCCGCACAGCGCAGTCGTCTGTGCAATCGATTGACTGATTGCTCGATTCAATTTGGTCTATTTGAGTACCTGTGCGTACTCTCTGTCTGCACCACCCCTCCCCCCCCCCACCCCCCAGGGCCCTGGCCTCCTGCACCTTGCAGCATCACCCTGCTACTTTATGAAGACTGTTCCTTGACCTCCCCCTTCTTCCTACACGCCCGATCCCCCGTTTACTTCAACCTTTTATCAGTCGTTCATTCCTTCCCTTATTCGCCAGTGGTCGAGGGCTGCGACCACTTCACCCCCGGTAGTCGCTGCTCTTACCGTCTCCCTGTATCGGCGACATATGCCTTCGACGACTCAAACGATTTGCTTACCTTACGTTACCTCACGTCCCAAACGCCTTGTACGACTTTTTGTTCTTATCTGCCGCAAGATCTAATATTCGGCGCTATTTACAGCTACTGAGCGGAAGACCCCACATCTGTGACGGACGCGGACCAGCTATCACAACACTGGATCGCGCTCCCAGCTGCCCGGGTCTTTGCGCCAACGACCAAGTCCCTTCCATTGCGATTGCAAGTCTGACCAGCTGCACGCCGTTATACGAAGCACCGGTCACACCTGCCATGCGTGCGCTTATCTGATTATTTTCTGGCAAATTGTGGTGGACGATCCGGAACCTCAGACCTTGAAATCACATGCGCAATTGGAGAGCTTGGTGTCCATACTACGTCTACTGACCTACAATGTCACAACCAACCGGCGCGGCTACCTTGCCGAAAGGGTTCCGCTATCATGATGAATCGATTCCCAAAACCCCCGAATCTTCTACACCTCGTGAAGAAACGCGATTACCCTCGCCTCCGCGACCGCGCCTGCGGCTGAAAAGACGACAGGTGTCCCAGCTCCACGCACCTACACAGCAATTCCTTGCGTCTGTTGCCGCCGCCGATGTGCCGATACCAAGTGTGGAAGATGCCGAAGTCGAGACTCGGGACATGGATATGATGGACACGCTCCCGGGGCTACATGTGCAGGACTTGGATGACATGGACATCTACCAACACCTGCGCCCACGAGCGTTCTCGCCCCCCAAGACACCCGCGGTTGAGCTTGCGCCATCGCTGAAATCAGCGCGGTATCCCGACTGGTCTATCGACTCTGCGTGGAGCAGCTCCGATCTGGATTCCAGCCCTGAATATGAATCCAGTAGACCGTCGACTGCGTATTCTACACAGACGAGCTCTTCACTTTTCAGTCAATACTCGCACGCCTCGGACGATGGAAGCTGTATTAGCCCGGACTTGGAAGTTTCCGAGTTTCCAAAGTCATCTCTATACGGCGGAGCAAACACATTGAGCAAGCACAGGCCACGGAAGGCACCGTGGACGAAAGCTATGAGCTCACATTTGTGGGCCACCTATTCTCTCTACATGTCCGATCCTCGGGTGACGCCAATACGCCTGGGCAAGAGCGGCATACCCCCCAATGGGATCTGTTCACGTGTTGCACGGCAGACGCAAAGGAGCTGGAAAGGGTCCAAGGCGCAGTCGGCCAACGACCCAAAGAGCAGAAGTAGCACTCCTACTGCCGAGTCCTCGAAGCCATACATGGAGTGGCCCCATACTGCGGCCGCTACTCGGGCTCACCTCCGCGAGCTATGCAAGCTCAGGGCTACAAACCAGCCGGGTCGATATATGTCCAAGAGTCCTACACCATTCAACAAGACCGCCCATCGCCGTTGGAACCGGAGATCGACGCCTGCCCGTTCTCCTTCATTCTTTTCACCCCAGGACATGGCCATGTCTCTAATCCTGAGCACATCTGACACGATGCAACCCGAAGGTCCACTGGCTCTCCTCACCAGCTCCTTGTCTGAGCCTGAAGCTGAAACTGAGCCTTTCCCGGAACTCGCACTAGAACCTGAGCCGGTCATGAATATCGCCGAGGTAAATCGCGACTCTGTCCAGGCCCGCCTCGCTTCCCCGTTCCTGGCCAAGAGTTACGGACCCAGTTCATCGTCGTCCCTCGCAGCCAGCGTCAGCTTACCGCGACAATCGAGCACGCTAGGACCCCGAAAGCTCAAATCGCCAGTTCGCCTTACTCGCTCACGTTCCGGGACGCAGAAACGCAGATCGTTCAAAGGGCTTGAAGATCAGCCCCGGAAGAGACCAAGTCTCGCCGCTGCTTTCTGGCGAGAAGGTTCTCGCGGCGCTGAGAGCTCAGTGCAGACCATGTCCTCTCAGCAACAGCCCAATCCCACTTCAACGGCACGTGCGAGGGGTGTTACCCTCTCTTCAAGTTTTCAAAGCCGAGAGGCAGACCCATTTGTGGTGTCTGGCGATGCCCGACCACCTCGACTGGGATCCCCGTTTTCAGGCTCGAGCCACAGTTTTCCAAACCGGCTCTCAGCACCGGTTAGCTTCAACCTCACCGCCTTCCGCCGGCCCTTTGCGACAGTGCAGCAACCCGCTCCATCAAGCGAGGAAGTAACGACACCTACTCGCCCCAGCTTATCATCACGTCTAGCCTATCTGGATCAGCGACTGAAAGAGTTGCGAAAACCCGGCACTGATCGCAGACGCTCTCAGTCGCCCTTGTCATAGACTTGGGGGCTTCTGGTCTTTTTGCCCACCTCGCTCTTACCTATACACCTTCCACCTTGTACAACTACGACACAACAACGGCCTGATGTGTTTTACGACCTTAACGATCCTCATGCCACTCACTACACAGTGCCGCGACGTGGGCATATAATGTACATCCTCTGTCAGACATGAGGCTGAACATATGCAACTTCTCGCACATAGAAAGTTGGAGAAGATGACCTCCACAGCAGCACGCTCGCATTTCCTTACATATCTTCTCAGGGGATTGACACAGTTTGGAGACTAATTTGACGCAAGTTCGCAGAGGGCGATTGACAGCCCGGAAATGTTTGCCCAGGACATGGATACGCCTTTTCACCCCCTTCTCTACCCCCTTTTCTACCAACCATTATCTTCGCCCCCATTTGCGGCATGAAAATTACGAAGGATATGAACGATTGACGAACGACTGGACGACTATGGCTTAATTGTGCGGATCATAGTTACGATTTGATAAAATGTCCTTGCCCACGTTGCCATGTATCGGCTCTGGCCTGGCCTAAAACTGGCGTTTCTGGACGCGTGCCACGGCAGGCAGAGTCTTGACGATATTGATGATACTTTTGCAGAATTACAGCTTGAGTTACGGACGAGGTTACCCCTCACAAGATATAACATTGATAGATAGCCGACAATGCATCGGTGTAGTCTCAGAATCATCTGAGCGTTGATCATGAATGCTTGAATCAAGGCAGGCCAACCGTTCCAAAATACTACCACTGTCTTGGATAGAATGCATCAGACCACTGCTTTGGTTTGGCAGTTGACAAGTCCAGCTTAACCTCAGGTGGTGATATGGGCGAACCTAATGTAGAAGCCGAGGGCATATTGGCCAAGGTTTGAGATTCAAAGCGAAAAAAGACAATCTTGGCTGCGGCCGAATCGCGTGATTGCGCATTTCCGAACTAACAGAACGTCAGCATTGAACGGATTTCCACCCCAAGGTTCGTATTCCAGTTAAAGGACAGGACAAATAGACGTTTGTATGCATTTTTAAGGTTGCAACGGCGCGGCGAGTCTAATAAGAAATGGTACTATCTGTATCGACGGTGGAGGACTCAAGGCACGTCAGGTTACCCCTCCGGAACCCCTCACTCGACTTGCAGCTATCACCACCAGCGTTTCTCCGGAGTACCGGTTCGTGCCGCTGTCGTATTAGGTGCATTGTTTATGGTTATAATTGGCTCAGCCTTTGTCACTATAATGTTTCTATTAGGTACGAGAAGATATAAAGGTCCAGGTCCAGGTCCATGGGAGGTCCCGACTATGAGATTTCCAAGAACATATTCTATGCAACTAAACCTCCAAACTTCCTGCGTCACAGACACATTCCGCCCCAATGGGTTCTCTCAACACGTCCGCCTCCAAGGATGAGTTGACCGTACTGGTCACCGGGTTCTCGGTAGGTCCTCCATACCACACAAACTTACTTCCTGTCTAGCTCTGTGCCAGAGCAATGACCTCACCTCCCGACGGGGTTCGAGTCATGCTACGCAATACACGGCAGCTGTGCTGCTTGCTTTCCAGACCGTACCGCCTACTGATACTTACGCACCACCGCACAGCCCTTCAAAGAGCAGTACCCCGTGAACCCATCGTACGAGATCGCGGCCTCGCTTCCTGATTACCTGCCCGCGGATCGGCCCAAAGACCCGGCCCACCAGTCGCCGGCCAGTCTGCCGCCCGTGCGGATCGCCAAGTTGCCCGCGGCGGTGCGCACGAGCTACGCCGTCGCGCGCGAGATCGTGCCCACGATTTGGGACGATGCCGAACATACGCCCGACTTCGTCGTCCACATCGGGATGGCTGGCCCGCAGCTTGTTTACCAGCTTGAAAGGCGCGGCCACCGCGACGGCTACGACAAGAGGGACGTCGACGGCAGGCTCCTCGGGGACGAGGAGAGGCGCCGGGACCAGGGCGACGACTGGGTCTGGGCTGGGGTGCCCGAGGAACTGCTGACGGATCTGGATGTGGAGGATGTGCATCGGCGGTGGGTTGAGCGCAGTCCGGTGAGTACCGTATTGCTATCTCTTCATACCACCATCCATCTCATCTAGTGAAAAGCGCATTCCCGGGTTTCTTGGGACTCGTGATGACTGACATATACGGCGATTCGTTTTAAAGAAGAACCTGAATCTGCAGATCTCGGATGACGCGGGGCATTACCTGTGCGACTTCATCTACTTCTCGAGTCTGGCTCACCTGTGGAAGCAGCAGAGACCTCGGAAGGTGGTCTTCTTGCATGTGCCTCTGCACCCGGATAGGCAGTCGCTGGAACGGGGACGGGAGCTGGTGCTTACGCTGATACGGTCGATTGTTGAGAGTGAGATGAGCAAGAAGGCGAAGTCGTCGGCGGAGCTGTGATGCGCTGCGAGTGTAACAAGAAGTAGGCTCCCAGAAGTCATGTAAACGAAGGCTCCGGTGAGGAGTATGTTAGGAATGTGTCACCACAATGCACTGTACATATACCGAGTCGCATAACAAATGGAACATTGACATGTTTCTCAAACATCAAATGAGAGCATAACTGAACGACCCTTCTATGTGAACGTGAAGTCCGTACCGTTTATTAACGATCGCCGGCCAGCTCAGCTTTCCCGAGAAGCTGATCGCCGACCTCGCTCCGACCTCCACATGGACTCGGGAACTATCTCGGGGACATTCAATGCCCACTTCTCCGCCGCCAGATCCAGAGATTGTGGGTACATATAAACATCTCCGGAGATCCATCAACCACCATCAACCACCATCAACCTGTCTCGGCGACATACCGATACCCTCGCCAATCTCATCATTCGTCATTGAGAGCAGGCAGACCACATTCTGCCGACTTCCAGATCCACTACAAGTCCCCCCAAGACTCCAGACAAGATGTGCATGAAAGCCACCTGTAGCAAATGCAGTGAGTCTGCTCTATCATCCCCAATCCCCAATCCCCAATCTTGAATCTCGAAGCGCAACCCTGAAGCGCCGAGATCAGGAACTCCTGATGATTGACTGACCCGTTCCGTCCGCAGGCAAGACCTCGTGGTTCGGCTGCGGCAGCCACATCCCCGGCGTCCTAGACCAGGTCTCGACGGATGACTGGTGCACCTGCGAGCCCAAGGTCGAGGTCAATGGGAAGAAGTACCCGCCAAAGGCTGGATAACTTGCGGTTATTCGGAGGACCGAGTGATCGGTGGTTTGAGGCAATTGAGAATCACGGGGATCAATCTCGATGTTTGACTGTGGACGGCAAGGGGAGGACAACTTGATATGCAGTGGCAGTAGTCGATGATGCTGACTGCCGTTATCTCATTATTTCATCACGCATTTCTCTCTATGTGCTCGTCTCCATGTACAGAAAGGAATCAACCCCTGCCCGAATCTAGTCTGATGCGCCTCGCTGTTCTGCTCTGCTCTACTCTGCTATGATATACTATGCTATGCTCGTCTCTTCTCTATAATCGTCCAATCTAGTCTATCCACCTCCTCAACCTCCCCACTTCCATCGTCCACCAAGAGTCAAATCCAGCTTTAGATCTAGATCTTAGCATTCCGCGACCAGCCACCGCGATGATACTGGTTCGGCCACTTGACTTCGACTCCAAGCTGGTGAGCAACGCGCAGCGGGAACCCAGGCTCGCGCAGCAACTGGCGCGCCACGAGCACGAGATCAGCCTGCGTCACCTGGCCCGACTCCTCGGCGACCTCGACGGTGTCGTGCGTCGCGGCACCGGTCCCCTCCGCCGATGCATCCTTGCCCTCCTGCACGATCGAGCGCGCCATCTCGGCGTTGCTGATCATGCCCACGGCGCCGATCAGCAGCTTCAGTCCATCCTTCTGCAGCTTCTCGCGGATCTGACCCGCCAGGTTGACCTGGTAGTACCGGTGGAGGTTGATCTTCTGGTTGGCGCTGTTGGCGCCGGAGCTCACGTCCAGCAGGTCGACGCCGGCGGCCGGCAGCAGCTTGGCTAGGCGGATGCTGTCCTCGATGGTCCAGCTCGGGCTGCTCTCGTGCTCCATCCACTCGGTTGCCGAGATACGCAGGAACAGAGGCATTGACTCTGGGATGACGGAGCGGACGGCTTCAATCGTCTGGAAGAGAAGACGCGTGCGGTTCTCGAAGCTACCTCCGTACTTGTCGGTGCGCTGGTTGCTGAGCGGCGACAGAAACTCGGTCAACAGATATCCGTGCGCGCCGTGGATCTCGATGCAGTCGACGCCGGCCTCGACGGAACGGCGCGTGGCATCCTTCCAGGCTTGCACAAACGCCGCAATGTCATCACGGCTCATCTCCTTGGGCGTCGCATAGCCCTCGGCGTACTTGATGGCACTGGGCGCCCAGACGTTGTCCTCCCAGCCCCCATGCTCCTTGCTCGCAACGGCGCTCGTGTGGCCCTTGGGAACCAGCCAGGGCGCGACAGTGCTGGCTTTGCGCCCCGCGTGCGCGAGCTGGATGCCGATCTTCTGGCCCTGCGAGTGGGCAAAGTCGACGATGCGCTTCAGGGGCGCCGTCTGCGAGTCTTGCCAGAGCCCCGAGTCCTGCGGTGTGATGCGGCCGTTTGGGGTTACGGCGGTGGCCTCAACAATGGTCAGTGCGGCGCCGCGGATCATGAACTGGGCCAGGTGGGCGAAGTGCCAGTCGGTGAGGTGGCCGTCGTCGGCGCTGTACTGGCACATGGGCGAGACGACGAAGCGGTTGTGCAGCTCGAGGCCGCGCACCCGCAGCGGCTGGAAGAGCGTCGGGGCCGAGGCCGGGTCCAGGGCCGTGCCGGCGGGAGGGTCCTGGGCCGGCGTGTAGAAGGGGCTGTTGGCGGCGCCCTTGTTCTCCTGGGACGACATGACAGATGTAGAGAGGCCTTGGTAAATTGGGCTGTTGTGGGTGGGGTCTCTTGGGGGCTGTCAGATTTGGGGAAGTCTGAGCGTGCGTTTGGCGAGATGATTGAGGGGCGCTGCAGGATGCGATCTAAGATGTTGGTGAAATCGGGCTGGGGTCGATATGCACAAGGTACTGTAGACGCAGTAGGGGTAATTGTGAAGTCAACGAGTGTGGTGATGTTGAAGACTTATTATACTGCATGCAAGTCGCCGGGCAGGATGGAGAAGTCGCCCACAAACTGACCGCGAAGTGGCCGGAAACATGACTAAACGGGCACTTCTGAGGGCGCTATTCAGCACGCATTTGCTGCTGAATAATGGCCACTAGAGGTATCATGGCGTGCATGGCGTGCATGGCAAATCAATTCCCCGGTCATGAGGGCGCATCGTGCATTAGGTCTGGTCTGGTCTTCCAAACCTCTCCGGGGAAGAACCAGAATCATCCAAAGAAAACACCGAGTGATTGCCAATTGGCCTCGGCGGGAATGACGCCATGTTGACCACAAGGCCACAGTGAACAATTTCTTATGCTTAAAACCCGGAGAGAATCCATGAATGCCGAGCTATCCCCAGCCTACCCTTACCTAATACCACCTGTAGGTAAGGTAGTGCTTATCTCTCCGAAACCAGACAGTTGCCAGATTACCTCATGAATCAAGGCACGCTCCAACTCGAACAATATCTCCCCGAGGTAGTCCTCGAGATGGCCTTTCCCTGGACTCGGATATATTGCTGAGAGGCCAACACGAGGGAGCTCATGGAGCACGACGTCGATGATGAAACCCGGAATCCTTCGCTGCGACAAGAGCTTTGAGCTCTTCGTCCATCTCGGGGAATGAGGCACAAGCTTGTTTCTCAAGCGGTTCCTGCGACCTTCTGGAACGTTTTGCGACGCGGGACCCTGAGACCCTGAAGACGCCCTGAAGACCAACCGTGGATGAAGACTGAAGTCAATACGATCACGGTCCTGCCAGTTCAGGGGTCTCACGGGGGGGTTTCGCCTCAAGTGGCACTTTGGG
Organism: Anthostomella pinea; assembly: GCA_963556695.1. NCBI lineage: Eukaryota > Fungi > Ascomycota > Sordariomycetes > Xylariales > Xylariaceae > Anthostomella > Anthostomella pinea. Next base: position 2,931,458 of record CAUWAG010000020.1, on the reverse strand, counting down.
GGCTAGGTGAGCATCAAACACGCCCCCAAGCTCGCAGCTTGTCATCGCAGCTTTCTCGTCACTTGTGTTGCAGCATGGGCGAAGCTCTGCCTCAGGAGTCCAGCAGCCAAGGCAGCCTGCCTGGCCCAAGTCTCAAGCCGCGCACAGGCACGCCTCTGTGTTTCGTCCCATGATGCGCTGCGGGGGGTGCCGGGGCAGTGGTGCAGGGATTCGGGAAGGTCAAACATCGTCGCCGATAACAAGACTGGGGTTTGGAGGCGGCGCGTTGCATTGCCAAGGTATCGCGTCGCTTGCAGCCGAGTGGTACGCCGGCACGCCATCCAATCTCATAGACAGCCTCGACGGCTTGGGGGTCGCGGAAGCACAAAAGCAGTCGAGAGCTTCCGTGTGAACTCTCATCATCGTCCGTACTTTTCACCAAGCTATTCCTCTCAATCCCGAGAGCGATCATTCATGCGCACCTGTTGCATCTGTAGCATCTGTCTCTTTCAATACTCCAAGTGAAACATCGTCAGAAGTTCGTGAACATCATGAGGGCCAGATTTGACAAAAAGAGAGCTTCTGGGTGCTCCTTGAGCTTGTAAGCAGCTACCTCTTCCCTTGAAGAAACCCACCGCATGCATGGAAGGCTAACAGAACCCTCTCACAGGCTTTCCGGATCAGACACGGTCAAACTTGTAGTCGGGCCAGGGCGGAAGCATTTCTTCATCCCGAGGAAGCTTCTCGCCTCGTGTCACTATTTCCGCGAGCAGATCGACAATGCTCGACTGGACTTCGCCGACGGCCAGGCAAACCTCGTCATCCGGCTTGAGGGCCAATGTCCGGACATGTTCGAGCTGTTCTCGTACTGGCTGAATGAGCGAAAGGGTTTCGACAGATACATTGACGAAGCCGAAGTGGCAGGATGCTGCGAGGAACTGCACTGGGATCTCGTCAACCTGCACCTGTTCGCGGCGCAGATCGACCTAAAAGCTCTTCAAGACCTCGCTATGGACGCCATACAAGACGTCTACCTTCGACGTAACTGGGATGTCAATCCAAAGCTCGTCAACTATGTTTACACTGATTGTGGGCCTGAGGAAAGCTACCGTCTCCGCAAATGGATCGTCGCCATGATAGCCTGGACGCTTGGTGGCGTCGACACCGACGGCATAGCAGACAAGATCAGCCTCCTGTTGAGAGAATGCCCCGGCCTCAAGGGAGAATATAGAGAACACTTGAAGAAGATGGCCGCAAGTCGACTTGAAACCAACTTCAAGAACCCACAACTTCGATTGCCTTCCAACAATCTCAGGAACGAAGAACGCCAGTTCGGCTTCCGCCAATGTTCCTTCCATACCCACAGGTCGGCCGTTGGTCAGGGCAAATGCCCACACGTGCTTTCGCTCTCACCCATGGTGCCATCGCCTTCCACAGATGGTTATGTCGAATCAGATTCGGACCACAGCGAATTTAGATTTGGGTCGCGAATGGTTTCTCCGTGCAGCGATATCATACACGAATCAGATCTGGAAACTTCCTGAGCTTATTTCGCACACGGTTATTAGAGTTCACACAATTCCCTCGGATTATAAAGAGAGAGAGAAAAGCTTATGCTGCAGCATTTTCTCTTCTCTTCTCCCACAATCGCCTCGCATCCTAGCTCTCCAAACTGATCACCAGAAGCTACTGGGAAATCAACCTGTTATGGCGCCCCGAAGTCTTTGTGACACGGCATCCTGCCCCATGGGCGTGCGAACGGCGAGCCGACAAGCGCAAGGTAAATATCACCGCAACTGGGGAGCCCAGAACCAGCAGCTGATACAAGATATAGTCCCGAGAACTACTCATCAACGACTTCGGTTCCCAGTGGGCCAGACTGAAAGAAGCTCGCGAACGCAACGAAGCGGCCATACGGCTCCGATGCGAGAAAGAAAAGCCTGCGGCAATGGAACCATTTGAATCAGAGCACAAGGCGGCGCATGGTCCACTCTGCGAGATGACGGCATGCCGCCTCCGGCGCCTGCTCTTCCAATTGAAGTCAGCACTCTACAGTCTTGCGTGGCTGGACAAGCAACGGGAGGCTGAACTCGACCGGCCCCACGGCGAGTACGAGGCCAAGCTAGACACGTTACTGCGGGAGATGGACAACACCATCGGCGTCAATGAAGAGTTCGAGAAGTGCCGATGGCGCGTCTCTTGCGAGAACATTGCTTGCGCGCGGTATGTGGAGGTTCTTGCACAGCTACGGCGGGAGAGGCCGAGGCAGCAGGAAGAGGACCTTGATGGTCGGATGCATGGCGATGCTCAACTTTGACCTACGGAACGCAACGTCGCTAAAGACATACTCATGCTACTGTAAGCTGAACGTTATACCATTTTAAAAGCATCATATTACAGTATCAAAGTGACTATGCTCATATACTTTTACTGCTTGACCTACATGTGACACGCCAAGCAGCCCCTGTCGATGGAGTATTCAGACAGGATCATGAACGCTGGCGGTATCGGGAAATTTAAGCTATCTGGCACTCTTTAGGCAGTGAGCCACATTAGACAGGTTGGATGATTGAACGAAAGCAGTATTATATTCAATATGACGACTACGAGTTCTTCTTCCACACGATTCAGACCTGAGAATCAGGAAACCGTTGTGAATGAAAAAGTTGGTAGCTGACTCTCTTTCCTAGTGCAGGTCGTCCTCAGTGCAGGGGCCTTGCTGAACTTCTCTGTTGAGATCTGTCAAAGACAACGGGGTTTGGAAGGAGAACTGGATTTTCTCGGGGGGTGGGGGAAGCAGTCTTTATAGGCAGATGTCAAGCCAGAGATCCACTCGCGAAACTCTGTTTGATATAGTTCACAGCCACCGCGGGAATTTGTAAAGCTTGAGGGTTTGAGGGAAGCGGTGGAGGGTTGAAGAAGCCGGACTTTCATGTTAGTTCGTGTCGATTGATGAGTCAACTTCTGATGAGCGGTGACAGGACATGCTCCTCTCCCTTCTAATCGCCGGACATATGTTTGACTGTGAGAGATTGTTTGAGTGTATTGACTGTACTTAAGCTTGAAGTTGGAAGTTGAGTTGAGGTCGGAAGGTTGAGGTCAATCTTGAGAGCTTTCGGATCCATAATAATTAGGTAGGTGGGGCTCCACTCCTGAGAGCCACAGCGGCCCGCGGGAAGCCTACAGGGGGCTTTAGTGGCCAAGATCTACAACCTGATTCGCTAAAGGGCAGAGGAACAGCACGACCTACAACTCCCCTCCTCGGCTCACATCTCATCGTCCGTCGACGATCTCACCCATCAACCAGACTTCACTCCCAGTATACCAGAAAGGACCTCATTGAACTAGACGACAGATCAAGCTTACAACATGGCCGAATACGATGTATCTCCAGGCAACAACTTCGGTCACCTGCTGCAGACCATCGGCAGCTGGGGGCGACCCAGGTGAGTACCATGTTGGGTCTCTCGATGAGCTCATACATCACTTTCGCAGTGCTTGACAGTATGACACTGACACTCATTCCATCCGTAGTGGACGAGGCTTATAGTGAGTATCTCACACCCACCAGTCGAGTGCTGTCTACGGGGACCCAGAGCAAACCACTCACGGTCACGAAAGCATGTTCCGGTCCATGATCGTGGCTTCATCGACAGCAGTTCGTGTGCCCGCCATCTGACTCAATTTATTTTTTATCAACGTGTCTGATATAGTCACCATAGGCACTTCTCGGTCTCGGAGCTGCTGTAGGAAGCGGTATCCTCCTCTCGAGTGGTAGCTTTGGGTTCCTGGTCGGCTCGTGCATCGGCTTCGTGGGCGCGTCGATCCATTACTACAACGGTGAGCCAACCTTCCAGAATACCTTCCATCCTCCTGTGTATACAGACCGAAATATTGGCTCCCGAATATGCTATTGCCCTTTTCGGTCGACACGGCACAGTTCATACAGCCTCATCTCGTTTGCCACAAGTCATATCCGCAATATCCCATGATACATAGCCCACGACTGACCTAACATGCCTCCCCCCTAGCGTCCCTGAGCCAAGCTCTCGTAGCCCTGGAAGAGCACCCACGGCTAATGCAGCTGCACCTCGCGTACAACTTCCCGTGGCTCGGCTTCCAGCGTCTCAGCCGGGCGCAGCTGCACGCTGAATGGTGGCGGCACAGCTGGATCCGCCAGGGCAACCTGATCGCCGCGTGGCAGAGCGCTTCGGGCGCCCTGGACGAGATACACGATCGTAGGACCCAGCTGCTTGTCGATAGGACGGTCAAGCAGGGTCTGGAGTCGGGATCGGGTGGGGTCGTTCTGGAGGAGGATACGGAGGGAGGTGATGGGAGGGAAGGTGTGGCTTTGTTGGAGGAGAAGTCACGAGAATGAAGATGAGCGTAGGTGGAACTAGGCGGGATTCTCCCAGGGATCACGCGAGAAATGGGCTACTTGGTACGTATGTACGGAGCCTGAACCATAACAGAAATACATCATGGCTGTGGTATATCGAGCTTGGCCAGCCCTAAACCACCGGGAGACTGCTCTATTCAACCAAGATAGTGCTGCTAGACCAAATGATACGCCTGACTATCTTCCATAATGCAGACTTAAGTAGTGCGAACCCGCCATCCAGATCCCTTTGCTCAAACGGCCTGACAGGAACGCCAGAGAGGGTGGACTCAACGTACATTCCACGGCCGGCAAGACGTATCCAACAGGCTCGCAAGAGCCACCGAGGAGAACCACGCAACAAACCAACACACACTTCCTCGTCCGAGCATCCTCACTCTCACGCACTACCTCAACCAGCGACGTCCAACCCGACAGGCAATATCTTCAAATCGCCCGAATCATCCCACGCCACCCGCCCTTCCTGCACCGCCCTCCGCAGCTGATCCGACAACACCTCCTTCTCGCCGGTCCGCGGGTCCCACTGCCAGCCCTCGAGCATGTACATCCAGCGCAGATAGGCTCGTAACTCTTTGTCTTGGGGTAGCACACGCATCCACTCGGGCTGGAACTCGCCCTCGCGCCCGGCGCCCTGCCAGTCTTGGGCTCGTTGCAGCAGCACGTCCCGGCAGAAGATGCGCCAGCTGTCGAGCGCGTACCTACCTTGCGTCATGTGGCCGATCTCCCAGGCCGAGAGGCGCGGGTCCTGGTCCTGGGTCTCCTCAGTCTGGTGTGGGTGTAGCGGGGCACCTGCTCCGTTTTGGTCCTCCGGGGCTGCCGCTGCCGCTGCCACCACAACCTCGCCTGCGCGCATTGAGGCGCCGTCGCCGGGCGCCGGATAGTTCTTCACGCCGTACCGGACGTCAGCCCGCGGGGGGTTCTCGAGCCAAATGCGGGCGTATTTCTGGATCGTGGCGGCGCGGACCACGCCGAGACCGAGATGTCTTATCGTGGCCACTATGTCGTCCGTGTCCGCGTCCACGAGGTCCTGCGGGGTGGGATATTTCTCCATGACCTGGCGGAACACCGGGATGGCGGCCCGGCCTGTGGTACGGATCAAGAAGGTCACGGCTAGCAGCAGACGGAAGGGGTCGTCCGCGAGCTCCTCCTGGAAGAGACCGAATCGCGGTGCGTCCAGGCGGGGAAAGGGGAGGCAGGAGACCGTACCGCGAGGCGGGCGCGGACTCTTCGGCTTGCGAGGGCTGGATGTGCTGGGGGTGTTGAAGTAAGGAGACTTCGCTGTACGCTTTGGTGTTTGCTTCAGTGGCTGGGAAATAGGTGACGGGGGAAGTGCGTCATCTAGAGACTCTGAAAGTTTATCTGCTCTTGCCGGCTTTTCGTCTTCGTTTATGGCCAATAGAGCTGCGTCCCTTGTATCTAAAAATGCACTAGCCATGCCAGGAGGCATTGGTGACGGATGGGGGCCGCCTGGGGAGATATCCAACTCGGCACCGTCACTGACCTGCTCACGGGCAGTACAGTCTGGGACCCCATCGTCTGGTCCACTCATAGACCCCTGGCTGTCTATGAGTGGCGTTCTTTTAAACCACCGCCTTCATCCTCTGAAGAAAAGGCAGAGACAAACGTATCGTTCTCCGCTAGCTCGGGGGCAACGACGTTGTCATCGCTTCGATACCAACTGGCAGCTTCTTGGAGAACCGGAAACCTAGGCCCGGGCTCACTTTTTTGAGGAGTATTCTCGGTTGCTCCTGCGGATTCTCTGGCTTTTCTGGTCCTTCTTCTTGCCTTCTTGCCCATGCGCTTGTCTGCAGGACTTTCGCCCTGGCTAGGTTGCTGGCTCTGAGACTGCGCTTGGGGTTCGAGGAAGAAAGGTGATTGCTTCTCCTTCTTGGATCTCTTGATTGCAGCCTTCGAGCCTGGCTGCTGCTGATTACTGCTTGCTTTCCTCTTTCTGCCTATGTTCGGCTTCTGTGTGTGAATCCCCTCTTCAGCCGGCAATGACGGTTCCTCCACGGTCTCCTCGGTGGCAGTCTCAGGTGGTGGGAATATCTTGCCGAGATACGTGAGAACATCCTGTCCGTCTAGTGGGTTCTCGATAGAAGCCTTCTCTTTCAACGACAGGGCGCATCTGAGCATCTGCTCGAATTGCTCGATGCCCCGGAGCAGACTGTGGCGAATGAATACTTCCATGTGCTCTTCGGGCGCCCCGCGGTGTACGGCCATGTGGCCCAAGAACTCCCGTTCGACATCATCCTTGACCATGAAGCCGAACATGTAGTCATCGGCCAGCATGGCCTCCCGTTCGCTTGCCGAGCCGGCGTGGTGGGTGCGTTCCAAGCAATCCATGGTCGTTTGTTGGTGAGGATGTGAATAATGAATGAAGTAAGCTTGCACGATAGGCCCGAATGCAACGCCACTAGGCGGGCATTGACGTGGACGGCGCGGTTGCCGAGCGCTTTGACAACTGAGGTTCTGTTGAGGTCGCGGGTAGAGAAAAAAGGCCTCTCCTTCGTTGCAGCAACGAGAGATCAGGTATTTTGTGTGCCCACAAACGTGGACGGCGCGAGAAGTCGCAGGCCCTAGTATGAGCCCGAGAGACCTAAGGAGCAGCAAAATGGTGATTTGCCTCCAAGTCAATCAGAGAAGCTTCTCCGATTTGGATCGTGCGAAGAAGGGTTGGCTTTTTGGACAAGTCCTTGCAGTTGAGTGTAGTGGGTTGGTGATTATTCTCGAATGGGTACTTTTGTTAGTGGTGGAGTGTCGCCTGCCGGACGTACTGAAAGCTTCTATTGTACCTAGCTGTAGTCACGCAAGGCAAAAGAGCCGGCTAGTGGAGTATGCATGAGCTTTGAATTCATGTTTGAGCACTCTACGGCCTTTTTATGGCTGTCAGGCCAGGACAGGTCAGGCAGATGCAGTACCTGGGGTCTGCTGCTTTCAACAAGTACAAATAGCATGGAGGCCGGGAATGGCGATTGCATGCGGTAGTCTATTTTGGTAGCAATCTAGGGATTCGTTCGTTATGACTATTGCGATCATTTCAAGCAAACTTTCTGAGAAGGCCTGAAAAACGTCTAAAATTCAGGAATTTGATATACACTCTAGAGTCACGACTTAGGGTTGTTTCACCCCCTTGCAACCTCCAAGTCTTTACCCTCTGCCATGACAAAGGAGCGATGGGGAATCTAGTAGTACATACAGGATGCGGCCGCTTAGTCGCGGACCCTGTTGCTGGCCTTAGGCGGGTCGTAGGCAATCTTTCTTGACTTGACCGACGCCCACTTGTATCTCTTGACCCAGACGCTGAGAGCAAACAGGACGGTAGTCACAGCCAGTACCTTCATACCCATGCGCTTTCTGTCATCCATCTCGGGCTCCGCGGCCCAGTTGAGGAACTCAACCACGTCCTTGGCCATCTGCGACGTCGTGGCCGGTGTCTCGTCTTCGTACTCAACCAGATCATTGTACAGGACACGGGCCATCGCAATCCCGGTACCAGGGAAGTAAGGGTTGAAGTTCAGGCCAGCACCGACCTGAGCACCTGCGGGGGGCTCCTCGGGGTAACCAGTCAACAAGCTGAAGATGTAGTCGCAGCCACCATGGCGGCCCTTGACGATCAAGCTCAAATCCGGAGGAAGTGCACCCTGGTTGGCAGCCCGGGCGGCCTCGTCGTTCTTGTAGGGGCTGGGGAGGTAATCCGACAGTTTGCCGGGTCTCTGCTCGATCTCGCCCTCGTCGTTGGGCTCGCTGTCATACTCGTTCTCTTCCGCCATGGCCTTGGCCTCGTCGACCGTCAAGATTGTGCCGACGAGACTTCGGTAGGGGATTCGGCTGAGAGAGTGGCAGGCGGCGCACACTTCACGGTAGACCTGGAAACCTCGGCGGAGCCTAGAGATGACTGGTGAGAACTTGCCATCGTCTGGAGAGGAGGGAGAGCTTACGCCTGGTGGTCGAAGGTCTTCAACCAGTGCTCGTGGACCCAGGGATATTTTGTAGGATGTAAACTAGGCATTCAGCGATTAGCCAACCAATTCGTCCGCAAGACAGGAGCACCCGAGGATTTCCAGTATCGACAAAACAGGGGCGTGTCCAATTGCAATCCATCACTCACCCTTCCTCGGCAGGAGTCATGGCCTGTGCAGTTGATCCGTAAAGGTGATAGTACCAAGCGACGGATCCGATGGCAAGAGCTGTCGAAGCCGCGGCGGTCATGTTGAGCTTCATAGGGGATTCGCTGGAAGCGCCGGAGCTGTACGACGAAATGGGCCGCTACACGTTGCCATGGTTAGCTCTTCGGTCCTCGCGTGATGGTCGGCCTCGCTGCAGGGGCAGGCAGGTGTATCCTCGATGCCTTTGGGCCAGCGATGGTTGGCTGGATCGTGATCGGGGTCGGGATAGGGACAGGAAGTCGTACCTTGGTCAGGGCGGTCGCGCCATTTCGGGCGCCATTGAGAATGCGCGTCGAGCGCAGGCAAGATCTTGCCAGCATGGCGGGCAAGCTTCTGCTCGGGGTGTAGGAAGTGCCACGGGCAGGTTGGCAAGTCGATTGGCAGAGGGTAAGGGTCGGTCGTTGGGAGGTACGGAGCTGGGTCGAACAACAAGCAGCAATTGAAGGCCGGGTCGGGAACGAAAAAGTGCTCAGGCCTTGAAGCAATTGGAAATACCTCTCTCCCATTGGCTGCGGCCGGCTCTGCGGATCATGTACCTAGGTAGCCACAGCACGTGACCCGCGCGCCGTCTGCCAAGGCCCGTTCTTCAACAACTGACTGGTCTTTCTCCTGAACTGCACTCTAAAAAACCCCGTGACTTCATGTCGAGAAGGAGGCTGTCATATCTGCAACTATGAATGTTCTAGAGTCGAGTTCCATATCAGCCTACAATCTTGGTACCTCCGTTCGAATGCTCCAGTCTGTCTTTTCCCATACCAAGCCTCCCAATCGAGCATCGAGCATCAGAGCAGCATAGGCAGCATTCGCAGTCTGCGATGTTTACCAGGCTTCACTCGTCTTATTGGTAACTTCAGATGGGGTATGACCCCTTGGCGACAACGACAGAAGCGGCCAGATATCAGAGAACCGCTCACTAAACGCCATTGTCTTCCAGGTGCTCCAGTAAAATACCTAATATTTACACCTTATGAATCCTTCCAACGGTTTTCGAATCGAGACACTGGTTGCAAACGAAGGTCATGTACTCTAGCGGACCATGTCACGTCATGTCCAACGTTGATTGCGACGACAGTATCGCTATCCCTATATTCGCGTATAAATCCCCGGATATCTGCCCATCTTGAAAAGACCGTTCCTCGTTTTGTAACCCACAAGCCTGCCGAAACCCCCAAATACGCCCATGTCCAAAGAGAACGTCGTGGCTACTGGTGGCCGTTCGTGCTGCTCACCTTTCTTCTGTCCTTCACGGAGTTGGCCAGGCTATCGAGGGTCGACACCGTGTCTTCCCATCCAATACAAGCATCCGTAATGCTGATACCATACTGTAGACCTTTCTTACCTTCTTTCGGCACCTTCTGGCTACCTGAAAATGGAGTCAGCCATGTCATTACACACAGCAAGGAGTGTCACTACAATCGTGTGGAAGCTTACCTTCGTTGATGTTGCTCTCGATCATAACGCCCATGATGCTCTGTTCGCCGCTGGACATCTGCTCCGCGAGACTGGCAGCAACCTTTGGCTGGTTCTTGTGGTTCTTCTCCGAGTTGCCGTGACTGCAGTCAACCATGAGTCGTGGTCGTAGGCCAGACTTCTCCAGGGCTGCCTTGGCCTCTGCTATGCTCTTCGCGTCGTAGTTGGTGCCGCGTTTGCCACCCCGCAGGATGACGAAGCAGTCCTCGTTACCAACAGTGCCGACAATGGCCACCACACCGGGCTTGGTGACGGACAGGAAGTGGTGGGGGTGTTTCACGGCGCCAATGGCGTCAATCGCCACACCCAACGTCCCATCCGTGCCGTTCTTGAAGCCTACGGGGAAGGAGAGACCGCTTGCCAACTCCCGGTGCAGCTGGCTCTCTGTTGTTCTGGCACCAACTGCACCGGCAGACAGCACGTCGGCCAAGAACTGGGGCGAGATGGTATCGAGCATCTCGCTGGCAATGGGCATCCCCTTGTCCGTCAGGTCGACGAACAGCTGCCTCGAAATGCGCAAGCCCTTGTTCATCTGGTAGCTGTTGTCGATGTCTGGGTCGTTGATCAGGCCCTTCCATCCCACCGTGGTTCTCGGCTTCTCGAGGTAGGACCGCATGACGATCAGGAGTTCGTCCTCGTGCTTCTCCTTTTCTTTCAACAGCATGTCGCAGTAGTCGAGCGCGGCCTGGGGGTCATGTATGGAGCACGGGCCGATGATGACCAGGAGCCGCTGCTTCTCATCGGTGCCATTGACTACGGCGGCGACCTCCTCACGGCTCTCGAGCACCGTCTTTTTCGAGTTGGGTGTCTGGGGGATCTCATGTTGGAGGAGGTCGGGGGGCGTCAGAGGGTTGTAGCCGCGGACTAGAATGCACCTCAGTCAGCTTCGTGGCCAGCCGTAGTCTGGATGATAATTACTACTGACTTCTCCAATCTTCGCCCCTCTCCTTCTTGCCCACATCCTTATTCTCAATGAAGAAAGTCTAGCTGCACGTCAGCGACTTCGGTGACTCCCTTTCCCAGACGCCCCCCAGCACTTACAGACATGCTGGGCCGAGCCGAGCGATTCGGACTAGGTGCCTAGCTAGATCAGAAGTAGGGTGAATAATCAAGCAGCAAGACAGGCGTCGTACAGCAGCCGGTTAAGCAATTAACCACGGAAGTCCACGAGCTGTCTGTGGTGGGTGTTGCAAGAAAATATGTCGAGAGGTCATGGTGGGGGAGCAGCGCGGGCCATTAAATTTTATGTGCGGGCTCCCTGCCCAGACACGCCAGACTCCGATGGCGGGGTAGTGGTTGTGACACATGCAGGTGGCGTGGCGCGGTGAGACGCGGTACCAAAGTATAGTATTCGGGAACCCATGCCTGTCAACTTAAGAATCCCGTATCCTACCAATCCATCTTCCGAGTCTAATTAGGTACCGAGTCGCCATCGTCATCGCCGACGGATAGGTCGCGGCGGAGGTATTATTGCGTTCTCTGCTGATGTGAGATCGTCGTTTATATTCTTCGGCGCCCGTCACCGGCGCTTCTGTCTACCTTTACCACTGTCTCATGTGCATTCACCGTCCATCTTTCACCGTCTATCTGAGAATCTAGATCCGGAGTTGTTGACGAGCCTCGGGTCTCTGTCTATTCGATTCAAGCGTCTCTGGCCCGAACACCGACGGGGTTAGTCACTGCCTCCTTCTTGAAGCCCTCTATGCCGTTGACCTTGCCGTAGAGCCACTTCAGCATCATCGTGCTACCAGTCATCAGCAACGCAGAGACCGTGAACAGCAGGGCGCGTTGCCAGGTGCTCAAGATATCGAATATAGGATACGGGTACCTGCAGGACAGTTAGATACCAAACGATTGTTTTATTCCCATTCTTTGCTGGGTGCGTAGTTAGACCGACCATCCGTTTTGAGAAAAACAATACTCGACCCAAAACCAGTACAAGAAGGCCAAAGCTTGACTCAGTGCCATGGCCGAGTAGCCATGTATTGTCCACGGCGGGCTGAGAAGGAGTAGGTCTAACGTCAGGAATAAACCCGGCGCCGCGTGGAAGCCGAAATCCGGCAAGAAGTCGAGCTGGAACTCGGGCGGAAACACCAGGTTTTTATCAATGGCGCAAAGTCCCCAGTAGAGGATGGTGATCAGCAACTCCAGTGGTGCTGAACAGACGGAGAGTATGTTCTTGACTCCGAAGAGCTGTGGAGACAGGGTGAGGTCTGCCAGCAGACCGACAACGAAGGTGCACAACGCCAGAGCGAGCCCGATGATGGTGAGGAACTGGTAATGACCACCGTAGGCAGCTGACATTGGCGTGTCCCAAGTATCGAGGAATCGGAAGGAGGCTATAAAGGACGCGATGCCTGCGACATGTAGCGCCATGGAGAGCTGCCTCGCTGGAGAGGCGAGTCTCTGGAGAGGGTGTTGGGCCATGTTGACCGGCGCAGATGTGAGGCAAAGTCGAGAGGACTGAGTTTGGTAGGTATTGATGAAGCAGACTTAGCAGGACCGGCGTAACCGGAAAGCGACTGATGTGTTGCAAATCAGGGGGAGGTTATTATTTTATGATTAAGTATGAAGATAATTATTCGGAGATAATGACGACATGTATCTAACCGTATCATTCGCACTATCATTTGGCGAGACTGTACCTTACCAGTGGAGACAGCGTGCCTAGTCGTGGATGAGGCTGAAGACCATCGAACGTTGGACTCTGGCGCGCTCTACTTTCTTGGTCAAAATCCAGAACTGTATATATTAACAGCAATTGTAGAGGGCATGGCTGTTTTTGAATTATGTTGCATGATTGACAATAGTAGTTTTAAAATACTTATCAAACTCAATATCATGGGTAGCAGCTTTCAACATGAAGCTTCTGCAGGTCCCAGTGCACCGACAGGCTTGGCGGGAATTGGAGCTGCTTCCCGTCTTTGGCGGGGCATCGGCGACTTTTACCTCCGCGATCACTGCGACCCGAATTTCAAGCCTCCCAATCCCAGCCTGCTATAAACATCCCAGCTTTGGACGGGAAGCCGCAGAACGACACGACGACACTTCTCCCAAACTTTGGTCAACATGGCCGAAGTGAGCAATAAGAGAAGTCATGGCGAGTTCGCGGAGCAGAACGGCGCCGATGGTATGTACACCAGCCTGGTTGGACATTCATCCGTCACGATTGCGACAGAGCCTGAGACTGACTGTTGCGCAGACAGCTCCTCAGACGACGACATGGGGCCTCAGTTGCCCTCGGCCGCTGCCCCCAAGAAGAAACGGCGCGTGCTGCCCTACGAGAAGCTATATATCGAGGCTCTACCGAAATCACCGCGATACTCCAAGTCCCTGATGCACAAGGAGCAGCTCTCCTCCGTCAATGTGACCAGTACCGACTTCGTCATAACAAGCTCTGTTGATGGCGTCGTCAAGTTTTGGAAGAAAGCTGCCCAGGGGATCGAGTTCGTCAAGGAGTTCAAAGCTCACCAAGGCGAGATACGATCTGTGTCCGCCAGCCACGATGGACGAAGCTTTGCGACAGCTGGCGTCGACAAGACCATCAAGATCTTTGACGTCGTTACCTTCGATCTTCTTGCCATGCTTCCCTTGGACTATACGCCAATCTGTGTATGCTGGGTACACAAGCGTGGCGCTTCTCTGCCCCTCTTGGCCGTCTCGGACGAGTCAACCCCACTGATTCACATCTACGATGGGCGAGGCGAGAACCAAACACCGATTCATTCCGTAAAAGGGTTGCATCGGAGTCCGGTATCCGTTATGGCCTTCAACGATGCCTACGATTGTGTGGTGTCGGCAGACGACAAGGGCATGCTGGAGTATTGGTCGCCAAGTGCCAACTACGAGAAGCCGGATAATGTCTTCCAGTACAAGAGCTCTACCAATCTCTTCGACTTTAAAAAGGCAAAGTCCGTTCCAGTGTCATTGACCGTCTCACCGCTAGGTCACCAGTTCGTGACCTTCTCGCTGCCTGATCGCAAGATTCGAGTGTTCGAATTCGGGTCCGCCAAGCTATACCGGACGTATGACGAGTCCTTGCAGGTTATCGAGGAGATGCAACAAGCTGGGACGGCGATGCAGAAGCTGGATGATGTTGACTTTGGCAGGAGGCTTGCGGCGGAACGCGAGATCGAGTCCAGCTCCCTCCGAAACAAAGTCAATGTTGTCTTTGACGAGACCGGCCACTTTATCCTTTACGGTTCTATGCTTGGAGTGAAAGTCCTGAACACCTTCACGAACCAAGTGGTCAAGGTCTATGGAAAGGATGAGCATATACGGCCTGTCAGCCTGGCTATGTACCAAGGCCAACCTCAGAAGAAAGGCCTCACAACCGTAGCCATGGCTGCCTCGAACAATCCTCTTTTACAGGAGTCGGAGACCCGTGACCCTATACTCTTCGCGACGGCCGTGGGCAAAGTGCGGTTCTATATGTTCACGAATGACGAGGAAATATCGCGGTCTGAGCGAGACGTGCAAAACGAGAAGCCAACGTTGCTGAACCCGAAGAAAGCAGTCCAGGCCAAGACGGCCGAGACAGGCACCTCGGCCGTGATACACACAAGTTACGGCGATATCCAGATTCGACTGTTCCCCGATGCGGCACCAAAGGCGGTGGAGAACTTTGTCACGCACGCAAAGCGTGGCTACTATAACAGCACCATCTTCCACAGAGTGATCCGCAAGTTCATGATACAAGGTGGCGATCCCCTGGGTGACGGAACGGGAGGGGAGAGTATATGGGGCAAGGAGTTTGAGGACGAGTTCAGTACACTCAGGCACGACAAGCCGTACACGGTCAGCATGGCAAATGCCGGGCCCAATACCAACGGCAGCCAGTTCTTCATCACGACGGAGAAGACGCCGTGGCTGGACAACAAACACACCATCTTCGGACGTGCCGTCCAGGGATTGGACGTGGTTCACAAGATAGAAAATGCGCGCGCGTACAAGGAGAAGCCCGAGGAGGACATCAAAATCCTCAATATCGACATCACCTAGATTAGACCAGACTGTAGTCGTCGGTAGTTGATGATTGATGTACATAGGCGTCGCCGATCAACCGCAGCCACGAGTCAGGCGCGGCGGAAGTGTGCTTTCCGACACCTGCTCCTACATATTAAACCAGTAGTAGACTCAGCAGGCAAGCCCGTCAGGGAAGTCCCTGGTCGTTGACGTTGTGCTTTCTGGGGTTGGCCGGCTTGTCGTTGGAGAGTGACAGTTTGACAAGAGTCTGGCCAAGAGAGGTAATTAAGAAGCCGCCACATCGGCTCATAACTGGGCCGGGGGGGGGGGGGGGGGGGGGGGGTGGAGGGGTGTCAAGAAGCAAAGAGAAACGTAGGCCTGGGACTGGCAGGCCAATCAAGCACACTTTGGGTCGGCCGCTATGGTGGTCACGGACTGGCCTTGGTGGTGAGGTGGCTTGACGGCGCATGAATGGGCTTGCTGGCTTGTTCGGGGGGACAGCAGAGTGTGGGCGAGTGAGGGCGAGTGTGGGCATGAGTGTGGGAAGTGGGTGGGAAAGTTCCACGGTTGGTGGGCGGCGCACGTGGGGATGCGTTACGGACGGTTGGACGTTAGGACAGGCGTGACTACGTGACCACACCGGTCAAGCACATAATTTGGCCCATCCAAATGGCCCAGCCCAGCCCAGGCTACCAGGCTACCTGCTACTATCCAGTACTACCTCTGCTATCTGCCACCGGCATGTGGCTACCTAGGTACCTCGCCTTATATCATTCCCCGGCCAGTCTTGACACTTGACTCGTCACAGGTTGGCCTTATCGCGGGGGATACTAGTCTGGGTAGTAGTTGAACTAGTCGGGCTACTACCTCTTACTAATTAATCCCTTGTCTCTTGCTCCTCCTCACTTGGTCGTATCCCAACTACATCCGCGCCTACACTTATACATCACACACGCCTACATACACAACTCATCTCCCTTATCCAGCCTCTCTCCTTGTCTTCCCCATCCGTTTATTTGTCAGACACGTGCAACACAGCTCTTCAGGTTCAACCCTTCATCACGTCAAGTCGTTGCTTGGTCTGTCCCACTGTCCAACGACTATCGCAAGTGTTGTTGCGCTTGAACACAAACGAGTTGTGCCTCGCCTAGAGAGACTACAATAGGTGGTTGGCTTATCGAACATGACCGACGGTCGACGGCATCGCAAGGGATATCGTGCTCAAGCATTCTCGTACCCCTAATCGACTACAAGAATCGTATAATGCCACGGCCAAAAAAGCCCGGCGCGCCTGAACCCAAACGACGAAGTCGAAATGGATGTTGGTTCGTGACGCCGGCCTCCGTGCTTATCACCCGCTCGTCTTGGCCACGGGACTGACCTTGTCACAGGCCTTGCAAGAACCGCAAAGTCAAGTGCGGAGAGGAACACCCAACTTGCTTAAAGTACGTCTCCAATTCGTTCCGGTTTGAGTCTCCAATCAAGGCCATCCACGCAGCCCACAGCTGTCTGAGCACTAACACTGTCTCATAGGTGCCAAGGGGCCGGTGAGACATGCGACTATAGTATACGCCTGAACTGGGATGGCCGAAGAGGCAAACGGCCCGAGTCTGGGGTCATCGACTTTAGACAGGATGCTCCTTCACCAACGATTCCGGCCAAGGGCTTCAAGCTCGTTCATCAATACCCGCTGAACGGCCTGGACACGCCGGGCGCCCGGAGACTTGAGCCGCTTATTAATCCACCAAGTCAGACGGACCAGCCAAGACATGAAGCCCGCAAAGCGTCGCTCTCGGGCCCAGTGACTTTCGCTGACGCATCAACCATGGCAGTTGGCGATGCCGAGTTTTCTCAACGTCCCAGAAAAAGAGCCAAAGTGAAGCCCGAAGCCCAACCAACCGAACCCACTGACAAGAGGCCTTACTCTTCCCACAGCTCAACGGTCGACTCAACGACAGCAACCTACAGGTACTCTGTGAGCTCTGGTGTATCCGTTGGATCCCCTCTGACACCGACTACGTCCTCTACCTACAGCGACGATGACCGACGCCAAAGCAGTCGATCTGACCAACAGTCAGTCTCGTCTCCGGACGTGCGGCGGCTTTCTGTCAATTCCCTTCTCGCCGGGCCACCCAGCCTCAGAGGATTACGAGACGACTCAAGCGGTTACGCAGGAACCATGTTTTCACCACTAGACACCCGGCTGCGGAACTCGGCCGAGCCGACCTATTATGGCGTTGACAGAGGGTTCCCAGATCGTGATTTGGGCAAAAACGATGACATGAACGCTATCAGCGGCTCGTCGCCCCTGCTCCCGCGCGAGTTTCTAGATACCACTATCGGAGAGCCGACTGAAGACATCTTCTGGAACGAGTTTGGGTTCGGAGTCGAGACCAACGACTGCAACGACGAAGATGGCGGATACTACTCAAAGCCAGTTAAGATATACATACCCAGAAACTTGGAGCCACTTCCTTCCAGGTACGGTCCGCTCTGACAAACCCTCAATCGTAATGAATGTGCTGACATTGGCCTAGGCTCACCGAGAACCCAATGAATCTCTTGGTAAGTCCCTTCCCCTCCGTGAAGGCTGAATATCAAGCTAATGGAGCCTCAGTACTTCGTAAGTTTCACCGTCTAGGCAATAGTTATGCCGTATATAACGTCTTACCAAACGACACAGCATCACTTTCTGAACCACACCGCTCGAGGTAATCCGAGACTCCGGTCTGGTTGTTTTTGATTGCTCCTTTACTGACAGATGACGAGTGCTTGTTCCCTACGATGACCCACACGCCAACCCATTCCGCACAATTCTTCCTCAGATGGCTGTCAAGAATGACAATCTCCTGGCCCTGTTGCTAGCATACTCTGGTACGGACGCTCTTGACTCGATGGCTCCTAATGTTGCTTACAAGACCTCGCCAGCTTCGCATAGGGCACGCGTGCTAAATCATCCCGAGCCGACTCTCAGAATAGCCTTCTGGGTAGACGACATATTCCCTGCCCTTCGTCAAGCCCTGAACGACCCTGAAAGGAACTTCTCCAATGCGAACCTGGCCACCGCCATCATGCTGACCTCGCTCGAGATCATCTCCCCCAAGGTCTTTGGGTATGAGATCTCGTGGCAAAAGCACCTAGGCATGGCCCGGGAGCTCATAACTGCCCGGCCGGGCGGCTTACACGGGCTGCAACCCCACTTCCGGCAGGACCAAGTGTGTTCTTTCCTCTGGAGCTGGGCCGCGTACCTCGATGTAATCGGTAGTCTCAGCGGGGGCCCGAAGGACACCTCTTCAGCGTGGATATTCGATTATGAAGTGGACGACATGATGGATGGGTACGACGAGATCGACTGCATCATGGGTTTCACGACACGATGCATCTACCTCCTGGCCAAGATTGCCGATCTGGCCCGGAAGTGCGACGCCGAGCGCATCGGGGATGACGGGGACATGTGCCAGGACTGGGAGCCGAGTGAGGAGGTTTTCGAGCAGGCTCGCAAGCTCGAGGACGCCATCACCGAGAGCATGCTTCAGCCACCGGTCCCATGTCAGCACATCCACAAGAAAGGCGACATTGAGAAGTGGGACAGGAACGAGATGGAGGCGACAAACTGGGCGTTCCACTGGGCCGGCCTGGTCCACCTCTACCGCAGGATCATGGGGAAGCGGTCGGAAGACGACAAGGTCCAGATGGCCGTGGGGAGGATCATCTCCTGTTTTCAGCGCATCCGGTCCGGCGGCACGGCCGAATCTTGCATGCTCTTTCCTTTGTTCACGGCAGGGTGCGACGCCCGGGACTGGGGTCAGCGGGCTCTGATATTGAAGAGGTTTGTGACGGCGGAGAATCACGGGATGACTCAGGTAACTACTTTCTACATTTCTTCACGTGGCGGCGACATCGACTGACCATATACAGGTACATAATGCGCGTCGGCTGATGCAAAAGGTTTGGGAGACGGAAAAGCCATGGGAGACTCTGGTAAGCACGGAGTTCATCGGATGAAGTCGGGTTGGTTGGCCCACGCCACTAGGGGGCTCAAAACGGACGGAGTGTCGGATCAGCATGTGTTGATATCAGGTTTGGAGACATTGGGCGCAGCGGCACGAAGCATCGATGTCGGATTCACGAATCTCGCGTTTGTTTCTTCACGTTATACGAGACGGAACGGAAGGGGGTGGACTGATACCTAACATTTTACATACTTCTTACTTACTCTATACGTTATTGATGGACGATTGCAAGAGTCGCAGTCGTGGACTCCCACAAGCCAGGATGGGTACCTACTTATTCACTTTGTCGCCATATTCACTTTATCGCAAACTGGGACGTTGTGAATGCATAACCCCTAATTCTAAAAAATCCCAATTTCCTTGACGGACTACAAATTGTATGACTGCTTCGAATTCTACTGTCGATACAAACACGCACAGGCTCGACCTGACTTTGCCGCCAGACTCAGGGGCTGATGATACGTTCCCTTGAGCAAGATGAGGCCATATTCTTGCTCCTTGCCGCCGCCCTAATGCCCGAGGGATTCTCACCGAACCAGTGACGTACGACTGCGAGGGGGGTTCCTCCCAGAGCGTGTCTTCATATCTGTCACCCTGTCCTGCGAGGTACGTTGCTCGTGGGTATGGTGCGCTGCTTCGTAAAGAAAGGCCCCCTGACGTGGGCGCTCGCCGACCCCTGTGGTGCGTCTGTAGGACGCCTACGTGTTCTGTACCGTGAAGGCTTACACGTCATCGATAGGGTACCAGCGGCTCATCTCTACAGGTACATATGTCTGCAACGGCAGTACGGGGTCCACGAAGCCGACCTTGAGAAGAGAACCGTCGGAAGGGTTGGCCGTGCCGTGCGTGGGACAATCTTCCGCTGGCGAAAGGCAGGCCTGTCGGCTTCCATGGTTGCGTTGCGTTCTTCACCCCTACCTCGCTCGCCCATATAGCCGTAGGCATTGCGACGCATGGTCATCTACCTAAAGCCCGGGCCCAAAGCTTGTTTGGGTCCCTTCGGCGCAATCTCCAACTGATAGGCGCCATACAGTATGCGGGATCAAGAGTGCAACATTACCTCTCCCCTTGTCCGTTCCTGTTCAGCGTTCACGAGACTCCCATCATACCACTTACTTACCCTGGATGACAATGTGAAGCGGTGGGGCTGGGTCTGGTAGATATGAAGCCTCCGGGTAGAGCTGCCTGAAAGGGGGAGGGCGAAACGGGTAGGCGTCTTCGGCTCCAGGCGGCCGGGTAGCGTGGTTCACGGCAGGTTGGGCTGAAAGAGACGAATGAAGACGGGACGGATGTGACAAGAGGCCCTTGACGCTGGGAGATGCAAGGACGTCGGTACTGACATCCGTAGTGGTGTGTAAGACCGATGCTGTTGTCCTCGTCTGGGGTCGTCTATGGCAGCGTCTGACAGCGGGGAGGCATGCGCCATTGGAGCAAGCATGGCCGGGGTGGTTACATAGTTCAGCCAAGCAGCCAAGGGCCAACTGCTCCGCGGCTCTGGTAGAGCTGCTCAGTAACCGGGGTGTTATCCTTGTCCATGATGCCAAAAGCCTTTGCCTGCCGCGGTGTCATTCCGCTGCTGTAGCCAAGGCGGTGCAAGTCTCGACTCTGCAGGTCGTGGCTGTCTGGCACATCTGGATGTGCTTGGCTCGCAGGCCAGAGACGTCACTTGCCCTGCCGGACGCTGCGGGCCCAGGACTTCCAGGGCTGGGATCTGTAATAATTCCTGCAAGATATTGGAGAGGACCAAGGGTACGGCATGTACCCTGCGGAACGGGGGTTGGTGAAGCTGGATATCTCGGGATGCCCCTTTGGGAAGCCGCCGGGACGTTGGCACGTTGGGGTCGACAACCACGTATTGACAATATATGGTTGATAATGGATAAACGGCACCTGATAGACACACACGCGCTGACACGGTGCAGCAAGGTAGCTCCATGCTCGTAGAGCTCCCTACTAGGGTCTAGGAGGAGGACTGGTCGTCAGCAGCCAAACACTCGACGCCAGTCACTTTGCTTTTTCATGGCAGCTGAACCGTTCTGAGCCAAACTCTGGGTGAACGATATGGGGAAATAACGAGGTGCCGCCTCTCGTGCAAGTTGCGGTGTCACCGGTGTGTCTCGGTGAGTCTGGACGTTGCCACCTTCGTGTTGTGGGCGTAGGGTGTGATCAGCAGGTTGTTACAAAGTCGAAGAGTCGAAAAGTCGAGGAGGGTGCTGTATGACTGAAGAAGGTGAAGAAGAGGTTACCTTACCAAGAGAGTGGAACCTTGGCAGCTTGGAAGAAGACGACCTGGGCACCTGGCACCGGGGCACAACAGGCTTGGCACTGAACTTGGCAGTCCGGGCATTTGGGCTGGCACCTGGGCACAGCAGGCTTGGCATTGGCAGGCTGGGCCGGCAGGCTGAGGCAGGCAGGGCATTTGGAAGTTTGAAGTTTGGAATTTGGAACCCCATCTCCCGCCCGGCTGTCCCACTGTAGCGCCACCTAGCGCCATCCATGGAACCCTTAATCCGAAATCGCTAGCGGCCCAGCCGGCTGATCGGGTCTTTTACGCGACTTGGCGTCTTGGCGTTATTACCCCGCCAAAAGCTGCCATTCCTATTCCGCCATCTCCAATTCGTTCCGCGCTTCGTGTCTGACATCTGCCATTCTGCACGGTAAAGCGCGCGCATGCTTTCGCGACTCGACCGCCTCTAGTCAGACACCACCGTGTTAAGCTACCGTGTGCGAGATTGCCATCATAATGGATATTGACGACATCCTGCGCGAGGTCGACCCGACCTTCGACTTCGTCCCCGGAGAGACCCGCGACCTCCAAGCTCTTACACGCGCGTGGGTGGCAGAGAGATCCGCACCAGAACTGCTAGAGTATGTTTTATGTTTGTAGCGACTTGCTTTCATCCCGTATCCCCCGTGAATGCTTCCTCTGCTGATTGGCTCTCCATTGTCCAGTTGGCCGCCAGACGGGCTCTTCGAGCGCATCAATGACCGCATCAAGCAGCAGATCGAGAGGGTCGAAGAGATGACGGGCGACATGGACCCCAAGACCAACTTCGCCCTCATAGTCATCCAGACCGAGCTCGAGCGCTTCAAGTATCTCGTGCGAAGCTACCTGCGTGCGAGAATAGCCAAGGTGAGTTGTCCGCTTGGCTCCCTAAGCCGCGCTCTTCATCACTCACATATGACGGTTCAGATTGATAAGCACACCTTGCACTATCTGTCCTCGCCCGCCCTCCGAGCTCGCCTCTCCGAAACAGAGCAGGCATACGCAACACGGCATCAGGCCTTACTCCACAACCACTACTTGTCGTCCTTCCTCTCGTCCTTCCCGCAGTCCCTCCAGAATCTGAACGACCAGGCCGGCAATATCAGCATGATCGACACTCCAGACCTCGAGACTGCCGTATTCATACGCCTGCTGACAGACACTCTCGTCGAGGGTCGCGGTACTGATTCCGACGGAGGCATGGATGGAAAAATTGGCGACATCGTCATTCTCAGATGGTCAGATGCTAAGCCTCTGGTCGATTCGGGTCGGGCTGAAGTCATATGACCATGCTTCAGTAGAGTATGTCTACTACGCTGACCGTTTAGTTCTTCCAAAACCAAAGGCAAGAGCTGGCCCAGTTCTTCCCGCCGCGTCTCCTGGCCTGCCTCCGCTGCGTAACGCTACCTACGTTTCTTCCTCAGTCAAGGGAGACCACCATCATAGGTGGCTTCGGGCCTTACGGACCATTGGTCGTCTTACTGCTTAACTGCATACAACGAGCAACTGGCAATGGTTAGAACACTGACTCGTACTGCTTGCTTGGCATAATAACCAAAACCTCACCAGTTGGAAGGTCAGAGACAAGTAAACCATGGCAAAGCCTGAGTAAACTTGGCTTCTCAGGAACAAGGAGCCGCATAGGGACTATCGAAAATATATCGTGGCCACAGAACTTGACCTCCCTGGTACGTCATGTCCTTTTGAGTCAGCAGGTAGCGCCATGG
Organism: Anthostomella pinea; assembly: GCA_963556695.1. NCBI lineage: Eukaryota > Fungi > Ascomycota > Sordariomycetes > Xylariales > Xylariaceae > Anthostomella > Anthostomella pinea. The sequence continues at coordinate 2,908,470 of CAUWAG010000020.1, read as the reverse complement.
ATGCGTAGAGTACTTCGAGTCGATACTCTCACCTAATGCGTGCATTGCCACCCGATCACGGGTTCCTCAGAATTGTACTTAACTACCGCGGAAACATACAGGGTCTGTTCTGGATGTAATAGGAATATGGACTAGTGTACTGGGCTGTTCTTTGATGGCTTCTACGGGCTGAAGTTGGACAAACATCGAAGAAACATCCCTCTTGGTCGTCTCCGAGAAGACCTCGTCCTCCCAGATCTAGAACACGTCATGTAATCACGGGCACCTCTTGGTCCCGTTTAGGGACGAAGACTGGCATCCGTATCAGCACAACTGTGCACCTGTCCTCTTTCAACGCTTTATATAACTTGATGTCAACATCTTCCCGAAAGACAATTCGCGGACCATCTCAGCCGCCGCTAACTTCCCATGCTTCGTGTCGAGACGACCAGAATCGCGACCACCTCGGGAAAATCTTGGAGGCATTTTGAGATTTCCTGCAAAGCCCACCCTCGCATCTTCATGCTTGGTTACTTTGGAACCCATCTGCTCGTTCCATGAGATGAGTTTTTCTTCCAGAAATGCCCACATGCTGGTCGTCAACCTTAAACGGCCCTACTTGAAGGATACACGACAAGCCGTGGGCCAGAACCATCTCAGTACAGGCAGAACCTGTGATCGAGTAGACTGCTGCCACTTCTCGAATACTCGCTATTTTCCTTCTAATGTTGAAAGGTCAAACTCCGACATCCAAGCTTTTGGGTTGGTCTGGCCTTGAAGATTGTGTGTGCGCATACGAGAGTTCGATACCAGTCTTCGATAGGTGCTCCTATATTAGCATCTGGCATTTCATGAGTGAAGATAACACTCGCCCATATCGCGTACCACATCTCTCTATATAGTACTTGAAATTGCATAGATGGCAAGTGGTTGGAACGACGATTTGCACAATCACTTCCCAGAAGCTGTCATTCCGAGGCACTTGACTGGATAACCACCGAATTACGCCCTAGGAAGTACTCTGGCCTCCACCTGGATGGGATTCTCTAAATAGACCACGTGTGTATAGACAGGTGAAAGGGCAATTAATGTGTCGACTTGTTGCAGAGGAGAAGTTGAAAGGGGAAAGAGACAATCACATGCAGTCAGTGGGGTGTCGCCAGTGATGTCAGTCGTCAAACTCCACCAAAGAAATGCTGCGCCGCTCTTCCTCCAACAACCTCACGACGGAACACCAGCACAGCGCCCACCACCGAAGTTCATCATGGTCTGAATAGATGTGCTTATACTTGCCCAGCCAACGCTTTTCAATCCAGACCAGTAGCTCATGCAGACGCCTCCTCCCTTCTCTGCGACAAGGCCGGGTCATGAAAGAGCTCAGCGACCAGCTCTTTGCTCACCATGAGTGACCTCCAGAAAGCCTGGGCCAAGAACCGCCTTAGTGCCATGCCCCTTGAGACCTTCGACGAGCGCGAAGAAGAGGGAGAGGAAACCGGCACCGTCTCCGAGCTACCAGAGCATGTCGATGACGACTCCTCGTCGGCATCGTCCGCTTCTTCTACTGGCACCGTAATCCCGTCGCCGAGTCAGAATCTCTTTGCCAGACCACAGGGGTAATGTTGGCCATCCCCTAGGGTTTACGACTTCACCACATCTGATCAATGGCTACAGCATACCACGAGGACGGACGCTGCAGCCTATCCCATGGATTACCTACTTCGAGAGGGAACTATTCCTCCGCGACGAGGACAGTCCGACAAGCCCGACTATTCATGCTTATCTCACCTCACCCGTCGATAAGGGGCCCCTATTCGTGATGCACCACGGTGGCGGCGCCTCGGGGCTCTCGTTCGCTGTAGTAGGCGACGAGATCCGGAAGCGGCTTCCAGCTGCCGGTATCCTCTCCCTGGACGCCCGAGGGCACGGCTCGACCACGATCCCCGAGGGCGAGGACCTCGACTGGCGGCTGGAGACCCTAGCGGCCGATCTACTGTCCGCCATCGTGGCCACGGAAAAGGAGATGAAGTGGGCACAGCTGCCGTCCATCATCCTGGTGGGCCACTCCATGGGCGGCGCCGTCGTCACCGAGCTGGCAAAGTCCGGCAAGCTGGGCAACGCGCTGCTGGGCTATGCGGTCCTGGACGTCGTCGAGGGCTCCGCGATCGACGCCCTGCAGCACATGCAGACCTACCTGTCGACGAGGCCGACGGGGTTCCCGTCCGTCGAGTCGGGCATCGAGTGGCACACGCGATCGAGGACGATCCGCAGCTCCATATCGGCACGCACCAGCGTACCGTCCCTCCTGCGGTTCGACGAGCAGCCGGGCGACGCGAGGCCCTGGAAGTGGAGGACCGACCTAGGGGCGACCCAGCCGTATTGGGAGAACTGGTTCGTGGGGCTGAGCAAGAAATTCTTGGAAGCCAGAGGTGCAAAGCTCCTGATGCTTGCCGGGACGGACAGGTTGGATACCGAGCTGACCATTGGCCAGATGCAAGGTATGTGTCGACTCTTTCGTGCTGATATACAGGGTTGCTCGCCGACTGACACACATTCTTAGGGAAATACGCACTACAGGTATTTCCAGAAGCAGGCCATTTCATACATGAAGACATGCCGGAGAAGACGGCTGTCTCACTTGTGGATTTTCACCGACGCAACGATAGAAGCGCCATGGTGCTCCCACCCAAAGTATCTGATCTTCTTAGACAGGGAAAGAGGGTCTGACCACTACATCGTGGTCGATAATCATCAGAAGAAAATACAGCTCATAATCATCTCTACTGCCGAAAGCCTTTATGTGAAGCTTCTGCAAATGCTTGCGACACCAGTTTTGACCGTCTATATACACATCGCTCGTATTTCTTGATCACCACTCTACCTCGTCCATATCCTTAGACGACTATGCAAATGCGATGCTTGCGCCGCCCCAGTCCGCGAGTGGAAGTATATGTCGCTGAACGCCTTGAAATGCTATCTCTTCTCCTATGATTGGCCATGGGAGCACCGCTGATCACTACTTCAGGCAGGAATCGCCGTCGCCTCGGCCGGCTGCTCTGTTGGTTGCACATTCACACCACGTTCTGAAAGACCCTTCTTGGTGTTCGAATTTGAGACCCGGGCCTGTGCCATCTGACCCCCAGCAGCCAGCGCGCTATTGTTCCGCTTGCTCGGCTTTTTTTTCTTGTTTTGCTTGGCGTCCTTCTTCGTGCCTGCAAAATCCGGGTCGATATCCAGCGCGAGATCGACCTCCCTAGCGCGCTCTGCGAGGTGATCGAATTCCAGCAGCTCGCAGATCTTGGTATAGCTCTTGCAGGAGCTGATCTGCCGGTACGCGGGCTGCTTTCCCGGGATGAGCTGGCACAGCAGGAACTTGGTGTTGCCGAACTTGTTCTCGACCTCCATGGCGAAGCGCACGTACTGCTCGACGACCTCGCGCCAGGGCAGCGCGCCGCCCGGGCGGAACACGCTCGAGTTCTTCTCGGCCCCCGTCGCGATCATGGCGCCGTCGACGCCGAACTCGCGCACCAGCTCCAGCGCCTGGTCGCGCGTCTCCACGTCGCCGTTCATGAGGCACGCGACGCCGGCCTCGCAGCACACGTCGGCGATCATGCGCAGCTGGCCGCGGATGGCGCGCTCCCGCGGCCGCATGGGCGTCGTGCGGCAGTGCACTGTCAGCCCCGTGATGCCCGTCGCCACGAGCCGCCGCACCAGCGCCTCCGTCTCGGCCGCCGTGTCCAGTATCCGGATCTTGACGCTGATGCCGATGTCGAACTCGGGCGTGATGTGCTGCACGAGCGCCGCCAGGATCGCGCACAGCTTGTCGGGCGTCTGCAGCAGCGCCGCCCCCATCCCGTCGTGCGTGCTGAAGGGCTTGGGGCAGCCCGCGTTCACGTCGATGCCCGAGACGTCGGCAGCGACGAGGCGCGCCGCTGCGACTGCCAGGTCCGGGTTCGACGTCCCGACTTGGAAGATGTGTTTCCCGGCTTCCTTCTCGGTGTGGATCCGGTAGAGGACGCTGTCTTTGACGTCGGCGGGGGGCTGCTTCGCGCCCTGGGAGGGCTTCCGTGTCCAGTCGATCGTGTTCGTGTCGGGGTTGTGGCGCCGCGTCGTGCCGATCATGGATCGGTCGACTGTCTCGGGACCTACGATGAAGAGCACCTTATTAGTACGAGGTCCTCCCGGCATGGTGCTTACTTGGAAAGTAGAGAACATACCCCATACGAGATCAGCGCCATAGTGCAGAGCCAGCAGCCGCGATGGCAGCTCGCCGGAGCGCACCATGGGCGCGAGAACGACCTTGCCGCGGTAGTCGACGCCCCTGGGCGGGATCGGCACCTTCTTTGCTTCGGATGTCATAATGGCCCTGGTTGCTCGCGAGAACCATGACATGTCAGACGGCGAGGGGCTGGAGGTGCTTCGTTGATCATGATAGTTTGCCTCCAAAAAGTGTTTGCGAAGCGTTGGGACGAGTCACTGGTGGAGCCTCGGATCTAATCTTATCTAATCGCAGATCTAACCTCCGAGGACCCATTTTTATCCTACAGACGCCCCCTTTTATGGTAGTTGCCCTGCCCTTCACGAATACAGGAGCTCTGTCCTCAAAAGATATTGAGGAAGAATAAGCATGACAACGTCGCCACCGGCGCTGCCGACTTCGCCTTGCTAGATGCGATGGAGTGCGAGTCTGTAGTTGCTGCCGCGGAGAGAAGAGATCAGGCTGGCTCGAGACGTGACCAACATTTTCGCTGTGGCCCGGTGCTATCGGTCTCAGGTACCGTAACGGTCTTACGATGAAAGAATCTGGGAGCTTGGCGGAAGTGAGGGGATTCAACTTGTCTTATGGTCCTAACAAGTTCTCTGTGCCTCACGTAAAAATGCGGCGCGAGCAGAAAAGTGGTCATCCTTGTCAGCGGAGAAATGTGTTGCGGCGACTGACTGTTGAATCACGTCGGACTCAAGCATACGGCGCGGCCTTTCTTTCGTGTTCTCTACCCCTTCGACACATAATGTCCTGAATCGAGCTCGCTTGTGTCAAGATGCATTCACTGCTGTATTTGAGACGTGTTTCTCTGAGTAGTAGCTTTAGGCCGGGACGTGAGGGTCAGGGGCGGGCTACTTGGGAACTACTGTCTTGTTTGACACGGCCATATGTTTTCGAGTTTGGATTGAGGTATGGCCAAGCCGGTCAACGTTATAGGCACGTGGTTATGCTGTCAGGAGCCCTTGAAAGGCATGAACCTGTTTCAGGACCAAAGTCGACCAGACAAGCAAAGCAGCGTGCATAAAGCGTTTAGATATCACATGTGAAGAAACAAGGCGCACACCAGACCATGTATATCGTGTACGATGACTTCATCGAGGCTCTTTCAGCTTTCGCTTCGCGGGCAGGGTCAAACTGGCGAGTTTCATGGAATAGGTAGGCGCCCGCAGAGCGTCAGAGCTGCCACGCAAAAACACAAAATGCGGATTTGGTGAAGACCGAGTGAGAACTCGCGCGGCAGACTGACCACAACATGGTGTGCAAGGCTCAGGACGCTGGACCCCGAACATGGCCTGCTTACCGTAGCCCACGTCGCCGTATTGCGCCGTGGGATAGACACGTGATAGATGACCTGGCCACAATGACGGCAGCAATATGATGCTCTTGGGTATGACAGCCAGATCTCGCTTTGACCGAGATGGGCTAGAAAACGGTGGGCCGGAGCAAGATATCTCCTGCATCAACGTTGTTGAGCAAGAGAGAGGCAGACTTGACTCACTTGACTGTCGTATAGCCGCGAGCGGTGTGCGAAACCGAAGATGCGACAATGCGACGGAGAACCCATGCGATTCCGACACGTCCAGTTTCACAGCTTCGACTAGACGGTAGCGCCCTCGTATCTGCACCCATGGCGGAAAAGCCATCTCATCTTTGGACCGACCGAGTTTCTCGTAGCGGACGCCTGACATCGAAAGATGCGGCGTGTTGAACTTGTCCGGACGATACGCAAGGCTGGCCACTGTTGACAAATTACCTCCTCTGGACCCTGGTGAGAAAGAGTAATAACAAGACGATAGAATTTACATCTTTGTCAGCACTAATAAAAGACCCCATCACTGTCGTGTCCTCCAGCTGTCAGCAGCCTCCGCATGCAAGATGGCGTGGTCCGGTTGTGGCGCAAGCATACTGCTGAGCGAGTAGAGTATTATCGTAGGGATGGATGTCAAGACACCAGCCCTTCTCGTGTTTGGCCTCTGGCCTCTGTCGTACAAGTGAAAGCCTTCCACGTTGTCGTACGTATGGAATACGGGCCGGCTGTCTGCTTGTTCCACAGCATCTGCGGTGAAGACGCGCAACAGACTACAGTTCGACGCATTACGCGCACCCGCCGCTACCGCCAGGCTGCCACTTCATACCGGTAATAATCAATCGACAAACGGGTTCACCGTTCCGGGAGCGGCGGCAGCGGAAGGTTTGATGTTATTATTGCTGCTAAGAATAGACAGGCCCAATAGGGCTAGTAATTCACCATCTTCAGACCATTTCAATTTTTCATCGGACATCAGAGTTTCGGGCCGGTGCGAAAGTCTGCGCCCACTCGGTATTGCGTACTATTATTACCTACATCATGTAGATAGATGCACAGGTACACAGGTATTCTTAGGCCTGAATCGTGTTGTGACTTGTAGTAGAGGATTGGACGGTGAAGCAGGCGATGGATCATGGATCATGGCTGTCAGTCAACTGTCAACTGCCCATAGACAGAGTTATCAGGACCCTGAAAAGTAAGAATTGGCATGCAAGCAGGGCTCAGCGGAGGATTTGCACATCTGTCTCGTTTGTCTGCATGCTGCATTGCCATCTGCCAAGCCGTCAGGGACTCCCCTGCGATGAGTGCGTCACCGGACAGCAGATGTCCTCCACGGCCGGTTCCTGCATCGCTGGCCATCCATGGTCCATGGATGGCCATGTTCTCGGATGCTCCAACTTGGTTGGCTGATGCAGGTGTATGTAGCTGACAGTCTGAAGTCAGGACACCAAGGCACTGGCAGACTGGCAGATGAGCCGGAACTGATGAGAAGACCTCGTACTGGCAGACTGGACAGGCCGAACCACGATGTGACCGCTGACCGTGTCCAAAAGCCCCCCCCCCGGGTGAAGCGGCCTTTCCCTGCGAAGTTGCCGAGGTTGCTCTCACTGATCAGATTTGAGGAGTCGGATGGATGGCGTTGGTGTGGTTTGGCGTTAAAGGTTGCAACTTGCAGGTCGGATCACTGTCCGAGGGCCACCCGAATAATAAAAATAAACGAGGGAATAGTGAATAGAGGATCAATTATGCAACGAGGTACTTATGCACATTCAGGAGTAAATAGTGAATACATATGTATCATTATTGCACGATTGTAGGTAACAGATCACCTAGAATCAATGGTAACAACTTCTTGGAACTGTGCCTATTGTAAATACTGCTGCTGGCTGTGCCGAAAACACCAACGCGCACGACGTCAGCCCCTCGGTGCTACAGTTACAACTTACCAGTACCGCGCGTCTGGTACATCTTATACATAGCTGCCGCCGCCAGCCTGCCAGCCAGGCCAGCCTGCATCCCGGGTCTGTGTGTCTGTATTGCACAACTCCTCCCGCTCACTATTATTTATCACGTCGTTTGTGTGTATTTTTGTGTCAGTCAGTCAGCCGGCCATACCCATCTTTCATTAGTATCACCCACCGGCACCATTGACCAAAGCGTCTCGCACTAGGTACCGAGTCCACGTTGCCAGTTGCGAATTACATTTCTCGGAGACTGGGAAACGTAACAGTTTCCCCTTGCCCCCCCCCAGCTAGCGGAACGCCCTGTTCAGCGAGCGACCTCCAGCCCTCCTGAACCCGCTGAACCCGTCGCCCGTCTGCGACTCCGAGAATCAAAGATCGATTTTAGCCCGAGACAGAAAAGGGCGCTTTGCTTTTTTGTTTGCCAATGCCAACTATGGCTTCCTCAAGTAAGTCGGACCCTGTTGGCCACCGCCGTGAGGGCGCCCGCTCGACTCCTCCTTTGCTCTCTATTCAAACCGCCGGCACCGCCGCCTTGGGCCTAGGCGAACACGTTGCAGCCAGGTTCAAGGCTAGAGGCCCGTTCAGCGCGAACAAACTCTCTCCAACACTAGACGCTGGACACTCCAACTCGCTGGACTCGCTGGCCTCGCCGTCCGAGAGCGCCAGCCCAGTAGCTAGCGCCCTCGACGACGCCACCAGACAGCCCAGACAACCCAGACAGTCTTCGTCCATGCGCATGGGAAAGACCAAGTCCAAGTCAAAGTCGAGACTGGACCGCTTCTCCTCCTTCTTCCCGTCACTGATCAGTTCCCAACCCGCAGATACCTCTACCTCCGCTGCCACTGGCCCGTCAGACCACCGAAAGCCCATCACTACTCCCCTTCCACCTCCTCCTGTCCCTCCCGTCCCTCCTGTCCCAGACAGGGCGCCAACTCTACCGCCCGGGGCTGCTGCCGATTCGGCGGGCCTTGGTACGACATTCGACACTCCGACCGACAGCCAGTTCGCCGCCGATGTGCAAAAAGTCCACACCAGAAACTCGTCCAGCATCAGCGTCTCCGGTGCCAGCATGGGGAGGTTAAGGAAGGCCGCTCCCGCGCAGCAGGCGCCCCCTTTACCCCCCAAGATAATGACCCCTCCACCACCCTCAGAGATACACCTGCCGGACTCCAAGCCATCGCCGCGCTTGAGGAAAGAGCAGCCAAAACGCAGGAGCAGCTCCTTCAACAGCCATGCTCCTTCCGCTACCTACGCAATCCATACGAGCCATACGAGAAGCCAGTCCGGGTTGATGCCGCAGCAAGGCTCGCCGCCTTTGGAACCCAGGGGTCGAAGTTCGTCCGCGCAACCCCCGGGTGGCCCGGGGCCCGCCCCAGGAAACCGCATGGTCTCTGCCGCTGCGGCTGCCGTGCCGCGGCCCAGTTCGAGCAACGAAAGCCATAGTCCGACTCGGGATAGCCAAACGCGTGGAAGACTGAGGCGGAGTTGGCTACCGGGGGGAAGATCAAGGTCTCAGTCGCGAACCCGAGAATCTACCAACACAAAACACGCCTCGCCAGCCTGGATTTTGGGGCAGGATGTCGACTACAACACTACCTTACTCGCCAATGGCGAGAAAGTCCCCGAACTCTGGAGCGAGATGGGCGACATTCTTGTCTACCTCGATCCGAAGGGAAGCGGCGGGGGCCCCTCTTTCAAGGTCCCCTCCTTTGTTATCGACTACTCCCTGGTGTTCGCCGACTTGATCGAAGCTGAGGTGAGCGGATCACCGACAAGCTCAGGGCACACCCTCAGCTTCCCAGGCCGAGACAACCTGTCCGCCATGGATGCCATGTCGCCGCCCTTATCTCCACCCATACCTGAATCGCGATCCGCGGTCGAAACACCGCTCTACATTCCTGTGTCCATGTCCACGCCGGAGCACAGGTCAGAGGCCGATTTGGATCGCATGATATCCATCCGCAACCTGTTTGCCTTCCTCACAGGGCAACCGTTAGTAGCCACCAAGGCACAGCCCACCCTATTCACCGTGGTCATCAACATCGCCGCTCTCCTCAAGGAATTCGAATTCACGAACCATGATGGCTCAACGTTTGGCGACGCTGTGGAAATGAGTTTCAGCTTCTTCATGGAGCAGATGGCCCTGGCGGATGTGAGACACAGCCGAGAAAAAACACTGGAGTCTCTCATTATGGGTGAGCGGATGCGCTCAATGGAGTTGTACAACGAGGCCTTTGCGCATGCCGTGGGCAAGTACTCGGCCATGCGAGACCTCAAATCGCCCCTATGGGAACAAGTCCTTCCGAGTACTCGCCTACGGCTCGAACGCGCCCATTTCGACCTCGTGGGACGTCAAGCTAGCGTAAACAATCGGCTCGAGTCGTTCGATTTCCCTGCCATATTCTCCGGGGTTGCGAATTCGACATCACTCACAGAGTACAAGGACGTCAAGTTCGGCACATGGAGGAAGTCCTACGGCCGTATGAGACATTTTGTGCTCAACTACTACAAAGCAAACTTTGGAAGCTGGCCCCCGAAGGCTCGTAGCAAGAAGAACCCCTTCACGGAGAGCGGCCTGAACCGACAGGTTTTGAAAATACTGTATTCGGATCTCTGCGCGCTTTATGATCTGCTTGTCGACCGAAAAAACCTGACGACTCGGGCGATAGACAAGGACGCTAATGATATCGGCACCGATCATACAAATCCTCACGCTTCGGCAATGCGAAGAGTCTTGACCGAATTCGATCAGTCCTCGCCGCCCGTACTGCCACCTATACCATTCGATCTCCCCATGTTGCCGGACATGACGAGTGTCAAGGAAAACTACCACGCCCTTCCTGCAAAGGAGCAGGCTCGGTTGGCCAAAGGTTTGCAAGAGTACCAGATGCTTCTCATCCTGAACAAGGCGTATGACTTTGAGACATACAAGCTACGTATTCCGTTCCTCGAGGAATTTAAAGACTTTGAAAACAAGGAGGCCAAGGGCAAGACGGCGGCGGAAATGGCAGAGCAGCGCCTCGGCTATTGGCTCTTCCTCTACGTGGTCATACAGTCTTTGCCCATCCTCGTGGTCGACGCCCCTGGTCTGAAGTTCACGGAAGGCGTCGAATACTTCCTGTGCCAGCCGCCAAAGGGCTCACCGCCGTGGATAGAGGACGCGCCGGCGGTGCGCAAGAGGTGGTACGAAGTTGCCGGAGGAGGGGGCCTGGTGGAGCTCTCGACCGATGCTGTCGAGTTCAGTGTCGAGGGTGTCTACCACAGGAGTCACTGCTGGATGGCGGCGAAACGTTGGGAAATGGGAGAGGATGCGCCTCCACCAGCGCCGCACGAGAGCCTCTCACCGCTGCAGGCGCCCCAGTCCGTCTTCACAGACATGGATCCCAGCATATCGCCCAGCCCGACCCTCATGGGCCGCAGCGCCTCTCCGTCGTCGATCCCTCCGGGGGGCGCTCTCAGGCCAAGAACGGACTCGCCTGGTGGGCGGCAGTCGATGTATCGGAGCAGCATCGCCTTCGGGCTGGAGCCGGTGCCCATGATGCCCGAGAGGCCGCACTCGCGCGTTTATAGCGCCAGGGGGGTTTCCCCCGGCCAGCGGCGCCCGTCGAGTGCCATGATGGGCCGCAGCCGGTCGTCGGGCAACCTGCACGGTATGGCGGTAGCATCTCCGGTGCAGGGCCAAGCGCCCGACTCACGTGCCAGCTCGCGGCAGGACTCGCTTCAAGGTGGCAGCACATTCGACGACATCCTGAAGGGCGTGGAGAAGCCCAAGAAGAAGAAGGGCCTTTTCTGAGCGGACTGATTCACGACTTGATGATATCCCCTTGTCACGGATGGATCTCGAGAAGAGATGATTTGATTTTTTTGCATGATGTAACTACCGTCGTGCTTGGATTTGATGCGCGCATTGGCATCTACTAGGGGCGGGAAAAGAAAATCTTGTACCAGCACTGCATACATTGTAAGAATCATGGGGTAATCTTAGTTATGCTTCCCTCGGGTTCCCTTCCATATACCTACGCCGCGTTTAGTGGCAGCCATATAAAGTCTAGTATTGTATACTACCTAGGTACCTCCTTGAGATCATTTTGCGTTTATTAATTACCACCATGGGCGTTGGACATGGGAGTGGCGTCTAGTTACCCTGCGGTCTTCGTAATGGCCGGGAAACAGAGGAAAAGGAGCAGCTGACCCGTGGGTTTTGCTTTTTCTCTGCGGCTAGGGAGGTCATCTGATGCCTCGAGCTCGTCATGATTAGGTGCACTTATCGCGCCTTTTTAAGAACTCTGAAGAGAAAGGGCCAGTTAGGTAAGCACCGCTACACGTTATGTGTAATAACCCATCATGGGTATAATGCACCTATAGGTACAATATACTCAGTCTACTCGTGCAAGCCTATAGGTATAGAATGTTGTGTTGCAACGGGGGCTTTTAAGGTTTTCAAACGTTCCATGCTTCTGGAAAGGAGGGCACTGGGACGACGGGAGAGGAGGGGCTGGGGTTTGGTGCAACACTGCAGGTCACCCGCCAGGCTATCCGTTCCCTAATCATTAGTCGTACAGCGGGCAGCGGTCGTTCCAATCAGTGCAGGTGCCCAATGACGTTCGAACGTTCCACTGCCGTCAGGTCCGTCCTCCCCTCCGCGTCCCAGGCAGCCCAGGGTGGCAGCGGGCTACTCGTGCACCTTGCAGCATGCATACCAAACAATAATAATTCAGACCTCGCCCGCCCCCTCGTTGAGCCTTGTGATCAACAACACCGCTTTGGCTTGTCTTGTCTTGCCTTGCCTCCACCTATACCCAAAGCGAACTGCGCATATCTGTACTTTGTCTGCACCAGCGTTATCACTGTTCAATATCTGTTCGACTGCCTAGACACGTACCATCACGACTGAACGAACGACCGCCCTCCACGTCCACGCTCCATCGCATTCACGCTCGCCGGTGCAACCACAGCGGAACCCACGCAGCACGACCTCTTGCCATCCCGAGCCTGCCCTTCCACCGCGTCCCTCCGCTCGAATGCTCACAACTCTCGGTGCATGAGCCCTCGAGACATTCGAGCTGGAAGACCCGCCGAGTCACGTCTGCCGGCTGCCTGGACAGTGTTTCTCGCAGTCGGTGCCGCCCCTCGACGTATTGCCGTAGACCCTTTGCACACTCCCCAATGGAGTCCAATGACGACTCGCAAGCCACGCAGCAAGGTTAGCAGCCTTTTAGATTTCAGTAGTATAGTAGTTCATGTCTCTGACTCCTGCTCCTTTAGCCACCCAGAATGCCTTGGACCCCAGGCGGATCGGAAAGCAGAATTCGGGCTTCTCTGACGAAGATATCTCCGATATAGTCTGTTTGCTATACCCCAATTCCGAGGCTGCCAGTCGCGAAGTCCATAGGATCGCCGTGTCCCCCGAGTCCAGTCGTCACACCGTCGGCAGGTACTCGGCCGACGCCATCAACTCGGACCTCTATCGCGAGGATGATGTGAAGGAGTTCGGCCGCACTCGAGGCATCGGGGACCATGCTATTGTTCTGCGCCTGTCCTCCGCCGTCAAGGATCCTCGTCTGGGCTTTACTTTTGGCAGGAATCGAAGCCGATGTGACATCTGCTTTGGCAACGACCCGGCCAGGAGGCTTAGCAATATTCACTTCCGTATATTTGTCAACCGACACGGCAGTGTGCTGCTCGAGGACCAGTCAACCAACGGCACCGTCGTCGACAGCACTCTCCTCCGCAAGAAGCAGGCAAAGAGTCAAACGTCGTCGGGGCCGACCAAGAGGATACTGGAGAGCGGGGCGTCTATCAAGATCATCATGCACGAGACTACCGCCGACTTGGTCTTCCTCGCACGCATACCTCGTCGGGATGGGGACCACGAGGAAGCCTACCTGCGAAAGCTGGCTGCCTATCAACTAAGACTCCGTGGCGACGACGATGATCTCAATAAGACCATCGGTCCTGGTCCAGGCGGCCATGTAAGTGCAGCCCCCTCGATTTACTTGTAATGGTGCTCACGCCGACAAGGTCAATCTTTTCGCGCCAAGGAGGAACGGCAAGCCCCATGACTCGCCCATGGAAACCACTCAGGAGCTCCAGGAACCCTTTCAGCGCCTTCCCCGTGAATGGCGCGGCGGAGAGAAATATGCTCGTGTGGGTCAGATTGGCAAAGGAGCCTTCGCCATCGTACACAAAGTCACCTCCAAGTATGACGGCTCTCCATACGCCGCCAAGGAACTTGACAAGCGCAAGTTTATGAAAAATGGTGTCCTGGATCAGAAGGTCGAGAACGAGATGAGGATCATGCAGAGAATCCAACATGTGAGCTCTACCCCTTTCATCTCATCTCCCAAACCCCTCCAACAGTACGACCTGGTTTGCTGACTTTGTCCAGGCCAACATTGTCCAATACATTGAGCACTTCGACTGGGATGCCCATCAGTTCATAATCATCATGGAGTATGTCCCCGGAGGTGATCTTGGCAGGTTCATCTCGGAAAATGGGCCCATTGCCGAAGGGCACGTCAAAATCATATCCGAGCAGTTGATCGATGCGCTTGGGTACCTGCATGACCAGAAGATCACCCATCGTGATGTAAAACCAGACAACATCCTGATTCAGTCGACGAATCCACTCGTTGTGAAATTAACTGATTTTGGCTTGTCCAAAATGATTGAAACTGAGCAGACCTTCCTCAAAACTTTCTGTGGGACGCTACTATACTGCGCACCCGAGGTCTATACAGAATTTTCATCCTATGACGACAACGGCAGACGCACGAACAGGAATATCCCAAGAGCCGCAAACAAGGAAAGGTATGACCACGCGGTGGACATATGGTCTCTTGGCGGCGTTCTGTTCTATACCCTCGCTGGCAGTCCACCGTTCCCCGTCAAGAACGGGGTCACGTACACCGAATTGCTAGACCACATCGTCAAAATACCGGTGAACATGACGCCATTGACAGAGATGAACGTTTCTCAGTCCGGTATTCACTTCCTGTCACGTATGATTCACGTTCGACCAGAGACTAGAGCGACTATCTCGGAGCTCCAGGCTCACCCCTGGCTTCGCAGTGTCACACAATCATTTCATCAAATATCTGACGACGAATTGGGCCAGAGTGCATCACAACTAAGCCTCGATGACCGACAGGCAGCCCAGTCTCTTCTTGCAGGTGCGAGTTCCCTGCAGGAGCCAGAACCAGACTACTCTATCGAGTACGAGTCGGAGAAGGAGAATTATACCTTCGGGCAGCCCCAGCCGAACAGGCTGTTCGGGGAAGTATCAGCTATAGGCAGTTCGGAGGTCATGCCAGAGGGCCGTCTCAATCTTCCAATATCGGGGACTGATTTTGGTGAGACCGACATACTCGAGCCTGATGAGATTCTTGACAGCTTCGACGAGTCGGAAGAGTTCTCCACCCCGAGGCAAAAGGTGCAACGCGACAATGGCTTGCTGTCGGACAGGAGGGTAGCATCAAACGACAATTCCCGCAGTGCTCTGTTGGGCATCGGTTCCCAAAGCTTGGGTGGGGCTTCCTCGATCCTCGAAAACCTGAATATGAAGTCTGTGGCGAATGGCAATGCTAGGTTGTCGTCCTCGGTGGTGAGCGACTTCAACTCGAGCAAGCGGAAACCAGCCTACGACACGAGTGACGAGTACGAGTCAGCCAGCGCCAACACCAAGCCGTCCATCAAAAGGCTCAAGTCACAGGATGATGTAGACTTTTTAGATGAAGAAGAAGACGAGTTTAGTTTGTTCGCTTCTGTACCCCCGATGGCTCAGAACGAGACGGGTCGGCAGATTGCCTACCCACTTCCAAAGACTACCTTCTGGGACAGCTCGGACAAGGATACATGGCATCTTGACTATCCTGAAATGACCAATCTCCAATATCACGCGTTCGAAGTTGCTGCCGAGAGGAGGAACGAAGAATTCGGCCCGGGGAAGTCACTTCTCTGGGATTTCGCCATGAGACACTTCCCCCCAACCCACCAACGCCAAGCCAGTGAGATGGCACGGCCCCTCGAACTACGGCCGGCTGGACTCAGGCGTGACAACCGAGCACTAAGTGAGACCAGTGACTGGGAGTTGCCCCCTACGGCTCCCCCGCCTGCCGTGGATGATGAGTCCGAGTCGTTGCCAGACACTCTGCCCCCCGAGAACCAGCTGCCGCCAGCCCTGCAAGCCGTCCAGTTGCCGAAGACTGTGGTCGGGAAGTTCGAGTCAGCGCCGGGGTCCTTGGTCGCGGGGGTTTCGATTTTTCTCAAGGATCCTGTTATGTCATGGGGTCGAGAGCCGAGTAATACCGTGGTGTATCAGCCAGCTAGGGAGGTCAAGGTCCCCAAGAATGCGTTCAGACTGGTTCTGTGGAGAGACGGCTATAATGCTTCCTTTGGCGAGTTCCGGCCCTGGGAGCCTGCTCGATCAGCAACCAGCCGTACCATGCGTGCGTCTCCAGAGCCGGAGTCTTTCGCTTTCTATATATCGACCAAGGCCACCAACGGCCTACGCATCAACAACAAGCCCTTACAAGCAAACGAACCGAAGGACGGCACGGCGCCTTGCAGATACTGGATGAAACTACATCATGGTGACACGATTGCCTTCTGGGGAAACGACGATGTGCACGCACAAGCGAAGCTCATTTTTGAATGCAACTGGGGCGGCTCGTCAACACCGAGACCAGTAGACGAGCCTCCGTCTTATGTGCCTGAAACGCAAGCACGGAAGTTAGACCGGCTCTGGCCCAAGGCTGTCAAGTCGCTTAGCCATGATAGGATCAAAGTTGAAGCGCATACTGATCAGGAGACACGAATGCGGTTCATGATGAAGGAGCAGGAGCGCAGCCGGATCTTCGAGCAAAAACGTGCAGAGGCGGTTAGAGTCCTTGCCCTGCATAACACGTACCGAGGATCGCCGGCCAGCGCTCCGCCTTTGGTATCCCGGAATGTGCCTCGGTTCCGGCAGACGTCGCCGGCGGGTTATGTTGTCGACGTCAGTGATTGAGGCATCTGTGTGGAATGGCAGACGGGATCTGTAGCATCCGGCGCATCCTGGTTGCAGAAGTGTGGCTGTCTGGACTTACTTGCCCATATCGTTAGCGCTCTGCTGGGGATCATGATTAGCCCGCAGGGCGGATGGAGTTTCTTGGAACGGAGGAGCCTCTGGGCTGGTTCGGTGGCGATGTGTCAGCGAGACCCCACGAGCTCCAGTCAGGAGGTGAAGTTGGAACGTACTATAACTATGCCGGAGGCTTGTGGCATCATGTATCTGGAGCTGCCCGGGTTGCTGACATGGGTTTCCTGGGCCTAGGTGTGGCCTATGTTCAAAAAACTCGCATGTAGAGATGCCATCCGGAGCATATAGCACCACACTGAAAAGATATAGCATAAATTAACTTCATATAATAAAACAGAAGACCAAGCACTATAGCCGTCGGGGCAGTATGGTTCACAAGTGCTTGTTTTGCCAATGCTTGGGTCTGCCTGTATTGGGGGAAGGTGTGCTGCAAGCTTGTCATGTATGCATGCAGCCAAAGTACTCCAGTCCAAAGAGCCATCGACCGCATTGTCGTGCAGTTGGACTGGATGGACAAGTATTCCACGCGCGGCCTCCCATGCCCCTCGGCCAGTCCTTCATGTAGATGACCTTCCACATGGTGAGCGAGGTAGTCTTTCCGGGGGCCCTAGGCGTATGTATGCATAGCCCATGAGATCCAACCACTCACTTAGGAAAGCAGAGTAGGCGGGCAGTGCCGTGAGGTCCTTGTGCACACCACCTGTGCCTTCCAAATGTTGGTCGCCGATGGCAACTGAGGCTGCAACCAATTTACCACACCAAATAACTGCAGATAATTTCAACCCAACCCTCATCACACATTTTCCCCTTGTGAGAACAATTATTGCAATCAACCCTCTTGCCAGCTGGTTCTTGCAGCTGGCCTTTTCCTCGCACCACCCCAAATTCCACCTCACCATCAACGACCTCGAGCACCACGCACTCTTCCCTTGTCCTTCACCCGTTATTGCTGCCCCAGTGCAGCTACGAATTGATTATCATCAGTTCAGCTGCATTTGGGGAAACCACACCTCCTGTGCACCTTCTCCCCCAGCACCTGTACTACCTCTACTCTTGTGCAAAGCTTCCATTCCTTCTCTGGATCTCGATACACCACCCATCAAACCTTCCCTTGTCATTCGCCTCACACCTCCTGGACGGTATGCCTGTGCTGTAGGCTAGCTCTGCAAGCATGAACTTCCTCCGAAGGGGTCGCAGACGTGGAGAGTAAGTACATTCCCTCTGTTCCTTTCCCACCAGTTGAGCTGGCCTCGTGTTGGCTCCAGCATACCTACCACGCGTTCTTCATTGGGGTGGACTTCGAGCTTTGCAGACGAAGACGACCCGTTCGCCAGTTCATTCATCATCATGAAACAGTTTTGGCTGACAGTGTCGCGTAGCGGTGCCAGCTCCGCCGCCTCAAAACAGCGCATACTAGAACTAGAGGCCGACGATGAAGAGGCCATCTATCTTCCTGGCCACGGCAAGATTTACGTCACCCAGACCAAGAATGGCAAGCCTGCATTTGGTCGAAGAAGACCGGACAAGCTGTTGGAGGAGTACGGTTTCGACATCCTCGGCCAGAGCCTCGGCATCCCCTCCCGCAGAGATCTTGAGCGTCAAGCACGGCAGTCGCAGGAACCTCGGCGTATGAGCGTGGCCTCCCAGAGTTCGGGCATCATCACGGCTCCCAACTCCCCGCGCCAGAGCAGAGGCATCCTGAAGCACACACAAGATGACTACAGCTACGGCCAGCTAGACGACCGCCGTGTGTATCGCGTCCACGATGACTCTGGTGACGACTCGCCGGTGACCGTCAGTAAGGCGAGCAGTATACGCTCCTCTTCCACTCCCGCCCCGGGTGCCCGGCGTCGACGTGGTAGTAGACCCGACTATAACGCCTATGTTGATGGTGCGTACGACGCAAGCAACCCGTACCCAACGGCAGGATATTTCTACCCGCCTCATCCACCTCCTCATCCTCATGCTGGCCCCTGGAACTATCCTGGCACGATGAACCACTACACGTCACCCATGGCACCTGGTTATGGTCCCACAGCCTATCCGCCTGCGCATTGCCCAGGTTGTCCTCCCCAGGTCACGCCTGGTGGTGGTCCCCCGGGATGGGCACCGCCGCAACCCCAAATGAATTACCAGTACAAGAACCCGATGGGCTTCCCCGTCCCGCAGACGACTTCGATGCCTACCCTTCCTCAGAATCAGTACATGCATCAGCACTTGGCCCCTTACCCGCCTGTTGGCGCCACTGCACACGCCCCGGCACCTCCTCCTACAGTTCAGCCTACACATACGGCTCCGTTTCAGGTTCCGCCTCCGCCGCCGCCTCCGCCTCCTGCACCCCCGGCACTTGCCCAGGGCCACGGTACTGCGTCGGGACATGTCAATGCTGCTCAACAGGAACAGGCGCTGGCCCCGAAGCAGACCGACAAGGACAAGCATGATGCCGTGCCAGCTGCGGACGCTGCAGACCGACCTCAGACAAGCATAGAAGTCACGAATATTAAGTCAGCGACAAAGGAAAAGAACAAGCAGCACATCAGCAGACGCATTCGACATGTCCATATTTGCGCTGGGTGCGGAAAGAAGCGGTCCCGGGAGTACCAGAAGGCGCACCCTCTGAAAAGGGGCGAGATACCGGAGCCCGACTACTGCTACCGATGCATACGTGATGCCGCGGACAGTTCGTCCGAGCTATCCAGCAGCGATAGTGCTGATGATATCTCGTTTATAGAGGCAAGTTGACATGCTCGTGAGAGACCTTTATGATAGCTAACCACCTGATGTAGTACGCCAAAGAAGCGCCTATGTCCGGCCCCAGCACGGATGAAGGTCGTGCCACCGCCAACGGTAGTTATGTCCGCGAGAAGAATCCGCAAGGCCCTCCTCGATGGATCAAAAAGTCGAGACGACTCAGCCTGCTATCCGACATCCTATTGAATGGCGTTGGCTCCAAGTCTCGACCGAAGCTGGCCAAGTCGATCTCATCAGCCGAAGAGTCGAGATCTAGAGCTTCGTCACCCGCTAGAGGACCGAAGGTTGATCTCCGAAGCTCCAGACGTACCCGCCAATCTATGTATCGCAGTGTAGACAACTCCAAAGAGAGTGTGCCGCTACCCCAAATCAGCACATCTTCGTTGTCCCAGACGACACCTGCCAAGGATACCACTCCAGCCGTGTCGAAGGGCAGTTCTCGAGGCAAGCAGGCGGCGCCGACCACCACCAAGCGTGACCGAGGTAACACCACCGAGGATACGATGCGATCCGAAGTTCGACTGTCGAAGGGGTCATCGGACGTGACATACAAGAAGGGCGTTGCGCATTCCTCCAAGCTCGATTTGCCCAACGAGCCCCCTGGAGCCCCAGAGCCAGTCACATCGAACGCGTCTTGGGCGTCTGGTAAGGCATCTTCGAGGGTGCCTTCCAACATCTCCGCTAGGCTTCCCTCAGTTGTCTCCTCCCAAGTCTCCTCCAAGAATGCCGCAAAGGCCGCGAACGCCTCTCCTTCGAAAGACGCCGTGCCTGTCGAGGAACACCAGGGTCCCTTTAGCGCATATGAGCAGCCCAGCGTTCACCATGAATCGTCGGAAGCAATGCCAACAAACTTTCCTGACTTTTACAATGATAGGCCTGCCAGCAGCTATTATCAGCAGCCCGATTTCGGGTTTCTCGCCCACGAGGGCCGACGTCACTCCACTACAAGTACTGCGGATGCCCAGGAGCCTTTCGAATTCATCCCCTTCCCGGAGTCGAATCAGTTTGAAGCCTGGCCACAAGAGCCCTTGCCGGAGCTGGATACCCTCAATAACACGCCTACGCATGCTCCCAGATGGGATGAGCCAGCCATACCTACGGACTCGTCGTTCGGCGACAGGGATGCATTCTATTGTTTCATGAGAAACGATTCGTGGGCGCACATCAAGTCGGACATCGAGCGAGAGGCCGAAGAGATGGCCGAGCGGGACTTGGCTGCAGCTGGTAAGCTCTTCGGGGGCTTCGACAGCTCCTGGGGTGGCTCGGCCACCTCGTCATTTCCTGTCTCCAGCCTTCTGACGCGAAGTGAAATCTCGATAGAGTCCTGCGAATCCGACGAGGCGCGCAACGATAGAAACGTTGCTTACGAGATGGCCGAAGGTTCGGACGCAGGGGAGACTGTCAAAGACGAGCGCAAGTCGGTTAAGCAACTAGGTAAGTCTCCTGGCATCAATGAAACGAGGCCTCTTGCCGAGTCTGCTGGATGGCCGCCCTGACTGACACAACGTGCACAGAGTTCTCCAGCGATGATGATCTACACCACCGGGACGTTTCGCCACTAGTCAACGGCTCGAACTCGATGCCTCGTGCCGAACGTCGAAGTGGTCGGTCCCGTGCGTCGAACGAGCCTGCGAGAAACCTGTACGACTGCGATGACAACGACTCAAGCGTCTCGTCCGAAATCCTGCCGCCGGCCTCGGGATCTTCTGTGCTCGCGCACACGGGACACTCCATGGACGACCTAGAACTGGCCGCAGCTGGAGACGAGAGCTCCAGCCAAACGACTGTCGGCGACAAGAGTCGTCGCATTCGTCGCTTCATGCGACTGTAAACAAGCTTGACCTTGATCAGCTTTGTACTATTTCCTACATTCATGACAGCTTGCGTGTGAATACGTTTGCGTTGGCCTACCTGAAGTTTGCATTGTCATTCCTCTTTCCAGAAGCCGAGATGTGATCATTCGCGTCTTGGCTGGCGGTTGGAGGATATGAACAGACTCCCACTTACTGGCCGACGCAAGGATGACATTTCTCGCATCGACACACACACACACCTGTTACTAGTGGCAGCCACCACTGGCTGGCATGGGCTTGTTTGGATTACCTCCGCACGCGACACTTTTCTGCATGATGCCTGGCACTTTCGCCGTTGCCATTTGTTACTGTGCCGAAGACTTGGAGGATGTTGGATCAGGAATAAGAAAGAGAACAAAATCACGAAACGAATAAAACAAGTTGAAGAGAACACGGAGAGTTGTTGATGAAGAGAGATGGTATGGTGGTGGACAGTCTGCTATCATCCAAACAGTCTCATGCTGGGACGGACCGTACCAGACGAACCACTGCGGCTGCGAGATCCATCGATTGAGCACGAAGTTGATACGGTTACGAGAACGGAATGCGTCTTCTTGCGTCAGCTTGGGATCACATGCCTTCTTCGCCGTCCAGCAGAGCTGTCTGATCGATCAATCAATCACTAGCAGTTCAGCAGCAGCACATGCTTAGCCCAAAACGTTGATGGACATGACATTACTAGCTAGCAAAATGGCCGAGAGGAGAGAGAGAAAAAAAGGGCGAGACTTGTACTTGCACGTATCATCGTGATAATCCCAGGTTAGATAGCAGATAGCATGAATTGCAAGATGATGTTTGCAGCAAACGTATGCGAGGTTGGGTGTTGGTGCATATACGAATGAAGTGCCATCTGAGATCTGTACCTGATCATCGATGCTAGAGACAGTGACAGACAGCCTGCTGTGGGGTCTCGGCACTTCAAGCTGAGGTTGCTTGCTCAGTACGCCTGAGACGGGTCTGCGTAAAGCTGGTGTAATTATTCAGCGTTATTATGGTCACTGGCGACTGGTACCAGATATTTAACCATGGACCAAGTGGTAAGCTGCAGGTTGCAGCAAGCACAGAGCTCAACTGTTGTGTCTAGAACGGACTTCGCCGAGCAACGGCCCGTCACACAGGCTATAGAAGACCCGATACGAGGGGAAATGTTCATCAAATTCCGCCGCCTCCGAGCGGTCTGATTTATTCTTCGCCCGCTTAGCTCAGCGGTAGAGCGCCTCACTAGTAACTGCAGAAATGAGGAGGCAACTGGTTCGACTCCAGTAGTGGGCAGCTTTATTTCTTTGCATACGACCTGATTGACTTATGTTTTGGTAGAAGGTTTTTCATGTGAATATCTTGTTGCCATAATTTTGGCCAGGTGAAAAGCAAGATTGTGGTTTATTACATGTATGTATGGTCTGGATGTTCTAGCGATCACAGGCATATATCGTTGCCACTAATGTTCCCGAACAATGAGTTTCATCCAGTTTCATTGCTTTCTTTTAGTTACACGTACATTGCCAGCCTCTTCTTTTGCGGCGGCTGTCCTTGGAAACCCAGCAGGTCTATGCGACACATGTGACCCAACTTGTTCTAGAAGTAATCACCGCTCAATTTCAATCCTGCAAGACCTTGCTTGCATCCCTACTCCGCGCGGAGAACTCTTGGGCCACGCTTCTTGCCGGCCTTCTTCTTCTTGTTACCCCGGTCGAACGAGGCCGCCAAAGCGTGGTCTCGACCAACGTTGTCGAGGTCCTTGACCTTATAGATTCTGATGATCCAGTTCTCGCTGGTGTAGGCCTCCTCGAGTGTGTTGAGGACCGGGCCTTGGTCAGGGAGTCGGACGCCACGCACGCGATCCTGAGCCTGTCCAGGAGGGAAGAGGGAGCAGTAGTTGTAGTAAGACATCTTGTACCTGTTCTTTCTGTCAGCAACTCGCGCCGTGTCAAGGGGAAGCACCGTACTCACATCAGGCTGTTCTTCATCGTTTCCGAGGCCTCGCTGTCTACCCGATATTCACCACGGGGCGTGAAGTAGTCGCGCTCCTTGACCTCATCGGGCCAGATGCCCTCGGCGATTCGGACCATCCAGAGGAACTTGTTGATGTCGTCACCCGAGTAGCCGAGAAGACCACCAAAGACGACCAGCACGTAGTCGACCTCGTGCTGGCGCATGATGGGGTAGCTGACTTCTTCACGCGAACTCATCGCCTTGCCCACCGTGGCAATGTGCGTGTTGTTCCACGTGTTGTTATCTACCAAGGTAGGCCGGTCGGCCATGCCACCAATCTGGTAGCCGTAATCCCACCATGACATGATCTTGGCATCCTCCTTGGTGTTTTGTCGAAGCCACTGGTAAGCCTCACGGTAATCGTCGATGATGTGCTGACTACCATCCGGCATTCTGCTAGCTAACACGACGGAAGGAGACGAGTAGGCGTTCGAGGTGACCCACGTACAGTGCTGCACAAAAATGAGCAGGAACAGTGTCATTGCTCCAGCGATGAAGCCCTTGGAGATCAGGGTGTAGATTCCGACCACAGGCTGCGATGTCGACCGCAAGGCACTCTGCTTCGACTTCTTGGCGGTACCATCTGTGACTTCTTCCTCCTTAGCTTCTGGCGCTACCGGCGACTTGTATACCAAGTACGTGTCCAGGAGTTGGGATGCAGCAATAGCCGCAGCCACACAGACCACGGGTGTCAAAGTCAGCATCAGCCGGACCATGACACCGGCAAAGTAACTGCCAAAAAGAGCGTATACGATGACGAAGACATGCTCATCCTCCAGTTTCTGGAAGCACATGTAGACACCGGCTGGGAATAGCCAGATCAACATGTTGAGGTCGAAGAAGAAGGCGGGCCAAGCGGTAGGTTGATGTTCAGACACGGACGCAATGATGGGGATATGGATCTTGGCGTAGCTCGTATCCCACAAAGAGTAGAATCGACCAGACCATGGCGCGATGTAACCGCCGGTGGTGAGACCGACAAGACCCAGCAGCGCAACACCGAAGACACCACCCAAGCCTACGTAGAGGAAGGTCTGGAATTGCCGGCTCGGGACGGCAGAACGCACGTATTCAAGGAAGGCCACGAGCTGGAGGAAGCCGAAGATACCTGCACCAAGTCAGCCGATTGTGCAAGGCGCATGGATTTGTGATCTGGATGGACACTCACCTAAAGCTGGCATGTGCTCACTGGTGCTGACGGGCGCGAAACCGACGAAGGGAATTTGCATGCTGGCCAATGTTCCAAGAGCGTACCAAGTGTTGTATGCCACGTAGAGGCGGTTGCTGAACCTCCCCATACAGACAAGCACGAAGGCGTGCAGAGGGATCAGGCATGTGATGAAGGCGTAACCACCCCAGGAAGCCACCATGTAGCCGTAGAAGAGAGCGCACAGGGCACCCCACATGACGGAGCCGACCTTCAGGGCCTTGATCCAGAGGTAGAAGGTGTAGACGAGCAGGAAGATGGCGATAGCCTCGTTATCGTAGGAACCAGCTACGGATCGCGAGATATAGCCGGGGGTGATGCCCATGAAGGCGGCGGCAAGAAGGCCGGCCGAGGACGAGGTGGTCATCTCATTGGTGAGAAGGTAGGCGGCGAAGGCAGTCAGACCGGAGAAGGCGGGTGCCAGGAGCACACAGATGTTGCGGATATCGACGGGGACGGTCAGGGCTCGCAGGGCGTGGTAGATGGCACCGCTGGTGACCATCAGGCCCGGGTAAAGGGTGCCTCCCGTAACTCTTCCCAGAGGATGCCATGTCCGGTCGTCAAACCAATTCCAGAAATCGTAGAAGCCATGGGCGACGAGGTACTTGGTTGCGCGGAAGTTGAACCACGGGTCAACTGTGGGAAGTTAGAGGGGCGTTCGCATCACCTGGGTAGAAGAGGAGGATGGGGAGGAGGTCGAGGGTCTATAGAAGGAAGCTTGACTGACATTCGTGGATGATACTCTCGAAACCTGGAAGAGAAGGAGTCAATTAGCAACGAGCTTTAGAGCAAGGGGGAGATGCTGCATACGGATGACAGAGAACAGGCGACTGGCGACGGCAGCGGCGGCAATGAAGCAGAGAATCAAGACCCTCAGCAGGGTCTTGGTGCTCTGGTTCTTGCCTACCGAGACCAGCAGCTCCATGGGGGCAGAGCTGGCGTCGGTGGCGACGGCCATTGTCGAAGATTAGGTTCCCTTGGACGACGAAGATGCGACCGGTGCAGTGCGTCACATCTGTTGTGTTGTTGTCCGTCTGTTGTAGAGTGTTAAAAGTGTCTGGGCAAGAAACGTTGAAGCTTCAACAAGCGAGTTGGTGATGTGAGAGGACAGCTGTACCCGTAGTGCCAAGCGCTAGAGGTAGCTGGTACGGAGGTACTTCGCACCTTCACTTGTGACTTGCAGCACCAATTCAGGGGTAAGCGTGGCCCGTGCGTCTGTCATTGGCTGAGGGCTCTTTGTGCACCTAAACCGCATGCACCATTGCAGCCCTAAGGCCGGTTACCTGCATACCAAAGTACTAATAATGTGGATCCCAGCCACTGGATCCAGCCACCAGTACTTTATCGGATCTCCTGTCATCCAGGGCGTTCTACGATAAGGTTACCTGGGATGGCTGCCCGAGGTGACAGGTACCAACCCACTGTAATTTAGGTATTTAGATACTTCTCGGATGGGATCCTTCCCATCCGAACGTAACCAAGCACCAACCAGAATACAGATCATCCCAACCAAGACTTGTGATAGATCTCTGTTCTGGTTCCGCTACCACAAAGGCACAATAATATCCTATCCGCAAGTGTGTACCATGCTGTCGTGCACTTCGTCATGTAAGGTTATAAAAGGCATATTTCCTGGAAGCATGTGGCACTGGTGTGAATATACCAAGTCACACCCAGACTTGGAAAGCCAATCGCAATGTTGATGCCTAGGGGGCATTTCCGTTGTACGAGATGAGGTAACTAAGGTTAGGTGCTCAAGCAACAGCTATAGTCACCCTGGGTAAGCTGGTACTTGCCCATCATCTTAGCAGGTAGGCAATATAGGTAGGTACCTAGTAAACCTGCACGTGAAAGTAGGTAATTCCAAGGTGCTGTGTGTAACGTTCTCCTACTTCGTCCCCCAGAGTCCCTACTTTGCTTGAGATCTAATGACACTACTCTTCTTCATCCACCCTGATGGAGCTGAACCACCCTGAACTACACACTCAGCACTATCTCCGTTCTCTATCTCGCTTATGGCCGCCGACTATTACTATCCAGACAGCTGATCCGTCATCGCGGTCAGAGACTACTAGCATATGGCATGGGAAAGCCTCAGCTTGGGGATAAATCCTGTTGGACGGCGCAGCCAATCTGAACAGGGTGAACGATCCCATGGGGAGCCAGTCCAAGGGCCATGATGCCACTTCAAAGCCCTGATATGCTCTCCTGTACTCGTCATCGACCTGGAAGACTACTTCAGCGGCCAAAATGGGTGATCGCAAAGCATTCTGGGCCGACGGCCCCTTCCCCTTGATTCCCACACCCGCGCAGCAGCCCGCAGAAGGACAACAGGCAACGTTATGCTCTGGTTCCCAGCAGTATGGGTATTCAGAACTCAAGTCATATCTGACAAAGTGCGCAGTCGGACGTCTTCGTCGATACGGCGTCGGAAATGGCCTGCGTCCACAACACCATCATCAGGGGCCTCAACGCCGTCTACAACCAAGCGCCTCACGTGCATCCGCAGGACAAGAAGTCCTTCCTCCACTTCGCGCAGACCATGCTCGTCTACACGGACGTCCACTACCGCGGCGAGGAGACCATGTTCTTCCCGGCCGTCGAGGCCATGGCCGGGGAGGAGGACATCATGGCGGCCAACGTCGAGCAGCACGAGGCCTTCCACGACGGCCTGCATGCTATGGAGGCATACCTGGAGGCCTGCCTGAACGATGTCGATACGTATGACGGCGACAAAGTTGTGACCTTGATCGATGGCTTTGGGAACACCCTGTGCGAGCACCTCGCCGACGAGATCCCACGTTGATGAAGCTGAGGCGGTTTGGCGCCGATAAGAGTGAGTAGCCTCCAGAGCTATGTGGTTCCTCCTGTGACTATGGCGGAAGACTCTACTTCCAAGCATGAACTCGATCTCTCCAATGGCGATCTACATACAGAAGAACATACTGACCTCACCTGATGCAGTGGCTGGCCTTCAGAAGGCTCTCGGTGAAGATGCACAGACGAAACTGGTCAGTTACTCCGCACACATACAGTACCTAGTTATACCACCTCCTCACGCCCATCCGACAAGTCGTAGAAAGAAACCGGGTTGGCCACAGGCATGGTCTACTGTTTGCTGACACACGATCTCACGTTCGAGGGCGGGAGATGGGCTGGCTTCCGCCCAGCGCAATGGTTCATTCTCTCGTTCGTTCGAAACGGGCCGGTTTACCTCCATTCGGACTGGTACAAATTTGCGCCTCTGGATAGGCTGGGAACCCCAAAGCCCTTGTATGCAGTACCGAAGCTTCCGGCCGTGTAGACGGCAATCGGTTCAACGAACTGCTTGTCACCATACCCCTTTTTCCAGCTGTTGGCTTAGTTTCCTGCTGTATTGATACCTGCTGCGCTGAGTTTCATACGGTATAATAGCCTGGAACAGAGTGCGTACTACGTCCCGTACTGTCGAATCTCTACCGAGTTAGAAAGCACTTGCCGAGGGTCCCGCAAGAGCCCACTCCGTACTAAGATTGGTGGACTCCGAAAGAGAGCACCTGTCCAGTTGAGCGTCTAAATCAAACCCGATGTACGTGCGTCTTGGGCATGGCAAGCTTGACATAAGTCGGAGGGGTTATTTTAGCAGGTCAGAGTCCGGCCTGGCTTCGCTCAGGCCGATTCGGCACAGGAGATCGGAAATGGTAGCATCAGGGTCAGATCTGGCGTTTCTCCTCGGTCTTGGTAATTGATGGTATTGTACAGATGTACAGGGAGAACGCAGCAAAGAAATCTATCAGGCGGTATTCTGGAGAGCGTCGCAATCGTACACCGAACCTTCCCAGAGGAAGGCGCCTGTCTCCAAGTCGTCGGTAGGGGGCGACATCGATCCAGTTTGTTCCACCGCTCCAGCTTGGCCTTCCCGTCTGGCAACTTTGCTTTCTCGGCCAATATTATTTCGTGACCATTTTGCTTCCATATTAGATCCATCTCCGCATGACTTAAGCCTTCTCGAAACCGCTCAGATAGGCTTCCAGGTCGAAGTTGGGGTCCATCGGGTCTTGCTTCACTGTGGTGGTGGGTCAGCACTCATGACGTCCCTTTTCGCGCATATCTCCGGTGGTAGCTGTCGGAGAGGGGGGGACATACGGCCGGCCTTCTCTGCGGAGGCGGAAGGCGGGTTCTTCTTCTTGGTGTACTCAGCCCTGGCCTGCTCTATTAAATGTTGCTTGTGTTGATATTCCTTCTGTGCGGCGGCGGCCTTTTGGGAGGCGGTGATGGATCGCTGGTGGGTGAAGCCGTAGAAGACACCGAACGCGAGCGCCGAGTACCGCAGCACCTGGAGTGGACAGACAGCGTTAGCTATTGTGTATCTTACAGTGTCATCGCGAGGATGGCTGCGCACGTTGACTCCCGAAGTGGTAGACATTGGGCCGGTTTGTCGCGCAACTGGATACGGAGCGGAGGGACGGTTGATGAAGAGCGCGCAGACGGGCAATGGGTTGCCAATTGGCCCTCTACTGGTAGCAGAGAGGTGGAAGGGTGGTAGGTCCTATCGAGTTGCGTGATACGGCACTGGAGAGGATTGGATTGGACGAGGTCGGGAGGTTTCGCATACAATAATTTTCCCGGGCCGGCAGCGCAGCACACCGGAAGGCCAGCAATTGACCTGACGGAGACTTGACGGGTGCAGACAGCTGTGGGGGACGCACCCCTGATTACCTAATGAGTTCGGTACAATGTACATGCAGGTATTTCCAAGTTCCCGGGGCCAGGGCGGAAAGCAGGAACGGGGCTCTTCTAAACTGGGGAAGCTACGTCGGACTGGGCTGGTCGCGATGCGCCGACATGGCATTAATTATTAGAGCAGCGGACAAAGCGACCAGCTGATCTTGTCTTGTATAGAAACAACAACACACAACGACGCCGACCTCTACAGCTTCGCACAGCGACCGCGAGTACACCGCTGCAACTTGTCCGCACACCGGCATCTGAAAGCGCCACTGCCGCTGATCACCAGGGACCCTCTGCTTTCGGAATCGGCACACGCTGACCACAGACCCGGCATGGGCCTTGGTCGAGGACACCATGCAGCAACGACGCGATGAGATTCTAGCCAAGAAGGCGAAGCTTGCCGAGCTCAAGCGACAGCGAGAGCTGCGGGCGAACCAGGCCAGTGCCGGTAGAACGAGCATAGCCGGCCCGAGCGATGTACCTTGCCCCTATTTGCACATGTGTCGTCTGTGTCCGGCCCGCTGACGCCCGTCGAACAGCTGATATCCCCCACGCCCGGCCGCGCCGACAACCGGAAAGAGATCGAGAGTCTGATCAACAGTCTGGTGGGCGAGAGCAGGCCTGCATCCACCACCGGTGCCGCCTCGCCTGGGCCCCGCGGAAGTCGGCCAGCCAGTGTGTTGAGTGGCGGCGAACTCAGTGCCGAACACTCCGAGTATGCTTCGCAAGCAAACGGCCAGACCGCCGCACCCTCGCAGCCCTCGCAACCCCAGGTCTTGACCACCGTACCCCTCCAGACCGTCTACGAGTGCCCGCCCTCGCCCGTCAGGGAAGTCTTCTCCTACAGCAAGGGTGTCCAGACCGCAGACGACTGGACACCGCCCGCCTCACGAGCACGCGCCTTCTCCGATCTCGAAGACGAAGACCTGCCTGGCAACACTTCCACACCGAACAAGCGCATGAGCAGATGGGAGCGTAGTAGGGAGGAAGAGTTGCGCCAGAACCTGCGACAGGAAATCGAGGAGGAATTGCGGGCCGCTCGCGAACTTGTCACTGATGGTCTTCTCCAGCCTGCTTCTGTTGCTACCTTCAACTTCCCCGCTAGGGCGTTGAGCGGCGAGGAGCTGGCAGCAGTGACGGCCTCTGACGACTTTTTCGACTTTGTTGAGAGATCAACCAAGGTGATAGAGCGCGCCCTCGACGTCAGTAATGAATACGATATCCTGGTCGACTACTCCCTCCAGGCCCATGATATCGAAGACGAGGATGAGCAGGCCGGAAACACAGGGGGCAAAGGTCGGCGGCGAGTGAAAGAGGTCGTGCAGTTCCACGATGACCGATGGTCAAAGAAACGCATGATCAGCAGTATAGATTTCTCCCCTAAATTCCCAGAGCTCGTGCTAGCTTCATACACCAAGAACCCGTCGGCGCCACACGATCCAGACGGCATCGTACAAGTGTGGAATCAACACCTCCACGAGCGAGCCGAATTCCTGTTCCACGCCCCCTCCGATATACTCACAGCCAAGTTCTCTCCCTTCCACCCCAACCTCATCATCGGCGGCACCTACTCGGGACAGGTCCTGCTCTGGGACACGCGTGCGAAGACCGCACCTGTTCAAAAGACACCCCTGACAGGCTCTGGCCATTCGCATCCCATCTACTCGGTCGATATCGTCGGCACCCAAAATGCAAACAACATCATATCAGTGTCGACGGACGGCGCACTCTGCGTCTGGAGCGTCGACATGCTCTCCCAACCCCAGGAATCACTCACCCTCACGACACCGCCTCCGAATAAGTTTGAGGACCTCGCGCCGACTGCCATGGCCTTCCCGCAGGCGGACCCGACCTATTTCCTGCTCGGCTCGGAAGAAGGCTCCATCTACCCGTGCCACCGGTACGACCGCGCGGGCGCTAAGGCCGGCGTCGACTCGCGCGTATCCTATAATGGACACGCCGCACCCGTCATGAGCGTCGATTTCCACCCGGCCAGGGGGCCCGTCGACCTCGGCGACCTCGTGCTGTCGTCGTCGCTTGACTGGTCCGTCAAGCTCTGGAAGGTACGTGCCCCGGCGGCCACGAGCACCATCGTCGAGAGCGCAGGCACAGCCGTGTCACCGCTCCTCGAATTTGTGCGTGAGGACGTCGTCTACGACGCCGCGTGGTCGCCCGTCCGCCCGGGCGTCTTCGCCCTCGTCGACGGCGCCGGCTCGCTCGAGCTCTGGGACCTCACCGTCGAGACCGAGATCCCCGTCGCCAAGATCAGCCCCACGCCGCGCAAGGAGGGCCGCCAGCTGCTCAGCAACAGCCTCAACAAGGTCGCCTGGGAGTCCACCGAAGGGAAGCGCCTCGCCACCGGTGGCATCGACGCCGTCCTCAGCCTCTTCGAGGTCGGTCCCGATCTCGGCGGCAAGGAGGCCGTGCGCAGCGACGAGTGGACCAGCGTCAAGAAGCTCGTTGCGCGGCTGGAAGCTGTAGGCGCAGGCGCTGCGGGCGTGGTGCAATAGCTGCGCAACTCAGCAGCAGTAGATCTGGCAAAAGTTGTACGTTTGTAAATTAGGACATGTATCGAGCGGCAGGGGCAACGGCACACAAGCAGCGAGGGAAGGGAAGAGAGGCTGCTTGGTATGCACTCATACTTGTTGCCCTTTTGGCTGTCTGTAGACACCCATGTTATTTATACCCATACCCCCGAGGCAAGAATGGAGTGTGTGTACTGGAGCTCGATCGGGAATCAGGATAGCTTCTAGTCATCACCCATCATCTGAATTCGAATCTAAAACTGCCTACTGCGGGAGTATTACTTTTCCCCGGAAGCACATGCGCCCAAAATCCTTCCGGTGCAGTTCTAGTTCTCTGATGGATTGTCTTACATGATTACTATCTACTGATATACCAGCCTGCTCTGTCCCGGGTTCCAATAATCAGTGCGGCAGTGAGATGCAGTAGCAGTAGCTGATTCCCCAAGTGTTCGTTCGGTATCTGCCCTACTCAATATCGTCCATGGCCCAGACACCGGGGCCCTTCTTCTGGAGGCTGCTCTTTAGCTTACCCAACAGAGCCGTCCTCCGCTCACGATTCTCCTTGAGGGCTGTCTTTTCCAAGTCTCCGAATCCGGCCAGCTTCTTACGCGGCGGCGTGCGGAACATGCCGCCGCCGATGCTCGAGACGGACCCCGAGAGCGAGTGCCGCATGGCACTGCCGCGCAGAGGTGTGCTGCCCTCACGCACCGACCGCTCGGGTGTGAAAAGGAGGGAGGATCCCAGCTTCTTGGGCGTGGCGAACGGCGAGCCTTCGCGACTGCCAGCCGGCCCGCTCGATCCCAGGCGGAGCTTCCGCATCTGGTTCTCGAGGACGTCAACATCGCCGCTGCGCTTTTCGACCATGCTGGTCATCTTGGTGATGGTGCGCACAACGGCTTCGATGGTGGGCGTCGGCCCTCCTTTGCCATTGGCGCTGTTGGCGGAAACGAGCTTGGCCTTGAGGAAGGTCAGGTTTTCCTCGGCCGTGGCAAGGAGCGTGAGAAACTTCCGGACTTCCCGTCGCAGGTCGTTCTGTTGCGCTGCTTGTTCTGCGCTCAAGGGCTGGGCCCGGGTCGCCACAGTCTGTTCTGGATCCAACCTCGAGGCAATGATTTTCTTGAGGTCGGCCTGCTTGTTGCGATCACGGGCAAGCTCTCGTTGCCGATCTTGGATCTCTGCCAACTTCTCCTCCACATCGATAACCCTAGCCTCGTCCAAGGCTTCGCTAAGATCCTGGTCAATTATATGTGTCAGACACTGGATATCGCCTAGAGTCCAATCCTCGGGCGAGGCTAGATCTTGTCTCGCACGATCGTCTGAGCCAAGCTCTTCGTGGCCCTTGATGAATCCGCGTAGCGATCGGGCGTTCAGCCCGAGAGTATCAATCATGGAGTTGATATCGCGGTAGACAGCTTCAACCTGCGCCGGTACACTATCACCAGCTGGGGGTGCTACGTTTGAGTGAGCAATGAACTCGTCAAGGTGTACAGTAGGTTCAACATCCGTTCTCAGTATCTTCTGGACGGCGTCGTCTTCCTCATCCACAAGCAGTTGGGTCTCCTCGGCTTCCTTCTTCGCTTTGGCTTTCCGCTGTTGCTCGATGATAGCGCCTTCAATGGCAGCATCTTTTCCCACGATGGAGGCTCCCAACCGTGATTGCGGTCTCCTAGAAGTGCCAAGTATCTGGGATGCCATGCCGGGCGCACTGAAAGATCGCGGCTGTTCTTTGCCCAACACTCTCGCCGGCACCGGACCTCGCACGGGGCTTGGTGAACGCGGACTAATGGGATTTGGTTGCGGGAAGACGGGAGCAGTACGACCTAGTTCACCAAACAAGCTCCTCCTTTCCTGTTCTGGCCGAGATGTTGTAGAGTAGCTCCCTGCTAATCCATCGAACCAGCTTTGCGGCGTATAACCAGGCGTTTTATTTATACCTGTCACGGAGAGACTGAGGTCTTTCGCAACGTCGACACCACTGCCCTCGCTGGCGGCGTCGGTGGCTTCGTCCTCGTCGGAAAAGTCATCGTCATCACTATCAGATTCGACGGGAAGAGGGTTCGTTGGGAACTTGAAGCCAGGTCCGGCTACAGAAGATGGTGGTTTCGCAATAGGGAGAGCCGGTAGCTTGTTCTCGTACGCTGTCGACTGCTTCACAGGATCGGGTGGCAGAGGCGCCTCACTCGCAGGTTTCGGTTTCGCGGCAACACCAGGTAGTGGGGGAAGTACGCCCGCGTATGCCTTCTTGTTGCGAATCGGATCCGGAGGCAGAGGAGCCCCACTGGCAGGATTAGGCTTTGCAGCAACACCGGGTAGTGCAGGTAACGGAGAATTGTAGGCACTCTTATTCCTGATAGGATCTGGGGGTAGTGGTGCTTCATTAGCAGGCGCCGCCGTCGCGTTCGCTGGCTGCGCGTTTTCCGTCTTCTTTGCTATCGGCACAGGGGAGTCGGATGGTAGTGGCACATCTTCTGCCTCGGCTGCGTCTGGGGTATCTGCAATGGTAGCGGATGAGGATGATGAATCGCCCAATGGATAGGCGGCCTTACTGGTAGACTCTGGGGGCAGAGGTGCATCTTCTGGGACGATCTCCGGCTTGGGAGTTTGAGGCTCGATCTTGACCTGGAGAATTTCGGCTTTCGGCGTCTGGGAAGGAGATCCGAACAGACTGCTGGATCCTTTCGGAGGAAAACTAAACAGTCCGCCAGTCGTCGGTGCTTGAGTTGCGTGAGATAAGAACTTGGACGGTGCAGGTGTTGCTGTAGGCGTCGTAGACTCTGCCCTGGAAGTTGATGCTGGCTGACCGAAAACGCTCTGGGTCTTACTTCCGAAGGGATTCGATGTTGTTCCCGTCGGTTCGTTCATGGAGGAGGCAAATGCTGTGCCAAATAACGACTGTTCCCCAGTAGAGGGTTTGCCTTCGGCTTTCGCGGCATCTTCATCTTTTGCATTCGGATCAGGCTTAAAACTAGAGGTCAACTTGAAAGGCTGTGAGCCGAATGGATTGCTAGTTCCTGCAGTTGCTGTTGAGTTTGGAGGTGGGAATGAAGTACTAGAATCCGCATCCATAGAAACTTCTGGCGCACTTGATTTCGCGGAAGCGAATATGCTTGGTGCATCCGAGCTGTTCGTTGATCCAAGTGAGGCAAATCCACCTTTGCTCGCGAAACCCGCAAAGCCACCACTAGACGCCGCATTGTTAGGGGCAGAGGAGCCAAAGAGCCCTCCAGAACCACCGGAATTATTAGCGAGTCCAGATTGACCAAAGGCCGGAGTGCTTGATGAGGCAGATCCAGAGGCCCACGGCGATGACTTGGCACCTGGCCCCGAAGACTGCCCAAAAGCAGGCGCCGCCGCCGCCGCACCATGTGTGCCAAAGCTAGACGTGCCAAATGAAGGTGCCCCAAACTTGGGGGCCGTGGAAGCGGCGGCAGTGCCGAAACTGCTCGATCCAAACGCGGCGCCGCCCGTGCCGCCTGACGATGCACTTGTCGGTTGACCGCCCCAAGGAGAGCTTTTCGCGCCCAGGGCCGAACTGCCCCCTAACGCTGGTGTCGTAGCGGCTGGTGCAGCCCCAAAGGCCGGGGTGCTCGATGCACCAAACGCGCGTGTCTGAGTCGTTTGAGGTGCTGTGGGTGGAACAGAAGCTGCAGTATTTCCTTCGACGGCCGCAAGCCCCGGGTATATGGTGCCATTCCGGATGGACTCGGAATACACAACCCACCAGATAGACAATATCCCCTGGCCATTGAGTACCCAATAACCGGGCAACGGACCGGGAGACTGCTCCATTTCATCGGTAGGGATGGGCTTGTAGACACTGTCCTTGCTAGACAGGTCAAGGGCGGTACCAATCGGAGGAGGGCTTTCCATGCTATCATCCATGGGTAAGGTGGCTCGCTTGGAGTCATCGGCCAGCTCGATGTTGGTGAATGTATTTGCGGGACCATCGGACGATAACGGTGCTTTCGACCGGGCAAGAAGACCAATATCGGGGACAGCCGTCGAGGAGAATATGAGCAAATCTTGTAGGTTTGGGGGGAAATCCTTCAGCCGCACAGCTGTGTGGTGAGGCATCGTGTCAGCCGTGTAGGGTTCGACTGGGTCATTCAGCTTCTGGAACTGGAAGCTCTGCCCCTGTCTTGTGATCAAGTGGCATATGCTCTGTGGTGAGCCGCCCGACGTAGATATATGAATAGCCAAGAACACATCGTTCTCCAGCCAGAGTAGTGTTGAGACTATAACATGTTTAGCATGGTGGTGGCTGGGTCCTAGGCAGCACACTTACCGTGAGAAGTTGAATCCAGCTCAGGAGGCCTCGGTATTTCAGCCTTGACTACCCCCTCGGGTGTCATCTGATGGAGGGTGCCGTCACCAAGGCCGGAAACTAGCTGCTTGCCCTTGGTACTCCAAGCAACGCAGCTGACCTGCTCCTTCAGGACCTGGCCGTTACCTCCTTGTACAAAGTTGCGCTCCTTCATATTCGCCATCAGGAGCTTGCCCTCGTTGGTGACGACGGCGCAAAGCTCGCCCTTCTCTGGGCGAGGATTCGGTACCAAAGCCCTGAGGGCCTCGCCATTAGTGGGTAGCTGGAAGGCACTCTCTGTTGAGCCCTGCTGGAGAGCCTGGACGTCGTATACAGCCAATCCGCCGCCCTGCTCTGCTGACAAGATCAGGTAGGACTCGTCGGCGGTGAAGGCGAGTTGGCATATCCGGACGGGCAAAGGAAGCTTCAGCTGAGGCTCAAAAGATCGTATTTCACTATCGCCATCCTTGGGGCTTTCGAATGCCTTTCGCACAGCTTGGGTTGAAGCTATAACGACAGCATCGGGACCGGCGGCAGCAACCAGTCCCTGCCGCGAGGCGATGCTAACCAGCGAGGCGTTCGGGTACGGCGTGGGAGACCAAGGCGAGGTTAAACGCAGCTTGGCATCTCCAGCCAGAGACAAAAAGCCAAGACCTTCAGTCTGGACCTCGGGCAGAGGAGGGCCCCGCGAGATACCACCAGCACCTGCACCTGCACCGGCACCGGCGCCTCCCGTGTTGCCAAAGCTGCTGAAGGCCATTGCGCCCTCAATCGGTATCGTTCGTAGCTGGAGGCGGCGAGGTTTCGATCATGCGGGGGTTGATCGCATTGGGCAATGGTCGTGGCTGCTCCTGAAGACCACCGGTTCGTAGGGATGGGAGCACGTCGTGTGTTTGGTAGGGGCCGACGGGTATGGGTGTCGCGTTCTTGTAGACTGGCGTGCTGGCAGGTGTTGAGTATAGAAGCAGGTGCCAGGGGCGTTAGGCACGGCAGGGGCCTTGAATTCGAAGAAATGCTGCCTTCATACCTCACGGCACGTCGAGATCTAGGTAGATAGCAGGTTGGTCTAGGTACCTAAAGCAGGTATGGAAGGCAGCAGCCCAAAGCTTGAGGTTCCTCGAGAAATGTAGATTCATTTTGCCATCTGGCGTACCCCTGCTCTTCCGCACGTACTGATAAGTACATATCTACCTGGTATATGCATTTATACCCTTATCAAAGGCTGTATAGGCGCATATATCGGTGAATATGACTTTAAAGTGGTCAGTGCATCTGTAGCTTCTAACGCGTGCGTCGCAAGGCAGTGGCAGGCAGCTAGCTTTTGGCGTCAGCTCTCAGCTCTCGACACCGTCCAGCAAACAATCATCTATTGCCATCCAGTCTCAGCCCGGTGCAACCTGCGAACAACTTTCCCACCATTGTCCATTTCCGAACACGACGCCGTCCTTCCAGCCTTGAACTACTACTATAGACGCGAGTGAAACCAACACCGGCATCATCAGCAGTAACCCGAACAGCTAGCCAGCATGCCTGGCTTCGACTTCTCCAACTACAACCGCAATGCGGCTCTGCACGCACGGGGTGTGCCCTTGCCAAAGGCCACCAGCACGGGTACCACCATCGTCGGGTGCATATACGATGGCGGTGTTGTGGTGAGTACCCAGTCCCCAGTCCCCAGTCCCCTGGAGGTATTCGTGCTGACTGAATGAACCCTGCTAGATCGCTGCCGACACGAGAGCCACGAGCGGTCCCATCGTCGCCGACAAGAACTGCGAGAAGCTGCATTACATCGCCCCTCAGATCTGGTGTGCCGGTGCCGGTACCGCCGCCGACACAGAGTTCACCACTGCCCTCATCTCCTCCCAGCTCGAGCTGCACTCCCTCTCCACCGGCCGCAAGCCTCGCGTCGTCACCTGCATGACCCTGTTAAAGCAGCACCTGTTCCGCTACCAGGGCCACATCGGAGCCTACCTGGTAGTGGCTGGTGTCGATCCCACCGGAACACACCTCTTCACAGTCCACGCCCACGGCAGCACCGATAAGCTTCCCTATGTCACCATGGGCTCGGGCTCACTGGCCGCCATGTCCGTGTTCGAGACGCAATGGAAGCCGAGCTGCACCAAGGAGGACGCCATGGAGCTGTGCTCGCAGGCCATCCAGGCGGGTATCTTCAACGATCTGGGTTCTGGTTCCAATGT
This sequence comes from Anthostomella pinea, assembly GCA_963556695.1. NCBI lineage: Eukaryota > Fungi > Ascomycota > Sordariomycetes > Xylariales > Xylariaceae > Anthostomella > Anthostomella pinea. Next base: position 2,870,339 of record CAUWAG010000020.1, on the reverse strand, counting down.
GGATTTGGCCATCATCACGGCCGACAAGACCACCTTGCACCGGGGCTTCGTGAAGCCCAACGAGCGCAGCCAGAAGCTGAAGAACTACAAGTTCCCACGGGGCACTACGGCGGTACTAAACGAGAAGGTCATCACCAAGGACGAGATTGGAAAGTATGTCAGCGTGCACGAGCTTGAGTCGGCCGAGGGGGAGAAGATGGATGTCGACTCATAGACGGCAAGTACCTAATTATCGGCATGGGAATAGACGCAGGGCCCTTGTACCAACAGATACCAACAGAATGTGTTTAATACGAGGCGTTGATGTGCACGCTGATACTCCTTGTCTGGGCTCCCTTGGTTGCAACTCATCAGCTGTTACGAACCCAGCTTCCAACTACGTAGGCACATCTCTCTGCGGCCCGCGGGAGCGCACGGAATACGACCACCCCTTATGCCAGCTCGGACTCTGCTACCGTGATCGAAGAGCTGTGTGCTCGGGCCGTACCTCACCATTCCGACATGCTCTCCGTAGCATGAAGAGTTAGCAACGAGCTGTATGGCGCGCATTTGGGTTACGGACCTGACGTCCCTGGACGGTTGAGGGCTCGCGGAGGGAAACCCGATTTGCGTAACTACAGATAATGAGTACTTGCTTACATACGTCACTCGTCCCAGTCCCGCCTCACGTGTGCACCAGGCCTGAAGTGCCAGACTCAATGCCAAACCGTTGCGATGGAGTTCCGGTTGCTGATACATTACAGCCCATGTGGTGAAGACCTTGTGTTCATAAAGCAGTGATCAGTTTTGTTGGCGCTGCCCAACGAGGGAATCAAAGTTGTCCCACCAGGACATGGTCCTGCCAACATTATCCAGCAATACGAAGCTATCGAGGAGCTGCAGGTCTCTGGGCTCAAGCTACACCGAGAACGGGGGACTACATAAGCGGGCTTCAAACATACTAAGCAAGATGAGAAAATGCTGATGTACTCGGTTGACTGTGTGTATGTATCACTTCGGTGTTGAGGCAGTGGCCAGTACAGTTCGCAAGGGATAGGATGAAAAGGCCGCAGTTCAAGCTGGGGCGCGCGTGTGAGGTAGTCGAGTATATTTGCCAATGTCTGGCTTTTACGAGTGGTCTCATATTAGTCAACTTGTAGGGGTGACACAACACGTGTACTGCGTAGCAATAGCCTCACACGGATACCGGCTCGGTGTGGGACCGGGCCACATGGCCATACATGTCAGGCCATTGGCTGTATGTAAACGAAAGGTTTTTCCTCTATCGCAGTTGTCTCGTATATAAACACTCGCCCATGTTATATAATTCGCAGGTCCATGTGATCCGATAAGGCTAACTTTCTTATGCATATATCATGTAGCTCTGGTCCGTTTTGCAATGTTCAGCCCGTTGAATGATTGAACTGGCGGCTCTCTCATCCATGTAGGTAGAGATAGAGTTGGTCTTTCGCTAGCACACGGGCGTACCTCATCGCTCGCCAGGTCTCATGTCTGGCATCGTCAACCATGGTACATGCCGAGACCTACAGTAACTAGGTACCTAGGTTACCTTAGATAACCTGGAATGTATCAACCTATAATCTTGACGTCACGAAAGCCGGAAGCATCGCACTTCATTCCCACTGGAGGTGCAGCTATACTAGCGGCAACTAGACGCACCTTTCTTACCGAGCAATCGGGCCTAATCAAGTAATAACGCCCCCATTCCCCCTTTCCACTTCCCCCTTCCCCCTTCCCCAACCCCACGGCTTACGGGTTTGCGGGGAACCTTGAGAGTTGCAGCTTGCAACGATGGTCGGTGAGAGCTTCCATCTGCTCGGGTTCTTGTCGAGTCATGCCAACCGTTCATACCTACCTACCTTGAGACTTGAGTACTAATGGATCGCTTCGCCGTTTTCGGTTCGGTTCGGGTCTGATCATGGATGTCTGAGACTCAGGTGACCGGACTCCCCTCCCAAGCCCGCCTGATGACTGCGTGCGTACATCCGGAGATGACGATGGTCAGGCCATCTGCCCAGCATGCCGGTCAGAGATCCGTCATCTGGACTGCTTGGTAGGACTGCATCGTCTTACCCCGCCAGCCCTTGCTCTTGCTTCTCAGTTCTGTATGCCTATTCGGGTCAGCTCGAGGAGGTGAACCCCGGTGAACCTGCACCTGATCAGCACGAGGTAGATACGTACATCCGGTCGCTGCAGCTTGGTCTCTTGTTACATTGTCTATATAAAGTACTCGGTCTAGTCACGCCTCATGTCTTTACCGTCCATCAACCCACGATAGCTTAGTGACCGAGGAATCTACTTCTTCGAGAACGAAAACAACATGGCTGTCCTCCGAGGCGTCGCGATAGCTGTGGCTCTCGCCTTGTTCTCGCCGGTTGACGGACTCTACCAAAATGGCTCAACCTTCACGCCGTGCGATTCACCGCTCTACTGCCAAGGCGACATTCTCAAGCAGATCGAGCTGGCCCAGCCCTTCTCCGACTCCAAGACTTTTGTAGATCTGTAAGTTTCTGCTCCGCAAGCACATTTACTTGCACATTTACTTACAACACAACAGACCGACCAAGGTACCTCTGGACGAGGTCATTGCTGCCTTCGACAAGCTCGCCAAGCCTCTGAGCAATAACACCGAACTGAACGACTTCCTGGCCACCTATTTCGGCGAAGCTGGTTCTGAGCTGGCAGAAGTACCTGCTGACCAACTGCAAACTGACGCCGTCTTCCTGGACAAGGTAGACGACGTCGTCATCAAACAATATGTGCAGAAGGTCATCGATATTTGGCCGGACCTGACGAGAACCTACGTCGGCGCCGGCAACTGTACCGGCTGCGTCGGGAGCTTCATCCCAGTGAACCGCACATTCGTCGTTGCTGGAGGCCGCTTCCGAGAGCCCTACTATTGGGATTCTTTTTGGATACTGCAAGGCTTACTACGAACCGGCGGCAGCTTCACACAGATTTCTCGGTTCGCAGCCAGACTGCCAGTTGGTGGCAGTTCTTACGCTAACTTACCTGTAGAAACATCATCGAAAATTTTCTCGACTTCGTTGATCAGTTTGGCTTCGTTCCCAATGGCGCACGGCTTTACTATCTGAATCGTTCTCAGCCACCCATGTTGACACAGATGGTTAGGACCTACGTCGAGTACACCAACGACACGAGCATTTTGGAACATGCGCTACCGCTGCTCATCAAAGAGCATAGTTTCTGGCTGACGAACCGAACGGTGGAAATCACCACCGATGCCTGCACCTATACCCTGGCCCATTACGGGGTCCAGAATACGGAACCACGGCCAGAGTCCTACCTTGAAGACTACATTACTGCCAATAACCACTCTTACTACGCAACGTCTGGTATTATCTACCCTGAGTCGAAGCCTTTAGACGAAGACGAGAAAGCGACGCTTTATGCCAATCTTGCTTCAGGGGCAGAAACTGGATGGGATTACAGCTCGCGATGGATTGCAAATCCATCGGATGCAGCGAATGACGTATACTTCCCGCTCCGCTCACTCAACACGGTCAACACAGTAGGGGTTGATTTGAACTCGATTCTCTACGCGAATGAGATTGCCATATCAGGCTTTCTGAGAGATAATGGAAGCGACACTGCGGCAGCAGAATACGAGTCCATGGCCAAGAACCGATCTGCTGCCATGTACGATCTGATGTGGAACGAGGAGTACAGCAGCTATTTCGACTACAATCTGACATCTCAAGCTCCAAACCTCTATATCCCACCAGACTCCGATACAACCACGGCACAAAGTGCCGATGCTCCAGAAGGACATCAGGTGCTCTTCCACGCCGCCCAGTTCTACCCCTTTTGGCTGGGCGCTGCTCCTCCACAGCTAAAGAACAACCCTCTGGCGGTGAGGAACGCGTTCAAGCGCGTGTCGGACCTTCTTATTGAGAAGCCTGGCGCTATTGCCGCAACGAATTACCAGACTGGTCAACAATGGGATCAGCCAAACGTCTGGCCGCCCTTGATGTACGTGTTTATGAAGGGTCTGCTTGACACGCCACCGACGTTTGGAGAAGACGACCCATACTTTGTCGAGACGCAAGATCTGGCTGTTCGGTTGGCACAACGGTTCCTCGATAGCACGTTCTGTACCTGGCGAGCGACGGGCGGCGCCACGGACGAGACGCCGCAGCTCGCTGGTAGTGACCCGAGCGAGAAGGGCATCATGTTTGAAAAGTACGCAGACAACTCGACCAACGTGGCTGGCGGTGGAGGCGAGTACGAAGTCGTCGAGGGCTTCGGCTGGACCAATGGCGTGTTGATCTGGGCCGTTGATACCTTTGCCAATAACTTGACCCGTCCGGACTGCGGTAACCTGACAGCCGCCGATATCGACCCGGCGAGAAAGAGAGCCTCTGTGGGACGTAGAGCGGTCGAGTTGCCTGCTTACGATGCGCGGTGGACTAAGAAATTCGGACGGCGAGCTATTTGAGGGTAAGAGGTTGGAGACCGAGGAAATGTTATATACTTTTGGATAGACAGCAGTGATTTTGCTTGATGAAGGCGTGTAGATAGATACAGACCCCCCCCCGTCCGCGCTACTTGGGGGTTCTCTCCCTTATAGGATATAAACGGTGGAATAAGCACCCTGGAATAAGCAGTTATATTTCAATATGCAAAACTTTATGGTTATTCCAGTGGCATCATTCCACACACAGAAGACTGACCCTGAATATTCCATATTTCGAGTACGGGGTGTACGGAGACTTCTGATGGTTCAGTGTAAGTACTTACTGACATCCTTGGATATTGAGTAAATCGTTCCCACCCTTGACTCGTTACGTAGTGACGACACTCGAAACCCTGACGATTTGCTCCATGCTTCTATCTACGCACCTCGGTCCACATACCTGAACACCATGGTCACATGTAGTGACTCTCCTTTCATGCACTACCCGACACACCCTCACCCTCCAGGTCCTGCCTGATCAGCCCGAAAATCACCTCACCAGACACTTTCCCATTCTTGGTGATGGCACATCGCTTGAGGCCCTCCTTCACGAAGCCAGCACGGAGTAGCACCTTCTCGCTACCCGCGTTCCCCTCGACGATGCTGCCGTCGATTCGCACCAAGTCCGGGAACTGGGCGAACGCCCAGCGCACAAAATGCCGTGCGGCGTCCCCCATGATCCCTTTGCCCCAGTGCCGGTTTCCGAGCCAGTAGCCTAGTTCCAGGGTGCCGCGCGCGACGTCGTTGTCGGCGTGCGGCACCGCCTCCAGCCCGATGGCGCCCGCGGGTACGTTGTCCGGCTGCCCAGCATGTCAGTTGTCTCGTCTCTGAGCCCGAAGGACCTGCCTGCGGGAGAGGTGTGGAGTTGAACAGCAAAACCAAACCGGGTGAAAACCACGGCCTGGAATGGGACAACTCGGGCAACTCGTATACTACTTACGGTACAGACAACAAAGTTGAGGACCGGCGTGGCGGAGTTACTGTGCTCGATCCAGAACTCGGCGGCGGCGAGCGTGTAGGGCGACGGGAAGCGGTCGCGCATGGTGGCTCTCACGCGCGGATCGTTGGCCACGAGAGCTATGGCCTCGGCGTCCGAGGGCGCGTAGGGACGCACGATGCATTTGGAGGTGGTGAAGATAGGGGTGGGAAGGGCGGCCATGGTGGTGATACGGAGTAATAGGTTCACTTTCGGGTTCTAGCGTGCTGCTTTATTGAGAGGAAAGTGTGTGAATTGGCAATGATATGGCACGTCAGCAGATAGTAGAAGATTGCTGTTCGAGGATGAGTTGTGGTCTTATTAAAGGTCGTGGGGGGTTGGCTAGAATGAGTCACTTCGGGGAGCGTCAGCAGCAGCTGAAGCAGAAGCAGAAGCAGAAGCAGTTCGACAGGGCCATGGCGAGAACGAGAACGAGCAAACGCTCCGAGCGAACCAGCAATCCATCCATGTGTGACACCTGCAGATTCTCAATCAAGTTTCATGTTGTATAGGAGAGATAGGACAAGCTAGCTTTGGCTTTTGTCGCGATGATGATTATCTTAGTAGGTTCACGATGCAGATTGCATACCTCCTTGTAGCACCACTGTCCAGCTTTGCGGCGTATGGAATCTGAGCTGAGGTTAGCAAATGGAAGTGCCAACCATGAGCCGCCACTACTGCACAAGCACAGGCCGGGCTAACGGTTAATGTAGGGGCCGCCCACTGGCAACCATTGGCCGGCGGAGCTACAGTGGGTCTGTCCGGACAGGTGTCAGGGACTCTGATTTGGTATGCGCTGCAGTCTGCAATCCGCAACCCGCAATCGAACATCCAAAGGTGAAGGTGGCCTTTCGCCTGTGGATGAATATTCCCGACTTCACGACTTCCTCCGACCTCGACTTCTACCCGTGTCATTGCTCGCATCCATACGCCCGCCCCCATTGTCTGTCCAATGCAGCGCCCACGGTGAAATTGCCTTCATTGCGCTTCTATTCTCCACGTTTGGCCCATTGCGAACTGCCAATTGGTCGCCCTCAAATCTTACCTTAGATACCTACCTCCAGCTGTCCGGTCGATCGCGAGTCGCATCATCCACGCCTGCGACCTCACTTCCCGACTAGCAACATGCCAGCCAAGTCGAGATTCACGAGGCTCGATGCCTTCACCAAAACCGTCGAAGATGCGCGGATACGGACCACCTCGGGCGGGATCGTCACCATCGTCTCTCTGATCGTCGTTCTTTACCTGGTCTGGGGCGAGTGGTCTGACTACACGAGGATAGTAATCCACCCGGAGCTCGTTGTCGACAAGGGCCGAGGTGCGTGCAGCAGTCCAAACTTATTATTATCATATCCAGTCATGCTTACCATTGCACCGCAGGCGAGCGCATGGAGATCCATATGAACGTTACCTTCCCGAAGCTGCCCTGCGAACTTCTGACACTCGACGTGATGGATGTTTCTGGCGAACAGCAACACAGCGTTTTGGCTGGAGTTAAGAAGGTCAGGCTTCAGTCCGTCGCTCAGGGAGGCGGTGTCATTGACACCACCGCCTTATCGCTGTGAGTTGGCCCAGCTTACGACTCGGCTTGCCATACCCTGGCTAACATCCGCAGACACAGCAAGGAGGAGACGGCCCACCACCTCGACCCCGACTACTGCGGTGTATGCTATGGCGCCCAATCGCCCCCAAATGCCGAAAAGGCCGGCTGCTGCAATACCTGTGACGAGGTTCGAGACGCTTATCAGCAGGCATCGTGGGCTTTCGGTAGAGGCGAAGGCGTGGAGCAGTGTCTCCGTGAACACTACGCCGAAAGACTGGATGAGCAGAGACAGGAGGGCTGCCGTATCGAGGGCGCCATCCGTGTCAACAAGGTCATTGGCAATTTCCACTTCGCGCCCGGCCGAAGTTTCAGCAACGGAAACATGCACGTTCACGACCTGAAGAACTACTGGGACAGCCCCGTGAAGCACTCGTTCGAGCACGAAGTCCACCAACTTCGCTTCGGACCTCAGCTTCCCGAGGATATAGCCAAGAAGCAGGCCAGGAACAGCCCCTGGACCAACCACCACCTGAACCCTCTGGACCAGGTCAAGCAGGTCACCGATGACCCCAACTTCAACTTCATGTACTTCGTCAAGGTGGTCCCCACTGCTTACCTGCCTCTCAGCTGGTCCTCCAAATCGAGCGGGTCGGCGTCCGACGACGAGCTGCTCGGCAACCTAGGCAGTGCTTTTGACGGCAGCTTGGAGACTCATCAGTACTCTGTTACCAGCCATAAGCGTAGCTTGTCAGGCGGTGACGACGCCGCAGAGGGCCACCAGGAGCGCATGCACGCCCGCGGTGGTATCCCCGGCGTCTTTTTCTCATATGTAAGTGCACTGCTTGCCTCACCCGGGCTCCCATGTGCAGTATGGCTGACCAGGTTCCAGGACATCTCACCGATGAAGGTGGTCAACCGCGAGGAGCGGGCCAAGACGTTTGCTGGTTTCCTGACCGGCCTCTGTGCTGTCATTGGCGGTACTTTGACAGTTGCGGCAGCTGTTGATCGGGGAGTATACGAAGGTGCCACGAGGCTGAAGAAGCTGCAGAACAAGAACCTATAGAGGGAGCCCGACTAGATTATCAGTGTAGATTTAAGGCGCGACGGCGGCGGTTCGTTTCCTTCGTTTTGTGATGCATGGGAAGTGGAGTTACCGGATAGTTTTGGAAAATGATGCTTTATTTGTTTCTATTCACGCAGTATCTGGCTCAAGGAAGCGATGAGACTATGTCCTGGCCTCCGGCCTGTGGTACTGAATGTTCAGATGGAATCACGATGCCATTGAATGCGTTTGTTTACTGTATAGTTGACCTTGCTCACGTCACCTCTGAGCCACGACGGACTTATTTACTGTTCTGTACACACCGCATGGCATTGACATGGTCTCCATGACGATAGATGAGCAAGTGCCCTGAATCGCGATCCGGGGCGACGATCGGTTGTTGGTGTCGAATGTTTCATGTCACTTTCATTCTAATGGAATTGACAGTCCTGCTACGGGTATCCCGACCACAGCCTGTGGCCTCAGCTCTGACTTCCAATGGGGCCGGCGGCCACCTGTCCTGCGCCAACAATTAAGCTGTTAGCTCCAGTTTCGAATGCCGTCCTGAAGGCTGACGCAGGTACGCGGGCACGCCAACGCCAACGCCAACGCCAACACCTCGGTGGTCCTGGATCAGCCGGCCAGCCCAGTGGGAAGCTGAGATCATCTATCTCCCTTCTGGTCAATGGTCATTGGTAGGCCATGCAAGCCAGGACCATTCGACAGGGTTCTCCGCGCAAGTGTGCAGACTGTCAGCGGTCACTGGTCACTGGACGGTCACCTGCAGCAAAAAAGCAGCTTTCCGCAGATTGCCTGCAGCCGATTGAGATTTCCCGCCCGCCTGCCGCCTGCGTGATCTCCAGCGGGCCGGGAACCTGGGTCAGTGATGTGGTCACACGGTCCTCGAACTACAGGTAACTACATGCACGTGTTGATCCTGATTCTACTCGTTACCTAAGTAACGAACAGATTTGATCAAGTGTCAAGAACAGCAAAGTCTTGAAGCTGGCAGAATGTGGGTTGTTACTTGGGCCTGCCGAGTCAATTGGCCGCTTTAGGATGATACATTTAGGTAATGGCTTGGGTAGTGGTACAACCTGGAGCAGCCCGGCAAGGCATGTCTTTCTAGTTTTTACCTAAAATAGTGGAAAGGAGAAGGGGATGAGTTCGGACGAGCCGGTTCAAATTCCTTCCCCAGACTTGCAAAGACACGACGGAGTACCGTAGATGCTACCTCACCTCAGTCTTTTGAGTGATAGTCTTAATAAGAGGTGCTCAATAAGGGGTCTCTCTAGAGTCAAAGGTATGCGACCCAGTCTTGGATAGAGATGTGTCTAAAATAGTACCTAATAAAATACCCCGGATGTCGATGTCATTGGCCCAGGGGCAATTGTCCTAGTCTTGTCAGCTCGGCTCGTCTAGGTACTATTCTACATGTAAAAAGACGGTCCGGAGTCAGGACACATGTGTGCCAGCCAAGGCAGATGGACCTCGGGACCTTCTACACAGTTGCCATCTGGCCATCTGGCTGGTATCCCGTATGATGCATCCAAGTGGCAAGGGGAAAGGGAAGCAGGGGCCGTTCAGGTAATTTCATGCATGCTGGCGGGCGGCGGGCTGGGCCTCTCGATATGCAGGGTTCAAACCGCCATGGCCTGTCTGCCATCAATGATGTCCATGTTATAGGTCGGAAGGTATATATCATGACGTTGGATCCTCATGCTCCTCGCAATGTTTCGAGCATAAGGTTAAGTAAGATACTCAGTCTGCCTCACCTTGCTATCAAAAGAACAGATATAAGGGATAACACACATGTAACTAGGCTGTTACTGATGAGTACAGTCGGCAGTGAATCAATCCAATGTGGCGTTTGGACCCCCATTGCTGCATTGCCAAGAGCACCGGTTGATGAGCGCACGGCCAGTGCTTCCTAAGGTAGTTAAGACCTTAACAAGATGTTCCCAGGCGGATCCTGTTGTTATCCTGTCATTTTTAGAACCGACGGTCGGAACTCTGCGCCTGTTGTGCCTTGTGCCTTGTGCCTGACACCGGTGTGTGCCTGTATGCCTGTGCAACCTCCAACCTTGCCAGCTTGCCTACGAGGTACCCATGTTCTAAGGGCAGTTCTCTCCCCTCCATCCATGAACCCAACATACACAAACATACACACAGAGTACTACTATCGCTACCACCATCGCCATCACCACCACCACCTACACACGTGTAACACTTCCAGTATACGCAGCCCAGTAGAGGAGGCTTTCTTTCCCCTTCTCTCTCTCTGTCTCCTGCCTCGCTTCCTTCATCCATCGCCGTCATCCTCCTGGGGCCGCAGATGCATTGCATGTATCCATCACTCATACCACACCATTTGAACACGAGCAATCAATCAGCCATTTGACCGACCAGTCGAACACATTCATTCACCGCTCTCTTCGACAACCCATCGCTGCGAATTCCGAACCTCCTCCGTATCCTGACCACCGATCCGAACCTACACTCGGCCACATTCTCGTCCATCGGGCATTCCTGTCGCACCACTCTACCGTCCCTCGAGAACGAACCTGACCTCATAATCCATGCACTCGCCAGGCCAGCTTTTCCCACTGCCAACGAACTGCCAACAAGCAACGGCCAAGAAAAGCCATAGACACCGTATCTCACGGTCGACAGTGCATCCTGCGTTTTGATCACCACAGATCCGCTTCACCATGGCGACACGCCCTCGCTTCATCGACCTGAGGGCCGATTCGTCCTCTTCAGTCGCTACCGGAGCTTCGTCTGTCTCCCGCCCCCTCAGGTCGCCTCGGTTGCACGTCGCAGGCGATGTCCCTCCTGCCTTGTCCCCCCTCGATGCCTTCGCCGCCCAGAGTCGCCTGCTCGCAAAGCAGCTGGAGGAGAGTTCCAAGGCCGGAAGCCGCATGAGTCGCCTACCTCCCTTGACTGTCGAGAGTCCCTTGGTCGTCCAGGGCCGCTCCGAATACTTCCGCTCCCTATCCCACGACTCGGCCGCAGAGGAGCTACCCGAGCTCTCGCGGGAGCACACCGGCCTCGGTTGGACCACCGAGCTCGAATCGCCATCGGAACGACCCGTTTCCACCCATCCACGCATGAGCCGCATACCCCCCACTCCCGACGATTCCACACCAATATCTCTGAACCCTTTCAGAGAAGCCTACCGCGGTCGACCGCTGGACAGACTGGACAGACTGGACGAGAATCGTGGCGTGTTTGGTGCGCGCCGGGAGCAGTCGCCTGCCGACTTGGAGAGCCTATCCGGCCACGCCGTAGACGGCGACACCACAGAGCAGTTTCCCGGTCTGAGAGAAGCGTCTCCCTACCGTGGTCGCTTTCCTCCGTCGCCCGAGAGATTCGCAGCCTATTCTCATGATGCTACCGGATTGGTGCCACCCAACGCTCATTCGGTGAAACGCTCTTCGAGTATCATGTCGGCGCCCAGCAATTCTTATAATGACGAAGCGCTCAGTGCCTCTTTTCACTCGCACCCAGGTCGAAAGCTGTCCTCCAGCAGTGCCTTCTCCGGCTTGGGTCTTGCGTCTCCGGTTGCCCACTACCAGAGGTCGCCCTCCATCAGCTCAGAGGCCTCGGCTCAACTGCCGCGGCCCTCTTTCAACTTCTCCCGCCCGCTGAGTCGAGCTGGAACACCGACACTCGACGCCCCGTCTCGCCAGGCGTCTTCCGATAGTCACCCGTCCTTCGTGCTAGCAGATGATACGGCACATACACCCATCAGTATGCACAGCGATGCTTTTACCGAGAGTGGTACGGCAGAAGATGGCAAGGGTGCTCCATCCTACATATACTCCAAGTACTCGCTGCCACGAGGCAAGTCATTACAACGCAACTCGGTCATCTTCCGCGACGACGATCCCTCGACCGCCTTTGTCTGGGAGCAGCCCATGGTCCCACTAAGCAACGTCCAGACCTACCCGCAAGGCGGTCACGCGCCTCCCTCGCCTCCTACTCGGCCCTCGAGCTCATCATCCCGTTACCAAGACGGCCCACCCGCTTCCGGTTTCCTCTCGGCTCGTCCCTCCCTCGAACGGAGCAAACTCTCCACTGAAATGTCTGCGGGTGGGGGGCGACCGTCACTAGATCCCAGTCGCCCGTCCACAGGTGGGAGCAGGCCTTCGGAAGATGTGCCCCGAGGTCGGGCTCTTACCTCTCCGCCTCACGATCAGGCTCAGGCTCGTGGCCACACACCGATGTCATTATCTACGAGTGATTCTGCTAGTACCATCAGGCCCCCAAGATCACAACATTCTCACGCGCCGACGGCGGCCGAGATGAGCGCGGAAGAGCATTTGACCAAAGGGATCAAGTGTCACGAGGATGGCTCCGTCAAGGAGTCCACATATCACCTGCGTCTGGCCGCGCGAGGTGGCGATCCCACCGGAATGTTACTGTATGCCCTCGCGTGCCGTCATGGATGGGGTATGCGACCGAACCAGCGCGAAGGCGTTGAATGGCTGCGCAAGGCTGCTGACGCTGTGAGTGCTGAGATTGCCGATGACGAGGATCAGGTCAAAGGAGGCAAGACGGTGGACTTTATGGACCGTAAGACCCGCAAGGCTCAATTTGCTCTAAGCATCTACGAACTCGGTGTGAGCCACATGAACGGTTGGGGCATTGAGCAGGACAAGGCACTCGCGGTACGATGCTTCGAGATCGCCGGAAGTAAGTAGAGCCCTCCGCTCAGCTCAACACCAGCATCAGGTTTCTAACGAGCAACATCAGGCTGGGGTGACGTTGACGCACTCACAGAGGCGGGTTTCTGCTATGCGCAAGGCGTTGGCTGCAAGAAGGACCTCAGAAAGAGCGCCAGATTCTACCGCCAGGCAGAGGCGAAGGGCATGAGCATGCCCGGGAATAGCTGGTCAGTACCTTTGATGTTCCGCATGCATATGGATCGTTTGACTAATAGGCTTCTGCAGGATACACAAGCCAAAATACAGCGATGATGCTGGCAGCATCAAGTCGAAAAAGGCCCGAAGCAAGTCGCGGGGTAGAGGGATGTTTGGCAAAAAGCCCAAGGAGACTTCGGCTTGACATTATCACGGTTGATTGCGACTTAACGAGAACGAGCTGCATCCGTTCTAGTTTCTTTGGCGTTCGGGGCAAGGGGATGGGGACAGGGACTGGGAACATCTATTCGATAGAGGCGTCGACGGCGGCATACCAACTAAAAGGGGGGCTTGGCCAGGCTTGTCATTTGCATCGGCCATCACATTAAGCGAAATACCCCCGAGACGATGGAGAGCAAGGAAGCGGCCCGGCTCCGAGATGGCTTGGGACTGGAAAGAAAGCCAGCACATCTTGTCGGTTTTCCGAATTTCTGTGTATATGGGTACGAAAGTCGCTGGGAAAAGCATGCTTGCCATGTCAAGGTGTTGCTGTATATACGGACATGTGGAATGGTCGAGGACAAGGACGCAGCGCTTATTACGGTCAAGGTTCGAGGGCAAGCTGAATTTACAAACAAGATGGGCACAATAGAAGATAAGACCTTGAATGACCTCTGAACTCATCGTTACCGTGCGGCTTCTCGCTACACTTCATGGTATCCTCTGTTTCTTTGCAGAGCCACTGCTATAAAGTCCACTTCCGTTCGCGTGCTGGCCATCAACACCGCCTGCTGCTTTCTCCCGTGCCACCTGCTCGAAGACGCCAGTCAGCCTCGAGATGGCCTCTTCGCCCACCTGATAGTGCGTAATGAGGCGATTCCCCCCGAGCTTCAGGCCCGCCTCGCGGCCCAGCTCGTTGAACCTTGCAGGACTGCAGTCCATCGACCCAAGGTCCAGCCACAACATGTTGGTCTCGACCGGGGACTGCATGGCACCGCCGAGGTCCGTCCACAGCTTCTCGACCCGCCGCGCTGTCGCGTGCGTGGCCTTTAGAAGGCCACCCTCGCCGCTCGGCCCCGAGCCGAATGTCGCGTCGACGGCCACCCGCGCCGCCGCCGTCACGACGCCCGACTGGCGGAGCCCGCCCCCGATGGCCTTGCGTACCCAACGGCCGTGCTTGACGGTTGCTTTGCTGCCGACCATGATGCTGCCGATGGGCGCGCCGAGCCCCTTGGAAAAGCAGAGCGAGATGGTGTCGAAGCAGGCGCCGAAGTCGCGCAGGGTGCCGGCGCCTGACGCGACGACTTCCCAGAGACGCGCCCCGTCGCAGTGGAGGGCGATGCCGTGGGCGCGTGCGAAGGTGGCGATGCGCTGGGTCTCGGCCAGTGGCATGACTAGTATTCGGCAGAAGTCAGTCAGCCATGAAATCTCTGGACAAACGGACTGTCGGACTGAGAGAAAGACTTCGAGGCCCCCGAAGCGAGGGATTGGTGCCCAGCTCGGAACCCTTTGGTAGACCATGCCAGCTATCAGTTCCGCTGGGCTACAGCTACTCACCCATGCCGTTCAATGAGTTCTCGAGACTGATGACGCGTGTCGGGCAGGCGTGCACATTGTCCCCGAGCAACACGTGCTCTTGGATGTCCTCTAATGTCAGGTAGCGCCCGTTACTGGGCATGACGGCCTCGATCATGGCGCCGGAGAGCGAGGCCACGCTGCAAATGCGCCAAGTCAGTACTGGACGCGGGTGAAGCGATGTGTGTGGGAGAGATAGAAGGAAGCAGCAAAGTGAACTGTGTGAGTGCTGACCCTCCCGCTTCGTATTTGATGATGTGCGACCGCCCATCGCAGAGCACGCCATGAGGCGGCTGCGTCAACAGGGAACGCAGCGCGATCTGGTTCCCCATAGTCTTGCGGAGACAGCAGTCAGTATTGCCTTCAAATAGGTGACATGATGACATGACCAGAATGGGAAGATGATAGGCTCCCCAAGTTCACATACGCCGGATAGCACAAAGAGGCCTGCCTCCTTGCCGGTCAGGGCGGCGACGTGGGCCTCCAAGTCAATGGTGGTCTGGTCCTCAGAGAAGACGTCGTCCAGCAGGGTGGTCGTCTGGATAGCAGACAGCATGGCCATGGTCGGCGTGGTCATGGTGTCACCTGCGATGTGATAGATATCTCAGCTCAGGCTTGTCTGTCTGTGGTCGACCCTGGATGGACGCATGGGACTCACTCCTGAGGTCGAAGGCGGCGGCGCCCTTGTGGCCGACCCAGCTGCTGGCTGGTGTCTGGTGCGCCGCGGCGCCGGGGTTGGGTGCGTGTGCTTGCTCCATGGCTGATGAAGACGGAGAGCTCATCGAAGGAAGATGGGAGGAAGTATGAAGCTGGAGAGACGGCGGCGGGGTACTACCGGTAGTATTCACAGTCGCAGTCACAGTCCCGGTCCCGGTCCGATGCCGCCGCCCAGCGGATGCGCCCGTGACATATTGCGCGCATGTAGGACGACGTTGTGTGCCCGTGTGGGTAAGGCGATTCACAATCCGCAGTCCACATCGAGCTGATACCCTTACCAAGTACCTGTCCATCGTGCCGACTTACCGGACCCTAAGTACCTTCCCTCTTAACAGAAGGCAGACAGGGGCACGCGCTTAACAGAAAAAAACAGAAAAAAAACGCCTCACTACAGCCCCCATGCCACCTAATCTCGCTACGAGGCCTTTATTTCGCATCGTAATATTAACGTAATTAATCGAACAATGACGTCGGTAATTCAATTAAAAATTAAAAATAGGTTAGCGATGTTTTTTTGGGTTTTTTTAGGTTTTTTTTCTTTTGATTACTTTCAACTTATTAGTCGCGATATTAAAACATTACGATATATTTACTTGTTTAAAAGTTTAAAACATCGTAACTTTTGTTTTAAATTGTTAAGTTTAATACCTATTTAATTATATCTTTGAATATTATAACGTTAAACGTAATTAAAGTTTTAAAATATCTTAAAGCCAAAATAAAACCGAGATTGGGAGAATTTTCTTTAGCTTGAAAATAAATCCGTTATTATAAGCTTCACACTTATATACGTTATAACGACGTTTATATTACGATGATATCAAACTATAAGCAATTATTTAATAAAAGTAATATTAAGCTTATAACCTATTATTTTTTGTACGATTAAACCCCCAAAAAATTTGGGCTTTTTTAATAATATTTCGTTATAAACGTTAATATTAAGTAAAAAAGCCTTGTTTACGAGAATAATCCAGCGTTAAATATTCTATAACTATTAATATTACTTTTAAATAAGATAACTTAAACACCTTTTTAAATATAATGTTAATATAAGAAAGCTTATATTTTTATAAATTTGTTTTTAATTAATGATATAACTTCAAATGTTATATTTCAAACTAAATATATTTTAGTTTCTTTGTAAAAAAATTAAAAAAAGTTATTCACCGCTGAAAAAACTATAACGCTTAATAAGTTCTAAAGGCTTTAAATAGAAATACAATTAAAGAATAACGATAAAAAGGCAGCAATAATGACTTTAGGTTTATAAATAAAACTATTATGAGTTATTTTTGTTATTAAATATAACTATAATTTACCGTTATATTAATATAGAATATTTTCATACTTAAAAAGCCGCATAAAATAGTAATAAAATAACGTGGATGACCAGCGCGCGGCAATTACAAGCAAACGGCAACTTTCCACCAACCTTCTAACCAACATGTTAAATGACTCGATCACAACGCATTTAATTCAATATAATCAATTGGATTCTTCTTCTTTAAACGTTTCTATCCCTGTTGTACAAGTTTGCGCATTATGGCCAGTGTTGCCGCAAACGCCACAACGTCGCTTACGCGCTGCCGCCCTCCTCGGACGACGAATATCTTCACCCATTTCCTGTCTTGCCAGCTTATTACCATCCTTTACAGCCTGGAGACCTACTGCATCTTTAATGGAAAGTACTCCTCCTTTCACTAGACGTTTTTTTTTTGTCCTCCGGCATTTACTTAATAAGTGATTGGCCTCCTCTAGCTTGCGGACCCGGGAATCAATGAAAGCGACCTTGTGCATAAGACCGTATGTAGTCTTTGAAAATGAGCTCAATGCATCAATTATTGATGTAAGTGAGCTTCCCTGGTGGTTTCTGACTCGATTTCGGATATAAACCCACTGGTTTACTGCTTCATTGATGGTGGTAGGTGTCTTTGAAGTCTAAGTAGTGGGTGGCAGATTGGGGTCTGGCGATGGTATTCGTATGACAGCGACAGCATCCAGCTTTGAAATGACACTTACTGGGTCGAAAGGAACAAGCCAGTGGCACTGAAACCTGCTCAAATATTTTCTTGCGTCATAACAGCGTTGTGTGCTTCACAAAACGCTGTAAGGAAGTCCTCTTTCGAAACGTGGGTTATATGACGCCGGACAAGATCCTCAATCATGCAACCGTACGCTTATTTGAGCGGGCTAAAACAACTGACATCTAAAGGCTAGAGCCTGTGTGACGAGTAGGCAGGCATACAAAGGGTAATAATGCTATTGTTCTGGCAATAATCCTCAAAGATCTGGGAATAGTGGCTTTCGTGACCATATAGGATGAGGAGGCGTTTACTGGCAGTCATACACGGTCTGGTATACTTGTCGAAATGCCGAATCTATTCCAACCCAATCTCGTTTGTAGTCCAACCGTTCTTGCACACAGCCACCTTCCAATCGCCTGGTAATGTCGTGTCGCAATACCATAATGCGAGGTGTGTTTTGCCCTGTAGAATGATGAGTGACGGGACTACACAACCATTAGCATTGACAGTAGAAATTACTGTAGACTATTCCCTGTTGCCTTGCTGAGCTTGTCTAGGCTTACCACGTCTTTCGGCACTTATAACGACCATGCCGGACCCAATGATGCCTATCATAAACCCAGTCTCATTGAAGTTATAAATATCCGCGTCTTGGATACCATGTTTCACAATTGCTGCCACAACTTGGCAAAACCACGTGCGATACGTGTCTGGATCTTCGTTCAAGACCCTCTGGTAATCTATCCTCTGATGAAAATGCGTCCGAAGGCCTGGTGTGCGTTTAATGAAGTTCCGCGTCTAGTTCTTTCCAACGCGTCCATCCCCATGCGCTTCCAACAATTGATTTGCCATATCTTCAACATAACTGTGCCAGGGTAGAAATGCTCGTACATACAGGTCAAGAATGAAGGAAAGAATGGCATTCTCTTCAGAAACCGTAAGTTCAAAGTATTGGGTATGTTATCGCGTCGTGATGGTCGGCCGGCAATTCTAGCCTTCAAGGTATTATATTAGACATGGAAAGTCTTAGAAAGCTTGCCAATGGTAATATGAGGGTCGCGTCGCTTAGCGTGGACAGCAAGCTGTAAGTCTGATTTGCTATAACGCAATGCTATTATTGTTGGTTGATCAATTAGGAGCCTTGATTGAAAGGTTAGGTGGCTGGTGAAAAGTTGCCGTTCGCTTGTAATTGCTGCTCGCTTGTCATCTACGTTATCCTAAAACATTATATTATTAATTATATTAATAAATGTTTAAAAATATTAAAAAGCACGTTGGCTATTATAACTTTATCTTTTAATAAGATAATAATGATAATTACGGCTTTTAAAAAATATAATAATAACTGTAAAAAGGTTAATAAGTTGAATAAACTTTAAAGTCTTTTTATAATTCTAATTAAATTAAATCTTCTATAAATTAGGCTAAAATATATATTATAAACCACGTATATTTTCATTAAAAAACTTTTAGGCCTTAATCGAAAAAAGCACAATATTAAAAATCAAAAGATGCTTTTTTGTTACTATTTATATATGTCGTTAAAGCCGTTAAATGTTTATATATGCCGTTAAAACCCTTAAAAGACAAATTAAAAAGCTTTTCTTATCGCTTTATTTAATATAAAATATTTAAAAACGTAAATAAACGTATAAAATTACCTTAAATATATTTATAGTTTATAATAATCGTTACTAACGGCGCGAAAAAGGTACGAGATAACGGATAGTTAAAAACTATTAAAGTCGCGATACGTCTAATAATTATAAACTTTAAAGTCGCTATAAAACTTAACCTAAAATTAAGTTAATTAATAATCGACTAACGACCGTTTTAAACCTTGTAATACACTTATTAAAAATATAAAATAAATAGATAATAAGGTAGTTTTAAGTTATACTTAAAGTATTTTAAGCTTAAAAACTTTAAAAGCGGACTTTAACTCGATATTAAAGTAATAAGAAAATATTCAAAACGTTAACGGTTAAAAGATCGCTTATTAAATATATTTTATTATATATTTTGTTATTTAATTACCGTTACAAGCCTTTTTAACTTTTAATAACGTAAATAAGCTCGAAAACTTTTAATTTTTTATATATATAATAAAAACAGTTTAAAGGCAAATGCGTGTTATATTAAGTGTAATGGGTGGTAGTGTTGCTAGAAGTAGCTAGAAGTGTAGTGTTGAATACACGGATGTTCATTGATTCCATTGATTGTGTTCTTGATCTGCGTGCAGAGATTGATCTGTCTTCTTGGTGGATCAGATGCCCTGTGCGTCTCTGCCCCACTGGAGATCTTCCGGTGTCTATCTCCGGCTCCCATTCAACATGTAGCTTGTTTGGTTTATTAACTGCACTGCTAGAGGGGTTCAATGCTATCGGGCGATAGGGGTAAGGCAATTCATCCCCGCAGCTGGCATCGGGCCGACACCTCGGCCACCGGTACTGACAGATGTGAGATGTGAGATGTGGCTGGCGATTGTGTTGTGGCGGTGCTAATCTCCAGTCTCCATGTCCATGTCCCGAGCATCCGTCTCACTCCGAATCGAGTCTTTGTTATGTTCCCCTGAGTTCAATCCTGGGCTGTCCGTTCCTTGCCTGTCTTCCTTGGACGTACCTGAGTTTATTGAAACATTGAAAGCACACTCTCTTTACATACTTCCATTACATTTTAACCTCATTTCTCCTTTTTAAGGTTCCTCCTTTCAAGGTTCCTTGGTCGTAGATGGCTTAACCAACCATGGCACTCCATTTTCGCCTAGACCGGAGGAGATGCACTCGTTTGAGTTTGGCATTCGCTCTGCTGCTGCTGCTCCTGTTGTGGCTGAACCCAAACTGGACGGACCGCTCCGTCCATCATGTCTATCGCTTCGCGCCCGGCGAGCTGGACCTGACCAACCCCACCGTCGCGTTGAGCTTGTGCCGGCAGCATGGGTGGACGCCGTTCCCGGGCATGGCCGACAGGAAGATCTACGATTTGATCATGGTTAATACGGAGCTGGACTGGCTCGAGATCCGCCTCAACGGCAGCTACAGCGAGGTCGACTACTTCGTCATCGTCGAGTCGCGCAAGACCTTCACCAACCACGACAAGCCGCTGGTCATCCGCGACAACATGGACAGGTTCGCCGCCTACCGCGACAAGATCATCTACCATGAGCTGGAGATCCCCGACGGCTTCCATTCCGATCGGTCCAATCCGTCCTGGGCCTGGGAGGATCTTCAACGCAACGCCATGTACGACCAGGTGCTGCCGCGCTTGAAGGGTCCCTTGGCCCCCGTCAACGGTGATGTCATCATCGTGGCCGACGTCGACGAGATTGTGCGCCCGGAAACCATGATGATCCTCAAGGCCTGCAACTTCCCTCGCCGCCTCACGCTGAGGAGCCACTTCTACTACTACAGCTTCCAATACTTGCACAAAGGCACCCAGTGGGCTCACCCGCAGGCCACGTACTACCAGGGATGGCGAACCATTCTCCCTGTCAACCTGCGCAATTCCGATGGCGGCATCCAGCCGTTGATCAGGCTCGAAAAGGGCGACCTGTGGAGTGCGGGCTGGCATTGTTCGACCTGCTTCTCAGCCATAGGCGAGGTTTTGACCAAGCTGTCATCATTCTCGCACATATGGCTGAACCAGGACGTCTACCGCGATCGTGACCGTATCGCAGACCGCGTCCGGAACGGGAAGGATCTCTGGGACCGCGAGGGACAGGAGTACGAGAAGCAGGATAACAACAAGGATATCCCTGCACTTCTGCGCCAGGAGCCGGACAGGTTTTCGTATCTGTTGGACAGAGATGGCCCGACTGCCGGCTTCCTGGACTATCCGTGACGAGAAGGCAGCAAGAAGTTTAGGGAAATGGACTGGGTCCGTCGAGACAGCTGGCCGACCTGTACACGGTCGACTGATCAGCGAGCCACCAGGCGTCGAGGCTTCACACCGAAGACTTCCAGGGTTTTGGACATATCTAGACCAGTAGAGCCTGCATCTGTATGATGAAAAGGCGGCGCGATCAAGCCTCGAGCTGCCAGCACAACGGCATGTGTTCAGTACATGACGTGATGGGTTTGCATAGGCCGTGCCAGCCTTGAGCCCACTGGGGGTTGCGATGCGTGGTGCATTCGCGGATTGCATATAATCTGGGGCGCCACCCGAATAGGAGGCGCATGAACATGGACTCCCGCAACCGGTTTAATACAGTACAGGGTTATCCGAATACCCAAGTCCTTGGCCGACTTGGCTCTCTTACAAAGTTGAGCTCTTCAATCCAAACACCGGTCCCAGACCGTACCTGGATCGAGCCAGTGCGAGGCGTGGGGGCTGGCTAGTTAGGCCATCCTCTGGTAGGTCTCGATGCGAAATCATGCCTCGGCCATGGCGGCTTCGTTGCTCTTCTGTGCTCGATCCTGCACAGCACTAGGCAACTATGAACATATTTCATCCATAAAGGCGTCAAGTACTAGGCGATGACCACTGCATGTTCGAAGCCCTATTCCTAGTTTCGCGCTTTGTTTGTGGTACTCGGCGAAGACGCCATGACAGGTGTTTTCCCTCGTCTCATCATTCGAAGACGTGTACGCCCAATCAAAGCAGAGAAGCTCGCCAATACCGCCCATCATGCTCAAGCTTGTCGGTCGATTCGGTCGTCGGAAGGACCCGTCTTGGTGATGGATACTGCAGGTGGCGGTGTGACAGGGCCCTTCCCCAACTCATCTCATCTCTTGAAGCATAGTTACCTAAGTTATAGGTATTTGATGTAGGGAAGGCACGACGGTGATGTGGATGTGACAATAGCCTGAAACACGAGGCGAAGTCTACTTAGAGGTAGTGAACGCGGCGAGAGGAAAGGATGGCACCATCGCGAGCAATATATCCTCACCGACTATCTATCTGCACTTCTATCGCTTGGGCCAGGAGAGTTGCATCGATGCCATTCAGTCTGATGCCACCTCGAGGGCTGGATGGTCAAGGCGTCCCACAGGTGTAGCTTGAACTTGACGTCGTTTGTGTTGCTGTGCACACTCACGACAACCACCACACACACAAACAGGCAAATACCTCATTTTCCCCTCTTTTCCTCCCTTCAGCAACACTACTTCCTCAGCTGACCACGGATGTATCGACCTGGTCCTGCTGTCTCACCTCTGCCCATCCATTGCTTTCGCCGCCTCTACCCTCGCCACCGCACAGCCTTCTGACACAAACCCGTACTCGATTCGATTGCTCGTACCAGCGTAACAGTCATTCAGCATCCCTTAACCTCGCAATCGCCATGTTCGCCTGCAGCATTCTCGCCATCGTTCTTGTGGCCCTCGGCTTCGGCCAGCACGCCCGCGCCCAGGGCTTCGTCGGCAACTGCACGTGGCAGACCGGTCTGATGGCCGACAGCTTTCTCGGCATGTATTGCAACAACGACGACTGGGCGCACTTCTCTTACCAGTGGACCTGGTAGGTGCTGAGCTACGGCGAAGTGACACCTGTCCTCCGTGACAGGTGCAAGACCAGGTTGCTGATGCGCCCTGTGGCCATGTAGGTTCGACACCAACCTCTGCCTCATCAACAACGGTGGCTCCCTAATTCCCTACGATACGTGAGTCACGCTACCTCTACCTCTGCAGCGGTTCTGGCATCGCTATTGCTAACACAACCTTACAGTGGCAACTACTGGCCTACGTGCCGGGACTTCTCCGTTCGCGGCAGCAACGTCGACTATATCCTCAGTTGCACATGCTACCAACCTGATGGCAAGCTTGCCCCGACCACCTATGATCTCAGTAAGTCGCCCATCGCAGATGATCACCACCGTTGTTGGCCATCGTGAGAACCAAACACTCATGTCTGGTGACTAGACCGCGTCCTCTCGAACCAAAATGGCTCTCTCGGATGCTTTGGTCATGAAGGCAACAAGACCGAGGCGGGGCCGTTCTAAATGGCAACAAACCGCGGAAGAGTTCATGCGACGATGAGGGATACGGCTAATAAACTTGACCTGGCGTGCTGCCGATCCGATCATGGCAGCCAAGATGGCTTTGCTACGACCATCTCTGTGCTCTGACAGCGACGAATAGCTTAGATTCGACCAGTACATACTGGAATCCCCCCCGTTGTCTTCTCCTTCATGGAAGGGTTCAACCCTTGTCTGGAGCTTCCGTCACCAGCAGCACCAGTGAGAACTAAAGGATTATGAGCCGTCAGCCACCAGAATAGCCTCTGCGGGTACATGTTAGTAGAAACAACATGATACCTACGAATTCCGACTTGTGTCCGTGAGGAAATGTTGAACATTCTAATCTTGTAACGTCTAAACTACATGAGAGCCGCCCAAAACGGTGTAAGGAACCATACTGCGAAATCAAACGCCAACCTGTGGGGATAACTTGGCAGTAAAGGTCTACCGTAGCTCCAGCGCAACTCTAGAAAATTCCATCCAGGCATCTCCTGGAGGGTCCTCGCCCCAGCTCCCTCAATGGAGAAGTACGAGGCCTGACATCAATCAGCTTGCGAGTGCAGCTACTTGTTCATGATCTACCTGGCCACTCGGCGCCTCCGAGCGTTCTCCTAGTAATCCAGGTCCAGGGAGTCGGCAATGGTCTTGTTGACCATTGAAATATCATCAGGGGTCTCCACGTGCAGGTAGTCGAGACCGAAGAAGCATTTTCCCATTTCCCCCATGTTGTCCATGGTATAGTTCTTGTGTTGCATTAGATCCGCGTTGTTGTCACAGTCGCGGACGTTGCGGAAGAAGTTGGGGACGACGAGGTTGTACTTGGACTCGGCCGTCTTGAGCTCCGTTCCCGCATTGTCGTTGTGATCGATTTTCTTGTCGCCAATCTTTAAAACGAAGCAACCCTAGAGATCGGTCAGGAGATAGACGGGCAACAGGGCGATGGAGGCACGGAAGATGGGAAGGGTCACTCACGCCATCGACAAAGCGAGACGCTCCGTCGAAGTTATTTTGGCAACTAGTCTGGTTGAGCTTCGTCTGAATCGTGGTCAGCGGGTGTCCTGGAGGCGGAATGGTCAAGGGGGTATCTTACAAATTGCATGACGTAGAACCGCCGGGCGCTGAACATGTAGCCGATCAAGCCAACTTTCTAAAATCAGAGTCAGTCGAAGTCCCTTTCCCGATGAGTGTGAAGGAGACGCACCATCAGCTTAAATCCAGCGTCGAACATGGGCTCGATAACATCGGCCGTATTGGACTGCTCCATGAACCAGCCATTTTGGAGTCTGCATGCCTGACTGTTAGCATGGGTCTCCTCTCGCAACACCTGTTGACGAGTGGCCACATACAGATACATGACGGCCGCGGAATCCGTGGCATTCTCAAACTTCTTGTAGCGATCATCAATGCGCGTGACAAACTCCATCAGGTCGATGTCTTGATCGGGCGTCCCTCCAAAGATCTTGGCCGTCAGCGCCGCATTTCTCGCGCTCATGGCGTCGAAGAAATTCCCGAGGGCATTCCCGAGGTGTGCCTCCATCTGCCCGGGATCGAGTGAGGTGTCGGTCAGAGCAGTGCTCGTGATACCTGGAGACAGGAAGGTCAGTCTTCCGGACCGCAAAGGGCAGGGGAGGACGCGGGAGGACGCGGGAGGAAGCTCACTCAGTATGGCACCGATCGTGTTGAAGACAAAGGCACCCCCGGCCGTGACCGCAGTCAGCGCCGTCAGCGACCCGACAAGAGCGGTGCTTCCGATGGCCACGCCGGCAGGCCCCAACAGGCCGGCAATGCCAAAAATACCCGAGATCAACCACCCGACGACCTGTCCACCGTGTCAGCCATCTTCTGCACGTGAGGTACTTTCTGAGGGAATCCGAGCTGGGATCGTACTGCTGTGATGCTAATATACTTCTTGAGCGTTGGTATCATGCTCTCTGGGATAAAGTCCCGCACCAGTGTGCCGAGGTCGAGGTTGGTCAGCAGTGTCTCCTTGATGTTGGTGATGTCCATAACCTCTAGGATGCCGTAGAGATTCACGACTTCCGTCAGCATCGGGTCGACTGTTCACGTCTCAAACTTCAGTATAATATTCTCGCGTGGTCACGGTGGAAAGACGCGATTAACGTACAGGCTGCCGGCTTGAACTTTTCGCAGTCGCCATCATGAGGTGGTTGGCAGTTCTGCGTGTGTAGGATGGTGCAGTCAATGTCTGAAGGCGTGATCCCCGAGTCGGCGGTCGCATTCTTGTGTATTCCCTGGACCCAGTCGTCTGTCTTTGAAGTCAGCAGAGGACGCCAGGGCTGTGGCCATGCACAATGTACCTAGCTTGTTGCCGTGATCCTTCATCCAGCTGAGATAGTAGTCGGAAGCTTTGCTGTAAGCCCATGTGCCATTGGCCTGGTTCGCGACCATCTGGCATACTTTATGGTCCGCAGGGTATCCGACGTCTGCCATGTGCTTGGTCCAAGGGTCCTCGACTCGGGGCGTCGCGTGCGGGACAGAGTGAGTGCCGACGGTGGTTGCCTGAACCGTCCCAGTACCGAGGGTTATCCCTGCGGCTAGAGCTTGCGTTACTGGCAGTGGCATTTTGTGTTGATGTGTACTCAAGATGGAAGGCTATCGAGAAGAGAAAGGTTTGCGAGACGGGAAAGGAGTCAAAGGACACGACAATTACACATATATATATTTGCAGTCGCCTAGGAGGCGGGAGCTCCACCTCCTACCTGGTGCCGTTCTTACCCCCGTCCCGTTCAACGGGCAATGGTGGACTACTGGGTGACGA
Source organism: Anthostomella pinea (assembly GCA_963556695.1). Lineage (NCBI taxonomy): Eukaryota > Fungi > Ascomycota > Sordariomycetes > Xylariales > Xylariaceae > Anthostomella > Anthostomella pinea. The sequence continues at coordinate 2,844,382 of CAUWAG010000020.1, read as the reverse complement.
CGGGGGGTTCCACAAAGTTCGTCACCTCTACCAAGTGGATATGTCCGGGCCGTTGACGTAGCCTGCGTAGCTTCGACCATCCGCTCTCTTTACCGACGTCGTGACCCGCAACGGCCGCCGTACAATCCGGCTGCCATCCACATACGGGGCGGTGGCGCGCGAAGGAACAACAGAAGTGGTACGGCGGAAGGCAACCCAGGGATTCGACCAAGGGTCCAATCTTGACAAGCACTTCTGGAAACCTGTCTAGAAGTCTAGAGAGTAGACCCGCCTATGTACCTTTCCCGTACAACTAGGTCTGTTTTGCCTGTTCGATGTGCAGAACTCGTGGCGGGCGGCATGACCCTGCAGACATAGCGACATCTAGGTAGCCAGGTAGTGGGATCAGTCGGCTCGGTGACCGAGTCTCGAGTCTCCTGGAGTGCAACGACTTGCCACCCGCGATGCGTGCAGAGACGAGCAAGAGACTGCAAAATTCCTGCCCAAAATAGTAGATCGCATGGCGGCTCAGGGGCTTTATCGTTAGATCCCGACTCGTGTATGAGGCTCCGGAGCACACACCTGTCGCCGATTGCTACGGTACCTTAGCTAGGACAGGGGTAGTCGCTAGCGTTACATCAGGATCAGGGCCAGGGACAGGGACAAGCAGAGTTCCGGAGTTGCCTCAACTTGCTATGCTGTTCTATATTCTTAGCAGTGTGTTGTGGGACCCCTGAAGCCACGTCTCCCTCTTGCAGTTATTGATCTACCGTCAGGACCGAGAGGACCGATAAGTTCCCTGTCACCCATCGGGAACGCCAGGGTTTAATGTCGAAGTTTCGTCAGCCCTAGCCGACAGAACAGGGGGGACTTCGAGGGATTCGCTGGGCCCGTGTAATGGCTCAAAGTGTGGCCCCGTTAGACCTAGTCCGGCTTGGCTGTCCCCCCTTTTGCCCCCAAGGAACGAGCACGCCATACCGGCAGACATCACCTGCTCTGAAAATTGTGATACCTAAACCGCTGTGACGTCGCATGGAATGCCCGCTTTCTAAGCACAGATAATAGATGGGAAATGCCATAAGAGGCACATGCCATAACACCCCTTGCCGTCCGTACCTTGTCATATTGCGCCATTATTTCGAGCCAATCCTGACACCGCCCCATCCCTGTTGTGCTACGTAAAGTCGGAGCTCATTGTTGTGAGCTACTTCCTGTCGTGTCGTCCATCGCCATCGCTGGTGATCCCTCAACTCACGAGCCGCCGAAAGGGTTGACCGACTCTGGACTATTAATGAATTGTTGTCTGCCAATTGTCCGCTTCGAAGATAGACTGTAAGCCACTCGACATTGGTCACCCTGAATCGCAGCTCATTCAGTGATGCGTATGAGTCAAGGACTGTGGCCGATCGTGCCGATGAAGCGGAGCCCCTGTATACGTTTCAGGGAGCATCCGCTGTTACAGTCGCCACTCATAAGTATCTGTCCGGCATTCGTCAATGATATCTTCAATATCGCTGATATATGTAGATTGCTGACAAACATGCCCTCTCATAATCAGCTTGAACCCAATCACCCACTGGTAATGGTTATTTCGAGGTGCTTATTCCGGTCATAAAATATACACCTGTATTCATCGATGAAGGGCATCCGGAGGCCTCTAAGGGCTCAATGTACCTGGTAGACTCATAACAGGCAATGGTCGATAGAATAGAATAATAGTGCGATTGCTACACGTCACACTTGACGAGCCCATGAGAAAAGGATCAATCGATAACCCACCGAGATAGATTCCTAGACATATATTTATATCTTAGTATCTTATTGATTTCGTCGCGCCCATAAAAGGAAGGTTACTGACAAACATGTACTAGGAATGCAAATGCCCGCAGTATTTTTTTCAAGTGATGCTTTCACCCCAGGGCCAACTTCTAAATTCGGTTCGAGTCATTGAAGCAAAACCAAGGGCTCGCAACGCTGCCGTCCATCATGCCTACAATCGCGATGGCTAAGCAGTTTTAAAATAGTCTGACAATTGGCTTAATCTTCTGCACTTTGGTAATCCCTGACCTGTCTTTTCCGAAACTCCGTGTTCATTCGAGATCACGTGGTAGAACGAATAGGCTTGTTCTTTTTGTGCGAACAAATTCTGTCTCTGCACAGCCAGTGTCATGCTTTATATATATCCCCTGCTCCGACGACCCGATCTGGCAATTGATACAGCAGGACGGCGAGAAGAGAAAGGAAGAACCACAGGATGGAGCTTGCTACCGGAGCTATGGGTGCCTCGATGCTGACCTCGAGAATTGAATGCATCTTCTTCGTTAGCTTTATCAACGTCGAAAGGGAGAGGGATCCGATTGACATACCTAATGAAGTTACAACCATTGAGACGCCTTCAACTAACGATGCTAGATAATATTCAAATAAGCAAACGCATAACAGCTCATCTGAATTGGCCTTTCATAGTTATATTTGTCTGCATAAGCTTGCCTTTACCTATTAAGCGATACGATTTAAGGAGCAAATATATTATACCGGTAGTACCTATGTTAATTAAGTTCGATTATACTATTAACTTAACGCCGTATGTATTAATTTTTTTTAAATGGTTTTAATCTACCAGATACCTAAGAATATATAAGATAATATATGCGACGTTAGCTTGAAAAGGTTATAATATTTTTATCGTCGTTATTATTAGGTTGATGTTTTAATCGTATAAAGGGTAATAAACTTCGGCATCTTTTAATAATTACGACGAAAGTACGCTTTACAGTTATTACGGTCTTGAATTAACGTCGTAAATATTAATTTAAGTATATATTCATAAGCATGGCTTAAAGCTATTAGTGAATATATGCTCTAATATATACGACGTTATAACGGTAATAGCAACTTTAAAAGGCGTATTTTTATCATCGTAGTTAATCACGTAATCATACGATAACGCTTTTAAACTAATGTTATATATGTTTATAGTATATTTTTAAGATAAGTACGAATTAAACCTATTAAAATATATACGGTTGATATATACGACGGTGGTTAAAAAGCGTTATCGTTAAAAAACGTACTTTTAATTATTTAATACCAGCTTAAAGTTATATATATATATGTATGTGAAAGTGATATAAGGCTATACATTCTGTTTATTAAGGCAGTATATCACGAATTAAATATAAAATATTTCGACTTAAAGTCTTCACTTAAAGAACGGCGTCTTTCGAACGCATATATACTTTAAACATGAAATAACAAGGACAAGTTCATCATTTTAACGATACTCATTTTTTAATCTATAACGTTCCGAATTTTAGGATACATTGAAAGCATAGGACACCCACATGTAGTATTCTCATTTCACGCGGAGTATTTTATATGCTAATGTTCTCCCTGGGTAGCTCAGTGCATCGAAGCCCGCCTCCAGTCTCCCCGAGAAGACAGGAGTTCAAGCCGTGGCCATGCGTGGGAATCCACAATACCCATGAGGACCTGCCAACATGACAGGATCTATACGAGCTTTCCTTATTAGGAGAAGCCAGGTCTACGCCTACTTTCAGGCAAAGGTTTAATTGATATCACGCGCAGCAGAGCCTCACTACTACACAACCTGGGTATACTATATTAAGAATGATGGGAGCCAATAGTAAAAGAATAGACCGGGATCCGAGACCCGAGAGTTTTCCTCATACCCAGAAGTAGCCGTGACGTACTATGGGGTCCGGCGTGGCGCACGGTTCAACGCCAGTCACGGTGGGGAGACGGGGAGAGCGTTGACCTGGGACCACTGTTCAAATTTGTCTTGCTTCACCTGACAAGTTGAGGCGGCCGAGGACTTGCGAACGCCGTCCGCAAACCCCATCTACCTAATTCGAGGGCTCATTCTCTTCATTCTCTATGCCTCGCGCCGCCAAGAGACGACGGGGAGAGGTCGACTGCCGCGGCTGTGGCTGTGGCCAGCTCAATTGCAGTTGTTGCTGGCCTCCTGAGCTCGACGACGAGCTGGGGTACGACGTCCAGGGCCTCACTGTCAAGGGCCTCCGCCGAAGTGCCGCCGCCATATTCAACCGGCTGCGCCGACGAGATCAACACCCCCAGCCGCTGCGCCAGCCGCTGCGCCCCAACTAGACTATGCGCATATGGTGGCACAGTTGGACACAGACACGGTCCGAAGCCTCATCGGCAGCCTGGTGACTGTGTCGCCGTCGGCACAGGCAGCCGTTGCCACGGCGCACCAGCAACATGTACAGACGCACAGGCAACAAACCATCAGCTTTGACCGTTACAGAAAAGACGCGTGACGTGTGCTAAACGCAAACGGAGAGTGTTCGGCGGCTGGAGATGCCTTCTCCAAAATCAGGAAATGCGTTGAAGCTATCGAGCAGCGAACTAAACCAGAAAGCTCCTACGGCACGAAGCTCAGTGCTCTCAAGGCTCTATGCAGCATCTCAAAAACTGTCATTGCGGGTCGGGGAACCCTCGGCTACCAAGTCAACATATCGGTGCACTACGACCTCTGTTTTCCAAAACCTATGCCGCGAATATTGCACACCATGACGCGCGAGGAGCGACTGCGGGCCAGGGCCACGACAGATGACGAGGGCACCTTAATCGAGAACATCAGATCGATGCATGACTGATCTATCGCAGCCTGCTTCCTTGGATTCTTTGGCCTCGGAGATGCTCTCAAGCTCCTCGACGATGACGCTGGAATCGATCGTGTCGCCTCGATAGAGGGTGACCTTGTACAACGAGCACCGACTTCGGCATACCAGCAATGCCGCCCTCATTTTACCATCCGACAAATCAACAACAAAAGGCAGACTAGGAGGCAGAGCTTTGGGACAAACGAAGGGCCGCGGAATTTGGCATTCCTCAGTTCTAGGTAGTTCGGGAAACAGTTCTCGAGGGGGGTGGACGGCATTATTAATATACAGTTTAATAGAGGGAACCCAGGCTGACAACGCCCATTATCCACATTCCCAAACACGGCCTGTAGAGAGACTCCAATAGCGAGTACCTCGAAGACACACAGGCCTGGCGACGGTGCCGTCAAGCCATGGCACTGCTTTGAATTTCTCCATGCCGTTGCTTGCCAGTGTATCACCCGAGACCCATGATGATCCTGGCACGTGGGAACTGCAGTTTCCCGGACACGAGCAGTGTATAACCGAGGTTGCGAGGCTGTGAGGCTACGGCGGTATGAGTGTGTTTGGCTATCATTAACCCTCTCGAGGTGGTCCCCAGGTCCTCAGGACCGCAGCTCCCGGGTTCGAGACTACAATCTACCAGCGGGCGGTCATATGGAAACCTCGATTGCTTGCATTACCTCACGAGTAGTCCGCACTCCCGCACTTGTGGTTCTGCTGCCTCTCACCGTTGTATCCCGAAGAGTTGCGATCTGAAGTTACTGCCGTCCGTTTGCCCTGGCAACACACTCCTTCACTCATCTGTCCTGGTAGACTTTACTGCCTTGACCTCGAGGTCGCCTTCCTTTCTCCTCGCCCTCGCCCTCGCCCTCGCCCCGTGTTGGTTCCGCCAGTGGCGTCGTCAAGGCGCACCCATTCCAATATGGCTTCCCAGAACCATCTACCCCGAAGGACCTTCACCTTAAAACAATGACTTACGACCCGCACGCAACAACAGCCTCTGTCACGGGTTCTCAGGCAATCATTGGAGACACAAGAGCCGACAAGGGCACCATTTCCGTGGCAGCCGGTTCTGCCTCGCCTGGTGCGAGTGCGGCTGTGCCGGACGAGTCTGCGGCCGGAACCAGCTATTCTCGGCCTCCTCGTAGTGGATCGCGGATACGATGACGCAGATGGTTTTCGGAACGTGCATCAGCCAGGGCCAGAAGCGGTGCTGTCGCTGACTGCGATGACGGGAACAGTGCATGTGGCACCTACAGGCTCTCTTGCAGGCGTACTCATGTGGTGAGGAGGTCTACCTCGTATGAACCGATCAGAATGGCATGAATGAGAGCATGCAACAGTTTGCTTGGCTCTAGAGAGCTGTCCAGATTCTTTATGGATGGAGGGCGGATGGCATTCGTCACCATACTAAGTGCTCGATGAGCCCTGCTGGCCGTCGATGGTTCTATTCTTATTCAGCTTCGTGCAGGACTTTGACGTGGACAAAGCCAACTACTTGGAAATCTCACGTCAATCATACGCCACGGGTTCCAGAGCTCCCTCAAACTCGGCGAGATATCCCTCCTTGCAGGCTGTAAATGTGACCTTGAGCTGCTGCTCGACGTAGAAGTCGTCAAAGGCTGGCTTCATGGCATCACTGAGACTCAGAACGTCGCCCCGAGGATGGAGCTTTGCCCAGGGCCTGGTACACACAGCTCCTTTGCAGGCTTTCAGCGTCAACAAAAGGCCGTCAATACGTGCCGTGAGCTTCTCAATATCCCATCCGTAGACTTCACCAGCCGATCCATGTAGATTATTCATCTGTCCTGGGTCGGACTATCGGAGGTCAGCAGCTGGAAAAACCAGCGGGAGATGGCGTTCTGGAGCATAACCTTACCTTCATATCGTAGATCTCGTGGTCATTATTGCACCACACTGTATAGGCAAGGTCATAGCTCTGGGCAATGACCCGCACCGACTTGTAGGTATTGTTCTTGGAGGAACCTGAAGCCCGCGTTTAGCTACAAGGGCCATCATACTCTGGTCCGGGGCAAACTTACTACCGCCGTAACCTCCTTCCGGAATGGAGTCACCCCAGAACTCAAGGTTGACGTGCTCGCTCCTGTGCCCCGTGTCTTGCAGTTGCTCTGCCGTCACAGGCATGGGCTCGCCATCGAATTCAGCCTGCAGCGGAATGCCGGCGAGCGTGAATAGCGTGGGCACAATATCTGTGTGCGAGGTGGGCAGAGACACGACTTTGCCCTTTCCGATCCCTGGGCCTCGGATGAAGAAGGGGACGTTGTAATCCTCTTCGATCGGACACGTCTTGCCGGGCGCGAGCCGGTGCTGCCCGATGTGGTACCCGTTATCCGTGGTGTAGATCAGATATGTGTTCTCGTAGACGAGAGGGTCTTTCTCGAGGCGGCTGATGATGGACTCGATCAAGTCATCAACCGCCTGCAGCGACTGGATGCGAGCGCGGTAGAACTCGTCGTTATAGTCTACGACGGTCTGGTTCTGCTGCGCGAGCTGACTGATCCAGCTGGCACCGCTGCTCTGAGAAATGTCAGCTGCCAATACTCAGATGTTTCACCTCTCGCACTCACGACGTCCGGATTGAAGTTTTCGGTCCTGGGAACCTTGAGGCCTGGAAAGAGATCCTTGTGGCGCTTCGCTGGCACGGGTGGATTAAAGCTACCGCTTATCGTCTCCGCGTCTGGTAGCAAATTAGAGTCGGAATGCGTATCTCCGGAGCAAGGGCTCTTGACACAGGCTAGAAGAGGAAATTCGCTCTTGAGACACGGCCAGAAGGGGCATTGAGAGACTCGAAATGTACATACGGGGTCCGATGGGAGCAACACCAATGAAGAAGGGCGCGTCCTTGGAGATGGCATCGTCGAGGAAACCGAGAGACCGCTCCGCAGCCAGGTCTGTCGAGTACTCTCCAGGGTAGGTCACCGGTACATCTTGATCCTTCTGCATTGTCACATTGTAGTAGATGTATGTGTTTGGGTCAAGGAAGACTGGGTTGTCAGTCATAATCTCACACCAATTGGCCTGAAGTATACATACAGTCATTTGCCGTCCAGCCTTTGGCAAAGGGGTCGTTATAGGTGGTCGTCGAGTGCCCGTTCATCAGTTTGCCTGTGTAGTATGTATTATAACCTTCGTCTTGAAGCCACTGTTGTACGTGTCAGTGGCCAGCGTTGATAACATTTCAAGGCACATGTGAACGGATTGCAGTTATGGCGAGTGCATCTTGTCAAGACACGTCCCGTACTCGATCAAGCTAGTTCTACCCCCGAGGGAGACACAGAATGGGATAGGGGCTGCCACGTACCACGGGCAGGTATTTCTCGTTCCAGCCTTCGGAAATGAACTTGGTATAGCCGCCTGTCAACAAGTCAACGGTGATCTCGAGGGTCACCTCGGTGGGTTCCTATTTACCATACGGGGCACTAACGTCCGTAACGTTGGTGTTGTGTGCAGCGCGTCCTGTCAGAAGTGAGACCCGCGAAGGGCAGCATATCGCGATGGTGCAATAGTGTTTGCTGAAGAATGTTCCTTGCTGGGCAAAGTGGCGCTGCACGGCTGGTTGATAGTTTAGCGAGTTTAGATGCAAGTCCTGATCGTCGGTGATGATGAAGATGAAGTTGGGCTTGCTCCCCAGGTGGCCGTGGGCTTTGCCTGCGACCAGGAACGCGGCCCACGAGCTGGCGAGCACCGCTTTCTTCAGGCTGAATAACATGATCCTAGATTCCGACAACCAGCCAATGACGGCAGTGAGCATAGACGCCAGAACCTCACACCCGACATCCGAGAGAAACATGGTTGGTTATACTATATAGGTAACCTAAGGTATATTTTCAAAGACAACTCGGCGTTCGTGCTCGAAAGGCAGGGGTGGGGCCGATGCTCGAATCACTAGTCCGTGATGCGAACGCCTACCGGAATGGCGTGATTGCTGGGATGTATAGGTAGTTGAGGACCTCCGCGCCCACAGATGACCGGATGGCGCGCTTCACGACAGCCGGCCAATCTGTGATTCGGAGCGGGGAGCCAATCGCAGCTGACGAGATATATAATCATCGCAACCCATATTACATGGCCCTGCACCTACATATTCGCAGGCTTTCCAGGGTTGTGCTGATAGCGCGGTCCATTCTCGAGCGTGCAGAGCGGGCGACATGGCGTACATGACGTGGCGTTGGGCAGGAGAGCCGATATCTTCATGACTTGATTCAAATGGGATGCCTACCCTGTGTACTGTAGATACTTCAAGATAATCCAGTCATCTTCAAGCTTGCGTCCACCTCATATCCGATGCTTGGCTCGACTCACGCTGATCTTGCCCCGAGCTCCGACTATCATCTGGGTCACGGTGGGCGCGACTTGGTGGCAGCGGTCCTGCGAGCGTTGTCTTGTTGGCAAACATCTCAGTGGCATCGGCAACGCTGTATGATCAGGTGCCCTTGAAGGACAGGATCTCGCTCTCGATAGCTTCACCTAGAGCCTTGGTTGTCCCCTTGCCGCCCATGTCAGCAGTCAGCACTTCTGCCTCGCCTCTTGCCAGGACCCTCTCAATCGCCTGGAGCATCGCCCCCGCTGCATCATGGAACCCAAAGTGTTGAAGCATCATCTGTCCAGCCCACTGTAGCGAAGTCAGTGAATAGTCGCAGCGGGCCCCTGGGTGTACGACGCTCTTGTCTTCTTCAAACGAGATGACAGAGTTGCTTACAATCATGCCGACTGGGTTTGCGATACCCTTACCAGCAATATCCGGTGCACTTCCGTGTACTGGCTCGAAAAGGCTTGGGAATTTCTTGTCCGGGTTGATGTTACCTGACGGGGCGATTCCGATGGTTCCAGTGCATGCTGGCCCAAGGTCACTTAGGATGTCACCGAACAGATTGCTCCCGACGACGACATCGAAAATCTGTCGGCTGTTAATACAAGATTCGTGTCTCCACGAATCTGCTTCCCAGCGCCCCGAAAACCATGAGCCCAAGGGAGCCGTAAAGAACGAGAGACGGAGAGGGGAGGGGTTTCAACGTACTACATGCACTATACGTTAGCATGCAGGCAATCGTGAAGTGAGGTCGCACAGCGTCATGTTGAATTTCCAACAATAGTGTGGGTGCGGATGTGTATCAGCTCACCGTCTGGCTTCTGCACGAAGTGCGCAGTCAAGATGTCGATGTGGTATTTGTCAACAGCCACGTCGGGATAGTTGGACGCCATCTCACGGACCCGTTCATCCCAGTAGGGCATTGTGATGCTGATACCGTTGCTCTTTGTCGCACTGGTAAGGTGCTTGCGCGGCCGTCTCTGGGCGAGCTCGAATGCGTAACGAAGCACCCTGTCTACGCCTGTCCTGGTCATGACAGTCTCCTGGATGACAGTCTCCCTGTCGGTGCCTTCAAATATCTTTCCGCCAACTTGAGAGACCAGACGTCAGCAGTCATCCATTGTAAGTAGACAATTGAGTGATGAGCTCGTATGAATGTCCCCGGAGTAAAGGCACCATGGCTCAGGCCCGATGGAGCAGATAGACGCCCAAAGCAGGGTCCGAAGGGGGACTGAAGGACTTCTGAATGCTGTGTACACATACTGGAGCTGTACTCCCCTTCGGTGTTCTCTCGAACAACCCAGAAGTCGATATCGCCGGGTTGGCGTCCAGCCAGCGGGCAACGGACGCCGGGCATCAACCGACAGGGACGAAGATTGATGTACTGGTTGGTCAATACCTCTCTAAATACCTAACGACGGCGTGCGGATTCACCTGATCAAATTCGCGGCGGAACTTCAGCAAACCCCCCCACAACGAGACGTGGTCGGGCACGAGAGCGGGCATGCCAACGGCTCCGAAATAGATGGCATCGAACTTCAGCAGAGTATCCTTCCAATCGAGCGGCAGCATCTCTCCGTGCTCCTGGTAGAAGACACAGCTGGCAAAATCGAAGGTCTCGAAATGCAGTGCAAGGCCAAAGGCTTGGGCGGCGGCCTGAAGACATCGGACGCCGTAGGGCATAACCTCGGTGCCGATGCCATCTCCGGGTATGACGGCGATCTTGAGAGTCGCGGCGGCCATGCTGTCCTGAAGCCGCGTGGCTGGATATGGCCGTGTAAGAACAAAGATCACAGAGATGAGCCGGCGTGGCCAAGTCTCCTCCACAGTGGACCCCCCAAATCGGCGTCGGACCGTCGGAGTGCATCGGCTGGAGCTCTGCACACCCACTACATGTACAGTATAAGGGACGCCCGGTCGCTGCTCTCCCACACTGTGTACCACCACGCGTTGAGTATTTCTACTCAAGTACCTACCTAACCTTGCATACACCGACGTCTTGCTCTCGCCGCCGCTCCCGTACGCAGAAGGTCAGCACCGACAGTAGGGGCGTGGCGCCTGATGGCTTGATAGGCATAGTGGACTCGACTGCTTTCTCTCTTCTGTGTATACGCAATACTCGAAGAATGCATTCATTCGTCGGAGCTCCTTGGATCGTTTCTCCCCTTCTCTTCCGAGGTGCCATCTTGAGGAAGACGGCCTATATGACCTTCGGCTTTACCTTCAAAATCTACTCCTAACGCGCGGCCGAGTCGGCCGGCCCCCTCTCCCACGTCCCCTCTACGACATGACGTGAGGTCAAACGTCGGACAGGCCTGTTTTCATAAACTCAAACTGGATGGGAGTTGCCACTGCCAGTCTGAAGATCAACCCCAGCATTCGCATCAGATTCCCTGTCGACGTAGCAAATATGGGTACATGGTCGTCGACTTATGTCATTGAATGCGCCACGATGCAGTCATTCTTCGAGACATGCGAGTTGCGGAACATCAGCCATGAAACCAGTTTTATCAGCTACATTGGCCCCCATGGTTCCAGCTTCCCTTGAATGGACGCCGATCAAAGAAGATACGTCAAGCTCCAGCTGTATAAATCGGCATCCCAGGCTGGCAGCAACCCCAGTTGTTGGTAGTTAAGCAGGTGCATCCTACAGCGTACCATGTGCGTTACCAATCCTGACCAGGGATGGTTGTCGCCCTCAGCATCAAGGCAAGCATGCTTACTAGGTAGTGAAGGATGAATTAAGCTTATTACCAGCACCACAGCAACAGCTCTGTTGCAGAGAATGGCGTCGCGGAAGACACGCGGGGTTTCTGTTCAGCCTCTTACGTCGTCTGCTACTATTTGTAGATGGCAGTAGGAAGCGCGGCAGCTCGTTTGGACATGCGGTCACGCGGCGGTAAGGCATGATTACCATTTGCTCTGGTCGACTGGGTATACCACGCCGCTTATGGACAGGAACATATCTCTTTGCGTGTGACGGCTGACGGGCTGAGGTCGCTGCTGGGTGGCGTCGGGCGAGGGTGGGTGTGGCTTATGCGTAAGCCGCAACGGCATAGCACATCCACATGCCACATTCGATGAATGGCCCCTTTCAGCTCGGTCACAATGGCTTGCGCTCTGTGCCGCACGCGCAGCTTCACGGTACCCTGTCTGCCTGTGTCGCCTGCGTGTTCCGCCATGGGGCCATCAATGTGAACGATGACGATTACGAAGACTGGGTCGACCCCTTTCTTTCCGGGTGAGAAAACCACCGAGTTGGAGATGGTGACCAAAATCGGCGAGCAGGAGGCATCGCAGCTAGCTACCGACAACTATCTACGATACCCAAACCTCATCTCCCGGACGAGACCCCAACACCCGGGGAGCTCTTAGCAGAGCCGATCAAGGCGAGGTTCGATGCCCGTATGTACCTTTGCCCCTTTCCTGGCAACCCTGATTATCCACCAAGGTCAATAAAAGACTCATGTTTCCCAAAGTGAAACAACTTCACCACAACGGACGTGGTTTGGATGATGCTATTGTGCGAACATGAGTCTTCCATCCGTATAATTCTCCATTCCGTAACCAGGAGCTATTTTCTCCAGACGAGTGGCGGGATTGGGGTACGCCGACGACATACGATGTCATTACGACATCGGCTACGAAAAGCCTTTGGCTGGGGGTATGTTTACTGTGTCAACAGAAGTGATAGCAAAGTACTTCACCTGTAAGCTTGGCTGTAGGGTTTGCGTTTGATCGTATAGTGTGGATGATCCCCACGTTGATGCCACGTTACATACCTACCTACTTGTGGGTTTATACCAAGGGCAAAGTAAGCTTCGAACTCAGAGATCGGGCGCTTGACAACACCCGCGGAAAGAGAGGCGCCGCTCGGGTTGTTATGGTCGACATAGTAGTACAAGTGGTAGTGCATTATATTAGCAGAGTTCGTGATAGACATGATGTATCTCAGTAGGTAGGTATGGTGCCCTGACCATGTGCTGTCAGCACCTTCTACGGACTATCGGCTTTGGGCCAAGTCTCTTCGTATATCACAGCAACACGACCTAATACATCCAGTACTGCCACACTTCTGGGCCTAGGAGTCATTCATCCTGTCGATGTCATGTAGAAATATATAGTCTATTGCATCCTGTGGTAAGTCAAGCTTCAAACCCATTGCGCAAAAAACTGCTCGAAGGACTGTTCAAACGGTTCGCCAAAAGGCTGCTGGAACGTCCGTACTGGTTCTTTGCCTGTCGACTTCATGGAGGCGTAGATGTGCCCCCCGCTGATACCATCCCGGATGCACATATCCCTAAAAATGCTCCCTTTCTTTCCAAAGAGTTCCAAAGGCGTACCAAACTCGGCAACCCGTCCGCGGTCCATGACACAGATCCGGTCATATGCTAGCACGGTCCGAAGGCGGTGCGCTATGTACAAGACCGTCTTGTCCCGGAACGCGGTACGCATTGTTCGCTGTATCCGCTCGTCAGTCTCGGTGTCCAAAGCTGCCGTGGCTTCGTCGCAGACTACAATGCGAGTGCGGCGTACCAGCACTCGCGCCAACGCCAACAGTTGCTTCTGGCCGAGTGATAAGTTGGCCCCTTCGTCGTCCACCACGTCGCTAAGGTGCAAGACACCTTGCAGCCCCGCCGTCCGGATCGCGTCCCAGAGTTGCGGGTCCGAGTACGTATCGAACGGGTCGAGATTGGTACGCACCGTGCCTGAAAACAGGGTCGTCTCCTGGGGGATAATGGACAGCATGGTGCGCAGATCCTCCAGACGTAGTTGCGATATATCCTGGCCGTCGATACTTATGCAGCCAGCCGAAAGCTCCGACATGCGGAAGAGGACGTTGACGATGGATGACTTGCCAGCACCGGTCCGGCCGACGATGGCCACACGCTCACCGCCGTGAATGTTCATGTCGATCCCCTGGAGTGCTTCGGGGAGACCTGGACGGTACCGCATGCGCACATTGGAGAAGTTGAGGTCACCATCGGACGGCCAATATTCTGGTGCGGGCTCCGCCGGGGTGAGCTCGTTTGAGATGTCGGTCTCCTGCGGGACCGAGTTCGCATATGCGTACAGACGCTCCATCGAATTCATTGCATTCTCGACGTCGGCCCATTCGCGGATCACGACCTGAAGGAGTTGGACCGCGTTGAGTGTCAAGCTCAGCACGAGGCCCGAGATGGCAGGATTTTGGCTCTGGCGATCGACCAAGACCAAAATGCCCAACACCACCATGAGGAGGGAGCTGAGGAGGTCCAATCGCAAGCTCAGCCACCGTTGGTTCACGAATGTCAGGAAATATGCGCTGTTCATGTCGTCCACCGAGTCGCACATTGTGCTGGAAAAGCCCGCGTGCATCCCAAAAGCTCGAATCGTGGACACTCCCGACAGCCCTTCGACGAAGCGGGAAAAGGCACCTGATCGGAAGACAGACTCATGGCGCTTGATCTCGCGAGCCGAAGTGCGGTAGTATTGAGCTAGGATGAGCAGGATACCCAAAAGGACGCCGACAGCGATGGCCGCCTGACGGAACATTAGTTGGGATGGACATAACCAGAAGAAGTTTCATAGGCAGGGGACGCTCACCCAATGGAAATAGACTGTCACGAGGGCAAATATGGCCAGTATTCCGGAGAGTGAGTTGAGATATAACCTCAACGCTTCGGGGAGGGAGAGATCCATGGTCTCGACATCGTTGGAGAACCGGTTGAGGAGGCGACCAAGCGGTGTCGTGTCGAAGAACGAGATAGGCGCACGTAGCACGCGGCCAATCGCCTTGTTCATCATGTTCCGACTCGACCGGACACAGCAAGTCGCCACGGACAGACTGAAGAGGTAGAGGAAGACAAATTGACCTGTGGCCAGCGAGGCATATATACCAATGTAGACGGCACGCGACAGGGCGAATTTCTGCTGGCTCCACCACGCAAGCCAGAGGGATGTCATGACGACACACCCCTGGGCGAGAACGAGGAGGGGGAGGCACATGGCGACGAGGAAGCCGTTCTTGCTCGACGTGACAAAGGAGCCGTACACATTCCACGATACCGAGCGGGTTTCCTGGTCCTCGTCCTGCATCAGCTTGTCCTCCTGCTCCCCCTCGGTGTGCATCCAGTCAGGCACAAACCAGCTGTTGCGATTGTCGATAGCGCTCTTGCGGTCGTCAATGGCACTCCTGCGGTTGGCGACTGCGCTGCGCCGTTTACTCTCCGGGGTGCCAGGCCCGAGCTGGGGCTCGGCCACTTTCTCGCTGCCCCGGGACTCTTCCACCATTCGTGCGAACTCTGGCTCATGGGCCATCAGATTGGCGTGCGTGTCGATGGCCCGCACTCGCCCCTCCTCAAGCCAGAGGATGTGATCACATCGATGCAGCATGTGCAGGCGACGCGTCGCCAGCACGCGTGTCCGGAAGGACATCTGCCCGCAGATGGCGTTGTCGAGGATGGTGCGCCCGACGTTGGCGTCAACGGCGCTCAGGGGGTCATCGAGCAAGACCACGTCGGCACGAGAGTACATGGCACGCGCTAGGCTGATGCGCTGTTTCTGACCACCCGAGAGGACCGCGCCACCCTCCCCCACCACAGTGGCATCACCATGGGACAGGATGTCGAGGTCGCGGGTCAACGAGCACGCCTGGATCACCGTGCGGTACCACATCTTGTCAAAAGGATGTCCAAACGTGATGTTTTCTCGCACCGTCGTATTCTGAATCCAGGGGCGCTGGTGGCAGGTGGCCAGTGACGCGCCCCAGAGCACGCCGCCCGATGTCTTGCGCATATCTCCAGCCCAGGGCGGACAGCAGCGATGTCTTTCCCGAGCCGATACTTCCAATGACGGCCAGAAGCTCTCCACGTCTGATAGACAGGTTGATGTCTTGTAAAGTGAACGTGGCCTTCTGCTTTTCGCTTGCTGGAAGGGAGTACGCGATGGACCCCTCGTCTGTTGGTTCCGCACTCTCGGTACTGCCGTGGTCCCAGGTAAATGTTGCGTGCCGGACTTCGACGGCGGGTCCTAGGCTAGGTTGGCACGGGTAGTCCTCCATCTCTTCGGTGAGAAGGTAGTCTTGTATGCGTGATAGGGCTGCCCAGCTGTCGAATGCAGCCTGGATACAGATAGTCGGGCGGTGACGATTTGCTAGATCGGTTAAGCGACGAAAAAAGTTCCTTGTAATACACCGTATCGGTACTTCCTAGCCTAGCACACCTATATGCCCCTTGGTGCCCCTTGGGAGGCTCGAGATCGCCGCTATGCGGCTTGATCTCCTGGCGTTAAATACAACAACCACAACAACCACCACCTACGAGTATTTGCCAGGTGTGGCGGGTGACCGGGTGGTGGGTGACCGGGTGGCGGGGCTAGTACCATTGAATGTAACAAGAGAAGGACCCCCCCTTTTGTTGTTTTATCATAGTCGATCTGATAATTATTAGGGTAGTCATGCTTATTGATGCCGCCTTGGCCCACGTTTTCAGGGCCATCCATGCAGAACCATGTCAGTTGTGATGGAACACCTTGCACGTGGGAAGCTGTCATTGCTAGGATGCGCCTGCGCGAAGATGAGCGAGATCTACTCCCCCCCACTTGTGCTTGTGCCTCTATCAGAGAGCCTGGTCAGGGCCCGCCGAGTCGGACTCGAACGTCGTTCAATGTCAGCCGACGGCGCCTTGCTGACAATTGAGCTGAAGGAGAACCCTCAGCCTTTCAGAGGTCTTTGGCACTCGGTCATACTCATCGGGCTTCTGTCTCGACCATTTTTGGGATAGCCGGCGGAATAGGGCCAAATCAGACATACCTCACCCATCTATCATGTCCCCTTGGCCCTGGACGCACATCATACCAGTGACCGACTCAAACCCAAGCCTGCTCGTGCAACTGAATCACCTACCACGAAAACCCTTACTGCTGGCGTCTTCACGATACGCGCCATGCTGTCCCCGTTGCTTATCATCTTTGCTGCGCTCCTACTTGCCACCCTCACCTGGCTGAAGACGAGATGGCAGAACCAAACCTTCGCCACCGCCCATGGCTGCCTGCCTGCTCCTCGCTATCAGCAGCCAGAGACAATACTCGGTGTCCAGAACGTCGTAGAGGCCGCCAGGGCATGGAAGGCTAACACCTGGTTGGAAATGTGGTATCACCGCTTCACTACCATCGGGCCTACCTTTCAAGCTTCGTCACTGGGCCGGACCACCATCTTCACCATCGACCCTGAGAATGTAAAGGCAGTCCTGGCCACCAAGTTCAAGCATTTCGACCTTGGGCCGAGGCGTATGAAAATCCTGGGGCCTCTCACCGGGCCAGGCATTTTTACAAACGATGGCACGTCCTGGGAGCATTCAAGGGTGAGTGGGCACTCGCAAGTGGCTGGCAACAACCAGTAGAACCCCTTCAAGAGACATGAGAGGTCATTCCCATCGAGACATCTCTGACCACGTCGCTGCAGTCCCTCGTGCGGCCTACCTTCACCAAGGTCCAAGTATCTGATCTTTCTCTGCTTTTGAGCGCCATCTCCAGGACTTCCTAACCGCATTGCCGCAGCCGGACCGGCGCTCCGGCTCGGTCGAGGCTGATCTCCAGCCGCTGTTCTTCCGTCTCACATTGGACTCGGCAACAGAGCTTCTACTGGGCCGGTCATTCGGCTCGCTTTTGTCACCCCCGGGGTCCAACGCTCTGCGATTCATGCATGCTTTTGACTACGCCCAGTGCCGAATACACGTCCATGGCCTGCGCGAGTCACCGGCACTACGTCCATTCGCCTGGATCCAGTCTCTCTTCGCCGCCAAGAAGAAGTCCAAGTTTGACGAGGCCTGCGAGACCGTCCACAGAACACTCGACGGGTCATTGCCGAGTTCCTCGCGCGGTCGGATGGCAAAGCCCACCATGGCCCCTTGACAGAGGAGAAAGAAGCTCCAGGTGGGAAGGAGAAGTATGTCTTTCTCCACGAAATCGCCAATGAGACGCGAGATCCCCTCCAATTGAGGCACGAAACGTTGAACCTGTTGCTGGCGGGTCGTGACACCACGGCTGCTCTGCTGAGCAACACGTTCTTCGTGCTTGCCCGCCGCCCGGATATTTGGGCCCGCCTGA
The DNA here is from genome assembly GCA_963556695.1 of Anthostomella pinea. Classification (NCBI taxonomy): domain Eukaryota; kingdom Fungi; phylum Ascomycota; class Sordariomycetes; order Xylariales; family Xylariaceae; genus Anthostomella; species Anthostomella pinea. The sequence continues at coordinate 2,826,337 of CAUWAG010000020.1, read as the reverse complement.
GAAGCGAAATAGACCAGACGTTTGAGGGCAGTATACCCGATTACGACGGCCTTCGAACTGTCAAGTACATCCGCAACCTTCTCAACGAATGTGTGTATAGCCAACCTTGACGTTAAGAACAGTGCCAGGGGTGTAGAGCTGATCAAAAACACTAGCCCTTCGCCTCTATCCGGTGGTGCCCTGGAACTCGCGCATCGCCACCGAGAACACGACACTGCCGCACGGAGGCGGGCCTGATGGGCGCTCTCCGGTCTTCGTACGAGCGGGTCAGCTGGTGAACTACCATTTGTGGTCGATGCATCGGATGCCTGAGCATTTTGGCCCCGATTCGCACGTGTTCAACCCGGACCGCTGGGACGACAGTACCCTGCGCCCAGGATGGGCATGTATACCGTAAGCAGTCCTGAAGTTCACCTCGACGGCCACGAGACGTTACTGACGACGCATCACCAGCTTCAACGGCGGGCCACCTATCTGCGTTGGGCAGCAATACGCCCTTACTCAGGCCGCATATGTGGTTGTTCGCTTGGTACAACAGTTTGAATCGATCGAATGCCACGATGCCAGCACGCCTTGGTCGGAACACGTTGGGCTGGTAACAAGCAGCCGTACAGGTACAAAGGTCTCCCTAAGACCGAGGAACATGCCAAGATGAATAGACTGACCATTCGACCCATCATCCACCTACCCACGCGCCACTGAGGGCAGGTTGCTGCTTCCACAGATTCCCACAACTGCATCGGCTGAGTGCCTTTATTCGGTCTTGTACATTGGCGGGTGGAAATTCGTTTTAAATCAGCACAAGCTATCCGGCTGGCTGTCTTCCCGGCACATGGTTAGAATAGTTAGAGATATACTCTATTATGAAGGATAAGTTGCCACTACCAGATCCAAATGACATGCCGCGCGCTCGCTGCCGATAGTTCGTCTTGACGTGATTCACAACTACTACTTTAGGTCTCTCATCTTGACCGCGCCGCTCCACCGTCCCAGCTTGGACAGGTACGTAACTCTCGTAACGAAACCACAAACACACTCGAGCACACCGGGGCATGGCGCCGATGATTGAGCGTTCAACCTTGAGGATTCGGCTTGGAGGCTCTCTTCACAGGTCGCATGTTCATCAAGGCAAAGTACTAGACAATACTGGCAGAACATTGCCTCGGTAGGAGGTACTAACCATGGCACAATCACATCCATGGCAGTGGTCAGAAACGGCCGATGCCGATGAAGACGAAGAAGTTGGTCACCACAATATTGCCTATAGTAAAGGCCGAAACTCTCAGGCCAGCTTATCCATCGACAAATATCGATTCTTCATTTCTCCCCGCGCGCTGTGAACTTCAGCTCGTTCGTCATGTCAAAACGTCCCAGGGATCAGCGCGGGCTTGTCAGCCAGCTGGGGACCATGGCAGCCCCCAACTTCCAAGCCAGTAAGCGGCTGACGTCCCGGGGCGGGCTGTTATTTTTAGCCCTCGGTATCACAGCCCATGGGCGATCCCTATCGCCCACTGCTCCTCCGGTCAGTTCGTAGGATTGCAGGAAAGGGGAAATAGCAGGCCCGCCTAGAATGAGGCGCGACCAGCCGTCAGCACGAGGCAGACGTCACCAACATCCCGTCATAGAGACATTAGCCTCCGATATAAAGGCCAGTGGGACAAGTCCCAGCCTCGACTAGCGAGCAGCATTAGCACTTGGGAACTTAGCAATGCTATTCTGCCTCGATGGATTTCGCCACGCCTCTCCGGAGGCTAACCGCCTCATCCGTCGCCATCACCTTCGCTTCCTACTACCTGTGTGAGAGTGCGAGCAGGGGCCCGGTCTTCACCGAGGTCAAGTTCTACGTATCTCTCTACGTGATCTGGATGCTGCACTTCTCCGCGTGGGCGTTGTACCGAATCATCATATACCCAAAACTGCTCTCACCCCTGCGGCATCTGCCGGAGCCTACAGTAAGTATACCGGACATCAACTCAGCTTGTGGGACCGAGTGCTAACGATTGCGGCAGGCCGACAGGAGTTGGTGGAATGGCTACATGCACCGCACCTTCTCCGGCATGAACGTCGCCGAGTCTGCTCAATGGTGAGTCCGAGATGCTCGACGGCCTGGTCCAACGAAGGCCACAGTACTCACCCTGTTCCAGGCAGAGCGAGATCAAACACGACGGTGTCTTCAGATACCTGGGCATCTTGAACAGCGAGCGGCTGGTCTTCACATCGGTGGAAGGCGTTGTTGAGGTGCTCCAGCGAGCGAACGACTTCGTCCAACCCCAGCTGTTGGCCAAAATCGCGGGTCGCATCCTCGGCCCGGGTCTTGTGCTCGTCAATGGCGAAGAGCACAAGCGCCAGCGAAGGCTCCTCCTTCCCTCGTTCTCCACGAGGCAGATTCGCGATCTGTATCCCGTGTTCTGGAGCAAGGCCGTCGAGACGACGGCCAAGTTCACTACCCTGGTGCAGCAGACCGCCTCGGAGAAGGGATTCTCGACGCCGTTCGAGATTGACTACCATGCGGGCCACGCCGCATTGGACGTCATTTCCAAAGCGGCCCTGGGCGTTGACTTCCGAGTCCATCAAGAGCCCGGATTCGGATCTGGTCCGGAACTATCGTCGCACCTTCAACCCAACCCGCCTGTGGCAGGCCATGGCGGTTCTGCTGAAGTTCGCCATCCCCGCCGGCATACTAGACCGTATCCCTATTCGACAAAACAAGGATGTCGACACGGCCCGGCAGCTGCTTCGCGACGCTTGTGCCGCCTCAGTGCGCGAGAAGAAGGCTCTCCAGGCCAAGGGCGAGCTGACGACACATGACATTATCAGCGCCTTGATCCGTGACCGCAAGGTTGTAGAAGACGAGGAGCTGGTCACACACATGATGGTGATGCTCGGCGCCGGCCATGAGACAGTAGTGGTCGGCCTGACCTGGACTTTGTACGAACTGTGCCGGCGGCCCGAGTGGCAGAAGGCCCTCCGTGCCGAAGCCCGGGCAAAGCTGCCGAGTCCCGACACCAACAGCGAACCGTCGGCCTACAGCACCGAGGTGGACAGTATGCCGTTACTCAACGCCTTCATCTCGGAAAGCCTGCGATACTGGCCCCCCATCCCGCAGGTGTTGAAGAATGCCACCGACGACACCACGGTCGCAGGGGTCTTTGTCCCCGCCACGACCAAGGTCGTCGTCAGCATCTACGGGTTCAACCGCGACCCCCGGAACTGGGGACCCGACGCAGCCGAGTTCAGGCCAGAGCGCTGGTACAGCCGAGACGAGACGACAGGCGCGGTCCGCTTCGATGCTACCGGCGGTGCTCTCAGCAAGTATTCCCTCATGTCTTTCATCCACGGGCCCCGCGACTGCATTGGCCGTGTCTTTGCCAGGCACGAGATGCTGTGCGTATTGGCCTGCTGCGTTGGGCGATTCGAGTTCATCCTTTCAGATGAGTCTCAACTGGATGAGAAGAAGGTGGCGGTATCGGGTGGCGGGTTTTCCTCGAAGCCTCTGCATGGCATCGAGGTCAAGGCGCGCCAAGTGCCAGGGTGGTGATGTACAAATAGCACGAGTTGGCGGCGGACGCTCGACGCCTTCAGGGTAGTCATGATACATCACTGAGGTCAGTACATATTGTATCTGTCCGTACCATAGACACGTTGTTCGGTCACGAGCGTTGTGAGACATGATGGCGCAGTCAGTGCGTGTCCTGGATACCTTATAGGAACAGAAACAAACGCCCGGGTGAGTTCTTGGAGAGTTATAGTAGAGTTTGGTGCGCACTGGACCAGCGTTTTGTAAGCAGGTGGTCTTCTGTCCACCACCCACCCCCTTAAGAGGCACATGGCTCCTGCTATAGGAGTCGGAGTTGCCAAAGCCTCCCAGTGTTGAGGATCCATAGCGGCTGTCAGTTCACAACCTACCCCAGGCCTGTGCTGGATTGAATCGGTGACGAAGTGAAGGTTCAGTAGCTCATGTAGAAAATGTAGAAAATTACCTAGAGACCAACCCACCCAACTCGGCTCGATGCTGATTGGTCGGGTGGCAGGCCGGATAGACTTCGGTCCAGCTACGGGTGGCGAAATGTGGCCCACAGTTGCAATTTTGCAAAACACGAAGCTGTTGGTGAATCAATCCTAGAATCAATCAATCCTGTGCGTGTGCCGGTCTTTTCTGATATCTGTTAAGAAACTAAGGTTAGGTACCTACCTACCTTCCTTCCTCGTTTACACAACCCATGAGTGCAACTTAGCTTCCCGATGCTGATAACGCCTCACAGCTTTGCATCCCGTGTCATGGCTGCAACATGGCTGATTTACTTAATTACAAATCGAGGCTACGCCGCGGCCCTACGCAAGCTACCGGGCGCCGCACCCAAGAGATGGAAGTGAAGTTCCCAACGCGAGACAGCTGGCCTCAACCAAGGGTCGTGGGTGGTCCGTGCGTTACCAGCCAGCCAGCTTATCTAGCCATACAGAGCCTAGCGCCGGAGCGGGATCAAGAACCTCCGCACCAATCAGATCGCAGGGCTTAACGCAGGAAGAGGAATGGGTGCCGTTTCGTTCCTCCACTTCGTTCTGGAACTTCACTTCCATACAGGGCCTTTCTGCTGTCCACTCGTGGTGCTTAGATAGGTACGAGACAAAACGCAATATCGTACTTTCTTTATCCACAGCGTCAGTAACACGACGCGCGTCCCACCCCTATTCGACATGCGTGGGTATACGAAGAGTTATACAATACAAAGAGTTATACAATAATTATGTGCCAACAAATGGGTTCAACTTCGTCTTCTGACTTCGCCGAGCCTGGACCAAAGATTCAAGAACCGACTGAGAGACCTGGTCGCACTGCAGGCCATCCGGGCCGGCCATCTCCGTCAATATCGACCAGACATTGGGTGCCTGATCAGGGGTTAGCATAGGGACAACCTGGAGACAAATCAGAATACCACCAACCTCGTCTTGGAGAGTCTCCATATCGTCTGGCACCGTCAAATGCGACGACGCTGACAACCCCAAGCTAGACAGGCCTGCATTCCTGTCCTTGTCGGTCGACATGACGCTCTCGTTGTCATTGCCGAGCCCGTCGAAAGCTGGCACTGGGTACCGCTCCTGCTCTCGCGGGTGGTCCTGAGCCACCTTGTCCATCTCGGCTACGCAGATCCTCCCTGCAACACAATCCGTCAGCTCCTCGGCCGGCGCACGGGGGGCATGCGGGCACTCACGGGCACTTTGCATGACGCTGTCTTTGAAGCCTCGCGACTCCCACTTGGACCACCGGTTGCTACTCTCATGCAGATCATGCAACAGTTTATGAAGCCGGCGGCCACGACTGGCCCGCTGCGACACGTCGGCGAGGCTGTTCTTCTCAAACTGTGTCGTGTAGTACGACGTCACCATGGAGTCGAAATCCTGAAAGCCGGCATTCCGCACAAAGTCGAGGACGGCCTTGAAGCGGACCGAATTGGCTGCACTGGCATTCGCAGCTTCGGCGTCGATGGGCGACAGAGCGGGTGATGATGCTGCTCTTGCTACTTCTGGCGAATGTGACGGTGTTACGCTTGCTGCTATCTGCGAGAGGGGTAGCGCCATGGTTGCGGAACGCTTCCGACGACGGGCTTGTTGGACACTCTGAGAGCGTGATCGTGAGTGTCTGTTCAAGCATGACATGGTCAGAAGGCGTCGGGGAGCGAGGTGAGAATGCCGTGTTGCTTGAAACCCACCTTGACAACGTCCGGCCGTGCTGCGACGGATGCGGACCCCGCGACACCGGCAGGTCATACAGCTCATTACCACCTGCAGCTTCGAAGGACATCGGCTGCATGAACATGGGGTCATCGGGCGCCGCCGGGACGGGCGCCAGGCTAGGAGAAGGCGCCAAAGGAGGATGGGGAGGCGGCGGTAGCGGCGCCGCCATCATGTTCACGAATCGTTCTTGAAAGTCATCGAGATGGTGGGCGCAGGGGCCAGTCACCCCGTTGCAGGTACATTCTGGTGCTAGCGACATGAAGCAGGCCGGGTCGAAAGCCGACGCTGCTGCGTCCATGGTGGACGGCATAGGGTACACTGCGAGAGACGCGTGATCAGTCACGACCGGGAGCAACTGACATGCTGCGAGACTGGACACACCTAATGCCAGGTCCAGATTGGCCCAGGCGGAAGAGTCCCCTGTCAACATGTACTCGGCGAGGAAGGTAGATTCCATGGCGCCTGAGTCTCTGGGAGATGAGTGGCGGCTCGAGGTATCGGAACTGGCTGAACAAGACCGCGACAGCCGTTCCTCGGGCGAGGCACTCTCGTCGGTGCCAGCAGCCCTCTCCTTGAGTTTGCGGCCTGGGAAACAAAGAGGTTAGCACTATAGCTGGTAATGGACCCTCCTGGACGTGCGTTGGCGGCTTACGGTGGTTGCGCTGGGCTATCCTGTTCTGCAGTCTGGCGAGAGTTTGGATTAGCGACGGGCATGGACTAATGGAAGTCCAAGAGCTGGACTCACCTCCTCCGCTCCTTTGCTCTCGGGCTCTGTGATCGGGTCGACTTCTTGGGGGGGCTCGGTGAAGCTGGATGCTGTTCGACTTTGGAGGACGACATTCCCCTTGCGGTGGTTCTGATTCACAAGTATGATGAATATGGGGTTACCTTATAACCAGGCGGTGCGGTGAAGAGTACGGCAGAGAACGAAGCTGTTGTATATCATGATATAGGGCGCAGATGGCGTCTGCATGGGTATCGATCGATCTTACGCCTTAAACTATACAGGTGGCAGAGTAGCTTATTTCGTCTTGTCACGTCTTGTCCCGTCTTGGTCGGTTGATTGCTTGGTCGCAGTGTTTAACACCATCTTGTCTCGTCTCATGTGGGCGTTCGGCGGGATAGATGTGTGTGTATGTGCGTGTGTGTGGTAAGGCTGGGGGCCGGCTCCTGATCAGCACTTGCGGATGGCCCTTTCAGCTGTGACATCACAGCGGACAGAGGTGAGGCCCTGGGCAATCCTTCGTCATGGACCGCGATGACGGTGCCTAGACCAATGAGAGGGCGGGCCGACGGGTGCGGCTGAGGCTATCCTGCGTACCGAGTACAGTAAGGGCGAGATTCGGCAGCCTGGCCGACGCAGGTACCGACGCCATACAAAAGTCCATACATCACGATACGCACGGGGAAAAGGGGCAAGGATGGTACTGCAGACTCCAAAGTTTATTCCTATTTTAGAACTGTCAGCTTTCCGATCGCGAATACTTGCCTTGTCGGGTCTTGGGTCTTGGGTCTCGTTCCACGTTCTTGCTGTGCCGTGCGACTCTTGGATCTTTGGCGAAGCTCCCTCCCCCGCAAGCATCACGAGCATCGTGAGCATCATGTCATACTTGCAGAGTCCGCACACGAGACTGGCTCAACGCTGGGGCCTCTCGCCCTGCCGCCCAGCGTACAGTACGGACTGTGCTTATCACTAGCACGCCCGCACGGATCTCCCGAGAAGAGTAGACTGAATAGACCGTATAGACTGAACGATGGAATCCTGCCATCGTTTCGTCGAGCGCCTGGGGCCAGTCGACATGCGTGCTGGTGGCAAGGTGTGAGGCTGGTGAGTGATAAGAGATGAGAGACTCCCGAGGTCTGCCATGACGTCGCCAGAGGCATGGCCTCCACGTGCTCGTAGGAAGCATAGTCCTACACTCCTGCAGCCGGTGGTCGGCAGGAAGATATGTATGCGTATTTGAGAGGCACAGTTTGCATTCGACCTTGTGCAGGTCAGCCTGGTGCGGATAGGGCTGGTAGCTGGGGCTCAGCCGTAGTATAATAATCCTCCAAAGTCTCCAACCTCCAAATATAGAAAATGCCCATCCCTACCACCTCTTCTTACAGGGGTAGCTTCCTACCAAGATCTCTATAGCTAGGGTACAGCTCCCGTCACCATTCCTAATTAGGCATCAGCCTTACCGTTACCGTTTCTGTCTCAACTTCCCCAGTCCATCTCCCCTTGCGGGCTAGTTATCGCCACTCCCACCACTCTCACCACTCTTGGCCATCCCATCCTTGACCATCCTCGATCATCCCATCCTTTGACCATCCCATCCTGGCAGACAGCACCACGCTTTTCGCCTGTCGTGCCCCTCTACTACCTACTAGGTAGGCAACAGCCTATCGGTCCCGTAGCCCCGAGAAAACACTCCTCTGATCGACGACAGACCCCGCTCACCACACGCCTAGCTTGGGGATATATACCTACCTAGGTAGGCATCTCTCATAAATTACAGTAAGCTTCCGTCTGCACGTGCTATGTGCTGGGCACATGTAATCTGACCTCAAGTGCTGTGCCGCTCGGGGCTGCCTCATGACGAAAGGGCGCTGCGTACCGATGAGCCTCCCACCACCTTGTTTCCTAATTCGGACCTCACCTTCAGGCTCGACGGAAAATAGATGCAGGCTGAGCTATCTATCCAAGGTAACGTAACCTATGTTACCTACGTAAGGGGCGGCCGTGTCCTCGATGCTATCAGCCTATCACGTAGCTATATGCGTGTCAGCCACCTGGTATAGTCTTTCCTTCACCTTGCACGGCGCTAACAAGGCCGTCAGCCTTCAGCAACCATGTCTGTGAACTCCACTGTCTTGTTCGTCACCGGGTCACCTAGCCAGTCCCTCGGTCTTGACCTCTGTTTCCACCTCGCTCTCTCCTGGGCCACGGGCCAACCGTGATCACCGGCGCCTAACCCCTTGTTCTCTTGTTCCCCTGCATTATATATCTCCGCAGTCGATCCCTCGTAACTTGACCCTTTGTAGTGTGGTTGTGCATCGTCCCCTTTTGTCCTGGTCCCAGGTCAGATCCTCCTTTCACTCAACATGTCCGTCTCGACCCATCTGCCCACGTCGCAGCGGGCTATCGTGGCCAGCGACAAGCTCGACTACTGTATACGTGAGGATGTACCCCTGCCGCCTATCAGACATGACTCGGTCATCATCAAGACCGAGGCCGTGAGCTTGAACCCAGTAGATACCAAGATGGTAGGACCGTTCGTTACGCCGGGCGCTATCTACGGTGTATGTGTGCCATCCAAACACCCACTTCCGGGCCCACCAACTAAACTGTGTGACAGACCGATGCTTCGGGTGTAGTTGTGGCTATCGGTGCCGTCGTGGCCTCCTCCAACCGCCTGAAGATCGGAGACCGCGTGTGCGGTGCCACCGAGGGCATGGAGGGCCTACGACCCCAGAGCGGTACCTTCGCCGAGTACGTGTCGCTCGACGGTGGTATGGCCTTGAAGATGCCCGACAACATGAGCTTCGAGGTCGGGGCCGGCATGGGCCTGCGCATCGCGACCTCGGGGATGGCCTTATTCTACTCGCTAGGTATACCAGCACAGCTGCTCAAGACACCCGCCAAGGAGCCCTTCGATGTGCTCGTCTACGGTGGTGCCACCGCCACTGGCACCATGGCCATCCAGTTGCTCAAGCGCTGCGGTTTGCGCGTCATCACAACATGCTCGCCGCGCAATTTCGACCTGGTCAAGTCCTACGGCGCCGATGAGTGCTTCGACTACAACAAGCCCGCGTGTGGCGCGGATATCCGCGCCTTTACCAACAACGTGCTCGACTACGCACTTGATTGCATCACCGAGGAGAGCACAATACAAATATGCTACCAGGCTCTCGGCCGTTGTGCCGGTAAATGTACGTGTCCCCACTGCTTCCTGATTTCCCGGGGTTCCGGTCTAACCGCCACCAGATGTCGGCCTGGAGCCGTACCCGGAGCGTACCGCCGACCGCCGCACGGTTCGGCCGGACTGGATACTAAGCTCGTGGATGAGGGGACTGCCGTGCAGCTGGCCCGGGCCCTTTGGCACAGAGGGCATGCCAGCTGCGCGCGAATTCGCCACGTCCTTCTTCCCAACCATCCATCAGATGTTCACGGCCGGAGAGCTCAGGGAGCACCCGACTCGGACTGAAACTGACGGGTTCGAGGGCCTGCTGGAAGGCGTGAATCTGCTGCGCAAGGGCAAGGTGAGCGGTCGGAAGTTGGTCTACCGCACCGCAGAGCGCAGAGCAGTCGCCGCTTCGGCCTGACGTCGTACTGCGGAGTTGTGCGTTACTATATAGCGTTTCCATTGTATATACCCATGCTTGACTCAGGATGCACCAATGGGTAAGGAATACGGAATGGCGGGAAATCGGGAGCTGCAGTTTCTTTTTGGGTGGTTACAGATAACTTAGCGACTGATCTTTATGGTTATATCATACACATGCACTTTCATACGTGGCCCATCTGGCTTCCGTCGTGACCCCTGCCTATTCGAGAGATATTCTGCAGCGTAACGCCTCAGGTAAATGCCCTCTTACTGTTGCACCCGTGAAAATAGGACCCTTATGAGAAATTTATACTCCGGATTGTACGTTCTGCAGAGTATATAGTGACCGTACATCTGCGACGTTTTACACGAGTTCTAGGCTCTGCAGTGACCATAGGGACTGTCAGGGCGATTTATAACTAGTACCATCCCGTACAGCAGACAATAAAGCTGATACATCGACATATTAGGAAGCTTACCATGCAGACTGATTGCTTTACCAATACAGCCGTGGTGGCATGAAGGAACACGAACAGTACGAGGCAGGCGGGACACACACACAATAAGCGTCGTAATAATACATTCGTAATAGTAAGAGTAACAACATGAATCCAACGGTAACAATACAATGAACCCGAGTGGCATATGCACTATATTCTGATTCCCCTGTCTGCTAATACAGCCATGCCCCGTGTTGTGTCTTCTCCAGCGAGTATTGTTGGCACAGAACGGGCTTCCAATGGTTGGACGGCCTCTGAGACATCCTGGACGGCCTTGCTATCCGTGTCGATAGCAGTGATCAGATGCACCAACTTCATGATATCGGCCCTTTGACGGGGCACCACGTGTCCATCTCGGTAGTCCATCGTCTTGGTTCGGTCCTTGGCACACATGCTGGCAAGTCTTTTGCCATCTTTGTACCACACATCCCTCGTACCCGAAGCCTGCACGCTGTACAAGGGGAACTTCCCATCCGGTTGGCCGAGCATGTGCGAGAGGGTGCTGATCATAGATTCAATGCCATCCAGCTGGGCCGAATCATCAGTTGTGCCGGCGCCTATGGTCACGCAGAAGCGCAGGTTCTGCCACGCCGATTGCTGGGCCAGCCGAAGGTCAAGCATCGCCATGGCCGTGAGCGCGCCCTGACTGAAGCCGAGGATGGCTACAACGTCGCCTGCCTTGACGCCCTGGTCGACCAGCTGCGTCTGAATGTAACGGGCGACGTCGAACAGCTCTGTCATGGCATCTCGGCAAAAAGGGGCAGCATACCCGGGCCCGGTGGGCTTGGCGTGGGGCCATCGAGGAAGACGAGGTCGAAGCTCTTCGAAAGCTCCCTGGCCAATCCGTGGGTCTGAAAGCGAAAGATGGCTGACAAGCTGCCGGAGCCGTGAAGCATGAGCATCACAGGCTTCTTGGGCCTGGGTTGCCTGACGTTTCGAAGCATGATGTTACGGGTAAAAGGGCAAGCTCGGCGTTCTGTGGGATGGCAGATGAGTTTTTGGCAACAACTTGAGAAAAAGTCGGTTTTGCTACACGATGTAACTAAATGCGGTTGGAGTTGTAGTGCAAAGACTCTGTACCGGGTACGACGGTGGAACAGGCAACTGAGAAAACGACATCAAGAGCTCGAAGGCTTTATGACTCGGCTCGCGTAGACCATCGCATCATGTCCCGCCACGGCAACACGACAGGAGAGGGCCCAACGGCTTCTGCGTGGCGGACACTGCTCCGGAAAAGACATCATAGCTATTATTGTCCCACGTGGCTAAAGGATTCAAGGCAAAATAGTGACAGATGTGTAAGCTTCTGGATGAAGATTGACGCCGAAAGACGCGATAGTATAGTCATCATCACTGGCTGACAATGGCTGAACCACCCTTGTCTTCCCCAGATGGCTGACATGGCAGCGTGGACGGGCTGACCCCAACGTGAGATCTGACAGTGCTAACGAGAGTATGTCAGCCGGCGACGGCGGCGGTGCAGTCTTGTGACCAACAGCGTATAGATGCGCCAGCGACGGTGGGAAGCAGCACCGTACCTTTGTACGTGCCCGCCGCCCACGAGCATGGCGGATGCGACATGGACATGGATCTGGGCAATATACCAGGGCAGCAAGGACAGGGGCAGGGACAAATAAGCTCTTGCAAACCGAAAAGGCTAAAATCTTACCGGTAAGTCACTCGACAGAACCATCGGGTTCATGCTGAACCTCCTGCCGCTGCGGTTCACGGCCACCGACCAGGACAAGAACACGGCCTTCCGAGAAGTCGCAGCAGAGGCCCGGACCAAGGCCTACGAGGCACCTGCACACTCCAGCATCCCCTTCGACGCTCTGCTGGAAAAGCTCGATATTCCCCGCTCGGCCACCCACAGCCCCCTCTTCCAGGTGTGGATGGACTACCGTCCGTTCAATGTAGACACCAAGGACATCGACGCCGCCAGGATGCTCGGCCGCGGTAAGTGACCCCCAGATGACCAAGTAATAGGGAGTACTGACACACAGGCAGGGCCCGAGTTGAGATCAGCGTGGCCGGAGACGGTCTCCCATCGCATCTCTGATATCGCAGCCCGGAAGCCGGAGAGCGAGGCCGTCAAGGATGGGAATGGCAACTCGCTGACCTACGGTCTCTTGGCACAACGCATCCAGTCCATCAGCGGGTCACTCGTCAGGGCGGGCGTCCAACAGGGTTCCACGGTAGCCGTCTTCCAGCAGCCTAGCGTCGACTGGGTGTGCTCTCTCCTTGCTATATGGCATGCCGGTGGTACCTACGTGCCTATGGACCTCCGCAGTTCCCTCCCCCGCCTGGCACTCGTCGCCAAGGCGGCCAAGCCAGCTGCCATCCTCTATCACGCCCAGAGCGAGGGGCAAGTCGGCGATCTCTTGTCCTCGGCAGCCCTGATCAACATCTCGTCTCTCCCGGCTGCGACGACGACCACCACCACCACGGAGAGCCATGCCAGGGCCGACACTCCTGCCGCGGTCTTGTTCACCAGTGGCTCAACCGGACGGCCCAAGGGCGTTGTCCTAACCCACTCGGCTTTCAAGAACACCATCGAGGGCCTGACCACGCAGTACAAGGTTGGCGCCGAGCGAGTACTACAGCAAAGCGCATTCACCTTTGACTTCTCCCTTGATCAGATCCTCTGCGGTCTGGTCAACGGGGGTTCGGTCTACGTGGTAACCAAGGAGTGCCGCGGTGATCCCATGGCCATCGCCAAGGTGATCGAATCCGAGAAAATCACCTACACCCGTGCCACCCCTTCCGAGTATGCCAGCTGGATCGGCTACGGGGCCGCTGACCTCATGGGTGCCTCTGAATGGCGATTCGCGTGGGGAGGTGGTGAGCTAATGCCCAGATCATTACGTCAGAGCATCGAGGGTCTGGGACTCGAAGGGCTGAAGCTGTACAACTCGTACGGTCCCGCCGAGTCCATCACCTGCACCAAGACGGAAATCCCGTACGGACCCGAATTTGACGAGGACGACATCCCGTAGGCTTTCCCCTCCCCAACTACTCGGTCTGCATTGTCGACCGCAACCTGAACTTGGTCCCACAAGGGGTTGCCGGCGAGATCGCCATTGGAGGTCCCAGTGTCGCGAGAGGCTATCTCAACAACGTGAAGCTCAGTGACAGTAGGTTCATCGGCAACGCCTATGCACCACCGGCGCTCGCCTCCTCCGAGGGACGTACGGTGTACCGCACTGGCGACGTCGGCCGCCTTCGTGACGACGGTGCGCTCCTGTTCCATGGACGGATCGCGGGTGACACTCAGGTCAAGATCCGCGGCATGCGTGTCGAACTCGAAGACGTCGAGAACACAATCCTGAAGGCTGCCGAGGGTGCCCTGCACGGGGCGGTGGTGTCGGTCCGCGGCGAGTTGCTCGTCGCCCACGTCCAGTTCGCACCGGGCCAGTACACCGAGGGCGAGCAAAACGCATTCCTCCGCTCGCTGCGATTCATCTTCGCCTTGCCCGTCTGGATGATCCCGGCCATTTTCGTTGCCTTGGCGCAGATACCGGTCAACCCGCACGGCAAGGCAGATCGTGCTGTTGTCCAGGCCCTGGAAATCCAGCAGGCCAAGGGTGGGCGAACTGCCGAGGATCTCGCCGAGACTGAGCGCACGCTGGTCGAGCTGTGGAAAGAGGTCATCCCGGACCACGTTGCGGGAGCTCTGGAAGCCAGTGACAGCACGAGCTTCTTCGAGCTCGGCGGCAACTCGCTGCTTCTCGTCACGCTCCAGATCATGATCAATATGCGATTCAACGCCAAGCTATCGCTGACTGATCTCTTCGGTGCCGTCACGCTGGGCGCCATGGCCGCCAAGATTGAGACATCGGAGCCCGCTGACAATATCGACTGGGACTTGGAAACTGCCCTTGACCGTAACCTCGCCGAGATTGGTGACACCGGGTCAGATATCCCAGTCCGCACAAGCGGCCGGAAGAGAGTCCTCGTCACTGGATCCACCGGCTTCCTGGGACGGCGGCTGGTGCAAAGGCTTGCGGAATCGAACGACGTGGACGAGATCCACTGCGTCGCTGTCCGTCCCAAGCAACGTCCCTCGGGCCAAGTCATATCGGACAAGGTCAAGGCCTACACAGGTGATCTCGCAGCACCGCGGCTCGGACTCACCGAGGAGAGCTTCCAGTCCCTCTCGACTGCGGTGGACATGATCATCCATGTGGGTACGAGCCGCTCACTACTTGACGCCTACCAGTTCCTCCGCGGGGCGAACCTCGAGTCGACGAAAACGCTCGTGCAGCTGGCTGCCGCGCGACGCATCCCCTTCCACTTCATCTCGAGCGGTAGCGTCGCGGCTATGACGGACTCAGTCCCGCCCACGGGCGGCTCCCAGGGCTATATGGCATGCAAACGGGCGTCAGAGAAGTACCTCACAAAAGCTGCTGCGCAGCTTGAACTTCCTCTGGCAATCCACCGAGTGACAGTACCACCTCAAGGGGCAGCTGGCGAGACAGAGGAAATCCTCGACCACTTCCGAGGCCTCTCGTCTCAGATGCAGACAGCGCCAGCTTCGGGCGACTGGCAAGTCAAGCTCGACGTGGTCCGGGTTGATGACCTCGCGCGACGAATGGCGGACACGTTCACGTCCGAACTGCTCGGGAACGGGGAGGTGCGGCACATCGATCACCAGTCGGGGGTAAGCCTGGACATGGAGAAGGTGATACGACAAATTACAGAGGGGCGGGAGGCCCAGCACCGTACAATACCAGCTGTGCAATGGATTGCACAGGCTCGCAGTAGGGGTTTGCAGTGGCAAATAACTTCCATGGACCATGTGCCGTTCGGCGACGGGTGGCATATGATCATGTAGGGTTTAACACCTGGCTGGTCAGTAGGGCCGGTGGGAGGATGATGGTTGTATATCATCATGTACAGTATTGCGGTTTGGTCTCTGGATACCCTCTTTTCCAGCGCGGCGTAGGGTGTTTTCCTTTCGTCAACAGAATAATTAAGTGAAATATTCACAATAGATAATACATAGCAAGATCCCCAACATATTGCCCAGCCTTGAACCATGACAAGATCTGCAGACACTCAAGCGTTGTTGGCGTTGCGATCGTTTATCCCCTTAAGATCTTAATGTGGCCTAGGTCTATGCACTCTTTTCACTTCTCCGCGTGGCCAATCTTACTACCCGTTTCCTTGTTTTTAGCCATATAAGTACCTTAAAAATATATAAAAAAACACCTTGTACCTAACCAAGTATTTATTTACGTTTTCCTTTTCTTTTACGATGATTTCGTTCTAAACATAATAAAAACAAATAAAGTGAAATGAAGTGTTATTATATTTAAAGCGTGTATACGTAAATATATATACGGATTATAGATTTTTGACTAAAGAAGCTGTAACAAAATATAGCTAAAGTTTATACAGCTTTATTTCATTATAACAGTGCTTATTTGCGCTGTTTATTTAAATCTAATAATGACGTTATTTATACATTTATGTAATTTATATTACAATATCGGGGTTAAAACTTTTGGGGTTACGTTTAATATATGTATTATACAATGTTTACTTATTAATACATGTAGGTTGTTTTTATGCTAATTATTAACACGAAGACGAGTATAATATCTTTTAAGATTTATGATAAATACGCTTTAAAAGGACGTAATTCATAACAGGATTATTAAATTTATTATAACTATAACGTGATTTTAATAACATTTAAACTGGGTTTATTTAATACGTAAAATGCTTTTTAAATAACAATTCGGGTTTAAACGTTATTATTATTATTTTAAAAACTAAAAAAAAAACCTTTATAATTAACGTCCGGGTTTTGTCTTTACCGTTAACGTTATAACCGTACTTTTATTTATTTTATTTAATATTTAAAGCCGGATTTCAAACGTTAAATTGATGCTTAAAAGTGACTCTACATTTATATTAGTCGCTCAAATTACTGATAAGCCGTTATTTTATTCTATTTCTATAATGCTTAAAATTCTTTTTTTATGGTTTCTTTTTGTTTAATTTAAGTAATGATTAAACTATTAAACGATATGATATATATCAAAAGTGTTAACAAGATCGGTCGTATACGTAAAATATCCGATTTATATTTTAACCTTTTACAAGCTAACGAGTTATTAAGACTATTTACGGAAGAAATTATAAAAAGACGATTTCCCCACAAATATAAAGATAAATTTTAAGGTTTTTAAAAATATTATTAACTTGCATTTATTATTATATAAATACTTATATAAAGAAAAACATGGAAAAGCGACCTTTATTAACCGCGTTTATATCGATTTAAATAACGGTATTTGATTTATAACGTGTTATATTTAAATAGTCATATACATATATAAGATTTAATCGAGTTAAAATACGTTAACTGAAAATTTTATAATAAATAAGATATAAAATCTATTCAATTTCGTTTCAAATATATAGCATGATAGTGTCGGATAATAGAATGATGTCACGGAACAGCTGGCAGCTCAGGACGAAGATGCCCATCTATTACTCCAGATGAATAAGAATCTACTGGTGAGGAGGGAAGAAGGATCAGAACCACCAGCCAATTCTGGTGGGGGATTAGATCTTCAATCCCGCTCCACAATTATCCATAGTGAGTGCAGCGGGGCAACGCGTCCACCCCACCAGATCACCTGATGAGCGCACGTACCACCGTGAATGGATGGATAGATGTCAGATCTATCACAAATGAACAATTTAGATTTCTAATTTAAAAAGGCCCATATTCTATAAATTAAAAGTGGTTATTATAAGTAAATAAATATGAAAAGATTATTAAAGTCTTCTATAAAAGCTTAAAGTATTTTTCCGTTCGTGATTAAATATCCTTCTTATTAAAGTACTCCAATTATTTAATGAAAGTTGGTTTATTAAGGGTTGAACTTAATTTTTAATAGTATATATAGCATATTTAAGGGTAAAGGAAATTATTCAAACGTAATATAAGTAATTACTATTAATATATCGTAATTTTTTTTTCTCTTTTTTAAGGATATTTATGACGGAACGCACACCATAACCACCATGCCACGGCTGTTCCTCTCAAAAGGATGTCGAATATCAAGCGTGGCAGCTTGCCATTCAACGGTGGTACATGTACTCATGTCCGGGCTCCAGGACTCACCACATAGGCTACCTATACCAGACCATGACAATATTAATTAGATAAGTAGTTTAGTAATATAATTAATGACAAATATTTATATAAGTAGTTGGAAAAAATGAATAAGCTAATAATTATTGTTAAGTTATAAAGGATTAATAATATAAACTTTATCCGCCGTATAATCTAATACGTAATTTTTGATTTAAAATAATTTATCTGATATTCAATATTTAATATGAATTAAATGTTTTATTATTTATTTGTGGTTAAAATAATGTTTATTATCGTATATTAGTATTAAACTCTTAAAATAGAATTAGAAAAAAGTATAAACGATAACGTGGATGACAAGCGAGCGCCAATTACAAGCGAACGGCAGCTTTTCACCAGCCACCTAACCTTTCAATCAAGGCTCCTAATTGATCAACCAACAATAATGGCATTGCGTTATAGCAAATCAGACTTACAGCTTGCTGTCCAAGCTAAGTGACGCCACCCTATTGGCAAGCTTTCTAAGACTTTCCATGTCCCATATAATACCTTGAAGGCTAGAATCGCCGGCCGACCATCACGACGCGATAACATACCCAATACTTTGAAACTTACGATTTCCAAAGAGAATGCCATTCTTTCCTTCATTCTTGACCTGGATGTGCGAGCATTTCCACCCTGGCACAGTTATGTTGAAAATATGGCGAATTAATTATCGGCAGCACGTGGGGATAGACGCGTTGGAAAGAACTAGACGCGGAACTTCATTAAACGCACACCAGGCCTCCGGACGCGTTTTCATCGGAGGATGGATTAATAGAGGGTCTTGAACGAAGATATAGACGTGTATCACGCATGATTTCGCCAAGTTGTAGCGGCAGTCGCAAAACATGGTATCTAAGACGCGGATATTTATAACTTCGATGAGACTGGGTTTATGATGGGCATCATTGGGTCTGGCATGGTCGTTATAAGCGCCGAAAGACGTGATAGGCCTAGACAAGCTCAGCAAGGCAACAGGGAATAGTCTATAGCAATTTTTGCTGTCAATGCTGATGGTTGGGTGGTCCCGCCGCTCATCATTCTACAGGGCAAAACCCACCTTGCGTCATGGTATCGCGATACAACATTACTACGCGATTGGAAGGTGGATGTGTCCGATAACGGTTGGAATACGAACGAGATTGGGGTGGAATGGATTCAGCATTTCGACAAGTATACCAGACCGTGTATGATTGATTTGATTGTATTTATTGTGGGTGCAGTCCCTCCATAGGGCAAACCACGCCTCCCAGAGCCATTGCATCGCAAGGTTGTAGAGGTGTCAGTCTAGATACATTCAGATCCGCGCACGAGCCTATCCTCGCTATAGCGGTACCAACCTGGAGTGACCAGATGGTTTTAGTCAATAACCAAGCACGATTCTGTCAGAAAAACCTCCTATCCAGTGACAAAGCAACCCAGTAAACCTCAGTCCTCTGGTGTATACATCGTTCCAGTAGCCGTTCGATATATGTCGCATTGGTGGGTGAAATAGGTGTTTGTTATCTGCTAGCGAGGGAAACCACTAGGGGAAAAACCTCGCAGGAGTGGGTATTGTGGAGACAAGCTGCTTGGCTATCGGGCTCTGCGATAAGGGGCCTCTCCACTGTTGTGTGCTGGTTGTCGACTCGCATAGCCCGGGTCAGAAGGGGGCCATAGCAGGATTCGAACCCACTTGTTCTCGTCGCCCACCGCACAAACGAGAACACAACCAGGCGAATTTGACCATTGCGCCATACGGCCGACCAGACCGTGTATGACTGCCAGTAAACGCCTCCTCATCCTAGATGGTCACAAAAGCCACCATTCCCAGATCTTTGAGGATTATTGTCAGAACAATAGTATTATTACCCTTTGTATGCCTGTCCACTCGTCACACAGGCTCCAGCCTTTAGATATCAGTTGTTTTAACCCGCTCAAACGAGCGTACAGTCGCATAATTAAGGATCTCATCCAGCGTCATATAACCCATGTTTCAAAGGAGGACTTCCTTGCAGCATTTTGTGAAGCACACAACGCTGCTATGACGCCAGTAAACATTTTGAGCAGGTTTCAGTGCCACTGGGCTTGTTCCTTTCGACCCAATAAGTGTCATTTCGAAGCTGGATGCTGTCGCTGTCATACGAACACCGTCGCCAGACCCCAATCTGCCACCCACTACTTGGACTTTAAAGACACCTACCACCATCAACGAAGCGGTAAACCAGTCGGTTTATATCCGAAATTGAGTCAGAAACCACCAGAAAAGCTCACCTATATCAATAGTTGATGCGTTGAGCTCATTTTTAAAGGCTACATACGGTCTTATGCACAAGGTCACTTTGGTTGATTCCCGGGTCCGCGAGCTAGAGGAGGCCAATCACCTATTAAGTAAACGCCGGAGGACAAAAAACAAACCTCTAGTGAAAGGAGGAGTACTTTCTGTTAAAAATATAACAGGTCTCCAGGCTGTAAAGGATAGTGATGAGCTGGCAAGACAGGAAATGGGTGAAGATAGTCATCGTCCGAGGAGGGCGGCAGCGCGTGAGCGACGTTGTGGCGTTTGTGGCAACACTGGCCATAATGCGCGAACTTGTACAATAGAGATAGAAACGTCTGAAGAAAAAGAATCCGATTGATTAGATTGAATTAAATGCGTTGTGGTCGAGTTATTTGACATATTGGTTGGAAGGTTAGTGAAAAATTGCCGTTCGCTTGTAATTGCCGCTCGCTTGTCATCCACATTAATCTTTATAAAAATTAAAAGGCTGTTTTAAGCGGTTCAAGCGGTTTTTGAAACCAAAAAAAGTACGTTTATAATTAAAATGGGTTTAATTAATAATAATAATAAATTTTGCTTATATCTTTATAAAGGTGGGTTTTATTAAAAAAAGTTCTTTATATCATAAAATAGTATAAGTAGACGGAAGTGGTAAGCTCCAAAGCCTAGACTATGTGTTTAAATATTATTATAAAATATGTAGCTATTACGTTAAATATTCGGTATCTTTTTAATAAGGCTTTTAACTATAACGTGCTAGTTATAATATTAAATTATTAAATTATTTAGCCTAATTATAGGGATTAAGGTTAAAATTTTGGTTAACGTAAACCTTAACGATTAATGGTTTTTACGTATTGTATGTATATATTAATTAATAAGGCCACTCTAAGCTGTGGCGCACCGGCTCTCGGATATAATCCGCTAGGCGACTGCTGCGATAATTGTCCAGGTTCGAGACGAACCGTGTACGACCCTGGGGATTGTTATAGAATGGCACAAGTAGCCCGGAGTAGTAAGCCTTAAAGCTTAGACCCTATATATATATACTATAAAACATGTACCTGTCACCATAAATGTTAAATATCCTTTTAATACGGCTTCTAGCTATAACGTAGTATTTATAATAATAAATTATTACACTTTATATAATAAATAAACTACGTTTTATTACCGGTTACGAAGATTATAATATTTATCTTTTTATATTCGTTTTATTAATTCGTAAAAAAACTTTGAAATTATTATCAAAAATTGAAGTAATATTCATACGAATTAGCCGTTTACAAATGAAGCGAAATTAAAACTTAAAAGTTAAATTAAAATGATCGATTTATTTAAAAAGAAAGAAAAAGCCTCAGAAAGCTACGTTTAAAGCTGTGTTGAGTTTTTAAAAATTTCCACTTAGTTTTCATATTAAATAGGTTTAAAATATATAATAAAGTAACGTCTGGTTTTTTATATTAGTTCGTTTACGGTCAGGTAAAAAGGCTCAACGGTTTAATTTAAGCGTGAGAAGGAATCATAGCAAAATCTAACGGTATTACGTTATAAGTTAGCGTAAATGATACAAAATATTAAAATATATCTTAATATTTTTACGCGGCTATTGAATCTATTACTATAAAGCACTACTTAAAGCTTATTAAGTATTTTTACTTTTTATAGTTTTGTATGCCTCAAAACGTACCTTAGTTAACAATTATGAGCACATTTGCTATTTAATTGGTTATGTTTTAATAAAGGTTATTCTTTATAATATAAGTAGATTATTTCTTAAGTATAACATATTATAATTTACGTTAAGATAAATTAATAAATCTCTATATAAGAAATGAGCCGGGCGAGATAGTACTGACGTATATACAGTCGCTATTAAGTTCGATTTCTTTCACCGATAGCTATAAGGCTAGCACCACTTATTTAATACGGTGTGTGCGAATGTTTCGTTTGATCTTTACAATTCGTGTCTTTAATAATCTCGAAAGAACCTATCGCTTTGATAATTACTTGTTAATTACGTAATCCCAAGGAAACAAGGCTATTACCACTCAAAATACGTACACTTCTCATTGTAATACCCTAAATCTTTTACAACTTTTCATTAAATTCCTAAATATATTTGAAATATTAATTGCTGGTAAATAATTCAAATTAATTAAGTAAGTAAAAAATACTTTCGTAATACATTTTAGCAGGGTTTGTAAATATTATAATGATGTATTAAAATTTTGATTATAAAACTTTAAATAAATAAATAAGTATAATAAATAAGATGCTTTATTTTATTTTCTTCTTCTAATAAAGACTCAAAATTAATAATAAACCTCCGTTATTTATTTTTATTTATTCTCATTTATTTCCATTTATTTCCATTTATTTTATAAAAAAACATAATATCTCATATATTTCAGATTTTATATATCAACGTATTTTACACCTATAATTATTTACATATTAAGCCATGTAGATAAAAATATTACGTCGTTAATATTTTCAAATAAGTAATGTTAAGCGTAGTAGAAGCTTTAAACTAGTTTTCACTTGAAGATTATCCTTTTTACAAACGTTAAGTTTAGTTTTATATAAATTTAGTATATATATTATTACGTATTTTCATTAACTTTATCACAGATCTTATAGCGGTAATAATCAAAGCTGTAGTTTTTTAATACGCTTTTGACTGAAACGATTTCGAATAAAATTAAAATGTGATTTTTCTTTTATAGGTAAAGATTTCGATTATAATAATAAACCTTCAATTGCGACATTGATTATGTAAATATAGTTATAACTTATAAAAAACTACCTTTTTTAGGATTTTTATATTTTCACTTTAACGTAATAACGTAGATTTTATGATATATCCTAATTGAAAGTGGTACGTAACTATAACAATAGTTATATTAAAAAAAAATATTCAATCATTTGAACTTTGATTAAAGATTAATTTTATTTCAAATCATCTCAAATTAAAAACGTTTATAATTATCAAAAATAACTTATTAGTTTAAACCTTAGAAGGTTTATATCTTCAAACTAGTTATGTTTTTATAACTACGAGTACTTTTCTGTTATAAATACCGTAATTTTGTTTTACTATATATCAACCTTTGGAAGGAAAAACCATTAAGCTTCAGAATTATTTACAAAACAAGCGTTATATCATAATATCGGTTGTAATCGTTTTAATAACGTTCGGGTTTTAATATTGTTTTTTATACGAAAGATATTATTAAATTCATGCTGTTATATAAGCTTACTTTAGAACAGTAAGGGCAGCTTCATAATAATTAGGTTTAAAAGCGATAAATTTCCTTTTTATTAACTCGTTTATAGGTTTAGCGATTTAATGGTAATATTCGATGAATTTCTAGTAAAATAACAAACTATAAAAAACGTAGTTTTTTATAAAGTAATATTGCTATTAATTATTAGGATTATGCAATTACATACTAGCCTATTTGTAAAATTTTGATTATAGTTATTTTAATGTTAATAAGAAAATAGAATAATGTTGCTTTTATGATATAAAGTTTATATTTATTACGTTCGGCTTATAAATTAGCGTTTTAAACATAATTAAAAATATTTTGAACCTAAATCTTATATTTATTTCTGTGAAGTTCAGGGATTCGGATAGGGTCAGGATGGGATGAAGCAGGTTCTGTGTCTTGGTTATTGATCCATGGGGGATATTCCCTCCTAAATACAGCTGTGGGAGCCCTTTGAAATCCGGCTGCCTGACAGCAGACAACAGACCTGCCAGTGGTCACTACAATGGACCTTTCACCCGCTTTGGGTCCCTTTCACCCCTTTTAGCCTGCTGCCAGCCGCAGCACACACCTGATAGGCACCAATGTTCTCACAATTTCCCTTATTCAAAAATTGAAACCTTATTAACATAAGTAGTAAAAACCTTATTTAAGTAACCGGAAAAGGTATTAATAAAATAACGTTAAAAGTAAAAGAACAATTAGTTAGTTAAAAGGAGTTCATGTTGATCGACTTTATATTTTATATAAAACGTTAAAAACGGTGTTTAAAATTATATCTTATAAAAAAAGGCTTGTTAACTATGTATTCTTTTAAAAAGATCTAAGTTTATTCAAAATATAGTAAGGTTCTTTTTATTATAAAAGGGATATTAGTTTTTATTTGTTATCACGTTAAATCTTTAATAATATACGGCAAGACGTGACCTCTCATTAGCCTTAAATATAAGTAAGATCGGTGCCCTTTGAGGCCATGAGAGAGGCATATTTTTTTAAAAGGTTTAAATTAACTTATTTATAAGAAGAAGAAAGATTTTTGTTTTCTGTTAAATATATTTTAACGTATATCCTTAGCTTATAATAACGTGGATTTTATATTTTAGTTTAAGTTGCAAAGGGAATCAAGGATTCAATTTAATTTAATTTCGTACGTTTAAATACTCGTAATGTTAACGTAGTATAAATGTTTTATATTATTATTATTATTATTATTATTATTATTATTATTATTATTATTATTATTATTATTATTATTATTATTATTATTATTATTATTATTATTATTATTATTATTATTATTATTATTATTATTATTATTATTATTATTATTATTATTATTATTATTATTATTATTATTATTATTATTATTATTATTATTATTATTATTATTATTATTATTATTATTATTATTATTATTATTATTATTATTATTATTATTATTATTATTATTATTATTATTATTATTATTATTATTATTATTATTATTATTATTATTATTATTATTATTATTATTATTATTATTATTATTATTATTATTATTATTATTATTATCTTTTATGAAGGAAAAACGTAAAGCATTAAATGTCACTTTTTAAGAAATAACGGTTTAAAAGAATAACTGATAAATATATATAGCTTGCTAAAAACAAGCTGTCAGGATATAATATGGGGGATATACTAAATTTTTTATTAGATACGATCCGGTTAATAGCTAGTAATATAGTCATAACATTATAATCACATCCTGTTTCAAAGCTTTGTTAGTATATATATAGGTTTTAAATTTTCTTGATACAATAATTTTCTTTAATTAGTTTGTTAATCTTTGTTTACTTAAGTATAATGGAATATATTAATGTACTGTTTTTTAAGCTCATTTCAAGAGATTTAAAACTAAACGGATAGTTTTAAACAGTCCGTTTTTAAGGGGAAAAAACTAGGGGGAAAAGGTTTTGTAAGGTTTATTTCGTTTATATTAGGTTTACCTATTTAATATTTTATTGTGATTTTTATACTATAATTAAGAAATGGATTTTTAAAGAGGTGCCCGTCGTTGTTTATAAAAAGCACTTTATCTGGTTGATAATTAAGCTTATAATGTAAAAAGAAAACGGTCCTGTCAAGAAAGGGTACGAGCACGTTGTAATAAAGAGAGACATTTTAAATAAATAAATAAAATATTGTAATTTATATTTATTACAATTAATTAAATATTATAAATGGTGTTACTTTAAATGTCAAAATGCGTTTTAAATATATCTTATTAAGTTACTTTGCTTAATTATTAAATCTAGGAACTTCATTTAAATCATATCCTTGAATTCTAAAACATTAACTCTATATTAAGCTCTTTGTAATAAAACTTAGGTATATAAGTAATACTTAATGTACTTATATTTATCAAGTAAGTTTATTAAACATTATATGATCAGTTAAAAAAGTAATTATTAAAAACGTGAAATCAAAGATTAAAGGGAATAAATAAATATATACTAACTTAATGTTTAACTTTAAGATAAAATCCTAGTTTTAAGATAAAGATTATGTTTTTAAACCATTTTATAACTGTTTTAGTGAACTTTTGAAAGTCAAGGGCTTTCATAGGCCTTATTAAAAATATTTAACGTCTTAGATTTGTTCGTATTAATTAGAAAAAGGGTTTTAAAGCCTTAAATAAAGTTGTTTATAATAAGTAAAATACTATTCTTAAATGATTAAGGTTTAATTATATATATATATAAAGTGTGTGATATAAGGTGCCGTATAAGTATAATAACGGTTGTTAAACAGCTATATTTAGTTATAATAAGTGGTCAAAGAGAAGAAAGGGGTAAAAGCATTAACATAGTGGTTTCAGGGTACTAAATAAGGCTTTATTAACTAGTAGACTAAAAAATATGCAAATATTTATATTTTAATATATATATTAGATTCTAAGTTTACTCCTTTAACCTAATAAGCGATTACCTAAGTCATCTACCTTAATCTTAACCTTATATTAAACTTTGAATTATGATATAATAACATCTTTTTTAATACAATTAGAAGACTTTCGGTTTTATGATCTCGAAGTATATTCACACGGTACATATATAAACTTCTCGATCTTTAAGCTTACCATCCGTAAATATACACGATATCCTTCATATTGCCGTAATAACCGTTTTTAATCTCATAACTTCGTTTGATGAGCGTAAAAGCTTTTTACGGAGGGATGAAAAATGTAAAACACAAAGCTTTTTTCATGAAGTTGAAAATAGCGCCTTTTAAAAAAATTCTTTTTTAAAAAGATCTTACTAATTATAAGGTTATATCTGAATCTCTGTTATAAAAATATAAAGCGCTTAAAAGCCAGTCGAAACCTTTTTAATTTCAAGCCGCGTTTTATACTTTCATACATATTACTTATAAAATAGATACAAATAATATGATTTATTGAATTATTAAGAATATTTCAACCGATTTTTAAAAGCGTACGTATACCGTTCACGCTTATAATGTTGAAAGGCCCTTCGTTGAAGAATTAATCATAGTAAGCGACTTAAAAACCGATTTTTTTTACTAGTACGTTTTAAACTGTTAAATTAAATGAAAGAAAACCATTTTTTTTACAAGATAGGAAAAACCGCCGTAGCAAGCGTTAAATTAATATTTAACCTTATAAGCGATATAAAGTGAAAGCGTAAAGCTTAAAAAAGGCTGTAATTTTTATTTTTTTAAATTTGACTTTAACGTTTTTAATTAACGCTTTTTAAGAAGAAAAAGGCTAAAAAGGGATATTAAAACTATAAAGACGTTCATAAAGCCGATATAACGAGTTATAAGGTAAAAAAATCAACTTTACCGTTAATAAAAATAAATAAATAAAGGCTTTAAAAACTAGGTTTTATATAAAGATACGCTTTTTATACCCTCTAAAAACGTTAAATAAACTTAAAACAATACGATTAGCGGAAAAAAAGATATTATAATTATAAAAGCTATATCAATATTTTCAAACGTAGTCCGATCGACCTAATTTCTAGATTGTAAGGTAGCGTAGCTATAACCTAAAGTTTAAATAAGGCGTATACAACAAGCAGTAGAATATATTAGAGCTTTTTTAAACATAAGCCTTTAAAGCTGAAATATAATAGCAGTAATCTTACTCATTATCTACCAAGATAATAAAAGCTTATATGTTAATATATTAGTTTAGGCCTCAAAATAAATAGAAATTAGCTAGTTATCATGTTTTTTACCTTGATAAAAACTAAGGTAATTACGTAGATAAAACAAATAGAAAAGCTCTCAAAACATTTTGAAAAGATTACCTAAGCGTTTTTATTAAGAACCTTTATCATAAGTTTGAAAGTAAGGTTGGTTAGAAAACCGAGGCTTTCAAAGATTAAAAGCCTAAGGGTAACGAACAATTTTATACCGCCGATTTAAATAAAACAAGCGGTTAAAAAATTGGAAAAATTAAAAAAGTTAAAAGGCTTTTGACTAACGAGTATAATATGAAAAAAGGTCTCCAGTTTTAAAAGCAAAATAAATGGGCCTATATCGAACGAAAATATATTAATAATTATAGAAAATGAGCTTAAAAGCACTTTACAAAAAGTTGTAATAAAATGTCGAAAAAAGTTGATTTTTTAATTAGCTTTCAAGACTTAGAACCCGTTTTAAGCCTTAGCGGATTGTTTATAAAAAATATTAGCTTTACTTTGATAATTAAAATTATCGCTTATCATAATAAACAACTCGTTATTTATAAAATATCTTTTAATAAGAGCGTTTGAAAACCTATAATAATAATAAAATAATAAAATATTGCTAATAACGCAATCATCTTTAAGAGCGCTTCATAGCTTTTTATAGTCAATTAACCGATAGCTTATTTTAACTACAAGTTTTACGCTAAAAAAGGCTTAAAAAACGATTCATTATACGGTATAAGCTTAAACGTACTTATTACGAGTATTAAAACTAACTTCGTCTAAAGCTTTATTATTAATATTAACGAAAATAACTTTCTTATTTACATATATATAAGCATAATAAAAGCAATAAGGTATAGCGTGATTTATTATAGCTTCATCAAAGCTAACCGTAAAAAAGTACTTATATAGTTTAAATATTCGCTTTACGTAAAAAGGTTTTTAATTCGAATCTTCCTAAATCAGCGCTTTTATAAAGTAAGAAGCAATATTTAAAGTAATTGCCTTCTTAATTCTTGAAGAATTGAGTTTATAACCTTAAATGGTTTAAAGTGCAGTTTTCTTTTTTAAAGTACAAAAAACCTAAACTAACTCTTTTTTTAAATAACGGTACGAATTAAAGACTCAATATAGCGATATTAATGAATTATGAATATTGTTAAGCGTTTAAATCATTTAAAGTGCTATAATAATAATACTAAACGAGCTCACAAAACTGGTTATTTTTTTAGAACCGTTACTTATGCTACTTTAATAAGTAACCATTAATAAAAAATATTAAGATAAATATAAGGATTTTGCCTAACGTTGAAAATATTGTAAACATCTTTTATAAAGCTTATAATGGAATAAAGGCTTGAAAGATCGACTTTAAAGACCTTCAAAAGCGTTTAGAATATTTGAAATAGAGTTTTTAAGCCGATTTATACAAGTTAAAGCCTCTTATAATTAACTGTTGTAAATATTCTACCTTCTCTATAGATAATAATAGCCGTTTTAAAACTTTTAAAACTTAGAAAAAAATCAGGCTGGAAACGCTGTAAGCAAGTAAATTCCGTTTATGTAAGCGGTGCTTAAAAGCTAAGGTTCTAATAAGAACGGCCTTATTTGAAGATTTCGTATCTTATATTTCAATAGCGGCAAATCTTCGGTATGAACGAATAAAAGCCTTTTACGTTATTAAAGCTATGATTTTAATCCTTTTAACGCTTATGAATCAATATTAAAACGGCGCTAGTAAATAAGTAATCAGGTTCTTTTTTAAAAATCTGGCGCCATAATAAAATATACGGGCATCCTTCCAGTTTTTTAAGATTGATTAAGAATAATCACGATATTTATGATTAACAGTACGAAGTAGTTAATTTTAAGAACTATAACCTTTAACAAGCAATCTTAGTTTGTTTTCGTTTCTTTTTAAAAGTATAAACCTAATTAAGCCTATCTTCACATCTTTAAAATCTATTATTACGCATATATTAACGCTTAGTTTTATATAAAACCCGAAAAAATAGAAAGCAAGCAAGCGAAAATAGTATTATTAAGCTATAAAAGAATATGTTACTACGTCATATAGCTAATTAATTAGAAAAGGGGTTCAAAGACAATTACATTATTTTCTATTAAAAAGTTAGCTTGATACCTTTTAAAAGATTTGTCAAACCTCGTATGATCTTTCTTTTCGGCGATATAAAGACGTTTTCCTTACTACTATAAAAAAATCGAACGTATATTTTCACTCGCGATGATAACGTCGTTAAAAATGATTGTACTTAAAAAAAGATCTTATCTAAAATAAAAAACGCGCTTGAAAAAAGCGCTTGAAAATAAGCGCTTTACAAAAAAAGCGCTTACAAAAATAAGCGCTTGAAGAAATAAGCGATTAATAAATTTGGCGCCTGAAAAAATAAAGCGCTTGAAAAGAAAGACGCGGGGAAAAAAAGCCCCCGGAAAAAAAGATCGCAAAGCATTTTGTTTATAAAGCTTTATTAAACACTTTAACGTTTCAAAAGCATTTGAAAACGTTTTGTTAAAAAGGAAAAGTAATAATGAAAATGACGATTTAAAAATAAATAATCTTTAAAGATTTTATACTTGCTTTTCACATATCGCTTGAAAAATTAGATAATCTCTTTACGCGTAATACGATTTATATTAAAACTTTGCCCAGGTTTTATTAACTTTTACGCTATCAAACCGCTTAATATTTATGTTAAACACAGATTAAATTATAGTAACAAAAGCCTTTCAAAAACTTAAGTTAAAGGCTTAGAAAAGGCCGTTTCTAATATAGTCTGTTCAAACTTCGAGAAAGGCACCTTCGTATTTATTTAAGTACGTAAACTCAGTAAAATGCATTTAATTAATAATGAATAAATGCTTAAAGGAGACAAGCTATTAACTAACAAGATGATTCATTTAAAAATATAAATATATGCTTAAAGGTTTTAGAAACAAGAAGGTTATATTTAAATAGAACGCCAGTTAAAAACCTTTAAATATCAAGTTAACATATTTTAATAACTCTTATAATAATAAAGTTTTAAGTCGTAATATAAATTGACTTTATAACCGTATACCTTGGTAAAAACCTTCATAAACGAGAATTTATACAGTAATCTTTTATATTCAAAAATATTCCAAGCTTTACTTTAACAGAATATTTAGATATTGAAACGAAATTTAGAATATTATCGATTTCTAAATAAAATTCTATAGCCTGAAATAAACTATTAATAGGTGTAAAACAATCGTACGATCTTTTAAATGTAAAGCTTTTACCTTCTTAATTTTAAAAACGCGATATAGATTAACAACACAACTAATATAATTATTGCCAAGTTACGTAAATAACTAGTTTTTATTCGAACCGATACTTAAAGATTTGAAAGCTCTTGGTTTCGAATTTTTTATATATAAGATGTGTTGATTATAGATTGAAGAAATACCAACTGGTTGTTAAGCGTACGAGTAGTTCGTAACATTTTTACGAGAAATATACGTTTTAACTAATAATAATACATGAAAAAAGCATTTAAAGAAAGCGACACAAGTAAACTAAAAGCAATATTAAACTTAACGAATCCGAAATCTATAAAGATCGTAGTTAATCAAGAGGATAAAGCCATAAGCAATAAAATACTTAAATACGCTTTTTAAGTAAATGAATAAAAGTCTTTTACATATGTTATACGCCTTAATATTACCGCTATTTGAGTACGATTCATAATAAAATTTGGTAGGAAATATTTTAAACACATCGCGCGTTATGCAAAGGGAACTAATAACCTTTCGATGTGGTATTAAGCGCTTCAAAAAGGCCACGATTGTAAAAATTTCAACGATTTAAAGCTTTTTGAAGTAATAAATGGTAGCTTAACATTCGAATGAAACGATATAAAGTCTATTATAAAATACATATATTAAATAGCAAGCTGTTCGAAGTTTTTAATATATTAAATCAAAATCAAATTTTTTTCTATACAACCAAGCTAAACTCGTTAAATTTATAAAAGCTACTAGTAGTACTATATAAACTAAAAGCTTTTTAATAAAACCTAAGATAATATTAAAAGGGCTTATTACGATTTTTAAAAAAAAATAACCTTAGCGTGGTTTTTAAACTGAGTCGTTAACGGTTGATAGAACAAAACAGCATAGATAAATAACATATAATTATACGCGTTAAAGATTCAAGCTGATGATATTAAAACCATATGAGTTTTGTTTAATAAAAATCTAATAAATAGGCTTATAAAACCATTTGAATAAATAAAAATTAAAAAGTTCGTTAAGTTATTAAGAATAAAGCCTTCAAGTTACACCATACTAAGCAATACTATAAAGGCTAATGCTTATATTTAACGTTATAAAGCCGTATGAGATATAAAATGGTACGTAAGTATAATAAGGCCTATTAAGCAGGTATATTTAACTATAATATATATGTTAAAAGGGAAAAAGAGTAGAACTATTAAAATGTTGGCTTTTAAAGTAATAAGTAAGGCTATATTAACTAGCAGATAAATAAATAAGCGAGTTTTTATACTTTAATATATATTTAATACTCTATTCAATCCCCCGACCCCATAAACGATTATACAAGCAATTGACCTTAATTTCAACCTTATATTAAACCTTAAATCATATTATTAAGGCTTTTTGAAAATTTTAGTTATCTTACAAACATTATAATGATTAATAAGGTTAAATTCGTTTCGTTTACCGTTTTCGTTAAAGTTTAGTTTAATAAGTCGAGTGCTAAAATTTAAAGTATAATTTTATACTTTTAAACTTTAATTTCTATTTTTAAGTAACTGTTTAATATATAACTTATAAAATTCTTCAAATATTAATAATCCTAGTACTATTGGAACAGGCTTGAACGATCAATAATAATACTCGAGTACTGGGTCAAGGTTATGATGTTGCTGATGGTTGGATTGGGAGGTCTAGCTGGACCTGAAGGTCTGGCTAAGTGACCTCGCAACCCGGTATATAATCTCTTATCTAATCATACATGTGGGTTTGGTATGGATGGTTTGAATGTGGAATCGCATAGATCCAACATTTTAATTGTTTTTTAATAATGAAAGCCATAAGTCAGTTAAAGCAGTTTTATTAAAGTCTGGGATATAAGGTGCCGTATAAATGTCGTAGCATCTATCAAGTAGTTAGATTTAGTTATAATAAATAGTGAAAAGATAAAACGGGGTAAATGTGTTGAAATTAGTAGTTTCTAAGGTCATGAATAAGGCTTCTTTCATTAAGTCAATAAATAAGCGATTTTTTTCTACTTTAATATATATTTAATGTTGAATTTAGTCATCAAACTTGATAACCCAGTACGTAAGTGATTCATTTTACTATCAACCTTTTTAAAACCTTAGATTATTACATAGTAATATTTCTTTTAATTCACTTAAAAGACTTTTATTCCGAATATTTTTGTTATAATTATGAGGTAAATATAAAAAGTTTTTAATCTTTAAGTTTAATACTCGTAACTCTATATTGCTTTCATTACTATAATAAATAATCGTTTTAGCCCTTACGGTTTTGCTTCATCGGCGCGAAAGCTTTTTACGTAAAAAAAAGCGATCCAAAGTACGAAACCTTATTAATAAACACAAAAGCACCCCAAAAGTTTTTACTACTTAAAGGGGTTTAAAGGCTTTTTTATAACGCGCGCGTATATTACGCAATTGTAATCTTAAAAAAGGCGTTTTGTTATTTAAATAAGCGTAACGAGCGATTTAAATTACTAATTTTCAAATTGATTTTTAAGAAGGGCTTTTCCCGAAATAAATAAAAAGCGTGATAGTAAACGCGCCGGATTGAGATTCAATTTCATAAGTAATTAGAACTAAAAGTGTGAATTAAAAAGGTTTTCTGTTTGAATTTATTAATTTTCAACTATTTTCTTTAAAAAATCCGACTTTAACGCTCTTAATCAAGGCTTTTCGAATAAAACAACCTAATGATAAATATTAAAGAACTAAAAGCCTTCATAATATTAATATAGTAAGTTCACGTTTAATTAGAAGAATTATTTAAATGGTTTTAAGACTGGGTTTTATATAAGCATATTAAAAAAAAGTTAAATAAAATTAAAACGACGAGATTAGCCGAGAAACAAATCTTATACTCGTAAGAATTATTTCTTACATTTTTAAAGCTAGTTCGACCCACTTAATCTTTAGTTTATAAGCCGATAAGACTTGTTAACGTTTTTGAAGCAGATTTACGAAGATATAATACGACGGTATTAATTTTATTGGCTATATGTCGAAATAATAGCGGTCAATCTGTTAACATATTAATTCAAGCGGTAAAATAAAAAGGAACTAACTTATGACTTTATTTATTTATTTACGAGAAAGAAATCTAATTAGATAAAATTAATTTAATGTGTTATAGAACACTTTTCAAAAACGCCAACGTAAAGGTATGTATGAAAGATTTCTTGACTTAGTTTAAGTATAAAATCGATTAAAAAAAGTTTCTAAAAAACTAAAAGCTTAAAGGCAGCAGTAATAAACGATTTTATACTGTTGATTTGAATGAATATAAAGGCTTATATAAAATAAACCGAGCTTGAAAAGAAGCGCTTCAAAAAGGCTCTAAACAATAAAGGTTTGAATAACAATGTTATATGAAACGAAAACCTTTTAATGATAATAAAGGATCAACTTAAGGGCTATTATACGAAAAGTTTTTAAAAAGGGTTTTAAAAAGCCGAGCTTTCAATTACCTTTAAAACTTGAAAAAAACGTATTAAGATAAGATAAATCGATCACAACTTATAATATCAATACTTTACTATAAAAAATATAGAATAGCCTATTACAACGAATAAACCGCTATGAAAAAAGACTGTAATAAAAGTAATTAAATTTTATAATGGAAATGACATTGAAAAAAGAATTATTAATAATGAGGCAATTATCTTGAAAACGAATTGATAGCTTCTTTCGGGCGCCTAACCGATATCCTACTTTAATCATGTTTTTACACCGAAAAAGTCTTAAAGTATACTCCTTATAAATATTAGTTCTAATTCTACTTAAAGCTTTGGTAATAATATTGATATTAAGAACCTTTGAACTCATATAGATACTAATATAATGAAAGCTATAAAATATAAGGTAATTTGTTATGACTTCAGAAACATTAACCATAAAACTTACTTTTTTATTTTAAACATTTACTTTATATAAAGGAATCTTTTATCTGATTTCTTAAACAAGCGCTTGTGAGTCAATTAAAGGCAATAGTGAAAAGAACGAGATGATTTGGCTTTAACAACTTAATCTCATAGCCTTAACCATTTTGAAATGTAACTTCTTACTTTAAAGATACAATAAATTTTAACTAATTATTATATATAATAACAATATAAGTTGAAATTCAATATTATTATTATCATTTCTAGATTATGAATATTTTTGAACGTTTCAATTGTTAAAAAGGCCATAGTAATAGTATTAAACCCACTTATGAAACTAAACATCTTTTTCTATAAAAACGTATATTACCCCAAAAAGAATTTGGAAATTTAAAGATTAAAAAAAATTTAAAATTAGATTTTTTTAAAATTTCAATCTAAATTTTTAAGATATTGCAAATACCCTTTCTAAAACTTATAATAAAATTGAAGTTATAAAAATTGTTATTAAAACCTATTAATATTGCGTATAATACTTTGATCAAATGTTTTAAATAGATTTAACCGAGTTAAATCCCGTTATAATCGACCGTTTTCAAACCTTTAAAACGTAAAAAAAAGATTTATGTTAAAAGAGGTTTAAATAAATAGATTACATTTATATAAAGGGTGTATATAAATTAGCCACTTGATAATAGCATAGCAAGGAAAGTTAGAAAGTTCGTCTTTTCCGGCTTAATAATAATAAAAGGTTTAATATAAAACAAAGAACAGCTCTTTATATTATTAAAGGTATTACTTTAATCTCTTTACTACATAAAAGTTAATAGTGAAATAACACTGTTAAATAAAACATCAGGTTTGTTTAAATAAACCGCAATAATAATATACACATATATGCTTACTTTTTTTAAGTTCAAATAACAACAACTATAATAGTTATAATTAATTGAATAAAACGATTAACTTCTCAAACTATAACCTTTTAAAGATAATACTAATTTATTTTTAAATACTTTGAAAAGTAGAAGCTTAATTAAGCCTATCTTTACATTTCTAATAACTATTGTTATATACATATTCACGTTTAGTTTTATATAAAAACCGGAAAATTAAAAAACAAACATGTAAAAAGGAATCTTAAGGTGGTGATTATATTTTATAGTTAGTTGGTTACCTTTGTAGTTACTAACTAACTACTGTAGTTTTAGTAATTAGTTATTACAGCTTATAGTTTTAATCAAAGCCCTAACTAACTATAGAATAATATAATTAGTCAAGTTAGTAACTATAGATGTAGCCTTTGGAAACGAGCTCAACGTATCAATTATTGACGTAAGTGAGCTTCCCTGGTGGTTTCTGACTCGATTTCGGATATAAACCGATTGGTTTACCGCTTTGTTAATGGTGGTAGGCGTCTTGGAAGTCCAAGTAGTGGGTGGCAGATTGGGGTCTGGCGACGGTGTTCGTATGACAGCGACAGCATCCAGCTTTGAAATGACACTTTCTGGGTCAAAAGGAACAAGCCCAGTGGCACTGAAACCTGTTCGAATGTTTCCTGGCGTCATAGCAGCGTTGTGTGCTTCACAAAACGCTGCAAGGAAGTCCTCCTTCGAAACGTGGGTTATATGACGCCGGATGAGATCCTTAATCATGCGACCGTAAGCTCGTTTGAGCGGGCTAAAACAGCTGACATCTAGAGGCTGGAGCCTGTGTGACGAGTGGGCAGGCATACAAAGGGTGATAATGCCGTTGTTCTGACAATAATCCTCAAAGACCTGGGAATGGTGGCTTTCGTGACCATCTAGGATGAGGAGGCGTTTACCGGCAGTCATACGCGGTCTGGTATACTTGTCGAAATGCTGAATCCATTCCAAACCAATCTCATTCGTGGTCCACCCGTTGTCGGACACGGCCACTTTCCAATTGTGTGGTAATATCGTGTCGCGATACCATGACGCGAGGTGGGTTTTGCCCTGTAGAATGATGAACGGCGGGACCACCCAACCATCAGCATTAACAGCAGAGATTGCTGTAGACCATTCTTTATTGCCTTACTGAGCTTATTTAGGCCTGTCATATCTTTTGGCGCTTATAATGACCATATCGGACCCAATAATACCTATCATAAACCCAGTCTCGTCGAAGTTATAAATATCCACGGCTTGGATACCATATTTTGCGACTTCTGCCTCAACTTGGCAAAACCACCCGCGATACACGTCTGGATCTTCGTTCAAGACCCTCTGGTAGTCTATCCTCCAATGAAAACGCGTCCGGAGGCCTGGTGTGCGATTAATGAAGTTCCGCATCCAGTTCTTTCCAACTTGCCCAGCCCAATGTGCTGTTAACAATTGATTCACTATATCTTCAATATAACTATGCCGGGGTAGAAATGCTCGTATATCCAGATCCAGAATGAAGGAAAGAAGGGAATTCTCTTCTGAAACCGTAAGTTTCAAAGTATTAGGTATGTTGTCGCGTCGTGATGGCATTCCTTTGATTCTATTGCTCAGAGTGGAACAAGGGATATTATAGAGTTTTATAAGCTGAAAATTAGAAATATAAGGGTCACGTCGTTTAGCTTGGACAGCTAGCTGTAGGTATGATTTGTTATAACGCGGTGCCATTGTTGTTGGTAGAGATAGAATGGTTTGAATCGTGTTGGTTGGAAAGTTGATGACGAGTGCCAACTCGCTTGCAATGCCAACTCGCTTGCAATGCCAAATCGCTTGTCAGCTACGTTATTCAAAGAATAAGCTAATAAATTTTGATAATTCTCGTCGTAATAAACTT
Source organism: Anthostomella pinea (assembly GCA_963556695.1). Taxonomy (NCBI): domain Eukaryota; kingdom Fungi; phylum Ascomycota; class Sordariomycetes; order Xylariales; family Xylariaceae; genus Anthostomella; species Anthostomella pinea. The sequence goes on along the minus strand of CAUWAG010000020.1, from coordinate 2,788,940 downwards.
GAATTCGTAATACAACGTTATTTTAAAACCGCATATTTAAAAAAAAAACCTCGACAAATAAATCTTTAAGCGGTCATTTCTATACTATAAAGTTATTTCGCCGCTTATTTCGAAAGAATATTAAAATAGTAATATAATCTTCTTGGAATTATAAACTATTAGATCTTCCAAACGGCTTTAAATCAATGGATAATACATAAAAAAGACTTTAACAATAGTAGAAAAAATTTACCTTTGAAATCTAATACCACAATATATTATACTAAGATACTTAACTTGATTATCGTAAACGATTTCGATTATTACTTATATTTCATCAAAGAAGAAAATCGCTTTAACTTTTAAAAATATACTTGTTATAAATTGAAGCATTATTAATTAGTTTATTACCGTATAAATAGTACGTAATGTTTTCATAAAGATTACACGCTGTGGTTAATAAAGATACATAAACCAAGGTTATAAATAAAATAAAATAGATAAATGGGAAACAATATCGACCTTAATAAATTTGAAATCTTTAAAAATTATAAGAATAAAATAAAACCAAAGCGATGAATGAAACAAGTCTGTTACTACACCTTTTTAATCATTGAATATAACCTTTTTACAAAAGTAATATGCTTTGATAATAATTAGGCTGTTTTTATTTACATACGCTTTATAATGGATTGAAATAAAAAGAATAAAAATTAATAAAAATTAATAATAAAAAGACTTAAAAGTTTAAAAAGGATGGCGCGTTATTTATAGATCATTGAAAGCCATTAAATAAAATACCAAGCGCTTAAAGAAGCCACGATTATAGGAAAAAGTGAAATCGTTATATAATAAGAAATACTAGCTTAGCTTTCAATTAACATAACATAAGATTTTTTACTAAATACTAATTCTTAATAATAAGCTTTGTGATCTTTTAATAGGTGAAATTGTAATTCATTATTATGAAAATGATCTATGAACTTAACTCGTTAGCATGAATTTTTCTAAAAATATTACTTAAAGTAAAAGACCTTAAAATCTTTAATTTTTTATATAAAATTTATTAAAATCTTACATAATAGCTTTAGCATTAGTTTTAAACTAAACCGTTAACAATTAATAAAGTAAAACAGCACGTCAAAATAGTATATATTTACCCGCGTCAATGAAATTCAAGCTAATAATATTAATATCATATAAATACTAGCGGATATAAATTTGAGAAATAAGCTTCTTTTACCTTTAATTAGCACTACGTAAAATAAAATAACGAAATTAACTACTTATAATTAACCTTATAGACATAGAAAACGTATAAAAGGTTATATAAATATAGTAATAGATATTGAATAATTAATTTTTTTGGTTACGAACCAACAAGAAGGACAAAGGACGAGGCCCATTGACAGGCCCAACAGGGCAGAACGGGAATAGGAAGAAGCCGTAGGAACGCACGAAACATACGAAGGGGACGGATCACGGGATCAGAAGCATCACGTGATGGATATGATGGATCAGGAGCATATCCACCTCATCAGTGAGGGAGAAATTGGATACATAAGGATGGACATTTCCTAGCTAAACAAATAGACAGGTTCTACCTCAGTGATCAGTCTAAGCATCTTAGCCAACCCTAAGGTGGGAGAAATCTCCTGAGGACTCGACTATTCAGTGATCCCGTGGATCAGACCAAGCCCCAAAATCTGAGTGTCTTCTAGTTGACAGAAGCTTCTATCGTCCTTTGTGTTGACTTACCTCAGAACATAAACCCTATAGACCCTTTAGCCTTACAGGTTAGACGGCTAGTCACATTTTTAAAGGGCAAAAGTTTAAAGAATGATAACTTTTAAAGTAATAAGTAAAGCTGTATTAATTGATAAATTGATAAATAACTACATATTCATACTTTATAATATATCTAATATTAGATTCAACCTTTAAGTCTACTAAACGACAAGGTATGTAATTCAGTTTGGTGTTAAACCTATGTTAAGCATTAAATTGTAAGATAATGTAATTAAAAATATAAGTAAACTTCTCGTTAATACCTATAAAATAATCGGCATTCTTCTTCAATTCTTTTTACAAAAAGCGTATCTTAAACGTGATAAAAGAAATCTTATTATTAAAAAAGGCGATATTAAAACAAATAAAAAGCTGTTCTGACTTTAAGAACTAACGTATATTACCTTTGGAATACATAAAATTAGACGCATTAATTCTATTCAGCTTTAATTATTTTAATACTCTTATTATTAAATACAGTAATAGCTTCATTTCCTACTTTAGATTAATGTTAGTAATAATAAGAACCTTTTCCGTTACATGCTTATATATACCGTTAGAGCCCTTATGTAAACACATGAAAAAGCTTTACCTATCGCTTCATTTACTATAAAATACTTCAAAACGTAAATAAACGTATAAAATAACAATCGCTGCCAACGGCGGGGAAAGGGTACGAAATAGCATGTGGGCTACAGCTTTTTACTTTAGATTCTTTAAATTAATTAAATTAATAATATCCAGAAATGTATATATCTGTTTACCCATTAAATTAAATATACGCCAAAAAAAAATTCTTTACATTTAAATTTCTTACACCTAAATCAACTTTAGTTTTAAAGTTAATTATTTTATTACGAAATTTTTCGAAACAGAAAGTTATAAAACTATATATTAAACTAAAATGACAGTAATAAATATCAATAAATTTGCCTAATAATTGATGAAATCTATATCAATTATCAACATGAACATGAAACTGTTTATGATGTAAATTAAAATATGAAAATTATTATTATTCGTCTTATAAAAATTCGCGACATTATTCATATATATAATAATAAATAACTTATTAAGCTTAACTATCTTTAGTTAAAATGACAAAAACCATATTTGAGCATCTTTTAGCTCTCGTATTAAAGTTATAGATATAAATTAAAATAAAACAAAAACAGTATTATAAAGCTTTATTAAAAAAGATATTAATAAATTACATTTCAAAAGCTTAGTAAAATAAGTTCTTTTTAATTTATAAGACAGTTTTAATTTTTATACTATGAAAAGGGGTTTAATCTTAGGTCTAATAATACGTTTCAAAGCAAGGTTAGTTTCTGCTATGTTAAATAACTCGGTTAATAAAGAAATCGCCCTTTTCTATTTTATATAATTAAAACCTTAATAGATCTTTATTACGAAACAAGCCTACTGTTTTATATAGTTTTATTTTATTTAACATAAGTCTAATCTAGGTAAGTTTCGCAACTATTCATATAAACGGATTATATGTAATTATTAATATAAATAATCATGATAATTATTAATATAAACCATGTCATATTAATTTAATTTAACTATTTCTAATATAAGACTTTTTTAAAAGTCAATGTTACTGTAAACCTGTTCATTTTAATCACGTACTATTTATAACGCTATTTTCACAATCCTTATAACGTTTATAGCCATGATAGTTAAAATATATATTTATATTATTATTATGTTTTATAGCAATTATATGTTTCATTTTAATTAGACATACATTTTATTCACAAGTTTCAAATATACAAAGTTCAGTTATAGGTTTTACATAATTTAAAAAAAAAGATTATTTATTTTAAATATCATACGTTAAATAAGGTTTATATTATGAGCTATAAAAAAAAATAAAAATTTTTAAGCTTTTATTTTCTATTTAATGCACTACTCGATAAATACCACAAACACATTTATTATATTCATAACTATAAAGTTTTATTTTCATTTTTATATAACTTAAAAAAAAAAATCTTTTTAGTAGTATAATAATAAGAGGTAAAAGGTTCATAGTTTACTGCTATAGTTTACTATTTTAGGATTGGGCTATATATATATAAAAACACTACGAGCCCGGAACTAGGACGACTAACTATATACAGCTATATTTTTAATTTAAGCTAGAAAGACCGCGCTTCTTACCGCTTCGACTAAAGAATTGCTGCTATTTTTGCCTTCAAACGCTGTAAAAAGCCGGTTACTAAGCTTTTTAAACATTAGATTATAATTAAAATATTTAATAACATAAATAAGGCTTTTATTCATAGGCTTGTCTATTTATTTCAATTTTTAAAGTAAGTATATAATTACAATATTTTTAAATATACAAAGTCATAAATATGTAAATACGTTCAAATATATGTTTTTAAAAATAATTGTTATACATATAAGCATGACCCTTATATCCTATCCTTACGTATATTATTTAACTGCTCAATTATATAACATTTTATTGAAACTGAAATCTAATTCTTTTTACTATGTTTCATTTTATGCAATAATTCCATAACGATAATCATATCTGTTTAATTGTTAATTGCTTTGAATGATGTATTTTGTCTAATATATTTATATTTTAATGTAACTATTAAAAAATATAGTTCATTATTTATTAAAAAATCAAAAAGTTAAAATAGCTATTGATAGCCGTAATTTTTTCGTTTAAATAATTATAAATAACTATACTACTAATGTACAAAATGCGTACCTTGAGTTTTTTTTTTTCAAAAGTTTGACAGTTTTTTAAGAGCACGTTTAAATAAGATAAATAGAATTAAAATTACAATCGGTTTGTATACCGCTTTTAAGATATCAAAGAAGTCATAAAAAGTAAAAAGTCGATAGTTTGTTATTATGGTTTATTAATTAAAGATGGGCTTTATATATACAAATTCAAGTAACACGTGCTTAAAACTAACACGGTTAATTATGCATAGTCGTCTCTTTTTAACTAATTAACGAAGAAATGTATTTTTACGTTAACGTTATTTTAACTTTAAGTTTAACTATTATAATCCTTTTTTTTGAATTAAAATATCACTTATTATAAAAGATTTTAGTAAATAAATAGTTTTGAGTACTGCTTTAAATAACGGTTACGTATTCTTATATTTTATGTATCCGTTACACCTTTTTAATCCCGTCAGTATAAAAAAGTTAACTCCTTTTTCTAAATAACCGACATATTCTCAATGAAAATATAAAAGTAATTATGATTAAGTTTGAGCGTTTCGTATCAGTTTGTTTCAAAATAAAAAGTTGATATTTTCAACCATATTATAAAGCAATTTAAAAATTGTTAATAAAGTACTTCATAATGTTTTCCATCCTATAATTTTTTGGAACATAAGATTAAAAAGGATTTCTAGCGCTAATTAATTCTAATAAGGTAGAAAAATATATATACGAAAAAAGCGATGGTTCGTTGGTTGGTAGTTTTATTATTATTTAATACGAATAGATTTATATTTAAATTTATATATAACCCGTTTACTTAACGTAACGTTAAAATTACAAAAACTAGTAATCAATTAACTATTTTTTAAGGGCTTAAACTACCTTTAACGTATTTAGTTAGTATATAAATTACTTATAAGTGTATTACTTTTATTACTTTCTTACATACGATTTTTCATTCAAATAATATCAAATCAGTTAGAATTCCTTTAACACCTTTTTAATTTATAATAAAAACCTGTTATTAAAGGCATTACTTATTCTTTATTAATTAAACACCGTAAAATATATACAGTGAAATTGCTTAATGAACCGTTTATAAAAAGTAAATAGATGCATTACTTTTATAAAGGTATTATACGGCGCGCTAGCCCGACCTATTACTGATTAAAACTTTAAGCGTTATTATTATACCTTTTTAAAAGAGCTCTGCTAGCCGGACTGTGTTAAAAGTCCCTGTGTCCTCCTTACCAGGTGCTATTTTAGCTGCCAGCTAATTAGGCATATAACCTTGCGACCGTGGTATATGCTTACACAGCTAAACTGACCCACCAATATTATGCATACACACAACGCCCCACAGACGCGTCAAAAATCAATCCACCATCACCCTCTTCTTTGAAACAAACACAACGCAGTCAAATAATGGACGAATTACACGAATTTGGGCTCGCCTTGAGCAGAAATCGCGACAAAAACGATGAATTCACTTCAGAAGCTCGCACGTTCATTTGCGGAGCCGTGGTGGGCGGCGCGACCAAGACCGCCGTGGCCAACGGGTTTCGCTGCCATTGTGCCACGGTAGCTACCCAGACCGAATGCTTCAAAGAACAACGAATCTTCACGCAGAGGCCTCATAAACGACGTCCCTAGGTTATCCAAGGCCGGCGAGCCACTCACATCATTCAACTGGCTCGCCGGAAGCCCAGAATCTCGTACGGGGACCTCTGTATCCAAAGAGGCACGCCAGCAAGCTCTGCCACCCTCCGGCGCTCCCTAAACCGCAATAACTTGAGGAAATGGCGCGCTATAAAACGAATCAAGCTCACTGCTAAAGACGCTCACAAAAGACTCATATTTGTGGGCCAATTTGGTAATAATAAAGGACTTCATGTCCTTTTAAACACCCTTTATTCAGACCAGTGTACGATAAAGACTTTACCTGATTCTCCAGATTCCTAGGTCATCCGCCTCTTATCTGAAAGGTACCAAAACGATCTTATGAACCCGCGGGAACACATTAAGGCTAAAATCTCTATCATGATTTGGGGTATAATCTGGTTACACAGCGGCGAAAGTGGTAAGGGCAAGCTGGTAATGATGGAAGGCGATCCAGACTCTCCTTGCGGCAGAATGACTACCAAGTCGTATTTAAAAACTCTAAAAAAAGGATTAAGCTACAACTAACCCTTTGAAACGGGTTCTTAGTTAAATGATTAATAAATATTTTAACTTACTAATTCAATAATTTCGTAAATTAAGTAAGTGCTTATATTTTGTAATTAATTAATTTACATGTTTTAATATGTAGTAAATGAATAATAAAGCGTAAAATATGGAAATATAAAACTCGGGTTATAATTAAGTTGTTGGATCCATGCGATTCCAGACTGCAAACCATCTATACCAGGACCCACATGTATGATTAGATAAGATAAGATAGTGGATTGAGAGGGCACTTGGCCAGACCTTCGAGTCCAGCTAGATTCCTCTCAATCCAACCATCAGCAACACCATGACCTTGACCCCATACTCGAGTATTATGATTGATCGTTCAAGCCTGTTCCAACATAAGTTGATATTTCAACGAAAATCAAAAATATTCGTTTGGATTATTTTAAAATCAGTCCTAGTGCGTATATACCCAAAAAAATTCGTTAGGTATACATTGAATTTTAAGACGCTTGCAGCCACCTGCTACCAACTATAACCGATCCACCTGTTTTACTTACTAGGCCTAATAGCTGTTACAATTAAGTTTCGTGTAATTATATTATATAACTTTAAATCATTATATTTCTTAACCGCGTTTAATTAAAACAAGTTTCTTAAAACAAGTAGCTATCATAAACGGCTTTTATATGTAAATACTATATAAATTTTATTCATTTCATCCCTCGCAGCTATATACGGTCGCGTTTAATCGGATGACTTTTAGTTGCGTTTAATTAAACCCGAACTAGATAGCTATTACGATTAAGTTTCGGTTTTAATTGCTATGTAGTTTTACTTCACCATGTCTTTAATAGCTAGGCTAACTAGCTAGACTTGATTAGTAGTAAGTATAATAGCCGCTAGCCAACTAGTAGGTACCTAGAAATTAATATATACTTAAGATTTTTTCTAATGCATACGTCATAAGACAGTTTAATATATATAAGTCGATCTCAATAAAAAAGATGTTTTTATATTCAAGATTATTAATATTTCGTTAAACGTATATTAATAGCTTTGTTTTTTCTTAAAATTCTCTCAGTTATCTTGTCGGTCGAAATTTAATAAACTTTTAATTTTAAATATTAATTAATTGATTGTTATATAGTTTCAAAAAACCTTTCAAATTATAAAAGAACATCGTTTAAATAAGAAAATAAGTTTTGAATACCGTCGGTTTTTGAAGCATTCATACTTTCGAGGTAAATTCGATAGAAAATAGATATATGGTTAATTATACAAATTATGAAACGAATACGGTTATCTAAACTTTCAGATAATCTGAGGTAATATCAATATTTAATAAGATTAAAATGAAATGAAAAGTGAAAAGACTTACTTTATTCCGCTTTTAAATCTTCAGTTAAGAATCTGTGATTATTAACATGTTATTTATTTATAAAAATTCATTAATTAAAACGTTCATTTTTTCGTTAATAATCTAATCATTTAACACAATTTATAGGACTATATTATACATATATATTATCTAATAAATATCGTTTGAAAACTCGGTATTGATAGCTTGTTTATATTTCCTTTCAAATTATTCGGTAAATGTATCGTTATTTAACGCATTGTGCCTTTGTGGTAGCGGAACCAGAACAGAGATCTATCACAAGTCTTAGTTGGGATGATCTGTATTAAGGTTGGTGCTTGGTTACGTTCGGACGGGAAGGACCACATCCGAGAAGTATATAAATACCTAAATTACAGTGGGTTGGTACCTGTCACCTGGGGCAGCCATCACAGGTAACCTTATCGGAAAACGCCCTGGATGACAGGAGATCCGTTAAGGTACTGGTGGCTGGATCCAGTGGCTGGGATCCACAGGATTATCACGTATAATATTAAATTGAATAAATGAACGTTTACATAAATGGTCACAAAATAAAATAATAAAATAATAAAATAATAAAATGTAATCAGTCGATCAATTGAATCCGTATCAGATTTAATAGAAAATATTATTACTGGAAAAAAAACCAAATTCAACGACTATAAATTACGAACGAGTGAAAATTTACCATTATTATTAAATTGTTGTTCTAAAACCGAATTACATTGACCTAATTCGTTTTTTAATCGTAAATAAAAGATATTTATTATGTTTCAATGATCAATAACCAATGAATTATTGAGTATAAATTAGTTTAAACGTGTGAAATAAATTCTTCAAAATATAACGTACAAATTAAACCATGTTCAAATAATTTAAAATTAAATCGTATTTAAGACGTAAGCAAATAAAGACCATCGGTTAAAACATTTAAACCAAAATCCAAAGTGATTTCTTTATTAAAAAGTGTTTCGTTGTATTTTTTTTGGCTAATTATCGTACTATTCCGTAATCTTTTTCGTAATATAAATCGAAAATATACGACTGATAATATTGCTCTTTGATTTTTTTCTTTTTATTATTAAAATAAAAAGATGAAGAATTGATTAATAACTTACGTTCCCTTTTCTTTTCTTTTTGAGTTTTTCGTTAAAAGCAATTACTATATATTCCACATTATAATAGCGTGTAAAATTTGAACTCTAAAATCGTTTAACTCCAGTAATTAATTTAATATTATACCGATTTTTTAATTAGTCAATAAAATTCGGATGTGATACGTATAATTCGAACTAATAAGTTAAACTTATATAGTATACGTAAATGTTATTTTCCGAAGAAAAGAATTGTACAAATAATAAAATTGTTGGATCCATACGATTCCAACATGCAAACCATCTATACCAGAATCCACATGTATGATTAGATAAGATAAGATAGTGGATTGAGAGGGCACTTGGCCAGACCTTCGAGTCCAGCTAGATTCCTCTCAATCCAACCATCAGCAACACCATGACCTTGACCCCATACTCGAGTATTATGATTGATCGTTCAAGCCTGTTCCTACAAAATTACGAAAAAACCCCACAGTCGGTAATTTGTAATTTAGTTCGAGTTTAAAACCTGGTCAAAAATGTTGATTTTTTTAAAAAAGTTGAAGAGGATTGGATTCGATTTCGATTTCGGGTTTTAAAACATCGGAAGAAGCCATTGTATTAAAATTAATACGAAACGATTTGAAATAAGACCGAAACTATTCGAAATAAAAACAGAAGATCCTATACATACAACGAAAGATTTGAAATAAATGAATAATAGTTGGAGATAGTGGTAAATAGTTGCAAGTAAGTATAAAGGGTGTAACGAATTGTATCATAATGAAGTAAAAAAAAAAAAATTTAAATTTTGTATATTACTTATATAAACATTTGATTTTGAAAAATAAGTCCAATATTTATAATCAAAACGTCATTTATGATTTATCATTATTTTAAAACACCGCACATCCATCATTTCTTTACTAATTAACCGAATGTCTATTAGTATCATTTTAAAACACGGAACATCTATCATTATTATTTTAAGATACCGAATGTTTAGCATTATTACTTTAATTAATTGAATATTTATTGTTACCATCTAAAATATCGAATACCTATTACTATTTTGATAGGTAACAGATTAAATTTTTTTTCTTAAAACAGTGAATATGTATGATAATTTGATTGAATAAACGAATAATTTCATAATACGTATTACTTAATTAAACTAAACTGATACGTATTGCTTTTTGAAAATCAAAATAACGTATTACTATTATTGAAAAATAAGCATAATATATGTTTGCTTTTGAAAATTGAAGTTAATACGTTTTGTTTTAATTGGCATTGTATACTTTAAAATAAATAAACATAACACGTATTTTAATTATTCTTAAAAAATTGACGTATTCTACTTGTTAGAAGTAAAGATAATACGTATTATCTTTTAAAATAAAGTTTGAATTACCGAATATCTCGTAATATTTTATAAATTACCAAATATTTATTCTTATCTTAAGTTACTAAACTTATATTATTATTCCTTTAAGATGTCGAATATCTATTATTATGATGTTAGGTCATTAAATATTTGTCATTATTCCTTCAAGATGCCGAACATCTAGTTTTATTATTTTAATTTACCGAGATTTCATTTTTAATATTTTAAGCTATTGAAATAACCATAATATTTAAAACATGATAGAGCGTAACGAAAAATAACGAAAGATATGTATTATTTCTAGTTTTCTGTCTTTTATATAAATAAGAACAACTTATTTTCATTGACAGTTTTAATTATGTATTATACGCTCATTAATCTTTACGGACTAACTTTATTTTATTATATCGTTTCTTTTATCCAAAACATTTTTTTACCTCTATATCTTTTTATATCTTTATATCTTTACCCATTTATTATCTATTATTCGATTCGAATCTTTTGTTCCAAAAATTATTAGCTTTCAAAAGGTTTTTTTAGGTTAGGTTTTTTTTGCCATTCGATTTGACATTTGTAATAGAAACTTATTACCTTTTAATAATATTTTACTGTTCGATTCGACCTTTATAACTTTTATTCTTACTTTTCAATAGTTTTGTATTTTATGTTTTGGCTTTTTACCTTTTAATAACTTATGGTTGGTATTTTCGTTATTATTTCAACTTGATATATAAGTTATTTATTTTATTTCTTATTGTTACCTCATGATCTTTTTAAAAGTCGAATACAAACGGCTTGAAGGATATAAAAGGAAGTTAGAAGTTCTTTATTTCAAGGTACGTTTTAAAATGAATCCTGATATTATTTATTAAATTCAAATGGAAAAAATCAGGTCAGTTACGGGTAAGATGGTTAAACGGATATGAAATAGGTTTTAACGGAATGTTACTTCATTACTTGTAAGTTACTTTATTATTTTTATTAAAGTTTAATGATAATGGATGAAAAGCAAACCGGGTATAAGAAGGGCTTTTATATAAAAATATAAGTTCCTTTCACAAACTATATGATCTTGCATGATATATGTTTTAAAATTAATAGGTGCTTTTATATATGTTTTGTTTTATTTCTTTTATTGTTTGTTCTTTAAAGTAATATAATCGTATAACATTTAATTTTAAATTTTAAATTCTAAATTCTAAAGCTTTAAACGTCGATTCTAAACTTCTCGAAATAATCGAATTTTAAATCGATATATACTATAAGTTTTATATATTATTAAGGTGTAATTAATAGCTTTGATTATATTATATTATAACAGTTATGAATTTTAAAAACTAACTTATTAGCTTTAAAACTGGCTTGAAAATGTCAAGGTTTATTAAAGTTATTTAAAACGTCGAATTGGAACTTTAAAAAATAAACTGTTTTAAAAATTGTATTCATAATACGAACTCTAATATTACGAAAACCCTCAGGATGTTTTTACTTAAATTCTGTTATATACGTTATTAATCGTTCCATATTAATCTATTAGTTAAGAAAATAGATTAAAATATTCAAGTTTTCAGAACATTATTTAAAATGTTAAATTAAGATTTCTTTAGAAACAGCAAAAATACCTTTATGTAACAAATAACTAATTATATTAGTTTTGTTCCAGCCTTTGACTAACTATAAACTATAAAAAACTGTTTAATAACTAATTAGTAATTAAATCACCACCTTGCGTATTTAGCGGTTTTTCTTTCGGGAAATAACGGCTATGTTTATAACTTTTTTAAAGGCGCTATCCCGCTTAGTTTAACGGCGTGTATTTATTAATTATTAAACGGTACGTATCTTTTATTTTCATTTTTTTACTGGGTACGTAGCTTCTTTTACCCGCTATAAAGACCTTATTATTAATTAAAACTATCTCCGCTACGCTTTAACCGTTTTCGCCTACCTTAACCGTTTTACTATACACGCTGCTTAGTATCGGATATTTCTCTTTAAAGGTATTATAATAATGATAATATATAAGTCTTATATTTTATTCCTTTTAATAAAGTTTCAGTTGTTAAAACACTTCCGATTTCTCTTTATGTTTATTAAGAATCGTCACCTAGGCCGACATGCTGGCGGTCTTTTACAAGCCAGTAAATGCACCAAGCCAGATTCTTATCCCCCGAGATTCTAAGAATAACAAGGCGCGGCCACACCGATTCTCGAATGGATGGACTAGACCAATGAAAATATTTTCTATCCAGGTCAAGTACTGTCATACGGCTCCGGCTAATCAACAGTAAGCTAGGATAAAACTCTCGTGAAGCTTAGGAGTAGGACCCCCGAGCCAGGGTCCTCTGCACATTACGGAGTTCCACATTCGAGATCACAGTGCCACGTCTCGACGCTGAGTGGAGATCCTCACCTCGGTCACCACTGTATCCGATCAGGCTTCAGCTGCGTTACTTTGCAAGTAATGCTGGGAGGGCATGTTGGTGACATGTCTGAATAGGTGGGCTGTGTGATGTGCTCCTGGAAGGAGTCAAGGGGTATTCCTGGAGAGTACCTTTGCAATGCTGATATACCGTGGGATTAGGCTGGACTCTCGGCGAATCCGGTCGATACAACGTCTCATTGATCATCTCACAGGCTCATGTATGCCTTCTGGTGGCCTAAAGAGGGACCTGAGGATGGCATTGAAGCGGTTCCGTCTAGAACCGAATAAGATATTTCGGGAAACCCGCACCCGCAAGAGCGACTAAGCGTCTGCCACCCTCGTTAAATCCTCCCGGCGTTCTTACTGGTATCGAGAATGCATCCGACAACCCAGTGTTACGAACCAACGAGGCGTACAGGGAATGAGGCCCGCTGGCAGGCCCAACAAAATGGACAGTAACTGGAAGAACCCGAGAGAACGCACGGGCCAAGGAAACGTCTAGGTCACGTGATTAAGACATCACGTGATGGATAGCTTGGATGATTGATTGATTGATTGATTGATTGTTTTTAACGTGGGGGGTAGCTTCTCAGTAGTGCAAACCACGCCTCCCAGAGCCTCTGCATCGCAGGGTTGTGGAGGTCTCAAGATAATAAGTACAGTCAGTCCCGCTCACGGGCCCATCCCCGTTGTTGCGGCGGTATGACCTTGGGGTCATCCATCTGGTCCTTCAAGAAAAGCTATCTATCGGGGGCAGATTGTTGAAAAGAACTTGCTCTTCTCCACGAATTTTGCCCATTCTGTGCTCCTCTCCCCTAAGTATTGTAAACAAGCTGCCCTAGGCGAGTACCTAGGCAGCAGCCAGTTTTTCCCTAGCCTCTTACAAAAGAAAATGTATTGTGGTGTTTTCTTCTCATCACAGCTGCAGTGATCATTCGAGTCTGTATGCCCAAAGTGTTCATGGTATCTGTCAAAGTCGCCATGTCCAGATCTGGCCGCTAGAAGTCTATGTAAAGTACTCCTCTTAAAAGATATAAGGTCTCTTTCAGTTATTGCATGTGAGTATACTTCTTGATACTTAGGTTCTGATTGGTCTTTCCACCATTGGTTGACCTCTTTCTTGCCCTTTCTTTTGAGATCTCTCTTGACCCAAGAGATTGTAGGAAGGTTTGTTGTGTCTGTTTCTAGCATGGCACCCTCTTTTGCTAGTGTGTCGGCAGCTTCGTTGCCATCAATATCTCTGTGTCCAGGAATCCACTTGACGGTCACTCCAGGAGTGTGTGCTGTGGCAAGTTCTTGAAATCGTAGAAAAATGTTCTGTGATGTCTCGGGTGGAGTCCCATTGAGCCCATCTACCACTGACGTGTTGTCCAGGCAGACTGCCGTGGATGTGAGGAGAGAAAGCGAAGAGAGTTCGCCGATTATGGGAGTGAGATTTGGATAGACTGATTGGAGTTCTTTGGCGACAACTTCCTGACGGATCAAAGCTTTAACGCGAACACTTGGATGTGCCTTGGAGAGACAAGAGAGAATAGTGCCGCCGACAAATCCGGTGGCGCCAGTGAGAAAAACACAGTACGATGTAGGCATTGTTTTAACGACGCGAGAGGTTGAATTTTTGACATAGCGGGTAAAGGACGTAGTCGGGAAAGAATTTTGTTGCTCCCTAAGAGGGGCTTAAGAGCGAATCGTGTTTTTATCAGGGCCCCAGAAGCGAGTTCGACAGTGGCCTGTCGAGTCAGGGGTCGGAGGAACCAAACCACGGGCCGATTAAGAGGGGTATTTAGGCAGTCACACATGCAGAGTTTTCAGGGGTAGCGATGGTCGTGGTTTACGGGTGTATAATGCCGAGTGCCGAGGCCCACGGCTGTAATAGACTGTATTCGTATATGCGTACTAAATAGGCCAAAATGGTGTTTATTATCTAATTAAAGAAGAAGAAGAAAGGAAAGAAAAGCTGCCCTTAAACAGCTCGCAATATAATATTTAAACTAGCTTTAAACTAGCGTAAAATCGGCCTAGCTAGCCGATTTCTCTACTAGGGCCTCTAACTTTACAACATTAGCCCTTTTTGTTTAAAAAAAAACTCGGGCGTATAAGCTATTTGCACGCCTTTTTAGCTATAATTATCTAGAATTAAACATTAAATTTACCGCTTTATACTACTAGTGAACTATATAGCTTTATATCGCTTTTAATTTCCTTATAAATATCCCTTTCGCGTTTACATTTAAATTCGTTTCTTCTCAATAATAATAATCATACTTTTTAATAAATAACCTTTTTTCTGTTTCCTTTTCTTCTTCTAAATTTTTATTACTATACTGGTATAATTAACCCCATACTGCTTATTTTACGTGTGTAAGCCGTAGCAATTAATTACTCCGATTATATTAATATACCTTTATCTTAAGCATTTCTCGTTTTTCTCTCCCAATACTTAATAAGCTTTTCGAAATTTAACTTTTGTAATTATTCATATATAATAGCTATTTCCCAATTTGTTATAAAAATTATATATCCGAAAACCTGAAGGCTTATAACCTACTTAAGGGATAGCCTTAAAATATTAACGAGTTATTCTGTTTTAAATATGGTTTAAAATTTCGTAAAGATACTAAGTATTAACATAAAAATTTAACTGGTAGGTATTCGTCTTCCGAGGTATTTTCGAGCATTTTTACCGTTTATAAACAAGATCTCGTATAAACGTAGCGATTATTAATTTAATTATTCGTATGATTGAATATTTTTTACTATTAATAACTTTCTTTAATTACTTTCCAATAACTTCTTAACCATTTTAAAATAAAATAGTTAGTTTTCACGTTTATAATTACCTATTTTAAAGTTAACAGTTTTAATCCAAGTAAAACGCCGTTTTATATTTATAAGCTATTCATTAATTTTATTTAAAATTTAATAATACTTTATAACCGCCATTAATACTTCATAACGCTAAATTTCAAGATTAAAAGTCTCGTAATAGAAGTATTCCCTTCTTTCATAAGCTGTTTATTAACATCTTTGAAAAAATCGTCCGGCTTTTTCCGCTTAAAAACAGACTTAATAACGTCTAGTTTTAAATCAAAAATTAAACTTATAATGTTTGACATGTAAAAAAAAAGTTCCTTCAACGCTTATAAACTACTTATTAATTGTTACTAAGCGGAAATTTTCGGTACGTTAAATGTTTTAATATATAGTTTATTCCGATTGTAACTATAATTTACATTTAAAACGTTATAAACGGAAGTAAACTTTGCGCGATTAATTTAACAAAATCAAATATATATACACGTATTTTGAAGAATATTCAAGACGTAAATATTGATAAGAAGTTTAAACTGTATAAATAAAAATAAAAGAGTTAAAAACCTAATACATATATAACTTAGAAAAAGGTCGCACGGTTTTTATATACATTTATATATTAAGCACGTGCTTCTAAACGTTTTACGGTGAAAAAAAAGTTTTTATAACTAAACGCGGAATTATTACCTGTATTTTATTTACGTGCCGTAATTTTACTAGTTTTTTCCCTTTTTAATGTTTTATTTTAACGGGCCGTTATTTATTTATGTATTGTTATACTTTATTTTAAAATTATTGACGGCTTTATTAAAAAAAGATTTTTAATAATGTCTTTATTAATTTAGCTGGGGTTTTACGCTTATAAATTACTCCTCTTTTAACGGATTTCTCTCTCTTTTACTTCTTCCTATATATTAAATATCATAGTAGCTATGCGTACTATTAGTAGTAGTAGCCTTATGACTTTAATATTACGTAGTTAATACGTAACTGCCCGAACGATATGTCGTTCCGGGACTACTATGGATTTAAATTGTAAGGCGTGTGTATATATTTATTTCCTTGTTAAACTTAAGTACGTTGCCCGAACCTTTGTTATATAAATAAAAGATCGTTATATATATATAGTGTAATAAGGCTTTTATCTTTTTATTGTATGTACAAAACGTAACAATCTTTTTTTTTAATACTTACCCTTTAAAAAAACACTAATCTTTTTTAAAGAATGGGTTAATTCGACCGATACTTAATACGATATGACGCGACGCGATTTAACGCCTTTTACAAATACGTTAATATTAAATATCCGATTTGAAACCTTAATATTATATAAATTAATAAGCAGTTAAAAACACTGCTTGTTTTTTAAACAAGGCCAAGCTACAAGTACGATTTATAAATAATAATTATACTTGTTGTTATTTTAAAAGTCTTTAGCGAAAAAATGCATTAATATAAGCAGCGTGAACGTAGTTGCTAATCATTAAAATTTTAACGATAAACAATAAAATTTCGATTATACCGTATTTTATAACTAGGCTTCAAATCAAAGCTTTAAATAATATCGTTACCGTTTCACTTAAAAAAGATCGATCACGATGTTTATTTATAAGTGTCAGATGTTGGATCCCAGATATGGTGCCCTTAGGTGCAGTACCCACTAGGGGGCTGTCAAGGGTACAGTGGATCCACCCTGGCATGGTGCAGTATAGTATTTAGCTGTAGATTAGCCCTGCCAAGCATACTTGAGAATGACAACAATATTTGTAGCGACCGCTCACACCCCTAAGGCTTGTGACTCTTCTAGAATTTCACAATAAGTTAGGAAGTATATTGCATGTTTCGTTTTGTAAGGTAAAAAAGAGCTTAATATAATTTTTACTGGTTTTACTTATTAAACTTAGTAAGAACTTATCGCCTTTTAGCTTTATTACGACATTTTAATTTTTACGAAGTATAATAATAAGAATCTAAAGCTTTATTTCTTAAGTTAAAGCTTTGCTTTGTTATTAAAATAATAAATCGAGACTTCATTAAAAGGTTCTGTATAAACTTAAACATTTTAAATATTAACTCAGCTGTCGTTGACGTATACGTACTTGCTTTTATTAAAAAGTTAAAAGAAATTCAGAAAAAACTTAATAAAGCGAACTACAAAGTCGCTACTTTAACTTTAATTGCTATCAACGATGATAAAAAGATTACTATTTATTTAACGCCTTGCATAGTTAAGGAATAGGTCATTGCTGCAAGCGTTACTGTAAAGGTTAATACTTTATAAGTTAAAATAATTAGTAAAAAGGACGAAACAATTTAGTTGTCAAGAAATGAGGTTATTAATTTCGCTAAGAGAAAGTTTACATTTATATCAACATATTTAAATGAAGGATCACGTCAAACTTTGAGGCAGAATGACTTACTTATTTTTACTAAAAATACCTTTACTATTAATAAAACCTTTATGATCAAATTTAACTAATAGTATTAATCATTGTTTAATAAGCTAACTAATAACGTTGATCATTTTTTAAACGAAAACGATAAAATATCTTATATTTTCAGTTGACTCGAAGGCTTCGCGTTAAAACAGTTAATACTGTTCATTGAAATTAATCAAGTTATACGATTTTTTTAAACTCGATTAACGATGGAGTCTTAAATTATTTCCGCGAATAATGTATTCATTCTAACGGTAGAAGTTAAGAGAAAAAAGTTCTAACGCGCATAAAATATTTTATAACTTCGACTTTATTAACTTTAAGCGTAGTTTTATAAAGTTAACTAACAAAGTTTGAAAATCGACTGAAAAAAAGGATATACTTAAGCGACTATTAAACTGTTTCAATTTTGATTATTTTTATAAGAATGATAATAAAAGATGGATTGTAATGAGTTTTATAAGTATATATTTTAATACAATCGATTTTAATAGGACTATATAATCGTTTAAATATAAAAATTAAAGCCTAATAAGAAACCCCTTTTTAAAAGCGTTGATTTATTTTTTACTTTTTATAATTTTTACCGTAAGTTTATTAAGAGCTACGAATAAATAACTAAGCCTTTTAACGAATTTATACGCATTGAGTTAAACTTTTCATAAACGGAAAAATATCAAGCTACTTTTGATAAACTTAAACAAGCTTTATTAACAGGACTAATACTAAAACATAATTTGTTTGATTATATAACGTTAACTAAAGCTAACGCTTTTAATATTATTATTACCATTACTTTATCATAGCGGGCATCTTTTATAAAATTATAACATTCAATACCTTTTCTAAAATAATAATATAAAGCGCCGAGCTTAATTATAGTATATACGATAAAAAACTACTTATAATTATTAAAGCTTTAATAATTTCAAAGCTTAAATTAATCGGAATATAAACTAACCGTCTTTTTACGGTTTTTATAAGTCATTTAATTTTAAAATACTTGAATACGCAGTGGCCGCTTACTTTGCGTTAAGCTCATTAATAAAAGATAATCTTCTGATATAATGTGGTAATCACGTATCGACCTTGATTATAAAACATTATAATTAACGTGCTAATTAGGTAAAAAAAGTGATATTAAACCGTAAAAGTAGTAACGAAACGATCAACGAATAATAACTCTGTTAAAGCAATCCCTTTAACTATATTTATTTAAATAAGTTAATAAATTGTAACGGTATTAACCCTATTATAACAACAGAATTAACTATTTTGAACGATATTAATCGTCTTAATAAACGAAGTTTATTCGTGAATATAAAACATCCGTTTGGTAATAAATATAAAAAGAAGGCAAATAATAAGTTAAATTTTGATTAAGTTATAATAAGTAAGTGATTTAATGCTTTATTACGGTCGCCTTATCGTACTCAACGTTGATAATGTTTATATATGCGTTATTATAAAAACGTACTTAAAATAAAATAAAACTCGCTAGCCAGTTGGTAATTAATATTAATAAATAAGTGTTAATAGCTTTATAAATTAATGTGTTAATAATTATAATTATAAACTGACGGAAAATCCTAGTATAAAACTTTAAGATTACTTATTCCCTTCTTAATCCTTAAAAAGACCTAAAATCGTTACTATTAACTTTAAAAGCATATCGAAAGATAAAAGTAATTATAATAACTTTTTCGTCGTAATTAAACGTCTTTTTAAGATTTCGTAATCCACGTTATATTTCGAAACGGCTATAGTTAAAAACGCTATCTAAATGTTTTATAACGGCTTATAGTAAAACTTTAACTAGCTTAAAGCTTTATAAGTAAGTAGGAACTTTAAATTATTCTAGCATTTATTAACAAACCTTTAAAAAACTATAACGAAAAGTTAACCTTTTTACCCGTAAGTTATAAGTAATCGATTAACTAAGTTGGAAATATAAATAAGTAAGTTAATTAGCGCTTCCGTCTTTTTTTTAAACTACTTTTAAAATGATTAAGAAAAAACGTTTCTTACTATAAATCATATTTATATAAAAAAAAATTTGAAGTCCGTCGGTAGCCTCTTGTCACGTAAAACACCAATAAGATAATATATGAAAACATCTTTTATTTAAAATATATAAACGAAAAGCTTTATTAATCTCTTTAAGTAAAAAAGCTTTATTAAAGCCGAAGCTTAGAAAATAACTTATTAAACTTAATTTTATATTAAATATGCTCATATATTTATCCGAAAGGCTTAAGAACAAATAGTATACCAAGTTAACAAGTATCGCCGCGAGCCCGATTTAAACCTTAATAACCGTATATATATCTTTTTAGAAACCAGTACGATAACTAACCGCGCTAGTAACAAATTCGACTACCTTGTAAGTCGCTAGTATTACGAAATCATTACTAAGTTGTTTAACCGGTTAAATTCGTTTAAATTAAAACTATCCGACTAGTAGCGAAAATGTTAGTAATTTTATACCGACCGTCTACGTAAATACCTTATTCAACCCCCTGCTCAATAAAGCTTTCGAATAGCTTCAAGAAACGGTAATTAACACGAACTTAAACTCTAAAAAAAAGTTTGGAAAAGTCCGTGCATTACGAATTTATCACAAGACGCTTTAATATTAAATCCTTTAAAAAAGAAGATCTTAATAGCCTTTAATACCTTATCAACAACTTTAAAAATTAGGCTTAATACCTTTAAACTTATAATAACGAATATTAGAAACCGTTAAACCTTCGTTACGACTTACATAATAGTTGAAAGTAATTTAAAACGAAGAGTTTAACCAACTTTATTTAGGTAACGAGAAGCTTATAAGAGCTATAAGATTTAGTATGCGACGCCCTTGTTAAATTGCTGCTTTAAACTTTATTGTACTATTAGTAAAGTAAAGAAAATTCTAGTTATACCTTTAATAAAATAACGGTTTATTTATAAGAAGACTTAATAAGTTGTAATAAGTTATATTAACATTTAACGATCTTTTCTTATTTTACGGTCTTATATAGTTTTCAATAATTAGGTTTTTCATATAAAACTTTAACATTATTGAATTTAAGCTTATTTATTTTAACCGCTTATATAAAATAACAACCTTATAATCTTCTTTAAACTTAACGGCCTTTTAAGTTATATTTAACTTCTGATTGGTAGTAAATTTTGATTCTTTTTTAATATATATGAGTATTATAAGTCAAAGTTTTCACATACTATGTCGTCGATACCGGACCCGCTTGAAGATTTTAATAATTCGCATATTAAATATGGCCGACTATACGGGTTTCGGTTCATTTTTAGTAACGCGTATGATAATAAAATAAGCCTTGCACCGGCTCCTTGCCAGCCCGCGTTATCGCAATCAAGTATTTAAATATCTTTATATTAATTGATGAATAAAATGGACGTTTTATTCGGTTTTTTGGTTGTTCTTAACAACATATTAAAAAGACCCGGGATTTAAGTTAAGCTTAGAGCAAGCCTTTATATAACGAAAAGATTATAATAATAGCTATATACATTAATAATAATAGCAGCCTTATTACCTTGGTATTACGCGATTAACACGTAATTACCCGGATAATAAATTACTCCGGGTTTTTTAAGGACCCGACTTATAAAGCGGGTGTATATATTTATCTTTCTACTAGATTCAACTACGCTGCTTAATCTTTGTTTCTTATATTCAAAATCGTTATACGTATATAGTTAATATAAAGCTTTTACGTCCTTGTTACATATATAAAACGTAATATTAAAGTCGTTTTCTTTTTTATTAATAATACTAGTTTAATATTCTTTATATTTATAAAGGTAAGAGTTTTATTACCGCAAGTTTCATAAGCTTTACGTAGAAACGCGGATACATATAACCTAATATGTTTAACTTTATTACGTATAAGCCAATAAACTTTTATACTTTGCATCTAATATAAAGTTATATTAATTCTTATTAAGGTTATCATGGTCAGAGATTTAATAGTAATAATTAGAATTTCTTCTTTAAATGTTTTTATTTACTTTCTGTATTTATTTATAGAACTTTTTATAATTATTTTATTTTTATTATAATAGTTTAAGCGAAATCTATCGCATTTGATCGTTTTTAAACGAACGTATCCACTTTGTCACCCGGGTTAAAACTATCTTTTAAGCTATATTTAATTATGGAAATAGGGTTCGCGTAATAGCCGCATGTTAGAACAATAAGTTTAAGTTTTCTATTAACTATTTCTTATTGAGTTAACGTAAATATAATATTTAGTAACAATTTAAGCTAGGCGAAATACGCGTAAATACTTAGCTATTTTAAAATAGCGAAAACCTTTTAATTAACCCTTTTTATAAAATTGTTCGTTTCGAAGTAATAAGTTTTTAAATTTTAAATTTTAAATTCTATTAATTTATATAATGGTTTAAATTTCTTAAACTAGTTAGATCTTTTATCGTTTAATATAGCTTTTAAAAAGCCATAACCTTTTTAATAAACGTTTACGAAACGTTTCACATCTGTTTTTACGTTTTTTAAATATATAATTTCAAGGACGGAACCTTTTTTTAGCTTATAAAAAATAATTATTACAAAGTTCGGGATCTATTATTTCTTTCCTAGTAAGTCCGTTATAAAATCGAAACCCAATTTTTTATACAGACGATTAACTATTGATAAAGGTTTAAAAATGGGGTTTCTTTTTCGTTATATGCTTTTTTTTACTACATACGTCGTAATTCTTTAATGAGGTATAGATAAGTATTGATATTTTCAGTTAAAAGAATTATTGAAAATTTACCGTAATAGTGTTTTTTCGTACAGGGTAGTTTATTAAATACGAGTTGTAAATATTTTGAGCTAACGCCATTTAAAAACGCTTATAAGTAGGTATTCAAAGGCCTTTTTAAAATCTAACTACTTTTTCAAATTCGATATGGCATTTACTTATTAAGAAAAACCTTTAATTTAAATTCGGTTCAAAAAAACGTTCAGTTTCTTAAATTGCTTTAGACATCTTTATATATCCTTTATTTTATTTAAAAACTTCGTTTTAAAGGTTTACAAGATCTTTATATTTAAATCGATGTTCTTATATTTTTAACCTTCAAAGTAAGTTCGGTACATAGATATATTAGGCCAGTCGTTTTTGAATTAGCTTTCAAAGTAACGACCTGTTTTTTAATAATTATCGGTTTTGTTTTGTAAATATTCTATTCTAATTCTCTTGATATTTTTAAAGCATTTAGTCGGTAGCTTAAACGCTTTGTACGAAATCTTAAACAAATATCAAATCGTTTTATTTTACTCGTTTAACGTATTTACCATTTAAATAGGCGTTTAATAGTTCAAAACTATTAAGTTCTTATAGTAGAAAAGTTTAACAAACGTTTTTATTACGTTTTTTAACTGGGATTTTTACGCTTATAAGTAACTTATAACTATTGAAAAAGCCTTTTATTATAAATGTTATAATCAACTTTAACTACTCTCAACCTTTTAATATAGTAAGCTGCCGGTTATAATACTTTTCTTTGTTACTTTATAATAAATAACCTTCCAAGATATATCTCGAGTAGTTCGTTTTTATTACAATGTTTTATTTTAGGTCTTATTAGGCGAGTTTTGGATCGTCAAAAAAGCTTTTTTTAACTGTTCAAACGCAGCTTTTTTAATTCCGCTATACTAAAATAGCATTTTTTAAATAGGGTCGTTTAATGGCTATATTAACTTTGTATGAAGTTTAATAAATTTAGGGTAAAAATCAACGGATATTAAATAACTTATGACAATTTTAAACGTTTTACAACCTTTCTATATATAAATTGCTTTACTTCTTTTAAACTTACCGTCCTTTTTTTTAACTCACGTTGATTAAAAAGCCTGTAAAATTAGTAGATCTAACTTTAAAGTTATGTTTATCGATTTCGAGATTTAGCTTTGCGACTTTAAATAGTGTAAGACTTGCTTAATTTTTTACGTAGTTTTTTTCGATCTTAACGAATATATTGATATATTATTTATATATATTGAATGTACTTTATTTAAGGACTGCGTTAACATCTCACTCATATTACATTAAAATGTTATCGAAGTATTAGATTATACAAAAGAATTCATTAATCATTCGAATACTTTAAAATTAATTTGAGATATCATCTTTTCTTCGTTCTTTTTTTTTCTTTAATTTTCATAAAATGCAGTTTGTACATTCAATTTAATAAATCATTTTTCGTTTGATAAGGTTTCGAGCGTTCCTAAATTCAGTGTAACCAGTATTTATCTCGATTGGTAATCGTGTTCAAATCTTGAAAATCGCAACAACAAAAAATTTGCCGCCAGGTTTTAGCAAAAGATTTTTTCAAGGATCTTATTAACGAGCTATTTGCGCGGATATAATTTATATATATTAACTTAGTTGAAGCCTTTTTTCAATACCAGTAGTCCTTTTCGATGTTTCGTATAATAATCTCTATGATATTTATAATTCGCGCTCGTTTCCGTCCTTATCTATGAGTATTTTATAATTGATGCCTAGTTTTGATAAAAGTAAAGCTTTTTTCCCGAATAAAGTTTTAAACTGTTTCAAGGTATTTAAAAGTTACTCGTCAACACTCGCTTTTTAATGTTAAATCTTTATTAATATCTATCAAAGTAATTATAAAGATTGCCTTCAATTCTCTTTAAGATTTTGAAACTTTTTAACTTTATTTATTTTACTATTAAACAAGTTTATGTTAATATAACGCGCTTTCAATATATTTTACACTTTCTCGGGTTTTATTTTTTAATATACTTTCAGTTCCAATGGGTTTCATACGTAGTAGATGCTTATAAGCAATATATATAACTTCATTTTATTTTAATCAAGGTTTAAGTATTCAAAGGAAACACAGGTTTTGATACCATAAGTAAACCTTGGCTTTTAAAGCTGTTTATATCGACTTTTAAATATATTCTTTTAGTAATCGGTATTTATAGTGTGCTCTCTTAAAACTCTTTTTCATCGGTATACGCCGTAGGTTTAAACGTTTCATTATAGTTTTATTTACAGCGGTATCGTATTGACTGTTAGATTAATAAGCTGTTTAACAATGAATATAATGAATTATTAATATAAGTATTATTACTAATTAGAAAGCCGTTTATAGGCTGCTTAGTAGTAGTTATATTGTTTTTTAAAGCTAGTACCTTTCAAAGCGGATTTAGGTTAAGAGCTATTTTTTCTCGAGTCGTAATCATCCTTGAATTTCGTAATTAAGAGTTGTTTTTAAGCAGGGTGGTGACATAATTCCTAAGTAGCTACTGATTATTTTTTCATACTTTATAGTTAGTTACCCTCCAAACTAGACCCAACTATATTAATCAGTCTAGGAACTATAAGAAATTATAAATTATAGTAGAAATTTTAAAAGCTAATTGACAACTATTCAAACACTGCGAAAAGCAACGTATTTAAAAGCACTTGAATATAAATTATTAAGTTAAATGTTCAAAATTTAATCAAACTTCTGTGGAAAATAATAATTCAACTTTTAAATTTAATACTCTAATAATTTTTTTTTTTACATAAAACCGTTTAACAATTGTTCAAATTTCCTCTATATTTTAAAAAGAGGCCTTTGAATCCGGGTAATAAATTAAGTTTCTGTTTGTTCTAAAATTCAAAACTGGCTTTTATATGATTGTTTTGTATAATAAACTCAGAAATCTTTTTACTTGTAGTTACTAATTAATTATCAATTAGTTACTACAGTATTTGGTAGTTAGTTAAGACCTTGATTAAAACTATAAGAGTTAGTTAGTAAACATGAATCAACAACTAACTATAAACTATAATCACCACCCTGTTCTAAGCGGTAAGTTTTACTTCGATAGTTGGATTTTTTATAAGCTTCAAGTTATAGCGGGTTTGACAATTTTTTTATAGCGATAGTATTGATTTATTACGTGTTAATTATTCCGTATTTCTTAAAGAAACTTATCTTACGGGCGTTTAATTAGCAGTATTGCAATTGTTCTAACTTATTATATTAATTTTTATTATTAAGGTGTCGTTATCGTTAATATTACCGCTAGAAAACCTTTAGATTTAAGCTATTGATATGTAAATAATGTTTTCGTAATCTATAAAATTAAAACCGGGGCGGCTTTTTATTTTTAACGATCATCCGAGTTGCTCTTTCTATTTATTTAAGGTTGTTAATAAAACCCATTCTTTTAATAATTGCGTTAGCCTTTATGCTAAA
Source organism: Anthostomella pinea (assembly GCA_963556695.1). Lineage (NCBI taxonomy): Eukaryota > Fungi > Ascomycota > Sordariomycetes > Xylariales > Xylariaceae > Anthostomella > Anthostomella pinea. The sequence goes on along the minus strand of CAUWAG010000020.1, from coordinate 2,762,506 downwards.
TATTAAAATTTGAGTTTTATCGTTTCAATTAACTCTGCTTATATTCGTAAGTAGTTTTTCGGACTCGGTGTAAAATATTACAAAACTGTAGCTAGCTAGTTGTTTATATTTTTATAATTCGATTAACGAGTCTTATTCTCGGTGTTTTAGTAGTGGCTTTTGAAATGTCAAAACACTTTTCTTTCAGTCTTGTAACTTCAATAAAGCCTTTCGATTATAAGAGGCGTTATATTTGACTTGACAACTTTTTCCAGCTGTTTATAAATAATATTTTATGTATTTTTATAGTTTCTATTAAATATTATATTTTTATACTATCAATATTTTACTTATGTTTTTTATATTGATTATGATTTCTTCTTTCTATTACAATAACCTGCTTAGGCGAGAAGTTTTCGTTTGTTAATCGTAATAGTTTTTCCGGCTAGTAAGGTGTTTATTACCGAATTGTTAAACAGCTTGTAAGCTTTTCGTTAAAATATTCGTAACGGGCGAAAAGTTGAACGATCCGTATTACAAGTAATGAATAAAGAAAACTTTACAATTTCGGATTCAAATTGTAAGTTTTCTTCGTTATATTTAAAAAGTTAAAATAAAGCTTCGATTTAAATTACTCCGCTCGCGGTGCCATCTTTACTGGTACAATTACACAAATCAAATATCTATACATACAATTAACCAAATGAAAAACTTATATGTGCAATTATAATAACAGCTAATAATATTATTACACGGCACCATACTACTATTTAACCGCTCCCCGCACTAAATTTATACCAAGTCTTTGAAACATCATAAATAATTATAACTTATTCATATTTATTTAATCTAACTATTTAAACTATTAACCTAATAAAGACTTTACTCGTTAAATATTAATTTACTTAATTTACTTATCGTTTAAGTTCTTGTAGAAAACAATCCTATAACCATATTTCTATTTTACAAGTTCTTATAAGCAAATATCTTCAATATATTCGTTTATTTTAACCTATTCAATACTTTTAAGGTTAATAACGCCCTTTAAACCAACGGATGAATCATTATAAAGGAATCGTGTTATAACATTATTATACCCGTTAATTAATCGCCTGTTAGCTATTTCAACAGCTTTTTCGAACCCGTTATAGTAAATTAAAACCGCCTTCCAGTTTGAAGACTTTTAAAAACCAAAAGTTATATTTTACTACTTATATATAAAACAGCTTATTTAATCGGTATAACGATATATGATACCTTTTATACCGTAATAAAAAGCCCTAGTTTTACCATTCTTACCGCGGTTACGTAACGGTTAGTTTAGAGCTCTTTATTTCTAAAAGGTTTATCTTACGACTTATATACTAGCTAATATACGTTTTAAGTGATTATGACGTTGACTTATCAAACAGCTTAGTTTATAACTAAAACTATTATTATAACATATCAACTATAATAAAGTATTACGCTCGTTAACAGTTAAATCTTCAAACACTTTGAATGAGAGTTAATATATGGTTGTAAAGCTTTATTCAACCTTAAATTTAAAACCAGTTTATAAAAAAGGATACATACGAGCCTCGAGGTTGAAAATACTTTTTCAAATAATAAAAATCAAGTTAGATAAACTACACTCGCTTAGCGCAATTAAATTAGATAATAAATATTAACATAAGTATTTAAAAAGACGAATAAATTGGATAGATTATTTTAAAAAAAAATAAAAAAAATGGGGGAAATATGCCAAAACTAAACTCTCAACACTAGTACCGATTTCTTTTTCGCTGCTTTAAAACATCTAACACTTAATCTACTATTTTCACCAAGTCGTCCTTCAACCTCTGGCTTAAAAAAGCTTAAGCGATAATATCTAAACCTTTTTTTTTTCAAGTTAGCGCAATTATTTACTTTTAAATATCAATATAAGCACTAACCTACTTAGCTACGTTTCTCACTCGAAATTATAAAATATAATCGATAGAGAATGTTAAATTTGCAATATTAGTAAACAACCTGCTCGCGTATAAAAATAAACCCAAGCGGAAAAACGAATACTAGTATATAAACAGACGTTAATATAGATATTATTACTATTGTTGTTACTATTAATACTAGTATTGATACTACTACTAGTATTAAGAAGAAGAATAGAATTATAACTATTATAGTTATAATATATAATATATAAATAAAAGTACTAACCCGTATAAATGATAAACACACATATTGCATTATGAACACTTCTTACTCTACTTATTATAACAACGTTTGACGGAAACGCCGTTTATAAAATCACAGCTAAAAGTTACGGGAGAAAGCCTAGCTATATGAAGATTTCATATGCTTTTATCGTAACGATAACAACTATACCGCTCGGTTATATACTTGTTATCGTCGGTAATAACTATGATATTAAACATTTAACATATTATACTAGTAAGACTTTCAACTCAAGGTTAAATATTATACGTTGAAAAGTACAATATAACGTAGTTCATAATTGTTACGGTTACTAGCCGTAATTAAAACAACATTATAAATAAGTTAATACGAATTCACTACGAAAAAATAAATTACTTACATATCAATACTACGACTTTAAATAACTTAATAATAAACATATTAAACTAATAAAGCCGTTATATTAAATAGTAAAATGACGAAACTAACCACCTATAAATAAACAGCGTAAACAATTTGTTACATAATTATATTATTTATATGTCGTAATTAACTATAATCTTATAATACGGAGCCTATATACACATATCATCGTCTTCGTTGTTTGAAAAAGATTCTCGCATATATCGTAATTGATTATAACCTTACACTTCCCTTCAAATTTAAACGCTACAATGCTATTATTATTATCACTATTGTTAACAAAAAGATTCATACAATATAAGCTAAACCTAAAATAAAAAATATCGTAAAAATACGTATTGCTTAAAAGAAAAACCCCAAAATACGCGCTCAGGACTACGCAACAGCTAACAGATACAATAACAGTAAAAATAAACCTATTATAACTATTAATACGTATAATTAAATATTTCATAAGGCTTATCTTTTATTTTAAATAGCTTTAAATTTAGAATTATATATATTATATAAAAAAAGCTACCTGAAAATCTTAAATAGAACTACCCGTAAATATATAATTATATATATAACGCAAAAAAAGTTACGCGGAATTTTTTCAGGGGCATAATACTACGTATAAAGGGTTAAGATATATGGTATAAAATACCTAAACCTATAATTAAGTATATAATCATAACTATGAGTTATGAAATTTTGGGGTATAAAGTAATTAAACTTAACGTCAAGTATATAACTTCACTTGTAAGGTTTTGAATTCTAAGTAATAGAGTAATCAAGTACAAGTTTAATATACATTTATAAAAAAGGAAATTATAACAGCTTTTAATCTGAGTTTATCTAAGTAAAAGGGCGTATGACTTTATATATTTAACATATCGCCCGGTAAGCTTGTTCAATATATACTTACACTTTTAGCTGGTATAAAGCTGGTTTATAGCTATTTATGCTAGTAATAAAACGATAGCTCGACGAATAAGATATTATTGTTTATTAAGCTAACTAGGATGAAAGCTAGGTTTACACTTGAAATTAATTAAAATGGTAAGTATATAAGAAAAGGGTTTAAAGATACGTATAAGTGTATATATAATACTAAGGAAAGAATTTAAAGAAATTTAAAATCTGAGAAAAGAACAAAACTTAACATAAAAGGGATTAATTTAGCTATAAAATTATAATTATTAATAATGAAAACAACTTATTAATAACAATAGGAATAAAAGCGAATCACTCAATTATAACTATATAGTTAAAATAAGTTGTATATATGTTAAATAATAATAATATAAATAAAATAATTAAATTTTTTTTGGAATCGCCTAGCTTATAACACATCACGTAATAATGATTATTCATTTTGCTAATAAGACCCAGTTTTACGGTTTAAAAAGAAATTTTCGTTTATAACCGTTATAATTATTCTCAATTGAAAAAGGTCTCGAATATAATGCCTTTTAAAAACTTCAAATAAAAGACCGTAACGTACGTTAGCCTAAAATTAGACTCTTTACTAAAAATGTTTATATTAACCCTGCTATAAATTATCACTTAAAACCTATGAATAATAATTTCGTAAATAATAACTAGTAAACACCACGTACGTTAACAAAGGGCGGTTTAACCTTATGATTATATATTATACGAGAAAGAAAGACCATAACACGGTCGTTTAGCGTATAATAATACGCAGGGCTTAAGGAATTAAAGAAAATAGAAATATAATTAAGAAAAAGGTTTTCTTTTAAGTTAATTTCATTTATGTAAGCGATATTTTTTACCGTATTAATAAACTTGTCAGCGAAGTTTTTAAAAATCTATACCTTTCTAATAAATATTACCCGTGATTTTAAAGTGAAAAGGATACGTTTTTAAAATTGGTAGCTTTTTTTATGTTAACCGACCTTTAATTAATATTCAATTTTACAAAATCGGTAATAACGACAAGCTTACTAAATCTAATATGGACTTATTATTATAGACATTAATTTATTTATTAAAGAAAAACAAATAGTATTATCAAATTAATTAACCTTTTAAAAAACAAATTTCCTTTATATAAAAATAAAAAAAAACGCTATTAACTTTCTATAACCTTCATATTTAAGAGTTTATTCAAAGGTTTATAAAATTTTCTTCAAGCTTTATTATTATATTATCATTTATAAGCGTATAATCTTATTAAAAGCCCTACATATCGTTGTGTTTATCATTGTATTAGGTATCAATTCATTAACGGAAAAAAGGATATTTTAAATATTGAATAAGCTAATAAAATTACCGCTTACAACGCTATGTAATTCCTAGAAAATGCCTTCATTTTAAAGCAAAACCTACTCAAAGTTATTATTAACTTATTATCAATTTTTATATAAAGAATTTTTTTTGGAAGTACCATATATTGTTAAAAAAGGGTTATACCCGCCCGGTTAAGTATAATAATTTTTTAAAAAGTAGAGTTGGTTTTAACAAGTAAGTTTGAAAATTTGAAAAGCTGATTATTATTAACGTTATTTATAATTACCCTGGTAAATATAGTAATACGAATAAAGTTAAAATTTAAAACTTATTATTATCGCTATATTCATTAGCGTTAATTAAAAGCGGCAGGTTATTTTAATTGTTGAAAAAGTCGTCGTAATCGGTTATAAAAAGATTATATATAACGTGCTGTTTGATATTGAAGCTTTTTTTTATACCGTTAAATACAATATTTACTATGTACGTTATGCTTTGAACGGCTTTCGAGTTCTTTTAATAGCCTTGTTCGTTTAAGTTCAAGTACATGTAACGTCAATCCTTTCGTTCCTTTTAACGGTTTAAAAAAGGGGTTTAACGGATTTTAAGCGGAAATTCTTAACGTTATGAAATATAAACTTATTAATTCGTTTTAAAAATTACTGACATATATAGCAAGGTTTTTATTATTTTTGAAATTATTATGCCTTAGGTACATCTTAAAAGTGCCTTATTATATGTTCATTTTATGTTTTTAATAGGTGTATTGCGGGGTTTGTAACAGTCGTTAGTTAAATATCAATTAAACTAATTTAAGACTAAACATTTTCCCGCTTAAAACGCCGGCGCCGATGATAACGCCGATAATAATTACTTGATTTATTCAATATGCCGTTTTGTACCGACGACCTTTTTTTATTTTAGCTTTTTAATTTATCATTAAATCGTCGTTATAGATCCAAACTATAAGCCGTTCTTCTATTTTTCTAGGTTTATAGTTTAATCTATAAATTAGTTTTACTTACGGTTATCGCTTTTAATAGCCGGCGATTTTTGCACATTACGCAACTTGATAACTTTCTTTTTGCTATTATCATATAACTTATCGGCTTAAATTTTACGTATTTCCATCTCATACTATTAATATATTTACTTTCAATTTTTGTCACGACGGATAAAATGCTTTTTTAATTGCTTTCCTCGATAAAATTAACAGATAAAAAATTTCGGTCGGTATATTGAATACTAAGACGTATTGACAATATATAATTCCAAGAAATATAGGCTAGTAGATTTGCGTTGAGATTTTAATTATGACTAAATCGTTATACAAAATGTGGTAATAAATGATATAGTTACAATAATATTTCAGATAATAGGTATAAATAAACGAGTAAAAAACGGCCGTTTTATACGCGTTAAATATACTTTTTATTACGATTAATGAGCCTTAAAAATTAAATTGTTTATAGCGGCTTTAAGATTTATGAATCTTCAGCGTAACGCGATTTTAATGTATTCTTAAATAATCTACTATATTGTACCCTTTTCGCGCCGTCGGTAGTAATTATTATAAACACCGAATATATTTAAAGTTATTTTATGCGTTTATTTCTGTTTTAAAGTATTTTTTATTAAATAAATCGATAAGTGAAGCTTTATAATATGTTTTCATACGGGCTACAACGGCATATAAGCATGTAGGCTTTGAGGGCATGTGCTGTCAGTAGCATAAAGGATATTTATTATTATTTTTTAATTCAAAATTGTCGATATTTATTACATTACATTTAAAATAATAGTTATAATCGTAAGCGTCCTCCGCTTTATTCTAAGTAAACATTGTTTTAGACGCATCGTACGTAAAGTTATTAATAATATTAATTTCGTTTATTAACTTATAAAAAGATCATAAGATAATAACTTTATGTAGTAAAAATCATTTAACTCAAAACTGCTTTATTTGTATTTTGGTCAATATATATATAATCTTACATTAGCTTTAAAACGCTCTATTAAAAGGGGTTTATATTAATTATAAAACGTTGAGTAATAAAAAAGCCTAACTTATTTATCTTTATACCATTAAGCGCGTTACATGTTTATTGTAAAAGCTTTCACGGGATTCTGTTTCGGTATTTTTGATTTAAAAATAAGCAGTCTATTTAAAAGGTAGCAGTTTGAGTTTAAGATAATATAAAACTTTCCGTATAAATGACTTTTTAAAAACTTATAATAAACCCCGTAATTCAAAATATTACGGTTATTCATTATAGCGTTCATATATTTTTATGTTTTATTTTTTACCAAATGTCAATTGAAAATATAAGCCTTTGTATCATATCGCAAAGTAAACCGGACTTTTCTTTTACCTTTAACGGTGTATTCTAACGCATATTACTTCATTACTACTAACATAATATATAACGAGAAATTTATGTTAATAATTTATATTAATATCAATAAAGATATAGAAAAGATAAAAATTAAATCGTTACATTTTTATAATAAAGTTGAGTTCCGTTTTTGTTGACTTATTTACTTTAAAGTATTATTAAAAGCGTAAAAGAAATGAAAGCGGTAATATAACTTAGTAAAATACATTAATAACTTAATCATCCGTTTTAATATCCCTTTGCTATGTTTTATAACGTATTATTTGCTTTTAACGATTTTACCGGTGTTAATACCCCTTACTTATTTTATTATATAGTAAGCTTATAACCCCGCGCTAAGACTTAAAAATAATGCGTTCTTAAAAAGGCCTGTTGCCGCGTCGTTTTTAACGTTGCTTTTAAGCCGTTAAGGATTTTACCTTTTCTTTTTGTATAGGTAATAATATAAAAAATATAAGTAGTTTTAAACGGTAATTAAAAGTAAAATAAAGATTGAATATAAACCAGCGACGTAAAGTACGTAGGGTAGACTTTTCATAAGGTTAAGCTTATTACTAAGCGCTTAGCTAGAAAAAAAGTTAACTGTAGTAACGTAATTATTTTAAAGACTCGCAAACTGCGCTTAAACTTTAAAGTTTTTATATTTATAAATAACGTGCCGACGTTTTAAATGACTCCGTAAAGGTTAAAATTCTTTGGATCTTATCATTCGTGTTAATATTTTAAATCGCTGATATAAAACCAAAATCTCATAATTATTCTGAATGAAACCTTTAAACTAAACGTGAACATAATACAACATAATGAAAAAATAATTTTTTAATGTTTTACGCACCTAGGTTTGTTTATAAATGCCTTTAAACTAAATATTTACTAATGATTAATTATTAACTTTCATAAGAAGTTTTATCGTATATTTATAATAAAGAATATGTAAAATTGAAGTTAAATGAATTAATACGTTATAATAGGCGTAAACCTTGATGTTTTTAACACTTAATACGCTTAAATATAAAAGAAGCTAACGTAGCTGACAAGCGAGTTGACATTACAAGCGAGTTGGCACTCGTCATGAACTCTCCAACTGCCATGTCAAATAACTTCACCACAACGCATTCAGTTCAATTCAATCAATCGGATTCCTCTTCCTCAGAGGTTTCTATCTCTATTGTACAAGTTCGCGCATTATGGCCAGTATTGCCGCAAACGCCACACTGTCGCCCACGCGCTGCCGCCCGCCTCGGACGACGACTACCTTCACCCATTTCCTGTTTTGCCAGCTCAGTACCATCCTTTGAAGCCTGAAGATCTACTGCATCTTTAACGGAAAGTACTCCTCCTTTCATTAGACGTTTGTTTTTTGTTCTCCGGCGTTTACTTAGTAAGTGATTGGCTTCTTCTAATTTGCGGACCCGGGAATTAACCAAAGCGACCTTATGCATAAAACCGTATGTAGCCTTCGAAAACGAGCTCAATGCATCAATTATTGATGTAGGTGAGCTTTCCTGGTGGTTTCTGACTCGATTTCGGATATAAACCGATTGGTTTACCGCTTTGTTAATGGTGGTAGGCGTCTTGGAAGTCCAAGTAGTGGGTGGCAGATTGGGGTCTGGCGACGGTGTTCGTATGACAGCGACAGCATCCAGCTTTGAAATGACACTTTCTGGGTCAAAAGGAACAAGCCCAGTGGCACTGAAACCTGTTCGAATGTTTCCTGGCGTCATAGCAGCGTTGTGTGCTTCACAAAACGCTGCAAGGAAGTCCTCCTTCGAAACGTGGGTTATATGACGCCGGATGAGATCCTTAATCATGCGACCGTAAGCTCGTTTGAGCGGGCTAAAACAGCTGACATCTAGAGGCTGGAGCCTGTGTGACGAGTGGGCAGGCATACAAAGGGTGATAATGCCGTTGTTCTGACAATAATCCTCAAAGACCTGGGAATGGTGGCTTTCGTGACCATCTAGGATGAGGAGGCGTTTACCGGCAGTCATACGCGGTCTGGTATACTTGTCGAAATGCTGAATCCATTCCAAACCAATCTCATTCGTGGTCCACCCGTTGTCGGACACGGCCACTTTCCAATTGTGTGGTAATATCGTGTCGCGATACCATGACGCGAGGTGGGTTTTGCCCTGTAGAATGATGAACGGCGGGACCACCCAACCATCAGCATTAACAGCAGAGATTGCTGTAGACCATTCCCTGTTGCCTTGCTGAGCTTGTCTAGGCCTGCCACGTCTTTCGGCGCTTGTAATGACCATGCCGGACCCAATAATGCCCATCATAAACCCAGTCTCGTCGAAGTTATAAATATCCGCGTCTTGGATACCATGTTCCGCGACTGCCGCTGCAACTTGGCAAAACCACGCGTGATACACATTTAGATCTTTGTTCAAGACCCTCTGGTAGTCCTTCCTCTGATAAAAACGCGTCTAGAGGCCTGGTATGTGTTTAATGAAGTTCCATGTCTAGTTCTTTTTAACACGTCCAGCCCCACATGCTGCCAATAATTGATTTATTATATCTTTAACATAACTGTACCGGGGCGGAAATGCTCGCGCATCCAGGTCGGGAATGAAGGAACAAATGGCATTCTCTTCGGAAACCATAAGTTTCAAAGTATTGGGCATGCTGTCGCGTCGTGATGGCATTCCTTTGACTCTATTGCTCAAAGTGGAACGAGGGACGTTGAAGAGTTTCGCAAGCTGAAATATAGGAATATGAGGGTCACGTCGTTTAGCTTGAACAGCTAGCTGCAAGTCTGATTCGTTATAACGCGGTGCCATTGTTGTTGGTGGTGATATGATGGTTTGAATCGTATTGGTTGGAAAGTTCATGACGAGTGCCAACTCGCTTGTCAGCTACGTTATACGGTAAAAATGTTCATAATCTTTATAATCAACTTTTTAATTAAGTCAATTCATTGCTTAAGGACGATATAATTTAATATCGTTAACACGTTACAATATTACATTATATCAAATAACTTTTCGCTAATAAGGTTTTTTTTCAAATCATTTTCGTTAAATAAGTATAAAGTGATTTATTAAACGACGTTATCTCTAAAAAGCCGCTTAAGCCGTACCGAGCTAGTAAAAATATTAATCTATCTGAAATAATTATCAGTTGAGAATTTCTACTTTTCATTACCGGTTGCTTATTAAGTAGAAGATGATAATATCTAACTCGGCTAATAACTAAAAGAAACTCCGGTAGAATAACGCCACGTCGCAAAAAAATTAACATATAAACGCCTAAGACCTATACTACTAGGCCCTGATTTATCGTATTTTCAAAAGGTAATAAACACAGAAAATAAACAACTTTTTTTATTTATAGCAGCTTAAATAAATAAGTTAAAAGGTTATTAAAATCCATATTAAAATTTCCGGAAAAAAATTGACCGACTTCAAAGAGTACTATTATTACATTTCACGCAAATCTCGTTTATAATATTTATTCCAAACTCAAAACCCGTTATAACGACTATAATATATATAAAAGAATTTACATATTCGTTCGACTTGTTAATTAATATAATATTTATATCATTGAAATTGTTCCTTAGTAACTAGTTGTTAACATCGCTATTTAAATCTTAACGGGAAAAAAATGGCGTTTAAAAAGCGTTATTTAACGCTTAATTTCAAACATTTAGCTTTGAAAGTTTGAAAATAACATCGAACAGTTCCGGTATTAATATTAAGAAAAAATCAAATATGAATAAAAAGGAGAATTAGGCTTATTATGATAAATGCGGTTATTTTAAATAAAAGGCTTGTTATAATCAAATAACGCTGTTGTAAAAAACCTTGAATAAAATGTTACGTATCATAAAAATTGTATTATTACGAGAATAATATATTATGATCTTTTTTAAACGGATCGGGGCTATAATTTAAAGCAAAATTCGGGTTAAGGCCTCAAATAAGCTTGATTTCAAGAAGAGAAAAAATAGTAACAAGCTTAAAATCTTGCTACCTGCCCATGGCTAAAAAGGTTTTCGCATCATAATTAATGAAGGTATTAATAAGAGACTTATATGGTCGAGATGTTATTACTACGTGCGATAGCCGCACTTAATAACGTGTAAAGGCAGTCGTTCAAAAATAATCGGGGTTAATACTCCTAAATAAACAATTAGGCTTATTACTTTATATTGCCGTTATTAGCGCGTTTTACAATTAGAATGTAAAAACATCAATTTAAAGCTTTTTTTATAATTAACGCGTTTTCAAATAAACTTCATGAGGGTTTTAAGGCGTTACGAGTTAGGGTTAAATGAAAGAAATTTTTCACGTTTAAAGCGATTATTTAACTATAATGATTTTATAACAAATAACGTTATTTAATGTTGATGGTTCAAATTTACGCTTATTAGATAACTTACGTAGTTTCTCATTCTATGGCGCTTTATTACTTGAAGCTATATAATAGTTGAAATAGTTTAGATACGTTTTTCTTAGTATAATAATATAACTTGGGTTAATTAAATTAAGCCAAAAAATAGTTATATAATATTGGAAATTATTTTATAAATGTTCGCTTTCAAAACTTGTTGTTCAAATATATAGCGATAAAGTCGATTTAAAAGATATACTATTTTGAAAAGTTATAAACTTTATTTTTATTTTTATAATATTAAACGCCTTATAAGAGCTATAGTTTTGTTATAATCGATACTTTTACTTTACATTTTTAAGCGTAGATATCGTGTTTAAACTTATTAAATTTGTTGAAAAATAAAAACATTTCAAATATTTATTTTATGTCAATTAGATAACTTATTAAAAAAAAGGATTCTTTATAGCTAAACATAACGCTTTGAAAGCTTATTGGAATCGTTTTAATTATTATCAGACTGTATAGCTTTTCGCCTGGTTTATTATGAGCGTTTTAAAAGGTAAAACTATAAATATCTTAACATTTATTAATTTATAAGCAAGCAATTATTAAAAACAATTGTTTTTGTTACCGTTAAAACTATTCAAGTCGATTTAATTAAATTTAGGTAAATAGCGTTGCTTACTTTCCAAAAGCTTTTTGACAATTTCAACGTTTATTTATTTTATAGTAATGGTTTACTTAGAAATTGTAATAATTACGGGGTGCTTTTTCGTAATATATATATATTAGTTAGACGTTTTCAGATCGAAATAACATTTCATGTTGTTTTAATTAGAATTAAACGTAATTATTAAATTGCCTTTTTTGTTATTTTCGCTTCTTAAAATTAAAGTTACATCCAAAGCGGTTTGAAGCTTATTAAAATTGAAAAAATCAATATTTAAATATAATACGTTATATAGTCTTTTCTGGGGCGTTTTTATTTATGTTTTATAGCGTTCTTATCTTTCATAACGGTTTTAGATACGATATTTAAAAAAAATGGATTTTAATCATCATAAGCGGTATTCATTTTTGAATGGTTAAAAGTAATAACTTAATAATATCGTAAAGATGTAGAAAGTTTTTATACATAATAGATTTATAAAAAGTAAACGTACAATGTTATCAAGTCGCGGCTACTTTTAATAGAATAGATTCTATAGATTTATATGTTTTAATGATAAAAAGAAATAACTTGAGCTTTTGATACTTAAAACTTTTCAAAATAATATAATACTTTTTATTAATTAAAGCAAAATATTAAGACTTTGATTTTTAAAACGAGTTTGAAAACCCGAAGAAGTCATAAAAAGGTTTATTTTACATGGAATTTTTTTGGCTTGGAATGCGATTATTTAAATATGAGTTATTCGTCTAATTGAAAATAATAATTATGTAAAGCGTTATATTATTCTCAAAATAACTTAAAATATTTACTTTGAAGTTACTTACGTAAGTTTTCTTTATATAAAATCAAACATTACATTTCAAAACGCCGTCTTAATGTTATTTATTCGGTAAGAAATAAAGTGATGAATTTTGATTTTCATATAACGCGCTTTAAACCGTAGAACATTTATTAGACGCTTTTTGTTTAAGTAAAAATCCTTTTTTTTTAAATTCTTTTTAGCAACTAATATTATTCAAAGCGTAAGACTTATGTTATAATTTATATTTTGTAATAATTAAAAACGTTACATTTTAGTAGATAGAACATTAGGTTATAATAACGCCTATAATCGTTAACAATGATATTCAAGAAAAAACTTCTATATAATTATCATATAAAGACTTAAATACATATAAATAACTGTTTTCGTATATTTAAAATACTTACGAGGTTTTTTAAAAACAAACGCTTTGCATTTTTACGGCTATATATATGAACTAAAAAATGTTAATTACGTTTTTAGCGTTAGAACAATTTTGTTTATCACTTTAGTCCTGATTTACAACTTTTAATATTTAAATAATATATCTCTTAATATTCAAAAATAAGTTAGGTTAAAAGGCTAAGTTTTAAGTGCTATACGTAACCTTTTAACCTTACGCTTACTTTTGAACACGTGCTTTTATTATAACTTGTCAAGATTGATTTTTTAACTTTATATTAGAAAAAAACACATTTTCAAAATATTTAGAACTTAATACAGGGATTATCATAATCCTTTTCTTATAAACTGTTATCAAAGTAGCTTTTATTCTAATACAGAAAGTTCTTAAATTAAGTTTTCATTAAGAAGATTTCGATACATAAATCGTATTATAGTTCTATATTAATCGCGTTACCATTTCACGACCGTATTGACTGACACTTAATGCTTACATAGGTTGATCCATGCCCTGGTGGGTCTGGTGGGGGACGAGTGCCCACATCTAGCTGCCCACCAACTCGGGTGCATCTCCAGATCTTTCTTTTCCTTCAACCAGAGTTCGTTATACGTCGATAGTTAATAAGGGTCCCTGTATCCTTGCAACACATTTAGAGAATCGTAACATTAATAGATATTTTATTACCTTATTATTATATATGTAATCTACGTATGTAGTAATTATTTTTACTATCGTAAAAAAGATTCAACTTTCGTTCAATATTTTCTTTTTAATTTGTAAACAGGTCTTTTTAAGGTATAACAATAATTATTAAAGCGAATAGTAAAATGAATTATTTTAGCCTTAATTCTTATTAAAGTCTATATAATCTACATGTTAAAATTTAATCAAACGTATTATAACAATTTTTCAAAAACTAGAATTATACACCAAAACCCCTTTAAAACACTGTAATGTTATAATTTCCCATATAATTATATATCGAGTTTAATATAACGACTTTTAAAAATAACAACTTTTAATTTAACGTTTTGAAAATTATTAAACATAATTCAATTAACTTCAGAAGTTTATAATGATAATATTTGAAAGATATCTTGATAGTTTAAACCCTTTTTAATTGTAACGGTAAATATTTATAACATATTATAATATTTATAAATAATGAATGCTTTGATATATATAGTTTTCTCATATTGTTTTCAAAAATTAATAGTACCGTTGCTTTCCATGATTTGATCAAACTATTTAAATTTTTAACTTGGGAATTTTTTTCAAGCCTTATTGATAGCTTTGTTTATAGTTATAAAATCTAATGAAAAGCTTTTTGTAAAACTTTAACTTTATTATTTTTATTACTATTACTATTATTATGCGCTACGTAAAAAAAAATTTCTTACTTGTTGTAACAACCTATTATTGTATACTTCATTTCGTTATGATTGTAATACTTAGTACTATTTTAATCGTTACGATGAAACTATGAAAGGTGTTTGTTACGGGTTTTACTTTTATTATTATTGCGGCGTTTATTTAAAGATGTACTATCATTTTAATTATGAAAACGGATTTGTTAAAATCAAAGTTTATTATTAAAACCGGGATGTCTTTAAATTTAACCGTTTTTAATACGAGTATAGAAGTGTTATTTAATGGCTTAACAATTTATTTAAAGGCTATTAGCTATAAGTTCTTACCGAATTCTAACAGTATATCGAAAAATCAAATTTAAAACTCGCTTTCTCGAAGAATAAAAACATTAACTCGTTTTTATACGTAACTAACATAATATCGCACTTTTGACAAGCATAATTTTTTTTTGTCATTACGTAATATAAATATATAATGGGTAATTATTATCGTACGTAAGCTTTGTAAGTTACTTTGAAATAAAACCGCACTTAAACTCTTTATTAAATAAACATATACGAGCGATAAAAAAAGCTTTAATATTATATCGCTTTCTTTTATAAAGTTAAATTTTAACTTTAAGTCGGCTTCAAAGCGGTCTTTTATATAACTTTAAAGTTTAAAAGATTAAACTAAATGAGGTTTCAATTTAACTTATAGCTAGTTATTTCTATCTTAATTTGAAAACTTTTAAGTTCTTTTTAAAAGCTATTAAAACCAAATAAAAGGCTATTTTTAAGCGACTTGTTGTTTTTCAGCTTATCTTAAGCGAGATTTTGATATTTATAGACTTTTTATATACCGGTACTAACGTTAGAAGTAACACTATTTTTTATTTAAATAGTTTGATAAGCTCGTATCGAGTAAGTTAAAAGGATTAAAAGGCGGGCTTAAAATTTTAAATACTCGTTATATATTGAATTAAGAAAAAGGTTTTTTCGCCGCAACAACGGGGATGGGCTCGTGAGCGGGACTGACTGCACTTATTATCTTGATACCTCCACAACCCTGCGATGCAGAGGCTCTGGGAGGCGTGGTTTGCACTACTGAGGAGTAACCCCCCACGTTAAATACAAAACAAACAAACATAAGAAAAAGGTTTGGAAATTAATTACGATTAACGTAATTTATATTGTGTAATAAACTGTACGAGATTTTCGACGCTTTGTAAAAAAGCTAATTTTTTAAACGAAAGGCGTTGAAAACTTCGTCTTTTAATAGAATAATGCCAATAGTTGCTTTATTTATATATGAAATATAAACCTGAATTTTTTCGTAAAAATGGCTTATAATTCTTAAAGTTAGATTAAACGCTATTTAAATTCAAAACATCAACTGTCCAATTTTATTATCATCAATATTCAATACTTTTTGAAGAACTTTATAAAAACTTATGTATATATATTACGTTTTGTTTAAACGCGCTTGTAATTTTCTTAGGTTGACCCAAAACCGATTTACGGTTTTTAAAACCGTCGATTACGTTTTTTTTTTATAGAAAATAAGCTGACGATTTAATTTGTAAAAAGCTGCTTTTTGCATCTGTTTAAGACGTTTACTTATAAAAATCTATGTTTAAAAAGTAAAAGAAATCTTTCTAATTTCTTATGAACAGCAAATTTATTTTCGTTATTTTCTCAGCTAGCGTATTTCATACCGTTATAAAGCTCATATTAGCTGTTTTTATTTTCGAATTTAGGGTTAACAAGCTCATATCAATAATGTTTTATAATTAATTTAATCCTTAAATACCTTGAAACTTCGTTTTATTTATTAAGAGTAGCATATTAACGTTTATTTTTGTAATTCCCCGCTTTACCTAGCTTTTTAATACATCTATAACTACGTTTAAAACATAATAACTCGCTAGCCTTGATGATTAGTGAATTCGGTTTATTTTATAATAAATAAATTAATCAAGTGTTTCGTATAAGCTTTTCGTAAATTAAAGAAAGGATTTATATTAATTATAATAAGAATGTAATAATAAATGAATTAAAATACTGTTACGTACATTTCTAAAACGGTTATAAGGTATAAAAATATACATAGTTGTTATAAACGGTTTTATTGTTTTTAGTATACTTAATTTAAAAAAAAAAACTGAATAAAGTGTGTAATAATAATCGGGCGTTATATATTAATTAAATAGCTACCTCTTTAAGTAACGGTTAGTGAAAGCTTTAAGCCACTTATTTAAACAGCGATTTATCCCTTTTAAACTACTAACCCTTTACGAATAAAAAGCCCTTATTTTAAGCCTCAAATAACTTCTTATACTTAATTTTATACTTTTCATTCTAAAGTTAATCCCAATATAAAATCCTATTATAACAAAAATAACTTTTAATGTTAAATCCCTTTTTACGATTTTTAAATTTAGTAATATCCTCTTAATCGACTTCTCAAACCTTTTACGGCTTAAAGTTTAATAACCCGGGTTTTCCTTATATCTTAACGCTTTTGAAAATATATTTATAAAAGGTTTATATATATAACCTTATCTGATATTTTGGAAATTGTTAAGTTTAAATCATACATAACTTAATTTCAAATTAAAAAAATACCTTCTATGATTCATAATAAAATCCCAAAAAACTTAAAAACTTAGAAAATACTTCTTTTTTTCCTTCCTTTATATATGAATAAATAGCTATGTAAACTATAACAGCCTTTTTTTAAACCTACTTAATTATAAATTGAGAAATTTAATTCGTAAATAAAAACAAGATTTTCGTTTGAAGCTGCATTTGTCAATTTTTAACTACTATATAACCGTACATTAAGAATCCGATTGAACATTGAATATATAAACCAGAATTTGAACTATAGGTATTATAACGATAACTCATGAAACTTTTCGCTTATAAAGCCCTGTATATTAATTTAGACCTGGGTTTAACCCTTTATATTGAATTAAATCTAATATAACGCTTGAAAACTATACTTCATAAAACGCGACGATATCGGCTAGTATCGCTATCGCTTTCTTAAATTAGCAATAACAAAATCCGTACCCTTTTTATTATTATTAAAAAGAAAAGCAATGAAATGTAACGTTATCACTTTTCAACAATTACGTATATTATTACTTATGAAAAGTGTTAATTGAACGATAATAATGACGACTTAAAACAATAAGCTTATGAACTTATTTAGAAATAATAATACGACTATGTTAATATTCTTAATATAGTTTAGGCCGAGAAGTTTTTGTTTATGGTTTTAATGTCAGTTATAAGCTTAATTTAACTTTAAATCTTTGAGAATTAGACTAGTTTTGATCATATAAGATATGTTTAAACAGAATTAAAACATATCGTCGTTAATTCTTTTAAAAAGGGAATTATTAATCTTTTGTTGGCTTTTTAAGCTGCTTTTACTTTTTTACTCGAAAAACTAATAATAGCTTTCGTCTTTATACACATTACTACAACTTAAATTCTATTGTATTAAAAGCCCACTATACACTTTTAACAACTAAAAAACCTTTTCTCATCTAAATTAAATAAAGGGTTTTCAAAGATGAATATTAATCAGCCTTTTTAGGACATCTATATTATATAAAAATAAACATATTATTACGTTTTAAACTTAATATAATATATATCGTTATAATGTTTTACCTTTTAAATTCTTCAATAAACTTTCTGTTTTTCATGTCATATGAACTATATTATTTCTCAATATTTTAGTAACTTTTATATTATATATATTAAAAAGTTTAAATTTTTTAAAGTAACAAAGAGGATGACGGAAAAGACGTTTCAAAAGTCTTCTATATTTCTTACAAAATAAGGCTATAAGCCGTCCTCAATAAATATAAATCTTATGTTATTTAGAACAAGCCTTTAAGCTTTATCTTCCGTATTAGTAATATATATAAATTATATTTTAATAAAAAAAGTAAAGCCTTTTTAGAAAGCGTTCTTTCTTTTTTAAGTTTTATAATTTTTACCGCAAGGTTAATAAAAATCATTAGCAAATTATCAAACGTTTTAATAAATTTATACGTGTAAATATTAACTTCTTATAAACGAGAAAAGATTAACTTGCATTTAAAAAACTTAGATAAACTTTATTAATCGCATTAGTATTTAATTAGTTTTCTTTTAATTATATAACGTTAATTTAAATCAGCCCTTTTATATATCAATATTATGAATGTTATATCATAGCGGGTATTCTTTATTAAATCATAATATCTAAAAACTTTTCTGAAGATAATGTAAAACGTCGAGCTTAATCATAATGTATTCGAAGAAGAAAACTTATTATTATAAACGGTTTAATGGTTAAAAGGCTTGAATTAATCGGATTATGAATTAAACGAAGCTTTACGGGTTATTATAAAATGATCAGATTTGAATTATTTGAATACGAAACGTTTGTTTACTTTACGTTAAATTAAACAGTAAAAGTTGACTTTTTAATATAATTTCATAGTGATATATCGACTTAAATTGTAGAATATTCTAATCGATACGTTATTTGCAAAAAAAAAGAGATATTAAAATATATAATTAAGAATAAAACGATTAAAAAAAGTTTTTATGTAATATTCTTAAAGTATATTTATTTAATCGGGCTAATAGATCGTGATTACATTTACTTTATATTAATAACCGAGGTTTTCGTTTTAAATAATGTTAATTTTAGGGAGAAATTTTAATCGGTTTAATACATAAAATATTGCAAGTAATTAAAAACATTTATTTTTCTAATAATTACCGAAAAAAACGGATAGCCATTAGATCTTCAATTCAATTTTAATGAATTATTTAATGTTTTATCCTAATCGTTTCATTATATTTAACCTAATAGAACGAATATATACATAGTAATTACAGCGAAACCGGGACGAAATAAAAGGCGTTAATTAATCGGAAATCGATATTAGTAGCTAAATCTTCAACATTTTAAAGATACATATATTAATAATTATAATTATAAACCAATGAATCAGTTTCGTAACAAGATTTTGAAATTATTGATTTTTTCCCAATTCTTAACGGGACTTAAAAAGATTTTATTATTAAATTTAAGAATGTAATAAAACATAGTAGCGGTCATAATAATTTATTTGTTATGATTAATCCTTCTTTGAAATTTGTCTTATTTACATTATGTTTTAATCCAATTACAGTCCCGAACCTTTTTAAAATATTCTATAACGACTTATATGAAGCTAATGTCTTAGCGAAAACGATATTTGTTATAAATTACGCCTAGAAATTTTCCATGTATAAAATCTTTTACCCCTTTTTTATTATACGATGTAGTAATAAATGATAAATGAGATATTTTCTAATTAAGGTATTTAAACAAAGAGCTTGATTGGTCTTTCTTAAAAAAAATGTTTTTTTAAACCCAAATTTTGGAAGATAGCTCGTTAAATTAAAATTAAAATTTAATACGCTCCTAATTTTATTTAAAAGGCAATACAACGAATAGTTTATTTAGTTAATAGATATTGTTAGAAGTTTAGTTTTAACATTAACAAGTTTTTTAAAAAAGATTTTAATACGATAATCAACCGCTTTGATGATGGATTTAATTGTTTTATAAGTTATTAGCATTATATAATTATAACCAAGTTGTTTAGATAAATAAATAAATAATAATAAAAATCCTTTGCCGTCACTGCTTACACATGCCGTCAAAGGCGTTACATACTTACATATGCCGTTAAAGCCCGCATAAAAACACATTAAAAAGCTTCACTTATCGCTTGATTTAACACTCATTTTCATTAGAGTTATTTAATTAATAGTGAAAGTTTGAATGGTTTTATTTCGAGAATTTACGTAAATATTTTGATAATTTGATATTTAAGCCGTCAAAATATATCAGATATTTAAACGTTAAAGATATATTTTGATATTAAAAGTACAAACCTAAGTTTATTAAATATATTTAGTTTTTTTAATATTTAAATAGTTTTATATGTTAAAATGCGTGTTATATTTACTTCAATAATGGAAAGCTTCCAAATTCAATGTAAAAAGGTAAATATAAAATCTACTATATAAAATTAAAAAGGCCTTTTTTACGCTGGATATTATATATTATATAACGAGATATTGTAAAAGTTATTTTAAATAAACGTTTTAACAAAACCGACATATCATATATGAACTCAATATTCATAGAAGAGTTTATATACAAAGAAAATAAGTATTTGAAACCTATATTTTTAAATTAAAACAAAGTAGTTTATTAAACATCAATATACCTGTTTAACTTACTAAATATCTCTATTCAAATGGGTAATTTATCAAGCTGCGTAAAAAAAAAAAACCATTATATAAAGTAAATATATGTATATTTCACCTTAACTAGGTTTTTTTTTACCTTTTTATTTCTATAATGAATATTGAATTCTGATATAAATATAATACGCTAGCCTTACTAACTCCGGTAAAAAGATATCAATTTAATAACGTATACTACGAAAATCATTCCTTTCATAGGTCGCTACGTGTTAAAATAATAAACATACACGCTTTTATGCTTTAAATAAGCTTATTATAACAAGCCTAGCTTTTACCTATATAACGCCTAAGCACGTAAACCACACTATTATATTAGAAGTGTTAAAAATCTAGCAACAAAAAAGATTAAATAAAGCCTTTTATAAGCGTTAATATATAATAAACGAATACGGCATAACGTAGATAACAAGCGAGCTGCGAGGTGCGGCTTTGATACAGAAAAAGTCGATGCGTAACCGTGCGTCTACATTTAAAAAAAAATCGGGAAAATCTCCGACCTGCTGCACTTAACGTAGCCTTTTCTATAGATAATAATGATATATAGCAATTGTTTTTTACTGAGTTAATAGCTTGTGCATCTTAAAAAAGCCGTTTTACAAGGGTAATTTTAGCGTATTTTGGGATAAATCTTGAAATAAAATAGCTATAAACCTAGAAAAAGTGACATTGATGTATTTTTCAAGTTATAAACCTTTAAAAAAAATGTCCGAGATCTTTCCGATTTTTTCCCGTCAAGTTAAAACTTAGCGCACCGACTTTTTTTTTATGGAAGCCCCACCTCGCAGCTCGCTTGTCATCTACGTTAATATTATTAAACGAATAGTCTTTTTTAAAATATCAAATAAAGCACGTTTGCCTTCTTAGCTACCGGTAAAAAGATTCGAACCTATTTATATACACTATGAAAATATTTGTTTTATATATCGCTACGAATATAATGCCGTAAGGTTCTATAATAATAATACAGGGTTTTATTAAAATATTCTTATTACATTTAATATTATATTTAACCCTTTTTGTAGTTATTAGACGGATTTAATATTAAATACTATTCATTTCGACCTTTTCATAGTTATTACGTAATTTCTACGTCGTTAAGCTATCTTTTCGTAATTATAAAACATTTCCACCGTATTTATTTATTTGGTTACTTTTTTATCGCTATATACGCTCTTTACGTCGGTTGGTTATTCCTTTTTCGCCCTTTAATAGGTTTGTTGCGCTTTTTTCCCTTCTTATTATAAGTATATATAAATCTTTAATTCTTACGGCATTTTCGCTTTATTACGAGTTCTTCATTAAATATTCGTTTTATTATCTTTTATTGCTTTATTTTTACGCCTTTTACGGCTAGATTTTTAAACAGTAACCGATAAACCCCTGAGCACTAATTACTTTTTTGTTACTTAAAAGTGGTTTTAAGAAACGTTATATATAAAAACAAGTTATTTACGTTTAACTTTATTATTTATTATTTTAATTACGCGAGTAATTAACTATTTCTAATTTAATACTTACGAGATATGTATACCGGCTAAGCTCCTTTTTTTTTCAATTATAAGGATTTTCTATTATATAGTAGATTATATTTTATATCGTATGTAAAAAAGTACTATTTTTAATCTTTAAAAAACACGCACGTACGTCTCTTTTCAAAATAATCTTTCGTAATCCTTCGATTATTTTCCTATTATTGATATAACTTTCCTCTTATAATATTTCGACCCTTATTAATACTATAGCTAATCTTACGTATAAATATTCTTCAAAATGTTACATACACTTTTACTAAACTTAATTATATACGACGATTATATATAATTGTTAACAGCTACTCTTTACGTTGAAACTTTTACTACTTTTCCTCAAGGATTATACACTTTAAATATATTACGCTTTAATTCAAAGCCTTAATAAAACAAAAACAAAAAGATTTAAATAAATATTAGTTATACTAGCTAGATTTTACCGTTCAGCGTTATATATCCAAAATATCTGCTTAAATAAAAATGCGGTGAGAAATTATATCGCTTTTTTTAAGTTTAGTTTTTTATAAACCTAAGCTTTAAAAGCTTTAAAGGTTTTAATCGTTTTTAATCTCTTACATTTTTATTTATTGATATACTATGTTTATAAATGCATGATGTTACATAATAGCTTAAAGTTAAAAAAGATATAACGGTTTATTTAATTAGTTAAGTTTACTCAGTTAAATAACTTATTAAGTTATATACAAATAGAATAAAATAAGGAACCACTATATAAAGTAAGTATACGTATACTATACTTTAGCTAACTTTTTTCTCTATTTTCACCTTGTTATTATTATAATTAATGTTAAACTATAACATAACGTCCTAAACATTGTAAGACTAAACCTTTAACATTTAATAAAGACGGTTATAATATAAAACTCGACGAAACTTAATAAGTAACATGATTTATTAAAATATTATTACCATACAAGTTTTAACGTTACAGAAATGTTGGTTAATACCCTTTATAAATTATGTTTTAATAGAATGATGTTAGGACATAAAATTATAAAGAAAGCTAATGATAAACAGATGAATAAAAATTAAAACCGTCTTATGAACATAGGTAGAATTAATTTAGTTAAAGTTAAATGATTATAATATCGAGAATTTAAACCGGTGAAACCTTTGAAAAGCCTTCAATTAAAAAAGCGGCCGAAATATTATAAATCGGAATTATTTTAGATAATATATGGAAACTTTGCTTTTCATTACGAACAAAGCGTATTATTCTTTAAGAATTATAAAAGTATTAACGGCAAAAAATTAACATATATATAACGTTAAAAGCTGATATATCATATATAAGTTATAGTTTAGAAGATATAATAGTTTAATAGCTGATAAAACAATAAGATATATTAAATATAAGAAGAAATTAACTTACATACATGTTAAATATTTAAGAGAAACTGGGCGTATTTAAAATGTACGCTATACATTCAAATAAAGGTCATAAGAAATCTCATTTTATAATCAACATTTTATATTTTATAGTTCCATTATTTAAGCTTAACCGTAATAAATAATTTATAGATTTTACTTGTTATTAAAATAAATCACCTATTATATTTAAATATTATAAATGTAAATAGTTCTTTTATTAAACTTTTTAATAGTTTCATATTATTATACACTCCTTTTGAATTTGTTTAAACGAAAATTTGGTTATAAAACATTTATGTTCTAAAAATATATCAAACGATAAAATGTTGAAACTGTCTATGTTTTAGAAGTTAAAGAAATTTGAGACAAATCGAAAAGTTATTAGATGGTTTTTATATTTCTTAAAAACCTTTACTATTTCAAATTTAAAAGTAAATGTCGGTGCGTATACTAGCGCGTATATTTAATTCATAGTCGACAAATTTCGTGTTAAAGTAACGGGACCGAACTATTTAACTACTGAAATAATATAACGGTATTCACTACGTAATTAGCTTTCTGTATTATAAGCCAGCTTTATTAGTATTAAAGTTATGATACGGTCGAAATAATAAAGTAAAACGCGTAAATAATAAATAAACGTTTAGTATATTTAAGTATTATTAAAGCGCTTATTACGTATATAATGTTAGTTACTTAATTACTTATAGATTTTTTTATTAATAAATTAATCATTTCCTTACGTATTTATTATATAAGTAATTACTCATAAAGTAATTAAATAGTTTTGTTTTCAAATCGAGGGCTTTTTATATTATTAACCGATAACGTTATGTATATTTAAATAAATAGTAAGAATTAACAAGTTAGTGTGACGGAACGCTCACCACAACCACCATGCCACGGCTGTTCCTCTCAAAAGGATGTCGAATATCAAGCGTGGCAGCTTGACATTCAATGGTGGTACATGTACTCATATCGGGGCTCCAGGACTCACCACATGGGCTACCTGTACCAGACCATGACAGTTAGTAGTTTCATATTATATATATATATATTAATACGTATTCAAAATGAAAACACTCCAGTAAAAATAGCTATATGTCTATATTGTAATATGAGAATATTAAGTAGGTAAATTAATAATTAAATACTAAGCTTAATTCAAACCTTATAAAATGTAAGTATAAAATACAATTAAATATTGATAAATTCAATAGAACTTTAAATTACAACACCGGTATCATTAGGTTTAACTTACAAGTCATAATATGGTAATAATAAAAAGAGTAATGATAAATATAATTAAAATTAAAAGTTAAGAATATTTTTTACCCAAAAAAATTTAAGATTTAATAGTAAAGTTTAATTTCAATTCTATAATATTGTCACGATCCGTATTACAAAGTAGGAGCGCAATGGATCCAATTACTGTATACGTGTGAAAATCATCTGGTGGGAAAGGAAAAGAAGATCTTGACCCGCAGCCAAATTGGCTGGTGGAATAGATCTAAGCGACCGCCCCGCAATTCGGCTACGGAGCAATGTTGACCAGGTCATGTGACTTGCACGTGACCGGGACCAGGGCCAATGGTGGTGGCTAGGTGGCTAGGCACCATCACAAATATGAAGTTTTATTATACACAGTTTAATATATTAGCTATTAATTTTTATTTTTAAATTTTATAACTTACTTTGTAAGTTATTCAAATATAATAAAAAACTATATAATCATTAGAACTTATATAATATGTTATTAATAACCTTCAAGCAAGGCCTTTTAAAGATAAAACTTTGCACTTCAATATATATTTTACCGTTAAAAATAAGTTTAATTGAACCCGTAATTAATACGTATTATTCATGTTAAATAACGTAGAATAAAATGAAAGTTTATAATTATATAAACTTAAAAAACTTTCAATGTTAAACACGAAATAAACATTTATTATTTAGTTAAAATAAAAATTATGGAAAATAACAAGTAGTTAAATTTCCCATAATTGCTTAAACGATTATATTATTAAAGTAACTAATTAAAGAACTTAGTCGTAACGCTTATATAGAACATCTTTTCATTACGAATTAAATATATAAATTATTATTATGCGTATCGGTAGTTACTTTTTATTTAAGTAATAAACTTTATTGGGGAAAAAGTTACGATATAATAAACTTTTGTTTTACTTTATTCGGGCTTTTTACATTTAAAACGAAAATAAACTAAAATTTAACCCTTTAACGATATATACAAAGTTTTCACGTCTGATTAATATTACAGCCTCTTACAATATAACAAGTCTCTTTACCCTTACATGCTTAGCCTTTTAACAGAATAAGGGCCAGCAACCGACACTAACGGGCAATATCCCCAGTCAACGCCGATTTGCCTCTGACCCAAAGACTTCAGCCCGTAAAGAAAGACGTAGGCTCCAGGTACTGGCCTCCCCCGCAGCCCCAGACAACATCTGAGTTCGGTAACCAAACTTTTCGATAGTGGAGAGGCCAACCCAAGATGGAATACCCGGTGCCGCTGAAAGCGTCTAGAGACGAGCTCTGAAGCTGGACAGGCCGACGGTGTTCTTGCAGATGGTGGCTGGATAGTTAGTATCTGAAGCATTGTCAGCTTGACTTCACCAGTTCCAGCCGGGGAGCCGCCAAACGTGATGATGTTGATCCCGTATATATGCTGGGAAAGTTTGGCGCATACACCAAAATGAGAGGAAGCCGTTCATTGATCCCTGTGGAGAGGAACGACCTAAGGCTGTTCAAGTGCCGGCGTGCAGGTTGATGAGCGGCGGGTGGACCAAATCCACCCAAGCCCAACCAGGCACAACATCACCATGCGGACACCACCATGCGGAACCGGAACCCAGCGAAATGTCCTTAACTATTACATCGAGCCACTGCAGGCGCAGACGTCAATGTGGGGATTGGCGTGCATTCTTATTGGTCTTAAGCCAGCGAACCGCTCCCCCCTTTCATCAATATCGCTCATCAGTCCTCCCTGGTGATTGACCGCGTTGTATGTCGGCCTCTCTGCTACTGGTCACGACGGCTGGTTCTCGACTACAGCCCTAGAAGTTTACGACTATAGGTACCGAAGGATTGCGGAACCTGTTCCACCGTGTGACAACCCTGGATGGTATGTGCTGTCACCCGTGCTATCTCGGGAGGCCTCGTTGCTTACCAGTGACAGGCGTCCACACTGTGCTGCCGAAGAGCTACGTGTAAGGGTTCGACATCGACCGGATGACAAGGTTAATGCACTGGAGGCATTCCGCACGGTACTGAGACAGCCTCTGCCACCGGGTATGGCGAGTATGGCAGTTGACGCCTGTAGACATTCGCCAATGATTATACCAAGGCCTTCCCCGAGAAGAGGAAGAAGGACCTCGTTGACGGCGTTGTCAAGATATACATGATTTATTCTCTCCGTATATGTACGCTTGAGACGGTGTAATTATGCGCGCAGGCAAAGCGTTGCCTGACGACACGTTGTCGTGGCTCCCGAGAGAAACGAAGAGGCCGATATTACATGACACTGCAGTCCTGACAAACATGCAGCTATCTTGATCATTGCCAACGACGCTTACGACCAGGCTGTTGCCCGTAACCCCCAACTACCAACCCCATTACTTCCCCCGCAGCATGCTGATCAAGAAATGCAGGTTATATGACCTCGTGACCCGGACGGACGTTACGGGAAGCACGCAGTGTCCCGGAGTCGCACATGGGGGTGATAACGGCTCGGGTCCGTTTGATATGACGTTGACGGTACACCTTGAATGTTCTTAGTGAGTTATTCCATGCCCCTTTCGGCTACCTCAAGACCGACAGTTCCATATTATATACAGTATGTGAGCTTTCAGATGGCTTACACGCCCCCGAAGACTCACCAGTGAGTCGTGCAAGTCTGGTAATTGGGCATACGCTGTTGGCTGACCCGTTTCCCTCTCATCCAGGGGTAGTGGCGAGCGCGGATCCAGCGACGGAAGTCATGGTTCGGAAAAGGGGAGCTGGCACTTGATCTCAGTACAAGGTATGGATGTCTGCACAGTAACCTGCTTCAATGACCAGCAGAATACGGGAGCACGTGTGGCTCTGGACCAAGCAGTCTTTTTGCCTGTATTTAAAACAGCTTCCCGAGTCCCTACCTCCCAATATGGCGGCTCACGGAGCTATGGTGACATGCCCGCTACGAGGAGCCCTGATTCTCTACAGCTGATAGTTGTAGGGGGCGAGTGTGTTATTTATCATGTACCAGGCACGTGTGTAATGTCGCAGACGTATCTCAGACTCACCCGAGGCATGTAGGTACGTGTAGCTCACCTTGGGGAACATGACTGAGTAGCTATGCAAATAGCAAGTGCATACATATACGAGTACTGAGTACTCGTAATATTGTGGCTCCTCAACCCATTTTCCAGCCACAATGACGGATGGGTCACGGACCAGGATACAAGGCACCTTGGAGCCCAACTAGTACCCGTTTGTACCTGATTTGTACCCAACTGGGATGATAGCTACTTCTGGGATTGGAGCACCACCCATCCTTCCTTTCAATCAAGCAACTTCCAGAATACAGACCAATAGCCACCATTCGTGACCCTGGTCCTTATTCTGGATACCGCTACCACAAGGCACAATATCACTTCAAACACATATATGCATGTATCCAATGCAGCCGCATCATGGCCCCACACTGCAGGTGTGACATGAAAACCAAGGCGCACCCGATTAATGGAAGGTGTATTTAGTATCGAGCTCCCACGATTGGAACACGTCCCACGTCCCACAATCTTCGAGACAGACGAGAGACAGACGACAGACATCATGGCCAGCGGAAACGGCGAGACCGGTAAGTTTGGCACTCGCTCACATCCCATGCTCCCCCTACTGACGAAGGCCCCATCTAGTGAACCTCGACTCCCTGAGCGTCCAGCAGCTTGGCCAGGTCAAGAAGCAACTCGACGAAGAGCTGGAGCACTTGACCTCGTCCTTCACCCAGCTACACGCCGCCCAGTCCAAGTTCAGAGAATGCCTTCGCTGTGTCCAAGGCGGCAAGTCACCTGCTCTCCAACGTGCGTGCCAGACCCATCGTCCCCGACCCGACCAAGCCAGCGCCTAACTGACCACCACCCGACCATAGAAGACAAGTCCATCCTCGTGCCACTCACCAACTCTCTCTACGTCCGCGGCACCCTCGCGAGCGCCGAACACGTTGTTGTCGACATCGGCACTGGCTTTTACGTCGAGAAGGTATATACAGTCCAACATGCACGCCCGCCCACCTTGTCTGACCCCCGCCTCGCAGGAGATCAAGTCGGCAACCCAGTTCTACGAGAACAAGGTCGGCGAAGTGGGAGGGAGCATCAAAGAGCTGGAAGCCATTGTGCAGTCCAAGACGAACAACGTCCGCGTCATCGAGGAAGGTACCAATCATCCATACACCCGAAGAAGAGAAGAAAGAGTATGCGGCTGACGAGCTGTCTGCTACCTAGTTCTAAGACACAAGATGGCCGGCCCGGCCCAGCCAACGCCCTCGTCCTAGGAGAAGAAGAGGAGCAGGCGTTACCAGCTGGCTACCAGGAGCTCTCCCTATGCAGGCCCTGCTCTGGTGGGAAGAAAGAAGGGAACAAGACTCCCTAGCATGCATGCCCCTTTTGCATCTTCGTCGCACCCGCCACCCCATCATCCCATGCCATAGTCAATCTCGCCGTTCTCCAGTAGAGCAGCCACAATTCGTTGGTTGGGCCATCCCTTGAAGTTGGCCAAGAGTTCCCTATCCACCTCCCTAGCCGCCGCCAAGGACCATTTCGTTGCAGTGGTGGACACCCGCC
Source organism: Anthostomella pinea (assembly GCA_963556695.1). Taxonomy (NCBI): domain Eukaryota; kingdom Fungi; phylum Ascomycota; class Sordariomycetes; order Xylariales; family Xylariaceae; genus Anthostomella; species Anthostomella pinea. The sequence continues at coordinate 2,732,621 of CAUWAG010000020.1, read as the reverse complement.
TTCAAGATCTGACCCTGTAGAGGGCTGCACCAATTCGAGGGACCAATCACCAAAAACCTGGGCGACACACATGGTGACAGTGATACTGACCGACGAAGGCCACCTATCCCTCAACACCTTCGAAGGCGTCTCGGATATTGCGTACCGTCTGCAGGAATCCCCGCACCCTGCCCACCCCCTCGCCGGTTTGACTGTTGCCCTCGGCGGCAAACAAACCTTTAAGGTCTTTGCCCCAGACGTGGCTGGCTGATCTGCCGCCGAGCAACTGCATCTCTTCATCCCACGCTTCTCCGTAGACACTAAGACCAAAATCGACCGTCGGTGGTTTGTTGGCGACCATGGATCGGATGCCATCCCATTGGCGGTTAATGGCCAGCTCAACAATATATGCCGTTTCCTTCCAGTTGAAGCGGTAGACGCTCTTGACTGTGGCTGACTTGAAATAACCCGCCATGGCGCTATCGCAAGCCAGCCAAATCCTGGGGTAGGCGTTGCAGCCTCCGTGCGGGCCCTGCATGTGGATTTTTCCCGACTGGAAGTAGGCGTTGACGCCATGGAACTTCTTCTCGTCGCGGTCCTCAGCCACGGCTTCCACCTTCCAATCGAGCTTGCTAGGTCGGGGTCAGACAAATGAGATAGCACAATCATCGAATTCGAATCTATTCCTTACCTTCCCATACTAATGTTGGTGATGTCGAGCTCGGAGATGGTGGCGTTGAGCGGGAACGCTCGTGTCCGCACCATGCGGTACCGGACGCCATCACCCCCAGAAGCGTGGGAGGCATGTGTTGGCTCGAGCTCTGTCTCGAACCTCACCTCTTCCGAGCACGCTTCAAAGGCGTACTGCGGGGCGACGTCGGCTGCCGATGGAGTCTGGTTGTCGGTGGGAAGGAAGGGACTATGGGGAGCCCGGATCACCCGCAGCATGGCGCCAGCAAGGGCCTCGTCACCAATACTAATGGTGGGCGTCAGCCTATCGACCTGTACGCCTTCCCGCGCCGCACTTACTGAGTTCTCAGTCGTCCGGAAGCTCGAGAGTTCTTCACCATGGCCTCGAACTGTTCGAACTGGAAAGCAGGGATGGTTTTCTGATATCTTTGGAGCATGTAATGACCAAGGTGTATCTTCAGGTTGAGAGCAGCTCGCAGGCGACCGGCTTTGTTCAGCGCGTCGAAGAGAGTGCTCGAGAGGGCCTTCTCATGTTCAGCGGCCAGTTCTTCGAGTCTCACGTTAGGTCGAGTGCCGTCGCGCAGCTCTAGGCGGTGTCGGGCACCGCCGGATGTAGCGTCGAGTACGATGACGAAATCAGGGCCTGTGGCAGAGGGGGGCTCGACGAAAAGGCCCTTGGTCAGATTGGGCCGGTCTGCAATCAGGTCTTCGACCTGCAATCGGGTCGTCTCAATCAGTTCATCAGCATCCGCCTTTGTAGGCGCGGCGATCCGTAGGTAGGAGCCGCCGTTGGGGGTGCTTCGCAGTTCAATGGTGCACCTGCTGCTTGCACTCCTCATGTCTCGGTAGGCAGCCTCGATGACGCCCAGGGCGGAATCTGGGTTGTGGGAGACAATGAAGTTGGCCTGCGATGATCTGGTTAGATGATTCGTTATGTACTATAGGGCGGTGGTGAATGTGAATGTGAATGGAGAAGACGGAGCATGCTGCATACAATAACCGGGCGACGGCCGTGTTCACCCTGGATAGCTCGGGAGTTGTGGCGCCACGTTCGAACGGCGACTCCCACCAGCTTGGCCGATGATGTAGTAAAGTATACGGCAGCTGGTTCGTCAGTGGTATCCTTGGCCGCAGGTACGAGCCGGTCCTCATGATGGGCAGAGTGCTGGCCCAGAGGCTGTACCCCATTCTCTTGATGGTCGTTGACCCTTGTCATGGCATCATCATCATCATCAGCAGGGACCAAGGCGGTCGACTGCTCACCCGTACCCAGCTGCTGCTCATCGGTGCCCAGCTGCTGGGGCTCAGACAGGGCGCCTGAGGCGGAACTGGCAGGCTGATCGTAAGCACCCGGCACGAGGAGCGGGCAGTTGGTCAGGGCGGATTCATCGTGAATGGCACCGTCAAAGAGGAGATCTACGCCAGGTGCAATTCTGTCACGCTGGGTGCCCACGGACAAAGCTGGACCAGCAGATTGGTCGCTCCTGCATACGGACGAAAGCGTTTAGTGCCACGGGACAGGAGCCATGGTGTTTTATCGGGGTAACTCACACGTCGACCTCGATCAGTGAGTCCATGCTGTCTGTCTGCTAGGACTGGTAGAAGTGGCGGAATTGGTAGTAGTGATGATACCTTAGGTATCAAACAGGTGGTGGAAAGAAGGGGTGGAAAGAAGGAAGACGGCGCGCCGGACGAAGGCTAAGTTGGTCTGTGGATGCGGGTGGTGGCAGGAGTGATGAGAAGCAGCCGTTCGAGTTTCAATTGTGGGTGTGGTTGCTATGTGTGGTGGTCGTGGGCAACTGAGCTGCTGGGTGAATAAAATAAGAACCTTAGTGTGTAAGAAGTATGTACATGACCGAGATCACCTGAGGCATCTACAACTTTAAGACGGCATTTAAGTGGAGGGTCCGTATAGAGGTACGTTGGTAGGTAAGGTGGATATGCATGTTTTAAGGTACCTCAAATCCTTAGGTACCTTGTATGGAAAGCAGGCAGGTGCAGGTTGAGAGAATGCCGTATCTGTATTGTGTAGGTAGATACATAATAAATATGCACAAGGTACTTAAGTAGGTACCTAAATAAAGCCATGCACACTGGGTACTACCTACGTACCTATGTAATAAGAGTAAGGTAAATAACCTTAGGTCGTTACAACGAACGGCCTGACAGGAGAGTATTAGGAGAGGGGGGTCACGTGAGCCCGCGTTTGCCTCGCCCCACATCGTCCTGGCTGGCTGCTGGCATCCGCGTCAACGTCTCACCTCCAGTCCACTCCTCAGTCCTTAGGTCACTCTGCGCATCAGGCCCCCTGCAGAGGGTTTTCTTTTCGTCAGAAGATGCCAGTTCAGTGATATCTCATTGAGCACCACCACCACCATCAGACATTGCACAGTTGCAAGCTGTCACCATAACCGTTGACAATTCCAGTCACAGCCACGGCCCCAGCCTCAGCCACAGTCACGTCACATTCCCCTGAGATATACTCGGCAACTCACTCACTCACTCATGGGCCGCCGAGCTTCATCAGCCAGGTGCCCTCCAGGTGTGGCCAGAGACGACTCTGACGACGAGCTCGGAGTTGACGACCATCCGTGGGAATGGATCCATGCTGAGCCCGACCATGGGGACGCCGCCAAGGGGAAGCGGAAGCGGGATGCCACCCACCAGGGCCACCACATAGTCGGTGCGCGCATGGGTACCTTCGAGTGCTACAAGGGCGACTGCGTTCTCCTCAAGGCCGACGGCTCCAACGAGGCCTGGGTCGCCATCATCACTGACTTCCTCGATGCCGATGAGGACGGGGACATGGCTGCCCACTTTCTGTGGTTCTCTACCGAGACCGAGATTCGCAACAACGACCGGAAGCGAAAAGACTATCTCTGGGTTGGTCCCATGCTTGCCTACCTCTTACCCGGGATCCCGTGCTGACCGACCGACTACATCCGCGTAGAACGAGCTGTACATCACGCCATCCTCCGATGTCAACCCTCTTGCTTCTATAAATGGTAAAGCCCGTGTCATGTCCCATGACGCCTTCCTGCAACGCTTCCCCAGCGGCAAGATACCCCGCACGTCTTCAGCCTACAACAAGACCTTCGTCTGCCGCAGAGGTTGCAATACGAGGACCACCACCTACACTGACGAATTCGTCTGGAAAGACGTCTACTCGGGAAATGTTGACGACATCGGGGACCTAGTCGAAATGGTACAGAGGGGGACCAAGTCAACGAGGAGCCGCCCGAGAGCTCAGGATCCGCATCTCGAGGCCGCCTATGTCCTATCTCACCAAGAGCCCGCCGATGATGATGACTATCTCTCCGATGGGGCCGCAACGCGCAAAGTCACCACGCCGCGCAAGAGGCAGAAGACGTCGCGCCTTGTCACACCCTCCAGTCGCAAGTACGTGCACGCACCCTGATGAGACCCTCACGTGCCTGGGATTGCTGACTTGGGACTACAGGGTTGCGGTGAAGAAGGCGCTGGAGTTCACGCCGCTGGCCACTCGTACTCTTTCGCCAAGCTACCACCAGTCGTCTCCCTTCCAGATCGCAAGGGCCCAGTTGCATGTTGCGTCGGTGCCGACCAGCTTGCCATGCAGAGAGTCGGAGTTTTCCATGGTGTATTCGCATCTCGAGGCAGCCATCACCGACGGTTCGGGAGCATGTATCTACATCTCCGGGACGCCGGGGACGGGCAAGACTGCCACCGTGAGAGAAGTCGTCTCGAGGCTGGACGAGGCCGTCCGATCCGACGAGCTGGACGACTTCATCTTTGTCGAGATCAACGGCATGAAGATCACCGATCCCCACCAGTCCTACTCTCTGCTGTGGGAAGCCTTGCGCGGACAGCGAGTCAGTCCAAGCCAGGCCCTCGACCTCCTCGAGCGAGAGTTCAACCACCCAAGCCCTCGGCGGGTCCCTTGCGTGGTGTTGATGGACGAGCTCGATCAGCTCGTCACCAAGAACCAGAGCGTCATGTACAACTTCTTCAACTGGCCTGGATTGCGCCACTCGCGGCTTATCGTGCTGGCCGTGGCCAATACCATGGACCTGCCCGAGAGAACCCTCAGCAACAAGATCAGTAGCCGTCTGGGCCTGACTCGCATCACCTTTCCCGGCTACAACCACGAACAGCTCATGAAGATCATACAATCGCGACTCGAGGGGGTTCCGGGCAATATTGTCGAGCCCGACGCTGTCCAGTTCGCAAGTCGCAAAGTCGCCGCCGTGAGCGGCGATGCAAGGCGGGCTCTCGACATCTGCCGCCGCGCCGTCGAGCTGGCCGAGTCGGATATGAAGGGCCCAGGCCCCGATCCCGCCACGCCGAGCAAGCGGGCCAAGGCCAAGACCGGAGAGGCCGACCGCGGCAAGAGCTCCAGAGGCAAGGTCACGATTGCGACGGTGAAGCGAGCCATCAACGAGGCTACGACGAGCCCGTTGCAGCAGTACCTGCGAGCCTTGCCGTTTGCTTCCAAGTTGGTGTTGACGTCTTTGCTCGTCCGGATCGAGAGGAGCGGCTTGCCGGACAGTACATATGGCGATGTTGTCGAGGAAATGAACCGCGCTCTGGTCCTGGACAGCAGCAGTCGGCGGGTAGGCCTGCTGAGGGGTGCCGGGGCCCGGGACACCCGAGTCCATACATCTACACGGGGATATGATAGCAAGTCTGCCCGGGTCGCGGGCATCGACATGGCAGCGGTCGATCTGACGGGCGCCGGTATCATCATTCTCGAGGGCCATCGAGCGGAGCGACCGAGTAAGATCAGGCTTGCTGTGGGAGACGAGGAGGTAAAGCTGGCATTTCGGGACGACCCCGAGATCAAGGCTTTGGGTATTGCATTTTAGAGTACAGTAGTAAGATACATGCCAACTTTTGACGACTGAACGTAACAACCAATGCCCCTGATATCGCTCCAACTACGCCTACTTGTGTCAACTACGCCTACTTGTGTGCCTATCCCGACACATGCACGGCCGTCGGTACGTGGGGAATGTCCCAGGTCGTCTCGATTGCCACAGCCCCCTACATACGGCCCTACTGCCCTCGCTGCCGTCTAAAACTTCTGGCGCCCCAGGCTTGGCTTCCATTCGAGCGGGTGCGTTTCCTCGGTGGCCTTGTCGTCGGGTTTCCAGATCTTGATGGTCTTGTCCGCCTCGCCGACGATCAGGCGCATCCCCGTGCGGTCGAAGGTCGAGCTCATGATGCCGGCCTCGGCGTCCAGCGAGCCCGGCTGGGCGATGGAATCGAGAGCCTGGAACCGGTGTCCCGACTTCCAGTCCCAGAAGCTCATGGATCCGTTGTCGCCACCCGAGAACATGACGTCCTCGTTCACGGCGAGAGAGTTGATGATGGCGTTGTGGCCGTCGAAGTTGCCCATGAAGGCGCCCTCGGGGCATTTCCACTGCTTGATGCTGCCGGTGCTGCCCGTGGCAAAGGTGAACTCGCTCGGATGTAGGGCGAGGGCGCGGACGCCCTTCTTGTGGTGGGTGAGAACACCCATGCTCTTGCCGGCGGCGAGGTCCCACATCCTCACCGTCGAGTCCAGAGATGCGCTGATGACCTGCGGGTCGGCCTCCTGACATTTGACGTCGGCTACGGTCCCCTTGTGGCCGGATAGGACGTGGACGTTGCTGCGCGTGCGCATGTCCCACACGCGGGCCACGCCGTCTCGGCCGCCGGTGACGAGCACGTCGAGCGTGGGATGTAGTGATAGCGTGTAGACGCCGCTCAGGTGTCCGTGATAGTGCCGGATAACCTTGTTTGTCTCCAGGTCCCAGCACTTGACCATCTTGTCTTCTCCACACGAGAACAGGTAGGGATGGCGGGGCGACACGGCAAGACCGCGTACCGTGCTGATGTGGCCGGTCAGGGTCAACCGGAGGTTCCCAGTTGCGAGGTCCCATAACTTGATGGTCCTGTCTCCCGCTCCACTGGCGAACCACTGATTGTGCGGCTCTACTGCGAGACTCCTCACCCAGCCCAGATGTCCCGAGATGACGCGCATCAGCTTCCATGGCGGGTGCCAGTCGGGTTTGACTTGGTGTGTGGCTTGGGCTCGGGCGGTACTCAAGGCTTGCGACGTTGGGCCGTCGGGTCTCTGTGATGTGGGCGGCGGCTTGCGTCTCTGAACGAGGGCGGTCGAAGCCGCGCTACCTGTCGCCGAGGTCTCGGCGATGCCCTCGATCAGTTTCTGGACCTTCTGGTCCTCCGGGGCGGCGGGGGGCTCGTTGTTGGCTGGTTTCCTCGCCCTCTTCCGCGCGCCGGCAACGTTGGCCTGCTTCTGGGCGAGGGCGGGCGGCAGGTCGGCCAGGTCTTGATATTCTGCATGGAGACGGAGGGATAGGGCTTCCTTCTGGCGTTGGCCCTCGGTCGGGTCTGCGCTCAGTCGCAGCTTCTTCCTCGCAGACTCCCGGTCGTGAGGCGGGTCGGCAAAAAGAAACTTGGATCGCTTCGCGTTCTGCAGGGCCAGAACCTTGAGGTCGGGCTGAACGACCTCCATTGCGCGGAGGCCTGTTCGGATATGCGGCTCGTGAGATGCGCGAATGTTGGATTGCTTGGTGGATCGGCGGCGCTGTCGTAAGGTCAGGTCAGGTCGAGGCAGGTTTTGAGGTGCAGACGTATGTGCAGATGTATGTTACGTGTATGTAAAGGTAGCTGTCGCAGAATGTACATGCAGGTAACCTACCTTGGAAAATGGTGATGGAGCCGATCCCGCTTATGTGCATACCTCTGGCGTCTCCACCTGGCCGTGAGGTGTAAGCAGATATTCAATTACCGTGGGCGGGGACTTCTCTATCCGTACCTACCTCCTACATGTACTCTACAAGGCACCCAAGGGTTCGTAACACTTCATATTCCATATCTTAAGGAACATCCGTGCCGCTTGCAAACAAAACCAATACTGCTCAAGTACCTACATCTATCTAGCCTGCGTTGGCCTTCCAAATAAGAGCAGCAGACGCCTAACTAGCTGCCACTTGGTGTTGGGAAACGGTGATACCCATCAGCCATCAGCCTCGACTTACACAGCTCGACCTCGGCAGCGACATGGCTTCCGACCAGTCCAGATACGCCATACACGCCGCTGCGAGAGAAGGCAGAGGTGCGTACCGCGCTCTGGTGCCAATGCCAACATGCACACTGCTGACCGTGCGCTAGTCACCGTCGTCGAGTCACTGTTGAACGTAAGACGGCCGTTGGTCCCCTGTCTGCGTCGACGACTTACACGAGAACCAGGCCGACCCCAAGCTGTCACGTCTCAAGGACGATGACGGCCGTCTTCCCATCCACTGGGCCGCCTCTTCGAACCAGTATGCCATTGCGCTGCTGTTGGCCCAGCAGAAGGATTTCGACCCGGATGTCGAGGTGAGCCGTGCCCCCTCTCATGCTGATCTCCTGGGTCATGACCATGACCATGACGGCGCCCTCCCTGGCTAACCCTCGCCAAGGACGACATCAGCTGGACCCCCCTGATGATAGCAGCAAGCGTCAAAGACGGCGATGCACTAGTAGACATGCTTCTCCAGAGAGGTGCCGATGTGAACCAGAAGAGTGAGGCCAAGATTTGTCATGTGCTAGACTAGGGATAACCAGAGCTTCTAACCACCCCCACAGACAACAACGGACAGGTACGTGTGCCGCCCCTGAACAGCGTGACGCAGGCTAGCCCGATGTACTCACGTCTGGTCAGACCGCACTGCACTTTGTGGCTTCCAAGAGCCATTTGGAGGTGGCCCGCAAGCTCTTGGACAACAAGCCACCCGCCTCGGCCCGCGTCAGAGACAAGCGTGGACAGTATCCTCTGCATCGAGCTGCCGCTGTCGGCTCTGTGCCTCTGGTGAAGCTCCTGCTCGAGCACCGCAGCCCTCTCAACGCTACCGATGTCGCCGGCTACACCGCACTCCATCATGCTGTCGCCGAGGGTCACGGTACGCTTCGCCGGCCCCCATCGATCGAGGCATGCCGGCTGATGTGCTTTTAGGGGATACCGCCGTTGCGCTGATCAAGGCGGGCGCCGAGATGGACAGGCGTGACAACGACGGCTGCCTGGCACTCGACCTTGCCCCCGACAAGGAGGTTCGTGGCCACACTGTAGTTGGCCCCCGGCGGCCCATCTTGGAACTCGTGAGCTGACCAATACTGGCCATCTAGGTCCGCAAGTACATTGCACGGGAAGCCGAGAACGAAGGAATCGAGCTTTGAGTTGATGATGCAGCGGATGGGCAGCCGCGAGGCATATAAGCGCCACCAATAATACATTGTAACGTAAATCTACCTAGATCCTAGGCTCAAGATGCACCGTCGACTCCCATCATTTGATCGTCCGTTCCACCAGGTCCCTGTACATGGCCTTCACGTCGTCGACGTCGGCGCGTAGCTCTTCCACCAGCTCGCTCTTCTCCCCCAACATCTCCAGTGTCGTCTGGTATCTCTCGTTGATTGCTGTCACCTCTTTCTCGAGATTCTCGACCCGGTTCGCCGCCGACTTGCCCGTCTCGACCTCCTTGATCAGTGTCACAATCTCCCCACGGGCCTCATCGCGCTGACTCGATATCCTGGCGAGCTCCTCTTTGGCCGCCAGCTTTTCACTTTCCAATCGGCGAATGGCGGCGCTCATTCTCTCCACGAGCTGCACCGACGGGCCGGCAGTCATGGTCGAAACTGAGACCATGTCCTGCAAGATGTTTTGCGGTGACGCCGACCTTTCCATCCCTTCAAAGACGTCGTCTCTGTCCATGGGATGTGTCGACGGCGAGGCCAGGGTGTCCAGACCACCGGCCAGGGATGGAGGTGTCCCCGTCTGGGTGAAGGGAGTTGGGAACATGGGTGATCGTAGCGGGGGCTGTGCTGAGGGGCGCCTCGCCGACGAGGGTCTCTCGCCTGGACTCGGCTCGCCATTACTAGAGGGTGCCGAAGTCTTGCGAAGTCTTGTCGAGTAGCTCTGCAATCCAAGGAAATTGTCACCACTATAGGTTCGCTGCGGTGCCGATAGCAAAGGGGACTCTGGTCGGCTGTTGTTCCGGAAGGGCGCGTTAGGAATGTCGTCCAACCAGTTCCTTCTGTCGTGATCTGTTCTCTCGGCCTTTTCCTCCTTCCAGGCCGCCCGCTGTTTTTCGAAGGTGGCCCGGGCCTCTACCAAGGCGGCCTCGGCTTCCTCAGCCCGCCGGCGGAGGGACTCAAACTGCGATTGGTAGGACGACAGATCTCGTCGAACACTCGGTAGCTGTGTTTTGGCCTCTTCTAGCTCTTCCTCCTGCCGCTTGGCTCGAGTAGCCTATATCGAAACTGTCAGTGGTCGCTTGCCGCTCGGGTGGTCAGGCACACATACCGTCTCCCTGGCCTTCCTCCTCATCTCGGACTCTCGACGCAACGCCTCGTCTCTTTCCCTTTCCAAACTCGTGGCCCTGGCAACCAAGGATGCCTCGATACCTTGCCAGTTGTCGCTTGCAATGGAATACTGTGTCTGAAGCGTCTCAATCTGCCGAAGAAGTTTGGCCTGGGCGTCTCCCGCGGCGCCGGACGAAGCCTCTTCGGCTCTGGCCCGCAAGGTCTCTAACTTGCTCTCCAATACCTGTACTTCTCCCTTCAGTTCTAATTCGACGGCACGGGCGCGCTCCGACGCCCTATCCGCCTTTTCTCGGAGCTCCGTTGCCTGGAGCTTGGCACGGTCGGCCATCAGGCCTTTCTCTACTTCCAGCGCTGCCACAGAATCTTCCAGTTCTTTGACGCGCTGTTGCCCTGCTTCCCGGAGCTGGTCGTTCACCTTGGCCGCCAGGGACCTGGCCTGATCTGATTCCTCCTGGAGCTGGACCTTGAGCTCCGATATGACGCTGTCCTTTGAAGCTCCCTCAGACCTCAACCTGTCTAGGTCCCTTCTGAGCTGACTCGTCACTTTTTGCGCCTCTTCGTTCGACTTGTCGAGCTCGTTGAGCTGGCTGACTCGCTTTCGTAGACTGCCCATCTCGTTCTCGGCCTTCTGACGCCATATCTTTTGCTCGTTTGATTCCTTTTCACTCAGTGCAAGCTGATTTCTTAGCTTCTTGATTATGCTGCGATGTTTCTGTTCTGTCGTGGCCAGCTTTTGGCCTTCCTCCATCAGCTGGGCGATCTGCTCGTCCTTTTCGGCCACCTTCTTCTCCATACCGCCGGCAGGGGCGCTTGCGGCAGCATTTCTCGCCGCTTGAGACGCTTCCCGAGCCAAATACTGTAGCTTCGCCTGAAGGGCATCTACGCGTTCGACATGTCCGTGTAGCTCTTCTTGGTGTTGTGCCTGGGTGTCCTCCAGGGATTTCTCCAGACCTGCGATGCGCTGCTCGTATAGGTCAGACGTAGAGGACGTTGTTCCCGGCTCAGATGTTGGGACCGGAGTTTGTGCTTCAGTAGCGGAGATGGACGGCGCGGCGACCTTTTCGTCCTCGAGGGGCTGTTCCCGCTGGAACGAAGACCGAGGGCTCTCTCCCGAGGAGAGTTGGCCATTGACAGGCGTTGCCAAGGGCTCTGGCTGGTCTGGTTGAACAGCCGTGAGAGGAGCAGGCGACGGGGCCGATTCTCGATCGGCCGAGAGGCTCACCCTGGTAGAAGCGGCTTGCGACTTGGGCGCAGCGTCCACAGCGGGAGGACCATCGGAGCTCGGGCGTGGACTGGGCGCTCCTGTGGGGGTTTCGGTGCTTGGTCTGGCGGACGAGGCTTCGGCGCGCTGGGCAGCGTTTTTTGCAGCAACGGCTCTCGCCAACCTCTCCTGTAACCTGTCGTTCGTAGATTTGGAAGGCGTGCTTGGCCGTGAGGGGTGTGGTGCCTGAGACTGGGGCGGTGGCGGCGGCGAAGTCGCGTCGCGGGTGGTGGCACTGTTATTGTTCCGTCTCGCGGGATCGTCTTCGGCGAGGATGTTGTCGAGGCGGGCTTCGACACCGGCGACGGCCTGTGACAGAAAGAACCCCCATCTGGAGGACTTCTGTGGAGCGGACATGCCGGTGGCTCGGCGGCCAGTCGGCAGGGCTTAAATATGTCGGCAGAAGGGGCTTCGGAAAGGGTGTTCACTGTTCGTCGCAGCGCCGCGGAACGAGTCGGCGCATTGTACGAAATCCTGGTTGGAGCTGACGACGCCGTTCAGGACAAGTTGCAAGGGTGTACAAGCGACACAGATTGGATTGTGTGACCTGCCAGAATAATCCAGTTGGTTTTGGGAACGAGAGTGGTGCGCCGGGGCGCCGACCGACATGTGGTGGTGCGGTGCGAGCACGTAGGTATTGGAGAAGTGAATCTATTAATGATGGACCTTTACAATGAAGACGTGAGAGACTGGAGAGCTCTGGCTGTCTGGTTCTCCAATGCGCCGCGACGCCGGATGATGGATGATGGATGGACCTCCAGTTGAGGATAAATTTAGTAATGTGGGGTCGATCATGGAGGTATATGCATTAAACGGTACTCAGCGCTCTCACGGGGCTTCGTAACCACCGGACTTCCCGCAATAAGATCCGACCAATCCGTAACCACCTGCAAGATACCTACCGCCTGTGACAATCCCGAGGCTTCAAGGTTGCCCGTGACCACATGCCCCAGCTATCGATCGAACCGGTACTCATATCGACCCTTCCAACCAAGGTATACCTCGGAGCTGCTGCCACTGCTGCCACTGCTTCTCGTCTGCGCTACTGGCGGACCGACCATAACGATGCCGAGCCTCAGCTTTCCCTATCACGAGCCCCGTGAAGGCTTTTGGGGTGATGTAACTTCAACGTTAAACTGGGTGTGTGAACCCTGGGGTCTTGTTCGGTCCTCTACGAAGAGCAGTTGCTGACTCCTGATTTATATAGTGTGAAGAGGTCCGGAGTCTTGGTCCAACACCCCTTTAGCCGAGACGCGAGGCTAACGTACTGTCCAGGACTATGTCATGAGCTACTACGTTGCTGAGCTGTGCAACGTGAGTCGCTCCCGTTCCCGTTCCCTCTCCAGACCGTCCGAGTCACTGATCCTGATGCGGTGCCTTGGATAGACCCTGACGAACGGTCTTTTCATCATTTACGGCATCAAAGGGTTGCGGTCGTGCCTGAAGTACTCCAATCCCAGCATCTTCCTCTACACCTTCATGGGCTATTTGGTCGTTGGCTGTGGTTCTACCCTCTTCCACATGACTCTGAAATGTTCGTCAGGCATGCCCCCGAAGCGCGAGGCCCACGTCCGGCTAACCGGTCCCCTCTAGATCCAATGCAGCTCGTCGACGAGCTGGCCATGATCTACACGACATGTTTCATGGTCCACGCCACCTTTGCCTACGGGAGGTCCTCTCGCTTCTCATTCTGCCTTGGCGCTGGCCTCGTCGGTCTCGCCTGGTTCATCACTGTCCGTAGCAGCCGAGCGCCATGCTTGACCCGCCCAAGGCGCAAAGCTGACCAGACGCGTGCCAGGCAAGATATTACGAGACCAAAGATCCTCAGTTTCACCAGGACGCCTACGCCATTTTGACCGCTACCGTGGTTTTTTCCAACATGTATATCATGGAAAAGGTTTTACGCCCCGCTCTGAAGGCCCGTGGGTCCAAGAGAGCGCCAGACTCGACGGTACCGACGAGTAGTGCCATTCTGAAGCAGATGTGGACAATGGTTGCGACGGGTGAGCAGCTAGAATGCGCCATTCACGCTGTAACATTATCGTGAAAGCTGATGATGTGTCTCGACAGGTCTCAGCATCTTTCTGGGCGGCTGGCTCATCTGGAACCTGGATAACATCTTCTGTGCCAGGATTCGCGTATGGCGGCACCAGATCGGGCTGCCGTGGGCGATTGCGTTGGAAGGCCACGCGTGGTGGCACCTGATGACGGGTATCGGTGGTAAGTACCAACCAACTTGTGTGCGCGTGCATGCAGTGCGTGTGAAGGTAGCTAATACACCACCGCGTTGGTACTACAGCATACTACTACATAATTTGGCGCATTTACATCCAGCGCTGCCTTGACGGTGACGAGGACAAGTTCCGGCTTCACTGGCCTTCGGTATTCAAGACGCCAGAAGTGATCGCGGTAGACGATGTACCTGGGCGACTGGCAGAGAAGAAGGCGCGGTGAAAGCGAGAATGATTCCAATCATGGCACACCCGGTAAAGGTTCCCGGGCGACAGAGCTACCCAGGGATGCTCAATGTTCCATGAACAGGTAGCTACCGCACTCTGGATAAGGTAGACAGACATTGACGCTTGGAGGAGTGCTGCGGCAACGGGGCTGTACTATATATCAAAACGGGGAAAGTTCATAGACGTAGATGTAGACGTGAGGAGAAGCCAACTACCAACAGGTTATGGCATTCTCACCCGGGAAAGAGGTTGAAGGGCAGCAGCCTCGCCAACATGAGCATGAGCATGACCATGACCACTAAATCAGTTGGGTTTCAAACAATACTCCTCACCAGCGTTGTCTGTGTCGTGGCGTTAGATGATGAATACGGTGAAATTTGACCTATGCAATCAGCCGAAGACGGCCCCTTTCCTCAAGGTAGTGTCCAACGAGGTAGGCAGAGAAGCGGCAGTTTCGTGTGAGCACAGTGTGTGGGGACAGTATCGTCACTGTATGCTGGACTGCCCCTCCAAGCAGTGCAGGCACACAGTAAGGCACACAGTACATGTACCCAACGCCAGGCCGGCTTTCACGACTTCAATGTTGACCCAGAATTCCGATCTCACAATACAAAATCGACTCTCATCGTCCCGGACTCGGCCTACCGCCTGCCGCCCACACCCACCTGAAATCAGAGATCATGTCGCTCTCCAACGAAGCATTGCACCAAGTGAACACTCCCCAAATAAGACGTGGATGATGGTTGGCTGACGAGAGACACAGCTGCTGCGCGAGGTCGAGACGCAGGCCATGGCGGCTCAGCAGCAGATCTCGCTGGTGCGCACGCAGCAGGCGTCCAAGCAGCGCGAGATGCGCATGGCGGAGTTGACACGCACCGAGATGTCGTCGCTACCAGCCGACACCAACGTCTACGAGGGCGTCGGCAAGATGTTTGTGTCGCTGCCCGTGTCTGCCATGAAGGGCAAGCTGGGGGCGCAGATCAAGGAGGTCGAGGGCGAGGTCGACGGGCTGGGCAAGAGGCTGCACTACCTCGAAGTGTCGCAGAAGAACAACAAGGACACCATCACGCGCCTGCTGGGGGGTAATGGCTCCTGAGTCTACATTGAAGCTTTCACCCACATGCAGACTGAGTCAGAGACACCATCGTCAACCACGACCCTTCACTCTGCCCCCTATCAACGGCCACCATATCTACCTACCTACCTTGTTCCTCTAGCAGCTGGCCACGTGATACATGCATACACTTCTACCTTGCCCCACCATCCGTGACTCCAGATTGCACCCATGGCAGTGTCGCAGCCCTATGGCCCTATTCCGTGGGAAGTGTATTCGTCATCTTGGCTCTCGGTCAACAGCCTATCAGACACGCCCACCATCTCATGTCACACGTGCCTGCCTTGATATACTGTTACCTGTACAGGTATACCCCTCACATATTAAATTGTCAATAATAACCTTGGGTAAGATGGGTGCAGCTCCAGTTCAGCCCCCCCCCCACTCTTATCCCCAGCCCTCACTCTACCTAATAAGCAGTCTTTCAGCCCCCAACCGACCCGATGCTATCGCCCAGCGCCCATGCCAAGTAGCGGCCTCCCTCTTCAGATGTCTTGCTCGCCCCAGACCAGGTAGCACGCCCGCTGCTGACCGTATCCCGGGTACAAGCGCTGCCGTCGTGATACTAACAGCCCGGCCACGAAGTGACCAGGCCCGGTCCCCTCGTGCTATCAAACACTACGCCTCCATTTCACCACGACGCAGCTGAGTGGCTACCACTGACCAGGGTACCAGGATCACCTGTCGTTGGTCTGCACGCTCTGAACCGGCGGCGAGGGGAAACCAACAATTTATAAAATGGAGGCCACCACCCCACATCCTTGGTGGCCTGCCAGCCAGGCAGCTGCTTATTACCTTCCCTCTTCTCTCTCCCTTGCCCGGCCCAGACAGCCAGACTCTGCATCAGATTCATACCTACTAGGTACACTCGTGTGCATGTCGTGAGTGAGAGCGAAGACGGTCCACCATGAGCAGGTATACATCCTACTCGGACGACGAGTCCGACCTGGACATCCGTGTCACCAAGCACCGCCATGTCTCTCCCGCCCGCCGGCCCGTGGCCCACTACGTCGAAGCCCGGTCCCCGCGATCTCCGCGCCCACGGTACATCGACGACCATGACCGCGGCCGCTATCTGGTCCCCGCCGCCGAGCGCACCGTCGTGACGAGCCGCCGCTCCAAGTCGCGGGACCGTCGTAGCTCGCCCGGCGCCAGTGCCCCGCCGGCGCCGGCGCCACCACCAGCCCCTGTCATCATTAACAACCGCATCTACAACAACTCAGACTCAGACTCGTCCGAGGAGGACACGCGCCGCCGCTCCCATTCGAGGACCTCCCATTCGAGGACTTCGTCGGGCTACAACTCGCGCGACCGCGATCGCGACCGCCACGCTCTCGAGCACGTGCGCTTCGACTATGAGCGCGTGGCCGACGCCAGGCGGCGCGAGTACGAGCGCGAAAAGGCCGCCCAACAAGAGAAATACGAGCTCGAGCGCACCCAGAAGGAGCTGGAGGAGCTCAAGTTGGTCACCCAGATCGAGCGCGAAGAGAAGCGCCGCGACCGCACCATGCGCGAGGAGCGCGAGCTGCGCGACGCCAAGCAGGAGCTCGACGCCATCCGCGAGAAGAACGAACAGGACGAGTACGAGCGCCGCCTCAAGCAGAAGTTGGAGCTCCAGCGCCTCAAGGACGAGGAGGCCGCCCTCGCCGAGAAGAAGCGCCGCGAGAAGGAGACCAAAGAAGCTATTGATAAGTATAAAAAGGACGAAGCTGAGCGCCTCCTCAAAGAAAAGGAGGCCGCCGAGGCCCGCGACCGCGAGTTGAAGCAAAAGATGCAGGAGCAGCTGCTCAAGTCGGGCCTAGGCGAGAAGGAGATCAACGCCATCCTAGCCGGTAAGAAGATCGAGAAGGAGAAGGAAAAGGAGAGGGTGAGGGAACGCGAGAGGTGGGAACCTGAGAGGGAACGCGAGAGGTCGATCGGGGACAGGCCCCGCCCGACGTATACGCGCATGGCCCGGCGGCATCTCTCGCTCGAGACGCTGCGCGTCTACAACATCGACTACGCCGTCGACCCCGTAAGTAGCAACAACCCTGTCTCACGCCTTTCTCACACACACACACACACACACACACTTTGCCGCGGCGTGGGCTGACCCGCGCGCTCTAGGATCCCGACTACGTGCTGATCAAGCGATGGGTGACCGAGCCCGAGCAGGACACGCTCTGGCGGCACACCAAGACCATCCGGGAGCAGCGCTCGGGCAAGCTCGTCATGGCCATCGAGGACAAGGATAGGAGAAAGCACCACGGCAACCATCTCGAACCCGAATTTGAGTGGGTTCGCAAGAAGGAGCGGAGACGAAGTCGCTCCCCGTCCCTGCTGACCTACCTGGCCGGAGGAAGACCGGCGTAGCCGGCACCCGCGCCTCCTTGGTCGTAGCTCGTCAATCACTCGATTTGTTTAGCTTGTCTAGCGTTTCTTGACGGGCTTTACGAGCCCCATACTGTTGATCGCAGACTACGGATTGGGGGTGGAATCAATACCTGTCGTGGGTTTAAATTGCGTCTCGGAATCGGTCGGCGAAAGACACGGATATCGTAATTCACCCAGTTTCTGATAGGTGCCTACAGGCTTGGTTTTTGGGTTTGAATATTTGGGTTGACCAGAGGTGGGATGGATAGTTCTTGTTTATATCATACATGTCCACTCGTCTTTCGGCCCCAGGTAGTCTCTGCTCTGCGAACCAATTCCTCGTACAAGGTCCAAGCCAGGGCTGAGCTTATTGCCTTGCGCGTCACGCGCAATGCCAGACCGTCGTATAGAGACCGCACACCCTCTTCTGCGACCATCTTCCGGCAGGCCTGGAACATGTTCCGATAGTCGCGCGGTTGTAGCTGAATCCGCGTCTTGACGGCATCGAATGGATTTGAGATGAAGGAACACGTCGCACCGGCGAGCGCACCGGAGCCGAAGTTGATGGTAGCTGACAGGGACCCTTTCATGCTGTTGCCACCACTGGACGAGGCCAATGCATCTTGCCCATATAGAGAGCCAAGGCGTCTCTTGAACTGTTCATACGACACAACGTACAGGCCAGCGTAGGGAGCATCTCGTATCGCAGTTGCGCCAAAGCCAACAAAGAAGCCCGGTAGGCGGCCCGTCTTGTAGATGTCCCTCGCAGCGCCTGCGATCGATCGGTACGAGTAGAGATTCGATTCGTAACGCACTTTAATGACGGTCAAGGGCATGAGTACGAAGCCGGCGAAAGCTCGGGCCACGGCGCCCGACAGGAGATTGGCAGTGTTGGAGAGTTTCGGGAGGGCAGAGGAAGAGCGATGATGGACATTAGGTTGGGCCGTCAGCGTCAGGGCGGCTGCCTGCTGTCGGAAGGTGTTCAGGGTGGTAAAGTAGATGGCCGAGCCGAAGCCAGTCCGCAAGGCCGAGGGAACGGTGCCCCTCCAGAAGGCAGCCAGGGCATTGGGGGATTTGAGGATGTCTCTGACGGCAGATCGGATCGAGCGCGAACCGGATTGCTGGACTCGGGTCTTGAGCAGATCAAACGGCTGCAGAAGCACAGCGCCGAAAGTACCGGAACCTAGGCCTGCCACGAAATGGAAGGCTGACGCGGCATGTCAGCGGGCTATCTTGTCGCACCTCGCACCTCGCACCTCACATCTAACACGTCGGAGAATGCACGCTCGCACTTACTGGACGAAGACCTGCTGCCGCTGCTGGTGCTAGACCGGGCGTCCCGCGACATGACGCACCGCGTTGAGTTCAATCCCGCCGAGGCAAGGGATCCTTCCTACTGCCGACCCATTTGCGAAGGGCTGTATGATAACCTGCTGCAAAAGGCTGTTCGCTGGTGTCCAGATATGCCCGTTGGCTAGCGTTGACTGTTGTCCGTTGACCGTTGACCGTTGACCGTTGGCCGTTGTCGATGTCCACAGGCAAGGAAGGAGGAGCTGATGCGCTCAATACCTAGTGATCTTCAAGTTTATTAGGCTTTAGGTAGGTAGCGGTAGGGAGGTAGCGGTAGGGTTTGGATGGAAAAGTGAGCGCACCTACCCTGGGCCTTGACTTTCCATTTCCAATTACAATTCCGACTTCCGCTCCTGGACCCACGTCATACGAAAAAGAAGTCATATGGGTTACAAGCATAATGTTGTCTATGCTCATAACCCGGCTCACTCCCACGCTGCCGTATGGCTGAACCCTCACCTGGGCAGTCCTTTCGTCCTGCCACGGGTTTGCATCATCCTCTAGGCTTGAGATGGCACACACAGACCATGTCTCGGGGCTTGACGTGAGTGTTTAGGCTTTGGTTGCTATCTCGGTGGCACTCTTGTCTTTGGCTCCGACTATGGACTCGAGCCGGCCCGCCATAACCCGATGTCTCTTTACCACCTCGACCCATTCCTCCTCGGCATCGTCTCCGGCATGGATGCTGGCCAACAAGATGCCAAAGTCGCCGCCTAGCCGGCCAAGACTACCGGCGCAGTAGAGAACCTGCGTCAGGAGGCTGTCCCGTGACGGCTGGTCCTTGACGTTTGGTAGGTATATTCGTAGAGTCTCCATTAGCATCTCGATGAGATGGAAGGGAAATGTTGACAGCGCCGAAGGCATGGGCTGCAGAGGATCCTGCTGGCCGACACTGGCAGGGTCTCTATGGGCTGAGGAGGGAAATATGCTCCTGAACATGGAGACAATGGCGAAACTCTGCTCCCTGAATATCTCAATGTACCGCTTGACGTAGCGCTCAGTCTGCTGACCTCCCGACCAGGCGCTGCCGGCCGGGCTCTGCTGCTGGCGGGCCTTTTCTTGGTCGGCCAACTCGCGAAGCGGCTCCAAGGCCGACAGCATGTTCATGAGCGTAGACAACCGGCAGACCAGGAACAAGGCACCCAGTCCGCCCCCGTTGCCCGCGGCGCCGGCAGGATCCAGATCAGGCATGACCCTTCGAAGCCAGCTGACTGTCCTCAGTGCGGAGGCCAGTTTGAGGCCTGGGGTGCGCAAGCTCGAGATGAGGTTTTTGGCCATGGCTTGCATGGCATCGTCTGCCTGTGCGGAAACAGACTCGACCAGAGGCGAGGCCGGGTAGAGAGAGTGCAGACGGCGGATGTGGCCGTTCAGATCCAGGGCAGACGAGTAGTTGGCGGCCGGGGAGGAAGAGCCGGTGGCGATGGAGGTGGAGAGCAGGGTGGGCAGGTCCAAGATGTCGACGAGGCGCTCGACATTCCTCGACAACAGCAGGGCCTTCCTGCGGGCCGTGAGGATGTGGTTGTCGGGGGACTTTTGATAGGTGGTTGAAAAGCGCACGGCCTCGTTGTCCAGCCTGGGGATGGCGACTCTCAGGTCTTGGGTGGATGCGGCCAGGGCCGGCAGCGCCAGGCGCAGGTTGGCATGGTTCTGTGACGAGGCGATGACGGCCTTGTGGGAGCGTTGAGAGAGGGCCTGCAGTGACAACAGCAGCGTGTGAGAGGACTGCGACAAGGCCTGCTGCTCGGTGGTCTCGAGCTGCGCCAGAGACAGGGAGGCCAGGCCTTCGAGATACTGGAGAGCGACGGGGTCCGTCACGGAGTGAGTCGGAGAGGCGGGCGACAGGGGCGGGTTCAGCAGGTCGTGGAGCAGGTCGGCCATGGTGTTCTGTCACTTGCACTCGACCACTGGCGACTGACGACTGACGACTGATGACTCGGGCTGGCCCTGTGTTGAGATGACTGCCGGCGCTCATGCGTCTGCGTGACTGATATGACATGCACGTGTACCAGTCCGTCGGTCACAAGTGAGGCGAGGACAGCTTGGGCTTGGGCTTGGGCTTGGGTGGAGTCGGGCACCTCCATTGAAGGATAAATTCAACCCGGTATGTGCATGTCTGGCTAGATGGATATATGCATACCTTACACCCATGGAATCCATCTGACTTCCCTGTCGCCTTTTCCCCTGTTTCCCTGCTCCCCTGCAAGCGTCCCAACAAATCCAGGATTATTACCACCTCCCGTACAAGTTGCAAGTCCCGCGAGATCGGCAGCCTACCACCCTACCTACCTACCTACCTATGTCTACATTATTATTTACCTACCGTACCCAACATCGAATGTTGTGATATCTTCACCTCGTCTGAACCTGCTGCTGCTGCTGCTGTCGAACCGCTGCCTTTACCGTCACGCGCCCCGGGCATCATCCGCGCAGTCCAGCAGATAGATGCCCGCCCTGCCGAGGCCCTCCTCCGCCACGACGACCACGACTTACCACGACCACATGAGCACGCCCAGCTGACAGCCTGATACACTCCAACAAGTCGTCAAGTCGTCAAGCCGTCTCTGTATTTATATCAGGCTCGCGCTTCCGCAGAGTCTCGAAGCTGTCTGTCTGCGCCTGCCTTCGCCGCGCCGAACCTCGTCGTCGCTCTCACCATGAAGGACCCCTTCCCCATCGCGCCGTTCCCCGCCCTCAGCGACGCCATCAGGCCGTGGGCCGACTACTTCCATCTGCCGACCCTCCCGCTGCACATCCACGAGATCGTCCTCGGTGCCCTTTTCTACCAGTTCGTCTTCAGCCTCGTCGCTCCGCGCCTGTCGAGCCGCCTCTTCCCCGCCAAGTATGCCGCCCTGTCGCCGTCCAGGAGGCTCAACTGGAACGTCCACGTCGTGTCTTTCGTCCAGAGCACCCTCATCAATGTTCTGGCCCTATGGGTCATGCTCGTCAATGACGAGCGCCGGAACATGGACTGGCAGGAGCGCGTCTGGGGCTACGACGGTGCCTGTGCCATGATACAGGCCCTCGCCGCCGGCTACTTCCTCTGGGACCTGATCGTCACCGCCACCAACGTCAGCATCTTCGGCCCGGGCATGCTGGCCCACGCCGTCAGCGCTCTGCTCGTATACTCCCTCGGCTTTGTAAGTCGTTGATTCTATAGTCCACTCCATCCCCAACGCCGTTTGTCTGACACCGTCTGCGACAGCGGCCCTTCGTCAACTACTACAGCTGCAACTTCATCCTCTGGGAGCTGTCCTCGCCCTTCCTCAACATCCACTGGTTCTTCGACAAGCTGGGCATGACCGGCTCGCGCGCACAACTATACAACGGGCTCATGCTGATTGCCACCTTCTTCTCCTGCCGTCTGGTGTGGGGTACCTACCAGTCTGTCATGGTCGCTCGCGACGTGTGGTCCGCCCTGCACGCCCAACCCGCCATCCCGGTCTCCCTTTCGCCCGACAAGGTGCTCAACTCCACCTTCCCAGCCCAGTATGCAGAGACCATGACATATGTGTCGGACTCGACCAGCATCCCCGGCTGGCTGGCCGTTCTTTACATCCTCAGCAACCTGACCCTGAACTCGTTGAACTTCTACTGGTTCTTCAAGATGGTTGACGCTGTCCGCAAGCGGTTCACCCCGAAGGAGAAGGCGGAGCCAATGGCCCCTATGAAGGGGCGTGCTGGCGAAACCACGGGCGCGAGCACCGGGATGGATGAGAAGGCTCGCCCTCGTCGACGAACCATTCTCGATGGTGAGGACGGCGACGAGCCCCCGCACGTCTAGCATCTGCGTCAAACTTTGGACGTGCAGCGAGTATGTTGGATCCAAGTGTGAGAGATGACGCCTATCATAATTGATATATCTTCCAATCCGTGCTCCCGTTCCAGACCCGCAGTATCATGGTGTACAACACTAGGAGTACTAGACCTTTTGTTTTCTTTCCTTCTGGACACAGCCGACTCCAACCTTTTAACTTGCTTGCATCGCCCTCGCTGATCGTGACAGCCTATTTCCAGATGCTCTCCTGGGAGGTTGGGCGGCCGTGGGTCGGGCTGCAACAGCGGCCGCTATGTCACATCAACATGTCGTAAACCGAGTGTTCATCCTCGCGCCTCTGGGACACGTTTTGGAAAGGACATGGTTCGGGAAAGGAGGTGCTATATGCAAGCCGAACTCATGTGAGGGAAACTCGAAATAGGCACGACCAGGTAGTGAAGCTCCGCGAGGTGAAGAACCACTTGGACGACATAGGTGCTTGGGCCGACAGCGGCATGTGTTCTGGTTCTAGCCACGATATCACAAGGGGCTTTGTGCTCGACCGATCAAACCATTGGGAGAAGCAACTATTGTGGACTACGATCAACGACCTGTCTCTTGTGACGGCGGGAGTCGATGTCTGTGCTGGTGCTCATGTCGTCGGCCGGTGTCAATGTGGCTCGGACTGGCCTGCCGAGTAGGCTCGACACGCGCGTCATGATTTACG
Source organism: Anthostomella pinea (assembly GCA_963556695.1). Taxonomy (NCBI): domain Eukaryota; kingdom Fungi; phylum Ascomycota; class Sordariomycetes; order Xylariales; family Xylariaceae; genus Anthostomella; species Anthostomella pinea. The sequence goes on along the minus strand of CAUWAG010000020.1, from coordinate 2,709,587 downwards.
AGTTTAAACATATAAATGTTGCAAAGGGTGCTTTGAAGGAGTAATTATTATCAAGCATATATGTCGAGAAGTGTTAGGTACAAGAGTGCTATGCTTGTTAAGCATAAAACACGCAGGCTATATATCGAGGCCGCGTGCAATACTATGCTTCGTGACTAATCATTTCCAACCATCCTCTTCCCAACCTCTCTTCTCCCCTTTGGTTTGTCTCCCTCCTGGAGCGGCACCCATGGCACCAAAGGGACCGGATCGGATCCACGCCCGTTCTCGGCGATGACCTGAATTCAACCCCAGCTGGGTTGAACGGATAATTGAGACTAGACGCTCGCCGCGATCGGCCGACGCCGGAGCAGGCCTCCGTTGTTGCGCTGCCTCTGCCTTGTTGTTCTTGTAGTCTCCTCCAGCATGTTCAAGTCGACAGCGACAAAGTGAGACACGTACATACAGCTGCGTGTTTTCGACATACCGCCTTGACCAACCTCAGAAGCCAAAGGGGTTCTGTGGAGCTACGACAGGTTAGATGACTTCCGCGATGTCCTAGTACGCATAACGCCAGGGTGAGAGGCACTTACTTGCTTGGGCCAGGTTCGCACGGCGGCCAGTTGCCTGTGGAGCGATTTTGTTGGCGACTCCGAATCGGACGGGCGGCGCTGGCCCCGTCTGCTGGGGTTGGAGGGGAGCCAGCGAAGGTTGTTGAGAAGGTGCATTGTTCAAGCCCGGATTGAAACCCTGACCGTATCCGCCGTACCCCGTCGGCTGGGGCTGCATCTGCGCGGGCATAGGGGGTATCCCAGTCCTCTGAGGCTCCAGCGCCGGCGGCAAGAACGTGTTGACCCCGGTCTGTTGTGGGAATTGCTGCCCAGGCTCGAACCTCCCGGGAAACCCCGTTGGCTGGGCTTGGACCGGCGAGAATTGCTGTGGTGCGCCCGTCATCTGGGGCTGCATGAACTGCTGACTACCGAACCCGGTTTGCTGCTGCTGCGGCATGCCACCGGTCGGGTTGAACTGCATCATGCCCTGACCGGTGGGCTGCGGTTGGAAGCCGCCCATGTAGGGCTGCTGCATCTGCTGCTGGCTGAGCCCGAGCAGGCTCTGGCCCGGAGGTGCGATACCAGTCATCTGAGGCTGCATCGGCAGCGGCGGCGGCGCGAAGCCACTTGGCTGTGCTGATTGCGGTGCCGACAACGGCCGCGCTGGCGGCGGTGGCATCAGAGCGCCCTGTACCCCCGTCAACTGAGGCGGAGTTGGTCGCTGCCTGCTGCTGAGACCGAGATTAAGCGGTTGGGCCGGCGTCGTAGGTCCCGTTGGTGTTGCCTGGATGCCCGTGAAGAAGGATGGCGTGGCCCCCTGAGGCTGGGGTTGAGCCTGAGCTTGCTGGGGCAGGTTCTGTGGTTGCGGCGCTGGCCGAGTGACAGCAGGAGCCGTCACGGTTGACTGTACCTTGGCTGGCTCAAGGGGACTGGATAGCAAGGATAAGTCCAGCATAGCCTGTGTCGGGGCGCTCTGCGGTTGGGGAGGCGCCGGCTTGGCCTCTGGAGTCGGAGTCGATTTTGGCTGCGATTCTGGTTGCTTTGCCGGCTTCACATCCCACGCGTCGTCGTCGAATCCGCTACTGCCCTTGTCGGCGGCCTTGGGCCGCGTGGCGACGGGCGAAGGAGACGCCGAGTTCTCGCGACCGAGGTCCCTTGACTGAGAGAAGGCTTTGGGGTCAATAGTGTCGTTTGTCTGAACTGTCGGAGCTGGACGGCCTTTCCGCGTGTTGTTTCGGAGGGTCCCTCCCGGTCCCGAAAATAGACCGCCAGAGGTCCCATCCTCGCCGTCCCCATCTTCGGCGAAGCTCACATTCCTCTTCTTCAAGTCCCGGCCATACTTCTTGTCGAGAAAGCGCGTGACTTTGATGATGTCGCCCTCGCGTAGTCCAAGGTTGCGGAGGATGGTCGCGTCCACATCGGGCAGAACGCTCTCGTCCATCGAGTCTTTCGCGAAAGCTTGAGCGTATCGCTCGCAGAGCCCAACGGCAACGTCACAGGAAAGGAAGAACTGGAACCAGTCGTAGTCAGACTTTCCTGGCTCCACCGAGGCGCCCGCATTACTGCGTGATCCCTCTCTGGCTGCGCCGCTCCTCGTCGACTTTGCTCGTTTCACGTCCGCAAGAGGCTTGTCCTCATCCAGGGACACACCCGTGACTCGTTCGACGTACTCAATGTCTCCCGACGACATCTTGGCCAGGGGGACGGCAATCTTGACACCGTTCATCTTGTGTAGGTTGATCTTGCCGTCTTTGAGGCCGAGGAATTGCGCCTCGACGCTGAATGACTTGGATCGATCCGTCCAGACACGTACCTTGGACTGATCAGGTTCTGCAAAGAGTTATCAGCACAACTCACCCACAACAAGCAACTTCCGGCGGGGGAGCTCACTGGACTTGGAGGAGCCGGATTTGCTGCCGCCGTTTTCGCGTCTGCTTCGCTGTTTCCCAGAAAGGTTACTACTGTCCCCAGCTGACAAGCTACTATGCCTTTCAGGCAAACGCATTCCAGGTCCTACCTCTGCTGCTCTCTGATCCCTCTTGACGGCTTCTCTCGTCAGGCGCTCCTCTTCCAACCGGTTCTGTGCCACAAGAGACTTGCCCGCGCTGGTTCCTGACGTCGTCGGAGACGTGATGCTTGCCGTGATTTCGATATAGCTGCTGGGTACGACACCCTCCTTGCCGGTCTTGAGACGCCGAACTTGCCACCATTCTTCGCTCTTGATATCGTCAAGCACGATCACTTCGTCTCCTGCGGCTACGGTGACCTCGTCGTCCCCTTGTGCCATGAAATCGTAGAGGATCTGTCCTCGCTTCTGGCCACCTTGGCCAGTACCGGCCGCGATGACCTCGCGGAGACCTTCTGCCCGGATAGCCCCAGCTAATTCGCCGAGAGCACTGACAATCTCTTCGGCCGTGTCCTTGGCCCCCGCATGGAAGTCGAGGCTCTTGCTAGGTCGGACAAGCTCCAAGAAGACGTGTTTTCCTTCACGAGAGTAATGAGTCATCTTGTCAGCGGTCCACTCCTGGGTCGGGCCGTCTTGGGCCTTCTCGGGGGCGATCAGGATGATGCCCGTCTTCAGATTCACGCCTAGCGTGGTTGGCATCTTCTTCTTCTTGCCCATCACAGACACCATCTCGTTGATGTTGTACATGTGGAAGCCACCAGGCACGATACGTGTCGACGACGGAGGAGCACGAGGGTCTTGGTCGTAACCGCGGCGAGTAGCGGAAGTAGCGGATCGCTGTGGGATGGGAGGGGATGCCAACGAACCATCGTTGGACCGCGTCGACTGTGGTCGTACCGGGAGAGCAGGACTCGGCTCTTGGTCGGATTCTTCCGAGAGGTACTGCGATCGGGGCGGAATTGTGATCGGGGGCGGCGTCGCTGCACGGGTTGAGGGTCTGCCCTGCATCACGGCAGCCAGTGCATCAGCCGGGCCGCTGGGCGCCACTGGACTGTTCTCGTATGTTACAGACGGCCGTCGGTTGGGCAATGGGGGGCTCCGGGACTCGTCTGGTTCGGCTGCAGCAGGCGGGCGTGTAGGCAACGAAGGAGGCAACGGCGTGGACTCTGGCTCGGATTCGGCCTCGGCCTCGGCCACGGGCTCCTGCTCGGGGGCGGCGTCGCCCAGCTCGATGTAGTTGGCGGGAGCGAAGCCAAAGTCGGACTCGTAACCAACAAGGATCCAGTCGGGATCGGACGTGTCGTAGACCTGCAGCTGGGCATCTTCGGGGAAGGACAACTCCTCATCTGTCTGGCGAGTGTATTCGTAGAGTGACCGCGCCTGTCCTACAGCGTGTGCCTGCAATTGGCTTAGCAAGATGATACTGGGATACTCGAGGGCCGCGAGAGCCGGTAGTGTATGTGTAGGGGCTGTAGGGGCTGTAGGGGCGCACCTTTTCGACGTAGTTGTTGGGAATGAGCCCGATTGGCTCGTCCTCGTCGTCGGCGCTGGCCTTCTTTTTGGCCTTCCACCAGTCGTCCTCGCTACTTTTGTCTACCACGTAGAGAAGGTCGCCTTCGGTTATCGAAAGCTCGCCCTCTGCCTGTGGCGCATAATCGTATACGGCTTTGTAGATACCCAAAAACGCCATGATTCCTGCGGAACGGCACGGAGTCGTCGCTTATCCAGGCGCGGGCAGCGAGTTAAAGATAGGGGGCCCGTCGGGCGGGCTGTGGGTGGTTGGGCTATCGGACGGCCTGGTCGGCGAAGTGTGCAGACGAGTCCTCAGGTGGCGATTAGATGGTAGTACAGGGCGAACCCAGCGAGACGCACAGCTTCCAGATGCCTATCACCGTCTTTGGGATACCATACGCAATCATGGTACGAAGAGAACAACAGCTCGAATCGCAATGCTGGGCCTGGGGCTGGGCCTGGGGCGGCGGGAGGTAGCTAGCAGGGCACAGGTAGGGTAGCAGATGTGGCCGATCCAGATAGCAGATCTCGGACGGCAACGCTGGAGGCTGGAGGATTCGTTCGAAGCCGGCTGTCGAAACCAGACTGGAAACAAAAAGTTGAGCGTGGCGTCAACTAACTCGTTCGGTCGAAGATTGAGTCCAGATGCTAGGTTTAGTTCTAGAGATCCGTCGATGGATGATCATGCGGCCCTGAAGGCTGAGGTAATGCAATCATCAATGTACCCACCGATATGAGCAGACCCATCCAGCCGCCGGCTACCCGTTTTGATTGGACAACCCCCGAGCCCTTCGAGTGTGGTGCGTGCCCCCCTTTATTCAGCTAAGCGGGCACTATAGACACATGCATATTTTGCATCTACCTACCTACATCATACATGTAACTGTACTTGAATCGAGAATACAGGCTTCACTCTGCCTCATTCTGCCTCATTCTGCCTACCGTTGCAGCCATAAGAGCAAAGGGCAGAATGAGCATGTATATGTAAGGCTGTGAATCGCAAAGCGATGGGCGGACGAGGCATTACTCACACTTAGGACGCAACTGTCAGGAGGTATGGATAATCCGGGGGTCTTCTACCCCGAGGCCTCTATTACCGTCTATTCCCTTTCGCTATCTTCTCTACTGGACCCATGGTCTATCTAGCAGTCCAAAACTCAGCGTCTACGTATGCGCACATGCCTATGCTGCTCACACATTTTGCCAATATCTAAGCAGGTCCGGGCGTCTGGTAGCCAGCGTTACGCGTCTCTGCACACTGGATTTCCCTCATTGCCTACCTAGGTAGGTAAGCAGGCCGGGGTAGCAACAGAGAATGTCCAGAGATGCTGCGATGGACTATGCGGGAGGTTCCTCTCTCCCACCGCTCCTTCTAGGAGCGCTGCGAGTAGAGATTGCATCATCCCAGTCGGGCATGGAGCTGCGACGCATACTATCACGTCTCGAGGCTCTCTCCATCATTCCTGGCAGATATCGAGGTTCGTGTCCCGAGAGATGTAGCTCCCGCAGGCCTTCGGTTGGCCACGAAGGATCCCGCTGCGTCGCGTTGAGCGGTGATCCGGGCACAGGCACCGCAAGGGCGCTGCTCGAGTCGTCAGGATGCGCACCGAGGTGCGACGGGCTTTCCGTGTCGGCTATATTCGTCGGAGTACGAGTTCTAGCATTGGCCCCGCCGGTTCCGCTGGCCACTTTCGTCCTCAGGGGCGAGGCCGGCGCGCCTGCGTGGGCGACAGCCGCGGGATGGTGTTCGACCACCTCGTCCAGCTCGGTCGTCGAGCTATATCTGGAGATCCTGCCAAGTCGTGAGTATGCGTCTCAAAGACAGGCCCGGTGGTGAGTTTACTCACATGCGATGCTCCTCCACCCAGGTGTGGTGCCGGAACTCCTCTCTACGATCTGGTATGTTGGTCTTGATCATCTTGTTTCCTTGCTTACCAGGCAGGTTGAACTTGTCTCCTAACCATTGCTGCTTAATCGCATGTTCATAGCCGCTCTGCTTGACCGAGTTCTTGGCCAGCTCGCACATATCCACAGCGCTGAGTTTATAGATTTGCGCCGCCACCGCGTATTCCTCCATCAGAGGCTCCTTGGTATAGGCAAACTGAAGAGGGTCATCCGTGGAAAGCGATACGTTCAGCCCGCGCCTAAAGTACTGGTAGAACGGGTTCCTCTCGTACGCGAGGAAGAGCGCGTTATTGCTCAGTGGCGACATGGCAATACCAATCTGCTCAAGGTAGAATATGTATTGCAGCAGAGGCACTTTGCGCAGAAGCAGCCCGTGGCTGATGCTATGACTGCACAGCAGTGCCACAGCCAGATGCTCACTATCGCCTGCTTCGCCGCAGTGCGGTCGCAGCAAGAAAGTGTTGAAACCACGCTGGCGGCGCCAGTGGTTGAGCGAACTCATGTTGGCGAATAGATAGTAAATCCAATAGCTGTAGGGAGGATTCTGTTTCGAGGTCCACTCGTTCGGCACGGGGAACTTCTTGAACAGCCGTCGCTCGACCTTACTCTCGTCATCTACACTGTCGAATCCAATGACCCTCTGCAGGAAGATGTGGAGTTTCGGATGACTCTCGGGATTCTTAGTCACCTCAAAAAGGGGCTGAAAGACATTCTTGACCACCTGCTCGAACGTCGCCATCAAACCGCTTGCCTTGAAGACGTCGTACAGACGAGGGACCTGTATGAGCCAACGGACATTGTGTGAGAACAGTTTGTTGTCGACTACCCAGGCGGCAAGTTTATCCCATTCGTCAAGGGACCTACCGTAAATGGAAATACGCCACTCCACCATCTGATACTTGCTAGACTCAAGATCAGAAATCACTTCCTTGGTGATTTCTGCCAGGTACCGGCCTTGAATGTGGTTGTCCGTCTTTAAGAAGATGGTCCGGAGTCGTGATTCTCCGATGGGGTTGTACTTGAGATTGAACTTGTCAAAGCGATGGAACGAGTCCGTGTGTGCCTAAGCTGGATCAGCACTCGTCTCCGTGGCATCAGATACCCTTGGGGTGGTGACCTACATGCATATCTAGCGTATCGATGCTCAAGTCATACGCGGTAAGATTGATACTCTCGAAGACCTCTCTCAGGGTGAGATCCTTGCCGTCCCTGGAGAGCACAAACTCGTCGGGGCACTTCTTCATCTTGCTCTTGATGAAACGGAGGAGATGCTTCTGATTCATGCACGCGGAGTGATGGACATGTGTATCCACCTTTCGCACGTTGTAGAAGTCTCGGTGAGGCACCTTCTTAGTGTCGGCTGTCTCTTGGTATTCGTTGAGAAGAGCATATAGGTGAAATTTACCCTCGAGATACTGGAGCCGGCGAAAAGCAAAGCTCTTGCTCGGCCCGTCCGAGGAGATGGACAGTATCTTCTCCAGGTCCTGATAGAAATCCTTGATTGTGGGAACACCAACGACAGGCGTGTTGGCCTTGTCCGAAGCTGCGTTCTCGTATACTTGATAGACTCCACTGTCGTCAAGGCGGAAAGCGAACTCGCTCGCCTGTGGAAGGGGTAACATATTGTCCATTTCGAAATCCTCGCCGATATTCTGGCCAGGTTTGCGCTTTTTGGGCGACTTTTTGGGCTCGGCATCTGAGCCCGGGCCTGGCAGGACAAGACTATTGCTCAGGCTGTTGGTAGCAGTGTTGTGACCTGGAGTATTGTGGGCTGTGGGCTGGCCGGCCCAAGCTGGCTCGGGGGGTGACGGGTATATATCCCAGCTAGGGTCGTCCTTTGGGTTGTCGCCGTCCCGCTGCAAAGACAAGCGAATGTATCTATGGCGAATCTCGAGTATCTTCTGGATATTCTGGAAGATGTTGCTCAGCTCAGCCGTGATGTGCGGGTCGCTGTCAGCATATCCGTCGGCGGGGGTTGCTCCGGGAGCCATGTCCGGGAGTCCAATGTCAGGCTGCGTGCCCACCTCAGGCCGGTCGTAAAGCAGGTAGCTGTGTGCATGGCTGGTAGGTGCCGGGCCGCCGAAACCGCCCAACGACGGGCGGGTGGCGGTGCGGGGGACGGTGTCAGAGGCACGAGGTCTTATGCCGGACCCAGCGATATGCGGGAAGCTGTAGCTGGGTCCGGGCGATGCCAGAGACACGGAGCTTGTGCTCGTTCCTGGGGGCGGCGGTACAGGCGGGCGTCCAGCACTGGCCCCATCGTTGGATGGCCTTGCGGTGGTCAAGCCGACATGGAGAGGGCTTCCGTGCGGGGTGGCGTGGGACTGGCTCCAGCTGCTCCCGTCGGTCTTGACAATGTCGAGCTGGCTTCGCTGGTAGAAGAGCTTGGCATCTGCCTGGGTCATCTGGCGCTCGGCGACTGCATCGTAGAAGGTGGTTTTGCGTGGAAGGTCTCGGGGCAGCATGCCATCTTCCAGCGCGGGGGAGGGCAGGTCGGGCGGGTCGGGCGCGTGGCCAGTAAGATTCGAGACGGGGTGGTTTGGGGCTTGCTGCGAGGAGGCGTTCTCCGAGTCGGAATCCTGCTCGATCTCATGGGCGGCGGCATCATCGTCCGAGTCGTAGTCGAGAGTGTGACCCGAGCCCGAGGGATTGGGCTCTGTGGCAGCGTAGCTCTCTGCATGCCGCATGGGTGCTCGTTAGCTACTGCACTTTGGTGCGGCTGCATGGTGAGAGGACCGGACTCACGAGACATGTTGGAGCTGAGGAGCAGGCTGCTTGTGCTTGGGCTCCAGTAGGGAGAGTTGTAAGGGGGCACACGAAGAGGTCACCGTGGCTGTATAGCTATGAAGCACTGGGAGGCATGGGAGTTGGAAAAGTCGTCGAGCTGACGGAGGTGGGTAGAAAGGCCCCGACACCTGGACGGACTCTGGAGGACGGTTCAAGGGTCGCTGCAGTGCACGCTGGCCGGCTGGCCGGCTGGCAGGAGCTCCAAGGTTCAATGCCGGGGCTCAGCCTCCCATGTGAATCTGTGATGGAGGGGCTGATGGTTCAGTGGTACACACCTGCAGTACTAGGTAGGTACCTTTAAGGTTTCCCGTGCCCCGCACCACTTTCCACCTCGCTAGGGCTCACCACATAAAGTGGTGCTCACCACAGTAGCACAGCAACCACAATAATAACACACCAATATGAGGTTATTCAGGATTAAAATTTATGTAGCAACCGCATCTTCTTACCAGATTTGTAGATATCAGTAACAGGCAGTCTCTTAGTGGTTCTTCAATACCTGACCAACTTTGCTGTCTTTTTAGTGAGGTTTTTTTGTGGTAAGAGCTCCTTTTTTACCAGGGCATCCGCCTTTTTTTGGAGGCCTGCCGCGGTCCTCTGCTCCTTTTTCCTTGCTATCTGATGCCTGACTTCAACTATAAGTACTCCTCCTGATTGGAAAAGAGTTTTCATTACAGACTTGCGCTGTTTGTTAACTTAAGAAGCTAATTTGGTCCTTCTAAGGTCCCTTTTGGTCTAGACTAGCTGGGAGGCGTAGAAGCGCGCCCCCTTGGAATTGAGCCTGATCCTCTCAATATCTTTAGAAGTAAGATCCCTGCCATTGCCCAGGTTATTCAAGGCCTCGTCTACTTGATAAGTGACCTTGTGAATCTGCCGCATTGTAGCTTGGGTGGTAATTGGAGAGGAACCAGGCTGGTTAGGGGGGGTGGGGGGGTGACGGGGTCCTCGCGTAAGCTTCGCGCTCTTTTAACTGGTTAATCACAACTAACGGTTTGAAGGGATAGATACCCGTTTCTTGAAGGCAGAGAGGATAGTGGTCTTCTTAAAAGCTTGTTGGCAAACCTTTTTAATACACGACAGAAACTCGATCTTCCCAATATGCGTGAGACCATCCACACCATAATATCTAGGGCTTTAACATGGTAGTGCTTCAAAGGCTGGAAAACCACCACATCGAGCGGCTATAGTAAATGTGTATATTTGTGGAGAGACCAAAAGGGATAATGCCATTGTCGTCACAATATTTAATGAACTGTATCATGTGGTGGCTACCGTGACTGTCAATAATTAGAAGCCTCTTTATACCAACTTGAGAGGTCTTATAGTGATTATTGAAGTGCTTAATCCACTCTAGGCTGATCTCGTCGTTTGAATAACCACTCTTCACAGTGGCAATTGCCATCCTTGGGTCTAATTTGGGTACCTTGTACCATAGAGACATATGGAAGGTGACAGAGAGGATAAGGAAGTCTGGGACAACCTCGCCTGCAGCAGAGATAGCTTTTATGCCAGTAGCAGACTCTCTATTCTCCAGTATTCCAAAATAATGGGCTTTTTTTTGCTTAGTAACGACCATCTAGTTCTTTCCAACCCCTAATCGAAAGCCAGTCTCGTCCATATTTCACAGGTCGTCAGTGGGGATGCCCTCCTCCCTGATGACCCTCTTCAGTGCGTTTTGAGTCTTTGGCAGCTTGCCAATCTTGTGAAAGGACCTTAAGAGGCTGCTTGAAGTATCCGTGGCGCTTGATGAAGCGGGAGGCCTAATTCTTATTAACTGTGGGTAGTTCCATGACCGCGGCACTCGCCGACTCCTTGAGCAGCAAGTTAGCAGCCTCTGTGATGAGTTCTGGCCCCACGGAGAGATTAATGGTATCTAGACGGTCGATATAAGCACAGACGGCCTTTTCTTGTATCACATTCAGCTTCGTGGGTGGTTCTCGTGGGGTTTTTTTTTTTTTTTTTTTTTGGAAGAGATGCCCTGCAGGTGGTTGCAGAAACGCTCCCTTGAAACCCCAAATTGGCGGCAGATACTACGTTTAGAGGCATCCGGATGCTTCTCGGCATATTCTACGGCTTTGTGAGTACGGGATTCCATCGCGAAAAAGTCTTCTGTTCAAAGAGACAATGACTTTGGTGTGGTTTTAGCTGGAGGGTGGTTATTATGGAAGACTGGTGTGTTATTGTGGTTGGTGTGCTACTGTGGTGAGCACCACTTTATGTGGTGAGCCCTAGCGAGGTGGAAAGTGGTGCGGGGCACGGGTAGACGTGCATGGACCAAGCGGCACTGAATGGTTGGCACTTGGCAGTGGACCCGCATCGTTCAACGAGTCGGAGCTTCAGATACCTACACGCTTGTGTACATCTGCTTCATAAATCGGGTATCTTTCTACCAGCCAGCGCGACGACGGGCCAATTGTGGTCAGCCAGCAGGGCCAGCGTGAGCCACAGTCATCCAACATGTAGAGTCGTTTGTAGGTGCCCACTGACACACGACAGCTATTGTACCACGTATACATCCAAGGGAACACTGACATTTTGACAATGGCGCTATGCCGCTATGCTACCAGCACATGCTTAAGATAGCGTAGCCGCCCGCCCGCCTACCCAGCCTTCCCGCTGACCGCCTTGTGCGCAGTCGCCGGCTTCTTGGAATCCAGAGAGTACAGACCCCCTGCCGAAAACACCACCACCGCCCCTATCAGGGTGCCCGTGGCCAACCGGTTCCCAAACAGCCAGATACTAAGCAGCAGGCTGACGAGCTTGCGGATGTTCAACACGATCGTCACCGTCAGCGCCGACGAAGCTGCCGCGAGGAGGTTGACCCCCCGAATGCACGCATACTGTGTCAGGACGTTGAGCGCCAAGTAGGCCACCTGGCTGGGAATGTAGAACCCTTCCACCTTGTGCCGCAGCGCCTCCGGTATCGCCGAGAGGTTCACCTGCTCGCGGGGCAGTGGCAGTGTAAGCGGTGGGCTGTTGGCGAGCCGCATGAACTGCCCCACCAGCGACTGTGTGAAGGGGAGGAAGAGGGGCAACGAGAGCAGGTGGGAATAGAACAGGTTCTCCTTCCAGTGCGGCCCGTATTGCTTGTATGTCTCCTCCGTGTACAGGCCCATCACTGCCGACATGATCTGTGCTACGAACAGCACTGCGAGACCGGTACTGAAGCTGGGCGTGCCCTCGTGGGACTCGTCCGCCGACGCATCCTGCGCCTTGTTAGTCCCGAAGTGGCATGGCAGAGGTAAAAGGAAGGGGGCTCTTGCCTTGGACTGCGCATCCGACCAGGCCGCCGTGATGACGCCAACCGTGAGTAGAAGGACCGCCACCACCTGGATGCGCGAGTACCTCTTGCCATACAAGCCGCCGGCGACCATGGTGGTGATGCTGCCGCCCGACCGCAGGATGATGTGCACCGGGACGGAAATGTCGTAGCTAAAGGCGTGGTTATTCAGCACGTTGATGCTGAAGAAGAGCACAATGTTGATAATCCACCGACGGATCGGCACTCGGTTCGGCTTCAGGAAGAAGGGCGGCCGCGACGAGTCGAACTGGGAGACGTATCCCGTCACCGCCACGAACAGGAATTGTACAAAAGTCAGAAGCGTCCCTAGAGAAAGATAGTTGCATAAGCCCCCGACTCGTACATCTCAGAACCGGCTGTCATACCGCTTGCGGGTTCAACCCTGCAGCATGGTTAGCCATGAGCGTAGTACTGTGCCGCCGCGGGAAGCCTACTTGATGATGGCCTCGAGAGCGAAGACCTGTCCGCATGTTGCGTTAGCATTGGCGCTCAGGGTCAGGCGGGGTGCGTATGATCGCATCTCACATTGGAGCAGCAGCCGCCGAAGATGAGACCCAGCATGACTCCCACGGCCAGCCACTGCGGGATGGTCTCGATGAAGATGCGGCCGGCGAGGCCCATGAGCTTGGAATGGGTCGGGCGCTGGTCGTGTATGCCGTACAGCTCGGCCTTCTCGAGGGAAGGCCCCGCGTTGATTACCTTGGGTGTCATGGTGGCGCCATTTCGCGGAGCAGCGTGCGATTCTCGCAGGGTCTGGCGTCGTCGGGGGGCCGATCGGCTCGTCATCGAGTCGGGGAGCGAGGGACGGAGCGAACGTGGGCTGTGTTGTTCTCGAACGGGAGACTTCCACGAAACAAGGCTTGGGTCGGCGGCGGTTGAATCGATGTGTTCATGGGCCGGACGGGTAGCTCGAGATCAGGCGCGGGACATGCGGTTTCAAGCATGGGCGGGCCACCTGCGTGCGACGTGGGTGCGTACCTGGCGTACTATTATGTGCCGGGGGAGGTCCTGTAATCCTCTTGCACTTGAATGCAAGCGAATGTGGGAGGAAAGGGCTGTGACGAGAAACACAAGGCGGAATCTGCGGTAGAGACTCGAGAGATGGGAGTCAACAGTGGCTGGCAGTCTTGAAGCTCCGTCCAGCCGAGAACTTGAAAGGCGCTTGGAAGAGTGGACGAGAGCCGGAAGGCGAAAGGGGGGACCACCTGCATCAAATGTGGCTTGATCTTGTTCGGAACTTGGAAGTACCTGGCTTAGCCTCCAGGTGGGGCATCCGTGATTTATTTATAAATTGCCCTTCCCGGTTACGGCATGTGCTACCCCGGCGGTGTCAGGTACGGACGCCATCGGCATCTAAGCTTTTTTGGGGCCGGCCGCCTTTCCGATCTGGGCACCATTTGACCCGTACCTAGTCCGTGGACCGTGGACCTTCGTCATTCCCTTTCGAGTTCCGTACCTTACCTATATACCTAGGTACATAAGGTAGGTACCCAAGGTGGAAGTACATACCAGTTGACCTTACGCACTTGAGACATACACCTTGGAGCCAACACTCTGGGGTTTAGGGTTTAGTTACTACGCAACGTCTAGCAGGTCGAACCCGAACCGCATGTTTGCTTTGGAGCACATCTGCCTTTGGCCATTCATCTTAGTGGCTGTAGTCTTGCCTGTGAAAGTCTATGCCATGCATCTTGTTGGCCATTGCTTGCCGGCCCCGTAGCATCTGCCCTTCCTATGGGGCATTGCTGACAGCCTCCTGTCTACACACGCTGCGCCGGGTTTCCCGTTGCCTGACTTCCATCAGAGCTTGGTATAAGAACAGCGCCTATGCCTATGCGTCTTTGCCTCGTAAACCCAGCATCGCCTCGTTTGCAATGCCAACTTTCATCGAGGACGTCCGAACCCTACCGACCTGGGCTCAACAGAGTAAGGGGTGCCAGAGGCTGTTGCAAATCCAAGACGAAGATGGACTGCAGCGCTGGGAGAGAAAAAACCACTAAGCCCCTGGCACGCATATTCATCATGGAACCTATCTTTCTGGGTCCCGTGCGTCCGTTTGGCGCATAGTAGCCGTCGCTGCGGGGTCCACATCGTTGCCGCCAGCATATCCAGCACAGCTATAGCGCCGAGAAGACAAACAGCTGCATTGTGTCAGTACGATTCCAGTAGAGCAAAAGGGCAATGAGGCATCACTCACGTTGTTCGTTGCAGCAATCGCAATGCTGTCTTCGAAAGGATGCCAACTCATATGCAGGATCTTCTTGTTAAAATCGATCTGGTCTGCGTCGGTCTCCTTCCGCATCCGCTGCCCCTGACCGGCCCCAGCTGCCGGACTGCCCGCACGCGATCCACCTTTCTTACCGCCGTTGGTCGCTGTGGGGCTCGTCGACGAGCTGATGGGCGTCGGAACTCCCACCTTCTTTGCTTTGAAGGCCGACTTGTCCGCTTGCAGCACAACCTCGACCTCCTTCTCGGGGTCCGAGGGGTATATCATGAAGTTGTTGTTGTAACTGCCCGTCATGACGTTCTTGGCATCCCCCGAGAAAACCACCTCGAACTTGTCAAAGATGCTGTCGTTTTCGTATGTATCGCAGAGCCGCGGTCGAAGATGTTCGTGTATCGGGATCGTCTTCACCGGCTGCCGCTCCATGTTGACATCCCAAATCTTGACCGTCAGGTAATCCCGCGACAAGATATATCTGCCGTCATGGGAGAAGCGCACATCCGAGATAGAGGAGATGATCTCCGAAAAGAATGATCTCGAGGAAGGATCCTCCTCTTGCTCAAAGACTAATGTCCCATGTCGTTAGTTGATGACCCCACACAGCTTAAGAGGGACACGGGTTTCATACGCTTCGCGTGCTGATCACAGAGCGCGCTCTCCCGCATGTCGGCCAGCTTGATAGTGCCCTTGGAGCTGGCATACATGAACCAGTTGCAGCTGACGGGGTGGAACTCGGCAGCAGTGATGACTTCGGTCAGCTCCTCCATGTTCGCAGGTTTGATGTCAACAATGTTGAAACTCTGATCCTGGATGTTCAGGTTCCAGAGGTTGATACGCAGGTCGTCGCTACTTATGAAGGTCTCGCCGTCACTGTTGACTGAGATGCTGTTGATGTGGTAGGCGTGGGCATTGGCGTAAGTGCGTCGGGGGACCGCAGCCACGACAGTATCGTGGTGCGTCAGGCGCGGCAGCTTCAGTTCTCCAGCCGTCTTGAAATGAGACTGTGGAATAGGTCTGGGGGCGCCTCCGCCGGCGCCAACAGCGTTGCCCGGAGTCACATCATGCGACAGGTTGTTCTCAGCTACCACTTTCAACGACTTCTCAAAGACCTTCCATAACTTGATAGTCTTGTCGTTGGTAGATAGCAAGTAATGAGATGCATTTTGACGACGGCACCACTTGATCTTGTTGATCTTCTCCTCGATCTCTAGGGACTTCAGGTAATCGAACTCGGGCTCGTGGGACTGAAACTCGGTATGGAACTTGTATTCGCAGGTTTTTTTCTGTAGCCATGTTAGATCCGGCGCCCATCACAGACCGATTGCTCTGCCACGTCGAGATTCGGGACTGACCGTCTCATTCCTCTCAAACAACACAACTCGTCCGCCTTTGTCTCCGGTCGCTAGGTAGTTGCCAGTGTGGTCGAATTCGACGGTCGAGATGATGTCGGCTGAGCGATCAAGTTAGCGAGGGGCACTGGGTGCCCATGCACAAGATGGGTATTCCAGAGAGGCTGTGGCTTTACGGGAGTTCTGTGTCTCCCCACGTCCACGGGACATCGATGACATACCTTCTGTGATATCCTCGACATCACCCTTGTCACCGAAGCACTGGAAGAGAAGGCAGTCAGTGGGAAAGGCTGCAGAGAGGCCGGATAGGCGGGAAGAGGGCATCAAACCTGGGTGAATCTCCACGTGGACGCTGCGTTGTCTTCTTCGGCCATGCTGATCGACAGATACCGAGGGTAGAGCTAGCTAAGCTCTGCCCTTGCGCGAAAGGTTTGGCGGTCGGCACGCGACTAGAGAGGACAACGAACGAGGGGCGATCGGGTCCGGAAAGTCTGGCGGCCCGGCGGTACAAAGCAGTCAAGGGCGCGCGGTGAGACTAGAAGAGGCGGAATGTTGTTGACGGAGCAGGAATGAGATGGCGTTGACGTTGCGGCGGACTGGTTAAGCAAAGGCTTTTTGGTTGGGGGTTGACAGGACAGGCCGGGATGGGGGACTGTGCTGGTCGGTGAATGAGATATGGAATCCCGCAGAGGGCCCGACGGGCTGACGGGGCAGGGAGGGAATGGAGGGCACCACAAAAGCAGTCGGAGAGAGACAGCGAGGGACGCGCGTGGGGAGACGGGGAGAGAGGTCTGACAGTGAATAGTGTCGATAGTAGTGTCAGGTGAATGGATATTGGTCTATTGGTGTCGGCCCTTGGGATCTCGGCGGAGGAGGTGCGGTGCGGTCGCTTTCAGTTGGCAGGCTGGGCTGGCTGGCAAGCTGGAAGCAGGGTGTCTGGGTGTCTGGGTGTGGTGAGTGGTGAGGATTGGATTGGAAAGGATGATGTCAAACCCGCAGGTGTGTTCCTTCACTCCAGGGCTGTATGGCTGCCAGAACGGTGGCACTCCCGGTCCAGCTGGTGGCACCACACCTGGCGGCTCGCTGCCCCTCCTCTGTGGCTCCTTGCTGTCTACATATATATCCTCGTAGCTTAAGCAATATGCAATTATGCAACTTCCGCTCCGATACAGGTTGGGCAGTACACAATGGAGGTGTGTATACCTCCTACCTACCAGGTACATGAGGTATGCAGGAGTGGGTCAAATTCAGATTCCTTTGTCTGCTGCTAAAACGAACATGAGCTCTTCTGACTTCAGGGCATCACATGCATACAGGTAACATACCTCGGGTTACAATGCCTCTTATATCCATTTCGAGTCCGTTGGAGCCGCTAGACACCAACTGCACCTTCGAAAGGGTATGCATGTGCTGAGCTGCCATACTCTTCTTGCCTTACCGCATTCATCTTCGATTCTGCTAACCCGACGACATCAACCCTCCCTCCCCACATCCCACATCCCAATGGCCCATGACGACACCAAGCAAGAGGAACCTGGGGGCAGCAAAGGCAAGGGAAAGGAGCTGAACAATGACCCGCCAGTCTTGTCCACTGCCAGTAGAGACCACCTGCAGTCTCTTCCGGCAGAACCAAACTCCAATTCCAGATCTGCATTGTCTCGTCTCGCCGCGTCAACTGCCAAGTTAACCAACGACCTGGTAGTGTCCGGCCAACCCCACGCTGACTATATGAACGAGATCCTGGCTCCTAGCAAGGCGGGCCCTTCCAGTGCTGCTCAAGGTCCTAGTACCACAGAGTCATCACTCCGCAGAAGCACAACCGTCGATCCCACCCAAAGGAACACGTTCCAGACTACGCACTCACTGGAGCACGTAAATCTGGAGGAGGCAAGCTTCACTGCGTTTCTAGGTGGTGCTAGTGCACTGGAGCAGATGGGACCCCGAGCGTTCAACTATGAGCTACGGCCGCGGCAAACAGGCGCTTCTGGGCAAATCGCCACACATTCGGCAACAGATGGCATGGCGGTGGTTCATCTCCTTGATTCGGGATACGATGAAGTGGCCACTGGAGAGGTCACTGGAGAGGTCGAGATACCCCTGACGAGTGAGCATCGGTCGGCCTTGCGGCGTGCCTTATTCTCAAATCACGAGATCAAGAGGGTGCCATGGGAGGATACGCTGAACTTCTTTCCAAATTTCACTTCGGGTGATCGCGGCTACAGCGAGTTATCAGCACATCTAGGAACATCCGACGCACGAGAAGCTCGGACTATGTGGATTGAGGGCTGGCGAGATGTGCTGTCATCCTATACTGATGAGGTTTGGGGCAATTTAGACCCTCTTGTCGGGAGGGCAAAGGAGGAACTAGAAGATCTTTCAGGTGAAGCTTCACCCACCGAGCTCAAAGCGCTGCATAGGCTCCAACAGATTCTGGCTCATGTCCATGGTTCCTGAGGTCATCCCTACGAGGCATGTTGTCCCGAAGCCGGCTAGTCAGCACAAACGTGGCGAGCAGACCAGGATCTTCCCGTCGGCCTGTTGTTCGCCATGTTCAACGCAGTGTCATTAGCCCGGGTTGATCTACGGAGATGTAACACACCAAGAAACATACGCTCACGATATAACAAAGTGGATAGGATGCCTTCGTGTGTTCACTGGTTCTGTTCAAACCCCCCTCCCCCAATATACCTGCACCAATACTTACGGACTGCCTACGGGACACCTTGGGCATAACAATGGGGAGACTGCCTCAATATATATATTGGGCACGTACCAGATATGACCTAGTGGCTCGGTAATAATAATCTTCTGCTGTCTGAGCGAGACTAGTTAAATGCACCTGTATATATATACCGATATGTATGCATGCGTTCGAGTAAGGGGTACTTCGATATGGGTCGAGAGGGGACATGTGCATAAGAGAATGTAAATGCCGTGCATGAAGATGCCAAGCGGGGCGGTGGATCCCGCAATGACCATACACCTGCATGCACCTCAGCTCTCAAGATCTGAGTCGGAAGTCCTGACCTTGCCCGGCGCTTTCTTGGTAGACTTGGTTCTATCTGCATGACGGGAGTGCAATCAACACGACAAGAAGCCAGCCGCCAGCACAACCTCGAGGCCATATCTCGTTTTGCAGTACCACCAAAGAGCGACAGTTTCCTCGATATACCGCCGACCGGAGCCTGTGTTTCTAGAGGTGGCGCCCTCCATCCCGCCTCCTGCGGCTGCCAACCAAAGCACATAGCCGAATCAGCTACACAGTACCGAGCGAAGCAGACATCTTCATCTCCATCTCCACCATGGCGACCCTTGGCGATGAACTGCTTCGAATCGTCAACCAGCTCCGGTATGTTCCAGAGAAATGGCCGCTGATCGGCTCCCCGCTCCTTCTGCCATGCAATAGCTAACCTTCTCGCAGTGAGTAAAGCTTCTATTTCAAGCTTCACCGGCCAGCTTCGAGGTCTGACGAGTGCTAACGCGACGTCTCCCCAATCCAAGAGGACCTTGTCTTTGTAAGCAGCTCCCACAGCTTTCCATTCCCTACAGTTACCAACTCGGCCTTTGTTGGGGCTCCTGGAACACGCGTTGTGCACAAGCTTACTGACATACACCTCCTTTCAAGACAACAATAGGCTCCGATTCGCTTGACCTGCCCCAGCTCGTCGTTGTAGGTTCACAGTCGGCTGGAAAGAGCAGTGTTTTGGAGAATATCGTCGGCCGTGACTTGTACGTTCCTTTCCCCTACCGGTTACCGACGCAACTGACACTGGTCACGTTTGCAGCCTCCCGCGAGGATCGGGCATAGTAACGAGGAGACCGTTGGTCTTGCAGCTCATCAATGTCGAGGAGGACACGTCCGAACCAGACCCGCATGCCGCCTACAGAAACCCGACTCAGGCACGCCGATCAGAATGGGCCGAATTCCACCATATCCCGAGTCGAAAATTCACTGACTTCGGAGACGTCAAACGCGAAATCGAGAGCGAGACCTCTCGCGTTGCTGGTAGCAATAAGGGCATCAATAGGCAGCCCATCAACCTCAAGATCTACTCTCCACATGTCCTCAACCTAACGCTGGTCGATTTGCCAGGGCTAACCAAGGTATGCACCCCGAGCTTCACGCTTCGTTTGGCGACATCTACGTGCCGCCTATGATGCCATAGCCGACTTACCCCTTTTGCAGGTTCCTATTGGCGACCAGCCAGCAGACATCGAGAAGCAGACACGAACCCTCATTTCCGAGTATATTGCGAAGCCAAACAGCATCATCCTAGCCGTGTCCCCTGCTAATGTCGATATCGTTAACTCGGAAGCCCTGAAACTTGCTCGTCATGTGGATCCTCTAGGTCGGAGAACTATTGGTATCCTTACCAAAGTTGACCTGATGGATCATGGCACGAATGCGCTCGATATTCTCTCTGGTCGTGTTTACCCCCTGAAGCTAGGCTTTATCGGAGTGGTCAACCGGTCACAGCAAGATATTCAGGGCAACCGGCCCATGGAGGAAGCTCTCCAGGCCGAGGCTGAATTCTTCCGGCATCATCCCGCGTACCGGAATATTGCGACGCGTTGTGGAACACAATTCCTGGCCAAAACCCTCAACCAAACTCTCATGGTGCATATCCGGGAGCGATTGCCGGATATCAAGGCCCGCCTGAACACGTTGATGGGACAGACGCAACAGGAACTGGCTAGCTATGGCGACATGCACTTCAGTGGGAAAGAGCATCGTGGATCGATGATATTACAGTTAATGACCCGGTTTGCCACATCCTTCATCTCTTCCATCGATGGTACCTCAACCGAGATATCGACCAAGGAATTGTCGGGAGGTGCGCGAATCTACTACATCTTCAACTCGGTCTTTGGCAGTGCCTTGGAGTCCATCGACCCCACTTCCAACCTTTCTGCACTTGACATCAGAACCGCCATACGCAATTCCACCGGCCCTCGTCCCAGTCTCTTCGTGCCGGAAATGGCCTTCGATCTGCTCGTTAAACCGCAGATCAAGCTGCTGGAGCTCCCCAGTCAACGCTGTGTGGAACTGGTGTATGAAGAGCTCATCAAGATATGCCACACCTGTGGATCGACTGAGCTCTCACGCTTCCCTCGCCTGCAGGCCAAGCTCATCGAAGTTGTCTCCGATCTCCTCAGGGAGCGACTTGGTCCAGCGTCGTCATATGTCGAGTCGCTTATCTCGATCCAACGCGCCTATATCAACACAAACCATCCTAACTTTCTGGGGGCAGCCGCCGCCATGAGCCACGTGGTCGGCGCTAAGCAGGAACGAGAACGTAAGAGACTGGTCCAGGAGGAGCGGGATAGGCGTGAGAAGAAGCGACTAAAAGAACTCGGCGCGAACGGGACCGAGACACCCGAGGATGAAGAAGATGCGGCGCATGAGAGGGGGGAAGTCTCGTACTCTCGGAAACCAGCTGTCAAGGGCTCTCGAAGTGGGTCACCAGCCGTCCGAGAGAATGGGACGGGAAGTATTGTCGCAGCTATGAATGGCGGACGATCGAACTCGCCGGGTCGGTTCAATTCTCAAGCGAGTGGAACGGCCCGCGAGTCGTTTTTGACCTATTTCTTCGGCAAAGACGGCCAATCGCAGCCGCCAGGAGGAGCTGGCGCCCCTTCTTCGCTACCACGCCATGTTAGCCAGGGCGCGGAGCCCACCTTCAGTCAGAGCGTTCGGCGAGGCGAAGACAAGCTAGCCCATAGACCAGCACGGTCATCCTCCGTGATACGTGAGGAGGAGAGCCCACAGGCTGCCCCCTTCGGTTTCGGCTCGTCATTTGTAGGTGGCTCATTTGCGCTTGACTGTCGTACCCCCTACTTACCTGGGTTGCAGGGCGAAAATGTGGAACCGGCTCTGACAGACCGCGAGGCCATGGAGACAGAGCTGATCCGAGCCCTCATATCTTCGTATTTCAACATTGTTCGCGAGTCCATCGCGGATCAGATTCCCAAGGCAGTCATGCATCTTCTTGTCAACCATTGCAAGGACGTGGTTCAAAACCGGCTTGTCAGCGAACTCTACAAGGAGGCACTGTTCGAGGAACTCCTATACGAAGACGACAACGTCAAGAGGGAGCGCGAGAAATGTGAAAAGCTGCTTCAGACCTACAGGGAAGCAGCCAAGATCATTGGGGAAGTGTTGTAATGATAGACTCCCAGGATTTGTGTTCAACAGAACTGGGGTTCGTGTTGTTTTATTGGGACTGCGGCTTGTATCCACCAAAGTGGTAAATGTGAACTTGATCTGCTTTTGTACAAAGAGACGACGGCAAAACGCAGGCCATACTGCTACAGGTGGTCGGCGCACTTGCCGGGAGAAGGGTCTCGGGTGGTCTACCCTAGGCGCCATTGTGTACATAGAGCGCAGCTTACTACTCCATATCCCGTATATGAAATGCATCACTCCTGCACTCCGGCCAACCAAATCCAGGATACAACATCTGTCCAAGAAACGGCTACTTAGTTTTGGGTTTCGGCGAGGTGCAAGCTGGAGACGGACGAAGCCAGCTCCATCCATGTTCGTATCCAAGCAGTTGGCACTGTTAAGGGTCAATAATTCGGCCAGGCATACTGAAGTATACCTAGGTAGGTCGAACAGACCGTCAGCACTCCTGGTTTGGTGAATACGCAGGTACCGGGTTCAAATACATGGCCCGAATTCCGTGCTGTGGTTGGCTCGGATAACCAAAGCCTTGTTCTTTATTGTAGTGGTTATCAGGGTATATTTTCTCCATCTTGCATTCTTCCTCTTCCATCCAGTGTTCCGAGGCCGTAGTTCGTCTCGAACCTGGCTCATGCCGCCTTTAAATACCCGTTTTCTCTAGCCGCTTGGCCAGAGCATCGACATCGTCGTCCTGCAGCTGAACAGTCGGCGCCTCTTGAGCTTCCTCGGCCTCCTTGACCAATTTCTCTGCTCTCTCCTCCACAGATGGTTCCTCGTCCTCCTCTTCCTCCTCCTCCTCGTCTGAATCCAGCTCTTCGAGGTCGCTGAGGCTATCGACACCCCAGGCGTCCTCGTCCACAATGTCACCTCCGGAACTCTCCTTGCGCTCTTCCAAGAGCGCCCGCAGAGCCAGAATGGATTCGTCGTCCTCGGAAAACTTGTTGCCGTTCAACTCGATCCTCTTCAGCGCCGGTAGGGCGTCCTTGACTGCCGAGGCGAGACTCTTTACACCCGCCGCAGTGATATCGTTGTATTGTAGCCGGAGAATCTCCAGCTGCTTGTTCTTGCCCCTGGCGAGCGCTTCCCCGACAAGGACACCTCCTTTAGCGCCGAGGAGCGAGTCGCCAATACCCAGCTCGACTATATCAGTCCACAGGTTGACAACCTTTGCTAGAGCACGCGCACCCATTATAGTAAAGGTATTGTCCTGCAGATCCAAAACCTTGAGCTCGGTGGTGTGGTTGAGACCCTCGCCGAGAAGCTGGGAGATACCCTCTTGTCGAATGCCATTCTGGACCATCTTGATGTGCTTGACTCTGTTGTGAAGGCTTAAGGCTCTGGCCCAGGCCAACATGCTTCCGTTTTCCAGTCGGTTTCGGCCACAGATGACGGTCTCGAGATAGGGCACATCCTGGCCGGCCTTCCGGGCGTCCTCCTTCTTGGCGTGGAGTTCCGAGAGGGCATTGGCGATTTCGATTCCGGCATGGGGACCCAGGCCGTTGTTGTTCAGATACAGGTGCTGCAGAGGAACATGGCTCGACAGGAAAGCGATCAAGGGTGCCTTGGTATTTAGGCCAAAGGCATTGTCGTTCAGGTTGATGGTTCGTAGGTTCGGCAGGTTCATGATGGACGTGAGGAGCGAAGAGAGGGCGTCGGGGATCTCGTGAAGCTTTCGGCCGGTGAATATATCGGCCAGGTTGGCGATCTAGAAGGGAGTATTGTCAGGAATGGGTCGCTGCAGTCAGACACGGCGACGTACCTTGAGAGTCTTCTTGGTGGCCAGAACCTCGCCCAGCAGCTTGCAAGCCTCGACACCGAAAGTGTTGCCCAGCACGCGGACTTCCTCGACATGGTCCATGGCACGCAGGGGGGCGATGTGTGGCTCTAGGTCCTGGGCCGTATCGAGCTTCAGGACCTTCCCTTCGAGGGAAAAGACCTTGTCGGGAGCCGCCATCTCTTCTTGGGCAAGAAACGGAGGTCGTCGCAAGACAGCAGATGAACAAGGGTCAGCGAGCGAGAGTAGGGTCGAACTTTCAGTGAAGATCAGGTGTGGTTGTGGTGGTGGAAATGGGTGTGGGTGAAAGCCTGGAGGGTCGCTCGAATGGTGGGGGAGGGGCATTTTGCCATTTTACGATATCAACATGGTAAATTGTTTGGCTCAGCCCCCGAACAGCCTAGCAGCGTGCAATTTCCAGTTGCCACAGAGCAACATTGAACATGAATCAACATTGAATGGAATTGATGAACTATCTGCGTACCTCTATCTACATCTGCCCGCACTTGTACCAGCTTCAACATTCCTGGCAAGTGGTTGAGTATAATTTGCACAAGGTATACTCAGCCCTCATAAGTATCCGAACGCGCATGTTGGCAAGATTACAGATCACCAGTGGGATCTAAAGTTGGAAATACTGGAATAATCATACAGGAATAAGCAGCTTTAGTTTGATATACGGGCTATTGCTAATGCTTATTCCAGTTCGATTATTTTACCATGGAGTATTTATTATGCTGGTTACTTTTGTTTTGTACTGGTATGCATACCAAGCCACATTTTCCCTTTTCAGGTGGCTGGATACCTTAGGTACATCAATGCATGTGTTCTGCCGCATGTGGCTTGGGGCTTGGGCTTTGTCAATCCCAGAGCCCGAGGTTGATCGCATTTCGGATTTGGTAATCTTCATCTCCAATCTCCAGCTACTTTCTCACCACCTCCCATACTCCCATATTTTGCACCACCGGGCCACCTTGGACCGTCATGTTTGTCGCAACAGAAACTCAACATCTTTGAGGGTTTTCCTGGTGATGTGTTGCAACCCCTTCGCTACCCTCTGAATCTCGTCACAGCGATTCCTCTTGTCTCAGCTCGTCGCTCACTGAGCTACGAACAAACCACCAGTCGTCGCACTGACTGGAGCAAGCCTGCCTCACCACTTCACCCACTGTTCTTGCCGTTTTCTGAACCCGTGTTTCCTCCAACTCTACCCGGCCTCACGTACTCTTTACTCTGGGAAGTCTTACAGTCTTGCCGAGTGCGAGTGCGAGTGCGAGTGCGAGTGCGAGTGCGTTTGGGCCTGGCATATTCGCTCACCTGTCTGACCTGTCCTCTACTTCTTGTCATTGCAGCTTCCCGAAGGAATCGCATTTTCCCTGAAAGTGTGACGTCCTTGGGAAGAGAATAGTTCTTTTACGTCGTTGGCCTCAAGTCAACCATCCTTCCTGCTTTTGACAAGTGTTCATGGGCTTCTGGTGTTGAACATTCCGTGTGCTCTTGCTCTCCCAAGTCTCACTTGGTTGACTGTTGCCATTGCCGGGTCAAGCGCCCTCAGATACCTATAACCAGTCACAGGGGACGACTCTATGGGCAGACATGGATAGCCGTTTAGGAGTTGGCAGCTCTTGTGCTGAAGGCTTGGCCATTGACGGCTCCTCCAGTCGACAAGGACCAGTCCATCCTCATGTCGAACAGGACGAAATTACCTTTGACACGAGCAGTGGAGGTAGCGGCGACTCCTCAGACGTTTCCATGTCAGATTCCGACTCGGATGCAGCCGACAGCCACGACCACGTGCGATCTGCGACCCTCACCCGCGATACCGGGCTGACTTCGCCGTCGGCTCCCCTGGCACCCGGAGTGACTGCGTCTGCGAGCTTTCAACCTGGGTTAAAAAAGCGGAAATCCCCACTGCCTATGGGTGCGGCATCTTTCACAGCTGAGCCCGTGAAGAAGGTCAAGTTACACGGGAATTGCCCTGCACAGCCTTTGTCTCCAGGAGCTCGCCACTCGGACAGGCCCCTCTTGCCTGCCGAAATATGGCATCGCATCTTCACTTTTCTTCCTCCCAAAGCGTTGGGCAGCCTGTTGTACACCAACAAATTATTCAACTTTTATCTCGATCCCTCTTCGAGATACCACTCCAGCTGTCCCCCTTCTCCTTTGCAGAGTCGCATCTCCAGCTTAAAGGCCGACGATATATGGCAAGTTTCAAGAAGACGTTTCTGGCCCAAGATGCCCGCTCCTCTTCAAAACAGGACCGAACTTGACATGTGGCGTCTCACCTGCCAGAAACGCTGCCAATTTTGCAACGAGGTGAAGCCGGCTGCGTCCCCCTCCCCCAGTAATAACTGGCACACAGGTCCGGGTCCTGATAGCATTCGCGCTATTTGGCCCTTCGCTGTTACAAGCTGCGGGGCTTGTCTCGTAGATAAGTCGACGAAGGTATGCACAGGCCAATGTTGATCAAGGTGACGAAAGACAGTCTAACATCTAATAAGGAAATCGACTTGCTGCTCTCTTCCTCTGTGCCCTCCTTATTGATGCCCGCTCTGCCATTCGTACTTGTCACGGATAGCACGCACGTCATACCATCGGCCATGCTGCAGGATGGACAAGCAACGCATGTGCTCCAGCTTACCAAGATCTTCCTTTCCGAGCATATCGAGAAGCTGAGACGGGAGTTTCTTTCGGTCAAGGCCATGGGTACAGCCACCACTGAGGAATGGCTCAAAGGTCTTGAGGACCGAGGGAAGGAGCAGCAAAGCGACTCAGTGCGGTGGGAGAAGTGGGAATCATCTGGCGGTACTAGGCAGATGCGGAACCTGTCATCCCCGGGTGGGCCGTCCAGCACCTCAACAGGCTTCGGGTCAATGCCATCGGACTCGTCCGTGTCGATCGGGAGCCTACAAACAACCGTTGTTGGTACGGAGCCCCGTCAGCATGTACCTGGTTTGGCCAAATCCAATGCTATTTTGTCAGCCCCTCGTAATATGACAATCTCCTCAGCATATCCACCTAGTAAGTCATCTAGTGTCGCCTTTGTCTTCTACGGCTTCAACTCACTGTTATCTTCTAGGAGAGGAGCCCATGTCTCTGCCGCATTCTTCCCTCCAGGCTGTCCCACAACCCAACCCACCACGCAACAGGACGCGTGAAGAGGTCCTAGAGCTCAAGGCAGCTCGCCGCGTTGAGATAGAACGCAGAGCCATGGGGCTTGTACCACCGTTGCAAGCGAATGTCCTAGCTCGTATTCCCTCATTCCATGCAGCACTCCAGATCCCCTTTCCCCTTGACGACAACGCTTGGGACTTGCTAAAACCTCGCTTGTTAGCCCAGAGGGCAGATGCTGAGCAGCGGGAACAACAAGATGAAGAAGTTGCTGCTCTTTCCCGCATTGCTCAACAACGAGTCGAGGAACGCCGCAATGCCAAGGGGACCAGCCTAGAAACTAAGCAACTCATCGACAAGGGTTGGGACGATATTCAAGTCCCTCTTCGCGCGCAGATTTCTGCATACGCCGACGAGATTATTCGCGACGGATGGCGTGACGGGCGCAAAGTCAACAAAAGTAGTGCCGTGCAGTTCGCCGCAGAGGTTCTCCTCTACGTCCGAAAGAGATTCTACGCAGAGATTGCCAAAGATGTTGCTTCTCTTCTTGCTGCTGGCCAAGAACCAGTCTTCGATGCACCTGAAGGACCTTTCACGCGCATACTGACGCTCGAGAATATGAAGTGGCTTTTCGACGTCAAGGTCAAACCAATCACGGACCCATACCGTAAGGAGCTCTTCTATTGCAATGGCTGCGAAGGCAACATGAAGATGTACGGGTTCGAGGGGGTCGTACAACACTACGCGGCCAAACATACGAGCACTCTCAGCCTTGGTAGCGTGGTGGTCCATTGGCGAGCGGAATGGCCCGAGATCCCCCCTTTCCATCCTGATCCGCGCAGCCTGAAGAACTCAAATATCTCCCAATTCGAGCATTTTCACAAGACTTCGACCCCTCAAAACGGCGCAGTCCTCCATCAACCAAGCCATGCAGCCTTCCCGCCGAGCACAGAACCGGGATCATACCACCCAAGTTATTACAACCCGCCTCCGCCAGGTTTTGGACCGCCTGGGTACGGTGATCCGTACGCACCCTCCCCGAGCCAAGCTGCGTATGGACCAAGTGCCCCCTACGCACCTGTGCAGCATGCCTATGGTCAGCCGTGCCCTCCACAGCAAGGCAGCGGCTACTCAGGAGTACCTGCACCCTATGCTGGCACATTTGCTACGGGACAACCCTCGTATAATCCTACAAGAGGCAATCACTACGCCCATAGCTATAACACACACGCTGTCCCTTTTGCAGACAAGTACCGCACACAGCTTGAAGACGTAGCACGAAATTCAAGGGAATTATGGACAGCTACTGCCAACTTGAAAGAGCTTCCAGGAAACATCAGGGTGTCCGTGGTCATCCACCATGTCGTTGGCAAATTTCGGTCACGATTCTCGGAGAACCCACCCCTGAATCTGTTCATTGACGGACTCTCAAACAATAAGGAGATGCGTCCAGTCCGCAACGTCAACGGTCTGATGTGTAAGGCTTGCAGCCTTGGTCTAGATAACGCGATGCTCACGGATCAGGACCGAAAGACATTCTCCCTCCCACAGTTGGTCAATCATTTCAATCAACGACATGTCCAGCAATTGCTGTCGTACGCCCCAACGCTTGATTGGACAGTCGACATGATCTACCTGCCGGATCTCTCCGCCCTGTCCAACCTCCGAAACCTAACAAACATGGACAGCCAGAGGTTTGCCCTGGTCTCCGATGCGTTCCCGCCTGCAAAATATCCAGGCGGCTACTCACTGACAGTCTCTGCCGCGCCTCAAGTTCCCTCAGGTAATTACCTCGCGTATCATAATCTTTCTGCAAATGTGCAGGATTCGCTCATCAATCAACCCCCAGAGCCCCCATCGCATCAAGCAGCACCCTCACATTCCCGCCCCCAGCATATATCGTCACAGCAGCTCGCAAGCGGGTATGATCCAAAAGCACCGAGCATGCAGCTGGACTTCAGTCGGAAAGCCTGCTTGGCTCATGAAAATATCGAGGCTCTTCAAACGAGCGCCAACCACAAGACTCCTTCGACAACTTCACATCCTGGCGGCTCAGGGCGGACGTCCCCAGATACACGGCAATCATCTCACGGGGCAAAGTCGCGCAACCGTAAAGGAGGAGCAAGGGATAGCAAAATCACGTCGGCTCAGGGCTCTAAACATCGCAATGGTAATGGGAACATGGCGACGACTGGGCCCGAAATACGGGAACCTAGCGAAGAGGACACGGGTGCTGAAGAAGAGGCTCGCCGTCAGGAAGATGAAATTCGTGCCATGTGGGCTGCCGATCGTAGAGAGACTGCCCGACTTGTGTCCACGAATCAAGTTCCGAAACGTGGAACCGAACCAATGCCCCATGTCGCCGCCACCGCGAAACACGACCTCCAAAGGAGCCCTGAACTAGAGGCAATCGAAAGGCCTCAGTCTCAAGCGCAAGTACACCGAGACAATGACCAGCAACAGCCGTTCTTCATACAGGAACGTGACAATGATGATTTGATGGCTGGTCTGGAATCCCACTTGGATCGACAAGCCTCAGACTACCGACCGGGACCTGTGGGTGGCACGGTTTCCGAGAGGGTCCCTTTCTACACACAGCCGAGTAGTCCCAGGCGGCAGGAGTACACAAATGAGCAAACGCGCTCGCAATCTCCAATCTATATACGTTACGAGTCTGGACCTCATCTTGAAGCGTATCGAGAGCGCAGCGCCGGGATTCGTGGGTCCACGCACGGATCTGGTGCAGCTCCCGTCGCCGTGGATGGTGTGTACGAAAACCCTCCCCATCGGCAATATCAGCCACGGCCCTACCACGGCCGTCAAGCCTCTACCCAATACATCGAAGCGTACGAGCTTGTCCCGGTACGAGATTCGCAGGGCGAGTATTACATTCGCCGGCCGATCCGGCGTGCGCAAGAGCCCGCATATGTTGCGTATGAGGACGAACTGCCAATCCATCGTGACCAGTTCATACCTTACGAGGAAGAAGCGTACTACAGGCGCCAGCCGGTGTACGGTGACTCGGCATTGAGATCTGAACCTCCCATGCGGCAGCCGGTCTACGACGACGCCAGCAGACTGGCTGGTACAGTCGGGCAACAAGGCTACGAGACATTCTCAAGGAACGATCCCGCCTCTTATGAAGAATGCGACCCTCGATTCCCAGCCGCACCGGCGAGCTCTGACATTGACCGCCAGGTCCGCTATTAGTAAACCACCTCACTTGTCGTGGTTATGCGCCTTGTGAATGATTACGGGATTTTCTCAATATTTGATTTCTTGCTGCGTGTACTAAATGTTGCGGCTTGATTTTCAAAGGGCAAAGAGAGGGAGATTGTCCTCGGGGCCCGTTGTCTGAAATATGGTGTAACCTAATTGTATCCAAGCTGCCTAGTACCAATTACGATTTCCCCTAATTTGTCTTTTCCAGTGTCAACCTGTAAACAGTGAATATTGAAGAAAACATAGACTCAAAGTTTTGGCATCTGTTGCAAGACTAACAGCACTTCGATTTCTTCACTATCTGTCTTACAAGGCCGTTGAATAGTCGGAGCTAGCCGCGGCGCCCGAGGCCAATCCTTTCGCCTGATCACCCCAACGCCGGGTTTTCTTGCTCCAAACCTGCCGTACGTACCATCGCTTCCCGGCCAATTGTCAGATGGCATCGTGTTGCCGACCCCAGCCCGCCAGATCCGCCTCCAGCGTCTCCATCGCCTGGACGGCGTCAGGCACGCCCAGCCAGGCGCACAGATGGTGGCCAGCCTCGAGCACCTCCCCGGCGAACGCCCACTCGTCGTAGTCGCCGAGCGCCACCGTCTCGGCCCAGGCCAGCAGGCGCGCCATGCTGTCGACGGCGAGCCGCTCGACGTTGAGGACGTCCAGCCGGTCCCGCTGCGATCCCGTCCAGATCATGCCGCAGATGCTGCTGACGTTGTGCAGGAGCGAGTTGGTGGCGGGTGGGATCGTGGTGTCTTTGTCTCTGGACCTGTCGCTGCGGTGGCTCTTGTTGTGGTCGCTCGGGTGGGACTGCTGTGATGACGGCGTCTGCGACTGAGAAGCGTTGTAGGAATAGGAGTAGGTGAAGGGGGGCTGGCTGTCCGAAGGTGTGCGGGGCGCGTCGTGATGCTGGCTGCCGCTACCACTGCTCGCTCGTAACCGGCGGTTGGCTTCGTGCGTGCAGAGATACGTCTTCGTCGCCTCAAGGCAGATGCCATGGATGGTGTGGACAGCGGCGTGGATGCGCGGCACGTGCTCAGAGTCGCCGCTGTGGATGCTGATGGTCTGGTCGTCGGAGACTAGCGATGACAATGCTGATTCTGAGGTCCGCCGATCTGGGGTCTGTGAGGTTGCAGCTGCGGGCGGCAATGATGTTTGTTCTGGCCCTGGGTACAGCGGCAGTGGAAAACAAGAGGCCGATGGCATGTCCTTCACGCTGTATTGGACGTGGAGGCTTGCTGGAGCGGTTGCTGATTCGGATTTGCCATGTTTGTTTTTGGCTAACGCGTGGAACGGCGGTAGACTTGGGTACTGGAGTGCGAGGCTATGGGGATGACATTGCATGTCACACGCGTGAGTCCCCGATGAAGCAGAGTAATTACGAAGCGCGCACGGAAAGGTTGTGCATAGTGATCCATGGTCGAGCGGTGCGGCAGGGCATGTTAGACGTCGAAACGTCTGTCGAGCTGCATGAGGTTTGATATGATGACTACAGGGCTCGTAGCTAGCTATGGAGCTGTGATGTCTTCGAGTGCAACTGGCTGTTCTGACAGCGTCTTGTGGCTCCATGGCTGGAAGGGCGCGACCTGGTGATTCTCTTGCCGATGAGTCTCGACTTCCTCGCCAGATGAAATCGCTGGGTGATGACATTCGATTCTGCATGACCACTGGGGTGGGTATTGGTAATTTCACGGGAATCGAACGACTTCAGTACTTATAGGGGCACACCAAGAGATCAATGGGACATAGGCCGAGGAACCGGACACTTCCAGCGCCTCAGAGATTCAGAGATTCAGGGGACACAGACATGATAGTCTGCGAGGATGTGTCAGAGGAAGAATGGAGAGAAAGCGCCAGAGGCAAAGGATCAAGAGCGAGCAGTGCTGCAACATTCCGTTTGGCTCTATGACACTCAGTATCTAAACTCTTAGGTGTTCCAAATGACCACTCTACCATCAACACCGCTTGCTTTGTGCCGCATTAGCCTAGAGGACAAGAGAAAAAGGCCTCGAAAGGTAGTGAAGAACTTACTGCTGAACTTGCTTACGGACTCGCCGTTCCCCTCGTAGATACGGACTGTCGATATGGTATTCTGGTGAACCGTCTTGAGCTGAGTGTCGTCCTTGACCTTGCCCTTCAAATCCATTTGTCGGAACATGTTCAACGCGGACTCTTCTCGGGCATCGCCCAAGCCAGGTCTTCCTTTGGCTTCCAGGGTACCACTCAGCTGCCAGCCCGAGGAATCTCCTTGAAATCGGAAGGCCTCACAGTCGTAGCCAGCCGCAATGATTTCGGTTTCACCGTTCCATATCATGCTCATGAAAGGTAACAATTGAGTGTTGACACTAATGACGGCCTGCGGGGGTTGCTCTGGGCCCGTTGGGTAGACAACGGTAATGCTGCTGTCATGGGCGGCAAAAGCAAGAGCATTGCC
This sequence comes from Anthostomella pinea, assembly GCA_963556695.1. Taxonomy (NCBI): domain Eukaryota; kingdom Fungi; phylum Ascomycota; class Sordariomycetes; order Xylariales; family Xylariaceae; genus Anthostomella; species Anthostomella pinea. Next base: position 2,677,354 of record CAUWAG010000020.1, on the reverse strand, counting down.
GCTGGGCGAGAAGGCGACCGAGTGTACCCAGCCGGCCGAGTTGTTGAGGAACTCGCCACAGACGGTGTTGAAAGGCAGGCGCTCCCCCCATACGCTAGGTTCTGGACGGGCATCGACACCCTTGATGAAGCTGGAGAAGACTCTGGCATGGGCGTCGGTGGAGCCAGCAGCCAGCAGGACCGAGTTGGGATGCCAGTTGACGGTGGTGATGGTGCTCCGAATGGGCTTCTTCAAGTGCTTAGATACCCACCAGTCGTTCTCCTCCTCAAAGTAGCAGACGGCGATGACGCGGTCACCAGATCCGACGGCGAACTTGGTCTCGGAAGGAGACCAGCGGACGAAGGTCGCTGCTCGAGCAATGCGCAGGAGAACTAGGGTGGGCTTGTAGCCCGTAGGGGACGGCTCCCAGACCAGGGCGTTTCGGTCTGTCTCCCAGATTAGACTCGTGACTCCCAGACGGCGCAAGTGCGTGGGTAGATGGCTGGGTAGATGGCACCTTGAGAACATGTGACAATGCGGCCACTGTTGGCGGCGATATCGACACTGGTGATGGTCTTGTCGTGGCCCTTCAACTCGTCCTTCAACTTGAAGGCGCTGCCCACTCTGCCATACAGCTCGAGAGCCGAGTCTTTGGCGACGGCCAGCGTCTTGCGGTCAGCAGAGAACGAGTGGTCGGCAATCGGATGGTGGAAGAGGTGGTGAACCTCGGGAGCGGCCATCTTGCAGGGTGGTATCCAGTCTCGTGATAGGAGTATATCTCTCTACTACCACATCGGCTTTCGTCGTGAGTTGAACTGGAAAGGGAACTGTTGGAGTTGAAGTGGGGGTGTTAGAGTTGCAGCCACACATGCACATCCCACCAATTTGTGGCGCATGTCGTGGCGGATGGCAAGCTGAGAATTATTCGTCGATCGGGTTGAAAAGTCCCCGTCTTCCAAAGTTCACTGTACTCTCTGCGCACCAAACATTGAAACAGCATCAACCGCGCACCCATTCATACAACAAGACGACCACTCTCCAACGACCTTCCACCATGGCTACTGCCACCGCAACACGCGCTCCGCCGCCCAAGGCTGCGGTCAAGTTCCCTCCTATTCCGCCAAACCAAACGTAAGTGTTGACTATGAACGCGCGACTCTCGATACACGCGAACGGCGCTCACATATCACCATAGGCTCTATGTCACCAACCTCCCGTCGGCCAAGACCAACAAAGCCGATCTAAAAACCGCCCTGTACATGCTATTCTCAACCTACGGTCCCGTCCTCGATGTTGTGGCCCTGAAGACCATGAAGATGCGCGGCCAAGCGCACATCGTCTTCCGCGACACACAAGCAGCCACACAAGCGCTGCGATCTCTGGAAGGCTTTCAGTTCTTGGGCAGGGAACTTGTGCGTATACTACCATATCCATCTATCTATGCCGGGGCTAGCTAATCGCGTCTACGCAGAGAATCCAGTACGCCAAGTCCAAGTCGGACACGATTGCCAAGCTGGATGGCACATATAAGTTGCCGGGTTCCGCCGCCGCCGATGTCGAAATGACGGAAACGCAGCAGAGCATCTTCAATGCTCCGGCGCCAGGTTCGGCAGCGTCGGCCGCCACTTCCGTGCCCCACGGTCTGCCTGCGAAGCCACCGCAGAGCGGCGATCGTATCATGACAGATGCGGCAAGTCCTGATACGCGCGGGCAGAAGCGAACCCGTGACGAGGAGGAAGAGGACGAGAGTGACGAGGATGTAGCAATGGAGGAGGACAGTGACGACGAATGAGGACCGGGCCACCTGGCTTGTTAGGCCACATGCCTCATTGGACGCGCCGCTGGCCCTGGCCGTGGCCGTGGCACATATGGAACCCGGTCTGCAATCCGCAGGGACCAGTCTCAGGCTCCAATAGTCATGGCCATCTCTTTCGGGACCCAGAGCCCGACACATCCTCCGACCAAACCGAGCCAGACCATGAGGTAATCTTCTTTGGAGCAGTCAAAGCCAGTCATGGCGTCTCCGAGCAGACAGGGATGGACGAAAAAGGTCGGTACGCCGGTGACGGGATGATGCTGTACACTTCACATTAGTCGTTGAGGTAGAGGCAATGAACTCCCCTGCATGAGGACACATGATTGACTCGTTCAGTATAGGTGGAGTAAGAAAAGAAAAAGAAAAAACGCACGTCGATTGAAATGCCGCCGATGGGGCCTTGGCCTCGGAGAGCATTCTCGAACTGGTTTGGAACCAACCATCGGAAGACGGTTTCGATGTCCATGGCGGATTGGCCGAAGGGCAGGTTATGTAGGCTAAACCAGAGACACGGCGCTTGATAGGTCGGATGAAGATGAATCTCATAAACGACATGGCGCGCTTGGAAACTGGCTCTGGATGCCCTGGTCCTGGATGAGATAGGAAGAACCTCCTGGGTGAGTCTCAGCCGGGTTTCTCGTTTGTGATGGCAATGACTACGTTTAACAACGAACCTTGTCTGACTCCTCCAGTTCGACCATCATCTGGTCAGCTGTCGTAGTTGGGCCGGCCAGGTTGATACTGCCCAGCTGGGCGGCCAGGTCGTGGTCGACTGCCCTATCCTCCAGCGACCTAGTGATCTGCAAGAAAGTGATCAGGCCGTCGTGATGTCCATAGGAACTGTCCAGGGCGTTGTGGACGTGGAGGCGCCATTCTTTCCGGAGAGCACCTAGGGTAGCCTGGCAGTACTTGCGATCGAGATAGTGGCATGCTTCGGCGAATTCCTCAGGGGTCAGGAAGGGGTAGCGTTCGTAGGCGGAACGATGCTGGGCGGGCTGGTTCATGTTGATGAGACTTCCTGAGTATCAAGCTGGAGTTGTCGGTCTCTGTTCGCCTAGTCAGCTACACACTGTCGGGGCTTAAGGTAGTACAAGTTGGGTTGGGAGACGCGATTCAAGTGACAGCTTCAACTAAAACGCGACTGCCATCCATGGACCATGGTGGGGTCAGCATCAGGCCCCGCCCCCACTGTCAAGACTCAACGGTAGGCCTCCGATATATACGTATAATAACCTATTATACGGGTATTATACTACTACCCGGTATAATATCATTATACCTATAATAAAGCAGTATAATAACCCGTATAATAGATTTAAAGGTATTAACTTTTTTTGTGACGGCCTGCACAGACCTTCCCACATGACAAGCGGATACTTCCCAATAGGGGAAGGATCTGACCAAAGAATCTCCTTAAAGAGGCAACCTCCCACTGTACCTATCTCTTTCTCTCTCTCTTCCTTTCCTCTCTAGTCTTGATATTCTCGTCAATAGAGTAATAGCTGCTTGCTGCCGGCCATGTCCCAGCTCCTCAGTACGCTCGCCGTGACATTTTTGTTACCTTATAAAGCTTTTAAACTATTATTTTTTAACTATTAACTGCTTTTTTACTTTTAACTATTTGTTATTTGGCTATTATAAAGATTTGAAAGCTATCTTACTGTAAGATACTTTTTTTAACCGATATTATACCCTTTTAATTTACGTTAAGGAATTATAGCACTTTTTATTAAAAGCGCGTTCGTTATGTTTATTACAAAACTATTATTACTATTAAATCAGGCATAATGCAGTTGTAAAAATACCTTAAGATTTGTATTATATATAAAAAGTATCTTAAGTAAGTCAATTATAAATAAAGTAATACCTAAAAGCTTTTAGATACCGCTATATATAAGCTTAACGCGCTTTAATATTACCTTTTTTACTTTTAAACAGCTCGAGCTATTTATTATAATAATAAGCTTTTTATCGAATATAAGATTATTAAATCAAAAAGCTTTCTACTAGCTTAACTTTGCATTTAAATATTTCGATTTTAAAGCTTTAATTAAATGACGAGTAATTTAAAGAAACCGAATATAAAGCTTATATTATAAAGTTAATAATAAGTTTTATATATATAAACTTGATATTTAAAAAATTAAATGATCTTATATATATATATAAGTGCTTAATATTTCGATATAGCTATTAATTAAAGTATTGCTATTTACACTTTATTAAAATTCCGTATTTATAATTTATTTTTTAATTATACTTATAACTACATGTTACTAATTATAACTAAGCCACTTATTTCGATATATAACGTTGAATACGCTTAATAATTTTTATGATCGACTTTTGTATAAAAATGCTATATAGTTTTAAATTATTATATCCGACATATTTGAATTAGACGAATTAAATAGCCGTTATGACTAAGTCTCATATAAAAATGTTATATACTTTTAAATTATTGTATTTTTTATAGAAAAATAAGTAACATTAATCGGCTGGCTATCGGTCGCGTTTAATCGAAGTTTATATATAAACGCTATATATTTTTTAATTATTATATCCGTTATAACTAGGTTACGGTAGCCGATATAGATAGCTATTATGATTAAAGTTTATATATAAACATTATATAATTTGAAATTATTATATTCGTTATAATTAAACTATAGTAGCCGATTTAAATAGCTATTATAATTAAAATTTACATATAAACGTGTTACGAACCAACGAACAATGCGGCCTGATAGCAGGTCCAGAGGGGACGATTGGAAACAGGTTGACCAGTGAGTGGGGTGCTGATCAGTGGAGAGATCGGAGCAACGGAGCAACGGTACACAGATCACGTGACCAGCAGAACCTGGGTCACGTGACTAAGAATTTTGATCACTGGATCACCTTGGATCACTGGTGATCCAGGGTGAGCCACCTAATCAGTGAGGGAGAGATTGGATATATAAGGACAGACATTTCCTAACCAGATAGATAGACAGTCTCTGCCTCAGTGATCAATCTAAGCATTTTAGCCAACCCTAAGATGGGAGAAATCTCCTGACGACTCGACTATTCAGTGATTCCCCGGATCAGACCAAGTCCCAGCATCTGAGTGTCTTCTAGTTGACAGAAGCCTCTATTGTCCTTTGTGTTGACTTACTTCAGAACATAAACCCTATAGAACCCTTTAGCCTTATAGGTTAGACGGCTCGTCACAGAACGTTATATAATTTTAAACCATTGTATGCGTTATAATTAAATTACAGGAGCCAATTTGAGTAGCTATTATAATTAAAATATATATATAAACGTTGTATAATTTTTAATCATCGTACTTTTAACAGCTAGGCTATCTGGCTGGTTAGTTAATAGTTATTAACTAACTAATAATTATAGTTAAAAGAGAAGGTATATATAAGGAATTTTAGTAAGGTATAAATAGCAATACTTATTAATTAAGCCGTTATTTTATTAAAAGATTTTAAATATAAGATTTATATAAATAACTAAAAATAATTATATTAACATTTTATTACTTAAGCTCCGCGAAATATTAATAATGATTTTAAAAAGATTACCGTTTTCAGCATAAGTATGTACAATATAATAAAATTTGTTTATTGAAAAGTTTAAATATAATTTTAGTTTAATTTGTAAGGTATTATACGATTATATTCTTTATAATTGTTAATTAAAAAGATTTTTAAGCTTATACCGTATAAAAAGACTTATTAATTAGCTATCATATTCATAAAAGGTTTTGAAAGATTATCATTATAATATTTTTAACTGTATAAATTTAAGGAAGTTAAAGGTTTTTTAAGTAACTATTACACATTAAAAATCATAATAACGCTATGTAATATCTTATTAAATAAATTACGAGGTTCTTTGTAAAAAAATTAATCAATTAAATGTTATTATTGATTTTTAAACTCTTTTAAATATTACGAATAAAGATAAGAAGACTTTATAAAAGATTGATAAAATTATGAATAACGATAAGTAGTGAAAATAACTTAAAACATTAATATTGTTAGATCCATGCGATCCCACATTCCAACCATCCATACCAAACCCACATGTATGATTAGATAATAGATTAGATACCGGATTGTGAGGTGTCACGGAACAGCTGGCAGCTCAGGACGAAGATGCCCATCTATTACTCCAGATGAATAAGAATCTACTGGTGAGGAGGGAAGAAGGATCAGAACCACCAGCCAATTCTGGTGGGGGATTAGATCTTCAATCCCGCTCCACAATTATCCATAGTGAGTGCAGCGGGGTAACGCGTCCACCCCACCAGATCACCTGATGAGCGCACGTACCACCGTGAATAGATGGATGGATGTCAGATCCATCACATGAGGTCACTTAGCCAGACCTGGGAGTCCAGCTAGACCACTCAAACCAACCCATCAGCAACATCATGACTTTGACCCATACTCGAGTATTATGATTGATCGGTCAAGCCTGTTCCAACAAATATAAATTACTATACTTATTATGGAAGCTTAAAAAATGTCGGATTTAAAATGCGTATATTCAAAGCAGTTAATTATTTAATAAAAAGTTATTTAATAATAATAGCAATTATTATAATAAAATCTTAATATTAATATTCAAGCGATCAATTGTTAGCTATGTTTTAAGGCTTTAAACGCCTGAATATTAAAATAATTAAACGGTTATAATCAAAATATATAAGCGTCAAATCTTGTTATTATAAGTAGTTATATACTAGCTATATATCAATAAATTATCGTTAATTATATTAAGAATCTTTTTAAAAATCTGTTTAAGCTTTAATAATATTCTATAAGAAAGGTTTACCCTTTTATTTTTATAAAGGTATTTTTAACGTTATTTATAGCTTATATAACTACATTTATGCTTTGAAAACCTTTGGAAAAGTTATCAAAACCTTTGAAAGCTTATTTTTAAAACTTATAAAGCGGTTATATCATACAGTACTTAATTCAATACCTTTTAAACGCGTATTTTAAGCTGAAAATTATATATAAAACGCGTAAAAAACGCTTTAAACCAGTAAAAACCCGATAAATTAGCTTTTATTTACGTTAATTTAAATTATTAAAGTAAATAACTATTAATGAACTTAACAATAACTTTAATAAGATAATTAATAAATAGTCAAGTATTTTAAAGTAACTGATTTATTCAAATTTATTAATATAACTAATAAAATAGCCATAGAGTTTCTTTTTTGAGCTTGAGGAGCCTTTTAAAGCTCGAATTTATAATAAAAATCCGATTTGAACAACCCGCGTATTATGTAATATATATATCACTTTTATATATACCCGTAAAAATAAGTTGTTTCGTTTTGTTATATGTATAACAGCTTATTATACCGATATTATATTATATTATACGTATTATACATTATACGTATAATAGAAGTCGGAGCCCTACTTAACTGTACGTACCTATTATGACCCACATTGAAGCTTCCATTGCATGTGGGGTAAATGAACCTTGGCTTGCAGGTTGCTAGTTGGAAGTTGCTGTCCTTTCGGGTCGTCGATCGTTGGCGCTAGTAGGGAGGTAGTATCAAGGGACGCCGTTTCCCGAGCGCACGAGACGAAACGACACGACACGACGAGACACGATACCTACGATACAAAACCGAAGACAGCCAGACGCGTAAAAAGGGACAAGACAGAAAAATATTCTTCTTTTCTTACTCGTTGTTACCTAGTCGTTCGTTCTTTTTTGGACTATAGGTACATACTCAAGCTACTTACTCAGTGCTGCCTGCCTTTACCCGTCGACCCGCGATAGCTTCACCCCCGGACGAGATCCGTCATCGTGGTTCTGCCTGTACCTGTGCCCGTGCCTGTGCCCGTGCCTGTGCCCGTGCCTGTGCTCGTGGTTATCTCGTGGTTATAGTCAGGGGCTTGGTTATGGTCGCGACTGCCCGCTGTACATAACGACGTTAGCTTAATCATCAATGCTGCTGTAAGGCCCGATGAACGTACGCGATCCCTTCAACCTCCACCGAACGAGCGCTCTTTCCATTCTCAGAACCGCCGTCCCGCGCGCAGCTGCCGACCTGACCGAACGGGTCGTTGACGCCGGTGCCCATGCGATTGAACGAGGCAAGCAGGCCGTCGACCAACTAGACCTCCAGCTGGACATGTCGTTCTCCGTCCCCAAGAATGTCCCCTCCTTCAGCAACCCCCAGCGCCTAGCCGAGGACAGAGTCTGGGGGAACAGTGCAGGTGCTGCCGTCACCGCGAGGGGCCCCAATAAGAACGGCGGGATACTCGGTGGCGTGCAGGACCGACTCTTCGACAGCGACGCCCGCAACACCCTCCCCATGTACAAGGACAAGCCCTACGCCTACCCGGCCTCCCACCGGGCCAGGCCCCTCTGGCGCCGGAAGCGCACCTTGGGCTTCCTGCTGCTGCTTCTTTCGGGGCTGTACTACTTTGGTGCCTTTGAGCGCCATCGCGACACCGCCCTCGCATCGGGCACACGCTGGGGCGGCTGGCTCACCTCTTCATCCGAGGTAGAGGCAGGCAAGCCCGCCGACTGGCCCAAGCGAAGCGAGCGTGTCGTGGAGGCCTTCACCCTGAGTTTCGATGCTTATTCGCGATATGCCTGGGGTATGTTTCATTGTCCATCTGCCATCTGTTTGCACTACTTCACATGGCAAGCTGACCTCGGCCACTCCAGGTTACGACGAGTACCATCCCGTGTCCAAGAAAGGCCATCAGATGGCGCCCCAGGGCATGGGCTGGATCATCGTCGATGCCCTGGACACCATGATCCTCATGAATCTCACCTCGCGCGTCACCCACGCCAGGGAGTGGATCTCCAACTCGCTGAGTTATGACCAGGACCAGGATGTCAACACCTTCGAGACCACAATCCGCATGCTGGGTGGCCTTCTCGCCGCTCACTACCTCTCCACCGAGTTTCCTACCCTGGCGCCCCTGGCCGACGACGACCCAGGTACGCCTGGCGAGGACCTCTACCTGGAAAAGGCCAAAGACCTGGCTGACCGGTTGATCGTTGCTTTCGATTCGCCGTCGGGTGTTCCCTATGCGAGCGTCAACCTCGCCAAGTTCGAAGGCATCCCGGCCCACGACGAGGGTGGCGCTTCTTCCACGGCTGAGACGACTACACTGCAGCTCGAGTTCAAGTACCTGGCCAAGCTGACTGGCGAGAAGTACTTCTGGGACAAGGCCGAGAAGGTTATGGAAGTGGTGGACAACAATGGGGCCGAGGGCGGTCTGGTTCCCATCTACATCAATGCCAAGGAAGGCACCTTCCGGGGCTACAACATCCGGCTAGGGAGCCGTGGGGACTCGTACTACGAATACCTGATCAAGCAGTATCTGCAGACGAAGGAGAAGGAGCCCGTCTATCTCGAGATGTGGGACGAGAGTCTGCAAGGCGTCCGCGATCACCTGGTGACGTACACGGACCCGTCGGGTTTCACCATCATCGGAGAGCGTCCCGAGGGTCTGTGGGGAGCGCTTTCACCCAAGATGGACCACCTTGTCTGCTTCATGCCCGGGACCATAGCCCTGGGTGCGACGGGCGGGCTGACGGAAGCGGAAGCCAAGAAGCTGCCGACGTGGAGCAAGAAGAACGAGGCCGACATGGAGTTGGCACGAGAGCTGATGCAGACGTGCTGGGGCATGTACAAGTGGATGGCCACGGGCCTGGCGGCCGAGATTACCTACTTCAACGTTGCCAACCCACCTCCTCGGGCATCTGCTCCGCATCAAGCACCGGCTGGCTTTGATGAGGACCCCCATGCGGAGTGGCGCAAGGACTACGACGTTCACTCGAACGACGTGCACAACCTGCAGCGGCCAGAGACGGTGGAGAGTCTGTTCTACATGTGGAGGATCACGGGCGACATCAAGTACCGCGAATGGGGTTGGGACATGTTCAAGTCGTTCATGAACCACACGGCGGTCGAGGACGGTGGCGGGTTTTCCAGTCTCTCGAATGCCAACAAGTTACCTCCGGTGATGCGTGACAATATGGAGAGCTTCTGGCTGGTGAGTTCACATGGCCGGTATTTCCTCATCAGAGTGATGCTAACCGGGGCTGCAGGCCGAGACGTTGAAGTACATGTACCTGCTGTTTTCACCGAACGACCTCCTTCCGCTGGACAAGATCGTGATCAACACGGAGGCCCACCCTCTCCCACGGTTCGACTTGGGGCAGCTCTTCTCGACGGGGTGGACGCGCAGAGCGAGAGACGCGGACGGGAAGATAATACAGTAAGCAAGCTAAGAGCTATGGGCCGGACTCAAACCGTATACCAAGACTCGTAGCTACTGATTTGTGGATTGATTGTTTCTTCCTGGCCCAGCTCAAATGTCGAGATGTATACAAACTGTGTGAGGATTATCGCTGTGCACTGTACTCGACTACCCGAGTTTCGACTACCTGGGTTAAGTACTTACATGTAGGTATGTAATAAGTAGGTGCCGAATGCATACCCACATGGAGCACTTATAATTGATAGACGACGGCCTCTATTGGAATGAAGACAGTCTAAACCTCTAACCTACAGAACTGTGAGCAAGTTGAGCAGGCATCAAAAGCGACCTATCAAGATGCTGTGTCACGGACCTGTCCTGACCGCCTGACCGCCTGGCCGGCAGGATTGCCAAGGACCAAGGTGAACACGGCGGGTTAGGTGGCAGGATCATGATGGCAGGTGGCAGGTGGCAGGCAGGGCAGGGTGGCACAGGGTAACGTCGGATCGACAGCACAGGTTACTATTCTTATCGGGTACCTACGTACTTGACAACCTGCGTACCACACACGACACACGACACACGGCACACGACACGCCGTCGCACAACCGTTGCAGCAACATTGCCGCTACCATACCGGACGACGACGACATTGGCGACGACATTGGCGACGACAACCACGACACAGTCCGACGACAACCGATCGCGAGCGTCCAACGGCGCACCGCAAGGGCGGCAGGATTGCGCGCACACGACTGACCGCAGGCCGTTCAATGCCTCACGACCGGCCGCATCGCACACCGCGAGCCCAAGAGCGCCTCCGCGCCCTCCCCGCCCTCCCCGCCCGCAAGGCGGACCCAGAGACGTGCCCAACATGCCGCCGCCATCGTACAGCCACGACATCGAGATGAACATCTTCCCCATCAAGGAAGGCTCGCTGGCACCGGGGAGCAGCTACACCATGCGCGAGCCGCTGTACGACGAGACCACGCCGCCGCGCTTCTTGGACCGCCTTGTCGACGGTTTTCGCCGCGACCCCAACCAGCGCATCACCCCCAAGAACCCCTTCAGCGATTTCCACGCCGCCGGGCCTGCCCGCCCGCAGCACCTGTCCATGCTCGCCGGCCGCCGCGCGCAGTCGCACTACTACGACATGCGCCAGGCCACGCTGCAGACCGCCCAGTCGCACCTGGCGCGCAAGCTCAAGGGCCGCCACCTGCAGATGATTGCCATCGGTGGCTCCATAGGTGAGTTCGGGATGGGTGCGCATGGCATCAAAAGAGGCAGACTCTTGCTGACTCTTGGGGTGGTGCGACAGGAACCGGCCTGTTCGTCTCTTCGGGCCGCGCCCTCGAGAGCGGAGGCCCGGCCTCGATTCTACTGGCCTACTCCTTCATCGGCAGCATGTTATACTGCACCGTCCAGGCACTCGGCGAGCTGGCCGTGTCGTTTCCCGTCGCCGGATCCTTCTCCGCCTACTCGACACGCTTTCTGGATCCCTCGTGGGGATTTGCCATGGGGTGGAAGTGCGTCTTCTTCTCCCTCCTACGCCTACGCCTACGCCTAGGGGACACGGCGCCGGCTTGGGCATGTGACTAATTTATTTGATAGCTATGCCTTGCAGTGGCTTGTCGCACTGCCGCTCGAGATCATCGCCGCCTCCATCACCATCACGTATTGGAACCCCAATATCGACAAGGCCATCTTCGTCACCATATTCCTGCTCGCCGTGGTCGTCATCAACCTGTTCGGCGTCAAGGGTTACGGCGAGGCAGAGTTCATATTTGCCATCGTCAAGGTCACCGCTGTCATCGGCTTCATGTAAGACGGCACTTACCCTTCCGGCTCGGGCTTGCTGACTTGTTTTCCCCTCTGCTCTCAAGACTACTAGGAATCGTGCTCAATATCGGCGGCGTGCCCGACGGCGGCTACATCGGTGGGCTCTACTGGAGGGACCCGGGCGCCTTCCACAACGGCTTCAAGGGCCTCTGCAGTGTCTTCGTCACTGCCGCCTTTGCCTTTGCGGGCACCGAGCTGGTCGGCCTCGCGGCGGCTGAGACGGCAAACCCCCGCAAGTCGCTGCCTACGGCCATCAAGCAGGTCTTTTGGCGCATTACGCTGTTTTACATCGTGGCGCTGACCCTCATCGGGCTGCTGGTGCCCTACAATGACCCGCGACTACTCATCTCCGAGGGCGCCCCCGCCGTCGCCTCGCCCTTTGTCATCGCTATCGAGAACGCCGGTATTGAGGTACTGCCGTCCATCATGAACGTCGTCATCCTCATCGCCGTGCTCTCGGTCGGCAATTCGTCCGTCTTCGGGGCCTCGCGCACCATCGCCGCCCTGGCCGACCAGAACCAGGCGCCCCGCATCCTGTCCTACGTCGACCGCCGCGGCCGCCCCCTCGTCGCCATCCTCCTTGCCTCCTCGGTAGGCCTGCTGTCCTACCTCGCCGACCTCAAAGAGCAGGGCGAGGTGCTCGACTGGCTCGTGGCCATCTCGGGCCTGTCGTCCGTCTTCACGTGGGGCTCCATCTGCCTGGCGCACATCCGGTTCCGCCAGGCGTGGGCGCGCGCCGGCCACAGCGTCAGCGAGCTGGCCTTCCAGTCGCAGGTGGGCGTCGCCGGGTCGTGGCTGGGCTTCGTCTTCAACATCCTGGTGCTGATTGCGCAGTTCTGGGTCGGCGCCTGGCCCGTCGGCTTCCAGACCATGACGTCGGCCCAGCTGGCCAAGAGCTTCTTCCTCGTCTACCTCGCCGCCCCCGTCGTCATCCTCTTCTACGCCGCCCACCGCCTCTGGAACGGCACCGGCTTCGTGCGCCTCGCCGACATGGACATCGACACGGGCCGTCGCGACTTCAACCTGCCCATCCTAGTCGCCCAGGAGTCCGAGGAAATGAAGGGATGGCCGCGGTGGAAGAAGCTCTACAAGTTCATGTGCTGATGATGGGACATCTGTGTTCAATTTCTTTTTTGTATCAAGCCCAATTGGCGCCAATATATCGTGCTCTTTCTTTATGCGACGTTTCTTTGCCTGATAGACGAGGATACCACCAGGGGAGGCGCGTGTGAATAATGTCCGGTTATTTAATGGGCATGATCTCGATGAGCTATGGAAGCAAGCAAGGCGTTTCCACCTATTTGTTGCTTTTGGTCTTGGGCTCTCAGCGGGTCCTGCTTTCTTGGGCATCGACGTTTGTCGGTCCTTATCCAATAGAAGAGGGCACCTATAAACACACATTGAGATGGTGAGGGGGGGATGCTGAAAGACGTGATATACATCAGTGATATCGAGGGGTTTATAAAGAACATTTGTTACGGTGAACCGATAGTATTCTTCAAGCAAAGCGCAGCTACACTGAACCTCTGGTAGTTTCCGTACACCCCTGGTTCGGCAACCAAAGGGTATATTTATCGAAAGCAGAATAATCGTTTTGGAATAAGCATAAAAGGTGGCTTATTGGATTAAACCTGCTTACTTTAGTATGCTTATTCCATTGATATTAATGTAGTATTGGAATTTAAAGATTGATAGACGCATGCCGAACGGAGACTTATAAGGGCTGAGTGTACTTATGGCACTATGAATGTGTTATCGATGCAAGAGAGTCGCAGGCGAAGAGGAACCATCAGAACATTAGTTGACACATGATAGTTTCAATTATCTACCTCTTTACGAGACAATCACAAAAGTGACTGGCCCGAACCAAAACCTGGAGGGATGTTGCATCAAGCTGCACCCGAATTTTAAGACGTCGGAAAGGTATCTAATAGACAAAGCCTGCTGGTGGATCTTGAATACTGTAACAGTTGAAAAGAAATACTCATTGTACAGCCCAGACTGGAAAAGGAGGAAAGGCACAGGCCAACATGCATGTCCCTACATCCCTGGGAGGATGTATTCGGAACAAGTCCTCCTCTGATATCCTGTTTGCACTTGCAGGCCTGTGCGCATCAAAGGTTGGTGTAAACTGACACCAGGCGGAGAAAGTCAGTCTGGCACAAAGCCAGCATTCCAAAATACCCTCACCCGTCAACTCGACGCATGGAGTTTTGTGTTCCTGGTTATGGTGCTCATGACTCATAGACAACATGTAGGCGTTGTTCATCGTAAAAAATAAAAGCAACGTTGGTTGCATCGTGTAATCGTCGTTGGTGAAGACGTCTGTCAACGCATGGAGTTTTGTGTTCCTGGTTATGGTGCTCATGACTCATAGACAACATGTAGGCGTTGTTCATCGTAACAAATAAAAGCAACGTTGGTTGCATCGTGTAATCGTCGTTGGTGAAGACGTCTGTCAACGCATGGAGTTTTGTGTTCCTGGTTATGGTGCTCATGACTCATAGACAACATGTAGGCGTTGTTCATCGTAACAAATAAAAGCAACGTTGGTTGCATCGTGTAATCGTCGTTGGTGAAGACGTCTGTCAACGCATGGCGGCATCCCGGGTCGCCTAGAAATCCCAGTTGAAGCCACCTGACTTGGCAGCAGCACCCTGCTTCCTGCCCGGCACGGCCTTGGTAGACTGGCTGCTGTGGTCGTCGTCGTCGTCGCCGGCGCCGAAAAGCCAGTCCCGGTTGGAACCCTTACCACCACCCATGCCGTCGCCGGCGATGGAGATGCCTCGGTCTGGGCCCATTCCGGAGCCGTTCTTCGAGGCGGTGGGCTTATTCTCTTTGTGTACAGGAGAGTGTTCGTAGGAAGACCAGTTGGCATCCATCATCTTGACAGCCTTCTTATGCTCATTACCAACAGGAGCCTTTCGTTGTGGCTTGGTCGCAGACGGGTCGTCCGTCATACCCCAGTGGGAATTGAAGTCTCGACCGCGGTCCTTTAAGTTGGTGTTCGTGATGGCGCCTAGAGCTCGTGCTTCTGCTGCAGGTACTTCGTCGCGCTCGTCCTCATCGTACAGGTTATTCTGGTACAAGCCCAATCCAGTGTTGTGTGTCGCGCCTCGAGGGCGGGCGGCGCGGGGGTTGCCCTTCGGGGTACCATCATCGAGGAAATCGAAGTGCGTCTCAGCATCGCGGCGAGCCTTGGCTTGCGCAGGTTTGTGTGCAGGTTCCTCTTGGCCCTCGTCACCCTCGGTTCCCCAGTGACGATCATTGCGGTGGTGGACAGACTTGGAGCGGTTCAACTTGGCTGGAGTAACGAAGTCCTCGAAATCCCACTGGCTGGAGTGCTTCGTCTTCTGCGGAGTGGCATTGCCAGGGCGCGGGGCGTCTTGAGCATCAGAGCCGTCGGCGAATTCAAAGTGTTTGTACTTCTTGGGGTTCGTGCGGTAATGGCTCTCAGGGGACTTGACATTTCCAGGCGAGTAGGGAGACTCATCGACCTGATCGACCTGATCGGTGTCGAACAGACGACTTGGTTGAAACTTCTTGGAACCACCAGCCTTGGGAGCGATAGTCTTGCTTGGGGACTCGGATCGTTGGCGGCCAGCACTGGGGGAGGAGACCGGGGCTTCTACGGGCTCGTCGCCCAGGATCTCGGCGAAATCGCGTTGTCGCGGTCGAGTCCCGCCTCTAGGGGAGATGACGGCCGCAATGCTCTGGTCAGCGTCGTCGCGAGGGGCAAACAAGGACAGGGAGGCGTGAGGATCGCGCATGATGTTGGTCGAGTTGTCGCGGGGGCGGGTAGCCATGTCAGTGGCATGAGTGGTGCCTTGGGCGGGGCGGGCGCCGTCGGAGGTCTTGACGCAGTTCTGAATCATCCTGATCTGCTCCGTGCTGTCGCGAATGGGCCAGTTGCGGCCTGTTTTGCCGATGATATCGAGTTGTTTCAGCAATGCGCCTTGGTCCCAGGAGCGGCGGATCTGCAGAATCTTGCCGTGGCCGTCGAAGTAGACAAGGTGCATCTGGATCTTAGGGTTAGTAGACGGGCAAAGGCGGAAGCGCAGGACATACAATGGGAATATAGACTGTGCGATCTGCCAGAAAGTTGTCGTCGAGGGCGGGAAGGTAGGGTCCGCCACCGGCGACAAACTCCAGGGTAGTGTCGACCTCGACGGCGATGGTATGCTGGGCTTCGATTGCCGAGAGGAAATCCTCCTTCTTGACCTTGAGGTGTTTGCGCGAGGCGTTGACATGGTTGATTATGTCGGCGGGGCCTTTGAAGCTGGTAGTGGTAGTGATGTAGTGGAGTGTGGAATTCTCGGCCAGGAGAGAGGCATCTGGCGCAGCGAGGAACTGCTTGTATGCAGTGGCCAATGCCATCTTGGCTGGGCTGGTTGGGCTGGCTGGTGCGCGAGGGTCTCGTCGGTTACTGGTGAACGGCGCGACAAAACCAACGACCGGCGAGTGTCTTGGGCGGAGATGCGAGCGGATCGCGTCGAGAAGGGGAGGGTCGCGCAGAAGGGGAGGGTCTTGAGCAGTAGTGACGAGGTGGTGGAATGGACGGGGTGGAAGGGCAGCGTGGATAGGCTACCTTATGCACCGTTCAATGTTGTCGTTGTTGTTGTTGTTGTTGTTGTTGTTGTTGTTATTGTTGTTGTTATTGTTGTTGTTGTTGTTGTTGTTGTTGTTGTTGTTGTCAAGGTTAGAGACGGGTATTCTTGCTCTAACCCTACCTCCTCTAAGGTAGGCTCTAGCTGCACGCGGAAGGAGGGAGCTGAGTGAGCAGCGAGCAGGTGCAGCTGAGGTGAGGGTGATGGAGGTACCTGCAGGTGGTGTCTGTTTACATGCCACAACTTGAATGCCTGCCTCTGCCTATCTCCAGCTGCCTGTGCTGCCCACGGGTATCAAGATTCAAGGGGTACGAGCTATCCATCGACGCCACTGTAGCTTAACTACCTACCTTACAGTCTACTATACCGTTTCCTATAGTCGATGATAGGAGACATCCAATGGCACACAAGGGGCCTGCCCCACGAAAGCTGTCTTTAGCCCCTGGGGAAATGCACGCCATATTTAAGCGTGTCCATAGTACAGGTACTCACATGACGGCTTCATATATACCTATCTATACTTCAGGGAGGTCTGCAACATGTACCTAATCGCCGTTGTCGTAACACTGAACCACTGAACGGGCACGCACATGACCATGGTACGTGTACGACTACCTGTTCCAGCTGTCGGCGGCGGACCAGAAAGCATGGCGAACGCCCCTTTCGAAATCCTTCCAATGTGAGAACTGTTTCAGAGTTGCAGGGATCGCCACGTTGCAAATCGACCCAATCGGCTCAACTTGCAGACTGCAGCCAAGTATGCCGTTTTGTACGCCCAATGTGGAAGGTGGGTCGTCTCCATGGGTGTGAGATGGCTTATTATAGGTAGTCTAGAGTCGACATTAGAATGATCAGACCCAGACGAGTATAAGTATACATGGACAGTCTTGACCTCCAACTTCAAGTCTCTTGACAGTAGCAAACGGCTGCAACTTGGGCTTCTGCCCTGTCGCCTGTTCGGTCACACGTACCACCAAGGTCGATCGATTTCTGATATCCTGTACTGTACAGCAGAAGAGCTACGGATCCCATCGTCAGTCCTGATCGATCCGTCGTCTATTTCGAAGAAAAGAAGCAGAGAGGTGGTCGGTCACCTTTGCCGTACCTGTGCAGAAACCAACATCCGTCACCCGTATGGAGATGTACATACCTCTAGGAGTAAAGGCCGTCAAGCTGTTCCTTCGTCAACCCTCGTCAACCTGGCCTCTAGCTACCTAAGAGGTATGTTTATCCTGGCATCTCGCAAGCGTCATGAGCGTTGAGGAATGCCTACCTCCCCTCTCCATACTGCATCCAAGTGGACTATCGAAAGTGTCTTGACTAGGGCCGCCGGCACATGCCGCTGGACATGGAATATACCGCCTTTTCCAGGCAATACTTTATTAATGCACACGGACCACTTGCTGGCAATGCTCAAATCCCTCAGCATCATTGGCCTTAGGCATCCGGAGAACCATGTCGTATGCACGTCAGGTAGATCTATCGTTAACACGATAAGGATTTTGGGTGTAAGTAGTCCGGCTTGGCGAGCAGGTGGTCTGTGTGCATTAATAAAGTATTGCCTGGAAAAGGCGGTACACCTAGGTATGTAGCTAAGAATAGAGACATGGAGGCTGAAGACCGGGTGCCAGGTGGCCAAGAACCGATGAACCAAAGGCGTTGAGTGCAGGTGTGCAAAAGCGGAGGTCACCGCACTGTGTTTCTGTGCTGGCAGGCAGGCTGGCGGCAGGCTGGAAAGAGCCGCCCCCGAAAAAGAGGCCCGGGGAGGATCAGGATTCAGGTGAGGCAGTAAGGATCGGAAGGAAAGCTACCTTACCTAGGTAGGTAGTAGGAACGAATCGAACGATGACGATTGGTGCCTGCATGCAGCCATCTCACCCATGCAAGTGTGCACCTGCACTGTCGACCATCCAGTGCGCACTGTCCAGTGTCCATACAGCCCCGCCGGTTTGGGCGGCGTTGGGGGTTCTGCTAGCTGCCGGGGCCCGGGTGGCGGGTGCTGGAGGACCGCGCGGCGCAGCGCTGACGACTATCTTACCCAGGGCTGGTGGTGATGACACTTGTCGCGACCATTCCCGCGACTGACGTCTGACAGCCTGACAGCCTGACAGTCCGTCCTAACGCTGATAACCAACCAACCAACCAACCAACCAACCCATCCCACGCCCTAAGACGAGCTTTTTACCTACCTTATCCATAGACACCTACCTTATTCCTTCACCTTCGACGCCCAAGAGAGCTTCGCCTTTGTTTCCTCGATAATACCTTACCTTAGCTTTCCATCTTCTCGAATATACCATCCACTGCTTGGGCCATTGGCATCTGCTGCTATACACCAGACCACCGGTTATCCTTCAGCTCCCGCAACCACCGACTTTTGCTATGATCACCGCCTCACCACCTACAAACACGAGACCATGAGGCCCTCGGGAGCTTGGGGCGCCACGCCCTCCGCCTGGTCCGTCCTCCTCCTTCTGGCTACCCTCCTCTGCACGGCTACCACTGTATTCGCCAAGGACGAGCCGACCATTGCCTTCACCGAGTTCGAGAACCCCCCGAACAACCTGAATTATTTCAAAGACTCCAATATCGTCTTGTTCCAAGAGTCATACGGCCGCACCATCTGGCGTTCCACCGATGCCGGCGCCACATGGTCCAAAGTCGACGGCATCGAGCACGACAAGGCCGTCGCTCTGGTCATGCACGAGTTCGATAAGGAACGCGCCTACATCCTGACCCTCGGCAACCTCCACTGGAGGACCCACGATAGCGGCAAGACCTGGGAGGAATTCTTCACCTATGCGTACTTGAGCGATTTCGCCGAAACCGTTGGCCGGTGGCTGGTCTTCCACGCCGACGACAAAGACAAGATCCTCTTCAACGGCATGGAGTGTGAGGGCTTTTTCTGCGAGGAACTCGTCATGTATACCAAAGACGGCTTCAGTACCGAGGCCGCCTTCCTCAGAGGTCGTACACAGGGCTGCTGGTGGGCCAAGTCGTCCGACATCTTCACTACAGGCCAGCATGATCTCAATGCCGACAGGATCCTGTGCATTATCAGAGAGAGCCTATTTGCCCCTCAGGAGGACAATCGTCTCTTCATCTCCGACAACTACTTCGAAGCCCTCGGCTCTGGCGGTGTATCCGACGGTGTGATCCAAGAGAAGGAGGCCAACCTGAACGGCAATGGCCCCGTCCGCGGCATTGTCAGCCTCGTCGAGGTCAAGAAATACCTATTGGCAGCAACCACCTCCCAAAACTCACTCGAGATGGCCTTGTTCGTCACTGACGACACCGAGACGTGGCACCGCGCCATATTCCCCCACGACCACCCGCTTCTCGAAGCCGCCTACACCGTCCTAGAAAGCACCAACTACAGTATTCAGATCGACGTCCGCACGAGCCGGCGCATGTCGCAACCCATGGGTACCTTGCTCACCAGTAACTCCAACGGAACCTACTTCACGAGGAACATGGAACATACGAACCGCAATTTCGCCGCCTATGTCGACTTCGAAAAGGTGTCGGGCATTCAGGGCATCTTTCTGGTCAACCAGGTCGACAACTGGGAGGCCGTCGAGGAGGACGAGGCTGAGAAGAAGGTCAAAACACTGATCACCTTCGACGACGGCAGGACCTTTGAACCCGTCACCGTGGGCGACGACCGGATCCACCTCCACTCTGTTACCGAACTCGACAATGTTGGACCTGTCTTCTCCAGCCCTGCCCCTGGTCTCGTTATGGGCAACGGCAACCCCGGTGGTCATCTCGAACCCTACGGAGCCTCCAATCTCTACGTCTCAGACGACGCGGGAAGAACATGGAAACAAGGTCCCAACGGTCCGCACAAATACGAGTTTGGAGACCAAGGATCCATTCTTCTGGCTGTCGAGGAAGGTGATGATGTTTACGACATCAAATACTCACTGGATCATGGACAGACATGGAACTCTACGGCGCTACCAAAGGAGATCGGCACCATATCGCCTTGGGCGTTGACGACGACACAAGATTCAACCAGTCTGAGGTTCTTGCTTACTGCCCGAAAGGGACCCAAGGAATCGTCCAGTGGTTATTATATCATCTCGATCGACTTCGAAGGCATGCACGAAGACAAGTGCACCGAGGACGACATGGAGGACTGGTGGGCACGAGTGGACGACGATGGGAAGCCGACTTGCGTCATGGGCCATACCCAGAAGTATCACAGGCGTAAGAAGACTGCAAAGTGCTTTGTCAAGGAGGAGTTCAGAGATCCGGTCCCGGTATCCCCACCTTGCGACTGTACCGATGCCGACTTTGAGTGCGATTTCAATTTCGTGCGAGATGGCGACGAATGCAAGCCGGTGGGTCCTATTCTGGTTCCCGATGACACTTGCAAGGACGGAGATCCCGAAAAGACATTCAAGGGATCAGGCGGCTGGCGACTCATCCCTGGCAACCAGTGTAAGCGCACCAGTGGCGAGCAGAAGGATAAGCAAAAGGAGTGGAAGTGTTCGGACGCCAAGATGCCCCCGACCAAGGGCAATGGTGAGATCGAGGTCCAGAAGATGGTCTTCCCGGGCGATTATGACGTTTTCGAGAAGCACTATCTGGAGCGTGGCGACTTCAATTCACAAGACGACGAGACTATCATTGCTAGACCGTACAAAGCCATCGGCCAGTATGCCGGTGATGTCTTCGTCACACACAACCACGGCAAGAACTGGACGACGCCCAAGGCGCTCAAAGGCGAAAGCATCTACGAGATCATCAGCCATCCATATGTCAAAGATACGGCCTTCTTCCTAACCATGGGAGAAAAGGTATACTATACCACGGATCGAGCCCGAACCATCGACTCGTTCAAGCTACAGATCCAGGTGGACACTTCGCAAGTTGGTCTACCACTCGCGTTCCATCCGGACAGGCCAGAATGGCTCATCTGGCATGGAAAGCATTGTCCAGACAGTGGCAAATGCTATCGGGAGGCGCAGATCTCATTTGACCGCGGTGACAACTGGCAGACCCTGAGGCGGCACGTGGACAGCTGCCAATTCACGGGCTCGTCGGCCTATAAGTTCCGCAACGCAACACAAATTGTGTGCTCAGCGAGGGAGCATGGAGACAATGACGACGCCGACAACCCGCTCCAGCTGTTGTACACTGATGAATTCCCGAAATACCCATGGGCAGTGGCCTTGGAGAACGTCCTACGGTTTGCGACAATGGCCGAGTTCATCGTAGTAGCCACGGAAAACCAGACCGAGGGAACTCTGAACGCGCTTGCCAGTGTCGACGGTAGAGATTACGCGGCTGCCCACTTCCCCTACAACTTCGAGGTTCCGCACAAGAATGCCTACACCGTTCTGGACAGCTCAACCCACGCGGTCAACCTGTTCGTCGCGACAGGGACAGAGCAGGACCGGCAACACGGGGCCATTCTCAAGAGTAATTCAAACGGTACCTCGTACGTCATGAGCGTTCAGGGCGTCAACTGCGACAGTTCCTACTACGTGGACTTTGAGAAGATGCTTGGCTTGGAGGGTGTGGTCCTCGTGAACACGGTCGCCAATCTTGACAGTGCCTCGGAGCCCAAGAAACTCCAGACCAGAATCAGTCACAACGACGGTGCGAACTGGGCATTCTTGCCGCCCCCTGCGCAAGATGCGAACAAGAAGGGGTACTCGTGCTCTAGCAAAGCGGGCGACGAGGCGTGTGCCCTCCATCTTCACGGATACACGGAGCGAGTGGACCACAGGAAGACATACTCTTCCGAGTCGGCCGTGGGCCTGATGTTCGGCATCGGAAATGTTGGTCCCGTGCTCGGTGACGCCAAGGACGCCGACACGTTTATGACAACCGACGCCGGCGTGCACTGGAAAGAGGTGAAGAAGGGCAGCTGGGCGTGGTCTTTTGGTGACCAGGGTTCCATTGTGGTCCTCGCGCAGAGAAACGTTGGAACCAAGTCGATCTCGTACTCTCTCGACTACGGCGACACGTGGGAGGACAAGGTCTTCTCGGAGGACGCCGTTGTCATCACCGACATCACAACCCTACGGTCTGGCTCGTCGAGGAACTTCATCCTCTGGGGTCACAAGGGAGACGAACTGTTCACGGTCAATCTCGACTTCTCGGGATTGGCGGACAGGCCTTGCGAGCACGACGAGGCCGATGCCAGCAAGTCGGATTACGAGACATGGACGCCAGCGCATCCATCACATCCCAATGAATGTCTGTTTGGTCATAAGAACAAATACTTGCGGAAGAAGAGCGACCGGTCGTGCTACAACGACCAGAAGCTGCAGCATGTGTACAGCGTTGAGAACTGCGAGTGCACCCAACAGGATTACGAATGGTGAGTAGAGTATACCCGGAAAGCGGCACCTTGATGGGACACGATGTGGGCTAATCATGTGAATGCAGTGATTACAACTACGAAATGGACAACCACGGGTACTGTAAGCTCGTCAATGGTCTCGAGCCGCTGGATCCCGAGCGCATCTGCCGCGAGGACCCCGATGCAACGGAATACTACGAGCCGAGCGGCTTCCGTCGAATTCCCCTGACGACGTGTGCGGGTGGCGTCGAAGCCGACAAGATCAACCCGCCACACCCTTGTCCAGGGCACGAGGACGAGTTCGAAAAGAAGCACAGCGCATCCGGGGTGGCCATCTTCTTCGCGGTTGTGATCCCCGTGGCGCTCGCGTCACTCGTGGGCTGGTGGGTTTATCGCAACTGGAGCAGCAACTTCGGGCAGATCCGGCTGGGCGAACAGGGCAGCTTCGACCACGACTCGCCCCTGGTCAAGTACACCATCGTGGCTGTGTCGGCTGTCGTTGCCGTCGTTGGGGCGCTGCCCCTCCTGGCCGGCAGCCTCTGGCGGAGTGTCAGCTCTCTGTTCGGGCGTGGCGATAGTGGTGGTAGTAGTTACAGCTGGCTGCGTGGGGGCAGCCAGCGGAGGTTCACGACAAGAGACAGCTTCGCCCGTGGGAGAGGAGACTACGCTATCGCGGATGAAGACGAGGGCGAGCTTCTCGGGGATGACAGTGACGAGGAGGTGTAAGTTGGGCGGAATGTATAAACGGACAGGAAACTCGACTTGTAAAGTGGGTGGTTACTACTCGGGATAGGATATATCACCACCACGGCCATGCATATTTACAGCGAACAAGCATAGCATGCGTTTCATTGGGGAGGTTCTATTTCAGGTAGTTTGTATAAACTCGTTTACCAAATTTCGCGCACCAGGATGGCTAGCCCACAAAGATGAGCAAGCTGCTGCTGTGACACCTGGCTGACATGGTCGAGACAGTGCTGGTGCAGCCCTGTCTGCGGGGGTCTGCCCGCGACAGGTGACTCGTCATTTTCCCTTTCCCAGCGACCATGTCGGTCCTCCGTGTGCCCAGCCAGCGGCGTCTCGCCTACTGCAATAGCTATCACATTGCACATATATGACAGGAGCAGTACTCTGACAACTATGGGGTTCCCAGCCGGCGACGCCCAAAAAGACCCTTACACGCGCACCTGGGTATATCAAGCTTATCTATCACTACGATATAGTCCCATTGCGGCCGCGAAACCCCTTGCTCGCGAACTCACGATACAAAGGACCCCAGAAGATGCCAAGCGGGGCGGAGCGCATGTCCCGAAACTGTTGATCTCTATAGTGTGATTGGAAGTGAGAGACAAGAAGTATTATGCTTCTGGCGCTTTCATGAAGGTTGACGTGGGCATCGTCACATGCAATGCACAGCCGGACTAGCAGACTGGATGCAGGAGAGGCCGACAGACCATGCTTCTCCATCTTCAGACGAACTGCTAGGGTTGGTCTCCTGCCTACCGTATTACGACGATACACAATTAGTTCTATTAAATACCTTGATGCGCTATTGGGTTTATCAAGTAGGGATTGAACCTCCCAAGGACGAGGCAGAAGCTTGACTAACAAGGAGGGTCCCATTCAACAAGGTTGCAGTTGATCCTTTTTCCCTTTCGGTGTCTTCTATGGTTTCCCAAACATGGGACAGGAGACCTTAGGTAGAGATGCCGAGCGACTAGGTACCCAAGGAGTCGTTCAAACTTCTCGAAAGAGGTCAGTTTATGAGAGTGTCTGTCCAACTGCGTAGACCTAGTTCCAGGTGTATAAAACTTTAGTTAGCAAGAGGCAGAGTTCAGCGGAAGAGCTTTCCGGAGCTCCGAAACCTATATTCCCTCCTCTTGCGATCACGTCCAAACTCAAAGCGGAGAAGGCGCTGTCAACGTGTTCGAACTTGGGCGGCGACCCCTGCCAGGGGTCAGGGCAGCAGCACAGCATCACCACCCCTTTCGCCATCGTCTTGTTGTTCTGCCGCTTCATCCTCTCGGTCGAAGCAGGTGTCTGAAACGAGATCGACCACGTCGCCTGGTGGCACGCTCACCGCCGGCACTCGTCACCGATTGGACGGCCAGATCCCTGCGAAGGATGACCCACGAGGCTCACTGCACGTTGGTCCTGCTCGCTGCTGCTGGGTCCATTGGTATGACAGGGCGTAGAGCGACATGTCGCTTCCTCTTGTGCAAATGTGTTACCCGCCCAGACTATTACATGAATCGCATGAACCAAGGTGAAGCCACTAATTCACTTGGTGTCAATGCAACAGGAAGCCACTGGCTCCTCGTAGTTCTTGCGACTGCCCTCACGATGACCTGGAGTAACGAACTTGGATGGTAAGAATATATTCATGGCAGATGTGATCTACCTCTGCTCCACATAGCTAGGGACCGACAACTGGCCAACACTACTAAGAATAAATCCCTGCAACCGAGACTTGACAACCCGTCTTAGATCAGCGGAACACCTCCCGAACCCTCGTAACTCCATGCCATGATCGACTCGCCGTAAGTCAATGAGCGCCGGGCAGAATGGCCCCGCTATATCTTGCCCTCGCCCCGGCCAGACGTGGGAGAGATTATGTCAAGCAGATATACAAATGTCGCCCAGGGGATATAGTACAGAATCAACAAGGCTCTTGGAAACAGCGTATAATGAGTGTGCCGTGGACAGCGCCGGACGAACGATGAAGGAATGTGTCGAGATGGCTTGCTGCCATTATTCCGCTGTAGATCGTAATGCCGACTCCCGGCTAATTGCGTCGTACGCGGTTCCAAAATCGCTTCACGACGCCGTCAGCCTGAGGACCCAGCTCCTGGTCGATATCGGCAAATATCCGGTCCATGCTCTCCTTGTTCGCGTCCCGCGTCTGTGTAGTCGGTGCCGGCGTGGCAGCTCGTGGTGCCGACGACTGGGAAACCCTCCCGGCCGCCTGCTGGGGCGCTTTTCCCTGTCGTCCGTACATCTGGTCCTCGCGGGCCCGGAGGTCGGGCCTTGTCAGCGTCATCCGGAGTGTCATCTCTCGCGAAGCCGCCGGCGCCTGCGCATAGCCCTCCGAGTACTGGTGGGGGCTGCCATCATGCTCGCTCGGTCGTCGCTGCAGTGGCGTCATGGTCTGCACGTGTCGGTCGGGCGTGTGGGGTGTCCTCGGCGACTCATCTGGTATCGAGATGTCGTCGCTGTAGATGGACGACTTGTCATCGGCCAGGAACGTCTTGAAGTTCTCCGGGTCCGGTGACATCATTCGGTGGTAGCTCTTGCCAGTGCCCGCGGCGTCTCTGTTCAGTCCTGCGAAGCGGACATCGTTGGAGGGGAATCCAAACTCGATTGCCTCGTCGAACTTCTGCGGCGAGGCAAGGTAGACCCGCAGCTTCAAGCGGGCCTCGGGGTCCTGATAGTGAGCTGCTTCTGGGTCAATTGACGCCAGAGAGGCTTGGGGCCCATGCTTTGGGGTAACGAGGGATAACGCTCGGGACTTCCGTCGCACGTGTTGTGGGTAGGCGACCTGAGGCGGCGTGGGCGAATCTTTGGTGGCCGGTCGACTAGAGGAGAGCGAGGAACGACCGAATGGCCTCTTGGAGATGGAGAGGCGCCGGCGTAACGAGTACAGCGGTTCCGAGGTTGGCAAGGCCTTCGGTTCCTGGTAGTCGGCGTGGTAGTCATCGAGGGTCAGCCGCAGGTCGAGGTCGTCGTCCTGGTCGAGCCATCGAAAGCTATCGTAGAAGGCATCGTGCGGCTGGTCAGGCACGGGTAGCTGTTTGTCACTTGGCAGCGAGTCCATGCTGGGCCGAGCTGACGATGACAAGGTGGGCGTGTAGACCTGGGGGCTCAGGTGGCGGCTTGCGCGACGGCCGATCTTATAGATGGCTTCGTCGGCAGCATCTAGGATGACGCTCTCCCTCAGCTGTTTGGCAACGGCGAGTTGCTCTTCCCTGGTGAGATGCTTTTCCCGGATCTTGGCGGGGAGCTTCGCCAGGGACAAGGGTTCCACCGAGGCGGCGTGGTCCCGGTGGGTTGGTGAGGTAGGCGAGGTAGGCGAGGTGGTGGCGGGCCGTCGCACTGCAGTCCGTTCGGGGTGGTGTGCTCCTCGATCTCGCGGGCCTCGACAAGGTTTGTCACGCGACGTCTGGTCGAGGGTGCCGGATGTTTGCGCGAAACGAAGACGCTCGAGGGTGGAAAAGTACTGCGGAAAGGGGGGACGAAGATTCAGCAAGAAAACCCTCGATTGGGGGCGACATATGTATATAATACAGGGAGAAGAAGAAGCAGAGGCACGTGCACAAGCACAAGCACAGCATAGGCACACACGCACAGGCACAGGTACAGGCACAGGCACAAAGGCCTCGATGCTGTCACTACGGTAGCAGTGACAGCATGGGTGGACTTGCGCTGCTGCTGCAGGAACGGGGGAACGGGGGGACGGGGGGACGGGGGGACGGGCGTGAAGCCAAGCCAGACCAGACACCGACCGACCGACACGCACTCGCGGCGGGAGGCCCAAAGCGTCACGGTCGTCCGTGGTGCATAATAAGAGTATGCATACTGTAGTAGACGGGAACGCGGCCTAGTGGACGAACCATTGAACCAGCGGCGCGACGATGCACCTTCTAGGGCCTGGGGCCACCAGAGCACCTAGTCATCGCGTTGATGCGCTTGCTCATTGGCCGTTGCTCTGTTGATCATTGTGAGTGCCAGCAGCGGCCATCCAATCCAGGGTCCTCGCTCGAACGGCTTGTGGGCTTGTGGTGCCGATGCAACGAGACACACCACATGCCGAAAGGCGAAAGGGGTGCCTGCATCGTGGCAGGCAGAGGGCAGAGGGCAGAGATGGAGCCAAGGGGTCAAATCAACCACCAGTGGGTGACCAGCCGGTGGCACACACTAGGGGCGAACTATGTGGAAGCTGTGTGAGACCCGACATTGCTTCTTTCTGCCCAGTGCCGGCCTTTTGGGACATGGCTCGCCTTGATGACAGCTTGAGAGCTTGATGGCTTGGAGAAAGGTGGGGGGCACATGCTGCGTGTAGTTGTAGAGACAGACGAATGCCTGCCACCGCGGATGCATGGCCCAATGCATAACATAACTTCGGGGCGTCTTCTAGAAGGCCGAAAGAGTGCGTCCGTGGGCCGTGGGCCGGCGTGGCAAGGAGGAGTATGAGGAAGAAGAGGAGGACGAAAAGGAGAACAAGAAAGCAACCCCCAAGTACTAATAATGTAAAGCCGCGACTCACCTTGCGTCTGACAGCCAAGGGTAGAGCCTCGAATTCCTCCACGTCCTGGCGCGTGGGCAGTGGTTGTGGTTGTAGTTGTGGTGACGAGGCTAGTTCTCTGACGGCCCGGCTTCGCGCTCGTCTATCCTCCTTCTTCCTCCGGCACCTGGCGGCGCTGGCGCTGTCCCCGTTGCCACGCGTGCCTGTCTTCACTGTCCTCCTCGTATGTGGCAGCGATAGCCATTTTCGAGGGCTTGGAGGAGCTTCGTGTTGCGGGCCGCTTTCGCGGCCGGACTGGTGCTGCCGTTGCTGGTCGAGGAAAGTGTGGTAGTCGGCCGTCGTGCTAAGAGCGACGGCGTTGGGGCGGCCCGCTGGAAGTTTGAAGCCTATATAGTTCCCGTCGCTGGTGTCTAGGTGTGGCATTGTTGACGACGCCCAGACCAGGCCGAGATCTGACGGTTGAGAAGCCGCGAGGTTGTCGAACAGGACCGGGTCGGCGCCCAAGGGTAGGGTCGACGAAGACAGGTAGAAGTTCAGTTGGGTCGGAAGACTTGGGCCATTGGCATCGTAGCTGTCGGGCTTGGAGTTGAGACTGAGGGCACGGCTGCCGGGCGAGGACACGGACAGGAGATCGAGCGAGTTTAGTACAAGAGACGCGCCCGGCATGGCGATGATGTCTTCAGCAGTGATAATAATCTGTTCAAGCGCCTTGCAACACTTCCAAGGGTCGGTGGGCCTCTGGGGGATAAGGGTGCTGATCTATCCATGTCGCCGACGCCGACTCGTCCGTGGCCTGTCATGCCTGTCTCGCCTGTCACCTGCCATGCCTGCCCGTCACGCTTGCTGATCTGAGTTGACGGACAGGGCCCTGTGGGTTCATCACCAGTGACGCTGACGGTGATTCGCTTTTGGGCGGAAGTCTCCACGCGCCGTTGACAAAGTTCCCTGCCCAGAGACTGTTGGCGGTAAGTTGGCAACAGGGGCGCGCAGGGCAGCATGGATGCTATTGGCGAGGGTGCAAGAGGATCATCGTATTGGGAAGCAAAGTGGATCAGCGGCTGAGTGGTTGATGGATTGCTTCAGGGGTACAGCTGGCAATGGGCATCGTGGAGCCAGCAGCAGTTCGGGGCGGCGGTGACAGGCGGGACAGGCAGTGAGTCAGTGACCACTACCTCTTTATAAGTAATAGGTCGACAGGCATGCGTGTTCATACATATCATATGTCGGTGCGATCCAAGAGGAAGGCTTACTTCTTTGCCAAATGGATGAATGATTCGCGCTTACACACGGCGCTTGCGGGCATGTATACAATGTGCGTACTGATGTTGTTGTAAATAGAGAGATGAGCTGGCACTAGCCATAGCCATAGCCCATCTCCGTGAAGCCCTCATCCGTCCGTCACACATCAATGCGTGTGTGAAGTCGACTGGGAATCAACAGCTTCTTCCATGGCAGTTCGATGCGTTCTTTCGGTCGATACCTACTCCAAGCTGCCTGATTACGGTATATCCCATACTGTAGTAACTAATGATAAGAACTTGTCAAGGACCCCGCTCAGGGGGTGGGGGTGCCCTGCTCCTTCCGGCTTTCCGGCGACCCAACGGTCGTGCAGTATGCACCGCAGCCCGACCGCGGCATGTTCCTATTCACATCACATGACCAGTTGTCTTCCGCATCACTCACGAACCACCGTTTCAGGTAACTACCCGTTGTATTAATAATATTGTGATTTAGCAACTAGCATTCCAGCCGCATTGCCTCGAAACAGAGGGCAACAACTGAAAACATGCAACTCCGGCCCAGAAAACCGACGGAAACGACATGTACTGGACTCGGTCGCAGGTATCCCTTATGTGCCCCGGATACAGGGTTGGGTATGAGCCCGTTCTTCTCCCATTCGCGGCATGAGGTCGTCGTCTTGGTTCAACGTATACTCGTCAGGACCTCACTGGGTCATGGTATGTGTACACCCTGTCCTTCTTGCCAATACCCGTCAGGGCCGGGGCAGTGAAGGTCGATACGCCCGATTCCCGGTCATACGACTCGTAACTGCAAGCCAGCCGCTTGCCACCGCCGCCCGGAAGGTCGACGACAAAGTTGGGCATGTAGAACCCGGCGACCGACCCCCGCAGCTGCGACTCGAGGTCGAGGATCGTCTGCAGAGGGGTCCGGAGGTGCTCGATCTTTTCCACCATGTCGCACTGGTATACGTAGTACTGCCCTGCCTGTCAGAATCGCCCGCCTTTCCAAGTGACGGGGGGGGGGGGGGGGGGGGGGGGGATACTCACGGGTTGGATAGACATGTCGGCCAACTTATTGATGAGAGTGCCCATGGTGCCGACATTGTCATTCACGCCCCGAAGCAGGACCGACTGGTTTCGAACCGTGACGCCCGACAACAACAGCTTGTGCGCCGCTCTTTCCGTCACCTCGGATATCTCGTTGGGGTGGTTGAAGTGCGTGTGCAGTGCCATTTGCTTGCCCGCCATCTTAGCCTTATTCGACACGCGTATCAGCGCCGCCGTCCACGGGTCTTCATTTTCGAGGAACCGACTCGGCGAGACTGCCAGCCCCTTGGAAGCAAAGCGAAACCTTTTGATGTTCTTCAGCTTGATCAGCCGCTCGCCGATCTCCTCGAGGACGTGGTGTGGGAGGTAGTAAGCATCACCTCCAGAGATGACGATGTCGTGGAGCCGCGGTTGGCTCTCGATATAGGCGAAAGATTTCTCGATCCGTGTCCGCGCAAGCTTGAACGAGTCCTTGGTGACCAGCTCTGTGTCTGCGCCAACCCCATACGCTCTCGTGCAGAATGAGCAGTACGTGGGACACACCGAGAGAGCTAGAGCCTGCGAGTGAGCGAGCGCAAGTGGATGGTTAGAACTTGGGGGTAGATCTTACGAAGAAACAGGGCCTTGTCGGGGTAGCGGTGTACAATGCCGTCAACCGGTGAATCGGCCCGCTCGCCCAAAGAGTCATGGTTGACCATCGGGTGGTCTGGCATCATGACCGACTTCAAGGGGATGAATTGCCTGAAGATTGGATCGTTGGCCGGGTCGTTCCAGTTGATTCTGCTCAGCACATATGGCCTGTACCACATCAGTACCACGTCACCCAGGTTTAACGTAACATCCCATGTCTCGTAGAAGGGACTTACATGACGCGGAGCGACATGGTGGAAGCTCTGATCCCAGATGCTATATCACCCTCGAACTCCTCGCGGCTCTGCATGCCGTTCGCATATCCCCTACGTGGCACCTCGGGAGGGAGAACCTTACGGAGGAATTCGTACAGTTTCTCTTTCTTCTCGATGACGTTCTGAACACCATCACCGGTTAGCTAGGGACGTTCGACTCCATTCCACTCGTGCCAGGCTTACTTTCGTGCTCCAGCGCCAGGATAGGAAGTCGTCAGAGCCGACGTCCTTGAAGGGCGGCAGCATACGCCAATACTCGTTGAGCTCGTTGTACACAGGGATTTCCGGCTTATTGTAGGGCGGCATAGCTGACACATCAACAGAAGCTGAAACAGCGGCCTGGTTCGCGGGCATGCCAGAAATGTGACGCATTCGACTATGTCCGTACTTGGTGACGTTCGAGTAGGCTGGCGCTGCCCTGACAGCGGCACGCCCACCACGGGTAGCGAGTGATAGCATGTTTTCGGGGTGATGAAGGTTGTACGGAGGGGAGTCGTCAAGTGGTTAGCGACAGGAGTGCTTGTACGGCCGATAAGGGATGGACTGGGGGTGATTGGTAAGTGACGGGAGGGTTTGTGCTGCGCGGGCGAGGGACCGGGGGTTGCTCACCTTGGGATGGTGTTTGCAATGGTCAAAGCTGCGACAAGTAGAGGTCGAGGGTACGACTACTGGTGGTCAAGGAAGGTACGATGACTAGAGGTCGAGGCAGATACGACGATTAGGAGGTAGATGTCAAGGCGGCTCCCGAGGGTGGGCTGGTCTCGATATCTGCAGCAGCTGGAACTTGGTGCGAGGTTTAGAGAAGTGTTGTTCACCACAAATAGTAATTGTAGGAACCCAATACTTATAGCCGTGTTTTCCCAGGAATGGTCGACTCGATCTCGTTAGGTCTGGTATCTGGGCAACTCGTAGCCCTGCGCAACGCTGGGGGGCATATGGTCGAGGCTTGGTCTAATCCCATCAAGTCGGGTTCAACTGACGTGGACTGGTGCTGACTGCATGAGCATCGATGTATACCTATACACCTCTGCATGTTTGTTAGGGGCACAGCTAAAACTTGTTGCTTATTGTTTTGGCGATAGCCCCTCACCACCCCGTGTCATCATGTCCATCCCCAGAAGAGCGGTCCGGGTAGAATGCTCTTTGCCGTCCCTGCACAGTCGACTCGGACGAGCCATGAGTGGGTGTGAAGCCCTTGTTCTCTGCAGCATGCATTGTGTTGGTACCTCGGAGGCTTGCTTCCTGTTGATCTGTCTGAGGAGTGCCATGACGCTGGAAGGGGGTGAGAGAAAGCAAAGCGCTATATCGTTGCCACACCCCATTACACCAGCTTCCGCGGTCATTGCCACTGCAGTCAACCATTTTGGGCTGCATCTGTGGTATTCAAGTCGACTTTTGGCCATCTAGCGTGTTAATACGTATGAAAAGGAGCTCCCCTGTGGTCTTCGTAGTAACAGAGGCTTATGCTGAGTTGAGAGATACCCGAGGTATCCATGGGTAATCAGGTACTTCTAAGAGGACTCGTCGCCTCCTGCTCCGGGCATAATTGCAGAGATCTCACTGGCTGCAACGAACCGTGCTCTCGATAATGTCAGCCGGCTACGTGAGTCTGTGGGTCGAATACGCCCTTCAGTGCTGTCTTCTACTTTCGAGAAGGCTGGACAATATCTACAGCACAATGTTGCAAAATGTATGACCAGTCGGGTGCACCGACGCAACAATGCACGTCATGGTAGCTGTTGGTGTGCTCTATCAATGGTCCCATAGCCGCCAGAAGCTGTTCCTTGGTCCGCTCAGCCTAACATCGGCTGTCGAGGTACCTTCTCCTGTATGGCCTACGGTGTGCTACTTTGGATGTTGCTTCCTCGCCTCGTCATGTTGGTGCTATCGTGCATTGCCAGCGCAGCATAGACGACGAGGTATTTCCCGATCGAGACTGCAGCAGATGAGGAGACGGGCAGTATGGGTCTCCCGCCTATTGTCCTCAGGGTGAGTCCCCTGCATACTTCTGCAACACGACGTCGTCATGATGGAGACGACTGTTGATTGGGTTCCGCTGTGGTGGTAACGCTTACTCTGACCAGCCGCGGCGGTCTGTACCAACGTACATGGGTCAGGCATATCATTCTCGGGACAGGCTGGCCTCCCCGAATACTGAAGGTCTGACGGTTCCTAGTCATGCCAATGACATGACTTGAAGTTCGCCTAGTCACCCGAGTCCAGTCAATATTTTCGAGGCATTGTTTTGAAGTAGCCCGCAGCTCTCTGCCATTCCCATTAATATTGCTGTCTTCCGCCTGTGCGACCCGGGCTGATAGACGACAGGCCTGCCGGTATCATATCAATGGATCACGGTCTACTATTCTCCAGGAACCGTGGGTGGAATTCTCGTAGTGTACTCTCACTAGACCAATAGTGAATACTGTACGGGGCGAATGCAGACATTTACCAATATGGATACGCTGCCTGCTGCTCGGTTCCTCAGGGCCCATCCCCCGAGTCGACCGCTGCATTAGTCGGCATATCTCTGCATCCCAAACAGTTGGATTGTCCTTGAGCGTTCGACCTGCTGCCGATCACGATGCTGGGAAGATCAGGCCATTCCCCCGTGCCGTAACTTCCTCGCTGTATGTCAGCTTGTATTGCATGGCTGGTGGCGGTCAGGTGTATTCATACGACCTGATGGCCCCTGCAGAGCGGATGTGGCCTTCGTCAACATCCTCACCAGAGCCGCGTGATTCCCCTACCCGCCGAACCAGTGATATGATCATGAAAATTGGACTGGGCTCCTCCAAGCCTGTATCATGTTCTGAAGCCGAATAAAAACAGATAGTAAACTGCCCAAACACCGCCTCTGGTTCCCGGCGTGGACGGGGAACAGCCAGAAGACTTCCAGTCGCCAGGACCTGCAACACGTACCGAGAAGATAGTTCCCTGGGCAAGGAGAAACCGCGTGGACGGTTGCCATGCAGGCAGAGTTGGAGGCTAGTGGACGCGCGGGCGTCTACGTCGGGACAGAAGCGAGCCTTGTAGGGCTTGCACTGTGTATGAATATGTCACCAAGCCCTTGCCGCATCTTGCGCAACCATGTGCACGTGTATGATTCGGCGGTCGTGGCTGGAACCTGCTCTCGTTGGATGTATCTCCTGGCTGCGTCCCAAGCTGTCGGGTCACTGAATACTACACAGTGCAGTAGTTGATGCCCGCCCTGGGCCTGGACGAGCTGTTGCAGTGCTTCGGTCCCTACCGAGTTATTCACTGGGAAGCAACCATGACCGTGTGTCTGTCATCATGGAGCGGTAATATCCCGTTGCAATCGAGATCAGTTTCGGGTATAGCTCACCGGCTTCTCAGAAGCCCATGATGGTACCCTCCCATGTGCGAAGCAGCCGAGACGCCCAGTCTCCCTTCCGGATAGCTCAAGGGTAGGAAGGTACAGGATAGGACCCGAATATCGTCGCCCTCTAGACACATTCGTCTGGGGCACCCGGTGGAGGGAACTCTCGAAAGAATTCAAGAGTTGGTAGGCTGCTGGCGGCGCGGGCCGCTTGCAAGCTGTCCCTCCAGTCAGAACAGAGCTGTCACATTTTGGCCTCATACTCGTCCCGGCAGTCTGGGTATCGTCGCTATTCCGAGTCATGTGCGCCCCGGGATGGACGTCGTTGGCAGTTCCAGGCCGGATGGTCATCGATGTCCCGCCGAAGCAGGTCGTTTCGCTGCGTGGCACGCGCCAATCACGTGTGCATCTGTTGGTGGTGTGACATTGGGGACGGGGTGCAGTTCTGCAGCTGGCACTTTCGTGCATATGGACTGCATTAGTGCCCTATGTCAGCAATCAGGACAATCAGGACAATCAGATTATATGCAGGCGGCTGGGATGCATATATTCGTTCGAGTGTCGGTGGCAAAAGCAGGCTGTGGAACATCGCTGCGCCTGTAAGAAGAGAACGCGGACCAGAGGCGGTAAAGCAAACACTACACACTGGCCATGTCGCCATCGTCGTGACTGCGGATCGTCCTCCTCGGCTTGAAAGACCAAAATATGGCACCGCACAGCACAGTAAGATCGAAACGAGTTCTCGGTAAGGGGGGCGGTTTGGGTGGAAGGCTTGGGATGGTCAAACTAACATGTGTTCGGACGTGATTGGGCTGGGAGAATCCTCCCTCCAGCCCGGTATTGATACAATGTAAAAAAAATTCGATGCTCCACTGTCTCCCCCCTCTCTATACGTGAGCCGATGTCCTCGTTGCCATACCGGTCCCACTTCAGAAGCTTGGTGAACGAAAACAGGCCCATGGTGGCCTCGGGATTTGACCTGGAGCCTGGATCCGGGGATCAGTTCAAGAAACGGCTACAGTCAAGCCACAACGGACCGCTGGTCCGACGAGGGCGGTCAGTTCTTGCAGCTGAAAAAAGTGCCGTCACCGCCGCCTCGATCGGTGCTTCCGATACTCGGTGGTCGGCCCATCGGATCAGTCCTCGAGTATGCGGGCAGCTTGCCATCTGCATGCCAGTGATCGGCTCTGCGCACATGGTCGACGTTGGTGCTTGGCGGCGGATAAAGAACCTCTTCGTTACTATTTGCTACAATCACCCTTCTTCATAAGTCTCCGTCGGGCATGCCGCATTCAGTTTTTGGATATCAGTCGTGTGTTTACATTCGTGGACTAGGCACCCTGAAAGAAGCAGCTGGCTTCCGTACAGTTCCGGATAGCGGATGTAACATGAGTAGTCATCGAATTGCAGGCTGTCACGGACCCGGATGGCATACATGACGAGGTTGCTAGAGGCCGCCGAGTACAGGAGGTACGGCGATGGCGAGCTGGTCCATAGGGGCACCGGGTCGATACGGCAGTTACTTTTCTCAACTCGACACTGCCGATACGAGTACCTAGTTTCACCGGGGTACTTTGGTGACGATGGGTCGAAACTCGGCTTGTAAAACGGTTACATGGAGTAATTGTCGAGGGAACTGAGTATCAGTGCAGAGGCATATGCCTGGCCGACTTGTGTCAAGGGTAGGATGGCCCCGTAGAATGCCGGACACATGAGATTCTCCTGACAAAACGAACGATTCCTCGGCCAGCACAGCGCAGCCTGCTGCCATAGTACCTCCCATATTGACAGCGACGAAGAGTGCCATCGAGAGGACGTTGAGGACCCCAAGGCCAACCAATAGCCTGCGGCATATATTCGGCTTTTCCCTCCTGGTGATATGTAGTGGCTGGGCTTCGGCAGGCTGAGGGGCTGAAGACGTCACTCTCTGATACCCAGCCTGAGTTCGATCTCGCTGGGCCGTAGATTGAGATGTGGTCCCGAGAGTTGTGTCTGGATCTGCGGCAAGAGTCTCAGCCGGGCTGGCAACA
This sequence comes from Anthostomella pinea, assembly GCA_963556695.1. Classification (NCBI taxonomy): domain Eukaryota; kingdom Fungi; phylum Ascomycota; class Sordariomycetes; order Xylariales; family Xylariaceae; genus Anthostomella; species Anthostomella pinea. The sequence continues at coordinate 2,640,746 of CAUWAG010000020.1, read as the reverse complement.
CGAGTGGCAGACCTCTGGCTAGGTGCCTCGTTCGCAGCTTGCACCGCAATCATGACCATTGGGCCAGCCATGATTGTTGGTTGTAGTAGATGTCCCTATTGGTCTTTGGTTTCATGGTACCCAGGTTGGCCAGGTGTCAAGGAGGCGGGCAAGCGGTTGAGACGACGATTTGCAAAATCACCCGCAAAGTGTGATGGATGTGATTACCAATGAGTATGAGACGATTTATGGATTGAGAAGGCCGCGTTTATAATACTAAAAACGCAGGTGGCGGAGCCTTTGCATCCTTCGCACAAGGAACACCGACCCTTGTGGTCGGACCTGATCATCTGACCAGCCCCTGGGGATTTGATCCCCATCGGTCAGCACAACAGGATACAGAAACACTGTATTAAGCATTAGTATATGCCTTGATTACACTACCCAAGTACATACACTATGTCTGTTTGAGACGCAGCTGCTCAAACAGTAAGGTAACCATTATCCCGTGCTGTTCTTCGTGCGGAGGTGAAACTCACGGCATACGTGCCTCTCAGTCCCACACATCCGAATCCTCAGCACCGCCGTCGGCGTCCGGGTAGTACGTATGGTCGTGCGGGTACTTCGTCTTGCCCTCAGGGTCCGTTACCGCGACCGTGGGGACATCGGGCTTGTTCTGTGGCCGGGCCAGGAGATCCCACCGGCATTGATCCGCCCGGAGACCGTCGACATCCTCCCCCCCGAATGCATCTGGCACGCCAAGTACGCTGGTAAGCTGGAAGAGCCTTTCTCGACGATCGGTACTGCTGCTGCTGCTGCTGCTGCTGCTTCTCCTCCGCTTGGCGGAAGCCTTGAGGGAAGAAAAGCGCCTATCCTCCGAGTCGGGGCCACCAGTGACACTGGGTGTGGTAGGAGACAACGTGGTACCGGAATCGTTGCTACCGCTGACGTTGCCGTTGAGCTGGACTTGCGCAACGACGTGAGCGGCGCCATTTATGTTACACGCACTAGTAGTAGTGATAGGGGGTCCTTAGGCGCCGCCGTTTGTCCGACTGTCGCCAGTCTCTCGGCTCCCAAATATGGTCTCGAAAAGTTCGTTGAGATAGGAGCGCAAGTCAGCGGGGTCCATGTCGTCCGCGCTCTGGAGCACTTCGTCAATGCTCTGAAAACGGTCTCGATTTATCCTCCACCGCTGGAGTGTCCAGGCCGCTGCGATGCTCGTGCGATTGCTCGCGTGAGTTTGGGGGCGGCTCGCTCCGTTCGTTCCTCCGTTCTCGCTTGATCGGTCGCTGCTGGCCTCGGAAGCCATGGATGCCTTGTGACCGTTTTGACTCTTGATGGGCTGCATGGTGGGATGCGAGTGTGAGCTAAGATGCAATGAAAAGATCGATACTGGGTGGTTCGGTGATAGATATAGCCGGTTGTGTAAAAAATCAGCATCCTGGAAGCGGTATCTGATGTGCGTTTTTGTCATATATGAAAGTTGTATGGTTTCTTTCGAAGATCAGTGAGGAACATGCATGTGACATCGTAATGACCTTGGAAGAAGGAGCAGCTCCGCGCCACACATGAGTGAAAACTTTCAGGACGAGAAACATTAGAACCTTGAGAGATAGCAATAACGCCCAGTGGACCGAGAGGTTCGCACAAGGCGAACGCCATTGGGTACAGGCTGGAGAATACTTTAGGCAGGAAATGGCTTTAGCTAACAAATGACTCAAAGTGCAAAAACCTACACTGTTGAGGCTTTCGTCAAGCCAGCCACGGAGCAAACTCAAAAGGAAAGCCTATCAAAGCTCCCATCCTCTAATATGTCATGGCCGAGAAGAGTGCGGCTCTGCGTCCATCTGTAAAGGTTAGCAAATCGCTAGCCATATCGCGAGGGTCGTAAGGCACCTTGGAGAGGAGTAACCAGCGGCAGTAAAGCGTTGTCTTGACATTGTAAGGTAGTATGCTATCTTACCGCGCGCCAGACGCAGCGCAGAAATGGGGTCAAAGTGGAACATGGTTTGGTAGAGAGCATTTGTTAAGTCTCGGGAGGTGAAGGCATCATAGCTCTTGATTGGAATGTACACTATATTCGATGGAACATGGTGGTTACAGTCTTTATTGCTTGTCACGTCATCGTGGATGTATCCAACGGTGACTGGCCATATGCATAGCCGTAGGATGAAACGCGCAGGGGGAGCGACTCCCCTCATGTAGCGGGCGTAATTCGCACGCAACAACGCGAAGCGTGGGAGGAGGTGTGGTTTTCGTGCGCATAGGTTAACGCAAGGCCATGCTTGGCGAGTCTGAGGGTTGGGGGCTGGGGTGGCAAATATAAGGCGCATCATGTTCGAGCACTTCGACTTTACCTTGCATACAAATGACCACATAGCGCTGGAAGTGTCTTGGTCACATTTGTCCCTATGAGATTCAGCTTCTGCAATCCTTCAAGGAGGACTACATCTTGGCTTGAGATCTCCGCCTCAAATCGCGACCCGATGAGCGCGCAAGCTTCAGTTTAGGACTGCAACGTTCTGCAGATGAGGTTAGCACGACGAATATTCCAAGCCCAGGAAGAAAGTAGTGGAATACCCGAGGTAGTCTTCCTTGATGCTGCCGATAGCCCACAGCTCGCCAACCTCGGCTCGCGTGCCAAGGATCTTGATGCGAACATGTGTGCCAACCTCGATGGTGGTGTCTTCATTGTTGGTAAACTGTGGCGGTGTCGCGTTTGGATCCCACTTGACCTCCTGGGGGATCAACTTGATGCGGAATCTGTCAACTCACGATCTCCAGCAGTACAGACCTCCCCACGATACTTACATGAGTGGAGACGAAGATGCGAAGGGGGCCAGCCTCGGCAAAGAACCCGTGCTGGTTGACAGAGACGACTACAGCATCGGTCTGCGTCGGGTCAGAATGCGAGGCTGAAGCAGAATCTACGAGTCCCTTACCGTTTCACCCTTGAAAGGTCTCCATACAACAGCGCGATAGCCCACGGTAAACTCGGCAAGGCCGCTACCAGGAAGAATGCGACCCTCGGAGATGTCGAAGGTATCCATGATGGAGATGATATAGTAGCTTCCAGTGCATGTGCCCTCTACGTCCTTCAACAGCTTTCCAGTAACCAGCTCGTGCATGTTCTTGCCGAAGTACGAAGGGTGCAGGGTGACCCGACGCTCGAGATTGTAGAGGAAGAACATGTTGACAGCGAAAGAAGCTTGTAGGGTGGCAACTTGGTTGGGCTATTCGCGGAGCTTGAGCGATCCGTGGGAAGGAGGCCGAGGATCGTGGACTTGCGAATGGCTGATGCCGAGGATGAACTGCGTATGGCCTTGAAGGCGCCTGTGTGGGACTAGAGAGGTCTATGTCGTGCCTGGCCTGCCTGGGCGTGCTTGCTTGCTGCTGCGCACAAGAGTTGGGGGATCTCAAGCTCTTGGCCAAAGGGGACCAAAAGGCCTGGCGCAGTGCGCCTTCGCGAGGGGACTTCTCAGGAGTGCTTCGTGCGCGTCAAGGCGTAGGTCCCATGCCAAGTGATGCTGAAGAATCAACAGGGCTGCAATACTGATGGTATTCGGCGAGGTTCTAGTAGGTATCGCGGCAAGGCGCTTCTCGCTGGGCGGGAGCGGACGTGGGAGTGGAGGTGGGACGAGAACTTGCGGCGCGTCGCAGAGGTGGTATGGGTATCATAAGAATGTGGATCAGAAATACAATCAACGAATGAAGCCTGCGAACCCGAGCCAGAAAAGAAAGGTACCGTAGCCCCTGGCGCGTTGGCAGAAGGATGCCGTCTATTGCAACTGTGTAGGGGAATGGGGGAATGGGAGGAGGGGAGGAGGGCGGCAACGGCTTTGAGGATGTTGAGAGGCAGACAATGGCCTTTGAAGCTGAGATGGAATGCGACGACGCAGATGTTGCAGCCTTGCAAGGCAAAACTTCGGATAAAACAATGCACCACCTGCACTGCACTGTGCTGCCAGACGTGCTGAAGGGACGCTACAGATGCCCGTGGCGCACATGAGCCTCGACAGGTTGCACAAGGGCCGTGCGCCCCCACACTTCAAGCACCTGGATGGAAAGGTGCATGTAGCCCAGCTGTAGACACACCCCCTGTACCTACATAGGTCAATACGGTAACCTTGACGACATACATAAGTACCTAGGTACTTACCGAATACATGTACGTCTCCCATCATGAACAGCAGCAGTGTCAAGCAAGAAGTGAAGACCTCTAAAGTAGGTACATGTAGGTAACAGCTTGAGGGATATTTTATGGCGACATAAAAACAATAGAAGACAATTTTAATATGCTCTTATACCTGTGTACGTACACAGCCAGCTATTTCGTAGCTTTTTAACACGCTTTGCACATTTTGCGTATAGGTTTACGCATAACTGGTTGGACTAGCTGTACTCAGCTGGCGCTAGGTGTCAAATACAAGGGTCAATTAATGAGTGTATTATGATATTGTGATGAGCACTGTCTATCTGTGTACGAGCTTTTAGTACTAGTTTTGCTCTGGTGGCTGGTCGCAGTCTAGTGCACTGTCATCCACGTGACATGGTCAGTGCATAGCCCAAATAGTGCGCTAGTATCTGACACTTGTCACGACGAGCGTACTGAGGAGCTGGGACATGGCCGGCAGCAAGCAGCTATTACTCTATTGACGAGAATATCAAGACTAGAGAGGAAAGGAAGAGAGAGAGAGAGATAGGTACAGTGGGAGGTTGCCCCTTTAAGGGAATCCTCTGGTCAGATCCTTCCCCTATTTGGAAGTATCCGCTTGTCATGTGGGAAGGTCTGTGCAGGCCGTCACACTACCCTCCCCCCTTATTAAAGTCGGTTTATGACGATGATTTCTTCCAAGTTCTCTTTACTCCTTGTGCAGAGCCTCTTACAGGCAGGTTGTCTTCCTCATGATCAGTTAGGTCCTGATCATCAGTAGCAGTCTCTATCTATTGCTGTAACCTTTGAGGGGGACCTGTCGCCTTGGGATTTGTGTCATGGAACTCTTTGATGTGAGGACCTCTCCCAAGCAGCCCTCAACTGCCAGGACTGTAGTAGCCAATCGGAAGCTGGCTGTGGGGATCAGGCACAAGCAGAGCTCCACCTGCTCCTGGACTTGGTCGCGCTTTTCGCAATGCGTTGTTGGTCATTTCTTTCCTTTTCTCTTTAGCTTAGAATCTTCGTCTATAGCACCCAATGGACTGAGTTCGCCTCAATGCCTTGATCTGGTCGTGACATTTGACATATACAGCCGAGTTTCTAAAGTTAGCTGCTGGGTACCACATCGGGTCAGGATCATGACCTGTCTAATCAGCCTGGTACTCCAGCTTGTCCCGGGTTAGGCGGGAGGACAGAATTTTTTTAACTTCTCATTCAGGAACCCCATCCGTGTCGACAGGAGGCGGTGGAAGGATCACCTGACCTGGGACAGGGTCATTTGGTGACCGTACTAAGCGGCTTGCGTTGATGACCCGATAAGTGTTTATCCCAGGGGGTAAGTCAATCTCAAAGGCGTTCTTATTGATCTGTTTGACAACCCGATATGGTCCCATATAGGGTTTGTCCAACCCATCATGTGGGCGGTTAGTACACCACGCTTCTTTGCATATATATACTATATCTTCTGGCTTCTAGTCAATTGATTGTCGGGACTTGTCAGCCTGCTTCTTGTACTTTGCTTGTGCCTTAAAGAGGTTGGTTTTGGCCCATGCCACGGCCTGTGCCTGGCGTTCAGTAAACTCTTAAGCGTCTGAACGACTCAGCCGCTCTGTAATAGGCATTTTTCTTGAGAAAGGACTGTATTTATCCCAGTCAAATGTCATAATTGGAAGAAACCCTATTTCAACCTCAGCTAGAGATAAGCCAGTACTTACATAAGGTTGTGTGGCATAAGCAAAATCTAGACAGGGCAATAGTTGAGACCAGTTATCTTAAAAGTGGCTTATAAAGGGTCAGAGCTTGGTCTAAAGGAACTGGTTGATGATTTCTATCTGACCATCCGTCTGAGGGTGTTCTGTAGTAGAGCGGCGTAGGTCCATCTCTGTGAGCTTGGCTAGTTCATCTAAAAAGGCAGCAATGAATTGGGGACCACGGTCTGAAGTCATAGTCTCAGGGGTGCCATAGACCCTCAAAGGTCCATTGAAATATAGGGTGGTAAGGTCCTTGGCTGTATATGTCTTATATGTCGGAATAGACCACAGGCGTTTGCCTAGTCAGTCTACCACCACATAGATCGTGTCATAGCCTAGCTTGTCTTTTGGCATGGTCTTGAAGTCCATAGAGACATGTTGCCAAGGACGATCTGGTATAGGCAGGGGTTGTAGCAAGCCGGCTGGCTTGAGACGGGAGTTGCGACCTCTGCCACATTCTAGGCAATGAGCGCAATAGCAGTCTATAAAAGCACCCACCCATACCTGGCCAGAAGTAACGCTCTGTTATTAAGGCACATATCTTGTTCCGACCAGGGTGTGTACGGGAAGGTAGTCTGTGAATCTCATCACAAAGTTGTGTGTGTAGGTGCCCCTCATCAGGCACCACAAGGCGTACCTCTTTCAGTAACAAGCCATCAATAAGACTGTAGCCTTACTGACTATATTTAGCTCTTTCACGCTCAAAAAGCAAGGTCTATGAAGAGCGGTTGGCTGTCAAGATGGCATCAATAAGCTGAATACCCTCTAGAGAACTGTCAGGGTCCTGGTTGTTGGCTTCCAAGGTGGCCACAATAGCACATACCAGGTTGTCCTCTTGACTAGGTGACGGGTCGGTCACAGGCAGGTCAACGGGTCCATTGAACCTTTCAACAGGTAGGAGGATCTGGCAGCGACTTTTATCCTTGATGGCCTTCTGTATAGCTAGATCTACGGCTTTCCGTGATAGAGTATCAGCTATCAGGTTCTCCCTACCTGGACGGTAAGAGATGGTGAAGTCCAGGCCTGAGATATCCTCACTCCAGGCTGCTTGTCGGACATTGAGCTGTCGCTTAGTGGCAAAGTACTGGAGTGCCTAATGATCTGTGAAACAGGAAGAGGATGCTAAAGGGCAGTGAGCATGTGGTTCCATTCTCGCATGGCATAGACAATTGCCAGTAGTTCTTTGTCATGGATGGGATAGTTGCACTCTGTTGTATTCATAGTTTGCGACAGATAGGCTACTGGATGCCAGTTGTCTTGCTCATCCTGTTGGGAGAGGGCTGCTGATATTATACTATCTGAAGCGTATGTTTCCAGCTTGGTAGAAGCTGCTTCCTTGAAATGTGAGAGCAAGGGAGCTGAGCATAAGGCAGCCTTTAGGTTGTTAAAGGCTCTCTGCTGTTCCTTGGTCTATAGGTACTTGGTTGCCACAGTGAGACGATAAAGAGGTTTAGCTATCCTGCTAAAACTATCTATAAACTGCCAGTAGAAGTTACAGAATCCCAGGAAAGACTGTAATTCTTTAACAGCCTTAGGCTCTTCCTAGTCCCTCACAGCAGCAATCTTGGCTTGATCAACTGATATGCCACTGATTGATATTATATATCCCAGGAATTTTGTTGATATGACAGCAAACTCGCTCTTCTTGATGTCAGCTTGGAGGCCAGCTTCACGGAGCTTCTGGAGGACCTTGCGGACATGATCTCAGTGCTCCAATGGGTCTGCAGAAAAGATCAAGATATTATCCACATAGGCTGTACAGAACTCATCCAGATATGGGAACAAGGCCTTGTTGATATATTGCTAGAAGGTACTTGGGCCGTTGCAAAATCCAAAGGAGAGCACCTTGTACTTGTACTGGCCAAAGCGCGTGCAGAAGGTTGTGAGATCCTCAGAGGCCGGATCCATACGAATTCAGTGGAAAGCTGCCCTGATATCCAGCTTGGTGAATAGCTTAGCGCAAGACAGACGTTCCAAAGTTTTGCTGATTAGTAGCAGTGGGTAGCGGTCCTTTTTTGACTGAGCATTGAGCTCGCGGTAGTCAACACAGAAACGCAAGCCTCTATTTGGCTTTTTGGCAAAGAGAACAGGGGATCCATACTCTGCTGCACTAAGAACAATCCACTCCTTGTATAAGTGTTACGTCAGATATTGCTTAAGGGCAATAAGATGGTCAGCCTTTATGCTATATAAGAGAGGCAGGCGAAGAGTTTTTGCCTCTGACTTGAGCTCAATCTTGTGGTCAATATCCTTGCGGAAAGGGGGTAGCTCATTACTTTCTATCTTGGAAAAGATATCTATAAAATCTTGCGCTTCTGAGGGAAGTCTGCTGCGTAGCAAGTGTTGAGTCTCTGAGTCTTCCTTATCAATTGAGTAATCAATAGCTTGATCAAACTCATATACCAAAAAGAAGAACACATCTCCATAGCTGTGCCATTGATATTGCCGCTTCTGACGGTGACCAGCCTGTCTAAAAAAGGTACTTCCTGAGACTAGATGGATATCCGTGCCTAGAGCGTTCACTATTGTGTCCTTGCTAACCTTAGGATAAACAGTTTGGCATAGGGAAGTCTTTTGTAAGGATGCCGCGCAGTCTCGTCCTGTTAACTGGTCTTTCATTGTTTGTAAGAACTCATGATGGTCTCCGGCCCATGTAGCCAGCACTTAGAGGCGAAGTAGTATCCTCTGCAGGCGTTTCTCTTGATCTTCCCACCGTGAATCCCTATAGAGCATATCCTGCTGGGCTTGAAAATTGATAGCCCGTTGCCTTAAACACTGGTAAGCTGGGTTGGTGATGTCAGTCTTTCAGTTGGTAAGAAAAGGTAGTTCCGGTGGGAAGTATAGGCAGTTCCGCCGGCAGTCTGGTAAGAGGTTGTGAATAGCCAAAAATCGCTTGCCAACAATAAGGTCAAAATTCTTACTGGGCCCAAACTCTGCTTCCAGGATAGGTTCTTCCCGAAAGGTTCTTCCCTGAATCTGGAAGTTTGCTGCAACCATTGTGTTGACAATTTGTGAGTGTTCTTTACCAAAACTATTCAGGGTGGCGGGTTCATCAAAATGTCTTTGAGGGAGTTCCTATCGTTGAGCCAAGGGGCTCATGATTGAACGGCTGCCTAGAAGATAAACCTCTGCTCCGATATCAATCAAAACTTTCATACGCACTGCAATTCCATTCTATCGGATGGTTGCAGTCATCACAAAGGTACTGCCGCCAATCAAGCCAGAGAGGTCTGATCAAAGTAATGGAATTTCAAAGGAATGGTGAGCTAATTAATTAATAATACATTGGAGGCCTAGGTGAGAGACTTTCCCTAGGCCTTTGAGTTTTCTGACTCGTTGTCAGAAGTAACATCCTGGGTCAGACCAGAAGAGGCCTCATTGTCTTCTTCTAGAAAATGTACATAAGGAGTTCTTTTGTCTGAATACTTGGGAGTGATATGGCCCTTTTTGCCACACAAGTAGCATGTAATGCTTTCTGTCTTTTGGGATGTGTGTGATCGGTTAATGTGCTTTCTTTCAGAGGTTATAGAGAGACGGGGAGTCTTCTGATCAGGTGATGCTCTTGCTGGTTAGAAAGTAGTGTCAATCGCTTGGTTGAACAAAGCTTGGGTTGGTAGGCTTCTGATGAACTGCTGGGGTCCAGGTACCACAGTGATGGTATGGCGAGAGGAAACTTTTAAGAAGCTTTGGTACTATTTCTTGACTCATTTAATCTCTGTAAGCTGTTAAGTATTGCTAAAACAGATATTTCAAAATTGGTTAAAAGAAATATTAGAGTCAAGGTAAGAAGCCATCACTTGTATCTTTAGGGGTGGTGTCAGCTTTCGGTTCAGTTCATACTTCCATTCTGTCCGGGACAGGCCTGTCTTACTGGCTAAAAGAACCCATGTGGAACAAAAGGAGTAGAAGTCTTGCACTGGTTCCATCCACAGATCATGAAGCTGATCTCTGGCTTGAGCAGCTGCGTCGGGATTGCTGTAAGAGGACCGGAGAAGGTTATACACCTCTTCAATGATAGTAAGTGACTCGGTGTTCTCTTTAGAGATGAATGGTTCTAATGCTATAATTGTATCACTTTTTATTAGCGTGTAAAGCCAATCAAATTTTGATTCTTTTATAATAAAGAGCCACCAGTTGGTCCGTAGCTTGTATTGAGTGTTGTTCTTCTATTGTTCAAAGGTTGGATTTGACCGTCACTTAGCTTTACAGGGTCTGCCAGCTTGATGGAATGTCGTATGGCATTTGAGGTTGATGCCATAGAAACTGGGGAGTCCCACCTAGGGGTCGTCATGTGTGGAGAACCTGTTTCTAAGGAAGGAAAGGCTCGTTCTTCTTGTGATGCGCTGAAATGCACAGACTGTCGTTCTGTTGTGTGTCTTAGTGGCTTAGACCTCGGGATCCGGGTGTGTAGTTTGGTTTGCAGTCTGGCTAGCTGCTCTGGTGTAAGCATATCTAGGTTGAAGAGCAAGAGGTCGTTTGATCGGCCCAGAACACCGCTCATGGTTTGTGCCATGGGCTGGGTCTGTGCGTCTTGGGATGTGATCCTGGAGGAAGATGGAGACAATGAAGCGTTTGAGGGAGATTTACTGTGGGTCAAAGCGGCCTTTGATCACGTGTTTGGCTTGCTCTAGCCCCCTCGTGCCTTGGTTCTCTATTTCTTTGGGGGAAGGTTGTTGGTATTAAGGGATGTTTGGATAGGTTGGGCTGGTCTTCCAGTCCCTTCAAAACTATCCTGATGTTCTGTAATGATAATGGTACTCATCGTCACAATATGTTGGACGGGATCAGTGGTAATAGTAAGTGGGATAGTAAAGGGATAATAAAGTCTTGGGATAGGTGGGTGTTTGGAGACACTGCACCTGTCACTGCTGAAGGCAAAACTCCTTGCAATGGTGATCTGAAGACAAGGCTTCTAATCTGGTATAGAGAAGTCTTGATATTATGTCACGGCGAGCGTACTGAGGAGCTGAGACATGGCCGGCAGCAAGCAGCTATTACTCTATTGACGAGAATATCAAGACTAGAGAGGAGAGAAAGAGAGAGAGAAAGAGATAGGTACAGTAAGAGGTTGCCCTTTTAAGGGGATCCTCTAGTAAGATCCTTCCTCTATTGGGAATTATCCGCTTGTCATGTGGGAAGGTCTGTGCAGGCCGTCACAACACTAGGCGACTCTATAAGCAGCTCTTCTAGTACTAATTGGCGGTTAAAAAAAAGACCCGGACGATAATACCTGTTATTATACTTTATATATACTTAAGTAAAGGTATTTTTGTTTATTTAATTTATTTATAACTTGTTAATTTAACTATGTTTAGTTAGCATCAAGCGACGCGATTTTTACGGCTTTATTAGCCGCGATATAAAGTTTTTTTCTTAAGTATATAACGTAATTATAACGCTACATTATTACGTACGGCTTATAATTATTACTTTAAATTAAATCTAGTAATAGTAACGCAAATAAAAAAACCTATTTTTTAAAACAACAAAATATTTTATCGTATTATGGTTTTTTCTATATAAATATTATTTGTCAGTGTGAGATTCTAGAAGGGTCACAAGCCTTGGGGGTGTGAGCGGTCCCTGCAAATATTGTTGTCGTTCTCAAGTATACTCGGCAGGGCTAATCTACAGCTAGATACCATACTGCACCATGCCAGGGTGGATCCACTGTTCCTTTGACAGCCCCCTAGTGGGTACTGCACCTAAGGGCACCATATCTGGGATCCAACATCTGACAGTCAGATTTCAAAGAGTTGACAAGCCTGTGGTCTTGAGCGGTAGCTGCAATCGTTATCATTTCTCAGCTATACCAATTGGGTGGTATCTATACCTATTTGTACAGCTTTGGAGATGCCGGAGACGATCCTCCGGCCCACCTTTTCCCGAGTCAATCTACGATTCATGGTGCTAGTCATGGCAGCATCCTTGACTAGTCACCTAACTAGCCAGCACTCCACAGGGCATACACCCCTGGAGATCCCTTAGATCTGACATTATTTAAATAAATCTATTAGTCAAAGTATTATAAAAAAAACACGGCTTAAACAAGGCGAAATCTGTTATCTAATTCGTCGGCAAAATCGTGGCATTATTACTGTTTTAAAAAAGACTTGATATATTGGCTAAGGTACTCTAGCAGCAACTTGTATACCCTCAGGTCGTGTGGACTAACGGAATATGTTGAATACACGGATGTTGATGGATTCTGTTCATTGTTCTGCTCTGCTTCTTCAGTGTGCAGAGATTGATCATCTGTCTTCTTGGTGGGTCAGATGCCCTGTGCGTCTCTGCCCCACTGGAGATCTTCCGGTGTCTATCTCCGGCTCCCATTCAACACATTCGTGCTAGTATCTAACAGAATACCTTAAAGTTACTGGGCGCCCCTCTTGGTCCACCCCACGTTCCGTGCTGTCGCCGACAATTCCCTTTATCCCGTCCGTCTTTAACACATCCATCTTCACATTGTGCAATGCTCTTCTATACATGTATGTACGCCTTACTTTGTACCGCCTTCTCCTGATTATATTAGCCGCAACCATTGGGACTCTGACCTCGACCCTGACCTCGATCTCGACACTTGACACCAATTTCGATACCGACCTCGGCCCGGACACCAACACCAACCCCGATCCGGCCCTCGACTTTCGACTGGCGCCTCGACCCAGACATTGATCTTCAAGCTTCCCGCACCTCGTTGCCCATCATGGCCCTCAATCTCGAGAGACAGCTTACTTTTGTAGGTCGTGGCCAACCACCTGGCCCGATGGTCTCTTACTGATCCTGGTCCTTTGTCACGATTAGTACGGTGCTTACCACGGCAACTCGGTTAACATTGCTATTCATATGGCCTGTGTGCCTTTGATCCTTTTTACTGGCTTCGCTCTGGTGCGCATCGTCCTCCCCCAAGTTGGAACGTGATTTGTTGCTAATGACGCTTGCTCCATCGACAGGCCGCGAACACAGGCACACTCATTCCGCTGCCCGATGTCCTGACCGTACCCAATCTCCAGCTCAACTTCGGCACCATATCAGCAATACTTTGGGGAGGTTTATACGTCTTGTTAGAACCAGTCGCGGGTACCGTTCTGGCTCTCGTTTGTCTGGGCGCTGCCGCCTTCTCGAATGCCGCCCTGTCGCAAAATCCTACCCTGACGAACCAGGTCGCCGTCATCGTACACGTCGTCTGCTGGCTGCTCCAGTTCCTCGGACACGGCGTCTATGAGGGCCGTGCCCCAGCTCTGTTGGATAACCTGGTCCAAGCCATCTTCCTCGCGCCACTATTCGTCTGGCTCGAGGTGCTTTTCAAGTTTGGCTACAGGCGCGAGTTGCAGAGCCGTGTCAATAAGGCTGTGCAGATCGAGATCGCCAAGTTCAAGAAACAGAAGGCAGACCGCGCGGCAAAGAATGGAAAGGCCCATTGAAGAACGGGCCTGGGTGCTCAGACAATCGCATGATCCGGTGGGAAGAACTTGTGCGAGAGAGGAATCATTCCAGTCTCCCCGTCACCGCCTGTACACCAGAAGGGCCAGGGGACTGGTCCGGGCGAAACAGCGTCGAGCCAATATGCCGCATGCGCGGTGGGGATTAGCGGACGAAGGAAGTATCGTGCCTGCGTACCTGGTAGCCAGCTGTCGCTACTGATTCACGTGGCTCTGCCAGGCACGGAAGGGTGCGAATTGATTGTACCTACTGATACCCCTTGTTCCGCATATATACACGGAGTTTAGGAAGCGCCTCGGTTCATCACTGCAGACTCGACATACAATAATATACAGCAATTTATACCAGTCACATGGCTTCGCATACATAAAGTCGGAAACATGGGTCTGATTGTTCGTTGCTAACTAACCTGGGAAATACTGCACATACTTACCTGGCTACGCATCGGTTTCTCTGCTTAGAATAACCTACAGTCTTTGAACTTACCGTACTGGGACAGTTTTTCTACTGGAGAACTCTACAGGGAGCGAGGGGAACGAGAGGGGTGCGAATGAGTTCCTACCTACGACCACCGTGTCTCGCCAACGCTGCGGTCTGACGGCTGGCCAGATCACCTGAGCAGTAAAAGGACACGTCGGATCCGTCATCGGTGGAGGCTGGGGACGGGTTGCCTCTGGCCATCCCGGCGAGGGTATGGAATCTGGACTTCTTGGGTTCCTGGTAGTACCGCCAGCGAGGGTCGAGTCGCGTGTCGATGTTTCCGTCGGCATCTCTGGGCGGGCCCGTTGGAGCTGCTTTCTCAGCGGCAGCGTGCCGCTTCATCATGGCGGCGACCTTCTCAGCATGTGTGGGGGTACTGGCTGCCATGGCGTTGAGATACACCTGATATGCTGGTTCGGGGACGGTGTACTCGTCCGATGACGATGATTCGTATTCGTCAGGTCTCGGAGGCCTGGCGGGCTTGTACGGCATCGGTGGCAGTCCGTACGCTGGCGGTAATGCTGCTGCATTCGCTGCGCCGAATCGACCGGCATACAGGTGCGTCGGTGCTGGCTCGGCGGGCCTCATCAGAGGCTGCGAGCCACCAAAGGCCGGCGTTCGACCGGCCGAGACGGACAGCGTTCCCGGAGCGCTCTCGTGGCTGACATAGTCGTAGTTCCGCTTCAGATTCCTTTCCCGCTTGGACTCCCGGTAGACCGTTCGTGGCTCGTGAGTCCGGGACGAATGGTGTTGGCGTGACGATTTGTGCGATCGAGACGACACGGGTGGCGCGGCGGCAGGGGCACGGGCGTATTCTTCCCTTCTCGCCAGCGTTTCGGGATGGTGATAGAGCTCCGGGAGCCAGACGCTGGGTTTGGCGTTGATGACCTCGTGGTGGTGTCTTCCTTTATGGCCGTCGCGATGTTGTCGCTCCGACTTCTTCAGCGACTTCTTGGCGGCGTGCTTGCGCTCGTCACGAAAGCTGTCTTCCATGGCGGTTTTGTGGACGCGGAAGGCCCCCTCACCGACGTACTGGGTCTGCAGGCCCTCGTTCCACCTGATAGCGCAGTCCTGGCAGTATCCGTCCTGCTCGAGGGGATGGGGGATGAGCTTTCCACAGTGCTTTTTGCTCTTGGTGTTGCCCTTGAACAGAGACCCCCAGAATCCCCTTGCGGAGCTCTTCTGCTTGCGATACGAGGGGCAAGGGGTGAGCTTGGTCTCGACGTGCCCGCACTGGAGGTAATGACTGTTCATGTTGAAGCACATATTGGAAATAGGGGGGTGGTGCTTGGTGTCGACAGGCGAGCTTGCGATCTGATGGTGTGGGCGTTGCCCGAGTCTATTCACTACCCTGATTAGGTATTTCCACTCTGGCGAGTATAGGCTGGTCAACAGCTGCTGGTGAGCTTCGCCGAGGTGGTCATCCGGGGAGATGTGAAATACGGTGATGTGCTCTATGCAATACACTGGCAACAAGAGGACCGTTTCCCCTTAAGTATGGATTAGCAACCCATCTTTGTCAAAGACACTTCGAGAAGGAACTCCTTGAAGTATAATAGTCCCCTGAGGCAGCACATATCCATTGTCTCAGTCTCTTTGACGGGTCATCGTCGCTCATAGATCACGGACAATGGCCGATCAAGACAAAGCGTCGCGAGACAAACACCTTGTTGTTGTGTCGGCGACGGGGGCGGCATCGTGGCTTCTTGCGCTAGCGGAAACGCTTCGTTTGGCGGCTCTGTCGACAATGATACTGTCATAAAGCAAGGCCGACACGGGGGGTAGATTAAATATCCAACCGGGCCCCTCCCGAAGAAGAGCAAACCTCAGATCGCCAGATCCTTCGTAGGAGCACTCCACTGGATTTGTTTCTTGCAAGAAAGCAGCCTAGGAAGAGAAGACAGACCGTCTAGGAAAATCCAGAATGAAGTGCCTTTGGCAACGGTTGAGAGGGAGAGGCAGCAGGGCCAACCGAGACAGGGAGCCAAAGATTGTTCAGAGACAAGTCTTATCCAGGCCTTCTTCTGCTCTCACCCCTAATCGACAAGCCATATCGAGACCAAGGAGGGCAAGTCCCGAACGCATGCAGCAGCATACATACCAAGTGGATGAAATGCGCGTCCAGGCCAATACGCTCGAAGACGAGCGGCGGGCAGAGTGGGAGACCTGGACTGACGAACAGTGTTGTGCAGAGATGACCCGGTTCCGTCGACAGTACCGCGCATCGAGAGCGATTTCCTTCGACACGCCTGGGACTCCGTGGACAGATTGCCCTCCCTTACAGGACCCTGCCATTGTGACAAGTTTTCTTTGGTTTTTGGAAAGAAAGCTGTCGAACCGGCTCAGGCGCCTGCTCCCTCAGGTAGTGATGCAATCGAGGCACTTCGCGACCTTCAACGGCGATATCCCAGCATCCCCAGGCCTACGCGCGAACTCGGCTTCCCATGGCATGGGAACGAAGAGACGACCTCTTGTCCGATTGCTCCCGATGCACACCCCTTTTCTGAAGGATTCAACGGGTTTAGTCGCGGCGGGTCTACCACGGACGTAGCTTCTGCTGAAGATTTTGGTGACTGGGAAGTCTCGGATAATGATTCTATGTCGACCATGTCGGACGTCACGGACAGTTTCTGGGATACAGCCTCGGTGGCGAGCAGCAGAACGCGTTGGAGGGCTAGATCGCGACGATGTTGAGGTTAGCATGTGGCTGGATCGCTTTGTGCTTCGTCGCAATGCCGACCTTGAATCGATGGCCTCGCTGCGCCCGCTCTACGTGGCATAAGGATGGATAGCCAATGGAGACAACAAAGAACCGAAAGTAGATCATAAAGTAGCTTCCTTTGTCATATGTCTCCCCTGCCTTGTAGAAACTAGGCAGGCCTGTGATTATCTCCCCCTTTCCCAGAAATTAATAGACCCCTTTCCGTGCTAAAATCCGTATGAAGTGACCGGATGGGCCCAAGATTTGTATAATCAAGACATATTATCATTAAAAGTTGCCAATAATTAGACAGGGCACGGTCCATCGTATTGTATTGTAACCCGGTTGGGTTTCGGACGCGGCTTTTTCCGCCCGGCTCACCCTTTTTGGTCCATCGTAGATTCGGGAGCGCAGGGTCTTGAATCAGATCTACGCAACATGACACGACAACGCGGCGATCCAGCGCAAGCCTCTCAGATGTGTCGATTCACATCCATCAGAGAAGCGGAACCTCTTTCCAAAGCCCTACCATACCATTTTGCATGAAGTCGTCATCTTCGGTACCGTATGCGCGTTCCCCTCGGCTGCGAGATGCGAGCCACCCCGACTCTGAACCGGTCCGCGTTTTGTTTCCGATCCGAAGATCGCAGACAGACATGGAGGAGTTGCATCGATGAAGCAGGCAGCTCTTTGCGTCCAAGCAGGAGCTCCAAGCTCTGGGCTGCACCATCGGCTGGCCATTCTGAATCAACCTGTCGACGGTTTTCGACGGCTGGATACGCGCCTCTCGAATCAGCCCCCACAGGAGTCGACAGTATCGGTCTAGTGTACGTCGAGACGTAGAACTGTCAGGCTCAACATGTCGGCATGCGAGGAGCGAATCTCTTCCAGTCTTGGTCTCCAGGTTCAGGGCGCGTGCGGACCCTTGACATCGTGATGGAGGCACTGTGCCCTTGTATCGACGTGGGCTATATAGGACAAGGAATATCAGGGTACGCTATGGCCATGATCGAAGCCAGGTACAGCGAGCTATCTTGGATCGAGCATTCCCCGCATCGCCATCACATCAAGGTCCTGTAGCCGAGAGATTATTAGAAGGCCCGATGAGGTTGTATCCGCTCGGTGACTTGCATCACGAGTCGATGACTGCGGCCATCCCGTCTGTCTTGGTGCAGGACGGGGAACGGTACGAGCAACCTATCTGGGCTCATGCTGCTTATCTCGCACATGCCGCGTGACGGGAACGCTTGGTAGCGGATCATCAGTCGGACGCATGCAAGGCATACTGGTGGCGGGACGTCTCGTCATGCTCCCACACTCTGCGGGGAGATATTACCAACCCTCCACCAAGCATGCCGCCATCACTGCAATTCATCCACACAGAGTTGAATTGGCCTTCCCGTGTTCTCTCTCTGCCAATGTGATGGCGGTCCCCTACCCGGAATGCAGGGAAATGGGGCATGGGAATGACCCCAGGCGATGTACGTCTCGGGTTGCCGTCTTGTTGTCGTTTGTGATGAGCCATTCCTGCAAGCTCCACCTCATCCCGCGCGCGGCAAAACCGCCTCAACGGCCTGCCAGGATATGGGTAACCAAGCGCCGGCCTCCAAGAGCTAAGTCCATGGTCGCAAGCCAGCCCGCAGCTGGCCAGATAAATGGGGGCACCGTCGTCTGTGCCACGGGTTTCCCTCTTGTGGGTGGAGGTGGGGGGGACGTGCTATATGGCTTGACTTTTACAGATGAGTGGAATGCCTTACATCTAGGCCCAAATTATATCCTTTGTTGGTTGCGATGGAGTCGAGTGGATGCCACATTATCCATCCCTTGTCTTTCCAGCCAAGGAAACAACGCTGACACGCCCTCGCTAGTCGCACACACACGAATAATACGAGCAACGGCCCTTATAGTCTCATATATACCTGGGGCACATGAGCAAGTTTCGCCGTGGCTACCCTAACGGTTCACCGAAGGCTATCCAACCTGTGGTCGAAAGCGGTCATCACGTCGTACGGGCTCACCGACGCTAGCCAGTTGTTGCAAGGAAGATGTAGTGGCACTCTACTATACACCACATCGTCACGGTATCGTAACCTACAGCAGATCAACATCGTGGCCGTGGGGGCATCTCATGGTCCGCACTGCTCTACTGTATCAACGCCATATTGGCAATCCCGGATTAGGAAGACACTACAGTCAGATGACCGGTCTTCGTGGACAGCTCATCGACACAGGAATAGAGGCGGACCAGGCTGCTGAACTACGATTCAAGACGTAGTGTGGGCTACATTGTCAAGCAGCCGCCACGAAAAAGAGATCACGAGGTCAGAAATAGATGTTATTACTTGTGTAATAGCACACATGCCATGTAATACTAAGGCCATCGCCACTGGGGCGTCCTTTGGATCCGACTAGACTCATCATCATACGCCTGCCGGTATATGTGGCGATTGGTCCGCACAATGCGAGCCTGCGAACAATGCTGTGTGTGCCTTATGACTCCCACTTATTGCTTATATGTCCATCCCCAGCCAATCGACGGCGCTGTCATTGGCCCCTCCCGGTCTCGCTTGTTACCGTCTCTGTGACCGGAACCATCCATCCACGCTGAAGACTTCTTCTTCTCCCGCTGGAGCCATCTCAGGCTCTCATCCCACTCGCGTCACGCGGGGGCTTATCATCAAGTAATATTATGCCCCGCAGCTATCCATCAGATTCCCAGAGACCGGGCTGCCATAAGCGGGATGTCGTGCGGGCTAGCCCTGCTGCTCTTGCCGTGTCTTCTTTTCCCGTTTTAATGCTTGGCCACGTAGACCAAAGAGCCGAGTACAGAAGGCTCCAAGCCTACCGCCGGACCGTGGTAAACATGGCCAGAGGTGCTAGGGTTCCTGGGAGTGCCAGTACCGCGTGAGGATGTATGAAACCCAAGTGTATGATTCTGTAGGACCGAGGTAATGACAGTACGGAGGTGTTGTATGAGTCGATGCGTATGCTGGCAACTAGGAAAATGAAAGGTCCCATCTCAACTGCATAGCGGGCAGTGGCCGGGCTGGACGATGTAGCGCTCATGGGGACCTTTGGAACACGAGTCTTTTCGGCTGCCGTCCACTGATGTCCGGAAGAAATGTGCGCCAGGATCCAGGCATGATGCGTATATGTAATAGTTCTTGGTGAAGTCGCACATGGCGATGGTAGCTTGGCGGTCTGGTAAGCTGATTTGTCTGCAGCGAGCGTCGTAACATACGTACCAGCAGGTTGATGGTGAATCAGACGCGAGCCACGAAGGCGTTCTAGGTAGACAGAGAAATGTCGGGGGGAGATGTGGTGATGAAGCTCCAACAATGGATGGTGACGGCATGCCTTGGTTTATATAGTAGTGGAGGTGCGGCCAGGGTAAGGAATTGTCTCCCACAAGCATGCGGCCGTACAGGCCTTCTTTGTCCTTCACGAAGTCAATAATGAACGAGGTATGGTCAGGCTGGCCCCGGCGCGTGGGGTTGAGCCGCAATTTAGGCATCTGGAGAAGCAAGCGAACTCATCACAGCGGCTCAATGGGCAGTGTGATGGACGGGAATAATAACAAGAAAACAGAGGACCCCACGAAGGGACCAGGGTCGATAAAGAGCCTGTCCATGTCTGAGAGCAGTGACGGGTGCATTTGTGCGTGTCGAAAGGTCGTGTCCACCACGACGGTCAATCCGTCAGTGTGAAGCGTGAAGCGTCGTCCAAGTCCAAGGTGTGACAGCCGGGGTCTAAGAACCTGGGCCCCATAATGATACATGTAAGACGATCATCGAAGCATCCTGGCCCTTGGCCCTTGACCCTGGGCAGACAGACCTTTTGCCTGCAAGTTGCAACCTCGACAAACCTGGTCCTGAAGAGTCAAGACCTCGATGGCGCCATGGACTTTGCAGAACCAGATCTTGGGCGGACACTTCGCCCCCCAGGGCCCGGGAGAGTAGGTGCAGAGTGACACTTTGTTGCGAAACAAGATCAGAGTTTCGTTCTGCGATTGAGCTGTAAGCACTGAGCATTTGAGCACCCGGCAGCCAACTATGGCCGCGGGGAGGAGCCTGCCAAAGCAGGAGGCAAGGTGAAGCAGGGTAGGTTCATGCTCGACACCCTTCGCTCATAGTAAACGTCGGAAGACGAATGAGCCACAACGTAGGTATTAGAGGATGAAACAGACAAGCGAGGTTGAGCGAGGTGCAGGTCGCGAAGGAACAGTGGGTAGGTAGTTGGTAATAAGGAACATTTGACTTGACAGAAACGCCGGCTTGCGACTTGGGGAAATTCGGCTCGAGCGCTCGAGCTTCAAATGTTCGACTTCACTTCTGATTTCTGAATGTGACATGGAGTGCCCCTCTTTTATTACCCCTGAATGGATGGAAAGTTGAAACATGAACAACCTTCATGTTCCCTCGACAATCACCTCACGTAAGCAGGTCCAAGTCACCAAACGGGCTTATTTGACTAGAGAGATAGTACAGTACCCGTTACAAGACTCAGCTCACTCCATTCCATTCTTGTTCCAGAAGCATTAAGCGGCGCTGCAAGTCGTCCAGCGCCGACCACGTCTTGCTTGAGCCGTCCTCCTGTTTCCGCAACTCTCGGACCTTTCTCGTTTCACAGCCGTGCGCACGCAGTTGTTTGTTCAATTGTGCCAATCTCTGGTACATTTTTCCGTGATTGCGAGCAGGCCTGACATTGGACATGCATGCACGTGAGGATCGTGGAGCCCGCAGCGGCACTTTGATATCGGACATTCTTGAACGCTTGAAACAGCAGAGCCTGGAACAATCTGTCAGAGCTGCAAACACCGGGGGCAGCCGAGCTCAAGCACAATGAAGTTTCCGGGGTTTCTACCCGAAACCGAGCAGACTACGAGGCCGGCGTTGCACCACGAGACGGCACAATCAATGGCAGTATAGCCCCGTCTCTAATACCGGAATCACTCACAGAACCATTCCAACAGCTGGAGGCATTCCGTCACCCGTGCTCTACATACCAAGCCAGGGAGCCCTGGTGCTACCGGAAGCGCAGAGATCAGATACTCTCGTGAGTGGTGAAATAGGAGCGGTGAAATAGCACATCGAAGCTCTGAAGGCGCCACCACATACGTGCGTATCGTGCGTATCGTCAGGTCCCACGGGCACATTCATCTCAGTCGTCACCGGTCCCCGGGAAGTTGGATCCACAGCTGCCAGTGCAGTCGTGAAGCCACTTCTGATGATACCTACCTACTAGTTGACGTTGCCGACCGCTCCGAGGACCGAGGTGAGGCTGTAGTGGGGAAGAAGAGATGACGACTAGACCAGGTCAAGTTGGTCAACCCATAAGCCAAGAATTTCACCGAACATTGCGCATTTCTCCGGCGGACGAATGAAGAAACACGAGGCCCTGCGGGTGTTGGCGGGGCTCATGGGCCCAGAGAAAATGTCACAATAGAGTTCGTTGATCCTTCAATCAAACAGACTGCTCGGGACCTCGTGGACATATACGGCCCCGAGATAGACACAGGCTACAGCACGGTGACAGCAAAAACTCGTCGCAAGGCGTCGGTCAAAGCGCAACGGGTTTCGCAGAGGTCAAAGCGGTCGTCCGGCCTCGGCTCAGCTCTGCACCCACCGGACCAGAGAACCAACCACGATGGTGCCGCACAAGAGTCGCAAACCATCAAGAGCTTGAGGGCCGAGGCTCGAGAGGGTCCTCACGTTGGCCTCTGAGATCCCATCATGCCTGGCCTGGGATTCGGACTGATCCAGCATCATGACTCGTATGCAAGGGTACCTATGATACATTGACAGTCCCGGTAGTGGAAGCCGACTGGGCGATTTGGCTCGATTCTGATCTGCACAAGGTATGTTTGTGCAGCTTCAGGAGACCCATGTCCACCTGTCTAGCTGCATGACATGCAAGATGCAACTATACCGTGCCAAGACATTATACGAGAAATTCCGAAGTGTCTTCCCGCCATGCGCAACTCAAGTCAACTCCAGTCAACTCTTTTCACGGTTCCACCTGGGCCGCGCGTTTACATGGACGTCTGAGAGCTTGTTTGCTTGTGCCAGTTGATCTTTCTTGGTAAACCTTCTCGAAGACCTTGTCCCTGTCAAAACCGTACTTCCGGCCGTGGGCGGGCGTCAACACTGTGACAGCTGCGGTGTTTCGAAATACATTGACTTTTTTCGCACTGAGCTTTACGACGTAAGGACCAATATGTCCGCTGAGTACCTAGGTACTCTGAAATGTGAAGGCCTGGTATCTATAATAGTATAGGGTAGGTGCGTGATTACATGTCGTGAGCTCTATTTCATTCGACCCAGGCTAAACACCAGACACTGGAAATTTCAACATGACCATCACCTGGAGAGAAAAGAAGCAACACAAATTGCAAAGCAGACTCACGCCTGGATTCAGATGATGAGTCGTATAATTACGGCCCCAGCCGATGCGAAGGGGTGCCCGTCATATCCGATTGCATCTTCCACATCGGTCCATCCCTCACAAGAACAAGGTCGTGGCTGCGAGTAAACCCGCACACATCCGTTCCAGTTCCAGGACTTCCGGGAGCAGCGCATTTAGACGCTGCTGTGGAAGTCGCTGCGCCGGTGGGAGTTGTTGTGATGGTGGGAGTTATTGTGTTGGTTCCCGAAGAACTCGTACAGCTGACTGCCGAAGTCACCTGGACGCCCTGCGTGCTACAGAAACTGGCTGCGTAGTCGACGGTGCTCTATTGGTCCGCTGGGAGCAAGCCGAGGACAGGCAGCAGGACATGCCGCTGATGAACGAGCCGCTGATGAAAGAGCCGCTGGCACAAATGCACTTGGCATCCAATCCACTTGTCAGAACGCACCTAGTTTGTCTATCTTCAACCTGTGGAGCTTGCAGTCGCTAGGGACATCAACATGCAGCGCAGTCCGGAAGCGTACCGAGATCCTGGGCCATCATGACAGTGCCGCCGAGTATAAGTGCTATCGCCGCGAGCCTCATACTCACAGGTGTGGCAAGAGTCTATTGCGGGGCGCTGAATATGAGGTCGGTTCGATAACCTCTGGAATATGAGGAGTGAAAGTCAGCAGAGCTATACCGACCAGTATGGGGTTCTGAGAGGAGTTCACTAGCTTTCCTCATTCTACCCATGGATGAATGCCCTTGTGGTAAAAGACCTCGGCGACGTTGGACGTCCAATGGCATGCCTGTCTTCGAGCTTCTAGACTCGAGCTTCGCGATCGATGACTGCCTGCGAGAGCAACCTTCTGACCTTCAAGATACTGAGGTAGGAATGCCCACGAGTAATACACTGACTATAGAAAGCCTGTAAACTGCTGCATAACACAGAGCTCACGATGCGCCACGGCTCATACTGAAATTGTGAACAACAGTTCCGTGCCGCGCCCCTCCCGAGACTTTGTTGTGATTCGGAGGTTCTGTTGCGCCGAGATCTACGTAGTGTCTCGGGTTACTACCGAAGATATGGGAGAATACATGCATCAAACCATAGTAGATCTGGACACGGCGAAGAGACAGCCGAGATTGCAGCTTGAACTACAACCTGAGTTTGCTACCTGGTGACCATTGCGCAATTTTAAGGGTAATTCAGAATGTAAAAGCTGGAGTCCCAACCTCACTCGGTGTCCGTCAATTATATATCTTCCAGACCAGAGGAATGCAAGCCACCTGTGTGACCTTACCTAGGTATCCAGCAACTGTTCGTCCTCGGCACCGTCATCTTGGTAGCGACGAGTGCATGGGCCGGCGCTGCTGGGTACAGCTACACGAGTCTGGTTGTGGGCGTGCATC
Source organism: Anthostomella pinea (assembly GCA_963556695.1). Lineage (NCBI taxonomy): Eukaryota > Fungi > Ascomycota > Sordariomycetes > Xylariales > Xylariaceae > Anthostomella > Anthostomella pinea. The sequence goes on along the minus strand of CAUWAG010000020.1, from coordinate 2,616,439 downwards.
ATCCAGGGCGTGGGCACCGCGTCATTCGAGAGTCTGGTCAATGCCGCCGTGGGTGACTTATACTTCGTTCACGTGAGTATCTCCATCTCCCTCTACCCTGCGATTCACACTGCGCTAAGTGAGACAAAAGGAACGAGGGAAGCGCATGGCGATGACCAACCTGGCAGTTTTCGGCGGCGCCTTCTTCACACCCATCCTCGTCGGCAAGATCACGCGCACGATCAGGTGGTGGTGGACCTTCTACCTGGTCGCCATATCCTGCGGTGGCCCTGGTAGCCGTCTTCCTCTTCTGTCCGGAAATTGCGTTCTGCCGGGACTCGGCGCTGAACACGTACATCGCGAGCTCCCCATCAACACAGCACAAGGGCACCACTCCCCCGAACGGCAGGGAGTAGGAGCATGAGCCGGAGAAGATGACCACCGAAGAAGCAGTCCTGTCGCAGACGACCGTCACAGCAGGAGAAAGCGGAGCTCACCGGCCAAAGAAGACGTTTGCCCAATCCCTCGCCCTCTTCGAGGGCCGCTGCCACTGGGTCGTGCCTGTGGTGTTCTTCGGGCTCACAGTCCGCGGCATGGTTATCGGGGCCGTGGCAAGCTCACTGTAGATCGTGGATGGGTATCTTGTGAGTACCCCTAACCCCTGACTCCCGAAGTCCTCTGGAACGAGGGGACTAACTCGAAGCTGATTATCGCAAAACACGGGCGATCTCTCCATCGAAGATTTCACGTACCTCATCATATTTAAGAACCTGTTCGCCTTTGCGCTGACTTTCAAGGCGTACGGCTGGCCCGTGGCAGCCGGCATCGAGAGGGTGTTCTACGCGCTCGGGTCGGTGCAGATCGTCAATGGTCATCTGCCTGTTGACCACTCCCATGTGTAAGCAATCACGTGCCACACCTCTGCTGCTATGAAATTTTCTGCTTAATGCCAAGGTAAACATCTTTAGAAAGCGGAATCGTAGCTTCTTCCATCGCCACGACTTGCTTCCGTTTACTGGGCTGGAGTGATGCAATTCAGAGGGACGAGCCAAGCTGTGTCGTGATGGCGCGTCTGGTTTTCTAGTTCTGTAGGTACGCTCGTGCATCATTACCGGCGATATGGACTACTATTGAAGTTATCGATGATGCTGTTACATACGTCTGGGTCATCCATGTACGAACGAGACAGGCCCGAGTCATCAGACATAGTAGCAAGTAGTTGAATAATACTCTGGCATAACCAGCTGGACTCAACGACTACCTCATGGCCAACTGTCGGAAAGTGATCGTTGAATGGCTGCTTGTGCACTGCGGTTGTTGACTTTGTCTTTTGTCAAGTGGCCTTAGTGGGATTGTTAGGATCATCTCTCTCGTGAGTAAATCAAATTCAATATTATTTCCTATATCACTTCAAAGCTGGTGATTCGCACTACTCATAACTCCCTGCTCGGCTCCCGCGCTATTCACCCGCTCAGTTGACACAACTCGTAGCTCACGAAAGTCTTTGAGGGCTTCTCTTAACTGCGCGTTGTAAGTCTTAAGTTCGGACGTCAGATTCTCTGACTGCTTGACTTCCTAAGCCTTTGCGCCTGCTGTGGTGATTCCCGCCCCAGAACCCGCTTGCGCCAGAGTCGACTTCTTGACGAGCCTCAAGCCTGAGATGGCGTAGATCGCGGCCTCAGCACCCAGAATCACAACCAGAGTCACCAGGGCGCCGATGACGCCCGCCACGGGGAGTGAGATGCCATTACCCTTGCCAGAGGTAGAAGAGGCAGCCGCGTCGCCGCCTCCCGAATCCGTCGAGGTGGAACTGGCACACTGTCCCGTCGTGTTACCGCAGGCCTGGCACCACTCGGCGGTGGTTCCGATGGCAAACTTGCCCATCTCACTTGCGAACGTGTTCCAGGGAAGCAGCGTCTCGCTCTGGCCGAACAGGGGATAGGCCCTGGGCTCGATCTGGGCGGCCGTGCCGTTGGCGAACAGGAACCGAACCGAGACATCGTCGGGGCTGGGATACTCCGAGCCGGACACGGTGGCGTTGGTGACGAGCTCGAAGGTCATGGCGGCCGCGTAGTCGACGATGCCCGTGAATTCGGCCGACACGTTCTGCAGCTGCGCCAGCCCGAAGAACGACAGGAAGCTGGCATAGGCACCAAACTGGATGCCAAACGGCTGGGCACTCTTGCTGTTCAGGGTGCTGTTGAGCTGCTGCACGATCTGTGCAGCAAGGGTCGAGCCAGCCACGGCTCGGATGGTGTCGGTGCTGTTGTAAGCCAGGCCCCACTCGTGGGCGTTGGCGAGCAGCTGAAGCTGTGTGAGCGTCTCATTGGTCAGAAGATCCGACGAGGGGATCGTCGAGTTGTGGATGGTGGCGACATGGACGTAGTCAAAGATGGTGTAGGCGTTCTTGAAGGTGGCCTGCTTAGCGTCGAAGGTGCTGTTGATGACGGGCAGCAAGTCACTGTAGAACGACTTGGTGTCGTCGAAAGTCGATGTGTACTCGCTAGAGAGGAAGTAGTTGTTGGATGAGACGACGGCATTCCCGCAGCCGCTGTTCCCCTGCAGCCACGCGCTGTTCTCCGAGTCGGCACTGGAAGAAGCAGTCGACACGGTGTTGATGGGGATGTACTGGTAGCCGCCCAGTGGGGACTCAACAGAAGAGTCATTGGCGAGAGCCTGCGTAGACAGAGCGCCGACAGGCGGGTAGAGGCCTGACATGAACGCCTGAGCCGAGTTCTGGAGAACCGCGTCGGCCGGCGCGGTCACGGTCATCTGGCCAGCGACGGCAATGTCACTGCTCAGGCCAAAGATTGGGGAGGTGGCATTGGAGTCGACATAGCGACTGCGGTAGTAGTTGCCTGACGAGTAGACTTCGTCAGCTCCAAGGGAGGTCAAGTTTGCCGGCGCGAGAGCCTTGGGGGTCCTGTCGCCGTGGCGGGAGAAGATGTATACGCCAAGGACCGTCTCGCTCATGGCGAGCGGCAGAGCCGCCAGCGAGAACAGAAGTGCTGTCAACTCCATTGTAAGGATACCCGGAACGCAAACTGACGATACTTGCAATGGGTATGGGACACTTCGACGACAATGGCAACAGCGCTCGATCCTGCAGTTAGCCAGTCACGAGATAAACAGAGCGGAACCAACTTATATATGGATGAGGGAGATCGCGAGGAAAGCGTCGAGGGAAAAGCTCCGTGACCCCGCCTGCGTTCAAGGTTCAGCTGGAGTTCTATCAGGATGCCGAGTCTGACCCGCAGTGTAATGGGCGTGTAGTAATAAGTCGGTGCAGGTGGCTTCCATCTCGGACTTGTCATACAGAAAGATCAAGTCGGCCGACCTAGTGAGAAGCGATAGCGGACCCGGGGATAGGCCAGACAGCCCAGGGGCCAGACCGTGAAGAAGACTGAAGTTGGGGTGAATCCATGAATAATCACATGCATCGGATGCTTCTGATCAGCCAATCAACTGGTCTTGTCCGATAGCCTCCAGGGGTATACTCCTGGGGGGTCGACTGGCTGCTAGTCTAGAGAAGAAGAAGAAGGAGAAGTTCTCGCATCTCCGCTGCGGACTGGTGGAGGTGGAGACGTAGGTCGGGGTTGCCCGCGGGGGTTGGGGCAGGTGGGTAGCATTATTGGAGGCGGGGAGCTCTCCGAAGACCATAGTATCACCGAGGTTGGCACCGGAAGGAACATGACTACCACCTCATGTATGTTGTGTTTAGAAACGACAACACCCTTAGGTATCCCATAGACTGGCATTCGGCACCACCTGGTAGAGTACGAACCTTAGCCACACTATATGGGTCTTCTCCAGTGAGATAAACCAATCACGATGCGTATGACGTTCCATCACGGGCTTGGATTGGTCAATCTCGGTGGCCTGAACAGATCTCTTGAGGCGCAGCAAACTTTGGAAGTACTGTACTTAAATTTTGGTGAGGTGGTGCCGAATGCCAGTCTATGGGATAGTGTGGATTATCGTGGCAGAGGAAAGCGACGTGCAACATGAAGTTCGCCGCCTTCCTCAGAACCGCACCACGGTAATCCTCCCCTCAGTATCCTCCCCCACAACCCAGCGCTCATCCCCCGCGATCTCCCCCCTGGCCAGGAGCTGCGCCCACATGTCGTCCGCAAACCGCGCCTCCTCAGGTTCTCCGTCTCCATCGTCGTCCTCGTCCTCGTCCTCGTCCTCGCCGTCCTCCTGCTGCTGCTGCTGTCGCCGCCCCTCGTAGCTGATCTTGGGCAACACAAACGCCGAGAGGGCCTCCATCATGAAGCACTGGCGGGCGACAATCCTGACCCTTGCAGCCGCGTCAACCACGTCGCTGACGGTGAGATATGGGAACTCCTCGTGCCGCCAGCAGGGCGCCCGCTCAGGGGACATTCCGTCCAAGATGGTGCGCCCACGCGGGCAGAAGCTCATGTGCACGTCGCCGTCAGCGCAGCACTCGTCGAACCACCGGGGCCCCATGCCCAAAATCGGCATCCCCGTGCAGCGGACGTGGTGATGTCGCGGGGGTGAGAGGGACGAGTGCTGGCCCGAGAGCCAGCGGTGTTCTTCTTCATGTACGTAGACGTTCGAATCGTCGAGCAGGATCTCGCGGAGCGCGGGTGTGTGGCGCTGCCGCAAACCCAGGAATTCGAGGTCGCGCCAGGTGAAGCGCGAGATGGCCGTCGGTCCCTGCCCGGGCTCGGGCTTGCTGGCGCCCGTCGGGTCTGTGGAGGGCCGGTACGGGGACGGGGTTGATATGTTCCAGATGGTGAGCTGTTCGAGGGGGTCCTCCTCGCCCCACGGAGAGCGGTTCGGCTGCCAGACGTAAAGCGCGTAGTGTTTGGCGGTGTGGGCGGAGAAGAAGCGGTCGTGACGGTTAAGTGGGAGGCCTAGGAAGTGTATCTTCCACTCCGAGTAGAAGGCAATAGTAGGAGAGACCGATGCTTCGGACGAGGTGCCAGACGAAGATGCCCGATGCACAGTAAACGCAGTAGCAAAATGCCGGTGCACCGTCTCCATATCGTTCAACTGGTGGTATGGCTCTCGCTCGCACCACTCAATGACCAGAATGCCGCACGCAAGTCGTAAGCGCCTGACCGTCTTATCTGCCTTGTCAAATGGGACTCGAAAGCGATGTCTGGTCCCCAGATCGTACACGACGTAGTGACTCGAGACATTCTCCTGATAGACCAAGAGCCCGTCATCCAGGCACCAGCTCGGATTGCGGTATTGGAAGGTGGCGGTATTGTCGTTCCACCGTAGCCATCGATTCCACGGCTCGACCGCCCTGAACAAGCCCTTCTGCCGTGCCTCCTGGACGACATCGATCTTCTCGATCAGTCGGGGTTTGGCTGACCGCAGATGGAAATACCGGCGCGCGACCTTTGGAAATATGCGAGCCCACTCTGGCTGCTTTGGGGCCAGTTGTGAAAGCCGCATCTCTCGGGCGCGCGGAAAGTGCCATCTCATAAGATTTCGCGACACATCATCGCTTGTGAAGGCCGCATGCCAGCCCCGACTGACCCTGCGGCATAGTACGCCTTCCTGAGGGGAGAGGTAGGATATGATGAGCAGGAACAGATCATTTGGTAGCTCTGTGAGATCTGCCGTGGGGCCGGCAGACTCTCCATCATTTGCCTCGATAGCAGATGTATCGACCTGGGCGTTTTGGTTTGCGGCCATGATGAGGTCGGTGGTTTAGGTATGAGAAGTTGAGTTTCCCGAGTGGCGAAGCCGAGCGGCGGGAACATTCGACGGTTTAAGACCGTAACTGTGCCGTAACTGTTGGGAAAGTTCAACGCAGGACCAACTCGCCAACAGCGCTCCTTTCTCAAAGACAAAGCAAGTTCATCTGGCAATCCCCATCGACCTCCTTCATACTGGCTTTATTTAGTCCTCAACCGTGCCTATTCGCTACCTGCCGCTGCATGTGCCTCCCTCAGCGCAGTTTGTTTACTTAGCAGGGGCAACATGCACACACCATACAGAACATACGATTGGGGTCATTCATGTAAACCCAACTCCAGCAGGATCAATTTAGGTGGCTCATGCATTTATTACATATTTAATTCGAATACTTCCCCATGCCCTGCTGCCTCCTAGTTATGCGTAGGCATAGCGACATCCGCCTTGGTCGAGATGGCATCCGCACTCGCCCACATGGCCGTGACAGTCTTCTGTTGTGTGAAGAAGCTGATGCCCGGTCGCCCGTAAAAGGTGCTTGCACCTCCGCCCGCGATACTCTTCTTGTTACCCGTGAACGAGAACATGGGCAGGGGCACCGGGATGGGCACGTTGATTCCGACCTGACCGGCCTCGATGTTTCTCCTGAACGACTCCGCCGTGGGTCCTGACCTGGTGAAGATGGCCACGCCGTTTCCATAGTCGTTGTTGTTTATCAACTCAATCGCCTCACCAAGCGTGTCGACGTTCAGGCAGACCAAGACTGGGCCAAACACCTCCTCCTTGTAACACTTCATTTCCGGTGTGACGTTGGTGATAATGGTCGGGGCAATCCAGTTGCCACCCGGGTACTTCTCAGGCGTAAAGCCGCGACCATCCAGCAGGATCGTTGCGCCCTCCTCCTCGGCACTGGCAATCAAGCTCTCGATCCTCTCCTTGCTCTGTGGCGAAATGACCGGACCAAGATCAGCACCCTCTTCAAAGCCACCGTTGACCTGAAGTTTCTTTGCGCTCTCGGCCAGCTCCGAAAGCCACTCCTTGGTCTCGCCGACCATGACCAGCGTGCTCAGCGCCATACATCGTTGTCCAGCAGCACCGAAAGCCGCACCCACTACCGAGTTGATGAAGTGGTTTTTGTTGCAGTCGGGCAGCACGGCAGCATGGTTCTTGGCACCCAGGTTGGCTTGTACTCTCTTTCCATTCGCAGAGCCTCTGCTGTAGATGTACTCGCCGGCCTTATTCCCACCAACAAAGCTGATAGCCTTGATGTCCGGGTCATCGAGGATGAAGTCGACGGTTCGGTGGGCGCCATGTACGACATTGATAACACCATCTGGAAAACCAGCCTTCTTCGCCAATTCGACGAGGATCATGGCAGCACCCGGATCCCTCTCGGAGGGCTTCAGAATCATCGTGTTACCGGTCACCGTCGCGATGGGGATACACCAGAGGGGAATCATGGCAGGGAAGTCTATCGAGTGGAGACCCAGTCAGCCAACTTGCCGTCTTAACTAATGCATGGTAAGCATCCTGGTACCTACTGAATGGGCAAATAGCAGCAACGACGCCCAGAGGTTCCTTGTAACTCCTCGTCTCCATGTCCTTCGCCACCTCCAGAACCTCACCCTTCAGGAGCTCCGGTGCACCGCACGCTGCTTCCGCAACCTGCAGTCCTCTCAGCACATCACCCTTGGCATCCGCAAAGGTCTTGCCCTGCTCGAGGGTGATGCTGGCAGCCAGACGGTCCCAGTTCTCGCGGATCAGGCCGACGAACTTGAACATGATCTGCTGCCGGGCCAGGACGCTGGTATTCCGCCAGGCGGGAAACGCCTTCTTGGCGCTGTCGACGGCGGACTGGAGCTCGGAGTCGGTCATCTGGGGCACGCGCGTGACGAGATTGTTGGTGGCGGGATCATGCAGCTCCATGAACTTGTCAGCCTTGCTCTCGACAAAGGCATTGTCGACGAAGTACGGCGTATCTTGGGGCTGAGAGATCCTCTCGTGGGTGGAGGGATAGTTCGTGGCCGTCGATGCGAGGTCGCTCATGGGGCGGATGTGTTGTGCCGTGGCAGCTAACCGCCTCGCAGCGGTCGCCTTGGAGGCCATTCTGGGCGTGGCGGATGTGGACGAGGGAGAAAGGGAGGACGAGAGACGGGTCGAGGTGCGGCCGGCGCTGGCAGTGATGCCTCTTGTTCTTGCGAGTCGATGCATGGTAACAGCAGGACAACAAGAAGTGAAACGGCGGTCAAGGACAATTCAGTGTTGAAACAGTGTCCTGTGCCAGTGATACTTGGGGTCAACCTGCCTCCACGATAATAGATCCGAAAGCAGCAGCGACACCGGCAGTGTCATCGGTGGCCGCCGTTGAGCCTTAATATGGAGTGGCGGGGATGCGGGGGTAGCCGCTGCCGCGACAAGCCGACATCCCGAATGCCGCATAAGTTATCCAATTAGGAATAGGGGGTGCTCAGCGAACATCAGCGCCGGAGATGCCATCCCTTCTGGTCATGGTAACACGGTATGTATCGTGACAGAACTGGCCAGATTTGTTGGAAACTGAACCCACAGCGGACTGACTACACATTCTAGAGCTCTGCTATAGCAAACATGAGGTACATGTAGCAGCCATGGTATTTGGGAAAAGGTGCGGCGCTGGCTCTCCATTTCTCTATTCGAAAGGCTCGAAACCGAATCGACGGCTTCATGTCAGCCTGCCACGTCTCTATCCTACCCGGATGAAATGCAGTACTTACTACACCCGTAGACCCCCCAAGGCGCGAAACACTCATGAAAGAATACAGTGAAGCCATGCAAAGTCCCAGGAACACAGCTACCATTAGTTGTTCTCGAAGCTGTACTTCAGCCATCCACCAAGAGCTTTCAAGCTTTCCCATCGCACGCTCTCATCCGCATCTTGCATGAGTTCCATGATGCGCGTCTTCAGACCAAGCTTCTCCAGCTGGTATCTCTTCTCCGGCACCTCTTTGACGAGACAGCCAACATCGTTGCAGGCGATTGCCAGGACCGCCTTGTCGTTCTCCCAGGGCTTCTTCATGATATCCGCCATCTTTCGCGGGATTTCTCCGTTCTCAAACTCGAAGATCTTGCGCGCGTTCTCGGCCCAGAACGTCTGATGCCGATGCGGCGGGGACCATCTCAGGTGTCCCGATTGGACCTCGGCAACATATTCGTCGAATGTCGTCTTGGTCTTGGTGTACTCTTCCAGCATCTCCTTCAGCCTGTCCAAGTCTTCCAGCAAGTCGGGATCTGTCAAGTGGCGGCCACTGACATTCTGGAGAAGCGATGGAAGCCGGGCCAGGACCGCTGCCGGTAGCAATGTGGACGGGTTTGCCTCGAGCAGGTTGTACAGTGTCGACAACAACAGCCGCGTGGTCTTCTCCTTTGGCGAAAGCCGTAACAGCTGAGTGTATAGGAGGATGATATCGTACTCGCTGTGCCCGCGTTAGCCCGGTCTTATAGAATACCCAAACTCATCTGACTGGGGGTTGGTCCCGTACTCGTTCATGTCGTCGCCAATGTCCTCAGCTTCGAAGCTAAGCTGCCACAATACCAGCAGGACATGGTATAGGAGCTGTAGCCCCACGCCGCCACCAAGTCCTTCGAAGCCAGCACTTTTTACCGTGTTGTTTCCACTGTACAAACTGGCGGATGAATCTCCACCAATGCCAGCAGCCTTTCTCAGGATGTCGATCAGAGGTGCAACTGTCTCGCTTCTCTGCTGCCAGAAGAGTTGTCTGTTAGATCGACCGTATAGTAGAGACGAGTACTCCATGACGGCAATGTCCTGCAGGCCAGCATCGTTGGAATTCTTGGTCATGCCACAGAGGTAACTCAGGATTAGGGGGAGGGCATGTTCAGTCGACTGGGACTCGTCCTGTGAGCTCGCCATAAGCGTAGCAAGTACGGTGGAGGTAAGTAATGGGATAGGGTCTTCGGGATTGTTTGTGTGCGCAAGTAGTGGTAGGAAATGTCGGTACGGGTCTGAATCCTTGAAGAGTGCCTTTGCGAGAGCGGGAGCGCCTGTGGACGAGGGTCAGTACAAATGACCACACTGATCAGTACCTGGTAGGTAGGCATGCCGGTGACGGCCATGGTATGGAAGTTGCAGGTCTCGTATTCCAAGCTCGAGATTGCCGGGAACCATGTAGGGGAAGGCACGCACCTTCGAGCAAGTCGCTCAGCAGGACCAGAATGTACTGCACGACATCGGAGCGCCTGCTTGCCGACTCTAGGACGCCAGGAGTGCCAGGCTCTCCGACGAACAGCACACGGTATCCGTCCAGGTCGCGCTCGACCGTCTGCTTTCTCTGCTCTTGCCGGACCTTGTCAACAGCCCTGATCTTGGCCAGCTGGGCTTCGGTAATGGTGCCTGCTCTAACTGCGCCATCCCAGGGTATCGGTCGCTGGCGGATGTTGTTGCGGAGCGAACCGAGATACGGGGGAGGGTCGAGCGACATGATGGGCTGCCCTGTCCTGTCCTGTCCTGTCCTGTTGGGACGTCAAGGATGCGAAGTTCTGGAAAGGTTTCGTGGGCGCGTGTGCTGGAGGTGAGCTCAGAGATGGGACGGGACGTTGGAGCTTGGCGGCCTGGATGGTTCCTGTGATGTAGCCAGTGGTAGCTCGAAGGACGCCGCGCCAATCAGGTGGGCAGCTGGGTGGGCAGCTGGGCGCACTCGCAGCGCTGCTTTATGTGGGTCTCATGTACTGTGCATCACCAACCACCTTCAGAAAGAACTGTGTGCGCATGTGGACATTGCAGCTTGAAGCCTTGTGCCAATTGAGAAGCCAAAATCCGGTCGCAAGTAGTTGAGTGTAGCTGTTGATTCAACTACTCGAGAATGTAGGTTTCTTTTGAAGTGGCAGAAGCTGGTAACTTCAACAGTGGTGAGAGAATATCTTATCGAACTGATACTTTATTTTGTCTAGATCTGACCGCACCTGTTGGACCAGTGACCTTAACTTTCTGCGCAGCGTAGCGACACCTCCTTCAATTCACAGTCGCTTCTGCTAGTTGATTGCAGGGACATGCCAGGTCATGGCATTGCCCTTTGTATTGCCGTCTCGAAAGGGCGATGCGTGGTTTTTCACCGGCCTCACCTCGTCATTCCCGAATATCACCGAGTCCGGCAGCGGCAGCCTCTACGAGCCTCAAGAATGTGACCAAGTAGATGCTACGCCCGGTTGCAAAGTGTTCCACGTCTCTGCCAGCGACAGCTCGCAGGCACGGCAGATCGAAGGCGACGACATGATATCCCACGACGGGGCGGCGTTGCAGGATCAGGTGCTCGTGTTCCAGTACAGGGGCAAGTTCCATGCCGTTGACAACGTAAGCACTCAAGAACATTTGCCCGAACTGTTGAAAGGCCGCGATGACCAACCAGCAGATTAGCGATGTCCGCACTCTGCCTTTCCGCTGTCGAAGGGTGTACCGTTTGACATTGAGGATTTTGGAGTGGTGTTGAGTGCAGGCATAACCTGTCCCAAACACGGCTGGTCGTTCGACTTGTTCTCGGGGAGAGCTGACAGAAGCAACTACATGTTGAAGAGATGGGAAGTGCAGTTGCGTCCAGTCTCGAGCTCCGAGGCCAAGGACGGGGACGGGCAGGAGGTCTGGGTCAGGAGAAGGCAACGGATTGGGTAGGGCGGTCGCATGATACCCCATATCCATCAACGAGGCACCGTATAATAGCGGCATATAGACATAGATCTCGTAACATGAAGCGAGTTGGCCTGTAGTAAAAGTTGCAGGGTCTGACAGCAATGGTGCGCTCTTCAAGATACGCTTGTCTGTGCAGACTTGTACATACCATCCCAATACATTACCGAGAAGGATACGAGATCTCCACGAAGCACACCTAGTTACGACTGTACCAGCACTGCATCGATTGAGCTGGCATACATAGTCAACTCGGTGTTTCTTCAGTTGATGAGACAAACAAACACTATCAGAGGATACACGTGGTTGACAGCTTTAGGTCTTACATACACGTGCATGGTTGAGGTCCACGGGTCTGGTATTACCAGGTCGGAACGAAGCACGCACTTTAAACCCCGGTGGGAGAAGATCATGAGGTAAGGCGTTAAGATCCGGGCCCAGATCCCCAGATCCCTGTGCGCCGGCGCAATCTGGCAACCACAATCGATTGTCGCTCACTGCAACGGCGCATGAGCCAAGTAAACACTGGTTCAAGAAGGTAGCTACATCATATGCACCTCCTCAAGTGCTCCTCTATCTAATGCGCTGCCAACTCATCACCACTGTTCAATGTCCACACACCCATACACAGACACATTCCAATCCACCGTCCTGCATCGAGAGTAAAAGCAACTGAGAGAGGCGAGAAGATAGAATAACAAGAGAAGTCTGCCCTGAAGCCGAATTGACCAAGTCCTGAAGCTGACAAGACAATTGATTGTACTGACTGACAGCTGCATCATAATCGAATCCCTGTTTCCTGTGTGCCAGGCCAACCCCCTCTGTTTTCAATTTTGTTGCTGCAGGTCCCCAAGTGACGCATCGCGAGACGGTCCCCTACACCAGCCCCGCGACTTTTGCGTTGTTGCGGCCTGTCAACGAAGAGGTTGGGAATTTGTCACCCACCACCACAGAAAACTACTGCAGCCACCTAAAAGCCGCTGCATCAAGCAATCCACGCCATTCCAAACCTTCTTCCATTCCTCGCCTCTTTTCTCCCTCCTCGGTACACCTTGTGTTGACTTACTTCCCACATACTAACCACCCCAGCGGCTTTCGAAGACAGGCGCATTGAAGAGCGGGTTGGGTCGCGTTAGGCAACTTTGGACACCACAACGACAACCCCCAATAACGTTGAACCCGCATTCCTCGTCTACAACACCGGATTGACTGAGCCGAGGGGCGCCATTGACTTGCTTGTCTTACCAATTCGCTGGTTTGCATTCCGAGCCGAGTCCACAGCCACAAGTCTCCCAGTTGACTTGTCGACTTGAACGGCACAATGCGACTCCTCCAAGCCCCGCCCGCACTGCTCACGCTTCTCCTCACCACCCTCGCCAGCGCATCCCCATATCCCCGCGATGATCTCCGGGATCTGGGTTTCGGCTATCTCCAGCCGCGCCAATGCGCCCAGTATTGCGGTGCCGACAACGAACATTGTTGCGCTGCCGATGAGTCGTGTCACACATCCTCCGGCATCGCAGCTTGTACCGCTGTAGACCCCATCCTCGCCGCCCGCGACTACACCAGCACGTGGACCGTGACGTACACCAGCACCATCAGCTCCTGGACCGGTCCGACAACCACAGCAGTGCCCAATGCGAGTGGCGAAAATTGTATACCAGAGGCGGGCACTGGCCAGATAGCGTGTGGTTCCATCTGTTGCGCCAACTGGCAATACTGCGCTGCTGAAGGCCAATGCGCTGCGAACGCCGGCGTTGGCACCTGGACCGAGGTCGTTACCACCGGCGTTCTCACCACAGTCCAGTTCTCAGCCCCGAACAGGCCCACCGGCACCGTCAGCAACACCGGGACTGCAACCGGCACAGCCGAAACCGCAACCTCTACGGGTACGAGCACCGCTACACCCACCCCGGTCGGCAGCACCGCTGGTGCCAGCACCGGCGCCTCTCTGAGCGGCGGCGCCATTGCGGGCATCGTCGTGGGCACCATAGCCGGTATCATCCTGCTGCTCCTGCTGTGCTTCTGCTGCATCGCCAGGGGCCTGTGGGGCGCCTTCGCGGCCATCTTCGGCGGGGGCAGGAAGAGGAAGACGGAGCGCGTCGAGATCACCGAAGAGCGTTACTCGCGACACGGCAGTGCCCACGCCGCCGCCGCAGCACGACCCTCGCATCGCACCTGGTTTGGCGGTGGCGGTGGCGGCGGCCGACCCTCGACAGCCGCCTCCCGCAAGGAGAAGAAATCTGGTGGTGGCTTGGGCTGGTTGGCTGCTGGTGCCGGTGCCGCCGCTCTGCTTCTCGGCCTGAAGAGACACGAAAAGCACACGGCGTCCAGGCCCAGCGGCAGCCATAGACCTCCACGAAGTGACTGGAGTAGTTCGTACTACACTGACTCCTATACTGCGAGCAGCCCTAGTGAGTGTATCCCCAACGATAAACTCCGAGGGGGGTTTTACTGACCACTATTCTTTGCAGGTAGTTTAAGCTCGGACAGGAGAACGAGAGACACGCGACGATCGAGGCAGTCACGGGCCAATTCGAGATATTCCAGGGGGACAAGAGCCTCGCGGCCTTCGAGAATCTGAGAGCCGACCTCGTCTTCAACACCACAAAACACCACCCCGAAGATTGCAAATATACCACCAACCCCTTTCACATAGCACTTTGTTTATAATTTCCCGACACTCATAGCATGCATCGCTGCACGACACCGGCGTTTTGGGGACAAGATCCCTTGCTTTTGGGAGGATGGATCATGAGCTGATGAAGCTCGCGGAAAATAATGGGCTCGACGATGAGCCCCAGGCGTACGACATGATGGAAACATAAGCACGAATTGGAGGACTGCGACGGGTCTCTCACCGTCGTATATGTCAGAGTACGATATAATGCTGGAATGTGTATACAACCCTTGAGGATTGCCGGCTACGCACAAACGGGCCAGAGAGCTCCTGGTTGAGAATGCAAATACATACTGAGTGGGAGTTACGAACTTCGCACATACATCAACCATTGCCTTTTCAATAACCTTTTGAATGTGTAATATAAACCGTCCATGCCACTCGGAGAGGGAACTGCAGGCCCACCCCTGGTGATATAGTACACTCAGCCCTCATAAGTCTCCGTGCGCGCCATGTTGATAATATTTTCCAGATCACCTGTTGAAATTTCGAAATAGTAGAATAAGCATACAGGAATAAGCAGCTCTGGTTTGATACGCCATTCCTAATGCTTATTCCATGGTGCTCCTTCCGATTCGATAAATATACCGTTGTCTACTGGGCAGGCGGTGTACGGAGACTTATGAGGGTTCAGCATATGTGAGTGGACTTGATTTCGTTGTCCACTTCAACCGAGCAGGTTGACGTGGGAATTCACTACTCCTAGCGGATGAGTAGTGCAGGCTCACGATCTGAAGTGTCGAGGAGCTTAACACTCAGAGTTAGGCAAACGGCGGGAGATCTCGCCTTGGTACGGTGTGTGAGATTTCAAAGTGTTCTATTAAGGAGAGTAATCCCAGTTACTCTGGAGCGGCCAGAATGGCCCTATATATATCCAAGATGCTAAAGGAAAGGATACGTGGCCTTATTGGCCACGTATGTGACAGAGTCACAAATGGGGATGGTGATCCTGAAGGATGACTATGGATGGGCTAACGTAGCCCAGAATCCAACACGGTGGCATTTTCCAGGAGCGAAGAGGCATACTGCTTGCTCCCCGCACACTCATTTCCCCTCGCTCCGTTGACAACCCTCGCTGTAGGTTGATCATACCCAAGGTGGTTCAAGGAAGGCCTTACCCCGTAGCTGGTTATGTGTTGCACTGAGTCGTCGATGGTATTGTTTGGACCACAGGGTCCTCCATCATATCTCTCCTCGCATCCGAGCCGAACAGGGGTTTGATTAAAGGAAGTCATGTTGGCTATCTGGTGTTCCATTGGGATATCTTGAGCTAAAGCCCTAACATATGCCAGTGGTTCTCTGCTGCCTACATCATGTATTTCCACGATCAACCTTACGGTTTACTAGCAGGATCCATGTGTTTCCAAGGATGGTAGCTGTCGAATACGACGAGCAAACATCCTTAAGGGCATAAAGATCATGTTCCAAAAAGAAAAAAAAATCCTCCCTGCACAGATGCCAGCTGAACTGAGGACCTCTAGATATTGTGCTACAAAAACAAACATCCCTCGGGGGCATATATATTATATCCCAAAAAAGAATCATCATTGCATAGATGCCATCTGAACCGGTGACCTCCGGAGATTGTGCCAAAAAGCAAAAAAGAACAGCAATCCGCCAAGATCAGCATATACTGCCGGTAAACCTGACGGCTAGGTCATCTAGCCTAGTCACTCCGCTCGGTTTGTCCTGGCGACTAATTTACCACACCTTTGGGGGGGAGGGGGGGGGGGGGGGGGGGGGGGGGGGGGGGACGTCTGATGCTGGTTTTTGATCACATTAGGATATATATGTCCCTCATCCCCCATCTCCCATCCCCCTGGTCCCACCCCCTTGGTCCCCATCCTCTGGGTTACCGAGTATGTAGAAATGCGTGCGCAGCCCTGGTCTCACAGGCGCCTTGTTCTCGATCATACACTTGCCTCCTGTCACCAAGTACAAGTCCTAACCCTGATCGAGCACCATCCCCTAGTCGACTCAGGGTATGCGCACACTATTGGAGGTTGTCCTGTATTTTATCTCAATGTTGACGTGGCCAGCACATACAATCGCGAGAGTTCAGTTTCAAGCATACATAAGGCGATGATGCCGACGGCCATGCGCCCACGGGCTTTGTATACTCCCCTGGATGTCTGCGCAGATCGTGACTGATGCCCAGGTAGCAGTTCGACGTTCATCTACAGTGGTGCATAATCCTACCCAGAAATGTCCACATTGCACCTAACTGGCTGTATAGAGGCCTGGGAGTGATCCAGCGGTGCGTTGTGATGGCGTCAACTGCGCAAAGACACCGGTCAAGGTGCTTTGGGCGCCCAAGGTTCGAAGATGTAAGCAATGGTTCCATACCTAGATGTAGAAAAGGGGGTTTTGCCGAGGACCGATGGGGTCTGCGTACTGTCATATTTGCATGCATGAATTAGCTTGTAATTTCACTCATATATCAGCGACTTTTGCATTGTATCAATTCGCGGATGTTCAAGTCCATTTCGTAGAAGCTGACGTTGGACAAATATGAACCGAGGGAAAGGGGGGGCGGGAAACTGGGAATGGGGTGTGAATCAAATTCGTTGGTTGAATTAGTACAGTAATTTACATGATCCTCAGTGTGAAGCTCCCAATCCACGGAGCACTGAGTGGTATGACCACCGAACAGCCGCCTGATCCCGCTGCAAGTTTTTGTAGTCCTCTGCCTGCACACATCCTTGAGCTAGACTCTCCCTAGTTCAGCTCATCGACCTCGTTCCCCAGCTTCTCATCCTCGCACTCAAGCCATCGGATCACAGAGCTTGCCATCCTCGTCGATGAATAGACCCTTGGTACGGTCGAGCATTTCGCTCATGGTCGGTACTCGACCGTTGAAGAGGCTGGTATGGAGGTCATATTCTTCATCCAAGCACTCCCGTGACCAGAACACAAAGTTCCCGTTTCACGGATCAATCTGCCAGTCCCATGCCAGGAAATCTTGGCGGGCTGTCGGATAGCCATCGACATAGGCCAGCGCTCTGAACCACCAGAAGTCACGGGGACCTGTGTCCGTCTCGGGGAATCGCTCGATCAGGGGACGGATATCGAGGCTGTACACGGTGCGACCGTTCGGATTTGTAGTGGGAACCAGCCATTGCATCAGTTGGCAGGATGTAATATCGTAGGGATTTGCGTTCACCCGCCATTTCCGCATGTCCGGTTGCGCTGCCAGCTCGTCGACAGCGTCCTTGGGAGATTGGGGGTCGAGAAGTTTATTGAAGTCGAGTCTGTACAAATAACGAATGCCGCTGCGCTGGAGTTGGCTGCATAGGAGGTAGATGCGGCCATAGTTGACATCGAACTCGTTTGAAAGCCACGAATGGAACCATACTGTTTGACTGCATTCCCACGGCGCAAAATATGTCCAGAATTCCTTTAGAAGGTCATCTTCTGTTTGCCCGAAATCCTCATGGTCCCAGGGGACGATGCCATACATCAGGTCCAAAAGATAGATGGCCTTGACCAGATGTCTCTTCCCAGTGTCATCCATGGGCTGTTGCCCCAACCTGAAAATTTCGGACATTTCGTCGCCAATTTCGTCGGCCATTTCGAGGGCGATGCTGTGGAATGATTTGAGCTCTTTAATTAGCTGAGGTGTGAAGAAGGCGGTAGAGGGGGAAGCGTTGCATCCGGGACCCCGTAGATTGTCATGGAAGAATTGCTTCACTCGTTCCTCGTAGCAGAGGTATTCCGCGGCGTCTTTGGGGGGTTCACGGCCTCGTTCGTCAGCGATGGCACGTGCTACCGCCAGGGGCCAGAGATATCCCGAACTCTCATTTCTGCTGACGGCGCGGAAAATGACTCCGGGATTGGCGTCGAAAGCACTGCGAATAGCGCGGGAAGTTGCCGTGAAGCGGAACAATGACGCCATGTCGAGCAGGGACTGCATGATTGCTTGCTGCAGTTCGGTTGCGAGCTGCTCGATGGGCGATGCGCCTGGGTCGGAAGCTGCGACGGAGGCCATGACGACGAATGGGCAACGGGCAGGAGGGAGGATCGAAACAAGGCCCTGGCTTGGGAATTAGCAATATGCAGATGTGTGCTGGCTATGCTGTGGTTGTTTTGGTACCCTTTGGTTGGGTGACTGGAGAGCGTTGTAGAAGGAGTGGGCGGGGGAGTTGTAGCTGCCTGAACCGAGGGAAATGGGGAGCGTCGTTGAGGTGCAAGAATAACATGGAGGTCCCCTGGGCAAGGTAGAAGGGGAAAGCAGACTTACCACGGTGTGAAAAGTCGAAGGGATTGTGTGCGGTGAAATGAAGGTGGAGCTGGGGCCAGTACCTCCAGGACGAACCGGTAAGAATCGACTGCTGCAACGAAAAAATCTGAGGTCGAAGTGCAAAATGAATTGAGGGTCGCGCGGGCAACCTGAGGCAGAAGGTGAAAAGCAAACCTACCACGATGTTTGAAGTTGAAGTCCGTGTGTGCAGGAAATGGAGGATGGTGGAACTGGCGCCAGTACACCCAAGACGAACCCGTAAAAATCGACTGCTGCAAAGAAGAAATCAGAGGTGACGCTCAATGATAGCTACTACCAAGTAGATGCGTAGAAGCAGAGGAGACATGGGGCCTTGAGAAACTCACCTTTCCTAGGGGCAGATGGACGTAGGCCAGGTACGTGTAGTGGTGTGGTCTGCAGGACCTGGGTGCTTGGAGGTCTTCTGAGATGTGGGAGTCCGGTACTTCCTAGAGATGTTTGGTGGAGTTGGTAACTGTGGTAATCGTCCAGCTGTCGAGCCGGGTAGACGAGAGACCCCAAGGGTAGGCAATTCCTTGGGCCTCTTGAGACCGCAATATGGAACTGGTGTTGCTAGATCAACGCCTCGCACACAACCCGAGATTATTGCAATGACGAAGAACCTTGGACCATCGCAGTTGAGCTCACACCACCCAACACCAGATGCAGGTATGTGCACATGAAGGCTTATGGTGCAACCTGTCGCCTGCGCGACGCGACTAGGTACTTATCGACCTGTTGATGTTATTTTGCGCCCCTTAACGTGTGGCAGGATGGTGACCCTTCTGCGGTACACGCACCAAGTCAATAATGAGCACGCATAAGACAAGAAGTTTACTCAGTATTTGGTCCATTTTGTAGCTGTTTCGCTACTTAAGATGCAGGTGAACCCCGGCGACTCCTTGTTGGGACCCAGAAAGCAGCAAAGAAACCCCGAATGCCCATTTACGCGTCAACCTCGATGTTTCCCTTCTCCGATACGTAGATACCGTCCAAGAACTAATTGTGTTAGTACGAGGTCCGTGGCTTCGGACAGGCGGTTGGGGAGGTTACCTTTCGGATATCCTTGTTTCGGACTCGGCAGATCTGTTGGATGTCGGCCGCGCTTTGCGAGACGGCCTCTAGGGAATTGCCCAGGATGAGCAGCTCATCCTTCTGGTTCTTTGAGGCCTCGACGTCGACACCAGGTTGCATCACGACTCTACGGACGAGCTTCTCTCCAATGAAGTTTCTGTAGCCAATGTGTTAGCAACGCCGTCTCACCCCATACAATTTGCAGATGTCGCCACAGTTTCCTGCTGAGAGGCGTAATCGTGGGAGCAACACAGAGCATACCGAATCTCGACCTCGAAGTTGCCAGTCTCGTTGTTCTTCTCCAGGTTGACGTTGATGGGGAAATGGGCGTATACGTAGCGCATCTTGTACTTGAAGCCCTTGGTGACACCGATGATCAGGTTGTTGATGATAGATTTGACGGTTCGGAGGGTGGCGACATTTTTTCTCGATCCGTGGTGGATCTCGATGCCGATAACGTTCTTGCTCGGGTGGGAGAAGTTGACGGCCAGATGGCTCAAGTCCTTGGACAGCTTGCCTGTTTGGTCCATTAGATTTCCTGCAAATCCCAGCATCCACCATGCTCACGGCACTCCGGGGAGTATCGTACCTCGGGGACCCTCGACGGTGACATTCCGGGACTTGATGTGGACCTTGACTGCAGCAAACCGTGGTGTCAGTGATCGTTCGGTATCGTGGTGCGTTTCGGACTCCAACTGCGTTCTGGTCTCCTCGATGCGCCCGCTCTCCCAGCCTGGATAGTTCCAACTCTTGCTAAAACCGTAAAACCGACGTACCTCCCTCAGGAATCTCCAGAGTCTCCTCGCTGTGAATGTAGCGCATCTTGACGGCGGTTCTTCAGGTGGGGGGAATCGCTGTAGAAATTGACCTGGCGATTGAGGTTGTCAGTGGGAGGTTTCGGGGCCCAAGTCGGAAAATTGAGATCCTTGTAGAGACGATGGTTTGCAGCAGGAATACAGCAGCATCGGTGCGTGGGTTGGACGTACCTGGAGGATTGGCGATGCGGTGATGTGCGGTTGAACTTTTGTCGGGTTCACCTACCTTAGAGCCAATGTCGAAGAATTTCGTCTAGGAAATTCGTGTGCAGTCGCTAAAATTGGGGGCAGCCAGTACGTACATCGAGCCTCTGCAGGTGTTTAGGGCTCAGGTCCAGTCTCAGGCAGCTGGCTAGTGGGGCTGGAAGATGCTGCCAAGTGGCCCCGCCTCAAGAGAGGGGTGGGCCAGCTTCAGCCACGATCACCAGCCTCAATTTCTGTGGGGGCTTTCAACTCGGTGTGGCGCTGAGGGGCTCACTTCTAATCATCCCAGCCATGAGCTGTAGCTACATAGGATCCTCCTCCGTACTCTGGCGGCGATGCAGTAATACGCACCTGAACTTGTTGCTTCGAGCACACGACGAACCCGGCACAAGTCCTTGAGAGACAGTTGTTACTTTGCTTGAAGTGACTACAACATTGGTAGCAACAGGTCATACCGTTATCCTACTTATTGATCCTTGCGGCACCTCGAAAACGACCGCCCGCCTCGACTAGGTGCTCCTCTGTGCCCAGCGCAACACTCTGCATCACATCACCAACCATGTCTCTCTTTTGGTCGACGCCGGTCGACATAGATATCGTGTTAGAGGACAATGATTCTCGGCAGATGGTCGACATAAAGACGGATAAGCAGCGTCGCGAAAAAGCACCCTTGTACATGGACGGCGAGAGCGTTCGAGGTCAGTCCCCGAAGGTGCCCCTTACGGTTCAAGAGCCCGGCATCTTCGCCTGCCCCGACTCTATGCCCGCATACAACTGCGATGCTCCAGCATGTTTCCCGTCTGGTAGTAGGAAGGACGATCACTGACATTGCGGGATCACAAGGCCAAGCCACCGTTCGACCTAAAGATGGAAAGAGATTGGAGCATACAGGCATCAAAGTGCAGTTCATCGGAACGATAGGTCAGTTACACAGCTTCACAGCGCGAAGCTCGACACCCCCGACCCGAAGCTAATACGGCCTCCCTCCCTATAGAGATGTTCTTCGACCGGGGCAACCATTACGAGTTCCTGTGCCTGAACCAGGAGCTGGCGGCGCCGGGCGAGCTGCAGCACCCGCAGACGTTCGACTTCAACTTCAAGAACGTGGAGAAGCAGTACGAGTCGTACAACGGGATCAACGTGAAGCTGCGGTACTTTGTGCGCGTCACCGTCGCGCGGCGCATGGCCGACGTCATCCGCGAGAAGGACATGTGGGTGTACAGCTACCGCATCCCGCCCGAGATGAACAGCAGCATCAAGATGGACGTCGGCATCGAGGATTGCCTGCACATCGAGTTCGAGTACAGCAAGAGCAAGTACCACCTCAAGGACGTCATCGTCGGCCGCATCTACTTCCTGCTCGTGCGCCTCAAGATCAAGCACATGGAGCTGAGCATCATCCGCCGCGAGACCACCGGCGCCGCGCCGAACCAGTATAACGAGAGCGAGACGCTCGTGCGCTTCGAGGTATGCGACTATACCGCAAGATCCGCCTTGCCCCTTTGCGCAATAACTAACAGAATGCAGATTATGGACGGCTCACCATCACGCGGCGAGACCATCCCTATCCGTCTCTTCCTCGGTGGTTTCGACCTGACTCCAACCTTCCGTGATGTCAACAAGAAGTTTTCGACACGGTACTACTTGAGTCTGGTGCTAATAGACGAAGATGCTAGACGGTACTTCAAGCAGTCGGAGATCATCCTGTATCGGCAGGCGCCCGAGGCAGCGGCCAACGAGCCGTCACAGACCGTGGTGACCGTCCCGGAGTCGACGCGCCAGATGCCCTTGTCAGCTGCTGCATAAAGGGAGCGCCAGTGTTTTTCTGCTTTGGTTGGGCATGGTCACTTGATCGACCCATTGTACATAACAATACCATCGAGCTATGTGTTTCGGGCATGGACGGCACGGCGTTCCATGGGGTTTGAGGCATGTAATCAAAATGATAATTGTCGAGGGACACAACAACCAATAGTAGATGAAACATCCGACCGATGATCAATCGGGTTCCACCTGAGAGAAGTCACTGAACACAAGGTCTGCAGAAAACTTATGTCAAAGATCCGAGCGTGGTATTCCCGAATCACTGCCTTGATGCTCCAGCTCAGAAGGTATCATCCACCCATTAGACTCTTTCAGTGTTGCACATTGCAGGCCTTGATCCGTCATTTTACCCAACTACCGTAACCTCACAATATCTCCATCTCATCGCCAGCCGCAAAACCAAACTGGTTGTTCTGAATCGCCGCGATGCGATCGAGCTCTTCCTGGTAATCTTTCCGGATGTCCGCCAACGTGACGACCTTGCGTTCGCTGCCACCGGAGACTACTTCCGCGCCATTTATTTGGTGCGGTGTATGCTCGGTGGTGATCCACGCCTGCTTCTGCTCCACGCAGCTGAGCACGTTGATGAGCATGAGATACTGTCGCGTTATTGCCGTATCCAGCACGTCGTCACCCGTCAGTTGGTCGCCCTCACCAAGTTGTCTCAGCTTCTGGATGCGGTCAAGGAGAATGGCCGCCGCCCCGCGATAGTCGTTTCGCTTGATACGCCAGGAATACAATATCTGATGATATGGAACGCCGGTTATGACATCGACCGTGCCGTGACACCTCTGCGCAAGAATATCATCGACGTCGTTTTGGAGGCCTGGGAACGGCAGCTCTACGAGTTCCGCATTGTGGAGGTTGTCGCACATCCTTTGGATGAGCATCCGCAGGCATCCATGCTGGAGAGCCGGATTCTTCATAGCCACAAGCGTCGAATGTGCTAGCTCGAATTGTGAGACAGCTGTAGCTGCGCTGAACAGGCGGTTTTGAATATCTGACCGGACATCGTCGGCGTGATTGGTCTTGCTGCCGACGAATTGTAAAGCAAGTCGCGCGAACTCGACAACGTATGAGTAAGCTTTTTGCCTCTCATATAGCGCTACTATGTGAGCGTAGTATTGTGGCATTCCTGCGTACAGACGCTTCCATTCTATTTCATCAAGCAGGCCGCTACTGTGTCGGCTGGGCTCTGCTTGCGACAAGCCTGATGAACATGTCAGTACTACCCGGTGATCGATGACCTTGGCTGGGGTAAACTCACTCATGCCATAGGCTGCTTTCCTGAAATACGTTTCTGCGGTAGTATAGTCCTTGAGGGCAAGATAGACGCGTCCTTGAACATAAGTCGAGAATGGGTCCTGGTCGCAAAAGGGGGCAAGCTCCACGGCGAGATCTGCTCTGTCGCGAACGATCAAGCCACATTGGATGTATTGAGGCTGTAACTCAACTTCACTATCCGGCGCGCAAAGATCCGCGACAAGCTTGGTGATGATCGAGGGCATTCCAGCAGCGGGTATCAATTCAGCCTCGGGGAGCCCAAGAAGGTGCCCCACGTTGCCCTCCAGGGCCGTAATGGTCTTGAATTCCTCGACTGGTCGTTTAGCGACTACCGGAGAGCCACCTGGCACTGATTCTGATCTGTCTGTTTTAGAGAGTGGTGTCGATATTTGAGTATTCGCGAGCCAACGGATTAGCTCAAGCCTGCCAAGTGACCGAAGGAGCATCCGGTAAACCACCCCAATGTTGATGCGATTATGAAGAGCGTCATCTGGACGATCGAACTCAAATTCCATATGAACCAGAAGAATGAGCTGACCGAAGCACACCTTCCAGAGCAGCTCGGCCATATCCTGGGCTGCTCTGACAATAATCTGCCGTCCAAACTCGGTGAGGGGATGCTCGGTAGGATGGTGAGAATCCCAGGTCTCGTCACAAGTTGCCAGCACGCGCTGGTAGACTTTCGTGCTGACTGAATCGAAGTTTGGCCCAAGCATGTCGGTTACTTGCTGGCAATCCTCGTCAGTAATCTGGCGCCAGAACCCTGCCTTGTCTGAGAAAGATTGGATGCGTTCCTGATCCGTTTTGGAAGTATCCTCAAAGAGTTCTGACCGCAGAACAGATTGACAGATCTGACGCATGCCGTCGGAAAATCCATCAACAAAATTGCAACCAGTTGTAATGAGGGCAGGGAGGCCCTCCGGATCTTCGTGTTGCGCTTGTGGATTGTGGTAGATCTGCTCCAGCGCACTGCATTCTCTGATGGCCGCAATGCTGTCCGCACATACAACCCATGGCATTCCAGACTCGGACTCGTATGCCAGCGCAAGTGCCTCGCCTCTGGGTTTATCAAGCTCGACCAGGATTCGATAGAACTTCCTCCATTGCATTTCACTCGAAGCGCGAAATCGCTCGTGGTCCATCTCTCCCGTCGAGTTCTTGGTCAGTGACGCGGTCGAAGAAATTGCAGAGCAGATGGCATCGGCTAAACCTTGGCTCGAGCGGGTTGGTCTCTCTCCTGACTTCCCCAAAGCCCGCTCGTATGCGTTCAAGCCAGCCTCGAGTGTGGCCTTGGGGAACCTGCCTGGAGAGAGGATTAGCTGAAGCCATCTTTCTGTGGATTCGGTAGGATCAGAAGGGCCAGTTGCTGGCGCTGTAGGAACCACAGTATCCAAGAAGACTGATCGCCAACGGCCATGCCAGACATCGGGCAGCTCGTCCATTAGGAAGCTTAGTTCCTGGACTCTGTAGGCCATGTTGTTCTTCCACAAGATCCACAGTTTGAAGCCGTGGGCCGTCTCGCGTTCAGCCACGCTGAAATCAGCAAGTGTCCAGACATCAGAACCCAGTGGGGGCGTCGGTGTGAATTGAGCTTCGGGATATAGATCATGGACGTCCACCGAGTTCTCATCGTCAGACTGGAGTCTCCAGAACTTGAACTGTCCGGATCCGACAGGGGAGTAGGTCACGCATAGCCGCTTGCCCTCAGTCTCGCCGACTATACGAATCAAATTGGTCTGCGTCGAGTCGAGTTGCCACTTTCCGGTTTCTTGAGGATCTCTAGGGGCGTTGAGTAAGTCCATGGCGCCCAAAATCTGACCGCTGTTAAGATTCCAAATTCGTAAGCGATGGTCGAGGCAGACTGTGAAGAGATATGACGCGTTGTTCAAGCCCAAGCCGGTCTGGACCGCGGCAGCGGCAGCAGTGATGTCCAGGCTTGACCTGTTGCCTATCATGCTTCGAATCCCCTGCACCCATCCTTTCGCATTGTAAAATGTTTCCTTCCAAGGGGTAAGTGATGCTAGCAACTAGTTAGTCGCAGCGCAGTGCACCGGATTGAAGAATGACGCACGATTATGAGACTGCCTGTCGAACCGAATCAGTCCTCCATCAGCAAGGTTTATGATTAGCTGGTCGCTGTTGACTGCAACAAGCCTGTACGGTTTCTTGAACTGGAAAGCTTTGGAAGTGTAGATCTTGCAGATTTCATCCAACCCTGCAGCGGACGACCGCTTGCGAAATGAGTCTGGTCTCAAGAAAAGAGTGTGAAGTTGATTGGCCGTATCAAGGACAAAGACGGTAAGGGCATCATGATCTGACGGGTCGGTGAGGGCGACGCATGTAGGTATAATCGGATTCGCGAAGTGGAAGTTCAGAACGAGGTTCGTGTCGGAAGCCTTCTTAGGTCTGCAGACATCGATGGCTCGCAAGCTTAGGACGGTGTCGTCTTCCAGCACTCTCCATAGGAAACTCGCAGGGAATTGATGATGTTTTCGGCGGTAAGTTCCAGATGCAGTGGCGCAATGTCGGGCTCGAAAAGCATCCGTGTCGGCAGGTACTGTGGCAGATCCGTTCGCATGTCGTCGACCTTTCGTTTGCGCAGTCGCTGAAGGGAGCTCCACGTCGACAGTGAAGGCAGAGGAAGAAGGCTCGAAGTTCAATCGAGTCTCCTTGTAGAAGTAGTAGGGCTCGCGAGAAGCCATGCTGAGTCCATCAACACCCGCTCCAGGGCTGCAGAGGATCAGTGTGGTCTTGATGCGAAGGTTGAGCTTCCTGTCGCGCGCGGTTGGAATGTTCGTAAACCTCCAAAGTACGAAGCTAAGGCACCTTCAACTCACGCGCGACCTCAAGCTCCAAGCTTGCAGGTGGTGCCTAGCAGGTGGGGTTGTCTCCCACAGCCGGCAGCAGCTGATCGCGTAATCAATTTCCTTGAGCTGTCACGTGCAGCCGTGACTGGCAGGAAGGAGTGCTTGTGTTCTCCCCACCAACACTCTTGCCACCCGAGTCGCGTCGACGCGTTTAAATCAATAAATGTAGCCAGTCAGTCGCCAGTCAGTCGCCAATAGGTTGCCTAAACTCGAGGAAATTGACAGACATTTCGCCACCTTTCCGTTTTCCACTTCATTCTCGTCTTTCCAAAAGTTGCAAGGTCGATCAGTGTGTAATCGCAAACATGGCTGAAGAATACGAGGAAGAAGTCGCTGCCGACGAGAGTGGCATGACCGGCCCTGGTGCCCCAACTCCCGTCAGCGCTCTGGAGGTAAGGCTACGGTATTTCACAAGGCCGACGATCATGCGAGCTGATATCGATGCGGTCTAGGGTCTCGCGGGTCTCACAAAGCGCGATTGCCAGCTCCTTATGGAGGGCGGCTTTCAGACAGTGGAGTCCGTTGCATATGCTCCCCGACGACAGCTGGAGCAAGTCAAGGGCATATCCGAGCAAAAGGCCGCAAAGGTGCTCGCAGAAGGTAACGACCCCAATTACCTCACGTTAATTGTCTTGCATTATCTAATCCACTGCAGCTTCCAAGATTGTCCCCTTGGGCTTCACCACTGCGACTGAGATGCACCAGCGGAGGAGTGAGCTGATATCGATCACGACTGGATCGAAGAACCTGGACACTATGCTTGCCGGTGGTATCGAGACTGGCTCTGTGACAGAACTCTTCGGCGAGTTTCGCACTGGAAAGAGTCAAATCTGCCATACGCTTGCAGTCACCTGCCAATTACCTTTCGACATGGGCGGTGGCGAAGGCAAATGCCTCTATATCGACACTGAAGGCACTTTCCGACCCGTACGACTACTGGCTGTCGCCAACCGCTACGGTCTATCGGGCGAAGAAGTACTTGACAACGTCGCCTACGCCCGCGCCTACAACTCCGATCACCAGCTCCAACTACTCCAACAAGCATCAGCAATGATGTGTGAAACCCGGTTCTCACTCCTCATTGTCGACAGCGCGACGTCTCTCTACAGAACCGACTTCTTGGGCAGAGGAGAGTTGTCGTCGAGACAGACACATCTGGCCAAGTTCATGCGCTGTCTGCAGAGACTAGCAGACGAATTCGGTATTGCTGTGGTCATTACCAACCAGGTCGTCGCTCAAGTCGATGGCGGCCCCAGCACCATGTATAATCCCGACCCGAAGAAGCCCATTGGTGGCAACATTATCGCCCATGCCAGCACGACAAGAATCAGCCTGAAGAAGGGTCGAGCTGAGACACGTATCGCCAAGATCTACGACAGCCCATGCTTGCCCGAGAGCGACTGCCTCTTTGCCATCATGGAGGATGGTATCGGAGACCCTGCTCCCAAGGACGTGGAGAAGGATTGATTCATTTCGCGCCTGGCTGACAGCGACCTGGCTCTGAAACCTGGAACAGAGGGGTCATTAATGGTCTGCTCTTGTGGAGTTACTAATGAGACGAGGATACGATCGGGACATTTATATGTATGAGCGACTTGCATGGCCTCGGCGTTTTGAAGGCTCTAGACTTGCTAGATTAGGTGGTTGGCTTTTCTTTCGAGACCTTTATCATACTTTGCATACTTCCACCACGTTTCACAAACATAGGTGGCCTCTGCTGTCCCTATATTGATACGAACTGTATTTACAATGAGAAAGTATATCGAGTCGGCAGTGATCAAAGCCCCTTCTCCATGACCAACGACTGGATTGGTAGTGGAATACCATGTCAGGATGAACCTTGGTTAGCCATAGACAAGGTGATGCATCTAGCGACTCGTTCTTATCAGTAACCTTTGACTTCAGGAACGAGCAGTCCTTCTGACATGTTCGATGGCTCGAAAGCACCTCAGCAATAAGGCCATCCGCATCAGAGTCAGCTGGCGTGACGGAAGAAGAGCCAGGGAAGGTTGTCGCTCGCTAGTGCTGACGACATCCAGCCACAACATGCCAATCCACCAGCTAGATAGACACCATAGAAGAACACGTCTGCTTTCTATCTTCCTACACCTGACCATTTGTCCAGTGCTGACAACCCTTATTCTCTTGATGAGCGCCCTCGGTACGGAGTGCCTCCGCCTCTTCGAAACTTGATTTTCAGATCTGCGGGATTCGCAGCGGAGTGCACCAGCTCCACCCACCACGGCGAAGGGGCAAAATCTTCCCCAATGCCTCAAAAAGTCAGCGTCATCGTCGCCTACCACTGGCTATGCAAGCTCAGGGTCTGGAAGTTCTCATCTTTATGCGCTTCATTACACGAACGAAATGTCTTTCAAGAGTATCAAACGCCTGTTATACAGAAGATTTACAGTTGCTCTTTGCTTTTCCCATTCCCTATAAGAACGCCATATGTATGCGATGCGACCGAGCCCTTATTTCTCTCTCACTATGCGGCCGCCCTCTCGCCAAGCCAGGATACTACCTACACCCCTTTCGAGATAGATGGGTTATATGGCAGCGATGACATTGGCCCCTCCGCGATCTCTAGATCCTCCACACCATGCGCCATTTTCCTGTATATGTGGAACCTCATACATGATCCCTTCACTGAGCTGGATCTCGGCTAGATGACCGATCACGGCCCTTTCTCTGGAGCCTGTTGTTCGCACCTACAGAGAACCTATTGGTGTTGTTCGTGCTTGGCTGGCCGCTTTCCATGTCGGCGTCGCTATTGCTTCTACTAAAAGTCCCCGCTGGCAGCACTTCGAAGCCTGGGTTCACCCTCCTCGATGATGTGTTGGCGTGCGAGTCGCCAGTGTACGTGCGGACCGGGGTCGGTCTGTTGGTCGCGAGGGGTTGTCGTGAAGATGCTTGCGGGTATTGCCCGGAGGCTCTGTTGGTCTGGTGTGCTTCATGCGGGTTCCTCCTCGACTCGGCATGGGTGCCCGAGAAGCACTCGCCTTGGGGTGAACGCTCCGGGTCTTCTAAGGGACTCCGCTGCCCAGGTGGTGGTACGACTGGCCGGGTGCGGGTATTGGGTGTGTAGCGCGGCGTCGCATGGCCGAAACCTTCATCGGATGAACTCGAACTGCGCTCGACCGTGGTCCTATTGTGAGAGGAGGCCGAGGAGTAGACGCTCGAGAAAGACGTCGTGGGTACGTAGGTCTCAACTAGGGGTCTCCCCGTGCGTTCCTGCTGTCCTGGTGCGTCGGTGGTGAGGACATCGCTGGATGAGAGATTCGACGTGCGCCGCGACGAGTGCTTCGGCCGGTAAGTAGATGGTGGTCCCAGTGGCGGTGCCCTACGGGAGTCCGGCTCCGGTTCGGTGCTGCTTCGTTCAAACAAGCTGCGAACAGGACTAGGCTGTGGGCTCTGCTTCGGCGTCGTTTGGACATCGGCAGCGGCCAATGTTGATCTGACCCTAACCTTTTCTTTTCCTTTAAATCCACTGTCGGGCCCTAGAGTCGTAGGAGACGCCCCGGGACTGTCTAACTCGACAGGCGTTCCAGGACGAGAAATCCAAATGCCGTCGACCTCAACACCGCTCTGGATTGCGCGCACACCGAAGGGGATGTCGACCCG
This sequence comes from Anthostomella pinea, assembly GCA_963556695.1. Taxonomy (NCBI): domain Eukaryota; kingdom Fungi; phylum Ascomycota; class Sordariomycetes; order Xylariales; family Xylariaceae; genus Anthostomella; species Anthostomella pinea. The sequence continues at coordinate 2,586,483 of CAUWAG010000020.1, read as the reverse complement.
TCGGCCGACAGGAAGCCCACTCTTGCGCATCTCCTGTTGCCGAACCTGCTTTTCCTCGTCGAGTTTTGTGTGTTTCTTGAGGAACCTCTGCATCCACCAAAGCTTGACGAGTCCAGCGAGGAATACCAGCACAATGGCCCCAGCCAGCACCTTGGCGCCCGTTAGTCGAGCTCGATCGGCAGCGACGAACGAAGCGAGAAACACTTACAAAGGTCAATTGCTCCCATAGCTCCCAGGCGACAAAAAAGCTGATCGCCATGTTGGGAGTTGGGAATAGTTGATATCAAAGAGATAAACGGCGTAGGGGTCAGATGTTCCGCTAGGTGATGCAAAATGGATGGCAGCGCCTGCAGTGGACAGCGAAGTCGGGGGCAAGCTGAAGTGCGAATGGTGAAAAAGCGACCTCGGGAAGAGGGGGGGTTTTGATATCGGTTGACGACAGGTGGTAGTAGCTCTCGGGAAAGGCAGTCACCATCGACGAGTGCGAATAACTAATAACTCGCAGTCTTGGTGGCAGGCGCAGTGATTACCCTTTTGGGGTTCCGTACGAGATCCTTTCGATTGCAGATCGACGCAATGTGGTCCGAATATCAACTTGGCGCAGCTGTGTGTTCCCCTGGTGAATACGAGGATGCACTGGTGTTGCGGTCACTGCTGATGTACCTTGACAATGGTAGACAGCCACAACTGCACCCCAAGGCGAGGCTGAAAGCTGAATGGAGAATGGAGAATGCAGGACGGCAATCACCCGTACATCGATCAACCGCAAGTGGTCTGCATACCAGAAGTTACGGCCCAGTAGACCTTGGCCGATGCGAGGACGACCTGATATATCTTGCAGGCCGACCTGTGAAACCAGCCGGCTTTTCTCTTTGTCCTCGATGCCAGGAGCCTGTGGGGTTGCGAAATACGCGTCCCGGATTGTGCGAGGTCCTCCAAATGCAGGGCCATATATTAATTGGCCAGCCGCGTGGAGGTCCAGCTCTGGAAGGTCAATAGGTTGCAGCGAGACAATATAGCCGGGGAAAGTTACGCCTCGTTCCTGAACGGGGGGACTGGACTGGACCATGTGCTCCAACTCCAAGAGCTCGGGGCGAGCAACGAAGATGCGACGAAAACAGAAACAACTTATCAGGAAATCGTGCTTGCCTACCTTCCTCCCAGGCGGTCAAACAGACGGGCTGTTCTACGTCTATATGAGTGTATCTACGACATTTGTCTCGGGTATCAGCAGCCCGCCGGTATGGGGAAGCTTGTAGGTACATGACAAAGCCGGTCGGGACTCCAACGCAAGTTTTGGTCAGTCCAAGGTCTCAGGGGATGTCCTAACGAATTTGAACGCGTGGGCAAGCGAAACAGCCCGGGCCTGTGCATGCAGACGAGGAGGCTCGAGACCTGAGTACCTACCCAGGTTGGCCTTGCATCGGGACGGGAGTCTGGGCACATGGCTACGGTAACGTCAGGGACTATCGATGTTGTTCCGTGTCACGGTTGGATGGTCAGTTGGAGCAACCGGTTGAAGTCGGCGAGGACGCGTCCCTGACCGACCGTATAGCACGGTGTGCCCACACCACAAGTGCCACGGTGCCAGTGTTGCACAAACACTGCAGTTTGCCGGTGGATGCCAGCCAGAAGTGCCAGAAATAGACACTTTACCCGGCGGCGAAGATCGGGACAAGCCAGTGCGAGGTCCCCGCAGACTCTAGAGCCACGAGCTCATTGCACCACACTCGAGATATTCCCCCCTGACTGGGGGATTTCTGAGGCGTTCCTGAGAACACGAGATCCTTGGCATGTTTGCGATACTGAGGCTATTCTTGCCGTACCGTTAGTCTGTTGCAAGGATACAAGAAAATGGCAAAGCTACGGCAGCACTTGGTGTGAACTGGACCAGGGCTCAAGTTACCTGTGGCGATGGAGCGTCCTTCTAGACCAAGATGGCAGAAATCCAACCCGGATCTCGTTTGCGGCCGCTTGGCCCGGAGGCCGGTGTTGTAGATGTATGGATCGACGTTGGCAAAACAAGAAGACCAAAAGACGGTGGGGATTCGGGAGAAAGTCGACGGCTCCCGTCTCTCCACACCAACTCCCGTTCCCGGCAAAACAACCAGACTACCTCCAACCTGAAGTGCCGCGTGGCACGGTCCATATCCCGCAGGTTAGTCATGGCTTGTATGGGCTGAGGGAGTATCAAAAAGTAGTCCGTTCGGATGCCTATTCTAGAACATCGTACTGTAAGGAACTCGAATGCCGTTCCTGTGGACTGCATAGCGGAAGAAGTCGGGAGCTGTCGGCCAGCATACGACATACGACCTTCCAAATTTCCCTTTTTCCTCGTGGCGCACAGCTTTCGATAGTCTGCCAGCGAAAAAGAAATGCGTCTCGTTACATCTCGTACCGAAGCGTCCCCTGACCTAGCGCCGACGCCCAACCGCCTGATGTCACAGTGATGCGTTTTCGAAGGGGACGGGCGTTTTGTGAGGAACGGGTCTCATGAGAGGTATTTCTTTCCCTGACCCTGGTAGGGTACGAGAAGCTATGGCTCGACTTGACGGTTCTACCAAGTACATGTATCTATCAGCCTAGGAGAGTGCAACGAGGTCGCGTCCATCGTCAACCAGCCCCAGGCAACGCGATGCATGACTTTCCAAACCAAGGTCAATTGCCAGGTTGATGCCTTCACCAGCTTCCCGCCCGCAAGATGTTGAGTCCCGCTGGTGTAGGTCACTGACTATACTATCGAAGGATATAGTGGTCGTTGTTGCGCTCCCGAACACGCCAACTTTCCATCGCCATCGCAATCGCGACTCTGATCTGCAGTCTGCAGTGCCGGGCTTTTCCTCACGCTCAAGAGACAAACTCAGTACCGAACCTCGTCTTTTGGTACTTGAGTGTCCAGAGTCTCAGAGCCGTGGCAATCACCATCAGCGCCCACCGCCGCCCGAACACACCCGTCAGCCCAGTGCCCATGAACTGTAGTCTAAACGGCGTCATCGTCCAGGTCCCATGCCACCCCAGCGCTGCGACCACCACGTCGCCCTGACTATTCGGGCCAATATGACCACCCTCGTCCAGAGCTTTACTCTCAGCAGCAGCACCACCCTGCTCAGACCGTTTCACGAGCTTGAACCAGCACGTGAATGGGGAGTCGAAGAGTTCGTTCCCCTCGCCGCCCTCGCACTTCCGCCACTCAAACTCCTGTCGCTGCCACGCCGGGCTCTCGCCCACTTCAATGGTGAACCGGTACGTGAGACAGGCCCTCCTCATGGCGGCGCGCATAGTCTCGGTGCTGAGGTTGTCGGAAGACCCCGGGAACGGCGGCAGCGAGATGACGCTGTAGGGGCTGAGTCCGCCTTCCTGCCCGGCCGCAGCGAGCAACGGGTGTTTGTCGGTAGGTCCGTTGTGTATTGTGATTCCCGGTCTGCCCGGTCCGCCGCCTGCCAGACCTGTGTGTGCTCTGACGGCGAACATCTCGCGGTCGCTTTCGTCGCCGAGATGGAACGTGAATGTCGCTTTCATCTTGTAGTAAGCATTCACCACCGGAGGGAAAGGGCGATACGGCCAGGACGGATTGTTTTGTGAGGCTTGGCTGGCATCATATCTTGGAGGCGTGTCATCATACTCTGGAGGTGCGTGAGACTGCATGGTCGCGGAGCTTATTATAGCGAGAACGGCTTTCGTGGAGGTATCGATGGTACAAGTCTATCAGTTCTGTTTACGTAGGTGATTGAGAAACACCGCAGAGAACAATACCTTAATATAAAGAACTGGGTCAAGAACTATTTTTAGTTCTATGCCTTATGGACACCGTTAGCTTGGCACGGCAAAGCCCTCGTTCGCAGAGTAATGAGCTGCCGCTCAGCGGCGCAGGCGTGTTCACCTTGGGGGAGAAGATCAAGGTCGACCCGCGGGCCGCGGCTGCTCCAAAGGTTGGAAGTTTCACTAGACAGCCGACTTCATGCTTGTTGCATCACTATTGCACTGCAGACTGGTTTCCACATGATCAAATCCACGTCAGCCCTCGTTAAGAGCACTCCTGTCCCCTGAATTGTCCATCAGCGCTATCCGTAATAGTCCCAAGAAGAATGCTCACCCCAAGTAAACACCTCCTCGCCTCTCTGGTTCGCCTTCACAACGCCCTCAAAGTCACCCAAGAAAAGCCACTTCACTCTCTTCCCGACACCCTTCTCATACCAATAATTCATCGTCTTGGGGTAGAAATCGGACTGCGGCGGATCGATTACGGAATCATCATGCGCCATCAGCAATAGCACTTTCTCGTGCGCATCGAACTCCCCTAGCCCATCAATCGTCAGTCCGCTGCCGGCTTATCATGCGCAAAGCTCTTCGTAGTGTAGTAGAAAGGCTTCGCTGCTGACTTCTGAGGGTTGATGTCCTGCAAGAGGTGTCCTGGGCAGATACCTTGGTTCCTCCGTCTGGGAGGCATCGGGTTCAGCTCCTTGGGTAGAGGTGAGTAGTCTGTAGGTCTGAATTCTCCGCCGTGATGCGAAGCATCTCCACCCATGAAGATGAACGTATCCGGGTGCGTGGATGTCCGGGCGAGGCCGCACATATGGCCGACACTATGCCCGGGGGTGTCGAGGAGGTAAAAGCTGCCGTCGCCAAAGAAGTCAAAGGCTCTGAAGCGGCCGATCTTGAAGGAGTCGTCGAAACTGAGTTCGCGGACATTGCGGCCTTCGAAGTCGGTAGCCATAAGGATTGAATCTTGTCTCTCAAGGTATCCGGGCAAGTACATGTCCTTGGAACCTGGACCTACGACCAACTCAGTGCTTCCCGGGAAGAGCGTTGGGTTGCCAACATGGTCCCAATGGTGATGGCTCCAGATGATGGATTGGATGGCGCCACCGTCGACATCGACGCCGTTCTCCTTGAGAATGGTGGAGACGTCTTTGTCGACGTGGATGCCCCATTTCATCTCTACAAATTTGGGGTAGGAAGGCAGGACATGGAAGTCTTTGCGGATGGCGAGGTCGAAGAGGACGGGTTTGCGCTGTGGGTGCTCTATCAGAAAGGAAAGTGCCGGGCCGAGGAGCTTGTTTCGGCCGGTGTAGTCGGGTTGGAGGAAAGGTCCAAGGGGCCCTAGATCCAGACGGGATGTGCTAGGTTGAGGTTGGCATCGTGCTTTGGTCCAGTTGTGGAGGTGGCGTATGGCTTACCTGTCGACACATGAGACCTTTACCGTAACGTCCGACTTTGGTATGTTGAGCTGAGGTGGTTGCTTGGGCGGGACCACGTACCCTTGCGCCATATTGAAAGACAGCGATCGCTGGAGAGGACCAAGGTAAGTATCGAGGATCTGACTCAAAAGAAGACGGCCGTAGGAGCTTTGGTAGTATAAAGCCTACCCCCCTTCCGCCCTTTTCGCGGGTTACCTTTTATCTTAACCAGGAACATCATCATGACGCACCCTCTCGGCTCTCGCATGCCGTTATAAACTTCCGCGAGTCAGCACTCACTCCAGACGTTGACGGTCATCTCGTCAGTTTTCCGCGAATACATGCCAATATTTACGGTCACGGCCGTGTAGACAAACCACGCTGCAAGGCTGATGAAGTGTCCGCGCTTATGGGTGTTGTAAGGACGAAGGTCACAGGACAAAGGGATCCGACTTTTGCAGTTTGTCAGCAGCTTTCAAAGATGTTGGCGGCATCGCCCTCTTACCGTTGAGAGAACGAGCGCCAAGCCGACGACCGGCGGTGCGGAGGTGACAAGTGGCGGAGGTGACAAGCTGCGAATCTGCGAGAAGGGTAGCGATGATCACAAGGGAAGTCACAAAAAACCGCCTTGACAACATCCCGCCCCAAGAGGTAGCCGTGACTGTCCGCTTCCTTCAACGATACCTAAGCCTACGGTACACCGTCACACAGGCGAAGAAGCACAACACAAGGAGTATCGCAATTAATAAGCCGGAGCGCCCTCTTGAGCGCGCCTTTGGGAGAGGGCCTGTGGGTGGAGGGGCTTGTCTATGAAGCATCGCTGTTCTCTTGAGAGCTCTGCTTATAAATACTCTCTCGACGTAGTTTCTTCGATATACTCCTTATCGTCCACCTCGAAGCTACTTTCCTCCTATTCACTCTCCCGGGGCCGCTCAGCTTCTCTACCGGTTTTCTCTTGCTTAACTTTCTCTTGCCTGTCTCAGAGAGAGGGTCTTTGAAAACCGAATGGGCTACGTTGACGGCAGCCAGTCCCTTCGTACCGCGGCTCATAACAGTCTTCTGCTTATACGTCGCCAGCTTTTGTTCGTCCTCGTCGCCGCTCCAAAGATCAAGCACGGCCATGAGATCTTCCCTACTACGTGACCTCCTCAGCCCCTTCTTGACGGCGATAACATAAGCGTCAAGCTGCAATATCTCACCTGATCAACAGTCGTGCTCTCCCACGGCGCGCCCGCGCGGTTGGTGACGACGCCGGTGGGCCGCTCACAAGATGCCCGGTGGGCAAGAGATGCTGTAGATGTTCTCGGATGAACGCAAACCGACGCTCAGTGCATCTCCAAGAGACAGCAATATCCTAAAAAATAGAGCAAAGAGACGAAGAGAGCTCAGTCGAGGTTGCAGCACCGCCTTGGTGCTGTTTTCAGCGTATCCATCGACGATAATCTCACGAACCTTCCCATAGTTTCGTGATGCGGAGAAGGACAGCTCCCCAAGACAAAGACATTGCTAATGAGAATAGCCGGGTCTTGCTTGCATGCTTGGCCCCTCTAAGTGCACTATGTGTATGCGCTAATCCCGAAGCCGATTTACAGCCGAAGTAGAAAACTTTCAGATGTCGATGTGTCAATGATGAAGAAACAGTAGTCACACCTAGGCTGCAAAAAGTAGAGTTGATATCACCTGTCTGCATACGAGAAACCGACAAGATGCCTGCCAATGATGACCATATCCTCACGCTTTCATGCCCGGACAAGCCTGGCATTGTCCACGCCGTGACTGGATTACTAGCCGATCATGGCTTCAACATCCTCGACCTTCGACAGTTCTCGGACAAGAATTCGCAGAAATTTTTCATGAGGGTACACTTCGGCCAGGCAGATTCGGTCGAAAAGCTCGATGAGCCCCTGAAGAAGCTTTCGGCAGAATTGGAGATGGATCAATACGAATTAAGACCGGCGAGTCGAAAACCAAGGGTTTTGATCATGGTGTCAAAGATCGGTCACTGCCTGAACGACCTCCTGTTCAGGACCAAGACGAATCAACTCGGCATCGAGATCCCCATCATCGTGTCCAACCATCCGGAATTCAAGACCCTGGCCGAGAGCTACGGCATCGAGTTCCACCACCTGCCAGTGACAAAGGACACGAAGCTGGAGCAGGAGCGGCAGATACTGGACCTCATCAAGCATAACAACATCGAGCTCGTGGTGCTGGCACGCTACATGCAAGTCCTGAGCCCCGGCCTGTGCGAGGCGATGAGCGGAAAGATCATCAACATCCACCACAGCTTCCTGCCGTCGTTCAAGGGGGCCAAGCCGTACCATCAGGCATTCGACCGCGGCGTCAAGATCATCGGTGCGACGGCGCACTTTGTGACGGCGGACCTGGACGAGGGCCCTATTATTGAGCAGAGGGTTGCGCGTGTCGACCACGCCATGAGCGCAAAGGAGTTGGTCGAGGAGGGCAGCAACGTTGAGAGTCAGGTGTTGGCGGCGGCGGTCAAGTGGTGGAGCGAGAAGAGGGTGTTCCTGAACCAGCACAAGACCGTTGTCTTCAACTAAGGACAAGGACCAGCGTTTCTTGATAAAAGGCGGGTAATATTCAGCCAAGCATAATTCTGACCACAAGATTCCTTACCGCGAAGAGTGATATGAGTTGGGTCGTTTGTCGAATGGAAACCCGCGTTCACTATGCACAAACTCGAGGCGCCCCTCAGGAACGCCATTGAGATGTACTTACCTCGAAACCGTTTGTATCTTGGCACTCCGGTTGCGGGGAGTCGATCCAACTACAAATGCGCTCACGACTCAGATGACCGGGAGCTCGCAGATCATCTCCAAATGAAGTCGTATGCTAAAGGGGCTACGTAGCAATAGCCGATGAGTATTGATCTGGGAATGATGGCATTTGACGAAATCGATCAAGAGCATTTGCCTTTTCGAGGGCCAGGAGTCATAAAAGGAGCGCAGGTAAGTCACCATGTCAGCACGTGTTGTATTACAGGTTCGCTTTCGCTTACTAGGTATTTAAGGGTGCAAGGGCCAATCGCTGGTACCTGACGAGCTCTTTCCAGCCATTCACAATTGACCTCACCGAGTCACCATGACTCCATGACTGACGGTGTGAATCCTTCCAGCCAAAAACCAACAGGCGTTCTATTTCGAAGTGCGGTGGCGGACCGAGAATATCCCCCTAGGTACTGTAGAACCAAGGGACTGCCCGACGCTTTATCCGGGACGACGAGCAACGGCGGGTGTTTGCACGTCAGACTTTTTGAAACCTCGGTTCGAGTACGCTACGGTAGTTCAGCAGGTTGGCGCCGGGACTGTGTGTGACCTGTCTGCCGGTGCAGGTGGTGACCTGTCAATGACCTCAACGAATCTGGGGGACACCTCGAACATTGTGACAAGTGATTGTGCCAAGTGATTGTGCTGAGGGCCGGATCCTCGGCATTTTGCACAATCGGAGATCCAACTCAGCGGTCACAATGCAGGTCCGAGGTCGATCATTCGATGAAAGGGAAAAAAATGGTGCCGAAGTGGGCATTTGATCTGCCAGATGCGTTGTCGCCCGGACCATCCGAGGTTTAGCAATGGCGACGGCGCAAGGAGTTAAACTCACAGTGGATCGCTGGACTCGGACTCGTGCTGACGGTTCCCACTTATTCCCTGCCCATTCGAGAAATCCAAATCCCCATCCAGCCCAATCCCATGCCACCACTGCCCACCACTGCCCACACCACTGCCACCCCGGGGCGCCCTATCCTTGGACGCTTAACCAAGACTTAACCCCACGGATGGTCCCTCCAACCTTCACCTTCTATCTGCGACCGACTAACTTCCAAGTTGTCCTATACAACAACATCAACAATACCAACAATACGACCTGTGACTTTGACTTTGCTTGTTGTTGCGTTTACATAGACAACCCGCAAATCAACAATCCTTAGACCGCTCCATCACTTTCAACGCATCCGACCATGCCGATTCGCAATCCCTTTGCCAAGCGCCCCGGCGCCCTCGAGGTCAACGACGAAAACATCCGACCCGGACTCTTGAGCCCCAAGGATGCCTCTGCCGGCTTCGAGAGAGTTGACACCGTCGGGTCACGGGCGTCGTCGGCGTGGAGCATCCGCAGCGGCAGGAGCCAGGACAACGGCGACTACAAGATGAGTGGTGGGTTTGCGCCGAGTCGACGCAATACCAAGAACCCATGGGCTAACCATTATTGAACACAAAGTGGTCAATGACAGCGGAGTCTATCTTCCGGTATGCCGTATACATCCAATGCACTCTGATCTGTGCTGTTCTGTTCTGTTCTTCCTACTTACCAGTCAAACTGCAGCCTTCGCCAATCGAAGAGAAAGGCCTGTGGCCAAGACAGCCTGCTGCCGTGTCCCGCACTTCGACGGACACGCGCAGCAGTATTGGCGACATTGAACACTTCTCCATCTCGCGAGAGTCATTCGACTCGTACCGTCGATCATTCGTAAGTCGCATTGGCCTTCAGCACTGCCGCTGCGTCCCTGCTGACTGAGCCTTTCTCCAGGACATCTCAGCCAGATCCCCAGTCCTGGTCCACGACATCCCTCGTCAAAGTCTCGACTCTGCGCGTTTCCCCCGAATCCCAAGAACATCCGTTAGAGATCGCTCGTTCGACAGGGAACCGCCAACCGAAGAGGAAGGGTTCGAAGATGTCGGATTGAATGACGAGCAAAAGCAAAACCAGCAACAGCCCAAGAAGAGGGGTTTCTTCGCCAAATTCTCCGACTCGCAGGAACTCAGCAACCCAGCTCAGGGAATGTCACGCTTCATTCCCGGCCGGAAGAGAGCGCAGAGTGGTGGAGGAGCCGAATTGAGCCCCATGGAGCGGCCAAAGTCCGCCGTAATACTAGAGGGAGAGGAGATGCAATGATTCTTCTCGGGAGCAACATTGATGAATGCATGGTTTCTTGGCGTATGGTTCATTTGGAGGTTGGGGCATCATGATGTCAGAGCGATCGCTTGACCCTGGTTAGACATTTTCATTACGTCGCTCACTACGGTGCTCTACGAGCTCATAGATGAACGGTTCAGGCGACCAGAAAGGCACACCTCAGGGGTGTTTCGGGCGGCCCATCGGCACGGCTATAATGGCAATGCTGACATATAAGGGATAATGATGATATACCTAGTTTCGGGGAGGAGATACCTCAAGAGGAATGAGCATGGCATACGCATCCCATAGTTCAAACATGACTTCAGACATGGGTTCAGGCATGGGTTGAGACCATAATCACATGTGCAGCCGAGTCCTCCAGTAGTCGGAGCTGCCCATGCAGGTCTTTTGTTCCCACCTGGGAAGGTACTAAAGACCCAAGGCAATGTGCCAATTATGTTCGTTTTCCAAGGCACGCTTTTGGAAGTTGGAAAATAACGGACTTTGACCTTTGTGTGGCTCTTCACGTAACACCGTGAGTTTGCGACTTGGGATCTCTTCTCATAACATGAAGCCGCGTACTGTAAGAAGTGAGAGGCACCCACAGGACACTGAATGCCCCGCGATGAGCACCGAGCGGAAGCCCCACACTTCACACAGCCCACCAAGACTGGTGGGACGCCAACTCGGGCTACGTCGTTATCGATAATAATTTTTCTGCGATCGATCACTGCAGCTCTGCGACCACCGCCACCGTCTGGGTACAAGACAATTACAAACTCGACCTCGTATCCTCTGTTTGATTTTTCTCAAGTCACAGAAGAAACGGCAGCCTGCTTTCACCATCGAACATGGCACCGCGACGACCCGACAAGAAGTCGAAAAAGCGGGCGAAAGCCGCCGGCACCCGATCTGAGGACAGCGGCGGCGACTCGAAACCCAGCTCGCCCCAAATCCTCGTCAAGGCGGCCGAGTACCAGTTACAAGAAGGCAACATCCAGGATGCCGCGACACTGGCAGAGAAAGCCCTCGAACAATCGGCAGCAGGATCCGACGATGCGCTGTCGGCGCTGAACCTGGCGGGGCAGATCAGCCTCGAAATGGGCGCGTTGGAGACGGCGCGGGCGTATTTCGTGCGCGCGGCCGCGCTCGACGAGGATGGCGCCAAGGACGAGAGCATAGGCGGCGGGCCGGAGAAGTTCCTGTGTCTGGCGCAGCTGAGCGAGGAGGGCGGTCGCGACAGCGTGACGTGGTTCGAGAAGGGCGCGGCGGCGCTGAAGCTGCAGATCCAGACACTCGAGGACAGCAGCTCGAATAAGCGGCGGAAAATAAGTGGCGGCAACGACGAGAGGGAGGCGACGGCGGCGCTCGAGGACCTCAAGAAGAAGCTCGCCATGACGCTGTGCTCCGTCGCCGAGGTGTACATGACGGATCTGTCGTGGGAGGAGGACGCCGAGGCGCGGTGCGAGGCCCTCACGACCGAGGCGACGCTGGTGGCGCCCGACTTTGCCGAGACGTGGCAGACGCTGGCCAACGTGCGCATCTCGCAGTCGCGGACCGAGGACGCGCAGGCGGCGCTCACGAGGAGTCTGGACCTGTGGAAAGACCTGCCGCCCGAGGATCCGTCTGTGCCCGACTTTCCCAGTCGCGTCGCCCTGGCCCGTCTGCTGATGGAGGTTGACATGGAGCAGGAGGCCATCGAGGTGTTGGAGCGGCTCGTCGGCGAGGACGACCAGAGCGTCGAGACCTGGTATCTTGGCGGCTGGGGTCTGTACGTGATGGGCGAGAAGCAGAAAGCGAAGAAGGCGAACGAGGAGGAGTGGAAGGCGTCGTGGATCTCGAGTCGCGTGTGGCTAAATCAATGTCTCCATTTGTACGCAATACAAGAGTACGAAGACGACCGGTTAGGAGAGCATGCGAAGGAACTGCTCGCTGCTATTGCCAAGGAGCTCGGCGAGGCACCAGCTGGAGCTGATGATGACGACGACGACGACGACGAGGGATGGGAGGACGACAGCGATGAGGAGATGCAGGAGTGATCGGCTGCCCTCATGATAAAGGGGGGGTGGGGGGCGACGGAAGATACCACGAAGACCTGGAGCATCAGTTTTGGCATGACATGGCGTTTGGGTTCTCAAAAAGGCAGGGGTATGAATTCTTCGTTGATGATTGATAGACAGCTGTCTGGAAGCATCCCCTATGTCGGAACAGACATGCATGACCTTTTTCCAATGCTCCCATAACTCCGTGCAATGCTAGTTTCCTTTATGGTCCTCTCAAAACGTCTCTATGCGTTCAGACTACGCCTCAAGCTTGAGCTTATCCACCTGGTCGGCCAAGGGCTCATCGTCCTCGCCCTCATCAATCTTGCCCACCAGCCCGCGCTCCCAGAGCTGTCTGCCGGTGAGCTTGACGGGCTCCTTGACCCTCGCCTTCTTCAGCTCGGCCAGGCGCTCCTCCTCCTCCCTGGCGCGCAGCTCCTCCATCTCCTTCAGGAAGCCCTCGCGCCACTGCAGGAACGTCTCGGGCGTGACGGGCGTGCCGTGGAACTTCTTGTTCTCCTCACGCTCGGCGGCGCGCAGGACCTCCTCGTGCGCGCGCTGCGTCTCGGCGCGCCGCTCGGCCACCAGCTGCTCCGCCGCCTCGGTCAGCTCCGTCACGAGCGCGAACACCATCGCCATGCCCAGGTTCTCCTGGATCGTGTCATCCAGGTGCCGGAGCAGATACTCCTTGTCGGCCGCGACCGAGAAGCGCGGGTGCGACGCCCCGCTGTTCGCCGGCGAGAGGTCGAGCGCGGGCGCCTCGTCCGGGTACGCCTCTGGGTACTTCACGTGCAGGATCATGGCCACCTCGTCGTTCTCGGGCGAGTCGGCGTCGACATCTTCGACTTCGGGCAGGTTGAGTTTTATCGTGATGCGGTACTCGGTCTCGGATATGTCTTCGGGGGGCATACGTGTGTCAGTCGCGAAGCGGCAGTGAGTGGTATGGCGGGGTAGAGAGCGGATGAGCTGGTGGAGAATAGGGTACCAATGGTACATGTAAAGCTTACCTGTGATTTCGTCTGGGAAGATGGAATCGAGAACTTCGCGTTCCTCGACCTGCTCCTCTTTGCCCATCTTGCTGGAAGTCGACAGGTAAGTGAGAATGTCGCTGCAGATTGACGAATTGAAGGTTGCGCGACCAATTGCTCGATAAGATAGTCGATAAAGTTATGCCGCCGCCAGCTTTCTATGGTGGGATTGGGTCGCCAAAAGTGGCTTAAGACTGCGCTCACCGCCTAAAATTACATGCTATAATTTTTAATTCTGCCGCCTCTTGGGGGAAATCTCAGTACGGGCTGACACTGTAGACCAGCCAGCCAATTCAACATTTGCGAATTCTTGCTGGACTTTACTGAAACCACAGCAATCCACCATGGCGCCCAAGAGCGAAGTCGGAAGCAAGAGGAAGCTTGCCAACGGCAGCAAAGACCACACTAGCAAGAAGCCGAAATACGAGAAGCGACCTCCAGTCAAACCGCAGAGCTCAGAAGAGACCAGCGACGGCAGCGATTTCGCCGACTTGTCAGATCAAGACGATGGTGGTGCATCACTGAGCGGCAAGAAGTCACAGAAGAATGACGGCGTACCTGTTCGCTCCAAGCCAACCGACGACCAAGGCAAAGTCTTCGAGAGAGGTCAGTTCGCATCTGGCATCCATGCTTCCCCCAACCTCGCTGACCGATGTATAGGCCAAAACTCCCGAGAATCCCACCTCAAACAGAAGCAGCTTGCTCAAGAGCGAAAAGCGAACAAACCCTTGGCCGACGAACTACACAGAGCGAAGAAGCTATGGGAGAGGCTGCGCCGGAAGTCTCATGTTCCCAAGGAGGAAAGACAGAAGCTCGTCGAGGAGCTCTTCGAAATTGCTACCGGGCGTATGAGAGAGTTTGCGCTTAAGCACGATGCTGTCCGTATTGTACAGACTGCCATCAAGTACTCCAACACCGAGCGCCGGAAGATGATCGCAAACGAACTGAAGGGAACCTACCCCGTGTTGGCCGAGAGCAAGTACGCCAAGTTCCTGATCGGCAAGCTTCTCGTCGAAGGTGACAAGGAAATCCGAGACTTGATTGTCCCAGAGTTCTATGGAAAGGTTCGGAAGTTCATCAACCATCCCGAGGCATCGTGGATTCTCGACGATGTCTACCGAGGCGTTGCGACCAAGGAGCAGAAGGCCATTCTGCTCAGGGAGTGGTACGGGCCCGAGTTCTCGATCTTCCGACAGACAGGGGATCCCACTCTCTCGGGCGACCTCTCAACGATCATAGAGGAACAACCTAGCAAACGTGGCACGATTATGAAGTATTTGCTCGACGCGACCAACCAGCTGATTCAGAAGAAGTTGACTGGTTTTACGATGCTGCACGATGCCATGTACCAGTACTACATCAATGCGAAGCCAGGCTCCGAGGAGGCGAAGGAGTACATCGAGATGATCAAGGAGGACGAAAGCGGCGATCTGTTGAAGAACATGGCCTTCACTAAGTCAGGGGCTCGCCTCGTGAGCTTGATGCTTGCCTACGGCACGGCCAAGGACCGCAAACAGATCCTGAAGACGTACAAAGATACGTTCCAGCTCATGTCGGCAGATCCGAATGGTCATCAGGTCATACTCGCAGCTTATGACACCATCGACGACACCGTTTTGACTTCAAAGTCTATCATCCTTGAGTTGCTCGGCAAGTCTGAGCAAACCGAGCTTTCCAATATTGTCGCCCTTGCAAATGACCCAAACGCGCGCTTAACGATACGGTACCTCCTCGAGGGTCCGTCCAAAGCACTGTTTGATGCCAGCCACGCCGACGACCTGAAACTTCTCGAAGAAATCTGGGAAATACGCAAGACTACGAGCAAGAAAGATCCTGAGATCCGCCGGAAAGAGCTTATTGCAGCACTGTCACCGTCTCTACTAGCCGCTATCGCCTCATCACCGTTAGACTTGATCTCAACTTCGTTCGGGTCCCAATTGGTCACCGAGGCCCTGTTGGCTGGTGTTGGGGACAAATTCGCAGCGTTAGAAGCTATTGCATCCACTGCTGCAGGTGATCCCGACGAGGGAGGCGAGCCGATGGAGACCAACGAGGCCACGGAGAGTATCCCTCCACCGATTCACATCTCCAAGGCTACCCATGGTGGCCGCATGTTCAAGACGCTGATATCCGGGGGCCGATTTGACAAGGCAACGCGCAAGGTCATACCGGTCGACCCTCCACTCCACTTTGCAGATATACTATATCCCGTCATCAAGGAACACATCATGACATGGGCAACGGGTCCCAGTTCTTTTGTGGTGGTCAATCTCCTCGAGGCAGATGACTTCTCGCACGGAGACGAACTGAGGAAAACGCTGAAGAAGAACAAGAAAATGCTGGAAAAGGCTGCGACAGAGGAACCGCCTGAGCAGAAGGCTGCGCGAGAGGTTATTGAGACGAACGGGGAAGAGGAGAAACCAGCGAAGAAGGCCAAGAAAGCGGGCCCAAAAAGGGAGAGGCCCGTCGGAAATATGGGCTCGAAACTGTTATTGGGGAAGCTCACGAAGTGATGATACCTATCTAAGCGGTGTTCAGGTGTATAGACTCGTATCAATTGAGGATATCTGTGTTATATTTGCAACCTATGTCTCGGTTTCTTGTTGATTGTAGCCGGCAGTAGTAGTGCTTTTGGTGGTGACGTGTCTACCGCCAGTCGCTTTATGTCCCGTATCACCTACATATATGCTCAGCCGCGGTACACAACTGCCATCTCCATATTGTAGAACAGAACAGCGGTATTGCCGTACAAAGACCACGCCACCGCTGCGAGTGGTGCATTCAGTGTAGCCCTGGCTGGTGTGGCGCAGATATGCGGCTCTCCGGCATGCAAGACACAGACTGGGTTAACCCCCAGATCTACCAGTGATTACAAATACAAAACAGAGCTCGTGACTAGGCCCGCGATGGGTTTGTGCGCCAGAACACTGCATGTTCGTGGTCCGCGTTGCGGGTGGAATAGTGGTGGATCGGGAGGCCCTGACAATAGGGGCTCAGCAGCATCATGTGAACGGTAACAGTACCACACCACAGCCCTTGGCATTGTAGAATCGAAAACAAGCGGTGCTGGGCATTTCCATGTAATTGTCTAATGACGAATAGGTCTTACTAAAGCATTGTTTGCGAACTGCAACAAGCATGGGCCTATGTGTCAATGTTCCAGCGGGCAAACAATGGACCTGAGAGCACCTACCGCCCTTTCCTGATGCCAGGTTATATCTTCATCTGAACTTTCTTGTACAGCAGCTGCCAGGTAGGTAATTCGAATTCCTGCTTCCATCTCCAATTCCCGTGACTCTGGTGTGAGAGGTCCAAGTGCCTCAGATTTGCTGAGGTCGCCTGCAGTGCACAAGCTGGTGGTACCTCTGCGTCACTTCCTCTTCAATCATCCACCTCTGCGGCACTCTTCTTCCCTCCTGCCAGCTACACTTCTGCTGCAAAATGGTTCAATGAGCGGCAACATTTTCCATTCCAGGTGCTCTACTGTGAATCAATTTGAACGTTGGTAACCTCGAATTCCTAGAACCCTACACGTTTCCTTCAAGTTGCACATTCATTCACTCGTTCTTCACCCTACCTCAGTAGCCAGCAACCCGGCCACCATTTCCGCACCTATCTGACCTGGCCTCTCTCCGGCAACCACTACACCCACCTTCGACAGCTCAGTTTCTCTCTCCCTTGCAACTTTCTGCAAAGGGGAAAAGTCTGCACTCTAACGAACGCACACACCTCTGATCCCCTTTCGTACCTAGTGCACCCTCACACCTGAGCACGCAAGCCCCGCGAAGCCCACCATGTCCCGCGCTAGATCACTCAAGCAGCCTAGGGCCGGTGTGCCAGGCACATGTCCAGCGGGCAAGGTCTACTACAAATGCCAGACCAACGGCTTTGACGGCTGCTGTACACAGGATCCGTGTGACGAGCTGGGACCCGTTCCTTGTGTCGACGATATCGTTGCTCCGACCTCTTCCTCGAGCGTTACAGCAGACGACTCAGATTCGACCACGATGGGAACCACCACAACCGAGCCCCCGACCTCTATCAAGACCTCTACGGCTGTGGCATCCCCGATGAGCACGGATGCCTCAACCACGGATACCTCAACCACCAGTGCCGAGACCACTACCCTGATCACCAGCATCATGAGCACCACTGACGCGGCAGGCCTCCCGACTGCTACCACCCACACCGTTCTGGGACCAGCTCCAACCAGCGAAGCCCAGAACGCCGAGGATGACGGCCCATCCTCCTACAACAAAACCAAAGTTGCAGGTCTGAGCATTGGTGCCACCATCGCGGGGATTTTCGTGCTCGTCGTCCTCTTCCTCCTGATCCGACGCCAGCGTATCAAGATGCGCCAGGCGTCGATCCGCGGTTCTACCCCCTTCGATGAGAAGTCGTTGATGGATCAGACCCAGTCCAGCAGAGGAACTGACAACGGCGAGAACGACGTCTTTGGCCCATTTGGAGGTAAGTCTCCCAAGTTTCACGTTTCCCTCGAAACTCACTTGCGCCCGTCCATGCATGTGGTTGCCATGATAGTCTGCGTAATCACCAAGTCCAGTGATTATCCCAGAGCGAAGTTTGCTGAAAACCATACCCATACCCATCACTGCTTATGCCGCTGGAAACCATCTCGTCTTCTGCCCGCCACTTGTCTGACCACTCTTCCAGGTCGAGCCGCAAGCCCTCGCAAGACCAGTCCCGAGAAGCAGTTATACGCGGAGCTCGATTCCAAAGACACCCAGCGCAGCGCCAGCCGTGGCAGCAGCACAAAGAAGCCGGGTTCCAAGACCAGAGACAGTGTCCAGCCGACACCCGTGACTCCCCTGACTCCCCCGAGCCAGTCGACCTCTCTGTTCCCCGCAGGCCAGTACAAGCCTCCGTCTCCTCTCAGGCCCATGAACCACCCTCGCGTGCTGCGACCCGGTCACCACCACGACGCTCAGCTGTCTCTGCAGCATGAGCTCGGCCGCGCCCAGTACCAGCGAGACATCTCCGGTAGCTCGAACCTCAGTGCGACCACTTCCGAGCGCGGCAACCAGCACGCCATGCACTGGTTACAGTTCGACAACGACAACAACCGCTGAGTGGATTATTAAGAGACATGGTCCGGAAGCACGGGAAGGACACGGGATCGGGGACTTTGTGGTGTTCAGCACAAGGATATTTGTGGTGTTCGTATTCGGCACAGGGCTTTCATGGTGTTCGGTGTGTTATTATGCTGTGGTGGTCAAATGCGGGGAGCGCACAGGGGCGAAGAGCTCAGCGACGAGCGGGCATATACCCCGAGGTTGTCACGACCGCAGAAGCAAGGCATTGCACGTACGGAAATGGCTGGAGTTCTTGAGTTTCTGATACACCTTTGTAGATGCGCATGCAGTAGCAGCGCACCTTTCCCATGACAGGAGTCAAGGGGCGAGATACTTGACCTCTAGGGCAGATAGGGGGTGAGGGGGGTGAATACATCTCTCGCGTCGTAGGAACTCAATTGCAACTGTTTCGTATCTGCTTTTTGCCATTCTTGCTTTCCATCAGTTTATAGGGGGTATTCAAACACCAGGCAAAAAGTGTATAACGAGAAGAGAAGAAAGCAGGAAGAAGACGAAATTATACCGGAAAACTGAAAGGCCTTTTCTGTCTTCTTCCAGCCTGCCTGCCCTGCCCTGAGCCAAACCTGCGCCATCCATGCAATAAGTACCATTCTGGACCCTTGGTTTATGCAATTCCAACGCCTGAAAATCCACTTTTCATCATCATCGCTGGTTCTGCAAAAGCGAAAACTGCTTCCGCAGCCCTTCCCGCTGGTGACTCTTTCGCGTATCGCTACTCAAGCGAGTTTTGGGTGGGCTCCTCCTGTTGTATCGCTATCAGGCGAAGCTCGTGTCTGCGCATATCGCTCTGAGAGGCCTGAGCGCTCATACCTGCTTGGCGTATGCCCCAACCAGGACTATTTCCACTCCACCCCGTTCCTGGCGCGTTTTCCCCGCGTCATGCGGCGGTTGCTAGCGAGGCATGAGCTTGTACATCTCGTCGAGCAGCTCCTGCAGATCCTCATCGCTGATTTTGTCGGTGAGGGACGGGATGAGCGTCTTGGCCTCCTCGGCAGTCTCGCAACAGAGGGATCCTGTAGGGGGTCAGCGCAACTCTTTTCCTCTCACTTCCTACTAAAGAACAGGTAGGATAGGAAGGAGCAGTGGTTGGTCAAGAACGGAGGTCAGGGATAGGAGAATGGAGCACATACCCAGCTGCGCCCGCTCAAACTTGTGGAACTCCTTGTGTGCGCTTAGCAGCCGCTCGACAGCCTCGACGTTCTCCTTCTTCTTGAAGCGAGAGAATGCGTCCAAGTAATCGACGGTCTTCGTCAACATCCTGCTCGCGGGAAACGCGCACACAAAGATCAGCCAGACTTCACCACAGTAACTATGAAGAGTGTTTCATCCCGTGAACAGAGAGAGAGGGAGAAACTTGGGCAAGAAACTGCAGGCAGGGATGCGACGAAAAGTCCCCCATGATCCTGCACTATGAGGGCGTGGACGCGGCGTACTCAGTCTCGTTGATGTTCTTGTGATCGATCCGCCTCTTCGCCACCAGCGCGTTGATAACGAGCGCAGCCTCGGACAGCGTCAGCGTGTCGACGTCCTGGAACTCGCCGAGGCTGATGGTGGAGGAGGCTTCTTCGTTGCCCGCGGGCGGCGCTTTTGACCGCGAGGTCTGCGGGAAGTGCGACATCGTGCTGGCAGGCTGGCGCGATGCGCAAGACGGAGGGCGTAGTTGTAATCGGAGGGCGAGCAATCGGTAAGCAGGGTGAGAGAGACTGGAGACGGAGAGTTGGAGTTTCTAATCTCGGATCGATCGATCGATCGAGCCGTAGGCGGAAGGCGCAAAGTACGCGGCGACGACAATGTAGCTATTGGCAGTGCATTGACTGCGCAGACTGCTTGCCGAGAGGTATAGCTAGGTTGAGGATTGCAAGACGGTCGTTGTGGTCGTGGTTGTGCAGTCGCTGGCAGGCGATGCTTTGTTGAGATGGAAAAATCAAAGGTCGACTGCACCCTTAATGCGGCTGCGTTAAGGCAGCGCAGCGCGTCTGGCAGGCAGGGAGGTACCTAGGTACCTTGAACGTTAAAGGATTCACTGTTAGCGCCACACCCCGGTCTATTTTGGAGCAGTCCCGATATAACGATCTGAGATGGAGAAACTCCGGCTGTCCGGCTATTGTGTGCAATAGGTACTGCCCCGTGAGTTGAATACCTACCTCCTTCATCATTAGTGGGTGTATGAGAAGCAGTGACAGCAACGGAACATCAACGAAATAGAGACCAAGCAATGAATCTTCATCAGACTTGAGAGGCACCTTCTTTGTTGCCTTATATTCTTTGGCGGTCTTCCGGTAATTGAAGATGTAACTATTCCTCCTTACATCACAACGCACATGAGCCCCAGCTAATCATTTGATAGGGGCGTCTTGGCTCTCATCGTGATCAACAAGGCTGGTGGTCTCATCTACAACCGGACCTTTGGAGAAGGCCTGAATCAGCTGAACACCAATGACTACCTCGTCCTTGCTGGCACATTTCACGGGTAAGCTCCGGTGTCCTATCGGATAACCCAGAAAAGAATATATGGCTGATATCATTCCAGAGTCCACGCCATCACAGCCCGGCTGAACCCATTCAAGGGTCAACAATACCAGCAGCACACGCTGTCAAGCACAGGAGAGACGATACTGAGCCGGCCCGAGCCGCCCTCGGGCCTCGAGGTCATGGAGTCGGAGAACTTCCGCCTGCAGTGCTTCAACACTCTGACGGGGATCAAGTTCCTGCTCTTCACCGACACGATGCAGGCGAACGTCGACGTGGCCATGCGCAAGGTTTATGATCTGTATTCCGACTACGTCATGAAGAACCCTTTCTACCAGCTGGAGATGCCGGTACGCTGCGAGACATTTGACCGGAAGCTCAACTCGTACATACGGGAGATTAACAACTCTCGGTGAGAGATGATGCTAAGGGCTAGATGATGTCAAGGGCTTGGAGATGGAATCAGACGAATGGTCGCAGATCCGCTGCATTGCATGGAGTTTGGGAGTTTCAAGGCTTTCGTTTGGAATTCCCGGTGCTCTATACTGAATAGAGAACACTATCTTGCTTGACGCAAGCATGATTACTACCCTAACGTCCACCGCCAGTAGTTCTTTGGTCTAATAGTGTACAAGCCCAACTCCAGTTTCCGGAATACACACAGCCAGAGGGTCAGACGGAGCGAGTCTATGATGTGTCCATCTTGTCGCTGTCGTCTTTCTTATCCTTGCTGCCCCCAGATCCACTTCCGCTCGCCTCACCCTGCTCGTTCAACAATGGCTGGTTCTCACCCTCCTCCTTGATGTCCTCCAGTTCCGTTTTGCCCTCGCCTGCGCCGTCCGACTTGGTCTGCTTGGCCTGTCTCGCATTCTCCTCTTCCATACTCATACGCAGAGCAAGCGCCAGCTCGGGATCGGCACTGGGGTCGAAGTCGAAACCACCGAAGTCACCACCGCCCTCGGCGCCGCCACTACCACCAGCACCGCCGGCAGCGCCCTCCCCGCCTAGGATGGGCGTAGAAAGGAGCTGATCACTCAGCAGCTTGCCGCTCGGGGGCACGACAACGAGGTGGGAGCTCTCGTTACCCTTGACCACGTTGTTGAATGCCTCCAGCTTCTTTTGCACATCGTCATCGTCTAGGTCGCCGAACAGAATGAAGTCGATATCGATGTTGCCCTTCTTCATCTTCTTGGCGAGAGTTACGAGCTTCTTCTCATCGTCGGCCACGGGTGAGCAAACGAAGACGACGATGCGCTGTCGTTGCGACTTGTTCTGTCGGTGCTTGAGGGCGAGCTGTAGGGGATCATATGGTTAGCCTTTGTACCTTCCCGCTTCCAAGCGTGAGGAGAGCAGCGACATACACTGGCGATCTGGATGCCCGTTGCCAGGTTGGACGAGCCAGATATCTTCTTCTTCGTCCGGTGCATGCCCTCGAGCAGCTTGCCTCGTTCTGTGGTCAGTGTCGAAAGGACCTCAGGTCCCTTGCCACCCATGCTCATCAGGCCAACTGATGATTCCGGGTTCCCTTGCGTGACACTGTCGAATAGGATATTTATGGCATCGGCCTGGGCGTCGAAGCGAGAGGGTGTGTAGTCTCCATTTCGACTGCTCTCCGAGTTGTCGACGACCAGCATAACAGCCTGCAGCGGCATCTTGGCGGATTGGATGCGGGTTTGTCAACGGAGATTCGGGGCGAACGGTGAGATGAGGAGAGGTCGAGGCGGTATCTTGGGGAAGAGTGCGTTTCGGTCCGTCAGCTTGCAATGGAAGTTGAGAACTGGTTAGAGGAGGCGTCTCGATACAAGCTTGATAGAGGGTCCTATGCTGCATTGATAGGTGCGACGGCGTCCAGTGGATGCTCAGGTGAAATGAATGAAGCGAGGTTAGATCGATGTGTAACTGGTCAAGCTTGGAAACGTAAGGCAAGTGCAGCCTTGAGGTCAGAGCTCCCCAGATACGTGTGCCAGGTAGCTACGACGCTAGTGGGGAGCTCGGACCATGTGCCTCACCACCCGCGCAGCACCTGAAGCACCCATGTTTGGATTGACGCCAGAAGTAGAAAGCTTTAAGTAAACACAGACCTCAAAGACATCACGCATCACGCATCGCGACTATTGTCTAGCACAACCTGCACACTGCGAGTAATTCATCCAACGACGCGTCATATCTGCAACCTGGAACATACAACTGCACTATATACCACTGTCCTTCAACATGGCTCCTGTACGACCTCGAAAGCGAAAGTCCGACCAGTCGCCAACTACTTCTCCCCAGAGAAGCCCCATCAAGAAGCGCAACATGGGCATCTCGATTACGCAGAAGCAAGCTCTGATTGACAACCTGCAGCTCGAGAGTACGTGGCAAAGCCTGAACAGGACTGTCCAAGGTCGCGACGGCTAACAATATTGCAGTTACCGAACGCGCGCGACGGCTCAGAGCTCAGTACCATATCCAAGCACAACAGCTTCGATCGCGAGTGGAGATGCGTGTTAACAGAATCCCAACTGCCTTGCGAAAAGCGAAAATGGGCGACCTCCTCGCCAAAACTCTCAAACCTCAACAATCTCGAGCAGCCAAACCCAAGTCTCCGTATGTAGCCAGACCTCCCCCAGTACCAGCAAAGGACGGCACGTCACCCAAGCCGACCGCACGGAAGCCAGTGCCGACCAGCAGTACCACACGCGGACACAAGCGGTTGAGGTACGCCGTGAGAATTATGCATGTGCGCGACTGAACTGACAATCCGTAGCAACGAGATGGCCAGCGACGACAAGGAGAACCAGGGCGAGCACGTCGACATTCCCAAGAAGCGACTTCGTGGCGCGCCGGCCAAAGAGACCGTGCCGATAGCTCCATCACAAATCTTGTCACCGACTTCCTCGAATACCCGAGTACTGCCTAGGGAGCGCCCGGCATCCCCTACGAAGTCTATGATTGGCCGACCTGCATCACCGGTCAAGGGATTGCCGAAGAAAGCTTCATCGAACCTTCTCTCAAGCATGGTCGAAAGAGCAAGGGCAACGCGACCACCGGCGGTTACGAGGAACACGACTACTTCGACAACGAGTTCCAGCGCTGCACCAGCACCCACTGCTAGCACGCGAACACGTAAAGCTGCAATGCGCCCACCATCGGCAGCTGCTACTCGAGGAAGACGAAAGCTCAGCGCGACGAGCGAATCCAGCGAGGTCAGTACGGCCACCGTGGTGAAGAAGACGACTGCCTCGAGAGCAGCAAAGACGGCTCCCGCGACGAAACGAACGATGATGAGCACCATCAAGTCAGCCACTACAAAAAAGGCTCCTGTTGCGAAACAGGCTGCCGCACCGGCGACCACGGGAAGAACACTGCGTTCAAAGAGAGCATAGATGCACTCCCTGTATCTGGAAATGAGGTTGGGGAGTTTTGTATGGCGTTTTGGGTTGGTCCCAGGGTGCCAGGTTAGGTCAGATCAGGCCAGCATTGGGCGGTGTTGGCTTTTGGTCAGAACAGTTGTCTTATATCCTTAAGGACCGTCCTTGTTTATACATCCTCGTTCTCTGACGAGATTCTGCTTGCTCAACCGGCACTTGCTTTCTTCTTCTTGTCCTCTACCAGCTCGATGTTGTCCTCCGGAATGATGTCCTTGTATTTCTCCAACAGATACTCCTCGATCTCGTCGCTCACATCACCCTGGACCACGATCTCCTCCCCTCCACTGGGTACCTTGGTCACCGAAGAACCAGTGGCGAACTTCTTGCCGAACTCCTTGGCGACCTTCTTCAGCTCCAACCCAAAGGCCTCCAGTCCAGACACGGCCGTGACGTATTTCCTCTTATTCCGCTCGACGCGCTTGATTGTGATAACACTGTTGGCGATCTTGTCGGCCTGTTTCTGCTCTGCCTTCTCCGCCTGGGCAGCTTTCTTCTGCGCGTCTTTCGCAGCCCGCTTCTGGGCGTCCACGGATAACGACGCCGTAGCAGCTTCTAATGCTTCTGTGACAGATTGTCAGTGGTCTGTCGACTCGACAACCCCACTGGGTCCGGAAAGAACGTCCGTACCGGGAGACCATATCTTCCCGTAAACAACTGGATGCTCCTTTTGCAGCCAGTCCTGGCACTTCTTAACGGTACCACCATACTCGCAGTACTATCCGCACGAGCCGTCAGTCTTCAGATTCCCATGTTGCGATGGATCCGTGTTTCATCCTCGATTGAGCAGATGGACACATACCTCCGGGGGTAGCGTACAGACTATACAACAACGTTAGAACTATCATATTGTCGGTGATAAAGTCTCAGCGGCCTGTTCTGCACAAGGGGCGACTTACCGCCGCAATAGAGCACATGCCGGCCCTGGGGCTCGCTGGGAACTTCTGGCTGTTCGGTATCGGCCATCGCTCGTACTATTGCAGACGAGAAAAGGCGTGATGTTTCGTTGATACGCGCAGAGGGTCGCTTGACGATCGATAGGCTCGTTTATACTGCTGTTGCTGTGCGGGCTGGATACATGTAACTGGCGTCGAGGATGGCGGGGTGTTCGAGATGGTGGGGTAGCAAAGCAATGAGCAGTTCGTTCATGCGCTCACCCAGCCCCTCCAAGGGAAGGTGGGACCGTCCAATTGAAGAAGCTCCATGCTCGCAGCCACATTTGCGTTCAGCCACATTGATCTGCCGCCACAACTCGCAGCAACCAACGAACATCGCCAACTGCAGCTCATCAGTCTTCTCGCTTGCCGTTGCATCGAACATGCATTTGTCGTGGACTTCTGGAATTCTGAACGGGTGCGCGTAGCCGACAACATCCTCTACTGACCAGTGTCGGAACTAACAGCTATTGGTGACTCGCTACACTGAACCTTCATAAGTCTCCGTACACGACCCTTCTAGCAAACTACGGTAAATTTATTAAATCGGCAAAAGCATACCGAAATAAGCAGTTCGATCTTTATTAGCCATCCTTAACGCTTTTTCCAGGGTGCTTATTCCAATATTTCCAACTATGCTACTGGTTTGCTGGGATCTTGCCAACATGCGCGTACGGAGACTTAGGAGGGCTGAGTGTACGTCTCGATCCCATTCTCGATGCCTTGGCTGACAAGACGAGAGAGTATCTTTAGCATCTCACCTCGAGGACATGCTAGAACACCAACTCGAGGGATCGCCTCTCTAGGCCACCATGGGCCATAGGTTGCACAATCGTGAGGTGGCGCTCTTTCAATGTTGGACCAATGCATTCGATGCAATCGATAGTTCGGGGAATTATCTAAACCAGGAAACGCGAACGGCACGGCGAGCCGCTGTCGATTGTGTCCCTACCACTAGGCGGGCTCACGACAATGACGTTGTTACTCTCTGCAAGCACTTTCATGGAAGCGTTCTGTGTCGTGCATTGTGGGCATCTCGCCTGGCTCATCTCATCGTGAGCGTTGCTGGTCCAATCAAGCGCCATCACAGTCGACGTTGGGCGGCTAAGCGCCCATCTCGGCGCGGCCCTCATCCATTGGCCTGGAAATCTGCACGCTTCCTCCAATCACCACATTTTGCCCTCCTCCATGCTGCGGCGCCAGTATGACGATTGGCTATGTCGACCGGCATTTCTAAAATTAAACCACCCTGAGCTGGCTTCCTGTCGGCCCTGATTGGGCGTTTGGTTCAGTCGTCCGACCGATACCACCTCTGGATGTGAGCCTGACGAGTCGACCATCCTTCATCCGGCACCGCCATCACGCCTTCGTGCCCAAACTGGCTTGTGCAAGTGTGCCTCTGGCCAGACCTGCAGTCGAAATGCAAGGCAATGCACGTTAAGTGCTGCCACCCGGACGAAGACTTGACAGAAGCGCTTGCCTTCCTCGTCGTGAGATGTCTTCCCCACGTCTTAGGCGCTTGACGTCGCCAGAGCGCGAAGACTAAAACTACTCCTTCCCGACCACTTGGTAGGCTGCATTCCTCTGGTCCTCTCCTCTTCAAGCTTCCTTGAGGTCGTTTCATTCAATATTTCGCATCGTTGATCGAGGCATTCCAGTCAATTTGAGCGTTCTTCCCTTATTCCTTGCTTCCAACGACGCTGGACGTCCTTCTTTTCGTTGCTGACGTTGTATCATCTGATCATCGTCTATTATTCTTGGAATTCTTACTGCATATCGATATATGGAAGATGCCCGAACTAGTCCTTTTACCCTCCAGCACGTACCAACCCCCGTCCCCTTCGCTGGGTCGAAGGCCGGGGAGGTCACTTAATACAATAATGGAAGAAGAGCCGGAGGACTCGCAACGCAACCGGACTGCGCCAGGCAATCGCAGAATCCAAGCTTGTCCACCCAACGAGAAAATAGCACAGTGGCTTTCACCACGCAGTGATCACTTTCCCACTCCGCGAGGGTTCCATTTCTTATCGGCCCCTATACTACCAGAGTCTCCCTCGACCGCCTCTATCGATGAGAGTAACTCGCCGTCCACTGCTACTTCCAACCCGTGGAACCGGACCAGTGTTAGTACTGATGTCACAGAGTTCGACGATATATATGACGTCTCCGGCGAAGAGGATACTCGACGCAAGCCGACAAGGACATCGTCGTTGAGGCGTCGGAGCAGTTCTGGTGTTACCATGCCAAAGCGACTGGCAGTTGAATCGCCGGCCTCCCACCGTGCTCTCCCGCCTCTGGTCATCCCAGGCCAGCGAGATCAGAACGCTGAGGCCTGGTCAGGGAGACCCGATTTCAAGAAACTCATGTCGCCAGTGCCACCCACACCTCCCGCCAAAGTCGAGATGTCGCCAGCGGTGATCTCTTTCTTGCAGTCGCAACAGTACCATGAAGTCCCGACCATGTCGGCACCACCTTCTCTTGATGGAAGTCTGAGTTCTGAGCAGTTGGCTGCCATGTCTGCACCGCCGACACCAGTCATCGGAGCAGATGACCATGCTCACGGCACTGGCTGGTCTGGCGTGCAACTGCAGCCTGCAGCGCTAGCAACTTTGCAAGCTCTATCAAGAGGTGAGGACATCGAGGAGGACTACCAGCCCGAGCAGGTGATTGAGTACCAAGGCGGAAGACTGCCGGAGATGTCCCAACAGACACCACGTTTGTTCTCGTCTACTTCACGACCAGCATTAAGACTCGCGACCGAACCACACCAGCAGTCTCTTCATGGGCTGACAAGACTCGATATTCCCTCGCCAGGGGGTTTCTTCTCTGGATTAACCCCTCGTACACGGCACACTTGGCACTTGCCTTCGATGACCCCTGAAGATGTTGCGCCGCCTACCTCGACTACTGCTGAGCAATTCTACCGCTGCCCGTGGAACGAGGCTGCTCCTCCTGTGCCCTCTTTGCCCAACTTGCCTCCTCCACCACCTCGTCCCACGCATTTTCTCAACATCTCGAGCCCGCAAGCTCCAGTCGAACAGGTGGTTGAGATAAGAGGCACAATGTCAGATGGTATCCCAACCGCCAGACCAGTCATCCTCGAGCAGGTTGTTGAAGCTAGACCCGGTCTGCCAGAAGGCCCCCCAACAGCAATACGCATTGAACGGAATGATGCTCCAACCTCCCCTGCTATCCAGGGCGAGCCCACATCTCCAACCGAGGGTATTGTTGCGACCGAAATCGTGACTGACCACGACCCGGGATACACCAAGAAGCAACAAGAAGCAGCCCTGTCCAACCTCGACCGGACAGAGTTGTGGCTAATGGCTCAGAAGGCTTACCTTGCGCCTATCGAGCTTCAGGACGATGTTCAGTCCGAGCCAGAGTCCGAAGCAGAGACTGTGGAGATCCATATTGAGGAAGATCCAAAGGCAAAGGAGCCTGAAGACTTGTCTACACCGCAGAAGAAGAAAACCGTGCGCTTCTCTGAAATTGCCATCAGGAAAGACATTCCGCGAAGCTTGCCATCCAAGCTCATGCGTCAAGAGTCGGCCTACTATCGCGCCTTTCAGGATTACATCATTCGCTCCCGCACTCAAGACACGTTCGTCCACCGCCTTCCGCGCTTCGAAGCCCTCCAGGCTCAGCGCATCTCTCTGCGAGAGGCCCACCGCAACCAGCTCCTCGGCAAGCACCAGCTCTCCGTGGTGCCGCAGTCAGCCAGGAAGCGCATGAGCGCCAATGTCGTGCGCGGCGACGACGTTCTAGTGGACGACCCAGAGAAGCTGAAGCGTGAGAAAGAGCATGAGGCCCTGAACCAGATGTCAATGGCCAACTGGCATGTGAGCGCAACCAAAGCGCTGAATGGTGGCCGACTGTTCTCGGCTCCCATCGCCAAGCGCCTCGCTCGTCTTTCACGCATCGGTGGCGCCAATGACCGGGCACGTATCCTCGACCTCGGGGGACAGGCCGCCTGCGACTGGGCTTGGCACTGCGCCATCATGTACCCCAATACCAAGGTCTACACGGTGACGACCAAGGCGATCCGGCAGCTATCCAACTCGAACGTGCGCGGCCCTCCCAACCACCGCCAGGTGGCCGTGGATTGGCTCACGCGACTGCCGTTTCCGGACGCGCACTTCGACCTTGTGTCGGCGCGTGAGCTGCACTCGGTGCTCAAGTTCATCGGTGAGAATGGCGAAGATGAGTGGGAGGGTTGCTTAAGCGAGGTGATGCGCGTGCTCAAACCCGGTGGGTACCTCGAGTTCTCGCTGCTCGACTCTGATGTCGTCAATGCCGGGCCCCTGGGCCTGGCCAAGTCGGTCGAGTTCGGCTTCGCCCTGAAGACACTCGGCTACGACCCCAACCCCACGCGGTTGTTCCTGGGTCGCCTCGGTAGGGCGGGCTTCGAAGGCGTGCGCCGCGCCTGGATGTGCCTGCCCATGGGCGGCAATGAGGAGAAGCGAAACGTCTCGCGCGACAGCGCTGGCGTCGAGCGATCCCTGGAGCTCGAGGCTATGGTCCAGGGCAGTACTGCGGCCGCAGCCAGCGTGACCGGGCTCGCGGGTGGCTGGAGCTGGGAGCGCTGGCTGCTGCGCTGCGAGATGGAGAAGGTGGCGTGCGAAGACCGCTCGCTGAACATGTTCGAGCCCGCGGACATGCGCGAGGCGGGCAAGTGCCTCGAGGGCGTGCACGATGTCGTCGAGGAGGGCCGCCGATGTGGTGCGGGCTGGAGGGTGCTTAATGGGTTTGCGAGGAAGCCGAAGAGTTCGTGAGGTTTGCGTTGTGTGTGTGTGCTCGAGAGATGTGTCAGATGACCACGTCTCCCCGCGTGAACCGCGGTGGTTGCACGTCTGGTTTGGGGCTGTATGTATGTTTCTACGTGTGTATATGAGCGACGGCCGATTGGTGATGACGATGATACCCAGTGCGAGATGGGGTGTAACACATTCTGGAAGCAGAGAGGCAGGTGTTAGGGGCTGGCTGGCGGCGTTGAAGTGGTGTTGGGTCAAAGTGAGGCTCGGCGCATCGGTTGCGTTGTACCTGTATGTTGTTGATGTTGTTGATGTTGTTGCTGCCACATGGTGGTTGATGAGAACCGTCACACATACTTTGAGATATAAGAACAACTGAATCATCTCTCCGTTCCTTGTACTACTCCTTTCCACGTGATGGTTGTTCGTCCCTCTGGCTAGTCTCGCGATTGTAAGGAGAGTAGGGCACAGAATGCATGCTGCGGCATGGATACTTACACATCCCCAGGCATATCATCGTCCAGCCTTTATTGCCAGCCTTGTTATGGTTGAACCACCATTGTTGCTACCACTACATCACTTCGTCTGCGAACCCATTCTACACTTGTCTCATTTTTGTAGCTAACGCATGTTACAGCACCATGCCGCCGAGAAGATAACACCCATGGAGGGATCAAAGAGTTCAGCCCTCTCCCACCAATGTCAGTACCTCTACCCTCCCTCGGCCCAATTATGTGCCTGACCATACTTTTCTCGTAGCTTGTGTTGCGGCCTGAGTTTTCAACCGTGCTGTCAGTCCGATGCGGCTTTCTTTTTCCCAGGCCTGACGATTGTCACGAGTGTATGTCGACATCCATTCGGCCCGCAGGTACCGCAGCCATGGCGAGCTCACATTTCATCAGCGACGATTCTGGACCATGTCAGCTTCTTCTGAGCTTGACTTCGTCACCGACCGAGTCAAATTTGCAGTGCCCCCAGCCAGTCAATCACAGGTAAGCCATAGTGTACACCAACAGTCAGGAGGAACAGCACAAACTAACAAATTTTAGATTTCCTTCGAGCAAGCCCCAACTGGAGTACACAACCCCAGAGCGCGCGTGAAGATTTCCGTCACGAGTGGACTAGAAAGATGTCGCAATCAAGCAGATAGACCTCCTGATCGTGTTTGGGCGATCTTCAGTGTGAACATCCCCCAGTCATGCCACCGGTGGCGAGCTAGTCTCCCTCGTTGCATAACCAACAAGCCGGGCAGGCACCAACCAGCAAGGTCGAGACACGATCGTGATCAGTGATGACTCCGAAGAGGAATCTCGACGAGGCGAGCTCCAAGTCGCCAAAAAAAAAAAAAAATCTCTGGTCTAGAGACACGCATTCAAGATTGTGAAAGGCACAAAGCCGAAGTCCAGCAATCGCAAAACACCCAGTCTCAACCGCAAGGAGAACGGGACCAACTGCAAAGAGAGCGGGACCAACTGCAAAGAGAGCGGGACCAACTACGAGAAGAGCTGGACCAACTACGAGAAGAGCTGGACCAACTACGAGAAGATACTCACCCACTGCGAAAAAGACAGACTCGATTGGAAACAGAGCGTGATCAACTAAGAGCAGAGCGGGAATAACGATGATCTTGGAAGCGACAACGCAGAACCGCAGCGTTTACGATCTGAATTGAGTGCTGCGCAGGCGAAGATCGATGGCCTTGAGCGATGCCTTGACGATTGCCAGAAGCACGGAGCCGAGCAGAAGTGGCAGCTAGAGGAACTGAGTCCGGAAGAGGACACGGATTCGAGGCTTCGGATAGCAAACCTGAACAGAGCGGTCCTCCACACCAACGGAGAGCTCGTCGTTGCAAGAAACAAGTCAGCTCGTCTCAGGAGAGAGCTTGAGAGTCGGACGGGTACGATGGACAAGCACGACCACACCAACACCGAGCTCTTCGGGAGATCGGACGTTGTGGTGAAACTCATCAAATCTAGGCTACAAGTTGCACGGGAACAAGATCAACTTCAACAGAAAAGAGACGAACTTCGACGCGAAAGAGACCCTCTGCGACAGCAAGTTCCAATAGGTGATGGGGGCAATGCACTGAACAAGGCCAATAGGGCCACCTAGCCCACAACAGATCGTTCCAGATACACACACATCACGTACTATGACCGAAGACACGAATATCATACATATGGACTATCTTACGCACTGTTTGACCGGTGGAACCATCTGAGGTTCTTTCCATGCGCGTTCCTCACTGTTTCTCCCAACCAATCTGTCGTTGTGCGAGGCTCTTCACGGTAGGCAGGGAGACGCCCCCCTTCCGAGAACTGTCACGGCACTATACAGTCCTACAGGGTTCAACCCCTATAACGTTAAATACCAGATCTTGTCTCCTAGCTAGCTTCATCGTTTTCTTTCTTCTTCACGTACAAAGTCATATTCTGGAGTCACCAGCGGTCGAACTGTGACAAGAACAGGCTGTCGGCGCTGAGGCCCAAGACGGCCACCTAGATAGGTACACTAAACCCTCATAAGTCTGCGTACCGCCCCTCTTAATAAACAACGGGAAATTTATAAAATTGTAATAAGCACACTGGAATAAGCATTGAAAGTAGAATATTAAACTAAAGCTGCTTATTCCTGTATGCTTATTCTAATATTTTAATGTTTCGTACCTACTAGTAGTCTAGAATCTTGTTAACACGCGCGTACGGAGACTTATGGTGGTTCAGTGTAGCGGCCAGCCTCTCGAAATAGGTACCTATAAGTAAGTGCCTCAGGAACACCTGGCTAGGCACCTTTCTGGCTCGTTTTTGCAAATCGATCTCCCACCTATCCAGTTTGTCATCCAACATCACAACATTATCGACTTGTACCTTCAACCAGTCGCTTATTTCTCGTCACTCAGTCACATACCAGTAAGTCCATCTCGTGCCCTCGTCTCATCGCCATCACTGACGCAACGAAGCTCCACAGCCCTTCCTTCATCATCTCGACGGAGATAATTGCCTCAAGATGGGACCTCGACCGTCCCGAGAACCCGACTGCCAACTGCACGCACGCATTCCATAGGCGTCGCCTTGAGAGTTGGTATCGCGACGATCCCTACACCAATGGCTGTCCGTTTCGCTGCCAGTTTCGCTGCCATGGGTATTCGATCGAACCTTAGTACGTTCCACTACCTGCGTCGGGCTCTTGTTGCTACTTTTCATGTTCTGGCGACTGCAGCTCTTGATTCGCCACAATTCAGTATACAACGAATACTGGAAAGGAGACGGACTTCGACGCGAAAGACACCTCTTACAACAGCGAGTTCCACCACGTTGATGGGGAAAGAGCCGAAGAGATTCGGGAGCTTCGTCTCCGAACCGAGCGTCTCCGCCAACAAAACGATAGCTTGGTCCAACAAGTCGACACGGCCGGACAACCTCAAATCGATGCACTTATGATCCAGCAACAGGCCTTAGAAGAGCAAGTGGAGTACTTGAGAGGCCGTCTCAGTAAAAGCCAACGAGGTCGCCGGGGTTCCGAAGCTCACATGCATCGAGCTCTAGGTGATCAGGTTTCCGAGCGTCAGGAGTTGGCTCGATTACGGGATAACCTTGAGAGTCGTTTAACCTGCGTACACAATGAAGAATCAAACTTTGAAAAAGTTAAGAGGGAAACGAGTAAAGAGAGGCGCAAGGCCAAGAAAGCCCTGCATGACCTCCAAGGAGGCAGCGAAGCGCGGTGAGGCGGCCAAGTCGGGCAGAAAGAAAAAAGGGGCTAATTTGCGATGCGTGGTAGCCATCAGGTTACTTCCATGATATAGACAGTTAGTCGAAGAGGCAGCATGAATGTACTACCTCTGGAGCCATGAAGGCTTCGACTGCAGTATTCCGGTGTGGTCATTGCATCAAAAACAAGTACACAGATGAGCAGTGATAGCTTCATGGGCGAACGGAATGCCATAGGAGGAAAGATGAGCTCAAACAATGTAGATGTGTGATTGCCAGACCACAAGACCATAGACATCGACCATGCAGGCTATGTAGGGAATCAGGCACAAGCCACAAGGAGCCTCACCACCTCGGATACATCCTTGTTCAAAACATGTTCACAACGGATGACCTGCATTGATTTGGGTTGGCCTTATGTGGAATTGACTGGTTTATTGGTCTGCCTTGCCTAACTAGAATACACCTACGCGCCATGCAAAAGTAACCGGAAAGTCGCAGCCAAGACAACAGGAACCCTTATAATTAGTCGCATGGCATTATGGGCATCAACTGTACATTGCCAAGCCCTGACCAACTGTCGTTTTCGTGCATCCACTCCTCCCTTTCTGCTTTTGGGGTTATCATCTTACGACTGGCTTCGTGTGGTGCGCTTGTTAAGCTCAGCCTTGACGTTCTCAGCTCCCGTGGCGACAGCCTCGGCAGCCTTGTCCTTGCCATCCTTGGCCTTCTCCTTGGCATCGACAGCAGCCTTCTTGACAGACTCTGGGGCGCTGCCTCCCATGGTGAAGAGACCGATAAGAGCCACAATGGTAACCAGGAGACCACCAATGGCAGTCGGGACCTCGGGAACGAACTTCATAGCCTCGATGGGGTCGTTGGCGGCAATGGTCATGAACAGGTCAAGCTTCTCCTTGACGTAGAACACAGGGTCATCAAAGAACTTCAAGTCGGAGGGAGACTTGGGCTTGTCCTCCTTCTTAGGCTTCTCAGCCTCCTCGACCTGCTTCTCGACGGGGATCTTCTTGAAGAAAGTCTCGTCGGCAAGCTTCTTGGCGTCCTCAACAGAGTGACCAATGTAGATGTTGTCGAACAGGATATCATTTTGCATGGTCCAAAGCTCGAAACCAATCTAGGTGATTGTCAGTGATACGCACATCATATTAGCAAGGATTGGGAAGACTCACGGCACCCATGGGCTCAAAGTTGGCGGGGGTCTTGTCCTCAAAGTAGTCGGGGTTCTTGATCTTGCGAGGAGCCCAGACGCCCTTGTAGGCCGGGTTGTCAATGTACGGCGCAGTCCACTTGCCCTTGTACGCGGGGTTCTTGGTCATGGGCTTGGTCCAGGGGCCACATCCAGAGGCATCGGCACACTTGGGGTTAGGAACAGTGGGTGGGATCCAGTCACCGTCCTCCTCGTCATCCCAGTCCTCGGGCTTCTGAGCCTCGGGGTCCGGAACAGTGAGGGGCTCGCTCTCGAGCCAGTCCTCGGGCATGGTGGCCTCCTCGTCAACGATCTCGTATGGCGCATCCTCATCCCAGTCCTCGGGCTTCGTGGCCTCAGGGTCGGCAATACGGGCCTCATCAACCCAGTCCTCAGGCTTGGTGTCCTTGGCGTCGTCAATCTCCTTCTCAGGGTTGACCGATGGGGTGAACTCCTCGAGGAGGCTGCCCTCACGGACGTTCTCGCCACCCTTCTGGATGGTGAATGTGTTGTTGGGCTGGACGATCAAGGTGTAGAGCTCGGTGGTCTTCGTAATGCTGGCCGAGGGAGGAGCAGACAGGTGCTTCTCCTCGTACTCGCCGGTCTTGGGGTTCTTGTGGTTGAAGATAAAGTGGACCTTGTTGGTGTGGCCGCACTTGTCAGGTCCGAACATGATAACATAGGGAGACGAGTTGGCAAACTCCTCCTGGTGAAGAGCCTTGGTGTCACGGAGAAGCTTCAGGTAGGCACCACCACACTCAAGACCCTCTGTGAAAGCGACCGTTAGCAATGTTGATATCCCAGCGCAAGGCCTGCAGAACTTACTCTGGAGCTTGACTTCGTATTGGACAACAAGGGTCTTGCCCTTGTTATCAATCTTCTTGGGGAACTTGGCCGAGATGGCGTGGTGGGCGGCGGGGTTCTTGACAACAAGACCCTTATCACCCTCCATACCCTTGAATTGGTACGGCTCCTCTACGGACCACTCGCCAACGTATGCCCACTCCTCTTCCTCGTTAGTGGCGCCCTTCATATCCTTCTTGGCATGAGAGGGCTTCCATCGTGCCTCCCAGTCATCGGTGAACTGCTCCAGGAAAGGAGCCTTCAGGGTGGTGGGCTGTTGACAACGGCAGTCAGCGAGGTATACACGGCCGCATGTTGTCCGTCCTCGATACGAATTGTTCGTGCAACGGAAGACAGCCACGGAGGTACAGGGAGGGGCTGGGGATTGCAGATACTCACAGTGAAGGTGGGCAGTTCAGCGGCAACAGCGGACGAAGCTTTGGTAGCATCGTCGGCAACAACCTCGACGGCGTAGGCGCCACCAGCCAGAAGGGCGGCAGCGATGGCCGAGTTGAGCTTCATGGTGAAAGGCTGCGCAAGGACGAGGATACAAGGTGGTAGAAGTGACGGCGGTAGTCGAGCTGGAGGAGTGACGAGCTGTGCAGCTTGTCACAAGGGTAGTTAGATCGCTACGAGATAGAGACAGCCTGTCAGTATAATGGCAAAGAATGATTGCTCCCAGAGCGACGAGGAAGGAAAGAAAATTCCGGAGGGCTTGGGGTGTAGAGACAATGTCGGGATGTTGAGGATGAAATGGAGACGAGATTTATCTGCGAGACGGCAGAGCGATGTCAAGCAAACGTGGCCTCTTTTTTGGGGGGGAAGTGAGGCGCGCAGGCTTGCCAGGTCCTCTCCGAAGCCAGATCTAGCTCGAGCTTCTTGCCGGCTGAGTCTCTGTGGGCGCTGATTGGCTGCAAGCTCGAATAAAGGGTTCACCGTGGTCCGTGAGCTGGTTCCTTGGTGCGGGGGCAGGGAGGTGGGTCGTCGGGAGCACTCAGTGGCCAATCACCGGCGCGGGATATGTTCGGAGCTCTACCTTTCAGTGGACTTCTGCCTGTCTTCTAGGCGCTTCGTCAGGGGAGATGGAGGCTTGAGGCTGGGTCAGGTCACACCGCCACTAAACGCCAATCGAGCAAGTTACGAACCTAGATGTCTGATGCCGTGCACTTGATGTTTTTATCAGCGGGATGTCTCTTGTGTAGCAATCAAGCAAACACCAATTCACTTACACGTTGTCCAGTCGGAAGGTCAAAGTTCAGTGCAGGCTTGGTGCTCTCCGAAACCGTCTCGGGCGATGTTAGGACAGCGTGAAGCGGCCGAGGACCCTTAGGATTTATGCTAACTGCGCCTCGGCCTTGGCTTCATGATGCTCTATTTAGGAACAATGCGGCCGTTACGTGGTACATGATGATCTGTCAACATCCATTGAGGAGCTGAATGAAGGTTTGGAGCATAAATGATCACGCTGGAGGTACATGCATCTACTATCATTGCGCTGAGTTCCTATTTGCCATTGATAGAGCACCGCCCATAGACTGCACAGCTTGGTGGTACATGAATGCTTCCTTCCGCCTTGCAATACAAGACCGAAGGACGTACCATGAGCACGTGCTTATAAGGTGTGAGAGGTGGTGAATGCTACCTATTCACTGATGGTGCCATAGCTGAGGGGGTAGCAAGAGCTCCTTTGAATTGGACAACAACGTGGTTGTGGTGGTCAACTGCCCAAAGTGGACGAGTGGAGAAGCTGGAAAAACTCTCGCAGGCTTTCCTAAATGATCAATCAGCGTTCATGCCAGATAGCAACTCGACTTTAGCCCCATCACGAAAACATTGATCAGAGCCTCGAGCAGGAAGAGGCCAGCTGCCTAGACTTGGTAGAGCTCAGCTATCTGTTTCTCGGCCTGATCCTACCAAAGTATCTGTCAGTTGTCAGCATTGTCAGTGACTTGCAGCCAATGGCCGGCCAACAAGAGCCCGAGAAGGCGGCTGAAAGGGGCAACAACGACCACCTCGTCACCTCGGACAGCCATGCCCACCCAGCAAATCTGATTCCTTCGCTATGCGCCAAGTTCTGGACCCTGGGCTGGGTCACGGGAACAGGGGGAGGATGTTCGATCCGCGACGGGTAAGAGATCTCATTACTGTTTGTACCGGGATGTGTGAAAAGGGACAGGATGGAAGATGAGAGCCAATATCTCACACTTCCATTTTCCAGTGACCTCGTGTACATCGCGCCCTCAGGCGTGCAGAAGGAGCTGATGCAGCACTCGGACATCTACGTGCTTTCGCTCGCCGCGCAGGCCGACCTCAAAAACCGGACGTACCTGCGGTCGCCGCCGAGCCTCAAGCCCTCGCAGTGCACGCCGCTGTTCCTGGCGGCCTTCACGCGCCGCGGCGCCGGCTGCTGCATCCACACGCACTCGCAGTGGGCCGTGCTGGTGACGCTGCTGCTCGAGACACAAACCCCCAAAAATGACCGGCTGTTCGAGATCAACAACATCGAGCAGATCAAGGGCTTCGGCCGGGGCTTCCAGATGCAGGGGAACCTGGGCTACCATGACACCCTGCGTATACCCGTCATCGAGAACACGGCCCATGAGGAGGACCTGACCGAGTTCCTGGAGGAGGCTATGGATAAGTATCCGGATACGTATGCCGTGCTGGTTCGCAGACATGGTGTGTATGTCTGGGGCGACAATGTGCACAAG
Source organism: Anthostomella pinea (assembly GCA_963556695.1). Lineage (NCBI taxonomy): Eukaryota > Fungi > Ascomycota > Sordariomycetes > Xylariales > Xylariaceae > Anthostomella > Anthostomella pinea. Next base: position 2,548,172 of record CAUWAG010000020.1, on the reverse strand, counting down.
GCGAAGACCATGTGTGAGAGGTGAGTTATCCCCGTTCCGCCCTTGAAATCGGGTGTGCTGATGAGATTCAAACTCGGAAAGTCTCGACTATCTCTTCCAGCTGGCAGTCGAGATGAAGAAGCTTGGCTTACCATGGATAAGTGACGTCCCGGAGACACTGCCAGCCCCAAAGACCGCAGCCCCGGCGAGCAAAAACTAAAGACTGACAGCTCTTGATGTTTTACCGACACACTGTATTCACACTTGGAGGGCATGCCTGGTCAAACTAGGATATGATCTAATAGACAGCTCCAATCTCACTCCTATTCAGCGAACTCTATGACTCGGTGTAGAATACCCCATGCGACCAAACAGTTTCCCTTGATAACGCCTTCCCATTCCAATTAGGACCAACAACAAAATCCTCCCTCTATCCCAAGCGGTATAATGTGGTATCAGTGAGAAGACATTTACAAGGCAAGGAAAACAGCCAACAAACCAAGAAGACCACCACCGGTATCGAAGGGTGAGAGCATCATAGCACCGCCAACTGCGCCATCCGACATGGTCGACGAGGCAGCAGACTGGGAGGACGATTTGGTCTCCTTGCTGCCGGCCACGGTACTGGGAATGTGAGTGACAAAGGTAGAGCCGTCAGACGTGACCGTCGACTCGACCTGTATGACGGACGCGGACGCGGACTCGGACACGGAGTGGGTGACGCCGCTGCCGGGAGCAGCAGCGCTAGCGGTGGTGGCCCCGTTGGGCGTGCCCGTCGAAGCGGAGCCATACTGTGAGATGCAGCCATTGTAGCAGTCGGTGTAGTTCTGGTTGTCGATGGCGGTGCCGTTGCCCTTGGGGCAATTCGCGACGCACGTATTAACCGAGTCCGACGCCGCGACGCAGGCCGCGCGGCAGGTGGTGTCGACGGGGTTGCCTATGGGATGACCGGGTTAGATTTCCGATCTGTGTTCTATGGTATGGCATGGTTTTCACCCCCGTTGGGAAGCACTTACAGGCATTCAGGCACAACGTGGTGACATCGGTCGTCGCGGCGGCCGCGCTGGAAGTTGTGGTCGAGGAGACCACGACGGTGGCGGGGGACGACACCAGCTCGGTACTGGAGTCTACGGCAGTGGAGGACGCCAGCTCGGTACTGGAGTCTGTGGCAGCGGAGGACACCAGTTCGGTACTGGAGTCTGTGGCGGCGGAGGAAACAGGCTCGGTGCTGGAGTCTATGGCAGCAGAGGAATCAGACTGCGCGCTGGCAGCGATGGCGAACACGCCGGCGGCGAGGATGGAGGTGAAGCGCATCTTGACTGTGGGCTTCGAGAACTCGTGAGAGGGAAGTCGGGTATCTGAAAGAGTGTAGGAGGTGGAAGCTGTCGTGAGCGGTTTTATAAGAGACCTGTATGAACGAGACCAAGGGCTATAAGACACGGAGCACGTTATAAACAGCAGCTTGGGCGCAGACCAGACCACAGCCAAGTTGTGACGAGGGTTCAGGCTCTTATAACGAAGGATGGACAAAGCAGACGCGGCCACCTTTCGAGGTCGTAGGTTATGGCTGGGAAAAGCATGCTGCCCATCTCGCTCCAGGTCTGGTTCGTCGTCATTCACGAAAAGGGGGGCCAACCTGGCTTAGTTGGCTGAGCTGTTTCCGAGGGGTCACTGAACAGGCCAACCCTGGCCTTGCAGTTGTGCTTTCCACCCTGGCTTTGTCGGTTGCTGGAGAGGCGCGGATGCACATTGTGGCCAAGGTCAGGATCTTCCTGGTGGCCGTCAGCCGCCGGTTTACCGTTCAAGGTGCGAGAACTAGGTTGGAGCAATGCCGAGTCCGCCTGGCAGGAGTTGGGAAGGAAACATGAAGCAACACCAGAGACACCGTCCAGAGATGAGCCACGTGAATCCCAGTCGTGTCGAGGTCTCTTCAGTGCCAGACCAGTGTCTGTCTCCAGCTTGTAAATTCTCGAGCTGGCTGCGTAAGCTCGATATAAGGGCCCATTTCCCTGCATGGCGTGCCTGTACGGTCGAGCTGCACAGGATATGCGTATGGGGGAAGGAATATCCTAGAATCACCAGTTTACGCGCGAGTGGTCGTTGTTTGTCATACACGCTAGTTGCGTCTGTTTATGTGACTCTTGGAGCGTTGAACATCCGGACAACCGACATACTTGCCTGTAGGTACCATACCTATCTCTTGTTCGCCAGTGGGACGTGGAGCTTGCAGTCCAACGGGGATAGTTCCAACATGGTGTGTCCGCATGACATGAGATGCTGGCCCTCGAGTGCTCCAAGCTATCACATTGGAACGGACCCCCGATTCCCTCCTTGATGATGATCTTGGAAAAGACAGGTACGGGTTGTTCGTTGTTGCTACAACGGCAATAAGGTACGCGTCGCGTTTCAGGTTATTGTGTATCAGAAGCAGACGGGAACTCAAAATTGGGTTTGTCATGAGGTGGCGTAACTCACACCTCCCTCTAGCGCGCCGCGCCAACTCAACCGTCTCTTCGTGTTCGCCAAAGACGACGCGAATGAATGAAGGGGTTGAGTTCCGAAGCTGAGGCAGTCAGTCGCAATAGGCTACTGGCAGCTGGTTAAGCCATGTCAAGCTCACAATGTACTTGTTCAACACAATAGGGGTTAATAGACCAGCCCCTGAACCACATGTCTGCACTCTTAGGTAAGATTCGATGGAAATCGCTTAAGCTAAGCACTCCCAGCCGCTCGAAAGCTTCTTCGTGCGATCTTTGATAAGTTCAAAACGTCGAGGACGCCATTAACGTTGAGCGGGAAAGAGAATATTAAATGAGCCACTGGAAGTACATTCACTTACCACCAATGCAGTGCTCCCGCCACGAACCCAGTGCCCTCGTAGGTCTGCGCCCCTATCTCTGGTTGTTTTCGCCGGCCGGCACACTTCATGGACACCGGGAGGAAGACCATCGTCTTCAGTATGTTCCACATTCAATCTACAAGCTGGTACAAAGTGCTTCAAAGCAGCAGGCTTCAAGTAAGTCTATTCATTACGAGATCTACTGGCTCAATCTACGAAAGCCCGAGTGGTCAATCTACGAGGCCCGGGTATATACTCAAACCTACATCTACATTCTACTTCTTCCCTGGCTCCTTCACGGGCTGAGGAATGTGAGCGACCGCATTACGACGGCCGGGCACAGGGAGGCCCTTCGGCTCGTCTTTGGCCCGTGGAAGCTCGTTCTTCTTGTTGTCGTAGGGGTCGATACCGGATGGACGATGGCTGCCAGGTCTATCGTCGATACCGGATGGACGATGGCTGCCAGGTCTATCGTCGATACTGTACCGAGTAGAATCGCTACGGTGGTTCTTGATGAACTCCGGTGTGCCAGCGTTGAGGTTGGCTACAGGGTCCGAGCCGGTTGACGTGAAGGCCTCCTTCTGACCCGAAGAACTGTTGTTAGCTATCATGCTTGAATTTGAGGTATTGGTTTGTTGGATTGTAATGAGTTGGTGATGATGATGAATGAGTGGGTGATGAGTGATGAGTGTGAATGATGAGAATATTTGAGGTACCTACTCGGACGGATCAGATGGTTATATACTCAGGCGTACCTGAACATACTCTCCTGGGTTATAGAACTCGACTGTTGTTCTCGAGAGAACAGAGCACCTGCTGCTTTGAACGGCGGAACAGCAGCATTGTCATCGCCGACAGCCCTTTGATATCGACCTCGGACAATGAGTAGTTGGTTGAGGTAATGCCCATTGTTGTGTCTCTCATAACGTTACCTTTCTTTGCATGTTCAGCCCCCTGATACTAGCTCCGGAACTCCATGTCAGGACTCAAAGGCCATTGTTGAGCCATCGACCTTCACAGCACTGCATCAGACATCCCAAACTTGATCGTGGTCAATAGCCAGTCGGCACATACAGTTCGGAAATAGCAAGCGTAGGGTCGATTCGGAAGGTTGTCATTGATATTCTACAATGTAGGTGTTGACCTTGTCGTCGGTCGATAGACTCACTTTTCCTTCCCCTCCTTTATTGACGTACTAGCGTGCCGTCGCTCGAGCTGCAAAGTCCACTGTTAGCCGCACCCACCTCCTTCCCGCTGTGGGGTTTCGGTATCGTGAACCGATTGCGCGAAGTTGTGGGCATGCACTTGGCAAAAGGACGTCTACCGTATCTTAAGTGAAGTGCAAGACAACATTGAACATGAGGCCTACTTCAACCTGGGTCCAGCAATTCGCATACACCGCTACACTGTTGCCATGGGTTCCCAGCCAAATTCAACCTTGTCACCGGCCTCGAGAGCTACATGTAACCCATATCAAGCAGGGTCTCTAGACTTGGTATTCCCGTTTCGGTAATGGTGTCTGCGTGTATCACCAGCTGCATTTAGCACTAGTCTAGGGACCGAGAGTTCTGACTCAGGAAGTCTTAGGTGTATGCAATATCCCAAAACTGACCGTCTAAAGTGTACGTGGAATCCCAGACACTGAGAAGCTTGATACCAACCCAGATCGGAATCCCAGAGACCTGGATCTGGAAAAGTGTGTGGACACTACCTAAAGCGGAATGCAGACCCAGGCAGCATCCACAACTGAGGCAACATCAACCATATGGACGAGTCCATACCAAATGCCTCTTGGACCGAACGCCAACTTCCCCCACGGCATAATGAGTTATTTTCATATTCTCGCGTACGAAAATAACGCACAGCGGCAATTGCTGATCACATGCCGCCGCGGAGGGGAAGAGGTGCACATGTGGAGTGGGGAAAGATGACATCCATTTCATATGCTAAGTAACTGTGGTGGGGAAGCCAACGCGTTTGGTTGAGATGCATCTTGACTCTAGGGTAGAATCTATTGCCAGTCTTCATGGAAAGTCTCCGCCATGCGATCTATTTTCCCATGCCATATCTCCCAAATCCAGCAGTCCCAAACTAAAGTCTCGCCGAAGGGGAAGTTTTGTAAGTCCTGATAATCATCACTCATTATCCCTGCCCTCTGTGATGGAGATGACCTTGCGTGAAAGAAAGACTATGCTGCAGAAGACGGAATCGACGCTTCCAGGGCGACTTACAAGGCCTCAATCTTCTTGAGGCACTCGGGGAACTCCTTCCAGTCGTACATGATGACGTCGGCCTTGCACTGTTCCTTGAGGATCTTGGCCATCTGCTCCATCTTCTCCTGGCCCTCCTCGATGCCGTAGACACCAACGTAGCCGATGAGGGGGATGCCGGCACGCATGGCGGCAGTGGCACCGCTCTTGCTGTCCTCGACAGTGACGCACTCCGAGTTCTTGACGCCCAGCTGTTGGCAGGCGTAGTTGTAGATGGCGGGGTCGGGCTTGCTGGAGGGGGGGTTCAAGCTGGTGGCAGCGCTGTAGACATGCTCGTCGGGGAAGTAGTGGTCGACGCCGATCTTCTTGATGCTGGCAACAACACGGGGCTTGGCAGAGGTGCTGACGACGGACATGGGGTAGCCTTGCTGCTTGAGCCACTCGAGTTGCTCGGGGGCACCGGGGCAGGGAGTGCACTTCTCGCTCAGCTTAGCGGTGACGGCACCGAGCTCACGGTCAACGTAGGCATCGACCTCCTCGGGGGTCATGGTGAAGCCGTGCTTCTTCTGCAGACCGACGAGCATGCCACGGAAGTTGTGGCCGACAAAGTCCTCAAGGAGCTGATCGACGGTGTAGCGATCGGACTTGCCCCATTTCTCCAAGACCTCGTTGGTCAAGTCGGTGCAGGCCTCAAAGGCAAGACGCTCCGACAAGGCGAGGGTGTTGTCGCAGTCGAGGAGGACGTACTTGACCTGTGGTGGTAAAGTCGGTGAGCGAAGGCTCAGGCAGTCATGGCAAGAGGAGGGATCAGACGCGGGAACGGGGGGTGAGATCGTAACTTACACGAGGCATTGTGAGAGATTCGGATGGGTATTGGAAGGCAGAGAAGAGGTCAACGCTTGCTTGCTGGTGATCAAAGAGAAAGGAGTGGTGCTGGAAGAACGGTCTAGAAATCAGATGAGAAGATGGTTGTCTTTTGTAGTGTTGGGAGGATGGGATCGAAGAAGGCAGATGCCCCTCTATGTATAGATTTCGCGGGGAGAGCTCTCAGCTGTTGTGGGCCGGCTATTACTGCCCGGCTCCTCACTGCCTCAGCACATGCATTGGATCCATCACCCGAGCAGGGCTGGCTGAGGTGGCCTGGCACTTCTGTTGGCGGGGTGTTACATGTAATTCGCGCTCCGCCGCTTCCCAGATCATGATCCATCATCCAATAGGATTCTCGTCCTTTGGGCCAATAATAGCTCATCCTTCGGCCATGGTGCTTAGCACCCCGAGTTGTCAGTAACTCTGTTTAACTGCCATGACCGGGCCCTTCTGCTCTGGGGTGGGATTATTCAGTAATCAGAATTGCTCACACAGCAAGCTAGTTGCGGCTCCTGCGACGGGAGGTACATCCTCGCCTTCACGACTGTCCAACGTCCAACACGACCGACAGAGATGACGTGGATTTCGAAATCGACGACTGGCTTTGGCCTGCTACTCTTAGCACACGCGTAAGAACTCCTGCTACCGGGTCTGACAGCGTTGCAAAAGCTTGGAACATGCTGACAACAACTTCTGTTGGCAGGTGCTACTCCGCGCACGAACACTCGGCTCTTCAATCGCACCGAGCCGCGTCATTGTCCTCCTTGCCCACAACGCAATCCGGATCTACTACGTCGCTACCGATTGACATCACCATCGAGACAGTCCTCGCAACGCTCATGATATGTCTGGGGCTTGTGTCGGGGACGTCGAGGCTGCGACCCATTCAATGGCGGGTATGGGCTGGACAGATTGAGCGCGAGGGAGAGGCCGGCTTCACAAACAGCAGCGGAGAGGTTGAGAAGGACTACGTGGGAAACCCGTTCCGACTGCTGGAGAGTCGGCCAGGATTCGTCGATATTCGAAAGCAGCGAAAAGAGTTCGCCGAATGGGTCAAGGGACAATAGACAGGAGATACCAAGGGCGATGGACTGTACGAGTACCACACATCATGTCATGTTTGCCGAGTCTCTCCAGGGCACCCAAGTCAAGTGTTTGGTTAGTGACTGGTTGGACAATGGCAGATACGTGTTCTTGACCATGTCAGTTTACCTGGGAGAGTTACCACGACCGGAGGACTGGTCCATCTCTCCAAAAATGCAGTCCTTGGCAAAGACTATAACCTTGAGAACCAGATGCATATACGTGTGCGTGTGCGTGTGCGTGTGCTGTTGTAGTGGTCCTCTTTTCGCTATGTAATCTCATGGGTCTTATTGGAAAGGGGGCAGGTGCAGGTGCCTACCAAATCGCCCATCGTTCCTTCCATTGCTTAATATTGCTAATCTACATGATGGCCCCTCAACCGCCTGACAGCTCCTTCCACAGGAGCACCTCCACTCGCGAACAAATTTACCTTGAAGCTATCCTTTTGAGACTGATGTGCGTCTAGAGCCCGTTCAAACCAGTCCAATCGATCTATCGTTGATCATCGTTCATTCCAGTCTGTTTAGTCATTGTTTCAGTGTTGGAGACGAGCCAGAGAGCCAACATGGCGTCTAACCAGCAGCCATCACGAGCTCCGTTGAGGATCTCGTCCGCGCAGTCTGCCCCCGGAAGGGTTGCTCACTTTTCCAGTCCAGCAATGCCCCCCACGCCAACAGAACGTCCCAACTTCTCTACGCCCACCGCCAGGCAGGGTGCTCGGGCACAGCCAAGTTCTTCATCCTCATATGGAACACAGTCCAGGGGCTCGAGTCGCGCTGGCTCAAGTCGTGCTGGCCCAAGTCGTGCTGGCTCAAGTCGTGCTGGCTCAAGTCGTGCTGGCCCAAGTCGTGCTGGCCCAAGTCGTGCTGGCTCAAGTCGTGCTGGCTCAAGTCGTGCCAGCTCTCGAATGGTCACCAGCTCGTACCAGTCATCTCCTCAACTTCCTATGCACCCCCAGAGACAGCGTCTGTCCCTGCGTCCATCCTCCCAACGCGCATCGTCTGCCATCTCGAGCCCTCATCCAGAGGATAATCATGGAGAAGCCGACGAACTGCTGTCACAAGAGGACGCAGACGCCCTCAATGAGATCATCATGGCGATCGATATGAAAGAGAACGGTGCCCGTGGGTGCACTCTTGGCTGCGCCTATTATATTGCTCTAGACGAAGCTCTGTACCTCCTCGAAGATGTAGCAATGGCTGGCGTTGATCTCGTGGAGACTCTCCTCCTTTATGCCAAGCCAACCACTGTTCTCATCTCATCGCGAGCCTCTGAGAGCCTCGCCGACTGTCTGGCGAGGGCCGCGCAAGGGATCGACGGAAACCGAGGTAAGCTTCCCGCTTCGTCAAACAGCCTTGGATTGACAGGATGCTAATATGATGCCAATCGCCTTTGTTAGGCGACCTTCCAGGTGCTTATATACTGAGAAATCTGAACTCTGCGGATTTTCGTTACGACACGGGCAAGGACAAGTTGCTGGGCCTCGACCTTGAGATGGCCGGCCGTCAGAGCATGTTGTATACCACTGTCGTCGACGAAGGCATTGTCGAAGATGACCACGGCGGCCAAGAAGGCTCACGACAAGGTCGGCTCATGCGTTTGGGGACTTCGGTCAACCTTGATAGCCAACTTACCGTCAGAACCAAACCCTTTACATTTTCCAGGTTACATCACTAACGGCCAGCAGGTTGGCTGCGCCGGTGCGGTCCTCAATGATCTCCATCGCAGGAAGACGGCGCAATACCTGCCAAATGATCCTGATGCACTGGTAGCATACAAGATCAGATCGGTGGAGATGTTCTCTCTGTTTGACTTCATGTTTGTCAATGCAGATACTTTCGCATCCTTGCAAATCTTGCAATCTGAGCACCACCCAAACAGTCATCAACAGGGCGGGGCCAAGGAGAACCTGTCCGTTTATGGACTCTTCCACCATCTGGCCTCTACGCCGCAGGGAAAGTTGAAGCTTCGGCAGATATTCTTACGGCCGAGTATGGACATCGACTTGATCAATGAGAGGCAACAGACGTTCTCTTTCTTTCTACGCCCTGGCAATGCTGAATCGCTCATGAACCTTGGCAAATACCTCAGAAAGGTCAAAAACATGAAACCCGTCATGGCTCTCCTGCGAAAAGGTGTCGACAGTCCTGGCAGAAAGATCTCCGTGAACAACCACGCGTGGGCAACTCTGCAGAGGTTCGCCGCTTATAGCCTACAACTCAGAGAAATGCTGCGAGAGCTACAAGGTGCAGAGAAAATCGTCATTATCCGAAAGGTACGTGCTCCTAAACCCGTGAAGACAGCTTTGTACTTATCATCGATAACCTTAGGTCTGTGAAATCATTGACCCATTCCCAATTGGCCAAGTTGGGGAACTTATTACCCAGACGGTCGATTTTGAGCAATCTATCGAGCGAGCGAGAACCGCTGTGAAGTATGGCGTCGACGCTGAGTTGGACGGGCTCAAGCAAAGCTATGACGGCATGGAGGACTTCCTTACAAGAGTCGTCACCAGATTGCGAGATGAGGTCCCGGAATGGGCCAGGAAGTACGTCAAGAATTGCATCTTCCTTCCGCAACTGGGCTTCCTGACTGTTGTTTCTCTCAACACCGAAACTGGGAAGGGCAACTACGATGGCGAGGGATTGAACGACGTCTGGGAGCGTATGTTCGCCGCTGAAGGCTGTGTCTACTATAAGAACGGCAAAATGAAAGATATGGATGCAGAATTTGGTGATGCGTATTGCATGATTATTGGTACGAACTCTCTGTTTAACGCAAAGTTGAGTGCTAATATTCAGTAGATCGAGAGGTTGAGATGATTCACGGGCTTACGGTCAGGATCTTAGAGCAGGAAGACGCTATAATTGCGGCATCCGAGGTCCTAGGTGAACTTGACAGTTTCGTTGCCATATCGATAGGGTGCGGCCAGTACAAATGGACAGCACCGAAGATGACCCACGAAAATGTCATACACATCGAAGGCGGTCGGCACCCTTTACAAGAGCTCGTGGTACCGTCATTCATTGCCAATGATTGCGCAATGGCTGGCGGACTGGGCGACTACGATCGGGAGACGCCAGGTGTTTCTTCTTCAGCTGCTTCAGATGGTCTGCACGACTCTGTTGACTGCCCCAGTACGCTTCTTCTCACGGGGCCGAATCATTCCGGAAAGAGTGTTTATCTCAAACACGTCGCAATCATCGTCTATCTTGCTCATATCGGTTGCTTTGTGCCGGCTGAGCGAGCTCGCATAGGGATAACTGACCGAATCCTCACACGCATCGCTACGCGAGAGAGCGTTTCAAGAAACGAGAGCGCGTTTGCCATCGATCTCCGCCAGGTCGCATTTGCGATGAATTTCGCAACATGCAGAAGCCTAGTCCTCATAGATGAATTCGGCAAGGGCACAAATAGTCAAGACGGTGCCGGCTTGTTGACAGCAACACTTCATCACTTTGCCAGCCTTGGTAGTGAGCGACCCAAGGTACTGGCAGCCACGCATTTCCACGAGATCTTCGAAGGGCAATTTGTGGAGGAGAGTGCAGAGCTGGCATTCGCCCATATGGATATCCGCCTAGACTATGACGCTGGAACACCGGAGGACCAGGTGATCTACCTCTTTCAACTGGTACCAGGTCGGAGTATCTCCAGCTTTGGTAGTCGTTGCGCAGCGATGAATGGTATCGACCAGGCCGTAGTGGACAGAGCCGAGACCATCATGCTCCACATGGTACGAAATGAAGACCTCGAAGTAGTTTGCTCCCAGCTGTCAGAAGCCGAATCACAAAAGCTTGCAGCAGCAGAGGCAGTTGCTCGAGCTTTCCTCGAAGAAGATTTCGGTCCACCGCCGGGCATCACTGGGAAGAAAGCGACCGACGAATGGTATCAAACCAAACTTCAGGCAGTGTTATCCGCGGGCGATCGCATGCCTGATGCTACGTCGAGCACGACTTGAAGTTGAGGCTGCCGGGAACGAGCTTACGGTAGGATACGGTGTGATGTCTTGACTTCTCAACAGCTGTGGGTAGATTGGTCTGTACAAGAGGTTATACTTTGCCTGTACACTGTGGAAGCTACTGTGAACTTTGCCTAATCTAAGCTGGGCCGGACGGATACGAAGGCCGCAATATTAGCTTGAAGGACTGGGCAGCTTGTACCCGGAAAATAACGGTAAATAGATAGGTGCCCTGCTTAGCAATACCTGTCGCTTTGACGACCTTGTCAAGTTGTCACTCGACGCAGCAAGATCAAAGGTTAGCAAGATTGAAGCAAGCTCCCTAAACTCTTGGAAAGCCGGTGAAGCAGACGACTAAGAGTGATTAGATAACTTGAAACATAGATTGGATGCATGGATCCCTACCGTGCCATATAATCTTCTGGTGTCTTCGCCAATCCAATGGGGGATACAGTTTCACATCAGGCGACCCGGTGAATATCGTCCAAGCCAGACTCCCGCTGCGACAAGGGTTTGGTCTCGGGCACCTATAGTCCGCACACGTCTAAATATCTTCGGATGTTCGAGTCTCTCGTCTTTTAGAGGGTACACCACCGTCTTTGTTGCTGCGACGCGTCAATCGTTTGTGGGCCACCTACACATGAATAGCATTCAGGTGAAGGGGTAACCCCTTCTGGCGTTCACCCTAGCAATCGACCACGAGATGCCCTGACAGGCTGGGGGCTGTCTTAAGGCAGTAGGTTGTCTATAGCATACGATTAGTCCGTACATTTCGTAGAGCGTATCACTGGCGGCAGACAAATTATCTAGACGCGAACTCGTTCACTTGACGTAGTGGTTCCCCCTGCTTCGCTGTTCCAGGAGACGGAAGAGAACCACCATTTCAGGGGGGTCTACCAGGAGATGGTCCTACGAATCCATTTATCATTTTCAGCTCCGATAACGTCGCTCTGATTCGGATTGGTCTCGTTACAAATGCGTATAGATGCGAGCAGTTCAATTCAGCTGCAAATCTATCTAAGGGTGAAGAAAGGGAAATATGCTAGCTAGACTGTCGCCTGCAACGCGCCTTGCAACCAATACTCTCCCCACTCTCCCCTTCCCATGGTAATGGATCCTGCCATATGCTTCAAGCATCATGTTATCTTTGGTCTTTCCGACCTATGGGTATATCCTCCGTGATCACCGATATATGGTAGTGCATCCGCCACCAGGGACCCAACCATGCCGCATGCCTGCCTGGGCGATATAATGAAGCCAGGGCCGGGATATTATGTATATAGAAGATTATGATTATGCTGACGTTCGTATGTCTATCTCATCCGCACTATTTTCGATCTTCTTCAGGGAGATCGCTAGATTAGAAGCCGAAGGCAAGTGCGGCCGCTACTGCAAGCACGGCACCGAGCATCGACGCCTGGCCCTTTGCGGCGACACCTTCTTCAGGCGCAGCGTCCGAAGAGCCCTGATCGCTGCTGCTGCTGACTGAAGTGCCGTCGTTGGAGTCGCTTCCTGAGGCTCCGCCGGTGGTGGCACCGGCGCCGGCGGAGGGCGTCGCGGTGGCAACCACGAGGGAGCCCGCCGACGAGGCGCTGACGGTGAGCAGCTTGGTGCTCGAGCCGGTGGCCAGGGCTGCGGCCGAAGAGGACGCGGTGACGATGGTCATGGTACCCTCGGTCTTGGTTGCGGCGGCCGTGGGGGAAGCAGGGGAGGCGGTTGTCTCGATCTGTTCGGCCGAGGCTGGCGCACCGACGGCGTACGTCTCCTTTACCACCTCGTCTTCGTCCTCGTCCTTGGCCTGCGTAGTCTGGCTGGCCTTCGTTGTTGAAGATGAGTCCGAGCTGGAGCCGGAACCGTGCAGGCTGTTGTCCGCGTCCGCGTTCAGAGCCTCCTCCACGACCGAGTCTGAGAAGTGGCAGGTCGACTGCATGGGGTCGATGAGGTCGCTGGCGTTGATGGACGCTTCACACCATTGGTTCATGCACGTAACGACGTCGGACATGAAACCGCTTTCGGCGGCTTTCTTGCAGACGCAGTCGCTGCCGCTGAAGCAGCCCGAGTTTCGGAGACAGGACTGGATGCATTCTGGGTACTCGACGTCGCCGCGACTGCTCAGTGCATGGGCGTGCTGGAACGCTGAGCTGAGGAGGGTGGCGGTAGCCAGGAGAGCCGGGTATTGCTGTCGGGAGAACATTGTGAAATAATGAGTGGTTTGATTTGGAAGACGCTATGGTTATGGTTATTATAGTCAAGGACACTGTGGGTGTATGGGTGTATATATGTAAAGAATGGAATAGAAGGTCGACTGCAAGCTGGCCTTCTGGATTATCAGAAGTAGTTGATGGTGATATCAGAGTAAAGAATGTAAGGTCGTGAAGCTGGTTACGAAGGTATCAGGGTCCAATCCTCCGGGGATGCCTCGATAATAATATACATATTTGAATACTCAGGGACCTGCCAGACTGCGGCTGGTAACCGAAGTTTGCCGGGGTCATCTTCGAGATGGAGCAATTCAGCGCCTGAAACATCGTGATCCGGGGGTTTGGACCGATCAAATGGTGGCTAATTTCAGCTCAGGCGGTGATCCTCAAGCTGATCCCTAATTCTTGGGCCGTGGGGCGCCAGCCAAATGCCAGGCTACATCACGTCACAGACTCACAGGCAGTGACAGGCTGCCATCAGGAGGTCCTGATTTGATTGCAACCATGCAGCGGCGAGCCAAGCGACCGGGCACCGTCTCCTTCGGGATGAGATGAACAGCAAACCCAGCCACGAACGGGGTCGTCGCAGCAAACACCGAGGCCCATCCTCATTTCAGCAGGCGATATTCTGTTTAGGAGGCAGCCCGGAAAAACATGTTCAGCTCACCGCTAGTAGAGTTCTTCAGAGGATTGAAAGAGTCCGTCGGTCCCTCTGCACTCGCGACGAAGCCGCAGCTCTCGTAAAATGCTATCGCGGCTGTGTTTGTCGCGTAGACAACGAAACTCAGCGAAAGAGCTCTGCCTCGTTCTTGCGCTTGTTTGACGGCGTCATCCATCGCGACCTTGACGAGACGCTTCGCGAGGCCTCGTCCGCGAGCCTCGGACCTCGTGTAGACGCTGGCCATCTGGAAGCACATCGGCGCGGCATCTTGACAATCGTGTCGATCGTCACCTTCGCTCATTTCGGCAATCACTTGAGATGGATTGCTTGCCGGCTGCGAGTCTGGTAGCGGTCCTAACAATGACGTAGCGGACAATACGGTCTTGTCACGCGACTGCCCGGCGGCGAACGTCTTTGCTAGAGGGCTGCGGATGCGGCTGAGTCAGGTCTCGTCGCTGAAGTCGACCTCGCGTGCGTAGGTAGATCCAAATACTGTTTGGCACGAGGGGGGCATGATGTCAGATGGTTGCAATGCTACTTTTAGACAGGCAGACTGTGGTACCAACCATCAGGGTCTTGCTGCAACGCCATCAGCCTGAAGGGCTTGTAGTGATCGAGGTAGAAGAGACATCCTTCCTCGTCTGCTGAGACAGTCTCGATCCTCCATTCAGCTGTGTCACTGGAGTCGGCCACCATGTCGGCTACAGACGCCCTTGCTTTGGTGTGGTGGATGCCTCTTGGTCGCGTGCTGATGGATGGACGACTGAATGATTGGGTGGTCACAATCCCAGACAACTTGTCGGTTTACAGAGCACTTTAAGGCACTCGTCGGTTGTGATAGGTATTGTATTGGCGGGGCGTGAGCCGTAATAGGTCAGCTGATTGGCTGCGCTTTTAGGTAGCTTTAAAGGCGTATTTAGGTGCTTATTTGGGCTGCTTTGAATGAGGGCTTAGACTGTAATTACAATAGTTAATTTACAATTGCATATTATAAAAATTAAAAATTAAAAAGTAAGAAATTATTACTTGTTTTATAACTTTTTTGAATATAAGTTAAAGAAATAAGCGAGTAGTGTTTAATTAAATTACATATCATAAATGCTTTAAAATTATTATTATAAGAGAAAAGTTTAAATATAAGTTTAAATAACTTATAAAATTAATTAAAGTGGATGATAAGCGAGCGGCAATTACAAGCGAACGGCAACTTTTCACCAGCCACCTAACCTTTCAATCAAGGCTCTTAATTGATCAACCAATAATAATGGCATTGCGTTATAGCGAATCAGACTTACAGCTTGCTGTCCAAGCTAAGCAACGCAACCCTCATATTACCATTGGCAAGCTTTCTAAGACTTTCTATGTCCTATATAATACCTTGAAGGCTAGAATTGCCGGCCGACCATCACAACGCAATAGCATACCCAATACTTTGAAACTTATGGTTTCTGAAAAGAATGCCATTCTTTCCTTCATTCTTGACTTAGATGCACGAGCATTTCCACCCCGGCACAGTTATGTTGAAGATATGGCGAATCAATTGTTGGCAGCGCGTGGGGATGGATGCGTTAGAAAGAACTGGACGCAGAATTTCATTAAACGCACACCAGGCCTCCGGACGCATTTTTATCAGAGGATGGACTACCAGAGGGTCTTAAACAAAGATCCAGACGCGTATTGTGTGTGGTTTTGCCAAGTTGCGGCAGCAATTGCAAACATGGTATCTAAGACGCGGGTATTTATAAATTCGATAAGACTGGGTTTATGATGGGCATTATTGGGTCCAGCATAGTCGTTATAAGTGCCAAAAGATGTGATAGGCCTAGACAAGCTCAATAAGGCAACAGGGAATGGTCTATAACAATTTTTGCTGTCAATGCTGATGGTTGGGTGGTCCCGCCACTCATCATTCTACAGGGCAAAACCCACCTTGCGTCATGGTATCGCGATACAACATTACCACACGATTGGAAGGTGACTGTGTCCAATAACGGTTGGACTACGAACGAGATTGGGTTGGAATGGATTCGGCATTTCGACAAGTATACCAGACCGCGTATGACTGCCAGTAAACGCCTCCTCATCCTAGATGGTCACAAAAGCCACCATTCCCAGATCTTTAAGGATTATTGCCAGAATAATAGCATTATTACCCTTTATATGCCTGTCCATTTGTCACACAGGCGCCAGTCTTTAGATGTCAGTTGTTTTAGACCGCTTAAACAAGCGTACGGTCGCATGATTGAGGATCTCATCCGGCGTCATATAACCCACGTTTCGAAAGAGGACTTCCTTACAGCATTTTGTGAAGCACACAACGCTGCTATGATGCCAGGAAACATTCGAGCAGGTTTTAGTGCCACTGGACTTGTTCTTTTCGACCCAGAAAGTGTCATTTTAAAACTGGATGCTGTTGCTGTCGTACAAACACCGTCGCCAGACCCCAATCTTCCACCCACTACTTGGACTTTAAAGACTCCTATCACCATCAACGAAGCAGTAAACCAGTCGGTTTATATCCAAAATCGAGCCAAAAACTACTAGGAAAGCTCACTTATATCAATAATTGATGCGTTGAGCTCATTTTCAAAGGCTACATACGGTCTTATGCACAAGGTCGCTTTGGTTGATTCCTGGATCCGTGAGCTAGAAGAGGCCAATCACTTACTAAGTAAACGCCAGAAGACAAAAAACAAACATATAATAAAAAGAAGAGTACTTTCTGTTAAAGATGTAGTAGGTCTCCAGGCTGTAAAGGATGGTAATGAGCTGGCAAGACAGGAAAAGGTGAAGGTAGTTGCCGTCCGAGGAGGGCGGCAGCGCGTGAGCGACGTTGTGGCGTTTGCAGCAACACTGGCCATAATGCGCGAACTTGTACAATAAAGATAAAAATGTCTGAAAAAAAAGAATCTAATTGATCAGATTGAATTAAATGCGTTGTGGTCGAGTTATCTGACATGTTGGTTGGAAGGTTAGTGAAAAGTTGCCATTCGCTTGTAATTGCCGCTCGCTTGTCATCCACGTTAATCATGAAATATTTTAAAGCATTTATTGGTTATAATAAATTTTATATTAATAAGGCGTGAGTTATAATAAGTTAGCCGATTAGTTACGTTTTTAAACAGTTTTTAAAGTATATTTAAAGTATATTTAAGCTCCTTTGATACGGGTTTAAGCAATAATTATGATAGTTCATTTATTATTATTTGACTTTTATGTTCAAGCTTATTAAATAATTCTATATTTTAAATATATTATAAACGTATTAAAATACATGCATTATAACTTATTATAATTAATATATATAGTTAAGTGATCTTTAAATAGCTATTTACGGCTAGTTATCAGTACGGTGTTTTTAACCGCTGGTTGTTATTTAATTAGTTCCAATTAGTTCTAATTATTAATGATTATTTTAATTTAAATATTTATAGCTTTTAATGTTTCTAAACTTTAACTTTTTATACTATGTATATTGTTATTTTAATATGTTTTTATGGGTTGTTTATAACCCGGGTTTTACTTTATTTTAAAGTCATAAATATAATATATCAACGGTATATTGATAAGTTACAAAACTTAATATTCTTACAAGGTAATGTTTATTAAGATAATATATTTGTATTTGTTACAATAAAAATTAAAACTTTGAACTTATAAGGTTTTAATACGTTTATAACTTATTATTAAAGTATAAACACAACGTTAATTTATTAAAATTTAAAACATAAGTATTTTAAAAAGTAAGAAATGATTTATAATAAATTTCTAACATACGTAATATAAATACGTTAATAACTTATTTATAAGTTATAAAAACGGCTTATTAATAGCTTGTTAAAACTTTAATAACTTTTATATTATGAAATATATGTTTAACTTTAAAAAGTATATATCTAACCGGAAAGATAAAAAAACGCGCGTAACGTTAGCTATATTTTAATGCGTTTATAAGCCGTATTTCCGGCTTTTTTCTTCATTTATTAAAGCATTGTTTAGCTTAATATTAATAAACTCAATATTTAATTGAATACGATAAATAATTCACGGCTTCTATAATTATTTAACGGAATAAAAAACCTAATTATATAAAAGCTTTTTATAAAATTAATAATAAGTTATGACTTATTTTTAACTTATTTTTAGTTTGTTTAAAAATTAAAACCCACTTTTTATAAGGCTGGTTAAAAAGTTCAAAAAAGTATTACGGGTAATAAAAATAATATTAAACAAAAACTATTTTAGTTTATTTAAATTATAAGCGGTTTAATGATGGTTTATAAATGCGGCTTAAATTTATAATATAAATAATATATATTTACTTTTAATTAAACTCTATATATATGAAATATATAGATAAGATTTAAAAGTATTAAATTATAACCGTACTGTTTATATATTGTAATTAATTTATAAGTGTATTTAAAAAATCAACTTTATATAAAAAAATTAAACGATAGTATATATATAAACCGTAAAAGCTTAACTTTCGCGTTAAGTTTAATTTATTGTATTAATAACGAACTTTTATATGAAAACAATTTAGAGGTATTTATTACTTTATAATATTATTAAATTACATTTAATAATTATTTACGGAATAGTTTAATGTTTAATTTATCTATATTTATATTATATATATATTATACCGTATAAAAAAAATTATAACTTAAATACGTGCTGCCCGGGATATTGAGGTTAGTAAACCGAGTTGCAAGAATTTTTAATGTTTAATTTTAAGAAAAAATACCGGTTTTAAGTGTGACGAGCTGTCTAACCTATGAGGCTAAAGGGTTCTATAGGGTTTATGTTCTGAAGTAAGTCAACACAAAGGACGATAGAGGCTTCTGTCAACTAGAAGACACTCAGATGCTGGGGCTTGGTCTGAACTGGGTTCACTGTGTAGTCGAGTCGTCAGGAGATTTCTCCCACCTTAGGGTTGGCTAAGATGCTAAGATTGACCACTGAGGTAGAGACTGTCTATCTATCTGGTTGGGAAATGTTTGTCCTTATATATCCAATCTCTCCCTCACTGATTAGGTGGCTCACCCTAGATCACCGGTGATCCAAGGTGATCCAGTGATCCAAATTCTTAGTCACGTGACCCAGGTTCTGCTGGTCACGTGATCTGTGTACCGTTGCTCCGTTGCTCCGATCTCTCCACTGATCAGCACCCCACTTACTGGTCAACCTGTTTCCAATCGTCTCCTCTTGGCCTGCTATCAGGCCGCACTGTTCGTTGGTTCGTAACATATTCTTACTTTTAATAAATTTGGTGTTATTTTTGTTATAAACTTTATATTGTAATTATTCATAAACGGCTAATTAAGCGTCGGTTGTAAGTAAGGCAGTTATAAAGTTTTTTATACTTTTTAATTAATTACGAGTTATTTTAATTAATCTTTAAATAAAAAAATTAACGGATATTATTTTAATGATAATGAAAAAGTATGTAAGTTAATAATATCGAAACATTTAATAAATTAATAGCTTAAAGGCATAGTTTTTAATCTAATTATGTATTGTAAATGCTTTTAAAGTTTTTATAAAAAAGAAGTTCGGGTGTGGGCCTAGCTGGCTTGTAGAACTAAATCAGTTACATATATACACACGATATAGTTATATAACTTTAAACTATGCGAAGAGCAACGTTTACCGTATAAAGTTGTTGGTTAGACATATATCGAGTCTTTGGGAGCTTATATATGTTCGTGTTTACGAGCCGTAACTCACGAAAGGTTAAGTCATTACCTCATTCGTAACTGTAGTACTACCTTGCCACACGGCCGTAGATAATAATAACGGACTTCGAAGATGTGCCTTGAAGCTGGCGATTGGGGAGGTGATATCGAGGCGAACTGGTTAAGCTCTGAGTTTGTGGGACTACCCGCCCTGCCCGCCCGTTCGGCGTCGCCCCCAACCGCTAGAATCCAACAAGGGAAGCTCGCGATAGGCGCCGGTGTCAGCTCCCCGGAACATCCCTGCACGTGAACCCCGTCAGGTGCAGATGGCCGGAAGCTGATGAATGTCACCAGAGCCTCGCAGGTCGTGTGGAGGGTTGGCTTTCTCAATCATGTCACTCATTTGCTGTAAGTGACGTTTCTTGATTCTTATTACAGCATCTGGATTATGCCTTCGTTCTGTCCATCATGACCTAAGCTTCAAAGTCCTGCTCCCACCAACATAATGGCGTCCACCGCGCAAGCCGAGGCTCCCAGGAGGTCGACAACCCTATTCGAGGACTTCGATGATGAGACAGTCTTCCAGAAAGCCGCGCCGCACGCCGCGGATCAAGACAGCAAGAACTTTGTGGTCGAGTTTGGACCCGAACATGCGCGTGTAGCTTTCAATCTTGGCGCCGACGACTTTCATACGCTTTTACAAGACGAACGACATATCGCTCGCTATCCCATTCGCTGGATGTACGTTGGACTCCTGACAGCTTCAGCCGTGTTTCACACTGACACCGCATAGAAACATATGGGATCCGAGTGTGCAAAAGGATGCAATCACTGCCATTGGAAACCAATATGACTTCTCGGAGCGACTGATTCGCCTGATGGCCCTGGCTCTTCCCAAGGCTCACACAGCTGAGGCGCGCCGGCGCAAAGACAGGACGGGTCACGTTTCCAAACATCGCCATCCGCAAAAGGACCTAGAGACAGGAAACAGTCTCAATGGAAATATACCTCTGGACAGCATTCCCAGCCTACGGGTGTCAAAGGAGGCTATGAACTTGGAACTGATGGATGACGATGGCATGGAGCTCTTTCTGCAGGTCAAGAATACAGTCAACTACTTCTCGACTGACCAGACGCGTAAAGGTAAGTGAGTCCAGGTACGCCATCCTTCATCGATGCTGACGAGACGAAAAGCCATGATCATCGGGGCTCACTGGCTCCATAAACGCCCAGCACGAGAACATGAGCCTCAGCGGAAAAGTATGATGCCGCCAAAGCACTGGCAATGGCTGGCCCTGTGTAACGATCGTAGGCCAAATCTTCACGCTCCTGAGCCTGTCGAGCGGTATGTGAGCTGACCCGCTCGCTAGATACTCTGTTGTCAATACACGAGAAGCCGTCGTTCGAACCGACTCCTGAAAAGGAGGACGAACAGACCTGGCAGAGTGACGAATTGAAGAACATCAGGGCGAACACGCTCGACGTTCTTCTGCAACTATCGCAGAAGGGTTTCGACCTGTACAAGAGGAAGCCCCTTTCACAAAACTCGGTTCGGCGACCGCTGTATAAATGGCTTTCCAGCAAGCCGGACCTGACCCGACAGGAGACGGGAATGTCCTTTGCGAGCAAGGGTGAGCCGGTGAGCTTAGCAGACGAGGGGACGAGCAACCTCTTCTACTATTTGTTCGAAGACTACGTTGCCGCCGGCCCCTTGAAAACGGCAGAGGGGAAACTGGAGCATATAGTAAGCAAGCTGCGATACTGGATATAGGAATGACGATACTAATCCACCGCAGACTCACAAGGTGCTGGAGAGTGCAGTAGGTTCCGCCTTTCGCGAGGTCACCAAACAATCCAGCTAACCCGTACAGCGCCCGAAAGTAAGGAGCAAGAGCACTGATATCATTCCCACGTTGCACTATCTGAGCAAGGATCTTCGAGAACTGAAGCATATGTTCGAGAACTATAAGAATTTGGTGGGCAAGATCATGGCGTCGGGGAAAGCCGAGTCGCAGGTCACGAACGGGCCACCGGGCGAGATTCGCAGAGTTGCCTTAACAGACTCGGCCCAGAGCCGCTTCGACAGGTTGGGCGACCGGTTGCAGTTCCTCATGCTGAACACGATCGAAGGATACCTGGAAGAGATCAGTGCACTTTCAAGCACGGTAAGAGAGGATGTCCTTCCTGTCGTGATGCTTGGGCTAAACAACAGCTGCGCAGTATTTCAACCTGACACAGCAGAAAGACTCGGAAGCGACAGCGAGACTCACGCGAAGTGCAACGCTCCTGGCGAAGCTCAGCGTGTTCTTCCTACCCATCAGTTTCCTGACGAGTTACTTTTCGATACAGATCGAGGACCTCTATAGTTATTGGCACGCCAAGGACTATTGGTATTCGTTCGCGGTGATAGCGAGCGTGTCGTTTGTCAGTCTGTTCTTCTTCAGCAGGCTGCTCATGTTTTTCAGCGACGTGATGGACGACTGGGCTTCGCATATAGCGCGCTGGTTTCGGAGGATTGGTCAGTATTGCGGACTGGATCTCAAAGACGACGACGATCCATGAGAAACCTTGGAAGCATGAGACTGGAGTCTGGGAAGGCGGTTGGGTACCATCCTCTTTGCTGCCGGAGTTTTGGGTTGGGCCTGTCATACCACCAGATAGGTAGTCGAGTAAAGGTCGCAACAGTAATAATAATATCGTGTTTTGGGACTCATGTGTAGAAGAACACTGCTGAAACGAACCATCAGACTCATTTACGTAAGACCATCACCGTCGTGACTGCCGAATGTCCCATCGTGAGCTAGCCCGCCGCAGCGCTCTGGGAACAACGTTGGAGGAACCCAAGCGGGAGCAGGTAGCCGCAGTGACGTTATGCCGGCATGAACCTTCCATGAATCCATTTGTGTGAGATCGGTTTGGCGGGGTCAAGCCGACACCGTTGTTGCTTCAGTCTCATGCTGAAGGAGCACAGCGTCCTTTCTTTACCATATGATATACGCACACCCGATTGGGTAACTGATCTCGTGACAAATGGATCACACCTTCCAGTTTCCAAGCCTGGGCGACCCGGGCGAAGAGGAGATGATGGGTTGTTTGTCTCCTCAACTGAGCAGAGTTTGCCCGTCTGGTCTGATCTGACTTGTCTGATAGATCTACTACAGTATGCCCTGGCCCTGTGGAGGTTCTAGATTCAGGCCCCAGGGCAATCTGCAGCTACCCCTGGAATGAGCCAAGCATCCCCCAGCACGGCAGCCACG
Organism: Anthostomella pinea; assembly: GCA_963556695.1. NCBI lineage: Eukaryota > Fungi > Ascomycota > Sordariomycetes > Xylariales > Xylariaceae > Anthostomella > Anthostomella pinea. The sequence goes on along the minus strand of CAUWAG010000020.1, from coordinate 2,525,436 downwards.
GCAGCCACGGCCATAACGCGCTTGCCGTCGGCCGATCTTTGATTCTTTGCCCTCCAAATGCGCCCTGGCAGCCTGGCCCCTGGTGGTGCCTGCCCGTAGTGCCGAGCCCGTGTGCAATGACGTCCATCCGCTTTCAGTCTCGCAGCAGCCAAACCAACCCATCTTTGATCATAACCTCGTCTCAATACGCTACCAACAATATATCATCTTGAGTCGACTTTGCCCACAAATAGCCATTCGAACTTGTTCTTCGTTAGACCATCATTGAGCCTTTGCTATACTACTACTGCTTCTGCTACTACCCGCAACCTTAGATAATATTGTACCCACTTCGGCGTCGATTGCGGAAAGATAAGGTAGGGAGAAGACCCCTGATTGCAAATATCGTAGAAACCACCACCCACCCACCGACTCTGTGATTCTGCCCTCGTGCCGCTGCCCCTTATTAGGCGACATCGAACCGCCGACGACCAATTCGAAGCCGTACGTACTGGCCCGATGCCTTCCCAGAGCGCGACGAACGGAGAGGCCAACGGCCTCGTGGGCGAGGTGCGGTGCATCCCCCTTTCGTACGAGAACAAGAACTGCGACCCCTCGGCCCGCGAACTCATCCTCGCCCTACGACCCGAGTGGTCGAGTCCCGACTCCAAGCTCGAGTTCGTACGGTTCACAGAAGGCATCACGAACACGCTGCTGAAAGCGGTCAACCGGAAAGAGGGCCTGACAAAGGAGGAGATCGACAACGACGCCATCCTGCTGCGGGCCTACGGCCACGGCACCGACGTCCTGATCGACCGGCACCGCGAGACTCAGAACCACGAGCTCCTGACCAAGTACGGCCTGGCGCCGGAACTGCTGGCGCGCTTCAACAATGGCATGATGTACCGCTACATCCGCGGTCGCGTGACCCAGCCCGCCGACCTGCGCACCCTCCCTGTGTACCGGGCCGTGGCGCGGCGGCTGGCCCAATGGCATGCGCGCGTGCCCTGCATACACGAAACGTACGCCGAGAAGAGCGGCCTCAACGGCATCACTAACGGTCCCCACGATGCCGCCGCCACCGACCACGTTGCGCCGGGCAAGCCGCCGCCCAACGTCTGGACCGTCATGCAGAAGTGGATCCTGGCCCTGCCGGCCAAGACCGACGCCGAGAGGACGAGGCAGGCCGACCTGCAAAAGGAGCTCGAGAGGCTGGTCGGAGAGCTGAGCCAACGGCCGGGGCTTGGCGAGAACGGCGTAAGTGCTATCCCGCTCTGAATATACCACAGGCCTATGGCCATTCTACCTCGGGAGTATCGTGTACTGACTACGAACCTTTACAGCTCGTCTTCGCACACTGTGACCTTCTCAGTGGGAACGTAATCATCGAGCCGAAGGGCCCCGGGACCACTGCCGTCGACGGCGGTGGCGGCGGAGGTGTCACGGATGGCGACAACGAGGAGCTCTCGGTCAGCTTCATCGACTACGAGTACGCAACCCCCTCGCCTGCAGCGTTCGACCTGGCGAACCACTTCGCAGAATGGGGTGGCTTCGACTGCGACTACAACGTGCTGCCGACGCGGGCGCAGCGGCTCGAGTTCATCGAAGCGTACATCCGCACCTACTACGGCCTCCTACCAGACGCAAAAGTGGACTTGGAGGCGGAGGTACAAAGGCTGCACGCCGAGGTCGACGTGTTCCGGGGCGTGCCCGGCTTCTACTGGGGCATATGGGCGCTGATCCAGGCGACCATCTCGCAGATCGAATTCGACTATGCGAAGTACGCTGAGGTGCGCCTGGGCGAGTACTGGGCCTGGAGGGACGAGGTGAATGATACGCGTGCGTTGGCGGGGAGGGAGATGCCGCTGCGGGAGAAGCGGTGGGCGAAGGCGGAGTGAATCTGCCACGGAAAGGGCGTCGGTAGACGGCTCTGTGTGATCGGTAACCTACCGCCGCCGTTGGATCGAATCGAATACGAGCATCGAACATAAAAGAGGAACAACCATCCATGTTTCCCGTGTGGTGCAAAGGATACCATTGTAGACATACAAGAGAGAGAGAGGGGGGTCTGGGGGTGACCAAAATGATCAGGAGCAAGACCAGGAGAGCCACGGATAGAGGTAACGATTCTACGAACGGCGCTCAAGCAAGGGCCAAATAAACGGCGCCATGCGGTGTATATAGAGAGCAAGCATCAGGCACTAAACGCCATTCAACATAATGCCAAGGCGTTGCATTAGACTACTTGCCGTTAATGAAGAATTTAAAATTGTTCATTGGTCGACGCCCTGCTTCTCATAGGAGACCTGCTCATCACGTATGTGGGTTTTAATAGATAAGACCGCTTGCGGTAAGTATGGCTCTCATGTAGCATCAAGGTGAATGGACTTTGAGAAAGCGAGACTTTAGTGGTGTGTATGATGTCTTGTGGATATTCAGCTACGTGAGACTCTCGTCCATCCGGGACAGAGAAACCTATGGTCAGCCGGATGAGACGGCATATACGTGCCTGTCATCAGGATTTCCCTGTTAGCTGTCGACTATCATTGATGAGGTTTTTTTTTCTCTCAGGCCAGACTGCTTTAAGCTCTGCTAGTTGCTCACTCCGCGAAAAGTGAGAATTTGGATACCGGTTCCCGGGCGTAATGAAACGCTATGTGTTATATGTATAGCATGACATGCCTGGGGCGTGCTTGCGGCCAACAGGAGTTGTCAGCACTGCATTTCCTGCTTGAGGTGTCCAAGAGTACCAATATGGACTGGCGTGTTGGTAATGTTGTTGCGTGTTGATAAAGTTGCTCTTGAAACCTCGTCGTCACTCTCCAGCTTTCTCTCCCATGCGAGACTGCACGGTGAGTGGCAGGGACGTCCCGATATTCATTATCAGAACGCCCGGATCATATGATAACTCGCCCCAGAGCCCGTGTCGCTCCTGAAGCTTGTGGCATGACGAGTTGCCAGGCCGTAGTGAGCTCTGGGTGGGACTGCTGTCTTGCACCTTCTGACCTGTGCTGCGTAGACTAAGCAAAGTTGCGTGGGAAGAGGCTCGTAATCAGCCTCTGTTTTCTGCCGCTAGGAGATTAGTACCTAGAGGGTGCATCACGAGCCTGATACACATCGTGGTGACGCTCTTTGGATGTATGGGTTTTGCTCGTTTGACACTGGTAGTATCTCGGAGTTTCCTGGCACGAGGCCTGTAGGACCTGCAAGGGTATGTTATGGTCTGCCCCTGACGGCTGGAGCATATTCCTTGCCTTTCGATCCCGTATTCTATTCACCCTGTGCGATCACAGTCATACTGGCTACTACAGACTCGATAGGCATCGGTCGGGCCTACGAGACTGTATTGGTTTAACAGCGAGGAGGGTCCGGGACTTTAACAAAGTTGTAAAAAAGGGGCACGGTAGAAAAGAGTAAACCTTCAGGCCTGGCTCGATGACCAGACAACACTCCACCGCCGGTTTGTGGCTATTGAATACATCGAGCATGCTACTATGCGTCGATGTCTCCGATCTCCCATCTCATGGAAGATGCTCTGTAATCAGGTGGCTTAAGGACTATCCTGCATCAAGAGTCTGACCATGGTGACGATGGTGTAATCGTGTGTGATTACCGTGGCGGTCACTAGTCCCTCATGATGTCTTCTCCCCGTCGCTCAAAGACCAACAGTACGCAGCAAGTTATTGCCATGCAAGTCATTGTCTTGTGAGTCCTTGGGGGCCAGCTGAGGGTAAGGCAAGTCGACACTAGACGGATAGGGAAGTTATGGGAATATCGCCTCGTTCCAGCCTCAGCTAAAGGAGCTGAGGCGATGGACAGGCGGGCTTTGCCTAGCGACTGTCGGACGTCGTGGCACTCTCCAGATAAGAACGGCGAGCCTCGAGGCGATAAGTGGGCGAATGTGCGGTCGACTCGCAAAGGGGGCACGGGCACGGGCACGGACACGGACGGGAGCAGGTGAGGGGGTTCGCATGCACGAGCGACTTTCTCCGCCATGAAGTCGGTCTGTACCATTCGGCCATCTGCAACGTTTCTTGGCGACGCGCAATCCCAGGTGTGACGGGCTGGATCCTCACACGATGATTCGAAGAGGACGACAGGAGTAGAATACAGCCTACATAATTCGCCCGTATGTAACAGCACTTGCTGCTGACGGGTAAGCTCTATGCTACCCGACCTTGACCGCTCTGGTGATTGTTTCGGCGATTCGCGCTCGACAATGCTCACGAGTGCCGGGCATCAAGCCCTCGCTGTCACCTTGTGAGATTCTACCGCGCCGGCGTCGTGCTCTGATTTGCTGCGCGGCGACCGGCTGTGGGCTTGCTGCTTTAAAAGATGGCTGGTACAGAGGCTGCAGAGGTAGAGTGTGAGACCACGGCCGGGTTTCCAGATGGAGCTAAGCGTTTCGAGCTGGAGTGAATTTACCTTACATAAAGTTTTGGGCCATTCATTTCTGGACGGTGCAAAAAGCATGAGAGCTGAGGTAGCAGCTGACACAGACACAGGTGCTGCTAGCCTGGAAGGGCTGATGGCTGATGGATCATGGCTGCTGGCTGATGGCTGATCAGTGATAGCTGATGGTGATGAGAAACGATGGTGTCCAGTTCGCCCCATCTGGCCCAGAGAGGCAGAGAGGCCGCAGGCTGCAGGGATCCAATAGACTCGTCTCGCCTGCGCAGCCGGCGGGCGACTTCGGCACTTATCGAGGCACTTAAGAGACAGCGTTCCTGAGTCGGGAAGGGATCGGCGCTGGGCCCGTCAGCGTCGATGCTAGGAGACGGCGCTGGCGAGAAGCACTCCCGCATGACAAGACGCAACTGGATCAGCGGCCGCATTGGCTTGAGGCCTTCATGTTGGCCTGATACGTGCCGCGCTGTCGTGCTTTTTAGGCTAGGTGGGATGACTGGTTACATGTCGCCGCCGGTGAGTGTAATGTGAGTGTAATGCGAGCACACGGACGCACAGCTGAGGCTTGAGTCACTTCGTGTATCAGGCGGGTGTGGGTGGGAAGCACAAGACGATCGAGATGGGGGAACGGGAGAGACGCCGACGGGAGGACGTGGAAGCCTGGAAGGGGTCTAGAGCGCCTTGGAAATATGAAGGGTCAGCCGAAACACTATAATACATTAATACATTATAGAAGCTGATGCTAGGGCGGTTAGCGGAAGTCAATTCCCGGGCTGACTGGCTGAAGCCTGCTGCCTGAGGGAGGCGGCCCCTCTGCCGCTGATACTGGTATCAGACAGACAGCACTCGAGCAGTGAAGCACCCGTCCGTCCGGTCGTCGTACATGACATGACATTGGCTTTTGGAGGTCAGTTCATCTCTGCTGCAGCTGCGTCTAATATGCTGATATGTGCTTCACCCTGAATTATTAATGAGCTGGTGATGGAAGAGATAACAAGGTTGGATGCGATAACGAGGCGAGCGAATACCTTGTATAACTTGCAGCCTCTCTTCTCAACAATAACGTGGAGGTAGGAGGTAGGTAATAGGTATGCGGCACATTCTCCAGGAGAATGACCTATAATGCCGATTCGTAGCATTGAACGACTCGACATGAATGGGGTATCGGACGTGGCATAAGGCATGCAAGGCATGATGCGTAGGTACACACTGGTACGGTATGGAACACGTGCAACTGCATCTCGACACTTCGAGGCACTTAACAAGTTGAGAAGGGATGGGGAACAGATGGGCTCAATAACGTGATCACTCATATGTACACCCCCTGTTTGCCGGCATCTCTCAGGTGCGCCGTACCAGCGACCACTTGGCACCACAGCTGGAACGAACACCCCCAGCTTCCCGCCCTTTGTTGCAACGAGCCGAGCGAGTATGCATGCACCATGAATGCAGACTACCACCTCGGTCTCTTGTTGTTCTTATCAATGCCATCAAGTCGTGCATTCTTACTTTTTTAATCAACGGGTTGACGGTGCATCCGTCGAGACCCACACCAATCCCCATGGATCCAAGCCATTGTCTATCAGCTGAACGGCTGCAAGGCATGCGGGAAGCTGTAGGTATAGTAGGTGCTACTTATTCAAAAACCTCCAAGACATCCAGGCCCAGATACAACCACAAGGTATGAGAGCTATGGAAGGAACATGTATTGAAAACAAATCGTTGTGTAGGTATCATGTGTAAATGTATTCATTTGATGCCTTTGGGTGAAGTCCCCCATCTCATCACACCCCCATCATCCATGCCCCCCAATCCCCAGCCCGACTATTTTTTTGATCGTGACCATCTCACTCCTCACACTATCAAGCTGCTCGCTCGCTCTCCCTGTCCTGCCCTACCATGCCCTGCCCTGCGCTAGGCTGGCCCCCAATCCTCCTGTCTTCCTGTCCTCCAGCCGTCATTCCTGATCGAGGTTCACCATGGCCCACGTCCATGGATAAGGACAGTGGACACCGATGAACACTGAAAGTTTGAACAGAGAGACAACGGCTTCTCCCGACCACCCCCAGAGGCTAAGAGGCTAGAGCTGGACCCTTGCAACCACCCCTTCTGCGTCTGCCCTCTGCCCCTTCACACCCCTTCCACCTTCATCAACGTCGGCCCACCCTGCCACTCCCAGAGTCCCAGCCATGATCCATCGTCTCTCCCTATCGCGCAAAGGGCAGAGCTTTGCGCCCTGCACCCAGTCAGATCCCCCCGCAGGTCCCCAGCAAGGCCTAGCTCGCCCCAAATAGTGCTTCATGTGCGCGTGCAATCTAATGTGCCGTCGTCGTGGGCGCCCCACCACTCAGACCAGACCTCGACGCTTCTGTCTTCGACTCTTCTGAGTTCTCTTCGTCTGATGTCGAGTCTTGACTCTTGTCCAATGCCATTCCTATATCTATCATGACCACAGAGAGGGATTAGCCAATTTGCATCATCTGTCCTCTGTCCATCCTATCTATTGCTTCCATACCAAGACACACTACAGTGCTGCTCCCTTCCCTTACCCCCACAGAGTGTTCTAATAAGTTTACATCCCTCTCTCGCGCTCTTACCTAGTACACGCCCTCCACCCCCCTCGGACGCCTACTACTGCAGCTGATCCGTAAACTATCATTGGCTCATTTCATCACGAGGCGCAGTTGCTTGATCGACTTTTCAGATCTTGCAAGTCGCCAGCCGACCTTCCCATGTCATGAGCATCTACTCTCTGGCCGGTCTGTCTTCACTCGTAGACTGTGTAGACTGCAGTTGATGTATCCCGCCGGAACGCGCGAGAGTCGTGAGTGTGAGAGAGCGCCAGGTGAGGCGGAGAGAGCCTTCAGCCCGCCCGCTCGCCCGTTGCGGCACCGGCGCAAGCTCAAGCCCAAGCTCAAACTCACTATTTTCCGATAACGCCGACACGACGCCCCAGTTTGAGCAGCTCGACCTGGGTGAGAGCGTGTGGTGAGAAGTGTGAAGCAGGAGAAAGGAGAGGAGGAGGAGGAGGATGGCCACCGACGCTTTCGACCCTCGACATGATCGTCGCGGCTCTCTGATGTTGGGGGCCCGGGAGATGCCAGTCGCACCCGCACCCGGCTTTGATCCGTCCTTGGACCCCACGATCCGCCAGCTTTTTGAGCAGCAAGCTGAAATCCAGGCCAAACTGGCCGCCTTACTTCCCGCCAAGTACGTCCCAAATAGTAAGCTCGAGCTGGACATGCTCCGTCATAAGCTCAGAGCTCTCGAGATATACGCACAAAGTCGAAGTAAGTTGCTGAGTCTTAGTCTTCGCCGCTACACATACCTCGTCGCATTCCATCGCAAGCTGACTGAGCCCTCATCAAGACTTCGCTGGGACCATCCCCATATTATCCGATATCGAGGAGGCCCGATCATTGCAGTACAAATGCGAATGCATCGAAAGCTACTTGATAGATGAAGGTACGTCGTTGCTTCGCCGTATTCCCAAGCACAGTCTAATCGTCTCTTGCCACAAGGTTTGGACCTTCATGAAGCGAGGTTTCTAGATGTCTTGAAGCTATCTGCCCAGGACCAGGCGCCGCCTGGCTATGGGGCCTGGTTAGATAAAAACATCTCATACTATGATCCAATCTTTCGCGGATGGCGCATGAGAGAGTCGGTACCTTTGATCTCAAGACGACAAGCTTCCTTCAAGTGCTGGGATGACCGATGTGTGTATTATATATACGGTTTCCCCAAGTCGGAAGAACGAGACGAACATCTCGAGCAACATACGAACCCGCTGAAGAGGGACTCGGGCCTTTCCGTGGGTAGTATACCACCCATCGTCTTCCCGGACCAGGCCCAACCCCGCATCTTCACCGGAGACCACCACCGCAGGCAGAACTCGCCGGCTCCCTTACCACGCCTCACAGTCCCCTCGTCGCTGCCACCATTAGCTACTGTGAACCAGTCGAGAGATCACCGTCGCGACTCGCTAGTCAGCTTCCCTTACCCAGTGGAATTCCCCAGTCAGCCTCGAGGATCGATCGAGTCCGAGGTAGATCCTTTACTCCCACCTTTGAAACGCAGCAGAGTCGGTCATTCCAGGTTAGAATCGATAGGAGAGCTAAGGCTTCCCCGAGATGCAGGGCCTTGTCTTCGTTGCAAGGTCCAGGCCAAACCAGTAAAGGCGCCCTCTTCTACTCAATTGACATTGACTGACGCTTGGCAGTGCGACTCCAACGACGACTGTGGGTTCTGTTCCGAGGTCCCCGACTCCGGCACGGACGACTTTTGGAGTATCCTCGGCTGCCATCGTGGCCCGTTGGCCGCCTTGGCTGACTACATGCTACCAGGTTTGTCTACACATGTTGATCATTACCAATATACTTCATTCTCACTCTGTAGTAGAAGCCCTATCTCCAAGACAAGTCCATACGCCTGTCACGTCGCCGATGGCGAGACGGCGGAATATGAACGAGTACCTCGAGCGCACGTACCTAGTCAGCCCGGGCGTGGCAGAAATGGTCAAGGCGCACCTCGATTTTGACGACGGCTTCTGGTGGACTGAAGACCTGGCCACCTTGCCGATGCCAAATCCTACCTTGGCGACATATCCTACGGACCCAAAAGACCAACCTCCTCCGGTCTTGAAAGTATTTGCAGCCAGTTGGAATGCCGAAGGCATACCTTTTCAGTTCTGGGAGTTGTTTCGACTTACTGGCTTCATGTCAGAAAGCAGGGAAGCAGAAGCCGTAACCTATCCCGTCCTATACCGTGCAAAACTGTTACTCCGAGAGATTCTGTTCTATGACTTACAACAGCCGGAACCGTCGATACGAACTGAAGTCAACGTAGCGAATGCGCAACTACTCCCCGACGACATGGACTACGACGGTCGAAATCGGCTGATCTACAACTGTATGGCTCAATTCCTGCAGTCCTTCGAGAGTACAACCATGCGGAGGGTGATTACGGAACCGAAGAGCTGGCTAGCTGTCTTCTTCTCGCTTTGTATTTTCAGCATCGTGAGGACTATACTGGCCGACTTGATCTCTACACCGTCACGGATCATCCCTGCCCAGGCGCAGAACGGCTTGCCCATGTCGGGTGGTGCTATTGCTATGCACAGCGTTTACAAGGTGCTGGTCAACATACTTGCGTGGTCGACCCCCATGATCCTCGACAACCCGGCTTTGGATTTGGAAGGGAACGATCGGGCCATGTACGCCACGACCGTGTCGGCTATTCGAAAGGACGACTGGATCGCCTGGGGAGTCCGTTCGACGAAAGAGTTCTTGCTTGGACTGGGAAGCGGATACTTGGTGGACAACGCCGGGTTCAATGGATTTTTCCGGCAACGGACCCCTATTTATCGGCATGTTTCTTACCAGCAACCTACGGCGATTGGTCAAGCTGGCGAGGCACTGAAGCCTGTAGCCGAATGGCAAGCGATACATCCGTGGGCAAACAGGAGTGATCAGGAGATGATGCCAGCGGGATATGGGATGGACCAAGCAAGAAGGCACACAGTAGGCGAAAGCCCTGCTTTCACTCGCGCTATCTCTAGAGGACTGAGCTCACCTACGAAACTCAGAACATCCTACCAACGACCGCCGCTTCGGAGGGTATTCTGTACGAAATGTAACGAGTATCCCGAGGGTTTTCGTGGAGAGCACGAGCTTCGCAGGCACACCGACGCCAAGCACGCTGCTCTGGTGAAGAGATGGGTGTGCAACGAACCGCAGGCCTCGAGCCCCAACTCGCCACAGCCGGTCATACCGCTTTCCAAGTGCAAAGCCTGCGTGACACAGAAACGATACGGTGCATACTACAATGCCGCAGCTCACCTACGCCGAGCGCATTTCCACCCTCACCGCAGCGGGAAGGCCAGCGGTGATTGGCCTCCCATGACCATCTTGAAAGACTGGATGCGAGAGGTACGGCAGTCTATCGACGTCAACGAGAACGATAGCTCGAGTGGCGAAGAGGACAGCGATGTCAGGATGATGGAGGAGTATACCCTCCCAAGACAGCAATCGTTCCTCGAAGCTCCGAGGCTCGCCCCTGCACCGTCTCAGGGGCAGTTGTTGGCCCCATCAATGACGCCGTCTTTGGAAAGTACTGTGCATAGCAGTCCCGTCATACCCAGAGCCGAGGACAATAGGAACCGTTGTCCACACCCCGACTGTGGACGGGTGTTCAAGGACCTTGCGGCGCACATGTTGACGCATCAGGAGGAACGACCTGAGAAGTGCCCTATAGAGACTTGCGAATACCATACAAAGGGGTTCGCTCGGAAGTACGACAAGAACAGACACGCCCTGACACACTACAAGGGGACCATGGTATGCCCCTTCTGTCCTGGGCCTGGCACAGCATACGAGAAGGCCTTCAACCGGGCCGACGTCTTCAAGCGACATCTGACGGCCGTCCACAACGTCGAGCAGACCCCGCCCAACAGCCGGAAGATGATTATCACGGGCAACAGCGCCCGCAACGGAGGCGATGCCAAGTGTTCGATATGTCAGACTCGGTTCGCCACAGCGCAGGAGTTCTACGAGCACCTGGATGACTGCGTGCTGAACGTCATCGTGCCCACGACCCCCAAGACATCGAAGGATCATATCATCTCGACGCCCCAGAACGGCGACGAACCCAGCAGCGCCGTCTTGATGGAAGGCAATGACGACAGGAGCAATTCCGACATCAGGGGCCCCAGCGAGGTCCCGACGGCGGAGACAGGCATTGTCCCCGAACACGCGAGAGGGGTGGACAAAATGGAGTTGGACTCGGACAGGGACTAGGACTAGGACCATGACAAGGGAGTATGGGGGAAATTGGGAGATGGCTTTTTTCTCGGTGTTTATTCGAGGGTGTGAGATATCCGTGTACACATGCTTGACACGACTGCTTTCCGAGGCAGGCCAATATCTATTTCGACGTATCGTTTATATCCCCGAAGAGGCCCAAAGTACTGGGCCCTTCACTGTTTGAATGAAGAAAGATACCATCTCAACTACACTATGTTGCTTGCTTTGCCAACTTACGTCGCCGTGAACATGGGTGTCTGCGCCGAATCTCATCCTTCAGGATTGAGGCTCGCGTGGCTTGCAGGGTGTTGCTACCCTAGGTCATATGTCACGATCCTTCGTGGTCCCGGCTCCTTGGACTAGCTTGTTTCATCTGCCATGTTTCTTGTTCCTTTTGGCAATAGGAGTCGACAATGCTAGGTGCTCGTGACACAGCGTGCAGCAGCAGGAATAGCCATCCTCGTCCTCCTGATATTGATTAGTCCATTGCATGGGATGTGTCCAGAATAGCTCACGCCATGCTTGCTTCGTCCGCAGTACGGTCAGTCTTTGAGCTTAGTAGCAAGGACTCCATCCATCATCGCGTGTTCTCAACCAGATCCTATGATAATTCTTGGTATACTCGAACAACCTTGGACGTACTACGTGTGAGATCGTGTGATTTTCCTAGCCTCACGTGAAGTTCAACCCGTCACTTCGCCGACAGACAATAGCTTCGTCACATACGTATCCGGCTAACCTCATCATGCCTTCCGTCCCTAGAAAGTAGCCCAGGATAGCCCAACGTGCATCACCATTCCTTACACAGCTAGGTAGATATCTCATATCCCCTGCCTGTTGGATTGAGGTACACCTGTCACTGAACCCTCATTAGTCTCCGTACACCACCCGTCTCAGCAAACAACAGTAAATTTATCGAATTACAATAAGCGTACTGGAATAAGTACTAAAAGTGTCGTATCAGACCATCTCTGCTTATTCCTATCTGCTTATTTTAATATTTCTAATTTTTAACGTGTAATCGGGAATCCTCCCAACATGGCGCGTACGGAGACTTATGAGGGCTGAGTGTACCACGGCCCGGGGACGCGACCCATACCGCAGGATTCCACACCAAGCTAGCTAGCTGCCCACCGGCACCAAGATCCCTCCGTGCTTATGACTGTCGCCGTCGTCAGAGGTCCTGGTTGATGTAGTAGACAGGGGCTACGGTGGTACTTGAGGTATGAGGAGTTGGGTGAGCGCAACCCCGTGCTATGATACATATACACCCAAACAAGTAAGGTTACGATAGGTGTCACGAAGATCATATCAACCGGCAAGCTGTGGTATACAAGTCAGATCTTGGTCTCCCTTCCCACCTGCCCGGGTCAGCAGTCACCAACGAACGGGTCGAGATGTCGACTTCGCGACAGCATAGAAGTTAATAAGCAACCAACCCAACCTCTGATAGAGAGCACCTTGCAAGCGCCCCGATTCTCGGCGAACCAGTCTGGTGCACTGTGCACAGGCATAACGCGCTGCACATCTTTAGCCTGAACTGTGCTGACTGGTCACGCGAAATTGCGAGACGCAACAGGGCTATATGTCGCGATCATGCAGCCTGTAAGTTAATATGTATTAGGATCAAGCCGAACCGGACATTCAAGTCGAGAACTACCTATTAATGTGTACATGCGGTTGTTGCCGAGGTTCGTCTCCGCTGTTCGGCGTTGACTGTCAACACATGATGGCACGTTCGCCAGTCAGGGGTTGTTGGTCTTTACCGCCCTTGCCTCGCCGGATAGGGGCGGCGTGTGTGTCTCGTTGGTGGATGGGAGTGGCCGACTCTGGCCCGATCGTGTTGGTGGACATAGTGAATAGATGCAGGTTGGTAGGGCTGAGACTTTCGAAGCAGTCTCGTCCTGCAAGGGGCAATGTCTTCGCATTCAGTTCTGCTTCTCTACGTTTATCTTCACTGCTGTACACCGAGCGTCTGTTTTAGGCGGACATGTACACGTGGCCTCTTACCATTCTGTGTGGGACATGGCATCGAGGTGATTAGATACTGGACCGATGCACCTCGCGTGGATGGCCATGCCGTCCGGCAACACTTGATGGAGCGTTGGTTTAGCGTGAGAATATCGTTCTACCGAACCTGATGAACGCCGTTAGGTATGCCTGGACAGTCGTGAGAGTATACCACAGCATTGGGAGTCGGTCACCCCTTTCTACACCTTTGCAAACAGAAGGGGCAAACGCCAGTCGATACTCGCGTGGCAGCTTCGTGGTGTCTCTTAGAGGGACAGCCGGTTGAATTCCCGAGGGCCACTGCAAGCCGATATGGCGTCGGCTCCTATAGCCATGGATTCATGCAAGCTCTAAAGCGTACTTTTTCGCCATGTGTCGATTTTGTTCTGCAGAAGAGGCATCCAGGCGGACCTTTGACAACCGTCCGAGACCCAGGGGTCGCAGCATGAACCAAAGAACATGCCAGATCCGCTCCCACAGCACGCAACAAAGGTGGTCGCCAGGCTTCTGCGACAGGAGTCAATCATCCAGCGAAGGAGATGGACGTCATTTAAGGCAGCCACCCCCCTCTCAGCACCACCCAAGACGCATCACGTTGCCTTGACAGTGTGGCTCGATCTTTGTGAGCAGCCATCACATTCCCCCTTAGATCCAGCGAGTACCCAGGCAACCATCTACACTTGAAATCAATGAACTACCGGGAAATTGGCCCCTATGTCCGTCTTTCCGTCCATCCACCCAACCCTCGTCAACGCCGACATTTCGATACTAGGTTTCGCTCCAGACTCTCTACCACCTCACCATGGCCAGCTTCAGCAGCATGCCAGCCGAGCTGCGGCTCGCGATCTGGGGCATAGCGCTCCATGCCGAAGCTCAGCGCCGAATCATCATTCTCTAGGGCGGTCACGCCATCGCCTTCAAAAACCTCGCGAGCCCCTTCCTCCGGGTGAACGCAGAAAGCCGACACTGCGCGTTGCGATTCTACAACGTCAAGCTGGGCGTCTGGTTCGTGCAAGCGCCTATACTTGGCCGGAATTTCTTCGAAGTTGACGAGGAGCAAACTTTCGAGAAGGAGCAAGCTTTCGAAAATATCGCCCGCGACCAAGAGACCAAGATCCTGTGCCGAGGCGCCATGTATATCAGCCCGGAGCACGATACGTTTGTCATAGGGGCCGACTGCTACGATTTCCTCAGCTTTGAAGCGCAGGCCAGGGACTTGTGTTCACCCAATTTCACTAATAGCTTGGAATCCGAGGAGAGTACGCGCCACAAGCGGCTGGCTGAACCGCTGTATGCCACATCCGGAGAGCTTGATGCAGTGGCTTGCTGTGCCGCGCGGAGGCTGGCCCTTGTGGAACTGTCTGTGTACAAGTATTCTACTAACATGCACCCAAACTACTATTACTTCAAGGAGGAGGCAGACGATCTCTGGCAAACCGCCACATTCACGTGCGAGAAGCATTACGGACACCTGTGGGTCTGGGCCGGGCGGCAATTGCTGGAAGCCGTCGCGAGGGCCGGTAGCGGAGTGCTTCCCAATCGTTACAACTTCCGAGAATGGGTCTGGAAAGAGACTGCCACCAAAGATCGTTTCGGGGAGCAGTTGACAGTGTTGGTAGATCTCCAGGTCCGACGCCAGTATATGGTGCGGATGAAGGAGAATACGGGCACCGTGCCAATACGCGGATATGATTACCGTTTCAGCTCAGCGAGATACGCTCCGGATGACCTAGAGCTCGAGTTGGACGATTGAACACTGGCGAGGAACAGTCTGGCGTCCCTGCCATGTCCACATATTTTACCACCGCGGCATTGGACCTGCCCCTATTCATCTACTCGTGGGATGTTGCAGCTCGTGCCCAAACCGGCGGGCAGACGACCCATCAGGACACAACTTTCTGCTAGTCAGAAGCAGGTTGAAAGAAATGTATATATCTCTTGACCTGTACCAATCTTGAAATCTCCCAGTAGCCTCGAACTGCTGTGCTTATAGGAGACTCGCTCTCGTGATGTTGAGCCGGGGAACTGTAACTCGCCAGAGTATCATAAAGACTGGCAAGGCATTCGACTCATGGGAGTATCCTAGTACGCTCCTGAATGGTAATAAATAAGCCTTGAATATGGACAAGACCACGAGTTATTGACCTTTCCCACAGTGCCTAGACTTCCCCACAGGCGATCAAGGTTGTAGACTGCAAAGCAAGACACCTCACGCGGCTGAAAAGAACCACAGCCCTATCCAAGAGGACCGGCTGCTGAAATGTACTGATGCTAGTTAGCATTTATGCTGTATGACTGGCGGGAAAGCAAGATGACTGGGCTCATATGAGTTTACAGTAGTTTCGCCTCCGCTAAGATCTCCCACGGCTCCCCTTTCCCAACCTACTCCCCCATTCTGTAACAGCACTTGATTGGGGTGACCCAACGCTTTTCGGCTCTAGACGAGTTACACCACTCACGTGATAGATACATATCGCAACCGCCTCTTAGCAAATGTCCCTCTTTCAATCTTTATGTTCATGGGTCAGGACCTGAGCTCTCATCGTACTTGCCACCATTGGTTTGTTGAGCCATACGCCCATCGCTCTACTCTCTTCGCGAATGGCAATCAAGCCGAATCATAGCGGGCCTTACTTGTACATGATCAATACTAGTTGAAGTCAGTTGACCCTTATGGACCTGTAGCGGTATTCAGCTTTAGTCACCCCCCATAAATCTCCGTCCGGCCCCCCTCGATCAATCGTGGACGCCGATTATGTATTAACATTAATAGAATAAGCACCCTGGAATAAGCAGCGTCATTCCAAAAAGCTATTTCTGATGCTTATTCCAGAGCGCTTATTCTATTATAATACATACACCCCATGCTGCTGAACGAAGGGTGTACGGAGACCTTTGGAGGTTCAGTGTAACACCATGTCCATGGCTTCAAGATCTGTTGTCCACCAGGCATTAGCATCAGCCACTGGCTCGTCGCCTACACAGTGTGCACCTCCTTCCCAGCACTCGTTCTACGTATAGCAGGCAGATTGTGAAGCATCGCATCGCGCAAGACACAACCTTCGCGGATCGACCATATCACCTGGGCTCAGCGAAGATGCCGGGTGCAACGGACTGGAGAACATGCGTCGAGTCCCTGCTTGTCCGACTCCAGGTACTATCGTCACCGCCAGTCCGGCCCTTATGTGCCTACCGGCTGCTCGCCTGATCCACCTCTGCTCGCCTGATTCACCTCCTGCTCCCTGGGCAGTCTCGCTGGATGAGCACTACCCATCTCGCCACCCTACTGAGTAGGCTAAGTCTCCAGGCGGTGTAATCGATGCGCGCCACGCAGCACGATCTCGAATTCCGAATGGTAGCAGGTCTTAGATCGCATCCGACTTCAGAGACTCTACTCTTCCTAAACGGCTTGCACCTTGAGGCTCTGCCTAGGGAGGCGGCGTCCTCGTGTAACGACATATGAGGCGATTGAGCTTGCGCGTCAACGGAAATAGCTCGCATCGGTCTGTTAGTCTAACGTGTGTCCTTGTCATGCTTGCGGTCGGATCATATGGGTGCATGTTCTTTAGAAGGCATGAGGAGCGTATAGCAGAGCGATGAGACACCCGGAGGTTCCTTCGACAGCAAGACATCGACGAAAGGACCTCGTAGAATTGGAGCGCACGTACTTAACCAGGTGAGCATGCAATCAGTTGATGCGCATGTAGATGCTGCACAGGTCTATCAAGGCAGGCATGGGGTAGGTAGTGGCACATGGTGTTGCCGGTCGGTCAGTCGGGGTATTCGAACTAATAAAAGTGGCAGTCGCGGGGACCTTGGACAGGTTCGAACCCTCGTGCTTGCCAAAGTAAGTTTTAATCGGCCGAACACCTAGACCGCATCCGTGCCCCGGGCCCCGGGCCCCGCCCGCGCCGAATTCATGAGATCTAGACATTTGAAAGGCAAACAAAAAAGTATTGAAAATTGGTAGCTTCCTAAGATAGTTGTTAGATGCTAGCATTGAGTGTTGTATGAAGTAATCGCTTACTCTTTGATTGAGCCTGTAGTGAATTAGTATTTGGACGATACTCGGGAATGTAAGGAATGTAAACATACGTGTCATCCTTAGTGCAGGGGCCATGCTAATCTTCTAGAGGGGATGTCAGCAGTTGGACTACACTCGGGCAGCTTGTTATTACCTCTGTATCGTTTCAAATTGACCAAATGCCCGAAGGCGAAAATATCTGTTTTGTTTGGGATCATATACCCATCCGGGCCATAGCTTACCCATCCCTGGCTGAGCCTGGCAACAGGGATAGCTTAGACCGTGGATTAGCCCCGCCAGCTGGACGAGTACTGTCTGCGCCACACCGAAGCAATGGCAGGGAAACAGAAGACCGGGCCAACAGGTACAGCCAAATAATAGGAGAAGGGAAACTCGAGATCTCTCACAGAACACTGACAATGAACCGCAAAGCAACAACCTTCCGAAGGGGATGAGAGAGAGAGAGGGG
This sequence comes from Anthostomella pinea, assembly GCA_963556695.1. Taxonomy (NCBI): domain Eukaryota; kingdom Fungi; phylum Ascomycota; class Sordariomycetes; order Xylariales; family Xylariaceae; genus Anthostomella; species Anthostomella pinea. Next base: position 2,507,747 of record CAUWAG010000020.1, on the reverse strand, counting down.
GGGGGGGCGTAAGCGCTGGACTTGCACAAGGAGGGGTAATGCATCTTTTTATACTGTGTACAGGCTGACAGGCGGACAGGTCGACAGCCCTCAATCTAGCTAGAATGGTCCCCCGGCCCACAAGGGCTGCGGAACCTCCACTAGGCAAGTCTGGGATTCTGTCCCAGTTGATCTGCCTTTGATCTTGGAACTCGACGACGCAGGCTTGACGAACACTGGACTGATATGACAATACATGCTGGGCTTGCGATGCGAATAGGTACCGTCTATCACAGAGGCAACCAAAATCCACACGAGACGGCCGATTTAAAACGGAAGAAAGCGAAGCTTCATCTCTGGCCGTTCATCAGTGCCCCTGAGACAACCAAGATTCTCGCCAATCAGTGACCAGCATGCTTACCTTTCAGGGAGGCAGAAAACACAGGTCACCATCTATCGACATGCCACTCGATCACACCAACTGACTAGACATGTCACGGGCGATACTACTACACTCTTTCAATACTGTTGCTCTGATATCACAGTCAGGCAAGCCAAGCCGAGCATTGGGTCGACATTTCCGCACCGACATCGGTGCAAGCCCAGCCCGTACCCCTCATGCTCGCTTCATCCGTCCATGTTGCCACAAACCTACCGAACTGTGACTGCGCTATTCAATAGAACCTGATCACAGAGTGGCAATACATTACTCACATGACATCGACGCCCTGGCCTTATACACAACCTATCAACTAGCATGAACCACTCTTGAGTCTTGTGCTCTTATTCCAGTGCTTAACCCGTTACTGTAATAAGTAGGCACCAGAGGTGGAATAAGCGTGAGTACACAGGAATAGGCGGTGTATACTGTGATTATGCCATCTGGGAATTGAGCCACGTCAAAATCTCCTATGCCATTGTTCTCTAGTACTACCTACAGAGCAAGATATGGCCAGCTAACGGGCTTCATCTGTTCAATTATGGATATTCGAGCCATGGGCCCGAACATGTTCTTGTAGAGCCCATCGTCGGTTTTCCAATCGAGAGTCGTGACAGTGGGGTGGGTATGTTCAGTGCTTCCAGCTAGCACGAGAGGACATCCATTGCGCCAGGGCACGCATGCCTCTGCGATCCCCATTGCACCGGCATGGTCCAGCACAGTCACCTTCGCTATCCCCTCATTGAATGTCTTCACTGGTTCGTCGCCGCTCCGATGGGTTGTCGAGACAATGATATCTGCAGCAAGAGCTACTGAGGTGAAGATATCTCGCACGAGGTTGTTCGGTGACTTGGGAGCCAGACCCTGGCTCGGTTTACTTCCATTCCTCCATCTTCTCCTCGTGATTGGCCTGTAGTTCAGCCCATGTGATGCATCCTTTGAGACACTGGAAAAGGTCTGCGTACTCGGGGTTCATCATTAGGCTCTGTTGCAGCTTGTGGAGCTCCATGCTATCATTGTCAGTCAGACCGAAGCCTTCGAAGCTGACTATCCTCAGGGCGAATTCGCAGAGAGAAGAAGGGAAGGCCCAGTCTTCCCAGTTCGCCTTGGTGAACTTTGATGCGACCCGCGCCGCATCCGAAGATGCGCCATGCTTTGCTTTGCGGATGAAAGCGGCCAAGTTGGTGTCTTCGTCTGTTGCATGCAGAATAGTTGCCGAAGACGATCTGCCATGTCTTTCATTGTACGAGTCCACCACCATCTTGTTCATCTGGGATACGCGCTGAGCCAGTGTCCGAACTGCAAGGTGTGTGGGAGCACATGCCATGATCTTGTCGAGCTACGGCATCATAAGCAAGATGTTCAAGATCGTAGCGAGAATGTTTGTCTTGCCAGAGTCTGGGGGACCAATGATAGGCAGTATGCTTAGAGGGACGTTCCGGATGATGTATTCGAATGCAGGACGCTTCTCTGCTGCTACCGTTCCGAGAATAATCCTCATGAGATCCGAGTTCTTGCAATCGTCCTTGCAGAAGTTGCCTATCGGAACCAAAGGCTGATCACTGATAACGAGGTTCTTGATAGGTTCCTCCTCTTTGTCAGATGGATACTCATGCTCCGGGTGTACTTGGATCAACGACACCAGGGATCGACCTTGCAGAATCTCTACCTGCAGTCTCTTTCGCAACATATTGTGGGCGTCACTTGGCTCCGTAGTTGCGTGCTGCTTGCGCATTCGGACAATGTTTTCCACTTGAGCGCAATCGCCAAGTGCGCAGGCTGCGTCTGCTCTGCGTCTGCTCTGCGTCGGGCCTAGTTAGAATAAAAACCCCTTTATTAGCGTTATTAAATAAATATTAACCGGTTATAACGAAAATAATAATAACGATAAGCTTAAAACTTTACGAGTCATATAACCCACAATTTAAAGGAGGATTTTCTTGCAGCGTTTTATAAAGCACATAACACTGCCATGACGCCGGAAAACGTCTGAACAGGTTTTAGTGCCACTGGCCTTGTTCTTTTTGACCCATAAAGTGTAATTTTGAAGCTGGATGCTATCACTGTGACGGGCTGCACGGACCTTCCTACATGACAAGCCGATACCTCCCAATAAGAGAAGAATCTGACCAGAAGATCCTCCTAAAGAGACAACCTCCCGCTGTACCTATCTTTCTTCTCTTTCTTTCCTCTCTAGTCTTGATATTCTCGTTAATAGAGTAATAGCTGCTTGCTGCCGGCCATGTCCCAGCTTCTCAGTACGCTTGCTGTGACAATATAAGCTATATAACGTAGATGACAAGCGAGCGGCAATTACAAGCAAACGGCAACTTTTCACCAGCCACCTAACCTTTCAATCAGGCTCTTAATTGATCAACCAATAATAATGGCATTGCGTTATAGCGAATCAGACTTACAGCTTGCTGTCCAAGCTAGGCAACGCAACCCTCATATTACCATTAGCAAGCTTTCTAAGACTTTCCATGTCCCATATAATACCTTGAAGGCTGGAATCGCCGGCCAACCATCACAACGCGATAGCATACCCAATACTTTGAAACTTATGGTTTCTGAAGAGAATGCCATTCTTTCCTTCATTCTTGACTTAGATGCACAAGCATTTCCACCCCGGCATAGTTATGTTGAAGATATGGCAAATCAATTGTTGGCAGCGCATGGAGATGGACGCGTTAGAAAGAACTAGACGCAGAATTTCATTAAACGCACACCAGGCCTCCGGACGCATTTTTATCAGAGGATGGACTACCAGAGGGTCTTAAACAAAGATCCAGACGCGTATTGTGTGTGGTTTTGCCAAGTTGCGGCAGCAATTGCAAACATGGTATCTAAGACGCGGGTATTTATAAATTTGATAAGACTGGGTTTATGATGGGCATTATTGGGTCCAGCATAGTCGTTATAAGTGCCAAAAGATGTGATAGGCCTAGACAAGCTCAATAAGGCAACAGGGAATGGTCTATAACAATTTTTGCTGTCAATGCTGATGGTTGGGTGGTCCCGCCACTCATCATTCTACAGGGCAAAACCCACCTTGCGTCATGGTATCGCGATACAACATTACCACACGATTGGAAGGTGACTGTGTCCAATAACGGTTGGACTACGAACGAGATTGGGTTGGAATGGATTCGGCATTTCGACAAGTATACCAGACCGCGTATGACTGCCAGTAAACGCCTCCTCATCCTAGATGGTCACAAAAGCCACCATTCCCAGATCTTTAAGGATTATTGCCAGAATAATAGCATTATTACCCTTTATATGCCTGTCCATTTGTCACACAGGCGCCAGTCTTTAGATGTCAGTTGTTTTAGACCGCTTAAACAAGCGTACGGTCGCATGATTGAGGATCTCATCCGGCGTCATATAACCCACGTTTCGAAAGAGGACTTCCTTACAGCATTTTGTGAAGCACACAACGCTGCTATGATGCCAGGAAACATTCGAGCAGGTTTTAGTGCCACTGGACTTGTTCTTTTTGACCCAGAAAGTGTCATTTTAAAACTGGATGCTGTTGCTGTCGTACAAACACCGTCGCCAGACCCCAATCTTCCACCCACTACTTGGACTTTAAAGACTCCTATCACCATCAACGAAGCAGTAAACCAGTCGGTTTATATCCAAAATCGAGCCAAAAACTACTAGGAAAGCTCACTTATATCAATAATTGATGCGTTGAGCTCATTTTCAAAGGCTACATACGGTCTTATGCACAAGGTCGCTTTGGTTGATTCCTGGATCCGTGAGCTAGAAGAGGCCAATCACTTACTAAATAAACGCCAGAAAACAAAAAACAAATATCTAATAAAAGGAGGAATATTTTCTGTTAAAGATATAATAGGTCTCCAGGCTATAAAGGATGGTAATGAGCTGGCAAGACAGGAAATATGTGAAGATAGTCGTTGTCTGAAGAGGGCAGCAGCTCGTGAGCGACGTTGTGGCGTTTGCGGCAACACTGGCCATAATGCGTGAACTTGTATAATAGAGATAGAAACGTCTGAAGAAGAAGAATCCAATTGATTAGATTGAATTAAATGCGTTGTGGTTAAGTTATTTGACATGTTGGTTGGAAGGTTGGTGAAAAGTTGCCGTTCGCTTGTAATTGCCGCTCGCTTGTCATCCACGTTATATAATAAACTTTATATAAGACCAATTTCAAAAGCAGGCTTTGAATAGCTTAATAAAAAATAAAACTACATAGACTTTTTTTAGAAATAAATATAATAGCTTTTTTGAAGTATATATAATTAACGCCGTTTAATAAGCTGATAATTAAATGTATAGCTTTTAAGTACATTTTAATATTAACGTTTTATTTTAATATTTATAGCGCTTTCAACGCTATATAACCTTTAACGTAAAGCTTAACGCTCGAGCCATATTAAAAAAATATTATTTAAGAATAAAGGCTTAAATAATTATTAATTATAACGATATACACGACCTCAACACTCAATAATATAATAAAGACAAAGGTAGAAACAAAATAAAAATAAATGACAATATAACGAAATATATAGAAACTTAACTTAATTAAAGTAAACTATATTAAAATTTTATTATAAAATAAAATTCATTGCTTTAACTTTATTTAAGCTTATACGTAAATGTACAACGAATAAAAAGGCTATACCTTTTATAAGTAGTATGGAAAAGATCGGTTCAGTGGTTCAGGTCATCATGTTGCTTACATTCTGGGTGCGGATCTACCCTTGGGTCTTGGGACCTGTTCAGGTACTAAATACATATACCAACTTCAAAGCAATGCCCAGCCTTTGATCCGGAGGGTAAAGATCCCTTGTCCCAGATACACTAAGGCTCAAAGCCCGCTTCCAGGCTGTTCCTTCCTTTCAGTGCTGCTGTCAGCCTTGTCAGCCTTGTCACCCCTAGAAGCGTGCTACAGCACACCTGTGAGCCACCCGACTGCTTACAAGTAGCTTAAAAACATACAAACGATCTTAAGTATTTTATTATAACTGCACATTCTAGCTAGTTAATAAGGTTAAAACGCGTATAATAAAGTAATAAACGAAGTAAATAAACGGCACGTAGCTTTATCGTTTGATCAAAAGTAATAAAAACGTAAGCTTACGTTAAAACAGTATAAAAGCCTTATATAGCGTTTTCCAAACGTAAAAAATAAGTTAAAATAAATTTAAAAATAATACGAAAATAAAATTATATATATATATAAGGTGGCAAAGTAAAAGTTTTAACAATTATAGGTTGTTAATTAAATGATTTAAAACGTAAAGTATATTATAATATAAATAAAAGTTAAAAGGTATAAGCGCGTAGTTTTATGTTATAATAAAAGGCTATTATGTATTATAAAGTTATTATATAATAATGAGATTTTTTACCGTATTAAAAGCATTTATAATAGTATTTAAAGAGTTTAAAACATTCTAAACGTAACCGATTAATATGTTACATTATGGTGTATTTTCAAAAGTATTTAAGCTATCAAGTTAATATAAACGTAATTTAAATTATACAATAGTTAAAAATTAATATATAAATTAAAACAAGTTCAGTTATTTATATAACTAGTTAGAAGCTAAGCAGTTAAAAACTAATAATATCACGGTTTTTAAACAAGGCATATATATGTATATATATATATAAATTTAGTATTAATGCTAAATTCAAAGCTTCCGCGCTAATTAAATCGCTGCTATATAAAAAAAAAGTTAAAGGCTAGCTAGCTAGGAAATAACCAGCTAGTTAAAAAACAATTAGCTAGTTAAAAAGTAACTAATTAGTTAAAAGTCAAAAGCTAGCTAAGAAATAACTAGTTAAGTAAAAAACAGCTAACTAGTTAAAAGCCGGGCATTTTAATTATATAAAGCTTGATATAAAAACGAGATTAACAGCCTTACTCTAATTAAATCGATATTGTATATAAAAGAAACTAAAGGCTAATTAACTAGCTAGCTATCTTGTTAAAAGATAACTAGCTATTTAAAAAACCGCTAGCTAGTTAAAAGTCGAGTATTTTAACTATATAAAGCCTAATGTCGAAACGGGATTAATAGCCTCCGTATTAATTAAATCGCAGGATTTTAAGCAGGGTAAAACGGTTAATACAAAGAGTTAAAAATAAACGATAAGTCTTTTATTCGTTTTTCGTTTTAAAGCTTATCTTATAAATTTATTATTATTGAATTTGTTACTATTAAATCTATTACTATTAACAGGTTTAACGTTGCTATTAGCCTTATAAATATAAGAATTTAAAGTTATTTAGCGTTTTTACATAAAACCCAATGATAATAGTTATTTATTTTAAGCATCGGTTTAATTAAACGTAACCGATAATTATTTAATTAACGCATTTGTTTTTAGCCATAGTAATTTCAAATTATATACTATATTTACACGAAACACAATCAAAGTAGGTATGTATATTAAAAAGCTGCCTGGTTAATTAATGACGATTAATGTATTTAGTTAAAAAGGATATAATAATTTAAAATTAAGTAGCATGTTTATATAAAACCTAATCGTAGTGGGTATCCAGCTTGGTAAATAGGCTGTTAATAGCTGTTATAAGTAGCTGTTATAAGTCGCTGCTATAATTAGCTAGTAGGTGGCTAGCAGGTAGTTAACTAATGTAAGGTGTAAATAAGAAATTTTGGTAAGGTATAAAAAAGAAGACTTTATATAATACTATACCTAGGTATACAATGTAAAAAAGCCATCGATGTAAGGAAGGTTATGCCTTAGGCACTTACTTTCATAGGTTTCCAGGTACACATTATAAATGGAATAAGTACGCTAGAATAAGCATTGCAGGTGACTTTATAAGTACAATCTGCTCATTTCAAAGTGCTTATTCCATGGATATTCATATTCTTGTTACCCGATGTCCGAAAATTGAATGCGGCACGCCGGACGGGCACTTATAGGGGTGAACATGCAGTCGGCATTCAGGGCCAAAAATATTTCGACCATATTCTGAGGTAGTGCCTGGAAATCTCAGTCATGATTCCGCAAACAAGCCTGACTCATGATAACAACAGTGCAGTGCCTAACCGGGCTACGTACCAGAGGCATCAACTACATGCAGTGCTGCCAACCTTCATGTTGGCCATCGAATGGGCGTTGATATCAGCAACAATAGGGGTCTTCGGTTTGTCACGCCTCCGTGGTGCCTTTCAGCTTCTCTCCATCCAGTTGGCACATCAAGAATGGCATGCCAGTCTCGCCCAAGCTACCCCTCTGCAATGGCCGTGATGGGTTTTCCATCTCGTGCGGGAGGTCTCTCTACAGCGCTCGGTCAGTCACCTTTTGACAACTATCTCCCACCACGTCCCAGCCGCCAGAAGCTTCTCCTGCTCTTCCGAGGAATCCGACGAACAGTCGTGGAGACATTCAGCCCACTCAAACATTTCATGGGTGCTTGTACTATGGTTCTGCCCAAGGCACCACAGCCCCGCCACGCAAAACACACAATCAACCACTTGCTGATGCAAGCCCTAACCACTTGATCACACTGACCCGTCGCCCGTCGAGTCATCTTCCGAATATTTAAACAGCTTAGCACCTTTGAAAATTCGTCGCTTCCTTCCATCCCTCATTCATCCCAACTTCCTTTCTTTTCCTTCACAATCGTTCAATATACTTGCCACTATATATTCAACCCACCTCGCTACCTATGGACGCCACATCGTCCTACAACCAACCACCGTGGCTCACCTCATGCAAAACGCCCTGCCGGGGAGACGGTCAACTGGAACGAGAAGAAACCCATAATAAAGCCCAAAAATAACATTTCCTACCCGGACCCGAACGACTTCGAAGCATGCAGGGCCTATGGAGACACTGAAGGAGGGTTCGGGGTGATGCCGGCGGTAATCGACACCCTCCTCAGGCAGACTGGGCTCGACTGGCTGACCCAGCCGAGCGACTTTGGAGCCACCCCCCGTGCCGTCCTCGGTACCGGTACCGGCATCATCAGCCCCCCGGTTTGCAAGCCGATCCAGTTCACGTTCCATTGCGGATTCAGTGAGGAAGAACTTGTCACCTCCTTCGTACTCGCCAAGAAGATGTAAGTTATAGTTATCCCCCATCCAATCCCATCATCTCGTCCCACTCGGTGACCAAGGCGGTCACGAGATCGTGGTTTCACGTCTACCCGAACGTATTCGGTGCCTACGAGATCCCCGGTGCCGTCCCTGGTGTTGTCCCCGTGTCGTCCCCGGCGCCACCCTCTCCTCCCCACAACCACGAACCACAGATCACTGACGAAGCCCAGAACCAGATCTACTGGGACGTTGGCCTTGTCTCGTCTTGCAAACCCAGCGGAGAATGGTGGTGCGAGGGTTTGACTTAGCTAGAGCATTGTTTTACGCTGACGTCGTCGGCTTTTAGTACGACAGTTCCCTTTGCGCCTTGAAACACCACCCACTAGCCATCAAACTCGAGAGATGGCTCATCAAGTCCCACCAGGCCATATTCTGCGATGACTCCCCGGATCGCCGCATCCTTCCAGCCTTTTTCCACTGCGAGGGATCCGAGTGTCTCATTGACAGCTCTGGCACGCCAGCAACCCGCAGCAAGCCCAGCAAGCCGGGAAAGTCATCCTTGCAGCTATGGAAGAGGGCATTGCGGTTGCCAGCGATTTCATTATCATTGTACCGTACACTGAATTGAAGAACTGGGTCGAGACATCGTGGAAGACTGACACAAAGCTTTCAACCATCCGAGTCACCACTAGTCCTGCCACTGCCCCAGTTCTCGCCCCTGTAAGTCCCTCTCTTCGCTCTAGATACTGGATGATACTAACTACCCCTTAGGTTTCTGTCACCGCCACCCTCACCGCTCTGCCACTCCCTCCTGCTCCTGTCGTCGCCGCTGCTCTGCCCGTCGTCCCGGCCGTTGTCGCCGCTCCCGCTCCCGCTCCCGCTCCCGGTTCCGTTCCCGCCGGCGCCCTGTGCCCCTTCCCGGGCTACGGCCAGTGCCTCGCAGGCAATCTGCAGCGCCACCGCATCCAGCACTTGCGCCAGGGCGGCTACCTCGGCTGCACCCAAACGTTCGCCGACTCGGCTGAGCTGGGCGAGCACCTCATCCGGACTCACACCTCGGGCACCACGCCATACGTATGCACTTTCCCCGGCGGCGGCCATACTGCCGGTGTGGCACCTTCACCGAGAAGGGGACCGACTCTTTCCAGGGCCATGAAGGAAGTATTGCAGTCTTCATCATGACTCGGACATATGAAGTTAAATGTGGGTTCGTTGCGAGCCCACAGCGGCTTCGCGTGGGATTCACAAGACACCGAGACGCCCTTTGGGTGTTTGGAGATATCGACCTAGCTGGCGACATTACCCGGCAATTACCGAAACAAAAGATGAGGAGGGTCCTTGATGACGATGGTCGCGAGATCAGGGTGCCAACTCTTGCACTCCGTGAGGCTCTGGAGTGGTCTTGTGCGATCTTGCAGCTCTCGCCCACAAAGGCTCACGATGTTCTGATGATCAACCAAGACAAGGCTTCCGGCTACCATCTGAACATCGCCATGGGACAATCGCGAATTTTCGGACACCGCGAGGCCTTCCCTGAGATGGTCTGCAAGGTCCTGTTGTACAAACACACCACACAGGATTCCAACAGCCAGAAGCAATACGCGAACAGCAACTATACGACAGCTCGCAACGCCCTCGAGGAATTTTAGAACCTCACCACAGATTCGACAACAGATCCGGACGAGTTGGGAGACATTCTCATGGACAACTTCCGCGACCATCTGGAGAAGCCTACTCCCGCCGATGAGAGTGTCACACAGCACGGAGAAGTCGACATGATGGTCACTCCGGATGAGGAACGCAGTCACCACGATGACTCCGATCATGATGATCAGGAAGCGGACGAAGCTTCCGATGAGGACGCTGGTCATTTCGGCGGATGAGCATGGAAGGACAGGATGCAAGGAATGGAGACACGGGAATGAACCCCAGAAAATTGGTGTATTATACTATCGCGAGGACGCGATAATTGTCAGGAGGACCGGTGGTTATGTGTCTTGGCAGTTGGGAGGATTGGCAGCCGAAAGTACTGAAAATCAACCACCTGGATTGGTTTGCATTCCGTTAGACATAGTTGACTTGATCAATATGGTTGCTTGATTCACCAATCACACCTCTCATGCAAGAAGTCGATTGACTTGCAAGACATGAGCACTAACATGGGCACTGACAGCAGAAGCGACACCGGCACCGACGTGGGTACCGTCACCCCTTATAAGTTCCTTCCGTATTAATGGAATAAGCACCCTAGAATAAGCAGGTTGAATCTAGTCAACCATGTTTGATGCTTATTCCAGTTATAAAGACACCATTTGCTTGATGTGAGAGGGGTGTACGGAGACCAGTAAAGTGTAATCCGCGTCGGGTCTCTCCCCGAGGTTATACGATGCGGGGAGTAGAAAACTCCACACCTCATTCAGGTATATGGCGCCGCCGATGACGCGGGGCACTCACTTCCTTATGCTGTCCTAAGAAACCAAGTGAATAGTCTATGGATATAGGACGAATATATTTGCCTTGCTATTTACTGCAAGCTTGAATATGGATCACCACGTGGGGACTCCCTTTTCCGAGACCGGATTCCACTATGGCCCAGAGACACCCGGCCTCGAGCTGGGCACCAACGGAATGCCCTCGGGCGTGGCCTCGCCCGACCCCCTACTAGGTCCCTCGCGGCCACAGACGCCCATCAACCGCAAGGCGCTCGCGAAAGCCCTCAGCCGGACTCGCAGGGAGACCCAGGACATCACGGACCGCGACCGGACCCATGATGGGCACCGTGACGACGTCCTGCCCGAGCCCATGCTCGAGCTGGTCGCCATACGCAGCAGAAGCCACCGCCCCGACAGCCCCTCGCGCATCGGCCTGTCGGACGAGCTGGGCAGTCCCACGTCGCCCGTGTCGCAGGGCGTGCCCCCACAGTTCACAGGTCTCGGCGCCGAGATCGTCTTCGTGCTCGTGTGCACGGCGGGGCAGATCATCTTCTCGTTGACCCTGGGCCACGTGCAAGTGCCCCAGATAGCTCTGACGGCCGCGCTGGGCATCTCGGCGACGCAGACGCCGTGGCTGATCGGGTCGTCGCTGCTGGCGGGCGGCCTCTCCGTCATCATCGCCGGCTCGCTGGCCGACCTCGCGGCGCCCAAGCCCATGATGGTCGGCGCCTTCCTCTGGGGCGTGGCCTGGAACGCCGTCGCGGCCGGCGCCATCAGTCCCAAGCTCAAGGTCCTGTTCTTCGTCGCGCGCGCCATGCAGGGCCTGTCGGTCGGCGTGCTCGTCTCGGCCTCCATGAGTATCGTCGGACACGTCTACAACCCCGGCATGCGCAAGACGCGCGTGTTCTCCCTGATGGCCGCCGGGGCCCCGTTCGGCTTCTGGGTCAGATGCTTCCAGGGGGGCGTCCTGAGCGCGCATCTGCGGTGGATTTTCGGCAGCTCGGCCATGTTTCTGACGCTGTGTGCATTGGCGGCGCAGCTCACGCTTCCGTCTCTGAGCCCGGCCAAGGATAGCGTCAGTGGTGATGCGCCCTCGTTGCGGCACTTCGACTACCTTGGGGCTACTGCCGTGTCCCTGGGCTGCGCTCTGCTCCTCTTTGGCCTGACGCAGGGATCGTCGGCTCATTGGAGTCCGTATACCTACTCTCTCATCATCGTGGGCTTCCTCATGTTCGTTGTGTTCGCTCTCATCGAGCAACGAGTCGCACGTCCCTTGATTCCGAATGGGCTCTGGAAGACCCCCGGTTTTGTGCCGTTGTTGGTGGCATATTTTCTTGGGTTTGGAGGATACAGTGAGTACTCTGCCGTCTTACAGTATAATTTTCGGATGAAGATAGTCTGCTGATCCATATTCTTAATCAGGCGGCGGATGGCAATTCTATGCTGTTCAGTTCTGGCAAAGATACCAAGGGGCGTCACCACTGACTGTCTCGTTCTACATCTTACCCAACGCCATCGTTGGCGTGCTGGCGGCCTGGATAGTCTCCAAGACGCTCCACATCTTTCCCGGTCATTGGATCTTCACTGCAAGCATGGTGTGTTTCGCCATGGGACCCGTCTTCTTCCTCCCCCAGACGCCGTCGACCTCGTACTGGGCACTGTCCATGCCGAGGGTGGCCCTCGCGACTTTCGGCCCCGACCTGAGCTTTGCGGCCGCCGCCATATTCATCACATCCAGTGTGCCGAGGTCGTATCAGGGATCCGCCGGTGCCCTGTTGGTCACGGTCCAGAACCTGGCGTCGGCCATCATGACGTCCGTATCGGACTCGCTTGGCGCGAAGGTTGACCAGCTACCGGTACACTAACCCCACACAAGTCTCCGTACGTCTCCAATACCTTCCAAATGTGAACCGGGAAGATTTGAGCCGAGTAGATGTGAGCGGTCGCAATGGCGATGTCTTTCTTTCGTGTCTTGGCGTACAAGTCGAGCAGGTGGAAGATGATCATGTCTCGAGCAATCACGGCTGCTTTACAGTCAACCAGTGTAAAGTGATGATGTTTTGGGCCGCTGGCGCTGTGCTCCCGCGCCTGCATGTACACTGAACCCTCATGAGTCTCCGTATACGACCCTTCCAGCAAACCATGAGAAATTTACCAAATCGGAATAAGCATACCGGAATAAGAAGTTAGATCTTTATTGGCCATGCTTGACGCTTATTCCAAGGTGCTTATTCTAGTATTTTAACTATCCCACTGGTGATCTAGAGTCTTGCTAACATGCGCGTACGGAGACTTATGAGGGCTGAGTGTACCAGTGCACACCAGTATTCGCTGGAAGAGATTCCGAGCATCACCAACGCCGCAATACATCAAGGAGACCTTCTCATCAGGTTTTGGGCCGAAAGCGTACTCGAACTCCTCCCGAACTCCGTCATGACCAACAGCGAAATACTCGGCCTTAGGTTGCATGGGAGGCATGAAGCGCGGCAGGGCAAGAATGTGCGACTTTGCATCACCCTTACCATCACCATGACCCGCTCTAGTGTAGTGCCTCTGGCTCAGCTTGAGTGAGGACAATTCGGCTTCTCCGTCATGCTGCAAGGAGATCCTGGCCGCCCATTGTCGGGCACTGCCGGCATCCTTCAGGTGGCTGTACGCCCTCGTCAACCGGCGGAAGGCTTTCTGTCTCTTTTGGTCGTCGTCTGGCTCTTCTCTGATGAGCTCGAGGGCCTTCAGGGAGGCCTGGATGCATGATTGGTAGTCACCAGTCTCAAAGTGAGCTGCACCCAGATTTGACACGGGTGTGGGATAACTCCTTTCTCTTGAGATGTTCATTGCCCATGAGTCACGCTTTCGATGACAGTGCAGCTGGTCTGTCGCCATGATTCCCTGTCCAGGTCCCGATTGAAGAACTGGAAGTCACCAAGCGTCGATTGCCTGCCCCCTGATAATAGTGTTTTCGCCTGGCCCGATTGTTGGTAAGCCTCGCATGGTGCATAGCCTCGATAAAAGGGCAATTGTTCATTACTGGGACCGCATTCCCTTAAACATACGAGATTTGGGACCACAGATCTGCATAACCAAAACCGTCAATTGTTCAATGAGATTCGAAACACTCCGAAGTCATTGACATTGACACGTGATTCAATCAACAGTCACGACCATTTGTCCATCCTACATGTAGACTTATATTATCAATTAATGGTTGGTTATCCTGTCTATACCGATCTAGTCTGCCCCACTGGAGAACCTCTGGTCTATTCCATTATCTCTCCCACACCCCAACCCGCCAGCCCGCATCCCACACTGCCAAAACTCCGATCCGGACTCCGGGCCACGCCCAGCTTCCTACTCCGCCCTCGCGGTCTCTTCGCTGGCGGACATCACAACAGGTCCCGTCTGAGCGCTGAGCGGGCCATCCAACTCGCACGTCAACGGCGCGGTCTTGCCCATCTGCAGACAGCTCAGGTACGCGTTCGGGTCGCTGGTCTGGCCAGGGTTCATAGTAAGATAGTGCGAGGCATCCAGGCCGGCGCTGAACGGGTTCTGGAGTTAGCACGTCTTTTCTAGTGTCGGGGCCAGGCGAGGTATGGCTCACCCTTCAAGCGTCGTCTGCTTGTAAAACTCGACGAGGTAGTCCGCCGTGCTGGTCCATCCGTCCGCCGGCAGCCGCCACGTCATAGTGTCATCGGCGCAAGCGGTCCAGTCTGTAGGTCCGGGGGCGATGCTAGCCGGCCAGTCGTAGCTGCAGGTCGTGCTTTGAGCCGCGCCAGTGGCGTCCTCGTATGCGAGCGAAACGCTGATGTGGGAGTCGATCGGGCCCGAGCCGTAGGGGCCTCCCTCTGGGACTGTGGCGGAGAGCAAGGTGATGTTGAACACTTGGGTGTCTCGTTGCTCGAGAGGGAGGGCAAGAGCGAGAGGGATGAGGGTGAAGAGAGAAGTAAGAGTGGTGGGAGTATACATCTTGGCTGGGCGATAGCAGATGCGTTCTATGATGCTGAGTAGTCGGTACTGAAGACGGGAAGTCCAATTGATGCAGAGGCCGGAAGAAGTGGTGTGCTTGAGAAGATGCGATCGTGTTGCAAGCGAAGGTATGATCGGGATACCTTTATACCATCGATAGCTCTTGCTTACCTAGGTACCTAAGGTAGCTAGCTACCCTGGCTATCCTGTCGCAACAAAGGGCTCACGTCACACGAGAACGGTGAGTCGGTGACAGCGATCCAACATGCCATCCCGGCAACCCCCGGCGGACCCCCGGCAAGCCCGTAATCATCAATCCCAGCCGGTGAAGGGTCTCGACCGCCAATACCCGTTCCGCGGCGACAGGCATATGCATCCGGACCTAATAGCGCCATGCGGCTCAACTAAGCCTCACCAACAAAAATCTCCGAATGGGGCAGGCCGCGGTGGAATTGCTCGTGGACTACCGAGTACGAGATGGCTCGTGTTACCGGTGACGGCTCCCTTGTTCGCTATCCGTCCCAACGTTACATGAACCTTTAGCCTCTGCTCTGCCTCGGGAACATGCGTCATGAACTTTGAAGTAACCATGGCGTCCAGCTGTGATTCCCGGAATTTTTTCACTGACGATCTGACGCACGACGACAGTGGTGAATCTGCAAGCACCCGTGCTCCCATGCTGGGATTCGATATTGCCAGCGAATCACGGCGCGATAAGGCCTGAACTCGGAATACGGACCGAACGGTTGTCATGGGAAAGAAATTCGTTCGTGCAGCCACGTTTCTCGAAGGGCCGACTGGAGGATATATCTAGAAGAACCAACTATTCGCCTGCAGCAGGGTTGCAAAATACGATACTTAGTATCGTATTTAGGTCATACGATACGATACGAACCCGTACTATCGTATACTATTTATATACAATAGCATTAAACAGGGGTCTAAAAGTCGGACTTTTTAATATAACTTATATGTTTTTAAAAAGAGAAATAATAATAATTAAAGACGTTTTTAAGAGTTTTTTAATACTATTATTATTTTTGTAACGGCCTGCACGGACCTTCCCACATGGCAAGCCAATACTTCCCAATAAGGGAAGGATCTGACCAGAGGATCCCCTTAAAGGGGCAAAGTCCCGCTGTACCTATCTCTCTCTCTTCCTTTCCTCTCTAGTCTTGATATTCTCGTCAATAGAGTAATAGCTGCTTGCTGCAGGCCATGTCCCAGCTCCCCAGTATGCTCGCCGTGACAATACTATATAATATTGAAATCTCATACGATACGATACGATATGATACGATACGATACTAAGTACGAATACGATTCGTATTTTTTGCAACCCTGGCCTGCAGTGCCCAAGTCGGCCGAATGCTCGCCAGGCAGGGACCATTTCACCTGAATGGTATCTCACGTGTAGGACTTCTACTGCACTCATGGCTACTACTTCTCATGCGCAAGATACGGAGCGAGTCCCTAGTACGAGTGAAGCTTCTGGTCATCGTCGTCTTTTTGGAGTTGAACAACCCGTTTTGATGCCCTTCAGTTCGCCTCCTGTCAGCAAAATCTGCTATACAGCACTCCAAGACACTCCATGTGTCTGGAATAGCGAACATTACGAATAAGTGCAAGAAGACTCATCATCTGGCCTGTTTTTATCCTGGTATACGCCAGCTGTTTGCTTTACCGATCATGCGGAAACCCTGCTAGTCCAGCATGCCCTCGCCCTCCAAGATCGAAATATACTCATCTACCATGCATCAGCTTCTGCAGGGCCTCTTCACACGGATGATGAACTTACCGGCAACGCCCATTGCCCTCAAGGCTTCGATGAGATCCCTGATGGGCCCCAGGATATCTTCCTTGCCACTTACTTTCCAGCCAGCCGCGTACAGGCAGTCGCCCACGAACGGCCTGATGACACTCGTCGAAGCATTCGGACCACGATCTTCCCGAACTCATGTGCCCAGCCACAAATATGAAAGATCCCTTCCAGCGCGATCCCCTGCATCAAGCTGCTCCTCAGACTCGACGCCGGCCGGATTGCCCTTGTCCGCGCACAAGCCCCATCGCAGTGCAGAACTGCATTTCGCTTCTTCCCATCACCGAACCCCTGCGCCGATCGCACCGCGGAAGCTCCCCACGATGTAACCTCACACCACTCTCACATCAGCCGCGCATCTCATCTCCTGTAGGCTTCATATGTCTGCTGATCGGGTTTCTGGCTGTAGGCTTGCTAGTTGCTGGCGGAGGCGGATCTTGGAGACTGCATGGCTGATTCTCAGTCGAACAGGAGGGGTGGAGAATGTTGAAAATGTTTCAGTGTCGCGCCGCGAACCGAGACGCATTGTCACGTGTCAGCTCGGCAAACTCCTTCGGAAAGTTGTGAACACGGCCCGGGACCGCTTCCTCCGGCTCGCGAAGATGTAAAAGCCCAGAAAGAAAAGCTTGGGAAACGCGTTTTGCGCCGTTACCGAAGCCAACCGAGGGCTATCGTTCCGTCGGCCACCCTGCTGTCGAGTCTCGCCGGATCACACGCAGGAGTCACATTCGCAGATCCGTCGTCCGTCTCCATGTCGATTGTGTACACGATTATTGCGGCCATTCGCGGCTGCACTTGCGTTTCATCTTCCGACAGGCCGCGCAACTGAAGCGCGCAACGTTGCTTGCATCGGTCTGCCATGCTGCCGCCGATCTCCCGGTCTAGAGGCATCGTTTAGTACCTTGCCTCTGATCGAAGCGACAGATACGGTGCTAGCGCCAACCAAACCTCGACGAACGCTGTCGTGAGTACGCGATTAGGGCCGACAACGCCATTGGACGGTTCTTACCGAGTCGTGGACGGACGCGGAGCTGAGTCGGACCCTCCGCGGGCGTATAGACGCAATTCTACTACATTTGAGGCGACAGCATGCCGTTCAGCATCATCAAGATTCTGAGGCGTCCACTGCTTCCCGCACTATCATCCTGCTGAGCTCCCTGGCTGGTCACTAACAGGATTCAGAGACGTGGAGAACTAGACTGCAGCTATTGTACCAGCCCCTTTCCTGAAAGCTACGACGGCGGTCATGGAGTGTCTTGGCATTCTGGCCCAGCAGGAGAAGGGTGCTTGATCCTCGCCGTAGGCAGTTGCGAGTCCGAACCTCGCTACTTCTGGCGCATACGTCGTCCGTACGCCAAGGTTGGGACTCCAAGTGCTTTGGCTACCGCGGAGCTGGCTTCGCAGGTTCATTGTTGTGGTGTTGGACGGAAGCGGGGTTTGAGAAGAGAGGCCTTCCCTAGGAAATAGGAATTTCGGACAAGCACAGCTAGGTAGATGCATTCGCATGGCTTTGGTTAATTACGTAGGTAGGTTGATGTGATTCCATCCTTCTGGGATAGTTATGACATCAAAGTTGGGATCAGATAAGATCGTGCCACGCAAGTCGATGAAGCCCAAGGGCTGCCGAAATACCCGAGAGATCCTGTGGGCGGAGTATGATATCATGTTGCGACTGCTCAGTCAGATGTTCTAGACCTGCGATGACGCTTTCAAGTCAGAAAGGGCCGCGCACATGTTCCCGAATACGCGAGCAAGAAGACGGTACCTACATGTGAACTACACTGAACTGCCAAAAGTCTCCGTACACCCCTATTTCAGCAAGCGACGGGTTTATCTACTATAAATGGTACAAGCACTCTGGAATAAGCACTCGAGATGGCTTTTTATATAAAAGCTGCTTATTCCGGTGTGTTTATTCCATTAATGCGAATGGCGTTAATAATCAAGACTTGATAGAGGCCTCCCGGACGGAGACTTATGGAGGGTGATTGTATTCGGGACAGCGACTGGCTTGCTGAGCGTCAATGTCACTCACTCAGCATCAAGCTCGTGATTTGAAAAGCAATGATGATCAATCCGCATGAAGAAAGGAAAAAACAGGCGCGAATCGACGTGACGAAAGTTCACGATTCATGCTTGTGGAAATAATCATATATCTTGATAGATGGGTTGGGTATTTCAGAACGCAACATCCAAGTTGAGTCATGAAGTTCCTGACCTGGCTAACATCTCGGACAACTCGCTCGCTTCCCGTGAAACCAAAACGCCATCGCGACCCCATGCTCATAGACGCCGGCCGTATGCGCAAATGAAAAACCAATGATAACTCCGTTTCGATGCGTATGCGTGTCGTAAGTGTTGTCTCGTAACCATGTTCATGTAAGTCTGTCGTCCATATCCACCTTCCGATGACCGAGCGCTCAATAGCTGCCCTTCTTGAGCATAACATCCGAACTCGTCCGCGACGCACGCGGCGACGCACGCGGCGACGTTATCGGCGACGCCACCGGCGAGATCAAAGGGGAAGACCAGCTGGACTCGACCGAGTCCCTCATCTTAGGCCAGGCCTTCTCCCTCTCGAACATAACATCAGAAATCGTCCTCGACGCCCGCGGCGACGTTGTCGGCAACGGCACCGGCGAAATCATAGGTTGAGACCAGGAGTCCCTCGCCATTGGCCAGCTCTTCTCGCTCTGCGGTGTCTTCCAGCTATCCGGAGTGACGTGGGGTGCGACCCGTGTCCACCGGAGGGCGAGGAAGAGGATCACGCCGAGAAATACGATCACGCCGACGACGCTGCACACGGCGGCGATGACGAGTTCCGTTGTGAAGCCAGACGTTTCTGTATTTATGCCGTCCATGATGACGCGTCGTGTGTGGTGACTTGGAGGTGTTGATTAGATGATTGTATTAATGTAGAGGAGGTAGTCAACGAGGGTAAGCCTGGGTCTCGGTTCTGGAAAGCGTCCAGACTACCGAAGTAGCGACTAACACAAGCGAGGGTGCTGGTTCGGTTGGATGTGTCTGTGGGCGGTGTGGCACAACACCACGAGAATACTGGTCCCCATGAGCGCAACTTATAGTGCTTCTCTCCTGTCTCCTTCCAGTACGTCATGTTGGGTGATCTGGGGACGACGCGGCGATGCGACGATGACAGTGCCGCATCCCGATGATGCGGTCCAACCATCCCCATGGACCCTTGGACTGTCTGTCATAGACTGTTAGTCGCAGAGGTGGTGCAGAGGTTAGCCCCTTGGTCCCAACAACGCACATCCCGGTTTTTCTCCGCGCTAAGTCTTTGTCAGATCTAGCATCGTGGCGCTAGCAGTCTCGGACTTCGCGCTCGGCGTGTGACGGGGATCGGCCATTCGCTCATGACGTGCACTAACTTCTAATTAAGACGAGCGGCTGCCGGCTGCCGATGGAAAAGCACGGTCTGGTGTGTCGATGTGTAGCTGGATCGTGACGCGCCAACACCGAAGCCTTTTTCGTCATTGGTCTGGACCTTGCTTCTGCGGCTGGGCGGCTGGGCTTGGGGTTGACCATTGACCACACCGCCGCTTCTTCGATGTTCGACGCCCAAAGATTTCCTCTGGAGGGAGGCTGGTAACTGACAGATCCACTGCGGCAATTATTCGACGTGATCGATAAGGATATTGAGTAGAAACGTCGTTGATTCTGTCAATTATTGCAAATCCTGTAGCGGGGCGAGCTCGGTGTGGTCACATACCGTTTTACTAGAACTTGATCATGATCAATCATTTCTATCACTATCAAATGTCGATGTGATGCAAGTTCCCAGTGGGTATTGAGAGTCTTTGATCCAGAGTCTTTGGAGTACGGCGTCCCCTCAAGAGACGTATCTCCCTGAGCCGGCAGTAATCCTCGTAGGGCATTATTATCTCTTTAGGATGGTAGGGTATCAGGGCGAATGCTTCGACACTATAGAAAGTACTATATACGTGCTTCCAAAGGTTATGCTCGAGAGCAATGCCCAGTCAGGAAATATACATCTCTTAAGATAAAAACAAGTCGACAAACCTGTATTAAACGTTCAAGATGCGTGAATACCTACATACATGGGTTCCACACGCTGGCAGCGGCCTATAGATGTAGAAGTCGATGTCAGGCATAGAGCAGCGACATCCGAGTACCACCTATCGGCTAGAGTCCTGTATCTTCTAGATTCACGAAGTATATGAGACCTTGCGCATGCATCTCGCATGGGGGTTTTGAAGCGGCTTCCACATATTAAAACCCGGCACGGTGACTGCAGCACAGCAAATTAGGTTTCTATCAGCTTGAAAAGATGACAGAGCTAGGTTCAATGCGCAGGTTTGTATATGTGCAAAATGTAAGTTATGCCTAAGTGCTGAGATTATCGGTAGCCCCGATTCCTCCCCTCCTACCCCTGAATGCGTGCCCGCATTGGCATTCCGTAGTGCACGACTTTGGAATACGAATCAAATGGAGATGCAATACAAGGTCTGTCACTCCAATCTCAAGTCCGACGAGGAAGTTGATGTCAACCTCATGATTCCATGTTGTCCGAGTGCAATGGAGGAGGTAAAGCTGATACAATAAGACCAGTTGACGTTTCGGCTGACCCTGAATGTTGTGAAGCTAATGGGCGTACTGTCAGAGGGAGCCTAAACCCGGGTCTAGGTGATGTTGTATCTTAACATGGTATATACCACACAGAATCACGCATCGAGAATTCACTGCACATACGTAGTACACACAATATAAACTGCGGCAGACAGCGTGCTGCACGTTTGGTATGTCATTACTCCTCTGGACTACTTTCAACCAAGACAGTCGGCAGGTCTTTAATGTCTACGTGCTCGTTGCTCACGAGGTCGACGACCCGTACAGCTTCGATATTCACAATCCCCTCTTTCAGCGCCAGGAACTTCAGCTCAGCCACGTGACATGCACCGGGCGCAAGCGGTCCGATCCTAACATCCGCACTCAAACAGGCCACCTCTGCGCTGTCAATGATGCTGCTCCGTTGCATGGCGTGGACTACCTGGTCGTCCAGCACCGCGTCGGCCACCGCCCGGTCTTTGCCAGCCTTTGATGTCGAACGTGCATACGAGGCTTCCGATGGCCTAGATACGGAGGGTGGTCGGTTGACCCGTGATTCGTGGCGGCGGCGCTTTGGAATGACCACCAGCGCGAGTTTCCGAGGAGGAGCCGTAGAATTGGGCGATTTGTTGGCAACAAACACGCTCCAGACAAATTCATCGCCCAGAAATACCTTCGTGTTTGCCGGCGGCGCCATAAACGTCATCGTCACGCCTAATTCCTGTACAGTGGTTTCTGATTTTGTCGACGCCTCCAGTGCAGGAAGCGCATCTGGACGAGCAACTGACGGTGCTATTAGAGAAGTAGTACTTTCACCTCCGATGGACAGTTGACTTGGCCGATGCGAGCGTTGGATCGGCTGCGTAGTGGAACCGTAGCCAGGGTTCACCGGTATCGTAAAGTCGACTGCCGCAGTCCAAGCCATATTCAAACGCGGCATGCATAAATCGGGATGGACCAATGCTGTTGCCGAAATCGTGATGTCCAGGTCGCGCATTGGGCTTCTCGCTACCAGATCTGCCTCGGCTGGTGCAACCCGGTAAAGGAATGTGACGTGATCATGTGCCACACAAGACAGAGGAAGAGACATGCCCGGTTGGCTTGTCAGGTTCTGGACTGTACCACCCGGGATTGACAGTGTGATGTTTTCGAGATTGACTTCGCACTCAAAAAAGGGGGTGAAATCCACCTCGAGTATCGCAATCACCGCAGCAGTTGCTGGTGCCGTGTTCGGGTGGGTAAACCTCATACGTGAATGTATAACAGGATAGATGCGCAGAGACAGTTTCGGGAGTGATTTGACAGGCCGCAGAAGGTCCTTCTCTTGCTGCGTGACCGGCGCGACTCGAGATACCCGTAGCGCAGAAAGCCGAGGCTTTACTCCGTTCATGGCTGGGTCACTACCGAAAGATTCCAGAAGATTGAGGCCTGCGGCGACACCACTGGCCATATAGCCATCCCGAAGGTCGTTGGAAAGAGACACGTCGGCAGGCTTCAAGCTTGCCGTAGCAGCGAAGACAACCGAAGGACTATACAGTCGTATTCTGGGTCGTCCGAGGAAGACGGACAGCTTCCATATAGCAAACGCATGCTGTGTGCGCTCCGCCTCCTGAGGTTCACCGTCGTCTGTCGAATCTTCCACCAGTATCGTTGGTACCTCCGACTCGTCTACGGTGCCAGTATATATGACGTCTAAAGCGGGCGGGCTGTCGCGATCAGGCGCATTGCCGTTAACAATGTGCGCCTCGAGGGAGATGACAAGCCTCTTCAGCGAGGATCGGAGTGTATCCTCTGGGACGTGGGGCGTTCTGAGCACGAGGAAGACGTCGACGGATTCATCTGGGTTCTGGGAATGAGTACGGTGAGAATTGGACATTATGGTAAAGTAGGAGCCTGCTTACCGAAAAACAGACTTTCCCGCCGCTCTATGGAGTCGAAAAGCTCCTGGTATGGCGCTTTAGTCCCCTCTACAACGTCGTCGACCCGGAAGTTGGTAGCGAGTGGTATGAAGTATGTGAGGCTCGAGTTGTCCATAAAATCTAGGCCGGGCTTGAAGCCGGTCTCAGGGGCTGGATCAGCCATCGTCCTGACGGGACCCGCGGTCAATCAATCGGGGAAGGCGAGATTTGGAGGCGAAGGATCATATTCGTGTACTGTGCATCGCTTACCCCCCCGAGCGATTGAATGGCCTTGAAACGAAGACCGGTGTAGGACAGTAGGGATATCGTGAGCCGCTGCTGTTCCAGAACCATTCATGCTTGAGTGATGGACATGGATGCGCTTGTGAACGGCGATTGAAGCTACCTTAGGAATGGTGTGGGTACTTCAATGTTGACATATGTACCCCAGCCCCAGCCACATCTGTGGCTGGCCTGTGCCTGCATGTGGCTGTTTAGCCTTCTTGACTTTAGAACTAACGCCAGAAAAACTCGCGGCTTTCCGATCTTGACATCTTCATTCCAAGCAGCCATCGTTATCGAGACGAGGTATCCTTTCTGCGCCAGACCAGGGATCCTCACTTTTCTTGCTGGCGACTTGGAACACCAAATAACCAAAAACACTTGGTACCTGCCCTGCGACCGATTGCGTGAGAGCCAGCAGGCCTTCCACGATGAACGGGGTCAACGGCCATTACGGCCAGCCAAGCCCATGGCAGGAATTCAAGAGTGCCGACGGGCGCGTCTATTACTACAATCCGGTTACGAAGGTGACACAATGGACCAAGCCCGAGGAGATGATGACACCGGCCGAGGTATGTCCATAACCCTGTGGGAAGTTTTTTCTGGGCGCACGCTAATCTGCTGTTGCAGCGCGCTCTTGCGAATCAACCATGGAAGGAGTACACTGCGGAAGGCGGGCGCAAGTACTGGTACAATACCGAGTCCAAGCAAAGCTCGTGGGAAATGCCCGACGTCTACAAGAAGGCCCTGGGAGTCGATACCGCCACTCCATCCACACCAGCGTGAGTAATGGCACCATTGGTTGTTGTATAGCTTGGAGCTGATCATGATAGTTCTGCTACTCCCTTCGCTCCCCCGGGCGGCTCCTTCCAATCTTCCGGCTACGACCAACAGCGTGACCACCGCGACCACCGCGACGCCCTCCCTGAGTCCCGTCAACTGACCTTCGGCAATGACCCCCGCGCCCAAGCATTTGTCCCCGCCAGCGATGAACCCGACTATGCGACGTTTGAGGAGGCTGAAGCTGCTTTTGTAAAGCTGCTTCGTCGTAGTGGTGTCCAGCCTGACTGGACTTGGGAACAAGCTATGCGAGCTACGATTAAGGATCCTCAGTATCGCGCCATCAAAGACCCCAAGGACCGAAAGACAGCCTTCGAAAACTACTGCTACGATGTGATTGTTCAGGACAAGGAACGCGCCAAGGACAGATTGACGAAGCTGCGCGCCGATTTCGCGACCATGCTCAAGAGCCATCCCGAAATCAAGCATTATACACGATGGAAGACGGCTCGTCCCATGATCGAGGGTGAGACCATCTTCCGCTCTACTAATGATGAAGACGAACGACGACAGTTGTTTGAGGACTATATCTCTGAGCTAAAAAGGTCCCATGTCGAGACCCAAGCCAACCTTCGGAAGAGCGCCATGGATGGTCTCATTGACATGCTTCCGAAGCTCAACCTGGAACCCTATACTCGCTGGTCCGAAGCTCAAGGTATGCTGAAGGCCACTGCCCCTTTCCAGAATGAGGAGAAGTACGAGGCCCTTACTAGCTTTGATATTCTCACTGCTTTCCAAAACCACATCAAGTCTTTGGAGCGAACTTTCAACGAGTCCCGGCAAGAGCAGAAGAACAAGAAGCTTCGCGTCGAAAGGAAGAATAGAGATGCATTCGTTGAATTGCTCCAAGAACTACGCAGAGCTGGGAAGATCAAAGCTGGGACGAAATGGAAACAGATTTACCCGCAGATCGAGAACGATGAGCGCTTCAGAGCTGCCTGTGGCCAACCTGGTTCATCCCCTCTTGATCTGTTCTGGGACGTGGTCGAAGAAGAGGAGCGTGCTCTTCGCGGAACGAGAAACGATGTGCTTGACGTTATGGACGTAAGTTGCTTCTCGGTGATCCACCCTGAAGTATAGACTGACTCGTGAGCAGGACAACCGTTTTGAGTTGACCCCAAAGACCACTTTCGAAGACTTTTTTGCAGCACTCAATAATGATCGACGCATTGCTAATATTAATCGTGACATATTAATGCTGATCTTCGAGCGGGTATGTCACCAAATAGGCCCCTGATGGAGGTCGTGCTAACAGTCGTGATAGCTCCAAGAGAAAAGGTCGAACAAGCGGTCAGACGAAGACAGGCGTTCCGAGCGTCAACAACGCAGGGCTGTCGATGACCTGCGTTCCTATATTAAGCATATGGACCCCCCTGTGCTCGCAGACGATACCTGGGAGAAACTTCGACCTCGTGTTGCACGTGCCCCTGAGTTCCAGGCAGTCACATCTGAAGATTCTCGCCGAGGCGCTTTTGAAAAGGTTCTGAGGCGAGTTCGAGACCGAGAGGAGGAAGATAGGGATCGTCACAAGCGTCGCGACCGATCTCCTGATCGTGGTACGTATCGGGAAAGGGATAGAGGGGATCGGTCTCACCGTAGTGAACGCACGCGACCATCTCGACAAAGCCGCAGCCCCGAGCCGGATGCGTATGAGGCAGACCGTCGCAAAGCTATTGCTGAGCGAGAGAAGAACTATCGTAAGTCCAGCATGGCCGAGAGCTTGTTATCTGACCGTCGCCAATCGGACTCGTACCGCGAACGCGACATTCGAGATCGCGAACGTGACCGCGAACGGGACCGCGAACGGGACCGCGAACGGGACCGGGACCGAGAACGCGACCGAGGAGATCGTGACCGAGACCGGGAGAGGGAGCGGGATCGGGAGAGAGACAGGGATCGGGACAGAGTCTTCACGCCTCAGTCTCGCCGTGATGAACCACCGAGCCATTATGATCGTGAGCGACGCGATCGAGAGGAGGAGCGGGAAAGGATGTACCGCCGTCGCGTGGAGAGAGGTCCAGTAGAGGAACTCCCTTATGGGGATGAGCGCCCGACCTCGTCTCGGCGCCGCAGAGCCGATGACGATGATGACCGTCGCGATTCCAGGGATTCCAAGGTAAGATCTACTTTCCATACTTTTGGCCGGCTTTCCACTGACTCGTCACAGAGGCTGAAGAGAGAGAAAACACCGCGTGAGCGTTCCCCCCAGCGTGATAATCGTCACAAAACAAAGACACCACCACCACCAGCCAAAGCAGCTCCTGTGGAAGACGTCGGTGTGCATTCTGGCAGTGAAGAGGGTGAGATAGAAGAGGACTAGAAGCCGAAATCAGCCAGACGCCCATATAGACGTTCGCTAGAAGCTCAGGCTAGACGCTCAGCCAGACGCTCAGCCAGACGCTCAGCCAGGCTAGACGCTCTAGCTGCTGCTGCTGCTGCTGCTGCTGCTGGACACCCGATTGATAAGCCTCGCACCCTCAAGTACGACTGAGATCAACGCTACCGCTCACACTGTCAAAGGCATGGGCTGGGATGCGACCTCCAATTCGAGTACCGCTTGCTGAACACTTGAGCAAAACTGAAAAGTACGTCCGTGAAACTCCGAGTGCGCTTGTCATGTGGGATCTTGGATGACTCGGCATATGTCAACGCAGTTCGGACCGCCATCGCGCCTCGCTACACAAGATATCTCCGGAAACACACGAACTGCTTCTTTCCGTACGTCTCTACACCACCGGACATCGTTGTTGTTCGACCATAGCTGGAGGGTTTTCTCACTCTTCCGCAGGATCTTATGGGGGCTTTCCCATATTTCGTGCTGTGCAGAGCGAGGCACTATCAGCAGCTGGGGAGGAGGAACGACCTTTGGTGTGTATTAATCCTCCTTTCTTGCCTAATAAATACAGCGCGTTTCCTGTAGATATTTAGTCGTTTATGATTATTCAACCCGTTATACTGTAAATCAACTCATTGCTCGTGGTTTTCATGCCCACGATGGTTGCGATCGGTACCTGGTGCTTGTGCTCGTTGTGATGCAAATACTCCAGACACCTGAAACTTTCCCCGTTCAGCAATGAAGGGTACTACGTCCACTTCTCATAGTCTGGAAAACAACGGTCATGGATCCGGCTCCCGTAGTCCAAGAGCACCGGAAGACTCATGACCACTTCCTGCTTGTCAGTCCGGTCCGCTAGAACCATAAGGCGAGCCAGTTTTATATGTAGCTGGACAGACAGGCACGTGCGACTTCTCTCATGGACTTCAGGCGACCCAGGCCATCAGATCGACGCACCTCAGAACGCAGTCCATCCTCCTCGATGGCAAGACTGATCTCACAGTGTTTCGTACCGGCTGACTGAGAGATGGCTGTTGCCAATGTCTAACTTATTCCCTGAAATCTTTGGGTGGGAGGGTATGGCCAGTCACACCTGAAAAGATACACTCAGCCCTCATAAGTCTCCGTACGCGCATGTTAGCAAGACTCTAGCAAAGCAGTAAAAATAATTAAAAATACTGGAATAAGCACGCCGGAATAAGCATTAAAAATAACTAATAAAGATTTAACTGCTTATTCCGGTATGCTTATTCCGATTTAATAAATATACCGTGGTTTGCTAGAAGGGTCGTATACGGAGACTTATGTGGATTCAGTCTAAGAGTACGGATCGTGCAACTGATGACGGTCGATGTATGTATGCCCTGCGGACGGCCAGAGGCGATGAGAACGATACCGGCATCGTTACGACCTCGTCCTTAATCAAATTTCGGTATCATATAATCTAGCATCTGGCCAGGCAGTGAGGTTATTCAAACTACATGTAGCTGAACCATGACCTGGGGTTCGCGATTCATCACCTCAGGATTGCAGGGCGTCGAGTCATCTAGCATATGTAGATTTTACTACATATCGAAGTGTGAGTACATGTGTTCTGCCTACCTCTTTGAGTATTTTAATGAAGGTCGCAAGAACCCAAACATGTCTCATCTAGACGGTAGTCATCCACTTGGCCCGTTCGCCCCTCTATCCGCAGAGATGAGCCATGCCAGCCAGAGTCATCCTCAGGTCATATATGGCGTATGATGTGAGGAGTAGCTCCTCGCGCTCAAGCGCGGCAAGACCATAGAGGAATTCAGGTATCCGCATCTCCACAGGACCAGGCAGAACAGGGGATAGACTGCCGTCGCCTTGGCTAGTCGTCTGGATCCTCGTTGTCCTCTCCATCTTCCTCATCCAAACCCGACGAATCGTGAGCGCCATTGCCACGTTGATGGTTTCCTTCTCGTTTTTGTACGCCTAGAACGCCGGGACCCGAAATTTCGGGGGTATGCTGATGGTATCTGTGCTTTCGGCCATGTCTACGACCGTTCTTCTTTGGGACGCCCTCTTCAGGCACTATCCTCCTCAAGGAAGAACTATAGATATGATGGTCAGTACTGCTTTCAGATACGTACGGTGGAGTTGGTCTTACGTAGTTCCCGCCCAGCTTCTGTTCCTGATCCAACTGACTGTTAAGCTTGTTGATTCGGGGTCTGTAGTTCGTGGGGTCACGTCGGAAGGTGACATCCAGATTCTTCAAGAATTTGTTGCAACCCGTGAGCAACGACTCAGGCTTGTTAGCATGAGCGTCGATACCTGGCTTGCCGTCAAATACGATAACGCGATCCGCCAAGTACGTGGCCATGATGAAATCGTGTTCGACGATGAAGGCCGTCTTCTTGGCGTGCATGATGAAACGCTTGATAACACGCGCGGCAATGATACGTTGTTCCGAGTCGAGGTAAGCAGATGGCTCATCGATCAAGTAGATATCAGCCGGCAGACCCAGAGCCATGACGATGGCAACACGTTGGAGTTCACCACCTGACAGGTTCTTGACTTCCTGGTCGATGAAGTCATCGAGCTTGAGAGGTTTGACGACATCTGTTTGGAATTGCGGCGACAGGAAGGCCTGCTTGATTCTCTTGAAGAAAAGCTGGCGGACCGTGCCTTCGAACTTCGGGGTAATTGTCTGTGGCTTCATGCTGATCTTCATCTCGGGAACTTTCTTCGCATTATCCGGCTTGAGAGCGCCGGCCATAAGTCGACAGAATGTCGTCTTGCCGGTACCGTTCTCGCCCATCATCACGATGATCTCGGAATCAGTAAAGTCACCCGGCTCGATACTCAGCTTGAAGTTGCCGAGGGCCTTCTCCATCTTAGGGTAGTTGAAGGCTCGGTCTTTGTCAACCTGGAATTCATCGGCTCCTTCACTGATTCGGAAAGTCAAAGACTCGTCTCGAAACCGAAGGTTCTCGGTGGGAATATGGCCATCCAGGAAGATGTTGATGCCCTCGCGGACGGAGTGAGGGAGAGTCACTACACCGTAGATAGCTGGTTTACCATAGAGAACGCAAATGTAATCGGAGAGGTAGTCGAGGACGGACAAATCGTGTTCAACGACAATGACGTAGTTATCTGGGCCCAGGAGAGAACGGATCATTCGCGCAGCGGACAGACGCTGCTTCACATCCAGATACGACGAGGGCTCGTCAAACATGTACACATCTGCCTTCTGGACACAGACGGTTCCGATGGCAAAACGCTGCAGCTCACCACCTGAAAGGTGATTGACATCGCGGTCCAGAATATGGCGAAGTTCCAGGACGTCAAGAGCCTCATCCAGATTGTTCATGGCAGACCCGCGCTCAAGCAGGAACTTGACAGACTTGTCTGGCGTTTTGATAGCGCGAGGAAGCTGGTCGACATATTGAGGCTTCACGACAGCCTTCAGGTCGTCCTCAAGAAGCTTGGTGAAGTAGTCTAAGCGACATGTCAGAGGATATGACCAATCGAGGGTACAAGCCAAGTCGTGATAACTCACTCTGCAACTCGGAGCCCCTAAAGTACTTGATAACGTCCTCCCAATCAGGAGGGTTGTCATATTTGCCCAGATTCGGCTTCAGCTTTCCACTGAGAATCTTCAAAGCTGTACTCTTTCCAATACCGTTCGTTCCGACTAGACCGAGCACCTGTCCAGGACGCGGCATGGGCAGTCGATGAAGCTTGAAGCTGTTCGCAGAGTATCGGTGGGTGACCTGAGTCTCGAGATTGGTGGGCAGGTTGATGATGGTGATAGCGCTGAAGGGGCATTTCTTAGGGCATATACCACAGCCGATGCAGAGGCTTTCGGAGATGAAGGCGAGTCGCGATGTCGGGGTCACTTCGATGCAGAGCTTGCCGCTGCGGACGACCTGCGCGATAGCTTATCAGCAACGATGACCGACTGTAAGGGAGACGGGAGGCTCAACTGGGCATGACTTCTTGCACTCTTGGCGACATTTCTACCGAACCGTTAGGAGACAGTCCCAAAAAATATGCGTCTACTTGCTGGCTTTACCTTGGGCTTGCACTGCGGGCGGTATCAACATTAGCAACTATTAGTTTTGGAGGGGCATCAATGGCAGTCTGTCGCACCTTGTCGTCATTGACGATGGCAATCCTAGAGTTAGGCAGTCAGTATGCGATCAGAACAGGATTTGATGATAGGGTAACGAAGACGTCGGAGAGCCTAGGAGGTGATCGAGTTGACAGGTGGAGGGCGGATGGATGGATCGGTTGCTTACCGGGTGAGCTTGGAAGCCATGGCTACCTACTTAGGCTGGGCGCAAGCAAGGCAGAGGCTGCCAGGGGACAAGGGATGGGTGGTATAGAGTGGAAGAGAAGAATATCGAGTTGCGACGCTGAAAGAGCTGCCCAGGTGTAGATGTTTCCAAAGCACGCCGGATGTCCTTGGTGCGATGCGCCGCAAGAGATGCAAAACTGTCACAAGTGACTAGGCAGGTTTTGTGCGTGCGGTGTTGAGGGGCAAGCGGGCGGCGGGCAGTGGGAGGATCAATCTTGGAGGGGTCGTGCTGTGGCTATCGCATCATCATCCAGATCCTGCGCAACAGCAATTATCAATGTCTGATTGGCTATTGGCTCGTTTGTCAGTCTACGATTGTGGCTGAACATGACCAGGACGAAGGTAACACGAATACACTGGAGCTGCTTTATGTCCTGTTCCAACCTACACGGCTTGACTTTTATCTGTTTGATCTATGCTACGGAAGTACACATGAGCTACGAAGTCACCCAATTCACATGACAGCTTCCATGGTCATCTGTTCTGATTGTGTAAGTCTCGCTTCGGTACGTCAAACGACTTCGTCCCTTGCCCGGTGTATGGGGTTATGAACTCACATGTCCTCCAGCAAGCGTTGGCTGCCAGTCAGTTGCTTGCTCTCTGCATAGGCTGATACATTCTGATTCACATTCTACAGTCTCCTTTCCAAGTAGATCTGTTGGTTCTCCACACGGTTGGCCTATTAATGTAGTGGTTCTGAATGAACCTACATCGAATCGCGAGGAACATCCCAACCAAGACGAGGTGCTGATGAGTTGCCATCCTCGAAGCTCTGACTTGATCTCGCAGATGAACGTCTACGTCTCTGAATACATGATTTGGGTCTGTACTGAAGAACCTATCCCTGGTTCACCAGCTGTGAACCCTTGGCGACATTCAGTAACACACAGAGCAGAGCTACCACAAGTAGCCAGCAAGGATGGACCATGGTGGAGTTCCTGGCAAAAAGATGATGCACTTGGGTTCGGTGTTTATCTTCGCCTGGAAACGCAAATTTAGCTCAGATGTTTCTGAACAATGGATTACAGTAGGACTATGATATCACAGCTGCTCTCCCCAAGTTGAGAGGTATGAAGATATATATCAAGACGTGGGCATATACTCATCAGGTATTGCAGTGTATGTCATCATTGTAGTGGCTAAACCTATAACACATCAACAAGAATGACTCGCACATATGTTAAGACTTTGGTGAAGACTGGAGGTTGCCCTGATACAACAGCGTAGCCACGCGAGCATTTACTACCTCTTAGATGCAGTTCCTAGGACAGATTGTGGCATGCATTTGCCTACCTAATGACTCGCTCGCCATACACACATGTGCTTGCGTAGCTTAGAGAACAAAGAAGCATCCGCAGCTCGTTGAAATTGTTGGTGAAAGATGTTGGTACGGTTGGGCGGCGGAGACTTGAACCAACATGGAACTACAAGTTGTCACATGCCAGCAGATGCGTAGGAGACAGGTGACCATTGTTCCGTTGTTGCACTGCGAGTTGATGGTACCAGAATATGTAAGATAAGGTAGCAGAGAAAGGGAGTTGTGAGTCAGCAACAATGTTCACCACGTGGGGGCTGCCCAGAGGTGATCTTGGGACTCAGTAGGACGCATGTCGTTGTCCCCAGTCCGCGGTTTGATGAATGAAGAAGCCGGAAGTCGGCTTATGAGGTGCACTGGAGGTAGACTGGGCTGTGACGGTGGGCCCGGTGCCGGTGTGGGGCGATAGGCTGATAAGATCGACAGGTGAATGGAGTGGGACCTGTGGCTGTGCCACGCTAAGCTCTATTCAGTTCGTTTTTTCGGCGGTAAGACCTGTGGGCCAAGCAGCTGCCTCTGCTCTTCCACTTTCCCTCAATTATTTCCACACAGCTTCGACTTGCACCACGACCGCTGCTACACCCCCATCACACACCACCCCGGGTCCGCAACCCCGTTACTTCATCAACCTCAACCATCGCGTCCTCCCTTTCTTCTTCTCGCCGACTTGGTAGACACAGTTGATGTCACGTAAGTGATCCCTCTTTATACCCCTACCCACCTTGTTGGCAGAGCCGGACGAGGCTGGAATGCCCGTTGTGCCGGTGTACTTGACATTGAATCCATCCCGAAGTCACCCACATGTAGCCTTCCTATCAAGCCTTTGATGGCATCCGAGCTTCTCGGATGTTCATTTCTTGATGGAATCGCTTGTTCTCGATCCTTTGAACACGTCGGGATCTCAATGTACTCCTCATTTCCCGCCGGCCGGTGCCAATGCCTTTCCATCGCCCATCAGCCTTGTATCCATCGAGACACCCTCCAGCATGCGCCAGATGGATTGTCGCGCCCTGGCTTCATCATACATGGCTTTTCATTGTTCTTTCTGAGTCGCGTGTACCGGCGCTACCTGGCAATGCCATTGGTTTAGCCTTCCAACGCTTGGTTCTTGCTAACCTCATCGTGCCTCTAGGCGACTGTGCGAAGTACCAAGATGTCGAGCTCGCCTGAGCCCAACTTTGCCAATGGTGATACTTCACCAGCGGTACAGGTTGGGAACAGGGTCGTACTTGACGATCGAGTCAGCGAGAGCGATCTATCAGACGTGAACGAGACTGCTGCCCTACCTGCCGCTGCCTCCCCATCCACCCGTCACGAATCATCCCCAGACGCAGAAGTAGATCCAGATCCACAAGACGCTGCCGATTCTAGCGAGAACGACGCAAATGCTTCCGATGATGCCGACTTCGACATGGAGGACAGTCCCGTTCCGTCACATAGCGATGCCCCTCAAGACGAACGTTCGTCTTCCAATGACTCCCGTCGCGTCCCGAAGCGGAAAGCTGGGGTGGAGGACGATACCTACATACGAGACAACCCAGAACTGTATGGGCTCAGAAGAAGTGTACGTTGCAAGATATACGGCCTATGTTACTCTGCTGACAGCATTGATTAGTCTCGTCCGACGAAGCAGGCCAAGATTGTACGTCATCGCTCTTCCCATTCCAACAAGTTTGCCGATCCAGTATTAACAAATGCATTCCACAGGTTGATTCTGACGAAGACGAGGAATCGGATTCCGACGTGGCTCCTACAAATCGGCGGACGAAGAAGCTTCGCGTCGAACAAGGCTCGCGTCAATGTATGTCAAATGTGCCCTGACTGGACGCAGATAATGAATCGGGGCTTACCAGTCATAAAACGCAGCATCCAAACGCGCCACGCCTGTACGGCAGACACCGGCAGCCGACTCCGACTCCGATACATACGGCGGTGCCCGAGCCCGATCATTCATCAAGAAAGCGCGCCGCCAACCGACACAGCCCCAACCCTCCAACTTGCGATGGTCGGAACGCACAGCTACAAAGCAGGTGCAAACATATCAAGAAAGCGACCTCGATGATGAGGAGGAATCGGAACTCACACCCAACTATTGGGCTGGGGATTTCCCAGAAGACACCCAGTACATCGCGAAGGTCGTTGGCCACCGTGTCAAGGATGGTGGTGAAATGACCGAAGATCTCACCAGAGATGACTTCGAGTATAACATCAAGTGGCAAGGAAAGTCGTACCTCCACAACTCCTGGGACACTATGGAGACATTGCGCGGCTATCGCGGTTTTCGCAAGCTCGAGAACTACCACAAGAGAACAGTCGAGTACGAGCTGGATCTGAAGTTTGCGGGCGACGACCTACCGCCGGAGACTCGAGAGCAATACATGCTGGACAAAGAGCGCGATCAAGATGCCTTAGAGGACTACATCAAAGTCGAGCGAGTTGTTGCGCAGCGAAGTGGTGACGAGGGCAGAGAGTACTTCATCAAGTGGAAAGGCCTTACCTACGAACACTGCACATGGGAGCTCGCTGGTGCCATTAGCGATGATGCACCAGACAAGATCGACCAATTCCTCGACCGCCAATCGCGATCGTGGACCTCGGACAAGTACGAGTCAAACCCCGCGACCCGCACCAAGTTCCTGAAGCTCGACAAACAACCCAGCTACATCAAGGGGGGCGAACTGCGAGGATTCCAGCTTACTGGGTTGAACTTCCTGGCCCTCAACTGGTGTCGGGCGAACAATGTTATCCTTGCCGACGAGATGGGTCTCGGAAAGACAGTCCAGACTGTATCATTTCTGAGCTGGCTGCGTAATGAACGCAAGCAGGAAGGACCATTCCTCGTCGTTGCTCCTTTGAGCGTCATCCCTGCCTGGTGTGATACCTTCAACCTCTGGGCTCCCGATCTGAACTATGTCGTTTACCTAGGTAATTCCGAGGCGCGAAATACGATCCGGGAGCATGAGCTTATGTTGAACGGCAATCCCAAGAAACCCAAGTTGAATGTTCTGGTAACATCGTACGAATACATATTGATGGATGCGGATTTCCTGAGAACGATCAAGTGGCAGGCTCTGGCGGTCGATGAAGCCCATCGGCTGAAAAACAAGGAGTCCAAGCTCTACTCTGAACTGATGAGTTTTGGTGCACCTGCTCGTCTCTTGATTACCGGTACCCCCATCCAAAATAACCTGGCTGAGCTGTCATCACTCCTGGACTTTCTCAACCCCGGAAAGGTCCACATTGACGAAGATCTGGAGACCTTGGCTTCGGCCGACGCTCAAGAAAAATTACAAGAACTACATGCCTCGATTGCTCCGTTCATCCTCCGGCGAGTCAAGGAAACAGTGGAGACAGATCTCCCTCCCAAGACTGAGAAGATTATTCGAGTGGAGCTCTCTGACGTGCAGCTGGAGTACTACAAGAACATCCTGACGCGGAACTACGCTGCTCTGAACGAAGGCAACACCGGCCAGAAGTCGTCTCTTCTAAACATCGTCATGGAGCTGAAGAAGGTCAGCAACCATCCTTACATGTTCCCAGGCTGTGAGGAAAAGGTCCTCAACGGAAGCGAGCGTCGGGAAGACCAGATCAAGGGTCTTGTCGCCAGCAGTGGGAAGATGATGTTGCTAGACCAACTTCTTGCCAAGCTGAAGAAGGACAATCATCGCGTTTTGATCTTCAGCCAGATGGTCAAAGTCCTTGATATCTTGGGTGACTATCTGCGACTTCGCGGTTATCAGTTCCAACGACTTGATGGTACCATTGGAGCCGGGCCCAGACGTCTGGCTATCAATCACTTCAACGCGGAAGACAGTCAGGACTTCTGTTTTCTCCTATCAACACGAGCAGGTGGTCTGGGCATCAACCTGATGACTGCCGATACCGTCATCATTTTCGACTCCGACTGGAATCCTCAAGCTGATCTTCAAGCAATGGCGCGAGCTCACCGAATAGGCCAGAAGAGACCTGTCACTGTCTATCGCCTTGTTTCCAAGGAGACCATCGAGGAAGAAGTCCTCGAACGAGCTCGCAACAAGCTTTTGCTTGAATACCTAGCCATCCAAGCAGGAGTCACGGACGATGGGAAGCAATTCAGAGAGGAGTTCAAGCAGAAGGGACTCAGGATTGACGAGGCCAAGTCAGCTGATGATATCCAATGGGTCTTGAAGATGCGATCCCAGAAGATGTTCGAGCAATCTGGAAACCAGGAGCGGCTGGAACAGCTCGACATCGACACTATCCTCGAGAATGCCGAGGTCACCAAGACCAAGGTGGACGATAAGATGAATCTCAGCACTGGTGGTATCGATTGGGACAACTTCATGCAGTACACCGATGTCAAGGTCGACGATCTTACTCTTGATTGGGACCAGATCATCCCCGCAGACGAAATCGCCGCCATCAAGGCCGAGGATGAGAAAAAGAAGGAGGAAGAATATCTTGTTCGGGAGTTGGAAGCGAACGCTCCACGACGGGCTGCACTCAAGAGCTCCAGGACTAACGGTGAAACGGAGCGAGCTGAGCGTATTGCGAAAAAGCGGGAGCGGGAACAGTTGAAACAAGAGCGTCTCGAGGAGCAGAGGGCCATGCTTTCGGACCCACGACGGCCCTTGAACGAGAAGGAGTTGCGCAACCTCATCAGAGCTTTCATGCGGTACGGCTTCATTGAAGATCGACCAGACGAATTGCTACGCGATGCTCGGCTGAGTGACAGAGACCGAGACTTCGTCAGGGAAACGCTTAACGATTTGATTGCTACCGGTCGGGATGCGGTGGAGAGGAATAATGACGAGATTCGTTCGCAGGAGCGACAGAGCAACAAGAAGTTGACCAAGAAGGACATCAAAGCTGTCATGTTCGATTTTGGCGAGGTCAAGAAAATCAATGCTGAGACCATCCTCGAACGGCCACCGCAGCTGCAACTCCTGCGACGCACCATCAACGAAAAATCCGACTTCCGGGATTACCGACTCGCCGAAGCCACCAAAACAGCACACTACAGCTGTGAATGGGGCGCCAAAGAGGATGGAATGCTCCTCGTCGGCATTGATAGGTATGGGTTCGGGGCTTGGACACAGATTCGTGACGACAGGGAGCTCGGCATGCAGGACAAGTTCTTTCTGGAAGAACATCGCATCGAGAAGAAGCAAGAGCGAGAGCATGCCGAGGCCAAAGGTGCAAAAGCCCCAGGGGCTGTCCACCTAGTCCGTCGTGCCGAGTACTTGCTATCGGTGCTCACTTCTGTCCATTCTGATGATGTCGAAGCCCGGAAGGTAGTGGAGAATCACCACCGTAACAACAAGAAGGGCGCGCACGGCATGATGAACGGACATCGCCGCTCTGATAAAGGAGGTTCTGTCTCGTCCTCGCCAGTCCCTCAGAATGCGAAGAAGCTTTCCCATCGGGACCGAGATCACGATCGAGCCCACTCACGCGGAGATCACCATCGTTCACGTAGCAGCATTGGTGACGGCAGCACGCCGAGGCCTGATTCGAAGAGGAAGCATAGCGGAGAAGTCGATGATCGTCGATACAAGCATCGTCGGGTAGAAGAACACAGACGGAGCGGCGGGCCCAACCAGCAAGAAGCGGAGGACGAAGATGACGCGAGGAACGCACCTGTCATTGAGGCACTCATGCAGCCGATCTGGAGCCATGTCGAGAAGGTTGAGTCTTGCACCAAAGCGAATATCCCCATAGCCAAGGCAAGGGCCAAGGTCTTGAAGTCTCAGATCACAGCTATAGGCGACTTCATTGAAGGCCTTCACAGGACTTCCGGCTTGTCGCTGGACCAACTGGAGGAACTCAAGCCGAAGCTATGGTAAGTTGGCTGAACTTCAGAGTCGAATTTTGCTAACGCATATCATAGGAGATTTATATCTAAGAGGATACCTGCTTCTGAGAAACAGTCGTCCGGCAAACCCGAAATGGATGACCGGTCGCCCCCTCCGAAGTCTTCTGGGAAATCCTCGTCTAACGGAATGACTGGTCCGCGGCTATCCTCGTTATACCAACAACTGAAAGACGCAGATGAGAAGAACGGCGATGTTCCCCAGAAGAAGGGTTCCGGCTCGGCTGTCACCAACGGAGGTTCTCGTGGTGAATCCTCCAAGACGGCTCGCTAATAACACTTGTACACTTACCCGGGTGAGCGAACGGACACATCGTCTAATGAACTTACCAACAACTATATTTGCATTGGTCGGCGTTCAGAAAGGCATCACAGGCGACGGGATTTCTCGGGATCTGATATCATGAAGCCATACCCAGCAAAAGCATCGACGTTATAGGCGACTTGGAGTTTACGGGCGGATTGTCTATATCCCACCAGACTCTGGCGCCTGAGGAAGACCACAGTATTCAGACTCTGAGGGAAGGAAAACGAATAGTAAGAGACGTGGAAACGGACACGATGAGCATGGCCAGTATGGCCTAAAGATGGATGATCAGTTTCGTCGACAGCGGGTTTGACATTGCTTGTGAGACAGCCGAGATGCGTCCCATAGAGGGTTCGTGCCCTGTCACTATGCGATGCCACCCGGTCGTCACTATGCGATACCACCAACTTGGTGGATGACCCCCGTCTTTACTTCTCGCGACAGCAGAGAGTGAACAGCGGCTACTATGTGTAGGCTAGACTGCATCTGGCCAGTTACTGAATATCACTAGTACTTAGTATATACCCGGGAAGTCTTGCCTATGTCTACGTGACTAGTGCCTATATCCCCGATGGTCTCGTCGGCTACCTACTTGTGAATGTTGTGACCACCCAGAGACTGAATGACGACTAGACGACTCGGCCCATTGTTCATCTAATCTTCGGGGCCAAGCCTGACGTATGCGTGCGAGTGGACTGGATCTGATAGCGTGGCCAGGTAATGCTTACGTCTAGAGTCATTGCTGAAAGTGCGTAAGGTCCCTCATCTCTACTCCAGCCTTCAGGTCATATTTCAGAGGTTCCTGGCGCGACAAAGCATGCAAGACGTCTCCGCCGACTTCACACCAGCTGAGCGGACCGCTATACGGCCTACAGGTAGTCGGTACTCGCAGAGCCGAGAATGCGGGAACTGTTGGCGATATGGACGATGTAGATACTGAGAGATAGTGGGTATGTAGGCAGCGAGTGACACATGGGCGTAAACTGCTGCTCAGAGAAGCATGACTGGATGTACAGGGCATGGATGGGAGGAGGGGCAATGCCAACTAAATCCTCAGCCAAAGGCTCAATCAAGCCAGCGTAGGACTTTCTGCCACGCATGATGCTGAGTCGCAAGGGGCGAAGGCCAACCAAATCATTCATATCAGTCTCCCTTTAGCAGGTCCTCCGTAAGCAGTAAACACCAAGAACTATGTGTATGTATCGTCGTCACCTTTCCCCTTTGACACCAAAGCACATCACGCCGAGAACACCAGGAGATTTGTGTCATGAACGAGGCAAATGTATTCGTTCATCTGGGTGGATTACCGACATTCCCACCTCGTACGCACGTATGGCGCCGTATCGAGGAAGTGACGCCGACAAGAAGTCTACAACAGAGATGACTATCTGCAACCATGCCATGCCACGCCATACCATGCCTAGCCTATCAGGCAAGCTGAGATGCTCTTGTCATCTCTCCCTACTGAAAATAGAAGCCTATTCAAACTTCTCTTTCCAGTGGTCTCGTCACGCTCTTTGCCCACTGCAAGGCGTAAACATGCAGCCGAATCATATAACATCTCCCGCGCGTCGTATCAGTGAAAATAAAGGAAATGCCCGATGATTGGACCGAGATCATCGAAAACGCCCATACGTCATGAAAATGCTTCGTCTTGCTCGTTCTCTTGCTGCGTTCGTCCTGTTCCCGATCGCGCCGTGGAAATGCTGCTGTAACGAAGCCTTGCAATGAAAATATTGCATATGTCCGTACGATGCTATGTACACAACAGGCGTATATACTATCCTTTATCAGAGGGACTGATGATCGAGATCAGGGGATTCCCGAAAAAACCTCTATGCATTGTGCACTAACCAGATGCTGAAGCAGAACGGCGTCGTTGATTCTGAAAACGGGCAAGTTGGTGTTGCCAGGCGGGATGGAATCTAATCGATCATGAACTCGATGCCTCGTGGTTTTGATGGAGGTGAAACTGTATCACTTGAGGATGGCCGGTCGCTTTGACCCGCTGGGGTCATAGGTCTGGCGGAGACCATATCCTGCCGGATCTGGGAGTCGACAGCCTTCTGTGCTTCATAGGAGTCACGAGGCTGCTTAGGCCCCCGAGGCCGCAGCGAGAAGTCGCTGATTAAGACACTACGTCTGGGATCGAGCTCAAGGGGTGAGATTTCAGGCTCAAATTCGCGCTTCAGGGGCACTTTCGACTTGATAGTGACATTGGCTTT
The DNA here is from genome assembly GCA_963556695.1 of Anthostomella pinea. Lineage (NCBI taxonomy): Eukaryota > Fungi > Ascomycota > Sordariomycetes > Xylariales > Xylariaceae > Anthostomella > Anthostomella pinea. Next base: position 2,467,097 of record CAUWAG010000020.1, on the reverse strand, counting down.
GGTGGCCTTGGTGGCCTTGAAAGTCGCATTGATAGTAGCACTGGGCTTCTGCTCGGCCTTCTTCGGCTGCTTCTTCGTCTTTCGCTGAGTCGGCTTCTTGGCGTCTTTCACTACTCGAGTCTTCACAGCTGTAGCAACAGCAGCGGCAGCCTTGGCGGGCTTGGAGGCGAATGAAAGTTGACTTTGCTTGGACTTGGGTGGCTGTTTCGTCGGCAGAGCTGTCCGGATCTTGGGACTAGCAGTAGGTGTCGGAATGCCCTGTACCTTCTCGATCGACTGCGGCTTGGCTTCTTCGGTCGGCGTGCTGTCACGTGATCCCTCCTTGCCCGAGACGCTGGATTCAGGCGTGGTCTTCCGAATCTCGACCTCCAGTTTAACACCGCAAACGTCTTTCTCATACTTCTCGGGGTCCACCAAAGTCTCCACTCCCTGCTCTATGCTCTCATAGAAGCGAGGTAGATGCACAAGAGAGGCAACGTCGTCACACTTCCCTCGCACCACCAGGTCCCAGCAGTCCTTCAAATCACTGCCAGTGGGCGCCGGATCCAGATTGATCCAAGCTGTGATGCCATCTCGCTTTTCCCTTGTCACCTGGCACATGTCTTGCACAATAGCTCGCACACCAGGAATCTTCATGCTGGTGCCGACGACAATAACGGCATCGGGTTTAGCGCGACGGTCCGCCTTGACGACGTTGGCGATGGATTCTTGGTCAGGGTTGTACTCGTTATACAAGACCATTCTGGGTCTCAGTCTTCCAATGCCATGACTCCGCTTGCCGGCATGGGACGTTCGCACATTGTCCGTCACTTCGCAGCCCTTGCAAAGAGGTGCCTCGGGTCCTTCGAAGAGGGCGGGGTCAAATTCACTGATATCGCTGCACTTGGAGCATACCATCTTCTCCAGGCCACCATGCAGCTGGATGGTCTTGGGCCAGGGGCCTTTGGGGCGCAGGGGAACGTCGGTCTCTAGCGGTTTCATGGATGTGTCGAGTCCGTCCACATTCTGTGTGTAGAGTCGTAGGAGGCGACCCTCTTTAGCAAGTGAGGCAATCAGGTGGTGGAAGGGGGTAGGCTGGGCATTCCGAGCAAGTTTGGACAGGTCACGGACCATGTCGTGGAAGGACGAGGTGGTGGAGTTGTGCTTGTAGACAGAGGCGTCGAAAAGGTCCTTGCCAGAGCCCTTAAGTTTGTGGTCTTTGGGTAGAGTAGCAAACAAGCCTGTCGATGATCGGAAGTCGGGGACTGGTGGAGGTTGTGTGGGTCAGTATTTTGGTAGAGTGCAAACAGGGCAGTAGGGCCAGTGGGTGCCGGAATGGGGTACACATACTTCCTGCAGAGACGGAGATTCCGGCGCCAGCAATGATTACGATCTTCTTCTTCTTGCGGAGAACTGACGTCAGGCGGTCCAGCAGCTCCTCATCCTTCTCACTCTGTTCGGAGGCTGCTCTCAAGTCCAGGTGCTCGGTGGTGCGAGGCTTGCGCTCGATGCGACGTCGCTTGGCTGGGGGAGCGCCATCCGGATTGACGTGGATCTCCAGTTCGGGCATGTCGGAGGGCTTCATCGGCGACGCGCTTCCTGAGTGTATTGTCGAAGACGGCGGCGAGGGAAGTCGTGTTGGGTCAAGGGAGAGGGATGCGCGTGGTGAGACACTCGGCGATTTGGAGAGTACGGACAATGGAGAGGAGGGCGGGTCGGAAGAGGGTGGATCGGAGAGGTCGGAGACGGAGGATATTGACGAGGTATCCATCGCAGATTACCCAGGTCCAGTACCTCAGGTATGATTATATAGTAAGTAGTGAAGGAGGGGCTGCGGTGGGCGCGAGGTGCGGAAGGCGTGAGGGTGGTCGCGGTCGCGCGGTGGGTTTGTTCAATTGCAGTATCAAGTATCACCGGTGTTGACGTCCCTCTGTCTCCCGGCTATATCATAGCGCACGGATCCCCTTTACCCTTTACTGTGGCTTCCTGCGTCGGTTTTCTTTGGCACAACTAGACAAATGAAAGAACGATGGTGAGGATCGCGTGCGTTTTCGCGTCCTGGTGGTGCCAAAGTCGGACCGGCGCAGTCTGCGTGGGTTTGTGTAAGTATGGGTTATTAGCTGACATGTAGGTAGGAAGGGGTGGATGTTGGCCAAGTTGGAGGAGGCAGAGGGTAGAGGGTAGAGGGTTGGCGACTTGGGGAGGCTTGGATTGGATGGCTAAAACTCCGGGGGACGGGGCTCGTCCTGACTCCTGCTGCTTGGGTCGCAGCTGGAGCTGGAGCTGGAGGCTTTTCCCTCTCGTCCTCGCTTTTTATTATTATTATTTACAATCCGTCCCCGGCCCCGTTTTAATCGTCTCGCCCAGTCAGAATTCAGAATTGAGAATCTTCACTTTCCTCATCACTTCATCAGTGCAGCCTTCGCAGTCCTTCCTACCTTATTTTATAATTAGGGCAAGGTACATCATCCAAGGTATTCCCTCTACAACTTCCCTCTTATTTGAGCTGCACTAGAGAAAGCCAATACCTTTCATGCTTTGATCCAGACCAACCACCAATCAGTCCTTTCTAGATGGCATGCCCGTGCTCCAGTCGCTTGACTGATCAAAGGTCTGCTGTTGGTTCTGCTCTTGGTGGCATGTTCAAGGCGGTTGGTCCTACAAGGTCTTTGTTATTCCCTACTCTTATGCCCGATGGAATTCCATGAGGACCACGAAAGAGTTTTAAACTTTGCATGTGCATATCTTGCTCTGGGCTTCAATGTTCTACCCATCACGTCTTATCCGTCAATAAGAATGACTACAACCTGAACTTAGATGCCATTGCACTGCTCTGATCACTGTCCGTCATTGGCACTTGCCTTGCGACCAATTCAGTTGATGGATTTGGAGGACTCGTTGCCCCTTGGTTGCATAGAACAACCTTAAAACCACGATTGCACGGGCAGGGGGGGTCTGATCCGCACAGATATGATGAAATCCCGAGTTGTCCTCTCAAGCACAGCCTGCAGATGCACATTGCAGGGACATGGGCACCGCAAGGTACCCAGAGCCGTTCCTGCAGCTCAGCCACATCTTGACTAGATCAGGCTTAGTGGCAGAGTGGGTGATGCCAAAGAGCGGGGGTCCCATGCTTCGGACTTCCACGCTGCCACCCATTCCCCACCATTCCCCACCCATTGCTTCAATCGCACGCGAGGCAAGGTGCCATTCTTCAGCCTTGTCCTCTTCCAACCATCAAGGTCTTTAATCTTCATTCACCATCACTACCACCACTTGCAACACCACTTCCATCCCACAGAGTTCTTCGGGGCTATCAGGGATTATACACCACTCATGACATACAGTATCTCGCTTACTCACATTTCATCATCGTGTCTGGCAACTGAGCGTCTTTCGAGGTATGGCTGTGGCAGCCAGCCTCCACCCACGTGCAGGCCCTATCATTAGGCGAACTTAATACCCCAAGGTCTATTATAATTCCTGCTTGGCTGCCCGCCCACCACTGCTGGCCCCCATGACGAACAACGGGATGCCACTCATCTTGGACGGCAGCTTGGGAAGCATGGGAGGTATGGGAGCCATGGGAGGTGCCCCGATCCATGTCAACTTGGAGGACGTCGACGATCTCTTTGGCGATGGCGTCCCGCTCTCTCTGCCGCCTCGACCGCCGAGCCGACGTCTGCGACAGAGGCTGGACGAGCTCCGCGGTCGGGGCTGTTGCAAGTAGACTTCCCCTCCAGTTCCCATGCAAGCATTGGCGCCCTGTGCTGACGAGCTAATCAGGGGCATCGCCTGGTCCAAAGGCGGCACCATCGCTTCTATTGCGCCCGATGGTCAATCTCTACAGCTGAGCTATCTCCGCGCCGACCCCAAGGATGCCACCTGGGCTTTGAGCGAGCCCAAAGAGATCACGCCCTGGGCCAGTCTCGCCGGCGGACCTATTGTTCATCTACATTGGAGTCCGGCAAATTCGGAGCTCGCCGTTGTCGACGCCGTAGGTCGGGTTCTCATCCTGAACTTCAACGCCGATCTGAACAACTCTCGTGAAGCCCGAAAGTGGGATGGAGACGCCATAGACGATCTTCATGCCGTTGTGGGCTCCCACTGGCTTAACCCAATTCCATCCAACTCAAGAGTGCGTCTTCTCCTGTTCGTCCTTTGAGGTTCGAATGTTGACCGCTATTCAGTACCATCCTGTGTATACGCCAGCTATTAAGAGTGGCAAAGGATTCGAGTATGTGTTTGAGAATAAGGGACTCCCCAGCATGGGACCATCGCACCCCAACCCCAACAGATCTGCCTTTATTTGCATCACCACCAATGGTTTATTCAAGATGTACTGGAGCCAAAACACCGGTATCATCGAGGAGAAGATTTGTGAGCTGGAGAGCGTCACATCTGCCGATGACCTGATAACACACGCCGCCGTTTGTGCGGATAAGAGTGAGTCCCGCGTGGCAATTCCAACTTTTGTCACCTCCTGAATCCGTTTCTCATTCTCCTCGCACAGCAATGAGAACCATCTTCATCGCAATGGCTACTACGTCCAAGCAGCTTCGTGTTGTCCAGGTGATGATCAGCTTCAATGCTCCCAAGCCAGAGAACCCTCCAAGCATTCCACCTGGGGGCTTCCAATTGAACCCATCCCTTGGGAAACGACATATTGCTGTCACGAGCTGGGGTCAGACAGCCAGCAGCGAGTCGCCTCTCGATATGTCCATGGCCAAGATATCGCACCTCGAAATGTTGCCTGCTCTCTTCAATATGCCCACCAAGGATTGGTCACCTATGATACTACTCACAGTGCGAACATTCGTGCCGGAGCCCAACTCACCCTACGGCCAGGAGGTGCAAAGCATCATCGACAGATGGGAGTTATTGACCGACCAGAAAGAGACTCCACATGCTGCATTTGAGCAGCTTGGCTCAAGGAGAAACAGCATGGAGTCGGCCCCTCCCGTGAGTATATACTGTCAGCGCCCAGATTGGCTTTAGCCCTCACGACTGACTTGTACCGCAGGTGGGCGCAAGGCTCAAGAAGCTTGACTCGACCATAGTCAACAAAGTTGTCATGGGGATCAGTGTCCTTTCTTTTGGAAAGGTCATATGCTTGACTTACAACGATGGCAGCATCGAATACCGAGATCGCTTCTCCATGAACGAGCTATATCGAGAGGTCAATCTGGACCAGATATACTCGATCCTTGAAGCAGGGTTCACCCAAACAGGAGAGCCAGGTTGTGAGTTTTATCTCCTGTGGCACTACGTCCTAAGCTAATCATGCCGTCGAAAGGCTTGCAAATGGCATTTTCACCGTCCAACTTTTCCTTGGTCCAGATGTATGAGGATGGCAAGGTCAAGTGGCATAACCTAGCATACACCCTCGAGGATGTCACTTCTATCTCGGACGGTATGTCTCATGGTTTTTCTGGATACTTTCGTACCATCTGACAACGGTGTAGCCCATCTCGCTGCCGTCAATGCTGCTTTCGTAATGTCGACCGCTGGTGCGGGTGCGAACGGCGCCAACATTGACGACATCCTCGCTGTCGCCAGGAAATTTATCCACAAAGATCGTAAGTGAGATTCAGGCCTCCGTTGCAGAACGTAAACTCAGTGTTTTGTCCAGATTTCGCAGTTAAGTGGGCGACAGACATGGTGCAGATCAACCGATCAACAATCGATTACTCCGAAGAATCACCTCATGATCATCTCATCCGGAACAACACGCTGCAGTTATGCTTCAGCATTCTTAACCATCTCGGTTGGGAAGGCGAGTTCAAGCCGCGGCATTATCGGAGCAAGTTCGCGGTGCTGGCTCTCAACATGCGCAATATTGTTATTCTCGTCAGTCTCGCAAGTAACGCACCGAATGCGATGCGGGGTTCCTCGAGTCCGCTTGACGAGCCTGGTAAGTCTTCGTAAACTGCCCTTCGAGGCTCGACGGTTGTGGGAGGCGCTGATGAAATAATGCAGAGGTTGTGGATGCCTTGGCCGGCTGCACGAAATGGTCAATCGACCTTATCTGCTGGCTGTGCGACTGCTTGTTCTGTCTCCTCACCGATAGCAGGTTTATGGGCTTTTTGACCCAGTCCAACCAGTCGCAGTTGGTGTACATGACTCAATATCTGCAGTCCAAGAATGAGATAGCACTACATCTCATCCTCTGCTCTTCCACGCGGAATCTGCTTTCCGCCCTGTGTCGTCGCATCAATCTTCTCGACAGCTGCTCCGCTCGTGCCATTCAATGGTACCGGAGCCGTGGTGAGGTGGCCGATAACAGCAGCCGTGAAGCGAATCACAAGGCACTGTACGCAGCCTATAAGAAAATTCAACGACACACAGCTTCTGCACTCATCAAGGCCGATGAGTTTGACAAACTCCTGACGACGCTGGCCACGGACATTCGATCTGCATACAATACATCGGGCCTAGCCGAACAGGCTCAAAAAGCTGCCAAGAACCAGCCCCCGAACCAGAGGCCAGATTTAGCACGACAGTACGTCGAGCTTAACCTAATGCTAGTACAAACGCCAGCACCGCAGTTTCTGGCCGTCACGGCCAAGTTCTTCCGCAATGACTTGACAGAGTTTCGGGAACATGCACCGCTTGCGAAGCTGTACTTCAAGAACTACGAACTACTCGAAATTGATGACGAACCTAAAGCCCTGGAGAAGCGGAGAGCAAAGGGGATGATGGTGGACCTGTTCAGGCGGGTCGAGATGAGCAGGTCGTGCGGCGGCCGCATGCGCTTCAAGAGGTGCTCCCGGTGTGCCAGTGTCATGGAGGACATTTCCCATATGCACAACAAGCCCGGCATTAGTTTCCTGCTCAGTCAGCAGCGCACGTGTTGCTGTGGTGGACGGCTGTCTTTGCTACCTTAGGAAGGCTGGCAGGACGGTCTCCTGGCGTGGGATGGCCATCCGAGGGACCTACCAAGTTGCGCTACCCCCGCGGCATGTTGAGATCCGTCCTAGTACTTCTCATGGGCTGGAAACAGGGCAATCATCACCTACCGACAGCGTATCGTTTCTGTTTTATGATATCGTGGCCTCTCCTGGTGCTGTACTTGTCTTCATATTGGAGAGGCCACGTCAATCTTGTATTTAGTCAGGGGGCAGTGGCGTAACCTGAAGGGAGATCAGATACTCGGGGCCTTCATAGGGTATCTCAGTCTTCTCTATTTCATGATAATAACGATACAATGCAATATGCTACAGGCAGGTTACGTGATATCTTTCTGGTTGTTGCAGTGATCTCATCATGTACCGCCACTCATCCCTTCCGCGTATGGCGTATGTTTCAACGACACGCACCGGACACTAACCGTGACGCCCATCTGGTTGTTCGTGTATGTTGCGGATCGCGCTCTGCTTCAGTTTCATAAGGGGCTTCGTATCGGTAATGTCCAAAGTAATAACAGTGTTACAGAAAGATCCTATGTACAAGCATATTCCGATTCTATATACAATACACACATCCTCAATCCAGCCAATGCAGCTCCACGCACATTAGTACCCTCCCATACTATACACACAAACGCCACACTCCCGAAACATTCACGCCCCTAGCCCTCTAGGTAGATTACTTAGTCGCACGTCCCCGACGCCCGACGCCCCGTGGTGTTGATATCGTCGTCGCCGTCGTTGCAGAGGTAGTACGTGCCGTACTCGTGCTTCTTCTTCCCCTTGAAGACGGGGTAGTTGTAGAAGCACGGCGCGGGCTTGCCGTCGGTCGGCAGCTTGTTGACGTCGGGGTCGATGGCGCCCTTGCCGTCTGGATGGTCGCGCGCGCACTGGATCGCGTTGCCGTACATGATGGCTATGTCGAAGCCGCCGTATTTCTGTGTGGGTGTTGTGTGTCAGTATGAGGCAGGCTCGTGGGATTTTGGAAGGGGGAAGTAAGGAGAGTGGCTTGGCTGCACACGTACAATATCCATCATGTTGTTGACCTCTTCGTCCTTCTTGCCCTTGCCCATGACGTTCGGCTCGCCGCCGTCCAGCTTCCAGAAGTCGCCGCACCCGGCGCCGTCGACCCAGAAGCGCGTGCCGCCGTCCTCGGCGCAGGATTCCGAGTCCGCGTACGAGGTGTCGATGTACACAAAGTACTCCTGGGGTAGCAGGATGGCGTTGACGGCGCCCTGCTTGAGGAACTTGGACAGGTTGTCCAGCATGGGCGCTGCCACGGCCTCGATGTTGGCGACGAGGAACTTGCCGCCGTCGAAGTACTTGGCGATGTTGGTGCTCCAGGGCCCCGACATGTTGGGCAGGTCCGCCGTTGTCTTTTGCGACTTCGTGTCCCGGCCTGTCATGGCGAGGTTGAGGTTCACGGAAAGCCCCTCGACGGCGGCTGTGAAGCTCTGGTGGTGGGGTTTGTTAGTCGATCTGTTTCACGACGGTGCTTGTCTCCCTTCCTGGAGCTAGTTCACGGATGAGGAGGGTAGGGATGAGGCGGTCTCACCTCGCCGAGCTGGTCGGAGATCTCCTTGGTGTAGTCGAGCTCGTCGGGTGCGAACGCGTTGCCGAAGCCCACCGAGCCGATGCCCAGCGTCAGCAGAGCGGACAGCTCTGGGACGGGCCCTGCAGCCGCGCTAGCGGTCACGAGGGCTGCTGATATGATGGAGAAGATGTTGGACTTGTCGTTCTTGTTGTTGTTGAACTTGTCTTGGACTGAATGGATAATAACGTGGTCAGTCAAATCGCTCGTGCCTGGTTCGGTGGCGTCACTCACTGTCTGGGATTGCTAGTGTGTCTGAAATCGTCTGTGTTTGCAGATAGTCGTTGATATGATTCGCAAGCTCATAGTGCGTCTTCCCGGCCTTGAGGATCCAGTACAGCTGAGGGACTTTTTTATCCAAGTACTTGGCTACATGGAACACTCGACGTCAGCTTCCTCTCATTTTTCCTACAAACCAGCTAGAGCCGTTGGCTCAGCTTTATTTGAAGACTCACTGCAATCATCCGGATCCGGGCAGTTGGCGCCGCCGAGGCTGTTGCACCAGAAGCTAGACTCGCCGGTGGCGTAGAGATCCTCGTCGATCTTATTGATCCAGTCTTCCTCGCCGTGCTCCTTGATCCAGTCCTCGAGGAACTTGCCCGTACCGAGTCCGGAGTCGTCCCAGACGGCTCGCATGGAGGCCTCGGTGTCGTCGAGGAGGTAGGAGCACTCGGCGGGCCCGTCGGCGCGGCCTAATAGCATTCGATCGAACAGCTCCAGCGAGCGGAAGGCGGGAGCTGGGATGGCGAGGCCCAGCGTTGAGAGGGATAGCAGCGTTGCTGCGGCTGTGATACGGCGGGATGCCATGGCGGCGATTCTCACTGGAGCGTGGATCTTCTAGGAGGGGGCGGTGACGAGCCTGGAGTAGGACGTAAGATCAACGAGCTGCCTAAGGGAGTTGTGCCTTTGCCTTATGAACGAGAATACTGGGAGTAGCATGAGGTTGAATGATGAAACGAGTGAAGAACTGGCCATTGCTTTATACATATGTCACAATGGCCTGAAGGTCGAAAGCCCTGGCCGACGGGACAGCTTGGATGACGGCATTGACTTCTTGGGCTTCTGTCCTACCCCTTTTGGAAGTGCTCATATGGACGCCTTGTGGTTCTCCGGATGACCTTGCAGTCATTAGGATGGCCTTGCATCGTAGATCCAGAAGTAACCTCGATAGTCTAGCCGCCTTTCAGCTCTGACTGCAAAGGGGTCCATGAAGTCGGCGATCGGTGCGTCCAAGCCCCGTATGAGAAAGGGATGATCGTGAATACTGTGGGTGTATCGTAGAGTTGAACCGTATGGGGTGAGCTAATCAAGCCAATAGGAGTACCTTCGGATCCCAAAAACGTAACAGATAGACCCCAGCCAGTAGCCCTTGCAAGAGGGACCATATGTTTCTCCATTGACATTTCCAGTGGCTGGCTCTATCATGCTGCCTGTGGCTGCATCAGTAGCATCGCTAACCTGCCATCAGCCAGCATCTAATAATAAACTCATTTAGACTATTCGGACAGCCCGCGTGATCATCAGTCTCCTGATCAAGAGAGTATGTAGGAGTATACCAAATAGGACTCCCATTACGAGGTGGCTCGCGACCCCTAGTCTGCTTGGCACAGCACAGCCCAGCCGTTGCAACTTGCTGACCAAGTGCATGACCTTGTACGGCGTAAGGTTAAAGACAACGTTAAATCCCACCGCCGACCAAGCCTTGCGAGGAAGCTGGGGAAGACATGTGGTGTCGATCGTCAGAGAGGCTCTTGTTCCATCTGATTAGCTGCGGAGGATTTTAGCTGGCGTGACGCGATGAATCCTGCGGCGCTGCCATCCGGCCGACCTCGGGTCCACAAAGGTCGCGCCAAGCTCAGCTGTCGTCTCAGAAAGTACTGGATTGGGAAGGTTGTCTCGAGAAAGTAAACGATGCCGTCATTTGGGCAACATCACGCTGGTAGAATAAGAGTAGGTTCTATAATTAGTTAGATTTGGGGAGCTGGGCTACGTATATGCTTAATTGACGTCTATCTAGCCGGCGGTCGAGTCAGAAAAGATGGGGGGGCCTGGGCTCAACACTTCGTGTATCTAGCTGTCTCACATGTATGAAGGCCAAGCTGTTAGCACAAGGAGATCGAATGATCGAGGTTAACAATAACAATCCAAAATCCTCACCAGGTTGACCTTGTAACGCCAAACCCTCAGCTGATCTGGAATTCAGATTTTGGCGATCGGCCAAGCCCCCGTCCCGTCGAAGGATCACGCTAGGTAATGTTCTCGAAAGCTGTCAAGTATAATAACGGCCACCGCCTGCATCATACGATCAATAGGTACTGGGCTTGAGCTCATGAAGTGTAGTACTCAATTGGTGAGGTGGTGCCAGACACCATTTCATGGGATACTATCCCCTTGAGATCTGAATGTGACCACAGTTCGTGCCACCACTCCAGAGCCTATTAGATGTCGGGCCAAAGCAGGCTCCCGCAGCTAATGCCGGCGTATGGTTAGGCCGTCATGTCTATCCAATAGCTATGAGAAAAATCAATTAAACATTTTAACATACCTTATTGCTTGCATATTGGTATCGACGCGTATAAAAAACGCGAAAACACGGGTCAGGTACATAGCCGAGGAAAAACGAACGGGTAGCGAGATTGGCGGCGCAGATAGGTGGAGTGGTGGCACGAACCGTGGTCACATTCAGATCTCACATTGCTAGGTCGGCCTCGGGGCTCTCGACCTTGGCACCGTGACAGTTGCCGCGTCATGAAGTGTGTTCAACGGCAACTTGGATCGTGAGTGAACGAAGGATAGGCAGGCGCTCCCCGACAATCCACCATCATCCATTCAAACAAGATGAGAGTTGTTGTGTGATATCCGGCAGGGCAGAGCCTCGCTGCTTCACCCCCAGCTTGAGTGACTCCCAATGAGACACTCACCTCGACTGTGATGTCTCCAGCTACGTTCCCCAGCTCCGTTTGTTATTAGGGGCTTGGATGAAGGATAGCGACGTCTCTCTCATTTAGAGATTTGGCTCTGAAGCGGGTGATAGCAGATTTGACGTGTCGAAAAGTGTAAAAAGAGCCTGCACCTCTGATTCGTCGATCTGGTGCAGTGCCAGTTGGAGGAAGCCGGAGGATGTCCAGAAAGAAGACATCGTCTCCCGAGCGTGAACTCTTTCGTAGATCTTCACCCTTCTCTGCCTACTACTATGTTCTGTTCAAATTTTCAGGTAGACACACTTGAACCGACTCATGAAGATTCACCATGGGCCAGGGACCATCACACGACGTCGCTGAGCTGGAGACGAGAGTCGAGGATCCCCAGGACGGCCGTCGCCCAGAGGGTCTTGCACTCATAGCTCACGGGAGACTCGGAGGTTCATTCGACCAGGCCCCCGTCCGCCTCCTGGCCGAGTATTTCCGCAATCAGCGACATCTGAGGGTGGTAACATGGAATGCTCGTGGAAACGGGCACAGTGCCGGTGGCAATGAGTGGGCAAACTTTGGCAACTGGCAGGGTGATGCGTATGTCGATGATTATCAGGTACGTAGTCGCCTCTGTACTCGCCATCTGGGCTCGATTCATGTTGGCCTGAGCTGACCCGAGTGTTGACGAAGCGCATGCTTCGGGACGCCATGAGCAGATATGCCCAAGACTTCCCCGATGCTGAGCACGCCCAACTCTTCATTTGTGTGCGTGAAGTCTTGCCAAGTCTTCTTCGTCTGCTTCAAACTTAGTCATCCGACCTCATGACAGGCTACTCTGCCGGCGCAATCTTTGCAGGCTGTGCCCGTCCACCGCGGTCTTCTACGCAGTTCGCAGCCCCCCGCTACATCCTGATCTCGTATCCCGTTGAACTCAACCCAATCATGGCAGTCTTCAAGACGGGTTCATACTTCCGATCGGTCGAGGCACTGGTGCAAGGTTATATGGTTGGGAAAACTTGGCCGCCGAGTTCGATAGTAAAGAGCCGGCCGGAAGTGGCGGGTGTACTCACTATAAGTGCTGAATATGACACCAAGCTCTTTTATAGTGTCTGGACAGGTACTCTCTGGAGCAAGAACGCGCGGGGAAACTTGTGGCATGTTGTCGTCGAGGGTGCTGGTCATGCGTGGAACGAAAAGGCACATTGTATCGTCGAGGAAGTGGACAAATGGCTCACTGGCTGAAGAGTGCTGAAGAGTGCAGGTGCTGCTGAGGTCAACCTACAGTGAGAAAAGGCACCTGTCACCTGGATCAGAATTCAATGCATACTTCCCGATGTCGGACTTGTAGAACGCCATTCACCATGTGGCCACATGTGCACGGTTCTTGCCTCTGCATTGACCCTTGCCCTTGGTGAGCGCCACACCACCAGCCACACTTCACCATCTCCACACCTCGATTGACCACATGGCAATTGGACGCGTCGCGGAAAATGACCTGACTGCACTCGCGTTTCCACCTTCACCCATTTCACCCGTTAACCTCGCAGCCCAACCTGCACATATTAGCAGACACAGTCATAAATACAACCCGACACGTCGCTATTCTAGGGGTTGTGATGGCTGACTCAGAGAGCGACGACCGTGAGGTGCGTTTCGATGCTGGTCCGACCAAAATCGAAGCTAACCTTTCGCCTCGCCAGAAGGGCAGCAGCTCGACTGGAGGTGCTGAAGTCGAGACTGATGCAGTGGGGCCGCAGAGAACGAGAGGAAAGCGATACGATCTGTCAGCTCTTTTTGCGGAAGAAGAAGAAGCAGTCGAAGAACCTGATGACTCTTCTTCTGCATTGACTGATGAAGAAGTCGCAAGTCCATCACCAGGACCGGGTCCTCATGCGAGTCCCATGCTTGGAACCGCGTCAGGCGACGATTCTGACGACAGCGACGAATGGGCATCCGGCCGAAGAGAGCGACGAAACCCCGAATCGCGCAAGAGCAGGGTGGGATCCGAAGGTCGTCCGGATGAGGATGCCGAAGACCAGCCCGACGTCGTCGCCACGGACCTGTTTCTGGCCTTGCCCTCGGACGGCCCAGGACTCATGCAGATCATCGCCAAAATAGAAGCTGACCGGACCTTATGCTTCAAGATGCGGTGGTACGTTGCAAGACACGTCCGCAAGCTGTACACGCGTAAGAAGCCCCCGAGTCTTCAACCCTACCAACGACCAATTCGCAACGCACTGCAGCATTACGTTCCTGGAAAGATGGGACGTCTCCGGTCCCGGCCTTTCAACCGCCTCGACTTCGAGGCAACTCGACTCCATGAGGCCTTTCGCAAAGACCAGCCGGATTGGGAATCTAAGCGCGTCACTCAAGCGCTTCAGCTGGCGTACAGCACTTATCAATGGAACGAGACCATCTATATCTCCGAAGTCGACGAAATCCTCATAGAAGCTGGCGCAGACCTATCGCTCTTCGCCAAGGCTGAAAAAGCCAGCGGCTTTCGCAAGACACCCGCAGCTCACATTGACGCGGCCATCGACGTACAGGAACCCAACCCGGCCAAACCTGATTCCGACTATGCTCCCAATATCAGAAAAGGACGATCTAGTACTGGTATAGCCGTAGTTGACAACACACGGCGCAAGTCAACACGGCTCTCTGCTGAGGGCCCCAATAGCAGGCGGCTCATGACACGGGCAGAGTTTCGTCCTCGAGATCTGGCTCACGACGAACATGGTCCCAGTAGTGCCGTATCTCCTCTTCAGCCTAATGGAAACGACAATGATACCCCCGGTGTGACGGCGGGATCTTCTGGTACCAGAGCGCTACATGGAGATCGGCAGCCACAGGAGCCTTTGCCTGACGACATCAATGCCTTGTGGGCAGAGATATCCGACCTCAAAAAGGAGGCCGAAACACAGAGACAATTCACCCAAAGAGTTATCGCGCGACACAGGACCGAGGTGGAGGAAACCATCGACCGAGAGCGCCGGTATTGGGGGACGTTCATTACCGAGCACAAAGCCTCAACCGAAGCCCTCCTGACCGAGCTGCAAGCTATGCGCGAGAAGGCGGAAGGAGTCAAGACGGTGGAAGGAAGCAAGGCAGCGGAAGGAAGCAAGAAGCGGAAGAGAGACGACAAGGACAGCACGAAGAAGAAAAAGAAGATGCGCAAGTTGATGCGCAGACTCAAGGAGCTGGATGCAGACTCATCTTCGGCCGACGATTCGAGTAGCTCAGACGCATGAAGTTGCATTGTCGCGATCCACCTTTCGGTGGGTCAGAAGGACAGACGCAGCATGCGTGAGGAGGGATTTCACTCCGTCCATGTGTCTTCCGTGCGTGGAGTCTGGCTGGCGTATGAATGTGTACTTAACATGGGTCTCAAGGGTTTATTACTTCCATCTTATTACTGAACTGATACGTATCTAGTAAAGCCGTCCACTCCATGATTGTGAATGCGGAAGGTTCTCTAGAGAACGTATACCACCTGGTGAGATCTTGCATGACCGAAGACGCCCGCTGCATTATGGCTGTATTGTTTGCTAAGCCATCATTTCAGCAGTGCACCAGGGCGACTCGATGCATCATGGATAGTCTCAATAGCATCCCCTGGCACGGCGAGTTTACTGGAGCTGGGACAGGGACAACAGCTAAGCAGAAGCTAGTCTATTGATACCAGATCAATGCTAAGGAAAGGAAAGAAGAAGGAAAGCTATGCTGCCTATGCGAAAGATATAACCAGGGACCGGTGGGTCGCCGAAGGGCCACCGGGTGACGGCCGTCATATCCTCGATCCATGCCTCAAAGGATGTCACTAGTAGTACACTGCCACTAAACCAAGGGCTTTCATCCTATCTATCTGGGACCAGCAGTCGTTTCGAGCGGAGCAGCAGTCAGCCCTTGGTCGAGTGGTCCCCGGTAAGGTATCACCACCACAACAACCACCACATCACCACCATTTACCATGAGCCGCCGAGCGAAACCCCCATCCATCTCAAGCATCAAATGCCCGCGGCGCCGGCGCCGGCGTAGCCTCAGCCCTCTTGTCCTCAGCGGCCGCCGAAGACGAAGACGACGACTCCTCCCCCTGCACCTCGTCCTGACATACCACATCGTACGACCCCCATCCCTTCGATCTGCCGCGGGTTGGGTAACTCGTGCTGTACGCCGCCGATATGGTGTAGTCGACGCCCTGCGAGTTGCCGGAGCTTTTCGAGAATAGCTTACTGTCGCTGCAGCGGGAGCCGGCGTACACGCTCACGGTGCACAGGGTCACGCCCTTGTCGCCCAGGCTGCTGGGGGTGGCGCTATCGCGCTGCCAGACCGCGCACGGGGCTTCCTGGTGGAGGTTCTGGCACGCGCTGGGCGTCTTGTCGCCTGAGACTTGCACGGTGGTCTCGGTGCCGACGGCGGTGCCGAGGTCTATGTCGCCGCAGGTTTTGGCGTCGGCGTCGGCATCGTTGATGGTATAGGAGGTCATCTTTATCTCGTGGGCGATGGTTGTGGCGGCTCCGAGGAGGAGGAGGGCTGAAGTGGTGGAGAAGCGCATTTTGTGCTGGTGATGGTGGTGGTTCGTGATGGTTATGAGGGTGATGATGAGGACGCTTCGCGGTAGGTATAAGTTCGAGGTTGATATCGACTGACTGACTGACTGCCTCGTGTTGAGTTGCTTCCATTGGGCATCAAGCCACGACTTTATATCATTAGCTATCTCCATCCTCATCCCATTTCCATAGGTCAACCATGAGGTCACCAGAGACGTGGCTTTCATCATAGGTAGTCTGTGCCATACTATGTATGATTACTATTAGACATGTCGAAACTTGGTGGAGGGCAACGTATCGCAATCACTCACTTGGACCAATCTCAAAGTTCCAACGTCAGCAAAGAGCGAGTTACACGGATGCGAGGATTCGAATCGAATCCCTCGTGCCGGCGCAAAGGCACGAAGGATCGTTTTAGGCGGTGCTTGGATGTCCTCAAAATCCGCCGCGGTCCCGCCCATACTACCACATCACCTGTAGACGCCGTTCTGCGCAGACAGCCGCGCATCCATAATCCACACTGCAGGGTCACACGACATAGAGTTTCGGTCCGTACGGCGTGGGAACTGATCCTAGCGAGCCAATCCCGCCAGTCTCGCCACATGCTTCGGCGCCTCTCGGACTAAGAACCCGACACGGCGCAACACAGTAGTAAGGTGTACCGTACGATGCGATGCTTCCTAAGTAAGTTAGTTCGGGAAGAGAGCCTTGTGCCAGCGTTAGGCTGACTTGGGACTATAGGGGTGACTGAGCATGAGTAACAATACAAGATAATAAGCCTAGGTATTACTACTATTTTTATAGACATGTGCCGTCTTCCCTGGGTGTGTGGCAGTGTTATAGCGATAGCGAGATGACCGAGACGAGTCGAGTATACCCGTGATCATTGGTATCTCGTCCGGATTGTATTGCTTGTCTTTATAGTTGCTGTCTATTCGGTCCTAGTAGGGTGGGTGTTTGGTGCGTCCTGTTGGAGGATGAACTTCCTTAAAGCAAAATCAACTTGGCGGCGTTGAAGCAGTCCCAAGAATAGTTGCGTGAGAAGGGCATCTTGAAAACCTTCCGCTGCCAAGCTCCCAAAGGGTAGGTATAGAACTCGGCCGCAAGGTGTCTGTCACTTAAGGGAGAGCGACGCAGGGCAACGGACAAGTCGCAGAAAGAATGGACCTATAAGCAACCCGTGCTGCACCATTATCCTAAGTCTATGAGTAGGGTTCGATGAGCACACGATCGAACAACGCTACAGTAGGTCTATCGAGTTCACAATAGGAGCTCTCGCAGGACATCATGTCGGGATTAACCTTTCTACAGTGTCTGCACTCATGTCGAAGCATTGTGATGAACAGTTGAATACCAAGCCCGTGAGTTGAATGTGCGTCTTTAGGCAAGGTATTTTCAGTCTAGCCAATTACCCTCCCATCTTGCCCATTGAAGTCAACCCAAAGTCCGCCGATAGGTACGGACAATACCGGCACAATCCAGAAAAGCTGTCAATGGTGCCTCTTCCTATGGATGAAAGAATGTTGAGCAAGCAACTTCTGATAAGTCGGCACGTAGTTCTCACCATGGTTTCATCTCTCTACATGGACACGACAAATCCTTACCACCGCTCATCCAGTCACTCATTTGACAATTCCGACCTCTTACATCTCTTGCTAGACACCGTCTGATCGTCATTCATAAGCTTCGCTCCTTATTACACTGCGAGTCACCCTTGCTTCACCTACACCCAATCAAGTACCCAACCACCATGGACCAAGAAGGCCAACGTCCCCGTACTACGGTAGTCACAGTAGAGACCAATAACTTCAACGCGATCCTCGAGCACTTCGACGAGGATGGACATCTGCTCAACCCGCCGCCTGTCCACCTGTCGATCGAGTGCCAGATCTGCTACGACAAGAACCTCGCTCTGGTCAACCCCCGCTTCGACACCAATTCTCGCGATACCCATGAGGTTTATGCTGTCCTTCCTCGATGTGGGCACGCATTCGGGTATAGCTGTCTCTTCCACGTGAGTAAACAACCAGATCCACCACTTCACAGACACCCCCTTTTCACTTTTTTCCAGTTTCGCCGTTTCCCCCCTTCCCCTTTCCCCCTTCCATCCAATCCACGGCACATACCCGAACTCAATTCCAAACGCAAGCTCCCGAATAAAAACCGCCCGTACTAACATCCAACACCATAGTGGTTCAACATGAACCGCAACGGCCGCAACCCGGGCTGCCCCTCCTGCCGCGCCCCCGTCTTCTGCGCCGCCAACCACGCCACCATGCTCACCATCTACGGCGCCGCCAACCCCCAAGACCAAGCCCGCGAAATCGTCGATATCGGAAACACCCTGCAAGATCCAAGCTGCGCGACCTGCCACGCGAGTCACGTATCACCACCGCCGAGTCGTTCGCCATCCCCGCCGGGACCACCATCCCCGACCACGCGGCCGACGCGACGTCGACCTCGTACCCACCGCGTCTCACCTCCTCCCATGCCGGACGGTGGTGTGTACATGGGCCACACGAATGGCGGCGTGCCGCAGTATTATTACCCCGGAGCGGCGCCGCTGGGTGTGATGCACGGGCCGGGTGCGTTCCAGTACCCCGGGTATACTTGGGGTTATACTGGTGTGTATGCTGGGATGTATACTTCTCCGCCTATGGATCACTTCAGTATGCAAATGCAGCAGGCGCGGTTCTATCGTGGCTTCTGAGTTTCTGGCAGAGAATTGGGAGGGAGGTTTGGATACACGGGGGAGGGGAGACAGTGCGAGAGACAGGGGAAGGAGAAATAAGAGGACGGAGAGATGAAGGAATGAAGGGGGTTGGATTAGGGGATACGATTTGCATAAAGGAAGACTCAGTGTATGGGCTAGGGCAGCGGCGTTCTTGATCCGAGGTGGCCTGGTAAGTTAGTCTCTTGCTCCTTATTCTGGTGCTTAAGACGCCCATTGGGCGTACTTGCATATTTGTCAATAGCGAGCTCAGGCGATTTCTTTTATAATTTTGATACAAACTCTGTGATGCGTTTCCATTGAGTCTATCCGAGGCGCGGACATTGTGTGAAGGATGGTATACCGCATGCAGCAACTTGAAATAGACGAAAAACGCACTCAAACTATCGACTTAGGTCAGTGAGCTTGGTGTGTCGATGTCAATAGGTGGACTCTCACTTCAGAGATCACAGATCAGGACATTGGCTTGAGTTCATAGCATTCTTACATATGCCCCTTTTCTTCCCACGGGCGCCATCAGAGTGATCCCAACAGCCAGCCTTCTTCCCCCAAGCTGATGAGGCAGAGTTACAGGGGCGAGCCAACATTTCCTCGCCACGGCCGGGGCCCGTCTGAACTTTTCTCCAAAGTCCCACGATCTTCTCAACGCTTATCCTCAGATCACTCACCACAATCTAGAACGTATTCAAGAAAGAAAACTGCTACCGCATATCATCAAAAAGTATTCATGTTCTCATCAATCAACAGATAGATACCTAATCTGGTACGCAGTAGCGACCACTAAGCCCCCCACACATCCAAAGAATGCTCAGCAAGCCACGCCATGCCGGCCGCCCTAAAATCATCCATCTCAACAAAACTCGCCTCCCCGTCCTCATCCGCCTTCCAAACAATCTCCCTCCCGACACCTCCACCATCCGTCGTGTTATAAACCGGCCACTCCGGCGCTATCATCCCCCCACCACCCGCCGCGCCGCCGCCATTCGGATCCAGCCCTGTCACGAAGTTGACCCACGCCGTCGACATGGTCTCGGAGAGCGCCCGGTACGACGCCGGCATGCCGGCGAACGGGTTCGTGGCGTAGCCGTCGCCGGCCAGGTTGTGGAACACGAAGGCGACCTCCTGGAAGTGCGTCGCGGATACAGAAGCCGGCACCCCGCCGACGGTCACGTCGAAGCGGTAGGCCCACGACGGCACGCCTGCGGCCGACCAGGCGACGTTGCTCGCGCGCCGAAGGTACTGCATCTTCATGTCGCCGTACAGCGCGTTCGCGCGGCGGTACTGCAAACCCAAAGACGCGACGCCGTCGGTGGCGGGGGTAATGACCTCGGGCCAGGATTCCAGCGAGGGGATCCCCACGCTCTGGATGTCGGGGTAGAGCGCCGCGAGGGTGTCGACAATGGCGTCGATGGTCAGACCTGAGGACAGCGTGGCGTTGGGGTCGATGGTGCTGCGGACGGCGGCGGCGAAGTCGGCGTCGGTGTTCACCGGCGAGTCGGGGCCGAAGGCCGTGCCCTCGTCGCTGTTGCACCCGATCATGATCGGCACCTGCACGAATGCGCCGTTGTCTATCTGCTTCGAGGGGTAGTCGGCGAGGAAGTCGCCGTCGAGGACGGGCGGCCACGGCCCCACGGCCGTCACGTTGAGGGCGTAGTGGAGCTCGTCGAGGGGGAGCGCGCTGAGGCAGGAGATGGAGTCGCCGATGCCGAGGGTGGAGGCGCACGATGTGTTGGCCACGAGGTTGTCGAATGTCTCTTGCAATGCCGTTGTGGCGTTGAGGCCGCCTGGGTATCTGTTCAGGATGCTGCCGAAGCCCGACTCGGCGATTGCGCCGCGGAACAGGCCGTCATCACGACCTATTTTGGCGTCAGTATATCTTATCTTACATAACAAGATTTCCCAGTTGTGAATGAGGACTCACCGTTATAAGCCACGACCTGGGCCGTGACCGACTCAGCCCCCGAGCTCTCGCCCCAAATAGTGACCTTGTCAGGCGCGCCGCCAAAGGCCGCGATGTTCTCCCGAACCCACTGCAGAGCCAGCCGCTGATCGCGGAACCCGATGTTCGTGACGCCTGCCTCGCTCGCCTCGCTCCCGCTCAGGAACCCGAAGGCCGAGAGCCGGTAGTTGAGGCTGACGCCTAGCATGGGGGTGCCCTGCTGGACGGCGTTGTCGACGATGAAGCTGAGGTTGTAGCGCCTGTCGGCCGACCCGCCCATGACGAGTCCGCCGCCGTGGATCCAGACGGCCACCGGGAGGTCGGCGGTGTCGTCCAGCCCAGCGGGCCGGATGACATTGAGGTACAGGCAGTCTTCCGAGAGTGGGTAGCCGATCTCGTCGCCACCGTAGCCTATGCAGTGAGGCGGGTAGGCTGTGGCCTCCTTCGTACCGTTCCATGCAGTGGCAAGCGGCTCGGCTAAAATGAAGCGAGCGGCTTTCTGAGCACGTCATGTAGATTTAGCCTATTGCTCACAGAGCTGTTGAGGTTTTAAAACTGTAAAGGTGGACATACCTGTGCGTAGGGCATGCCTAGAAAGAAATCTTGGTCATACTCAGCACTGTAGATACCTGAGTACGTTCCATTCTTGACAGCCACGTTGGGTGTTGTTCCGGTCTCATTGCGGTAAGTCAAATTCGGAACAGCAAGGGTGGGAACGGCGAAGCAGCCAAGGGCGGCTGCGCCCAAGGGGAAGCGCATCGTGAGAGAGGGCACGGAGAGAGTAAGAGAGACAAGAAGCCGCAGGAACTTGGCAGGCAAGGCAGTCAGACAAGTGCTCTGAGGTCGAGAGCAGACGAAAGGAAGACGATGTCGTGCCCTTTAGTAGTCCCCTGGCTCATCATGCTTCAACGCCCAGCCCAAGCTGCCGTCCCGTCCGCATGAGCCGGCAGAGCGTCTCGGCGATGTCTTCGCCGAGGTGTATTGACCGCGGTGTCTTGGCTGAGGTCCTGTCAAGTAGACATCCCTTTCAATCGGACCTATTCCCCCAGGTTCTCCATCGAGTTATACCCCGTTGAAGCCTATTAGTGCGGAGGTGATGTGGTCATTCGGAGCACGAAAGACAGCGGAGTGCGGAGCACAGACGGGCGAGCTTGACCCTTGCAGGACGAGGGCCGTCTCCCCCAGGCTGCCCAGGCCAACTCGAGATTGCCAGACCCGGCAAATGTTGGAAGGGCCGGCAATGTCGTGATGCGCTCGGTCAAAGTCCCCCGCATATCAGCATGGCATCAGCTGCGACTGGATGACGGAGTCGTTGGATATGGGGGATATGGGGAATAGGGAGGGGGGCACGTGGTGGGGATTTCTCCAGAGACCGGGGAGCGCACCCCAGGCTTAACATATCAACCCCAGATATTAATATATTATCGGCAGACTGGTAGCGAAATGCAACTCTGCCATTGTGGGGATGTCCCCATCTGGCCCCCATGCCGTCGCCATAATTAATCATGTCTGGGGGGCCATGAGGTTGAGTATTTTCTTCACTAACAGCGAGGAAGCCTCGACGTTAATTTTAGCGCTGCAGTAATTCAAAGTCAGGCTCATCGAGCGACCTGGGATACAATACCTGCGGTGGTTTGATTACAACCATGGACTCGTCCATCGCTACCTAACGTCAGGCCTCTTTGGTAGGATGCCGACACTGTCTGTGGATTATTGAGCAAAGAGGTCCATGTCAGCCTCGATGCGGTCAGTAGGATCCGCTTCAGAATTTGCCGGACTCGCCGTTTTCCTCGCGTTGAATCACTTGACAAGACTCTTTGTAGGTCTACGAAGGGCACAGTCGAGCGAGGACGACTGCTGTCCCCCTCCTCGGAGATGACTTCCAGGTTTCGAGACCTTCTCTCCTCTCTGGTCAAGCAAGGACGACTGCTGGGCCCCTCGTCGGTGTCGCGATGGACAAGGGTCAGGCCGAAGTGGTTGTTCATATGGTGGTGGACGGCGAGGACTCGATATTCCTCGAGGAACACATGGAAGTTGTCAACCTGGATGCCAAGCCTTGCCTGCTCAAGAGATCCGATGGTGGCGATCACGGAGGGGTCGTACGCGGCCATGATTCCGAGTTCCATTCTGCGTGTTCGGTGAAGGTGGATGTTGCGCAGTGTCCTTGTAGTGGTGATGAGAACGTATAGCGCTTTTTGTAAGAACTGTATGATGACTGTGATGATGATTGGTGTTAGATAAGCCGAGTTGTTATGCGAAAGGTCAAGGGGGTGCCCAAGCAGCTCGTATCTGTGAGTAGGGTGGCGTCAAGTTATCGTGCTTGCCAGCTTGTACATCAAGTGGTTGGCAAGTAGGAGGAACGGTGAGGTAGTCTTGAGGCAGCAGGTACTTCCCGGTGTGATGATGGGATGTTGATCAGAGGAAGCTGCAACTGATCAGCCAAATACGTACACTGAGCCCTCATAAGTCTCCATACACTCCTCATCCACCAAGCGAAAGATGCGATAATTAAAAAATGGAATAACCACGCTAGAATAAGCATCGAAGATGACTTTATAGCCATGAGCTGCTTATGCCTGTCTGCTTATTCCAGTATTTCCAAATCTTCGCGTGTGATCTGGGATTCTTCCAACATGGCGCGTACGGAGACTTATGAGGCTCAGTGTACCAGTGATCACGGCCTAGACAGTCACTCAGAGGCAATCGCCAGCTTGCCGAACACTGCCCAGCATACATGATCATCATGATGGATCAAGAAGATGCCTCCGTGAGGTCTAGTTTGCCAGATGAGCTTGATATGTTGTACAGCCGTGTGATTCTCAGTGTGTATGTAATAGCCTGCCGTGCCGTCTGTTGCCGTCTCGTCATTACAGATACCAGGAAAGACATGGACCCAGAGATGCGCCGTCTTTTTCTGCTTCCTCAAACTTCACCACCGCGTATTCCATCCCCGATTACGACAGTACCGAGAAACCCTTGTCTTCAACATGTTCGAGTGTTCAAGTTTATCATTATCCAATAAGCCATCGCTTTCCCACTCATGCCAGAGGCACATGTAAGGGCTGGAATATTGGGGAGAGCGCACTGCGGACCTCCCTCGGAACAAGAACAAGACGAAAACACATAGCATAGTCGGCCCTCCGCGACGCCTCCCCTTCCCTCCTGGGGTATCATTTGTTTTTGCATGGTCCCTGATTCCCAACGCATTAACCGTGTTCATTACATTATGAAAGAAGAACTTGGCTTGTTGAACGTCCATCTAAAGCTGTGTGGGAAATTGACAGTACCCATCAACGAAAGAGCAGATGCAGATGCTGTACGGCTGACAATGCAACGACAAAAAGCACGTAGGAGTATTGGTACACGTGACCCCGTCCGAGTGATCTCGGTGATCCGGCAAGACCAGCTCATTATGTCGAGCTTTCGGATATCGCCTGATGAGATTGTGACAGCGTAGTCGTGGGCAAGTGGCCCGCACCGTGCTGGATGTTTGGTTGAGACGCGTTCATTCCAGCACTGACTAACAGTAATCCTGAGGAGTCATGTTCTGAGTGAACTGAATCTGCTTTGATCGAGGTTGACCTGGGGAGGACTTGGGCGAGATGACAGACTCGTTCGCATCCCAGTCGTACTGAGTGTTGTTCATGGAACTGCCAGCGAATGAACTCTGTTCTGGGATGGAACCCATCATGTTGGTGTACAACGGCGTTGTTGGAAGACTGCCATCGCTCAACTCCACATAGCTAGGCATGTTACGCATGCTGAGATCCGGAAACTCGGTATTGAAGAATGGCGTCAAAAGCGGTTGGTCCGCAGAGAAGTCAACCCCAGAGCTGAACGGGTTGGCATTATAGTTGTGAGCAGAGAAGTTGGTCATTAGGCCGGGTGTACTTGGAGGCGTCTTGAGGTTGGACTCTGCCTTCAGTTCCTGCATGATATTCGATGACACCCCTCCACCTAGCATGAACGAGCCATCGTCAGAGCATGTCGAGGACACGGTCGGCTCCCGAATGGATTGTTGGTCCAGGAGGGCTGGCGTCATTGGTGTTGGCGGAGCCGCGCCCTGGAACGTCGAGCTCATTGACCCAGCCGGCGAACGAGTACGGTACTGAAGCAACGCTTCATGATTCCTACCAAAGTACATAGGGGAACGTGGTCCCATACTGTACTTTTGAACCCGCCCGGGGCCAGCTCCCGTGGCAGATACAATGCGGCGCATTGCAGAGGCAGGGCTGCAAGGATCTATCCTCTTCCCATCAATTGCAGTCTTGGGACCACAACCGAGGTTGTAGGAACGGCTTCTCAGAGAGGCAGTTTGGAGAGATGCTGGACGCGGTGTGTTTCGGCGTGATGCAATGTTGGCGGGGGGGGGAGGCGACTTGAAGGAGTCGTCTGGCGTGGGCATGCCCTGGGATCCTAGTTGCGTCACTAGCTCTGTGTTGTCGGTCCTGGTGTCTTCCAAAGGGCTTCCCGTTATCCCTGAATCGATGCCCGAATGCGGCTGGAAGAAATATGTCGTCGTTGAGCTCGGGAGCCCTGCGCTCATCAGGTTGGGATAGAGACGTCCGCTGTCATGCTCACCGGGCATGCCATGATCATCGGGCGAAGGCACTCGAATTGAAACGCTATTCAAGCGTTCCCCGCGACTGTCGTGCTCTATCTCATGTTGGGACGACATGAATGAGCTGTAGTCGCTCATAGATCTAGGTTGAGTGTAACCGTGATGGGTGTGATCCTGCGACAACCCGGGCATTTCTGTGTGCGAGTAGTCGAGCGACAGGGGAGATTGGAAACCACCAGTCGAGTCATCATGGTGGGAACTGGAATCTTGGACAGAGGGAGAGCCGATAGCATCGGAGCCAACAGGGGTATCGTCCTCATCTTCATCCTCGTATGAGGAGCCCGTGACGTGAGAGGTCGAGGTGAGATCTGGGAAAATAGCGGACGATGGTTGCATACGTCTGGGAACGTTGTCACCCAGGGACTCTGAAGCTTCGCTGGCTGTATCCTCGTCGGGGGAGTTCGGCGTCGAGGTGGCTTTCTCTGCCGCTCTTCGGGCCTCGTATTCTTCTTGCTTCCTCTCCTGCTTTGCCTTGGCCCGCCGATTTTGAAACCAGTTCTGGTAAGTCGAGTCAGCACAGCGCGATGGGATGCGTATCAAAGGGCATATGTTACATTGATTCTTGGACGTTCCAGTCCAAGCCCATCCGCCAGTTGTGCCTTCACCGAGCTCGAAGGCTTGGGGTTTTCTTGAAACACCTTCTCCAGCTTCTCAACCTCCTCTTTCGACAACCGAGGCTTCGACTCGGTTTTGCCGTCACTCAATCCACTCCGTTCGGCCCCAAGGTGGCTGCTGGGTTGCTGATAGCCGTACATGTATTGGAGGCCGGGGAATCCAGGATGGACTTGGTACTGGCTTTCGGGATATTGCATGGGGTTTCCTTGTCCATGGTTGAAGCCGTACGCCGAGGCGTAGTTCGATTGAGCACAGAATTGCATGTTCATGATGCCGAAAATGACAAACCGCTTTATGTATTAAGTATTTATATTCGTGGTAGAACGGTAGCTACCTTCTCGGACGCAATGTGGGGTATAAGGCTGCCTGCAAGTCGACGTGCGAAGGACCGAGATATTACTAGTAAGGTGTTCTGAAAATGTCGCAGAGGGTATATATACTGAAGACCAGGAGAGGGCGTGGCTAGTTGTTGTTGTTATAAAGAACGACTGGGGGTTAGATACGTCAAAGACCGATGCAAGACGACTGCCGCAGAATGAATGTGGTGGTGAACTGATGCTGCTGAGCACGAGGAAGCAGTTGCTCAAAGTGGAGGGACCAGGCCGATATAAGAGCAAGCAAAGCAGGCGAGTGGTCAATGGGTACGACCGAGTCTGGGTGAGACAGAGCTCACTTGGACAGGTCCAAGTTCACTCGAGGCAGAGACAAGCAGGGTCGAGATGGAACAAAAAACCAAATACAGGAGGAGTGAGGAGAGCGGAAGGGAGGGGGTCGTGTAGAGAAATAGTAGTCGTAGGCGGTGGGTCGGCGTGGGAGCTTGCACGATGCTGAGCGGCTTGGTCACTCGCCTAGTGTGCGCTGTCGACCGGGAAGCGCGTAGGTACTTCCGCGGTACCAAGAAATTGCGCGGAGGCGAGGAGGGAAAAACGCTGGCTGCGAACAGGGCGGGTGACACTGGGCGCCGACAGGGTACTGTGCCTGGATGCAGCCTGCAGGCCGTATCCATCCTACCCACCAAGGCCACCACCACCCACTGCGCAGTGTTTTTTCACATCTCAGATCTGGCGCCCACGGCAGAGAGAGGCACCGGCAGAGCACAGTAGTGCAGGTACCGAGGATTCCAGGACTTGGCTTGCCAACAAAGTAGCGCTGATGAAGCGCCGGGTCTCCTGACTGGGTTGTCTTTAGGTATGTATGTCGGGATGTTTTTTTTTCTCGCGGCGGGCCTGGGCGCTACGTTGGCGGAGCTGAACCAGCCGAACATGGTGCATCACCACCATCATTACCACCACCACCAGCGAGCGCATCCCTGGGCAACGGGGACTGACAGACTGCCCGAGAGGGACTAGAACCAAGCGTGGATACTGGATAGGGCCACTGGCGACTGATCCGTCGACCACGCCGACTCGCCGAGGCTTCGTTCCCTCATCCTAGTCTGGTGTCAGTGCCAGGGTACCATGGTCGGAAGACTGCCCTGGCCCCTTGGCTGTCTGTGCTTGTACTAGTACTACCCCTTATGTAAAATACCCTGACCACGTACCGCGTTAGATAGGTATTAATGCCTTCTTTCATAAAAATGTGCAATGAGGGCTCCGGTGCTGACACTTAAATCAGTATAGCGGCGGTCATGGGTGGCCCGGTACCTGACCAAGGGATTTTTCTTTTGCGTGACACCGCAGCTCGTGCCTGTATGTGCCTCTGCGTGTCTGACCCCTTTACGGTACATGTTGGGAGTAAAGGCGGCGCGCTAATGGTGCAGTTGATCCCTGGTCTCTGTCACCGCGACCCCTGTCTTAAGCTGAAGACTGAAGAGGTACAGCCATGTAAGTACCTGAATGGCTTCGGATGGCGCAGCAGATCAGTGGACATGATAGATAAGGTAGGAACCGAAAACGTGTCGAAGGCATCACTTCCCGGCCGAAGCTAGGCCAGGGCCCCCAGGTAAGCGGAGGGAAGCAGGGATCGAGGGGAGGGAAATACAGTATGTGGCCGAGCCTCCGAGGCCGCCGGCAAGCTCCAGTTCTACTTACCTAGGTGGTAGGTAGAGGAAGCAAGGCATGATGAGCACTGAAAGCGATGGTCCTTCTCAGGTTGCGAGGGACGGATGGTGGGTAACATGATGGCAGAGATTCAGCAAAGGGCAGGCCACCTGGCTGGAGATGGATTTGCTGGACCCGCCGGTGTTGGTACTCCAAGGCGTTGTGGTCCTGACTCCTGGGGAGAAACAGAGAGAAATACAGAGTGGTCTCTGGGGCCTGCCACCTGGGGGCGCTTGCCATGGCCCGTGGTCCCTGCAGCCTGCAGCCTGCCAGAGCCGCACAGTGCGAGTACTCCACCTACAGCGACAGTAATGGGACGTTTTCACACAGTGATACCGACAGCCCGGGTGTAAGTGCTTATTATATTAGCACCGCGAGATATGCTCAGGCATTAGACGGGAGCCTTGCCCTGTATAATATATAGCACTTACATCATGGGGTACCTTATGCTGTAACATGGCCCGAGGACAATGTCCTCTGGAGTCCAAGTCATTACACCGATCAAGTAAATCTGACTGACACGCCTTCGCACGTGAGAACCTACTATCTTATAGTGACGCTGAGCTCGGTCTCCTCCAGACAATTTCAATATGTATAAGTCTACGTCACATCAGCATCAACACGATATACTGCCATAGCGAACGGTGACGCCTTCATTGCGGACCACGTTGCTGGAGAAATCAGCCAGTCTTGGATCTATGTAGTTTCCATCTACCTGCTCAGGCACAAGAGTACTCGGTGAAACCAGATAAGTGGCTGGCTGTCTTGGACCTCTGCACCATCCAGAGTTCGACTGTGTACATAGACTCCAGGGAAGATGCTGCATAAGGTAGGTATTATGTAGGTAGTAGGTAGGTCGGAAGCTGCGATCACCGGTATGCGTTCGCTCCACCTCTGCAACCGCCCAACCGCCCAACGGTCAACCGCCAAACCCAACCAGCTCCAGCTTCCATCCCCTTTTCATAAGTTTGCAACTCACCACCTCATGGTTGCAATCCACCTCTACTAATCCCTGGGTCACAATGCTCATCACGCGCTCCAGACTCCCGATCTCATGGCAACATGGGCAACATGGGCAACATGGGCAACATGGGCAACATGGGCAACTGCCAACGATGGGGCATGGGCTCGCTGAATGTCCCTTCCGCTTACTTTTGTGCTTGATTCGCACTTCTCTCGAGCATAACTCGTATTCGCGCCGTTTTGACAAGATCGCCCTCACTGCACCTAGACCGACATGACCGACATAGCAGATTACGCCCGCATTTCAGCTTCCCACCACGAATCCCTCCAGAGATTCACGCCAGCATCGCAACTTGAGCCCAAACAGGAACTCAATTCGTGTCCATCGTGCCTGCCTACAAGCTGTCGGCTTTCGCCTTCGCAGCCAGCGGTCTGGCCAACTGGTCAGTGGTCACCCCGACGATGGAGATTCGAATAATCAGTCGACGTCCACTGTGCAGTCTGGGGCAGGGTTGCATTGCTTATGTTGGCTTGCATGAGACGCGCTCAGCTATTTATGGCCCCACACTCGCAATCTGCACAACCGCAGCAGGACGGCTCAGGAGTCAGGACTCAGGAGTCAGGACCCGAAGCTGGGCACAGTAGACACAGTGCCGTCATACGATTGGGCGCGACGGTCGGCAAGGCATCCACCTAGTTGCAGTGACCGCGTCGATTCCCGCGCCCTGCCAGTACGACACTGCGGTCCTGCGCGAGCAGCACTCCCTTTTCCGCTCCTTGCTTTTATTATCCCGCAGCTGCTGCAAGGTTGTCTACTCGGTGCCGACGGGTGCGTCACTGCCCATGCCGCAGTTGACGCCATGAGAGGACGACTTCAGTCACTTGCAGCTTATCCTGCCTTGCTAGTCTCGCCTGCTTCTTTGCAATTCCAGATGCGGCAGAGCCCAAGGACATGGTCCTCGCCAGTCTTTCCTCCCTGAGGGTGTCGAGACGGAACCGTGTCCGAGCGCGAGAATAGGATCTGGCGCTCCAAGGTAGCTCCAGCCGGCAGACATGATGGGGTAGACTCGACGTAGTCTCTACAGTCTCCCATGATGTTGATAACCTGGGGCGTATATCGGGACTGGATGACGCTTCGTCCGATTTCGTGCTGGATCTTGAATACAGAAATGAACGATGATGTAGCAGTGTCATCCCCCCGGGTTGCATATAGGCTGACTATTTTAGAGAAGATTTCCTTAAGCTATAAGTTAAGATGTGCAATATAGGCCAGCTGTTGGTACACCCTGGGGAATACTAGAATTCCTGGGATGCTGGGGCTGCATTAGTTCCCTGGCCACCTCCGCCTGCCAAGCTGAGCCAGAAAGCTGGGACTTCGGAACAAAAGTCCATGGAACCCGGCCAGTCACCAGTCTGCGCTGACCAGAGGGCAAGCATAGAATACACCTTGTTCCCTGCTAGTCATCAGCAACAGGGAAACCTACCACTCGCGAATCTGGGCTGAGAAATCGGACATACGAGAGCCCTGATCACCCAATCGAAGATTTTGTCGTTGGATAACATAGAGGCCTCGCTGGGAAACGATCATCGGCCGGCCCAGATGCCCGGATAGCCTTGTTCCCGAGGGTGGGACTGGTCACTGCTGTCAGCTGAACCTGGCGATCCAACCAGATCAGGAGCGCCACAACGACAACACCTTCGACCTTTACTTGGACGAGAGGAAAAGCCGAGAGAAGGTATTCTCCCTGAAGGCAACAAGCCGAAACCTTTTTATTACCATTGTTGTGTGGATGATGTGCTCGCTCTAGTATTCTTCTGATGGACTGATGAGTATCAGTGCACCATGGAGGCCAACGCACACGATCCGGACCCAAGACCTACCTTCAACTCCAGCACAACACTCCTGCCAACTCGTGTATTGGAAAGTTCCGCCCTTAGCCAGAACAGTAACATGACTTCTACGGTCTCCCACTGTCATGATCAAGTCGAAGCTTGAAGGTCGAGATCTAGGCATCGCGTACACTGTAGAAGACAGAGTCCTGGCAACCTGAGTGCCTCCCCTCGTTCTCGGTCCGGGCAGTATGACGCGCCCAATTCCAGCGCCACAGCATGCGGGTTACGGAATCCACGATATGCAAGATCCATCCACTACTACTCACTGGAGGCGCGGCTCATCACGTCTTCTCAGTTCGGGTGAACTACCAAAGCAAGGACCTAAACAGGTCTTAAAGGCCGTGTCAGACCTTGGCGACTGCCTTTCTTAGATACGATTGGACGGCAGACGCATCTGCTTTAGTGTGACCCGAGAGGCAGGAGCCCTTCGTTCTAGCGGGTGACTGTTTCTCTGCCTTCCTGCACAGTACTTGCTTGATAACTTATAAGTGCATCATCACTGGTCAGTGCGATCCCTTTCATGGGTGGTGGCTGCCGCGTCGCTGACAGCTCAGTCAGGGCTCGGCGCCTGCTGTCAGGACGGGTCAGCATTCAATACGAATTGCGAACGGATTGCGAACTCCCCTGTCACGATTATCGTGTCCGCGTTGCAGTGGGTGGGCTACGGCCCGCTGAATGCGACGCTGCGCTCGAGACGCCGACCTTTCCGCCTGTCAAAGCATGTTGGTGTCAGGGTGTCAGAGGACTCTTCCCCCGGACCATCAAGATTTATCATCATCGCCTCAGCAAGAGAAGGTCTAGGCAGATCTAAAAGCTCCGGGCGAGCCAACGGCACTCCCTTCCCGATGCAAGGCAGGCCACCAACCACCACCCACCCTCGCCCGTCTTTCTCACGGCTGGGGACTCCATATCCCAAAGGTAGGAACCAGTGCGGCGTCTCTCCAACGCGGACCCACGGCTGACCGAGACACGGACTGAGAGGACAGACTGAAGATCTCGGCCTTTGTCCAACACTGTTTCTCTCAGGTGCGACTACAGAAACTACGAATCTCCCAGTACAGATCCCGCAGCGCAAGTTCTCTGTCATGATCATCATCAGCCCTACCTGCCGAGTGGCAGAGTATCATCAAGATGGCCCGAGCGGCATTTGCGTAGATGAACCCTTCCCAAGTGCAACCATTCACTAAAGTAGCGTTCGTCGGCACTCAATTGCCTGATAATGGTGAGAGCCCGCCATGTGTGCCGTGCGTGCCCAGGGCAACTCGACATCACAGCATTTGAGAGATGTACTGTTAGGGCGTGATCCCACCTTGGAGTCTAGACCACCCTCACGATTCCCCGAATCCTTTAGGAGACACTGCATTTCCGCTCTGCTCTGGATGATGCAGGCTGTTGCAGCGGTGCGTCCGTGATTTCAGCTTTCGCTAAGCGATATCGATGGAGCTAGACGAGCCAGATAGATGTTCTCACCGTGATTGCGGAGGATCCTCAGACTCCCGCTCCACGAGGTACATGCAAAGTACCTCCGGGCTAGGTCCAGGGCATGGGAAGATAAGGTAAGCCACTGGTTCCCTAGCCCCAGCTGCCACGTGGATCTAGCTGTGACAAACACTCCCCTGGCAGCCACTACGAAATGGCTTGCGCAAGTTGCGTCCCTCATCTCGGGGCCGGAGTGGCTGTAGCCAAGGCTCGGCCGCTACCCACCCGGACACGGATACACCAGTTCTTCATCAGACTGGTTCTGCTTTCATGGGATGTCGTCGTCTGGCCTCGGGCACGCGTTTCGATGATTCATTACGAGTGCTGCACGGGACTCTGCTTCCAGCCCGGCTCGAGTATGAACCGCCTGATATTGAGGAATATTCAACATATCACCGAGTCGGTTCGTGGATATTCGATATTCGCCCACGTCTTCCAAATACGCAAGCTTCGCTTCAGCCGAAGGTCTATGAAACTTCACGGCTGGGATCTGCTCAGCTGCATATTGGGAGGTAGTCAGACGCTTCGACCGGTCACAATCTTCCAGTGTCCTCACGACATCACAGGGACCGTTGGAAGCTCCCAATGCCGGTTGTTGGAATCAAAAAGACGATCTGTGGTAGGACGAGCTCCCAACCTGATGACAGCTGTGGATGTCCACTTGACGGCGGCATAGGTAATAAATGTCTCACACTGCGCCCTGATTCAACGGACGAGATGCCGGCGAAGCGTTTGGCCTATGAGCAGGATCCAGACTCGGACAACGTCTTCTACCTGTCCCGGCTGGCTTGCTCGTAGCGTGGCGACGGCGCTCGGAAGCCTCGCTACGAAAGTTAGCATGTGTCCATCGGAAATGACGACGGCTTCACTTTTGCAAGATTTGACGACCTGAATTGATATAGCTTCCAACTAAGCACCCGCTCATTCGCCTTCGGAGAAAAAGCTTCGACTCTTGCAAGTTCAGGCTTTAACCCCCTATCTCCTATCCACTTTCCTTACAACCAGATTCATTCTGCCACGTCTTGCTCTTTAATCTCTTGTTCCTGCAGTAGGGCGACGACGAGTGTCACGGTGGGGGTCTCTGGTAGTGTCGGGGACCTGCTTTGGCCCGTTGCTTTTGCTGCACGCTACTGACATATGCTGCTTCATTCCAACACCGGCTGACCGGATGACCACACAAGTGTCGTTCCCAGCTTGGTGATTATCCTGTCGCAAATCATGCTGACCCCTGCTCGACACTTCAGACCCCAGGAACACGGTGCACGATCGTCTCGTCATCTCACTAAGAGACTGCGTAACTTGCCCTGATGATCTACACGATAGTACTGTACAGGGTTTCTGACAGCCGCCCAGATGCTGATGATGTGTTCTCTGCGACCGCGCCGGATTCTGGCAAGTCAGCAGCGATAAAACCTTGTTTTGACAGCAGATCGTTGCTGCTGGAAGCCGAAGAGAGACCTGAATGGGTCGGTCACGCAAAGGCCCGCGAGCTGCATCGGGCTCCTGACAGTAGGCGTGGTTGCTCAGGTCGCCGACCAGATACCTTGACACCCGGGAAGATCCTTTCTTGGCGGGCTCACAGGCGTCTTTGCGCAACCAACGACTGCATGTCTTAGGATACGGCTGTCCTATCCGAGGAGGCTGCTGCACGCAGCCGCCACCAGTTCGAGCCACTCTGGGATATTACATACGGCAGAGTGACTATGTTTACAGTAAGTGACCGGACCTGGCAGTACAGCACTCTCGTAGGCAACTGCCACGATTGGCTAGTGGTGAGTACCATACATTCATCTGGCCGTATACACATGGTCCTGTAGTCATCACCACTCCCGCCCAAGAGGTGGCACTACCGGGCAGATAGAGGCTTGTACACAAGCTTCGCAAAGTTTAACCACATCCACGGCCCGGGATGAACGAGACTGAGCTTGCTGCCTGCACAATGAGTCCCTATGCAGGTAATTTTACGATACGACACAAGCTCGTGACCGCTCCCGTCGGCGTACAAGCGGTTGTTTATCTCACTTGTTCATCTCCGTTGCCGAGCCCAAACGAAACCTTCTGCGCACCACCACCGAGATAACTGGCGACAGGCTGTTTATCGCCCAAGGTACCTACGTATTCGCTATATTGTGCGACTGGGTGATGGCCGACTGACGTGGACGACGGGCTCTCTAATTTCAGGTCGGCGAACGCGACCAAAGGAGGTACGGACTCGTTTCTTGGGACGTCGCACAGTTCGTCCTTGTCTCTCGTAAACACTCACAAGCTACAATAAATTTGTAAGGGTACCGGTGGTCAAGGAGGCATGGCACGCACCGCCCGTCCCGGCCGAACGGCGCAAAGGGAGCTCCCGCCGTCTCTACCTAGTGCTATCTAATCCCTATCTACCTAGGCTTGCCGCATTCCTGGGCTCGCAGTCTCATCCTTGCCAGCGGCGGAACGCCATTGACGATCCCTTTCACGCTGACCGGCATCTTCCTGGCTTGTCGACGCTGCGTAGGGTTCTGTTGTCGTTGGTGCGCGTGTGCCACGCCGGTCAGTGCGTCTCTTATGTATGGGTGCGTCCAATCCTGGTGAGTATGCTGCTGTGTAGAACGCAAATCAACAGTCGGTTGAAATACTCCGTACTTGCTTGCTGCTGTGCCTTGACACAACATGGCTGAAGGTGAAAACAATCCCCCCTTTTCTCTCTCTGTCTGCTGATGAGCACGGGGCGGAAAGCGATCGATGGTCATGACGGACCGAATGGACATGGACATTGTCTAGAAAAACATACGTACCTAGTCAAGTACACGTACCCTATCCAGCCGTTGCCTATCACGTATCCAACCGTCACCTATCAGATCTCAACATGTACGTTGATGTTGCCCTTGGAAGTGCAAGCCTTATTCAGGTTCCTAGCCCATACCGTGTCTGTATGCTTTGACAGCGGCTCGTTGCTTGGACTGATATACACGGGTCGGGACTTGTTACACTAACACCACCTCGGCAAGGCAGGCACGCAGGCACGCTGCTACTTAAGTCTAAAGTTTACATTCGGACGGGCACATCGTCCACCGCCAGCGAGAGAGAGAGAGGGCTGGGTTCGGGATATACGGGAGATTCGATAAAGTTGGCTGGCAGCTTGCAGATGTTGCGTGCTCCTGTTGAGGGCTCGTTTTAGTAGGGAGGATGGGGGATGGAGGATGGAGGGATGGGGGGATGGGGGTTTGTTCTACTGGGTTTCTCTCCTCATCGTTGGATTTTGTACTACAGAGAGCTTCTCACCGGTGTCCATTGAGCTCGAGTGAGTTGAGCTGACAATAAC
This sequence comes from Anthostomella pinea, assembly GCA_963556695.1. Classification (NCBI taxonomy): domain Eukaryota; kingdom Fungi; phylum Ascomycota; class Sordariomycetes; order Xylariales; family Xylariaceae; genus Anthostomella; species Anthostomella pinea. Next base: position 2,431,573 of record CAUWAG010000020.1, on the reverse strand, counting down.
TGCAGTTTCCCTTCGGTGGGTGGCGTGGCCTTGGAACTGCAAGGGGAAGGAGAAGATGCTGCCAGGTACCCATAGTGATGGTGGTGGCAACCCTGCCCACGTCCTCTGCTCACTGCTTACTGCCGGGGCCGGGCGTGGAGTTTGTATGTCGACATGCCTTGAGTTTATCTATCTATATCAGCCGAGTCACATCGCTACCTAGGCAGGTAGGGTCGAAAGCGCAGGGCTGTTCTACCCGGCTCGCTGTGCGCTTGTGGACAGTCTTCTTTCGGGCATGTTATAAAGTCAAAACTGTACAATGGATATAATTTCCGGGCATTGCCTATCTGGGAGCCAGGACCCAGCAACTTGACTGGAGGGTATGTCTATTTTGGATATATTTGGTCGTCTATCGAGTCTATCCGCAACGCCGTGAATCCGGAGACCGAGCATCGCCACCCCTGTGGTTCCTCTGTCAGGGTCCAATTCCTGTCTATAGGTCGAGATCTACAATGTTGTATTGGGGGCCGCAGATAGTTGACCGTGCGGGTTGCGCTTTCGTATTTCTGTCATGAATCCACGTGGGGGCTGCTAGTCTTCACTTCAATGGTAATCTGGGGCGTGTCATCGAGGGGGAGCCACCACAAGTTCTTGAGTTGAGGGTGGGGGTGGATGGTCGATCACCATGGTCTCTGAAGACTATCGATCGCTGACCGAGCAGCGCCCCCAACCCCTTTCCATCCTTCAGATTGCTCCCTACGCCGACGAGGTCACCAGGGCGTCCGAAATCTGCAGCGTCACGCGGCCGTCCCCGGGGTTGTACTCGACCATCTTGACCGAGATCAGGTCCCGCACCACCCAGTCCGGCTCGGCCGCCATGACTTGCTCGACCGTATGGCTCGTCACGAGACCCAGCACCTTGCAGCCGGCAGCCTTGCCGGCCCTGATGCCCGCGGGACTGTCCTCGAAGACCAGCACCTCCGCCTTGGCGTCGAGTCCGAGCTTTGAGAGGCCCAGTTCGTAGCAGGAGGGGTCCGGCTTGCCGTTGGCTACGGACTCGGCCGTGACGAGGTGGTCGGGATGCGGGAGCTTGAGCACGTCCAGCCAGCCGCTCACCAGGGGCACTGTGCCAGACGTCACGATGGCCCACGGGGCGTGTGCTGCTATCAGGCTGTCCAGGAGGGCTCTCGCCCCTGGGATCTCGACGGCGTCATCGCCGTGGAGTTTGGGGAGTAGCCCTTCCATGTGTCTTACATCTGAGTTGAGGGGTCGTCAGTCAGCTAGCTGATGATGATGAGACAGAGGGATGAGGGGAGGCTTGAAGTCAGGGGCTATAACTAGTCTGGGGCTTCGGAGGGACTGCACCCTGCCCTCGCCGAATCCCTGGACTATATAGTGTGACTTACATTCCCAGTTTGCCTTGTCAGGGGCGAGCACCTTGAGCATGTCGATGCTCCGGCGGCCGTGCGAGGTCTGCAGGATGACTTCCGGGTCGACGCCGATCTCCTTTCCGATTCTGTGGACACGCTTCAGAGGGATGGGACGAGCAGATGTCAGGGATGGCTCTTACGAGTGCCAATGCTTCTCGACGGCGGCAGTTGAGTCGATGATGGTACCGTCCATGTCGAATAGGAGACCACGGAAGGTCACGTTCTCGGGGGGTGCCGCAAAGTCCATCTTCAGTGTGTTCGTTCAACACTGCTTTGCAACAACTGTTCAAGCTGATCACTATCACTCTGAACAAATTTCTCACTGCGTTTGGGCATGAATGACTTATAGTAGGAGAACCTCACACAGAGAACACTTTGACTGGTAGTCCGAATGAGGAAACTCCGCCTGGAATACGCCAGACGAAGCGGCCCCAGCACACAGGCGCCGAACTTCGCTGAAGCTGTCGGCATTGTAAGACCCCTCAGTGGGTAACATTGGTAACAAATACTGAAGGTGGGGTGGCCGCGATAGCGTTAACCTTTTGGTGGGCTTGGTGGGGGTTATCGCTGGCGGTGGAAGACGGCAGTAATCACTTTTTCCTACCGACTCTAGAAATTTTAATGCTGAAGTGAATTTCGAGATTCGATCCACAACTGGAGTCCTTTAACTTTTCGCCTACCAATTGCCCCGATACCACGAGCAGAAATGGGAGGCATAAACAAGCCCGGAAGTGTGTTCAATCATCCCACCAGTAACGAAAAGGCGGTATCACTAACAAGAGCACTCGCAGAGCCGAAGTCTAAGCGGACGCCCGTCCGTTTGCGGCACAAGATTGAGAAGGCATCCGCGGCGAAGCAGCGCAAGGCTAGAAAGGAGGCCAAGAAGAACCCGCAATGGAAGTCGAAGCTGAAGAAGGACCCCGGTATCCCGAACCTGTTCCCTTACAAAGAGAAGATTCTCCATGAAATCGAGGAGGCGCGGGTGAGGAAGCAAGAGGAACGGCAACGGCGCATCGAGATGACCAAAGCGGCCAAGACTGGTGCTACAGACGAGGCAGACAATGGAGAGATGGCCATGGAAGGCGCAGAAGAGGAGGAGACCTTCGACGATAGCGACTTGATGGACGAGGACGACGCAGACGACTCCAACCCGATGGCAGCGCTCATCGCCAGCGCAAGAGCTGCCGCCGCGAAATACGACCGCGATCTAGGCAGCGAAGGCGAAATGGACGAGGACGACGATGACGAAGATGATGACGATGAAGGCGTTGCTCAGGACTCATCGAGGAAAGCGCACGACAAGGTTTTCAAGCAGGTTGTGGACCAGGCCGACGTTGTACTCTACGTTCTGGACGCTCGTGACCCCGAGGGCACAAGATCAAGAGAGGTCGAACGGATGGTCATGGCTGCAGCAAGTGGCGGAAAGAGATTAATACTTGTGCTCAACAAGATCGATCTGATCCCGCCGAAAGTCCTCAAGGACTGGCTTGTCTACCTTCGACGATACTTCCCAACGCTGCCTTTACGAGCTTCCGGTTCTGCTCCGAACGCGCAGACATTCAACCACCGAGAGCTCACCGTTCAGAGCACATCTTCGACATTATTCAAGTCCCTGAAATCCTTTGCCGCCTCGAAACAACTGAAGCGCGCCGTGTCCGTCGGCGTCATTGGATATCCCAACGTCGGAAAGTCGTCTGTTATCAACGCACTCCTTGCTCGACTGGGTGGCCGTGGAAGAGCAGCCTGCCCTGCCGGTGCCGAAGCAGGTGTCACGACAAGCATTCGCTCCGTCAAGATCGACAGCAAGCTGACCTTACTCGACTCGCCTGGTATTGTCTTCCCTTCGGTGGTCGATGGCGAGTCGACGTTGAAGAAGAACGCCATCGAGGAGCACGCACACCTTATCCTGCTGAACGCAGTCCCGCCGAAGCAGATTGACGACCCGATACCCGCGGTCCAGTTGCTGCTTAAGAGACTGTCTGCCTCCCCGGAGCTGCTGCAGAAGTTGATGGATGTCTATGATCTTCCGCCGCTAATGACGACCGATGGCGATGTCACAACAGATTTCCTGGTACAGGTGGCTCGCAAGCGTGGAAGACTCGGACGCGGCGGCATTCCGAACTTGCCCTCTGCTGCCATGACAGTTGTGACTGACTGGCGGGACGGACGTATCCAGGGATGGGTGGACGCACCAGTGCTACCAGTTGCAGTAGGCGATATTGCAAGCAAGAAGACCAGCGGAAAGCAGGGCGGATCAGCGGAACCGACCGCTATGCCCGACCAGAAGCAGATAGTGACGGAATGGGCCAAAGAGTTCAGTCTTGAGGGTCTGTGGGGTGATGATGGTGTTGATACGAAGGCAGTGGGTGATGCTATGGAGCAATAACGAGCTTACGTTCACCTACGTCGCGGCACTGGCTCTCAGTTAGTCTCATGAGATACCTCTTTGTGATGATTTGGCGTCTGGCGAAGGGAAAATGGTACCGACTTCTTCCATCATATTCGTCGGTCTCGCTAGTGCTCGCTACTTATTGCGAATTGTGTGCTGTGAGATAACCTGGCTATGACGGTTATGGACATTGATTACATATGACACCCTCGCCGTGGAATATGCTACTGTATGTACCGGAAGGCTGATCACGTCTCACCGGGTTACTGTCCACGAATAGAAGTACCGACAGCTGCTTAGTTACCAAGGTAAGGCAGCGGGAACCGAAGGCTCTAGTTTCCCTTTGGACGTGACGTACTTGCTGGAAGCAGGTTTCAGTCAGGGCTACATAGGGGAGCACCTGGAAAGGGGTCACGACAAAGTCGAACTCAGATTTGCTTGGCCGCCAGGGATTCAGATTAACCAGGAGCGTATGGTAGATTCATGAACGGCGAGACTAGGGATTACGCTCCTGCGTGGGACTTTCGTGCCTGTGTACGAAAGCCCCTTACTTCCAGTAAGGCTGAGGCCATATCTACCGTACCTAGCGAGACTCCAGAGTCGTGGATCTTCCATGCAACTGACCACTGGTCACACTGATATCCTAGGTCACGTCGCAAGGTACCAACCTCAGATCAACCATGGCTCTGGAGGTGATGGGGTGGTTTTGGCCATGTATTGCTCGCTCCTGGTTTGGTGACCTTAACTTCCAAGCTGCGAAGGTGGGTTGGTTGGTTGCTTGGTTGGTTGGTCGGTCTCCTACCTACTCTCCCACGGTGTATGACCGGACCCGACGACATAGTAGGTTGCCCTACTTTATATACATCTTTACAGATGTAGAGCAGCTTCTGGCTTCTACACAGGTAGTGACGGGTATCGGTTAACTCTCTGCGTCATTACTCGGCGATTTCAATAAAGAGCGACACCCTCTGTTTATCTGCTGGGTAAGTGACTTGGTCTATGTTGGGGTAGGCCGGCTCGGTGGGCCATCTGGATCTTGCAGCAACCTTCGGGAGATTCTGTCGGGTTGTCGGGTTGTCAAGTTGTCAAGTTGTCAAGTTGTCAAGGTTCCCAGCCAAGACGTTGGGGATAGGTGTTCCTCGGTTGCAGTCCGAACTGTCGCACTCTATGCGTTTGGCTGCATCTGAATGTCGTGAACATTCGCACGATGCTTCTGAGCCTGGTACGACGCATGGCGATGCCAAGGGTTATTTACGTAGTCGTTGAAGGCAGGAAGGCCGTCCAGTTTCCATCTCCATCAGCTTTTCAAGGCTGCACCACGTCCACCAAGCCGAGCATCGAGCTTGTAGCACGGTCCCGGAGATGGACTATCGTCGTGCGATGAGACGTGACGATGAAGACCCATTAGGTGCGCCATGCTGATTGCTGTCCCGAGCAATGCCTGCAGACTTCCCATGTACTGCATTGACACCCAGTGCCCGTAGAAGCTATACCCTCCAGTATGGCCGGATGATCAACAACCGGAAATAGGGGTCCAACGAGCGCGAAGAACGTCTCGACGCATTGCTCCAAAGAAATCCTCAGGTGGCAAATCCGGCTTTTCCCAGCCACTCTTCAACCTGCTTCCTCTAACAAGCCACACCATCCGCTAAACAGAGCAAAAGGGGTAACTCACATGCCGTATCCCAAGCTTGAACTGCGTGCTCGCCGGCGCCAAGCCCTTGCGACTTAGGGACAGATCAACGGATACGCACAAACACCACAAGAACAATGTAGACGTTTCTCTTCGTAGTTATTAGCATGCTTACATCGTGGAATGTCCAGCGGAACTCATTCGATCGTAGCATCGACTTTTGTGATAAAGGCACGTTCTCCTATGGCGCATGCCGACCAAGCTAGGGGCTTCTGGGTTCCGGCAAAGCAGGATTGATAACTGACGCCGGGACTATTTGCCTCGACAGCCATGGTAGATACTCACCATATAGCAGCTGTTTAGAAGTACAGGTCTGGTTCGTACTGCATGAAGACATGGATAGAGAAGGCCTGGCATGACGTCATGCTCCGACGCCCAGCCGCTTGCATGCAATTGCGACACGGCCAGACCGTTTCAACTTTCCAGAGCTCCATTCATGTGCAGCAACAAGCAGGTTAGAGTTTACCTGCAGCTCCAACATCAGACAACTCTACACCATGAGGTTCTGGCGAGCTCTCGAGCTGTCCGGCCTGTTCATGGCGACCGGAACAGCAGCTGCACCGCAAGAGCAAAAACCTATGTCACTGCCACTGTCAGACCACAGCCATGTCGGCCACTTCAGTGAATGGAGTCGCCAGACCAAGAAAGAATTCCTGATAGACTGGCAGCGCGGCCGCGCCTCGGAATGGATCCTAGTCCAGGGCAACGAAGCCGGGGACCTGGACTCCATGGTCGCCGCCCTGGCCTGGGCATACCACCTCGACCACGCCACCGCCAACACGTCGAGCCCCTTGAAGGCGATCGCCCTCCTCCAGACCGACGCCGACGCGCTCGATCTACGGCCCGAGAACTCCCTCGTCCTCAAGCACGCGCGCATGCAAGGCGGCCACTCCGACATCCTCACCATCGACGAGCTCCCCGAGGACCCCGAGACCCTCAGCCGCACCATCCGGGGCGTCGTGCTCGTCGACCACCCGGAGCCGCTGCGCCGGTGGGACGACGCGGCCGTCCTCAGCATATTCGACCACCACAAGGACAGGGGTGCCGCGCCGGACGCCAAGCCGCGCGTTTTTGAAAATGTCGCGAGCTGCACGACCCTGGTCGCGCGCCAGATGCTGGACGAGCTCGAGGCGCTGCCGCGGGAGTACCACATGCCGCACGAGCTGCTGCAGATGATTCTCAGCGCAGTGGCGCTCGATTCCAGCGGCCTCAGGAAGAAAGACAGCTTCGCAGCCGACGTCCAGACGGCGGAGCGCGTGCTCGGGCGCAGCAGGTGGGCGCACCGCGATCTGGACGACGTCATGGACGACCTGGACGGCCAGCTCAGCAAGGCCAAGAAGGACATCGACGGCATGGGCCTGCGCGATCTGCTGCGGCGCGACTGGAAGGGCGACCTCGTCGACACGCCGTCGGCGCGCACGCCGACCGTCAGCCTCGGCTTCGCCTCGGTGCCCTTCTCCATGGACGAGCAGATCGAGAAGACCGAGTTCCGGGAGCTGTTCGACTGGTTCGCCATCGAGGCGGCGTGGACGGCCGAGAGCGGCGTCGACATCAGCGTCACGCTGAGCAAGCGCAAGGTCCGCGACGCCAAGGGTAAAAAGAAGAAGATCAGGGAGATCACGCTGGTTGTGCGGAGCGATGTCCGCATCGACGAGGCCCAGGCTGATGATCTGTTCCGTACCGTGGTGAGGGCTATTGAGGGAGACGACAGTCTGACCAATTTGCGTCCTTGGCACGGGAAGGGCGTCGAGGAGTTGGGGGCTAGGAGGGCCATCTGGACGCACGAGAGGTCGGATGCGGGACGCAAGGTTATACGGCCGCTGGTCGAGGCGGCGGTCAGGGGGTGGGATTAGCTACTGTTAGTTGTAAAGGGTTATACTTGTAGATATTTTGTAAACTTTGTTGACACTGACGGTTGGCTGTACTGTATTGTATGATACTGTACCTAGATAGATAACCCTGACGAGTATAACAGCACCAACGAGCGGTCTCCTATATACAATGGCAGCGCTAAATACCCTAAACGCTTGAATCATAAGATATAAGTACCTCCAGGCCTCCAGCATTATGATCTCATATACTGTACCTATGCGACAAACGCCTCGTGGCTCTCACTCATTCAATTAGCTAGTCTTCGTGATTGATATTCTTTCGCCCCTAGTCAGTTCGGGCACCCTACTAGGTAAAGTACTCAGCCAGCTGCACTCTTGCGTCAATCAGCAAACTCCTTTAGGCTCCAAAGATTGTTAGCACATATCGTGTTGTTGGCTACAGCTTGAGCTACCTTAGTAAGGCATCGTCGAAGAGCAAGCCATCCCCATCCTGCCCGTTTCTGTCTGCAAGCTAGATAGAGAAACCTCACCTTTTATTCTGACACAACCCAACCCGCTAACCAATGCAAATGCAACACAGAGTTCAAGACAACACCCCCTTTCACACCGGTCCGTATACGCCACCCATGAAAGCACCACCAGTCTGCCACGTGCAACACCAGGTGCCATGAAAGTCCGAAGCTCACGAGCTAAGCAGATCCCGCACACTCATCCCCCTGCCCGACGACGCACTCCCGCCGGTAGTAATCGTCGTTTTCCCTCTGCGGTCCGCCGCACCCAGCATCAACAGCGCAGCCGAAGCCTCGTGGTCCGACTCCTGCTGGGGCCTCAGAGCCGGACTAGTGAGCGCCGACTGAGAAGCCACCCCAGCGGCGGCAGCAGTAGCAGCAGCAGTGCCAAGCGGATATGGATATGGATGTGCCTGGGGTCTAAAGGCGGGCGAAGTGGCTGCGCTGAAACTGTAATGGCGATAGTCGCCAGTCGACACCACCGACGAGTACGAGTGATGCCGGCCCCGCGCATCCTGCGCCACCAACGCCGGCGAGATGGAAGAGGAAGACTGGCTGGAGCGCGCGGCGTGGGACGACGTGAACGTCGGCGAGGCAGCCTCCTCGGACCCTGTCATTTCGACGTCTTCGGGCGCTTCTTCTTCTTCTTCTTCGGCCGCCTGCTGTTCGTCACCTTCGTCGCCGTATATATCGCCATCATCGTTCGTGCTGCGAGAGAGCGTGAACTCGGTTGGTGTTCGCATGCTGCCGGCCTCGCCGCCGCCGCCGTGTTGCGACTTCAGTTGGGAGATGCAGTCCTCGAGATATCGCACGTACTCGATCGATGCCTTCAACACGGCAGTTGTTCAGTAAAGCACACCTTACAGCGAAGAAAGGGTAAAGAAAGGGGAATAACCTACTTGTAATATCGCCAGCTTGTGCATCTCGCCCTCGCAGGCGGGTATCATTCCCTTCAGGACTGCAAACTCCTCGTTCATCTTGGACCGCCGCCGCCGTTCTATGAGGCTGTGGGCCGTCTTTCTCGCAATCTTCCTGCCGGCCGCGCTCGTCGACGAAGGCTGCTTCTTTTTGGAACCGCCGGCAGTACTCGTGTTCTTGGCCGCACCAACCGAAGCCGAAGCCGACTTGGAGGGCGAAGGCGAGGGCAGCGCCTCCTGCTGACCGCGAGGCTTCATCTGGATGATCTTGCGTGATCGTGTAGGCGGCGGTGGCAGGGCAAAGGCGTCCTTTGGCGCAGCAGCCGACGAACGCCTCCGCGACTTGACCGTCTCGCTGGCCTGGACAGGGAAGGGGGCTTTGGTAGATGGCGAGACAGGGGACGTCTTGGACCCTGCCAGGTCTGCTCCCATTGCCGAAGGAGGTAATTCGAATGTCATCTGTAATGTGGGAAGCTGTTTGGCATGGTCCTGGCCTTTGATTTCGGTGGACGAAGCTGGCGTTGGCGGCATCCTTGAGCGTGCCATGCTATAAAGCAGCTTTGTGAAGCTGAACCGTGTTTGGTTCGACGACGGCGTGTGGAATGTAGGCCTCAATGATAGCTCGACGATGTGTGAGTATGTCTCAGGACGTATGAATTGAGCTGGAGAAGGAATGTCAAAAGTGAGTCGGACCCCCCTGTAATCCGGGTGGCGTTGAAGTATCAGGTCACGCGAGCAATCAACTTGCAAGTTGTTGTTCAACACCCGAGAGGTAGCACTTGCCGATTTCAAGTGTAAGAGGATATCATGGAGAACATTGAAGCAAGGGGTCATGTTATAGAGGAAAGAAGAAGAGGACACACTTTCAACGGATCTTGCTGCTCGACGACGAAACGACCTCGGGAGCTACCATGAGCTACCATGGCTCCTCTCAGCACGCACGCAGGCACGCACGCGCACACCTGTGAACACTGAAAACCTACGCATGAGGGGTCAAGGGTCCGTCCTGCCATAGTGAGTTGTGTCGCTTTCCAAGACATGAAGTGAAGTTCGAGCACGCGACCATTCCGGGCGCTGACATTGGCTGGATGCCTCTCGCAACCAATCAACATCGGGCATATAGAAACGTGGTCGACAAGGTGGTCTGTGCGGCTCACATGCGACCGTCTCTTCCTTGTTTCGGCCTCGAGTCAGAGGTAGAGATGCCCTCATATCGACCTCATTACCTCTCCTATGTCAGATGCGGGAATCGAGGGAGTATCTAGGAACAGCAGGGGCGACTACGGATCAGGGGTTCATATAGGGTATATCAATCGGTGGCTATGCCGGACGCCTTATTAGGTTCTCTAGCGTATTGCGCAAGCAGATTGACCGACTTGTCATCTTATGGGAATCGGTTACCCGTGGCAGCTGTGAAAGCACCGTCTGAACGATATCACACTGTCGATGCCAACGTATGTTCAGTACACCGTAATATGGAGTCTTGGAATTGACCTCTTCTGGCGATTCGACAGATGGTAGACGTTGCCATGTAATAGGTCACGCCAGCCATTGGTCCCAAGCTACCAACGATGACGGCGTGATCGATCGGACTAGTAAGTAAGTAAGCAAGAGACAACAGCACACACAGCCACTGCATGCTCTGTGGTGAAGTAACAAGAAAGAGTATACCATCTCCTACATCTCCAACATCGAAAGCACCGCGCGAGTACCAATCACTCTGCCAGACCGTACATACACAATGTCTCACTCCCACTCACCCGACCTGAGTACCTTCGACGGCATCTACACCCATCTAACAACCACATACCACTACCCCGTCCTCCCCAGCCCATCTCTCTCACCCCACGAGAAAAGCTTAACACATTCCATCTCCTGTCTCTCCATCCACCCAACGCTGGAAGCCCTCCTGCACATCCTCAACGCCGACCTCACGAGCGCGCACTTCCTCTGCCGCCACATGCAGAACGAGCCGGCTTGGGAGGCCATGTACATACACGGCCTCCTGCACCGCGTCGAGGGCGACTATCGCAACGCGGAGGCGTGGTACGGGAATGTCGCGGACTCGGAGGTGTTCCGGAGCTGTTGGCCCGGGCCGGGAGGGTCGGAGGAGGCGAGGGGTTTCATTCGGAGGGTGGAGGCGTTGAGGAAGGAAAAGATTGGGGACGAGAAGAAGCTGGAGGAGGATAGTAAGAGGGAGATTGAGAGGTTGGTAGAGTGGTGTAGGGATAAGTTTGGGATTGGCAAGGTAGAGGATGCGAGGAGTGTGTGGGTTGAGCCTAGTGAGGAGCATCGACAGATGGCGGCCAAGATGGTTGTGGGTGGGGAGGGGTGGCGTCAGTTTTGAGTGCTGCTGAACGGTGTTCTACCCCACGGGACCTATATCAGATACGATCTGGGGATAGTCATAGTCGGAACAAAGTGAGGCGGTGAGGTTATGGCCCCAGCAGAGCGGACCAAATCCCCCGTGAGCGTGAGGATACAGCCAGGGGTATCGACAATATAGTCCATGTCCGCAATTCGACGGCCAGCATCTATGGCAAGAGCTGTCTGTCAACATACCGTCTTGAGAGGCATAGCCGAGTAGATAGGCGAGTTACTTGAAACAGCCCATTGCCACCTGCAGATCTTCCACGTGAGCCCCCCGAGCAGTGTTTCCAAGATCTCCTGGTGAGAACCAACCGCCTGGGCTCGTAAGACCCTGGGAATTCCGCAATATGTGCAGACGTTGTGCAGGAGGAAACGCTGGAGAACGTGGAGTAATCAAGGGGGAGCGCTCACAGTGGAAAATCACTCGGTCTCGTCAGCGAGATGAGTCGACAGCCTGGCATCGGTCTGACGAGGAAAGTTTCCTCCCGGGCCCAGTTAGCCCTTGGAGTATATGGCCATTCGTGTGGTCACGCAGATATCTCGTGGCGCTCTCCGAGTCCATGGATTTTTCCAGAGTCGAAATTCGACGTGTAGACGATTCAAGCGACTGGGATCGAGATACCCGGTCGACCTGAAAGGAAGAATGAACTCGTGAGGCATGGCCCAGGCAGAAGAAGCCTGGATGAAGATTCTCTCCTGTAAGCATTAGTACCTACTACCTATCGACAAGAGCATATCTCAGGCGAAACTGGTTAATACAGCATGGCTCCCAAGCTTAGTCGTCGATATTGTACATTATAGATAATTTTACTAGACTCGCACGTACGGGTCTTGACATAAGGTACGTCAGTGTCCCCTATCCAAGTATTACCTTATGACAGGCGACGAACAGTACCACTGCCCAAGCAGGACTCGCGATCGGGTAGGTACATTGTCGAAGAGATGTACCTACAAGCCAAGTCTCAACCTAAGAGCAAGTCCCCTTACACTCCGTCATCGACGGCTGAAGCAACAACGGCGCACTCCCATTTTTCAAGTCATAAGTACAAATACCACCCGCATTGCACCCGCCCTCCAGCGCCTCTCCATCCCCAGCCCTCAGGGTGACACTTGCACTGAAGCGCTTCCACTGCCAAGACTAGATGTCAGCATTCACCCCTGTCAGATAGCACCCCCAAAATATACTCAAGGGGTTCTGAGCTGATCTGGGGAGAACGACCCCAAGGACCGGACTCGCAAGATCAGCCTGAAAAGGAGAAAAAGGGGTAAACTCACCACCGGCGTCCCGTAGAAAGCCTCATTATACAGCAGTGCGAACGACAAGCTCATGTAATGGTCCAGGTCCTCATGCATCTCCAAGAGCGTCATCTCCCAGGCCGCAGACGCGTTGTCGTCCGCCGCGACGCAACTATTCGTAGCGTGGCCGTCTAGTACAGATTCCCGGGTCAGTCTCCCTGGTCTACATTACATCCCTAGAGACAATCTTAGGGGGGCATGTGAAGATACGTACTATCGAGATGTCAGTACAAGGCTCACAAAAACAAGAAAATACCACCGACGAAGAGGACGAAGAAGAAGAGAAAAAGAAGGAATAACAGAACACGCTCCTCCAACACCGAGTCCCTGCACTCCATAACCAGAACAAGAAAACCATCCCCAACATACCAAGGCGTCACATCATCCGTCTTAAACCGCAGCACACAAAGCGCCGCACTAGCCGCAAAGTCCACATAACCACCCCCAGAGGCATGCGGCGCCGGGGTCGCGGCGATCAGGCTCGGGTTTGCGATGCCGACCTCAAGAATAGTGGCGTTGGTGCCGTAGGGCGGGTTCTGCGGGTTGGACGTGTGCAGCGCCGTGAGCTGCCAGGGCTGCAGGGGGTACCATGGGGGCAGGGGCGGGTCGGCGGCTGCTGCTGAGGAGGATAGGAGGGCTGCGAGAGCAGCGAGGAGGCTTGCGAGACGCATTTTGGAGTTTGGCGTCCGAGAGAAGGCTGTCTTTTGGTGTGTGTCGATTAGTAGGTAGAAGAACGTGTGGTTCAATGGATCAGAAGTGAGAGCTGTCAAGTGATGGCTATGTACCTACTTATATATACGGTACTAGGCCTTCAGTGAGCTGACGAGAAAAGGACGCCCAGCCAGCTCGTCCCATACGAGCATAGCTGAAAAGCTGTGTAACGTCCGCCGTTTTCGTGTCCACGACTAACCTAGTGGCTAGGTAAGGTACCGCATTGTACCGCACCGCCCTCGGGGGACGACGAGTCACGAAAAGAGAGTACCTTACGTAACGTTGGCTCACAACGTAGCAGTGATGGACGGCTTAAAAGAAAAGAACATTTCTTTTTCCGAGCTCGGAAGTATGTCAGTTCTCCGATTGTAGATGTGTGGTTGTGGTGAAAACGCAAGCTGCCGGTTAAATGCAGCACCAGCTCTTCAATGAGTCAAGTCCCGTCTTCGGAAACGAGGTAGGTGGTCGTGAGGCGCAAAAGAAGCAATCTCCATGTCTCGTATCTTTAGGTCATCGGTATATGCAAGCCACGTGTGGCCGTTGAGAAGTGAGCGACGCGGTGAAGCTGCGTCCCATCCGAACTTTGCGAAAACACCGACACCACGAATTCGCAAGCTCAGGTCCGCTGTAAAATTGAGATAATAATTCCTTCGAGATGTGCTTCACTTTCGCATTCGATTGAAAGGTCGATATGTAAACAGATTCAAGTATTAATGACAACGCAAGGCTATATATATGCGGTGACTCTCGTCTCGAAAGAGTCATCCCTCTTCTAGAAATGTCCATGCGGTGTGGGAACACATCTTACTCCTTCGAATGTTCAGCTACTCATGACGAAGGCTTATTAGATCGAGGCTGAAACAGATGGTCGGCAAGAAGCCTGAGTATAGAAACCCTTGAGTAGAGAACAATGACTCCGTCGCTGATGCATGTCAGTCGTATCTTCCACCCCATGTACAGTGATCCCAAAAAAGACACCCTGTATGCGTTTACTCCCCCCCAAAACCCCCTCCCTCTCTCAGACCATATCCCACGGCCCAGTTCACCACGAAGTGGTAACATCACGGCTGACTGGTGGCAGACCTGAGACCGAAATCTGCTTCCATCACCTCTCCCTCTATACTTGCAGACACAGCAGATAGGGATTCTGCCCGTCTGATTCGACCAAGAAATTCTCTCTCCTCTGCTCGTTTGGCAGACTTGTGCGCCGCATGCATCTTTTCTAGAAGTGACAAGCTTTTATTCTCACCAGCTCCATCAAGCTGGTGGGTACTCGGACTGGACGAGTCATGCGCGTCTTCATGACCAACTGTTGACACGGAAGCTGGTGGTTCCCCAAGCTGCTCGGCCGCATCCTCGATTGCTTCGGTGACGAGAACAGAAGGCAAGCCCTTCGGCGGCAGGTACTCCTAATAAAACCCATCGTTCCCGGCACTTCCCCTGCTTCCGCCCGAGCTGGGATGCGGCGTACTCTGTACAGAGGAGCTGTCGCTTGGTGTTGGCGGCTCCACGACCTGACTACGGATGGCCATAATCCACTCGTGCTGAAGCAGCTCCACGGCGCTTGCTCGCTTCCTTGGGTCCCTGATAAAGCACCGCTCCAGGAAATCGATGCCCTGTGGGCTCAACTGATCTGTACCTGGAAGCTGCGGTGGGTTGCCTTGAGCGATGTTATACATGATCGCCCATTCGTTGTCCAGATTAGACCAGGGTCGCCGGCCTGTGACCATCTCGAGAATCACGCATCCCAGAGACCACACATCAACCGCTCCTGTATGGCCTGGGTTCTCACCCTTGATGACCTCAGGCGACATGTACATGGGCGTACCTGTCATCGATTTGTTGGGTTTTGTCGCAGCAGCACCGTGAACCAAGGTACGCCCTTGACGAGCAATGACTTTGGCGGCACCAAAATCGACGTATTTGATCACGCCGTGGTGATCGAGGAGGATATCTGGTGCAATAATTAGTATGTGGGATCGGAAAATAGCAGGACAAGACGCGACTCACTCTCTGGCTTGATGTCACGGTGGGCGATGTGGCTTTCATGCAGATAGGCTAGGCCTTCCAGAAGCTGCAGTGCGTACACCATGACGACTTGTTCGTCCTCGATACGACCATGTTCCAGCAGATTGGCCAAGGAACCACCCGAGCAAAATTCCATGAAGATGTAGACCCGGTCACGGTGTACTTCGATACCGTAGTATGAGACGACATTAGGATGATCGAGGACTTCTAGAACGCCCATTTCGTCCTTGATCTGCGTCGCGATCTGCGGTATCAACTTGGGATCCTGCAGTCTGATTTCCTTGACGGCCATCAGATGCCCGGTGTCCAGGTTCATAGCAGCATAAACGTTGCCAAAAGTACCACCGCCGACGAAGTGGCCCTGTTGCCATCTCAATGTAACATTGGTGGCTGACGAAGACAAGTAAGCGAGTGATCGATCGACTTCGTTAGAGACCTCCAACACCCGCCCGATGCCGTGCCTCTCTGCGACGACCTGGCTTTGAACCTCGTCAACCTCGGCAATCTTGAGCAATCGCTGTTCCTGGATATACGTATGAGCTTCATCGTCGTCCATCATCCTGTTCTTATCGAATCTTCGGAATTGCCCAACGAGAGCTTCGATGCGTTCTCGTTCGGACTGTGCCGCTTGGTTAGACTTGGCACCGAGAATGTCAAAGTGCGAGATGAGAAGTGACATGCAACCGGATACTTTGGCTCGCAACCTAGCATACTCATCATCGCCAAGTCCCAGGATATGCCGGCCAGTCGTCATATTCATCGCAAACTCGAGAGCGGGCACTGCCCATCGGAAAGATCGACGGTCCGTAACCTTGCAGTCGTCGCAGATGAAGCTGACCCAGTCGAGGCTGAGCTTCAGGAGCTTCATGTTATTCATTTGCCGCCGGTTGCTGTCCATATAGAGGAGAGACCGCCGGCCAAATTCTGTGGCGAACACAAAGCATGTCTGAATAAGGTCATGGCAATCTAGACCTTGGGTCTGATTTCGTATGATCTCAACGCTGTCCATGAATGTGGTGGATAGCTTGAAGCCAACCTTGCGGATTTCGAAGAGCCTGGTGTTCACCTTGTGCAAGTTTGAGCGTGCTTCCACGATGAGATCCAGGTGCATGTCAATCGTCTCCAGGAAGATGTTCCTTGCATTGGCCAGCCTGACTTGGGATCCGTCCGCAATAAGGCGCATCTGGCCGAGTTTCAGGTCAGTCGACTCGATGTTGAGAGTCTGAGTACTCCGGTTCCCAAACCAATGCAGCGGTGCTTCTGGGCGCAGGATCAGGATGTACGGGTCCGTTGGGTCTTCTGATATTTGTGACTGAAAGCAGCTTCTCAAGATTGATTGGACTTCTCCATCACGACCAATCAGCGAAGGCGAAGCAATGATCTGAATGCCATCGATCTCGTCAACCAAGAAGTGTCCCGTTATCGACAGACGTTCGTATAGGTTCCTAAGATCCTCGGCGTCTAAAGCGATGCTCATATCTGACGCATTTTCGTAATGTTGACTCAACAACCTAGAGAAGCGTTGCAGCATTCTCTGTCTCACCCGTACTGAGTCAAGCGTCTGCATGTATCTTTTGCTCATGTTGTCAGGACTCTCCTTCGGCTTCCTCTGAAGCTCGCGCTCGAAGGTTTGACTGAGCCGATTGAGAGCCTTGTAGGTCAGATTACTGAATTGCTCGGCCACTTCGACGTCACCTCCTTGAAGATGTCGCCCAATCTCGTTGGCGAAATTCCATTCCTGGTCCAGAATTTCTGCCTCTTTGAACGTGTTCTTGTTCCTGCTGAGCTTCCAATTCAGCATTTTGAAGTAGTACTTCAGCGCGTCTAGGACAACCTGGTCGAAAGATTCGTCAATACACGGTGGTAGTTGCCAGCCGGGTTGCGCTTGAGACACGGCAAGTGTCTCTTGCTTGATGCGAACAGCAAGCTTCAAGAGAAGCTCAAACTGGGAAATCATCTGGTCCTGGAGGATTGGTGTTTGCTGGGTAGTCTCCTTCATCTTCCTGGCGTAAGCCAGTCGTACTCTAATAATCTCTTCGATGAGACGAGAGGGAAAGCTAATAAGCGTGAGAATCTCTTCGATATAGGGGGGCAAGTGTCGCTTGTGGAAAGCCCCCGAGTTCATGATGAGTGTCTCCTTCGCCTTGGCTATCGTATTCGAGATGGGCGCCAACATGCTTCTTCGTATCAGGGTCTTCGTCTTGAGCGCGTTTTCTTGTTTCGCAGCTTCATCGTCGTCGTCGTGAAGTGACCTAAGGCCATCCTCTTTCAAGAGGCGGTCCAGGAAAGACGTCTCATCGCTAAGCTCATTAGTACCCGGCGATCTCTGTTCCGTCTTGTGGAAATCCAGCTCATCATTGCCAACCCATTTCTTCAGGATCGATAGCTCGGTGTTGATCATCTCGTTGGTATTGTACCACGACATGACAGCATCGTAGGCCTCATGGAACGCTTGAGATGTGGCCGTGCGGTGGGAGTCCCCTAAGACCTTCCAGGAGGAGTAACAGCTCTCGCATTTCTCGATCTTCTTCACAATATCTCCAATCTGCTCAACGGCGGGCTTTCCAGCTTCAGCCTCGCCCTGCACCTCGAATCGTATGATCTCGTCAATGATGCGGTCCAGGTTATCTCGCGCCTCGTCAACTATCCTTCGCTGTACAGCGAAAGAACGGCCAGTTGTTTTGGACCTTATTCCCAGCCACAAATCGGTCTGATGCGCCTTCTGAGCCCCCTCACTCTCCGACGTTCCCAGTAGTCGCCGCTTCTCTTGTTTTACCACGTCTCCAGTCAGCACTGCTGCTAGCATGCCATGCCACTCCAGTCGTTCGCGGTTGACGGGATCCTTGACATCATCTTCTGTCGGTTGGGTATCGTCGATCAGATTTTGGAACATGATGGTTTCATCGTTGAAACGATCGTCAAAGACGCCCTCGGAGGACGGGGTCTCGCCTTCGGACTCTTCGTCTGAATACACCTCACTGGGCGTATAGGGGTCGAAATAGCCAGGGGGAGGGCGGTCTTGGCGCATCATTCGCAGATAGGCAGGCTCTTGGTCACGAAACTTGTCGGCTGGGTCACGCCGACGGGAAGTCGATCTCGTGGACATGAAGCTCGGCTGTGATTGGGGGCCCCGCTGGGGAGCGTAGGTGCTGGATGGTGTGCGCATAGGGTGTGGTCTCTGCTGCGAACGCGTGCTGCTAGTGGCGGAAATGGGACTGGAATCGCCATTCGAGGTTCGCTGGCGACTGACAGTATGGGCCAGCGAGTTGGGGGCCAGAGAGGCCATGGATCCCGAGAGGTTCGCTTCGCCGTACGGGGCCAGGGACCCGAGGGCATCCTGGCGCTCGAGTTCGTGAGGATCGTGCCCGTAGTCCTCGGAGGAGGCAGAAGCGTCGGAGTCGGTGGTGATGGCGGCGGGCCGTGGGTGCTTAGGCTGGGGTATGTCATGGGCTATCTCGGCCTCGCCCTGAGAGAAGCGCACGGCGCGTGGGGAGATCTCACCAGGCATGGCGAACTGAACTGCTTGGAGTGGGAGTAGCTGGAGCTATGTCAACGGTCCGACGGTAAGCCAGAGCTGCCACGATAGGCGATGTACGCTGCAAGTCGAGGCGATGGAGCGAACGAGCGAGTTGACGGGCTATCTATCTACCAACTTATGTGAAAGGGATCTCGTTCTCGGTCGTTCTGTCGTACTGTTGACCTTGGCCAGATGCAGACGGCCCACGTGGATGTGTCACGATGCGCTGGAGTGGGAGCGTTCCATTGGAGAAAAAGCCGGTATCTGCAGGATTCCGCTGGGCCTGGTCGACGGCACGGCACGGCAAGGCACGGGGGAAGGGGATGGGAAAGCGAGAAAGGGGCAATGGCCAATTGCCATTTGGGACGATGAGGTTGAAGCCGGCTCTCTTTTCTTCGCATCCGACAGTCTAGAGGTCGACCGTGGTCCGTAGGGAGCAGGCTGAATGCTGAATGACTCTTGCAGGGGCTCCCGGGCAGGCTGAGAGGATGTGGGAGGAGCCCTGTAGGAGGTACCTAGCCTTAGCTCAAGCCTGCAGATTCTAATTCTGTCCAACCTTGATCGATCAGTGAAGGTTCCGTCCACTTCCTCTGAAGCCGGGCGGAGATGCAGCACCGACCGGGACAAGTCTTCCGGCGCAGGTGCGCAGATTGGTGCAGTATTTCCGATGCACAATTTCTCTTGGTCAAAGCAACCGTACGATTCACATTGTCGAAACCGTCGGACGGGAGCCAGGAATAAGAGATGCGACAAACTGGAATGGTCAGGTCAATGGTCATGGTATCCAAATGACAACAACTTTGACACATGATGATTGCCATGCAAAGATACCAGATACCTACAAGCAGTGGCCCGATCAGGACTGACAGGGCCGATCATGAAGTCATCCACTGATCCATGTAATCGCAAGCTCAATCCTGGCAGACAATGCCTCGTTGGAGATTGGGGAACCAAGTAATCCTGGCGATCCGACTGCGTCGCCTGCTTGGGCGCAAGCCACAGAATGATTACCTCCTGCGCGAATAGATTGCGGTGCACATGTGCTGAGTCGCCTGTCCTCCAGTGGCGTATTGGGGCGCATGTAGCGGCTTCCAGTGGGCGGCTAGCGGGCATCAGCGCTACGGCACAGGCGAAACCCCCCTACCAGCGCACCGGGTCCGGGCCCACGGGCGGACGGGTGGTTGCGCTTTGGGACCGCCCCTCGACGCGGTCGACGCGTGAAAGTCGGAAAGTCTGAAGTCATAGCTCCAGTCCATGTCCCGTCTTCTTCAACGCCCTGTCGCCCAGCCACCCGCCGATGTCCCCGGTATGGTAGACACATGGACAGTATCGCTACACTTGCAGGCCTGCGTTTTGTTTCTGCTGTAGATTACCATTGTTTTGTTCCTCTTTATACATGGAGCATCATTCTTCAATTTTCCTATGTCCTCCAGATCTCATGGTTCTGACGCGTCGCGTCGACCATCCAACATCCTCGCTGCTTCGCCCAACACCCGTCTGAACCAGGACAATATTCCCACCATCACCAGTTCCCATCCTACGAAGCGCCGACACGATGAGTCCTACGCCATGGAAGACCTTCTCAAACCCTCCGTAGTCGTCAAAGTCAGTCGGATCTAGCTCATTCCCGCCCAGTTCTGCCATGGCGCATTACGTTGTCGTGCTGCTTCATAGAGAAACTGACCGACCACTATTCAGTCCCACCCTCCAAACATCTCGGTCAAACCACGCAGCCTCCAGCCCCTGATGCTCCTGCCCAGGGAGCATCTTCAACTGTCCTTTCTCAACTTCTCCTCACCGTATGGGAGCTTCGAATCATCATCACAGTCCTTCGAGTCGAACATCAAAATCCTACACCTCGAAGGCCGCATGGGCGCCCGCTCCGTAGTTCTCATTGCCCGACTCGAAACCGACAAGACTGTCTATGCAATTGAACGCCAGACCAATGGACTATATACCTTGTGTCAATTGGGCTTCTGGGTAGACCTCGAGAGCCTTTGCGCCCTGGCCACTGTCTCATGCCTCCACCTAATCAAGAAACGACCCGACGCTCCAACCGATTCGAACACGCCGCTGCCATCGGTGACGCCCCTAGTACACCACGAGCATAAGAGGAGACTCGCCATTGAAGCTATACAGTCTTTAGTGAATAAGCCTAGGTCTCGTTCCATCTCCACATCGACACAGCCTCCAACAGCTGCTCAAGGGCATGGCGAGTCACAGTCTGAGAGCAGATCATTCACTCAAGATGCGTATTTTCTACGTGAACCCGGGTCCCAAGCCGATGCGGAAAGCCAGGTCACCCTCGCCGCCGAGCCAGGCAAGTCACTGGCCGTCCCTACCTCGGACAGCATACTTGAAAATATACGAAATCAATATTTCACAGCTCTTTATCATTCAATGGTAGGTTCCTACAACTCCCGCCATTTCTTGCCTGTCTAACAGAGACAAGGGATCTCTCGCATATTTCGCAAAGGGTCCCCTTTCTCGAGCACGTGCTGCCTTCCATCTCGACTGCGATTCGACATTAGAAATGAACGATCTAATCGACTTCTTGAGGAGCCTAGTAATGACAACTGTACAAATTGACAAGAAGTATCGCGAGACGGTCCCTGAAATCGTTTCCAAGATGAAGACAACTTTTCAAGATTCCGACGTTGAACAGGATGCTAAGGCTAGAAAGCGGAAAGCCAAGAAGATGAAATTGGGAAGAGACGGACTGTATCCAACCGAGGACGAACATGTTCGCAAATGGTGGACTATTAATAAGCCACTGCCGAAAGACGACGGAACGAATACTGCCGAACCGCAGGAGACTAAGCTGCAGATATCCTGCTTGCGATCGAGAGAAACACAGCTCCAGATGATTATCATCCTTGAGATCCTAGCTTTGGAACCACTCAGAACCTCTGCGACTGGCAACGACTCCCAACTACCCGCCTTGCCCATCGCTGAGGAGACTTTGGAGACTTCGAAAGAGGTCCCCGCGAAGAAGCGAAACAAGCACAACTTCCCTCTCCTCCTAGATGTTCATGCAGATCGATTATGTATATGGCAGTCCACCGCGTTAGATGAGGTCAAGATGCTCGATTCCCAGGCCAACTCGGGTCCGGAGCCACAGAAGTCTCTGAGAGCCACATCAGATCCACTCAAGGACTTCTGTGTCGATATTATCGTGCCATTGTGAGTTCGTCAAAGCACATACCGAAGCCTTTGAAACTGACATCCCCCAAAGCTTTTCGGCTAGACTCCCTGAACAATGCGATTCTATCAACCGGAAGCTAGGTGGACCAGTCATAGCGCCGTCACCCAAGTCAAAATCAAAGAAAGCAGAGGGCACCACCAAACCGAAGACGAAGCCCGGCGCTGCTGCGAAGCGACCGGCCCAGCCGAAGTCTTCTAGGACCCTTGACAGAGTCCTTTCGAAGGAGTCGGAAAGGACTCGTCGAAGCATGTCGCGCGGTCCAGGTGGAATGATTGCGTTGATGAGGTCTGCATCGACTCCAACATGGCCCATGTTGAAGCGGGAGGCAAGTGAGCCCCTGTCTATGACAAGTATCCCGACGACGGACTCGGTTGCGTCCCAAGAGAAAATCCCACGTCCTTCGGGCCTGGGATCTACTAAGTGTAGATCTGACGAAGAAAAGGCGAAGCAAGATGCTCTTGTCAAGGCGGAGTTACAAGAGGCGATATCTTCCCTCAGGAGACCCAACAGAGATGTTGTCGGCAAGGCTATGGCGGAAGCAGCTGAGAGGCGAGCGACTACAAGCCTATCTCAGTTAAAGAGTAAGCATACAGGCCCTATTGCTGTGACTGCGAGCACCTCGTGCTAATCAACCCACAGAGTCTAGGAAGCCGACACATCATCCGCAGTTTCAAGACATTGTCAAAGCGACCCCAACGGGCAACCGTTTCCGGGACGCGATAGCAAAAAGCAAGGAGCAGCAGTCCGCACGTCGTTGGGGGATGGAGTCAATAGGCGAGGACCACCTTCCCTCTTCCTCGTCGATCATCCCCTCGTCCGGGCCTAGGAAGCGCAATCGAGACGCAGCCTTCGCTGACGATGATTCTCCGGCACTACCGAGCTTCCGAGCATCTAGGACTAACCACGTCGAGGCCACGCCGGCACGACCTTCGACGCTAAGTCGCGACTTCCTGTCCGTCCCTGGTCCGGACGAAGCCATCGTGCTCGCATCGTCACCCGTGTTCTCCCGCAAAATGTCGCAGTTGAGTTATCAGGCTCCGCCCAGGATCGCGCTCGACCACCGCGATAGTGGCATCGGCATGCCATCCTCACCTGTCGGCGGACTGGCCGAGACGCCCGTGAAGCCGCGATACGGGCCAGCTTCCGGGCCCTTGGAACGGTACATGACCGTCACGCCTGCTAAGAAGAGGATTGTCGACAACGGAAAAGCCGTTGCCATTGTTGACGCTGAGAGCGCACGAGGTGGAGAAGACGAAAATAGAAACGAGGAAGTGAAGGAGAACCCGAGCAATGGGACGAAACGGTCCTTTTTTGAACAGCTGGGCTGGGACGATTACGACGACCTTGGCTAGATCATGTATCACGGCAATTGGCTTAAAGCTAGCTCCATGAAGCAAACTGCAATTGGCTGGTTGCTTGGTTCGTGGTGTCGGTTGGAGGGAGACGCATCCATCACAAGTCGGCATGGGACGAAACGATTAATGAAAGCGAAACGAGACGAGGAAGCATTGGGACGGCGATTTTTGCTTTGGCTTTTAGCTGCTTGCTCATCCTACATTGATCAGAGTTCTGTAGGCATCATCTGCATCTGCATTTGCATATTGGAAGCAAGCGTACATGCATAGGGAGGGGAGGGAGGAATAGGGGCATATGATACACTCAAGAATTATTCAGGCATGTTACTGTGTTGACTGTTTTACTCGACTTCATGGCATTCTTCTCAACCAGGTAGAAGAAGTCTGATAGAAGTCACCGTGGTCTCCTCTGTGGCTATGGTCAAGTCTAGGATCTGCGACGTTATGAAGAATTACTAACCTAGGTCTTACCACTCGCGAAAGCGACACACGCAATTATCAACGCATTATGTAGCCATGTCAATCACAATTTCAGGATTTCCTCATCACCCTTGAATTCTGCAGGATACACTCAGTTCACTCCCCTATCCTATCCCAATCTACCCCCCCCCCCCCCATCGGAACCTCACCCAGCCCGCACAAGCTCCATCTTCGCGCCCCTCTTCCCGGTCGCCTCATCCTTGACATCCTGGATGCGCACGCGCACCTTCATGAACAGCTCCACACTAACATCACGACTCCCGCTCGTCGTGAGCTTATACCCATCCGCATCAAACACGCTCTCAGGCTCCGGGTCCGCAAGGTCGCGCAGGCGGATCAGGCCCTCAATGCCAAAACGCGGGACCAGGACCACAAAGCCGTTGGAGAAGATCTTCATGACGAAGCCGTCCTCCTCGGCGACGCGGCCGCGCAGCGACTGGCCGACGTAGTACGCGATGGAGGCGCGGCCCGCGAGCTGGGCGTTGCGGTGGCGCACGTTAATGTTCTTGCAGACGGCCTCGAGGCGGCCGCGCGACCGCACGTGCGGGTGCATGGGCTCGTAGTCGATGGCGGCGGCGAGCTGCCGGTGCGCGACCAGGTCGGCGTACCGCCGGATCGGGGACGTGAAGTGCGTGTAGATCTCGGACGCGAGGCCGTAGTGCCGGAACTCCGGGTACGCCTGCGTGCCCGCGCAGAAGTACTCGGCGCTCATCATGCAGCGCGTCGCCATGACGCGGATCAGCGTGTTGAAGAAGGGCTCGGCCGGGTCCGCGCACTCGTCGAGCGAGTCGGCGAGCGCCTTGGACGAGTCGAAGCGCAGCTCGAGGCCGCGCTTGACCTTGAGCTGGTTGGCCAGCTCGTCGAAGTTGGTCTTTGGGGGAGCCGCGTGGCGCCGTAGGATGGCCGTCTGCGGGAAGGCTTCGTAGATCTTGCCTGCCACGCTGATGTTGGCGAGCAACATGAACTCCTCAACCAACGAGTTGGTGTCCAGCAGCTCTTTGGTCTTGACGTCGATCGGGTCTGAGGTCTCGGATTCCATCTGGACCTTGACCTCGGGTGACGACAAGCTGAGAGCACCAGCGTCCATGCGCTTCTGTTTCAGCTTCTTCGAGAGCATCAAGAGCGTCCGCATGCCTTTTGTTAGATCGTCCTGCTGCGAATTTTCGTCGATTCGTAGTTGGGCCTGTTCGTAGCTGAATGCTTCGCGAGATTTGATGACGGACTTGGTGAACCGCACGTTGACAATGTCCGCAGATGTGTTCAGCTCCCACAGGACAGAGAAAGCGTAGCGCTCCACGTAGGGCTTCAAGGAGCAGAGATCGGTACCGAGCAGCATTGGAAGCATGTCAATACGCTTGTCCACTAGATAGACTGTTGTTCCTCGAATACTGGCTTCGGCGTCCATGGCGTTATTTGGTTTGACGAAATGCGACACATCAGCAATATGGACACCAATTTCATAGTTTCCATTGGGCAGTGGCCTGGCGTGTAGGGCGTCATCAATATCCTGACAGCCAACGGGATCGATACTGCAGATTAGGAGTCCTCGAAGGTCTTCTCTGTCTTTCCATCCCGGATCCTCGGTACTGGTAGGGACCCTCCAGTCGTGACCCTCCTTGGGCAGACAGTCCAGTACCGTCTTGGGGAATGGTCGATATTGGACGTCATACTCAAGAAGAAGCGCCTCAGTTTCGGCAGCTTTGGTTTCCACCTCACCCAGGGAACGCACGAAGTGGCCGACAGGATGTCGTGATTCGCGATCCCAGGAGTCGATTGTGACCAGAATCCGCTTTCCAAGGAGCTCGCCGGCTTGCCTCGTTCGTATGCGGATCTTGGGCACTTTCTTGTCCATGGGTATCAGGAAGACACTTTCCTGCTTCCGACCTTGTCTCGCCGACTGGCTAACAGACGACTGATCGACGTGGCCAACATACTGACGCCAATTCCGTTTGATTACACCGACAACCTTTGCTGTCGGCTGCGGTCGTCCTTCGGTGCTCAAGCCCTGGGTCTTCTTGACCTGTTCCTGGAGAGCCTTCTTCTCCTGCTCAGTAACAATATCTCCGCCCTCATCGCCATCGGCATTCTCGTTCTTTGTGATTGCTTCTTCCTCGATAATCTTCGTAGACGGTTCCTTCCACTGGTCTTGTGGGAGGACTTCGACGATCACGACATCTCCGTCCACGGCACGGTTGATGTTATCTCGTCCAAGCACTAAAAGCGACTTCGGGAATGCAGGCACTTTGATGGAACCCTCCAGATAGTTGTAAGGCGAAAGGTTGAATATGCCCTGGTGAAGCATACCGTTTTTGACGCCAGTCATCATCTTGGACATGCTGTAGTATTCGGGGTAGAGGAAGTCGGCAGATTTCTTATCTCTGGAAAGACCTCTCTCCTGTGACTCGGCAATCATGTCAAGCAGGCGATCTGCCTCCTGCAGGCCCGCAACGTAGTCGCGTAATGTCGTGGCCGGAACTTTCTCCTTCTTTGCCTTCTCCAGGTTACCTCTGTCATCCGTAAGCATGACCGTGACAGGCAGCTTCTTCGCCTTGGTCTGCGCCAGATGCTCATTGTACCACTTGACAGCCCGTCGCACGGCTCTGTCGTTCCGGTCATTGATGCTCTCGTCATGTTCCCGGTTAACGTACGTCTCGAGCCTGAACTCGTTGAAGAAGACGTAAAACCTCTTCTCCTCGCTCTTGGTAAGCCCGATGAGACGATTGTAGAGCGGTAGAGATCTGTTGCGTAGCTCCTCGAGTACGGTCTGCAGAATGATGACGTCGAAAAAAGCAGAGCTCTGCTCGAACAGATCCATAGCGTTCAGCAGAGCGTTTGTGTCTGGTACAAGGTAATGCCCTTGCGGGTATGCCTTGCTGCCTGCCGGCTTATCTGAGAGCACGAACGGGCTCACTACGATAAAGTTAGCTGATATGTGCATGTGTTTGTCGGGATTCGGGCATAAAACTCACCTGTCCCGGCTGCACTCCGCGGTGCGCCAGCAAGACATTTCGAGCATATCTTGGACGAACATGGTATGTCTTGTCGGAGGTAGACCTCGCGCACAATCTTCTGGACTTTCCCGCTCTTTGTCGATCTCACATACGTCTTGCTGGAGATATTGGACGAGAAAGGACCCGCCTCAGAAGCTCGCTTCAGACTCGTCATCCTCGCTTCTTTTCCTATTATTCTTCCTTTGGTGTCGCCTCAGTTTCGGAGGTGCAAGCATCTGCAGTTCAGAGGTAGGAATTCGTCGATATTTCACCCAAGTCCTTGGTCGTTTGCACGATGACGATGACTCGCGATGCAGCAGCACTGCAGTGTTGAAATGTCAAATCAACATCGTCACAGCGCGCCTATTCGCCTGTTTGCCTGCTCGCCGTCCCTTATCGTTATCAGCAGCCGCGCGCCCGCCACACCTGCTACCCCGCCAGCCGCCGTCGGCCCGCTCATTATGTGCACCACCTGGCCTGTGCTCTCGGGCTCCCAGTGCGAAATAGAACCCAATCGCTGGACGGGATCCCCTCGCGGTGCATCTTTGAATGCTTCCCGTCTCTCGTTGGCCTGCTGCTATCCCGTACCCCAGCCCTGGGATTGCTGCTTGATCCAATGATAGTATCTGTTTACTTAAAACTCTAGATACGTAGTTCGGTATAAGTTTCATCTTTCATCTTCTCTATTACGCTACAGCTATCTACCTATAGGTACGCCCCATGGCACGCATGTGCCTCCATGTCCAACGTAAGGCGTCTATGTACTTAGGTATGATATTTGACTGCTCAATGTCCCCAATACCCCATCTCAGAAGCGCTGGGGTGAGGATCACAAGCCATTCCAAACCTCGTACCAGCGAGCGACGATCATTTCCGTGTCAGAAGCCAGCTTACGATGTTCGCAACTCCACGCGACCTCACGCGACTTCCTCGTGCATATGAGAGTGCTGCAGCACCACTTTCATGTAAGCCGTGGTAAGTAGTATCGGACATGTGCGAGTCTCTTTTTATACCCAGTATACCTGCAGTCAGGTAGTCTCCCCCCACTCATTTTCCTGCAGAGTCCTTCGCACTTGAGTCGCAGATACCACCCCCATCACCGAGGCGAGAGCGGGAGGAGAGTATAGGAGGTGTGAATGTGAGAGCGAGAGCGACAGAGCGAAGTGGGTTACCTATCAGCATCTCGATGGATCTATATTAATCTGAGTTGTATGATCGACGGCATTCAGCCGGCCACTTCTGCCATATTGCAGCGTGCAGTTCGTTGCGCGCCTCTGGGTCCACCGTGACATTATGGCTGCTGTCTGCTGCATGTCAAGAGCGGACGAGACGACACGAGCCATGGCAAGTCGGTAAAATTAGCAGCGAGGAGGCCACTGTGCCATTCGAGACCCTTCCCGATATCGTCTAGAAGACTGGAACCCCAAACGGCGGCAGCGGCGTGTATGGACTATGGAGCTTGGGGGTATACCTGTCCATGGGGGTGGTTTGCTAGTAAGAACCTAGATGCTGCAATACCGCCTATGCCTTGATTAGGACGTGATACATCAGATGAGATGAGATCCGCGGTGGTCCGTGAGAGCCACCCCAGAAGGGCCCGTAGAGCTTATTCCGACTTCCAGTGAAGGAGGCCAAACAAGGCCAGGGCAGATAGAGTCCATGTCGAGGAACGTTGCACCTCCGCCTCGTGCGATCGCGCACAAGGCACATCTCATGGCTAGCTTCGCGACTCGTTCCGACCTTGGTTGGTCTGGTACGATCTGGGCTGGTCCGGTTTGGTCTGGTCCGCGATTTGAGATGGGACGCGAGGATCACGAGTCATCATGTTGACGTTTCTACATATCAAGATTCAAGGCAGCAGCGGTGTTGCGTACGACACCACCACCACCGTCAGAGGTTGGTCAACAAGACATGGACACCGGTCTAGAATCTAAGCCCCTACCAGGCAGCCGAATAGAGTCCTGGGCGGCCGATCGCGACGTTGATCTTGTCAGAAGTGCTATGGAGTGCGCAGACCGAACCCCGTTCTCGCCCGACCCTGTTTTCCTGTTTCCAAGCCCAGCCAGACGGGGCGAATTGAGGCAGTCGAAGGACCAGGGGCCGGGCAACGCGTTGGCGAGAGCCCATTTTCCTGTCTATCTGTCAGCATACACACCGAGCGATACCGGATGAAGTCAACCTTGGAAGTTGAAGAGGGGGTTCTGTCTTTGCCCATGGCACGAGGTCGCTAGGCCAAGTCAAGTCGAGCCGAGCCGCTCGGTGTTGAAGACCAAGGACGTCTGTGGGTACTGCGTGTGTCTAGGTTGTGTGGATGTGTGTAAGTAGAGTATGCGTGGCCTCCCGGATCGTCTCCCTGTAGGCTGTAATTACCTATAAACCCGGCACGGACTATGGACCACTCGGCAGACATGTCCTGGAGTCCCCCCTTCGACATCAACCTGAAACAACCATACTTGCCCATCATCGTCGAAGATGTGGCGTGGCCAAGCCTCTGGGAAGCCTTCCGCATGTTGTGCCACCGTGTTGCCCATGTCGGATACAGCCATGAATCTCGTGTCACCCATCGACGACAGGTTCGGGGAACTGCTGATGATCTCTCGTGATGTAATCGGCAGTGGGGAGTCTCCAGAAGAAGATTGGGTTTAGCTCCCGAGATGCAGAATTCAAGTCTCTAGATACTGCATAGTCTAGTCTGGCCGGCGCCTCTCAGCTGAGCAGGGACGCGTGAGGGTCTGCTCCGGCCAAGCCCAGCAATGCTCTGGGCACTCCTCACTAGAGCGCATCTCCTACGCCCCGGTAGCAATATTGGACATGGCGTTGCGTCATCGTCGCAAAGCCCCCTACCCCAGAGCTGAACATGTAAGCGATAGTCGCCCTTCGGAGACTTGAATTCTAAATTACGACAGAAGAGGTACCGTACATACAGGTAGATAGTGGGCTAGAAGTCCAGGACTTGCTAGCTAGCACCGGGGCAATGTCTGTCAAAGTTCGATCGAACTTGGTGGGAGCCTGCAAGAGCGGGTAGCAGGGATCTCCCGTGCGGCCGAGCTGTCGTGATATGCACAGACGACGGGCGAACAGGTAGCCTGAGCGTCTGTCATTGCGGGGGGTGGGTGGGTCGTCGCGTCGATGCACACGCCTATCCATGACCATTACAAAGATCGTGGAGTGCCACTCCCTGTGGCTATCATACCGTCTCTGTGTGTGTGGGTATGGGTATAGGTGGTGTGGGTGTCTGTAGGGAGGTAGACGCGACTAGGAAGAGATGACTGACTGCCGACGGAAGGCAGCAAGTCAAGTTCAAGTTCAAAGAAAATTGGGCTGTCGAAGCTATGGGTGGTGGCATTGCCGCGCAAGATCTCTGCAATCCTGCCGTTTGTGTGTGTCTCCCCTCGTCCTCTTCCTGCTCTGAATCATGGCTGTGCCCATACCTCGACGTCTGGGGAAGAGGCTGGGGTGCTTGTGGTTGCTCGTCGACAGACAGGCTCGGTTGGGTTCGGAAGACGGGGTGGAGTCGGCGAAAGCCACATTATCACGAGAAGATAAGGTCAAGGACGAGGACGAGGGAATGTGCAAGGAGAGACAGCACGATGCGACGCGATGTAATGCCGACTCTCCTGCAGGCCTGAGGCAAGGCAAGGCAAGGCCACAGTCCGCGTCCCCCATGTTCGTGCTGCCTGATGCAAGCCACCACGGCAGCACGGCCAGGATGGATCATGGAGCAAGAGATGTGGCGGCTTGGGCGGTTGCAGTTGAGCAAGAGGTGGGCACAGCCGATTGCCAAGATGGCCCATGATTTGCAGCTTGGGTCTGTGGGTTTGAGCCAGGTTCTCAACATCCTGAGCTTGCGAAGGGGTGTCAGCTGGTTGGACGACGAGCACCTCAGTCGACGGCCTGGGCCAATGGGGCTGCGCGAGGCCATCGTCAGGGTCAGAAGGGTGTGCCTCACCCCGGTCTGCGTCTGCCTCCTCGTGGGCCTCCACCCCCTTGATGCTGCCCTCCTCGAACGGCCGCGCTGCACTCTGCACACCCTCTTTCTCGCTATCGCCCGTCGTTCCCCAGATGTTCTGGGCCCCTTCAGGATAGGCTGCTGCTGCTGCTGCTGATACACCAGAGACCCACTGAGTCACATGAGAATTCTAGGAGCGATGGTGCTATCCCAACGTCTTGTCGTGCTCGTCTCCATCGACCGCCGGCGATCTGGGAATTTGGGAACAACGGGAATACGATGTCTCGAGGAAAGAGGAAAGTCACAGACGGAAGCCGTCGGCGACGCAAAAGTGAGGGGTCAGCCAGATTGCGGAACTTGATTTCCCGGCCGCCATCGGGCTTCTGAGTCTGATGAGTCCTGAGAAGGCGCATGGGTTCTTGAGAGGCGCGTTTTATGCCATGCGTAGAGTGCCCCTCTCATCAACAAGCACTGGAAGCTTGCACATGGCCGACTGCGTCTCATTGCGCGTCGACTATCGCGGCAGACGGTTCTGCTGCTAAGAGATATGCGCAGCCCGGAAGTTAATCCCTAGTTGGAGTTGGATATGCCTACTCTGACCGGTTGAACTGGTATCTCACATCATCGATTGAAGAACAGTGAGACCTGCGCTCCCGCAACGCCACCATCTAGGTTGATATGGGGTAACGCCCATGCCCGGAGTAGTACTGTTCATAGTCATATGCCTCGATTTATATTATACCGGTAGTTATCCCAGATAGGCCTGTTTCACTAGTATGTTGTAGTCCCTTGGCTGTTCTAGCTGTCCAGTTACTGGGCTTGCTATTCAGCTGTGGCGTGTCTTCATTCATACCTGAAGGTAAGGATTGGCTTCGGGAGGCCAATCATGTCAAAGGTCAACAAACACCGACCATGAATCCGGT